>OX371272.1:18987956-20300456 GCA_947310995.1 Yponomeuta cagnagella | reverse complement strand
GTTCACGACCCGCTGCGACGAAGTAGCATTTATCAATATTACTGTGTTAAGTAAGATTCTCACAAAAACAGCTAAAAAAGACGAGGACGTTGGAGGAGTCTTGTCGAAGCTAAATTAAACGTAAATATGTGAAACAACGCAGCCAATGCTATGCTGCAACTTGCTGATTTATAATTTGACGCATCTTCTTAAGGGGGCCCAGGGAGTTATATCTTTACAAATCATATCTTTTTTACAGATCAAATTTGCAAAAAGTGTCAGTACAATCTCTCAGTCATGTTAACGGTGATTTCTAGAAGCCACGCCAAAGAACGAAACTGGGACTAGATAGCATTTATGCAAAAAACGGCCGTTTCTGGCGTTAATGCTATATAGTCCTAGGTTTTTTGCCTTAGGTTCAGGGCCATGGGTCCTAAAAATTGCTATTAATATTGAAAGATAGACCTTGGCCTATCGTTGCGTTACTGTAGGTACGTCTGTTTGACGACTCTGTTTAGGATTAGGGCGGTCCGGCAAAAGATTATGCAAAGGTACTTTGTGATAAGGCGTGGTCAATTGTTTAGAAGTAATTTTGTAAACAGATGTCATTGGAAGGCACTAGATAAATAAGTAAATACATCAATATGTATTCAGAAATAAACACATGAATAGCCTGTTTGTAAAACAGGCTATTTATGTGTTTATCACATGGGTTGTTAGTTGTTAGAGTTGTATCTATGGATAGCTCTGAAAATGTCGTAGCGCAAGATGTTTTTGTGCTTGTTAGCCCTAGATAAACAGATAGATTTATCCAGGGCTTATAAGTTCGTTCCGTGTGGCGCCTGATTAAGAATAGCGTCACTGTATTTCCTTCCGTGGATGACGTAGAAGGCGACTAAGGAAATCAATTACCAGGAGACGGGCAGCAGCGTCTTCCTGAGATTCCAACCGCATACTGCGACCGCCAACCCGCCTGCCAAGCGTGGCGATTATGGCAAAACCCCTCATGGTTATGAAAACCACGAAGGAGGCCTATGTACTGCAGTGGGCGTCGAATGGCTGATGATGATGATGATGGTGATGATGAGAGATTGCACTGATACTTTTTGCAAATTTGATCTGTAAAAAAAGTTTTTTTTTTCCTCAATGGCGCTCGTGTTACTCGCTGGACCCCCTTAAGTACTGCTAACATTTGATTATGCTTTGGTGGCGCCACTTACTATTACACTTAGAAATATGACAATCATATGATATAGGTAACCTAGCATAAGCATGCCGATTAAAGGTACTTTTACCTTGCCCTTCGCTTATATATCACAGAGGATTTTAGATTAGATTAGATTAGATTAGATAGCGGTTGCCCGCGACTTCGTTCGCGTGATAATTTTGATGTGTATTTTTCCGGGTTAAAAAATAGCCTGTGCGCTAATCCAGACTACAATCTATCTCTGTGCAAAATTTCACCCGGATCCGTTCAGCCGTTATTGCGTGAAAGAGTAACAAACATCCATCCATACATACAAACTTCAGCGTTTATAATATTAGTAAGGATTAATACTTTATTTTAGGAATACATAACCATATATTCCTAAAATCATGTTTAGGGATCACAAAAACTGGATAAATTATGTACGGAAATAACAAAAAATTGGTTTTTAAAATTGTCCTCCGCACCGGTTAGTGCAACAAAAAGAATATAATAACTAAAAATAAATAAATAACCTTCCACACAACACAATCAATATAGAAGATTAATACGGTACGAGTATGTTGTATAACGATAACATTGAGTTTGAGAATACTAGAGCATAATTATAAATACAATTATAGTGCCACAAAGTTATCTGACTCGGTAGAGGTGTCAAATATAGTATGGAAACGTCAAGTTTACTATGAGAAAAGTGACGCCTTCACCGGGTCAGATAAGTTTGTCGCACTCTACATAGGATTACTTCATATAAAAGCCTCCTACAGTTGCAACGTTGCTAGCCCTAAAGGATCCACAAAGATCCATTTTCTTTTTTATGCAGCCTATGTAGGTATGTAGGCTTAATTACCATGCGTGCCCATCACGGAGTGGCATTTTCAAGCGCTGAGGTAACAATATTAAGTTTAAAGACATCACGTGGAATGCAATAAAATGTTGAGTATTGAAAGAGGTAATCAAATTTCTCATCTAAAATAGGCCTCAGCCCGGTCACCTAGAGATTCCTCTTACAGCCGCGTGCAAAGAAGTTATAGTCAAGGCGCACAGGTGGCGTCGGTGATGCAACCGGTCAGCAGTGGACGCAAAGGTCGTGGGTTCAGCCCCGCAGACGGACGCGGACAGTTTATCGGTAACAGACTTGCATGTGGACGACCTGAGTGTATATTAGGACAGAGCAGAGGTGGTTATGATATTTTTTGGATTAACTGCACGTTTGCCTGATATCTTATTGTATCTTTACTATCTAGTATCAGAGGTAAATAAAAAAGCTTCGGTATTTTTTTAATGACTCGCGATTATTTATTAGGTAAGTTACCTTAGTTTCCGACGTTTTGGCAACCCGACCCGTTAAATGAATGGCCACACGCAATATAGGGTTCCGTAGAAAGAGGGGTTTTTATCTGCTTTACAGAACTAACAACTTCATCAAAGTAAATTTCAATAGGCTTTGTACGAAGTTTTCGTTTTATACGTTGGTCGCCTATTACTCATTAACCTGTAAAGCGTACTTAGCCGTGATGTGATAGTTTTCCTTTTAAGTTCATTATATGTGCTACTGCCCTGAATTTTTTGTACCGCTTAGCCGGGTGAGTGGGGGGACATGGCGAAACTATAAGGGTTCCTTGTTGACTACGGAACCCTAAAAAAGCTTCGGTCAGAAGAAACATGTTTACAAGATTTTATTGAACGATCTTAATCTAAGTTTACATTCTGAAGTTTTATTTTTCTTATTACACGGGCAGATTTGAAGTTAATTAAATCATAAAAAATATTACCTTTATATTCTGAAATCAACTGCAGAGAATAGAGCATTATAATTTATATATTGCATACTATGAATATAATGCCTGGTTACCATAGCACCAGGTCCAGGTTAAGTGATTGTGTTGTATGGAAGTTATAATTATTTTTAAAATGTTTTAAAAAAGTCAGTGTGAAGTATCTATCTTTAACATTGACGATTCTAAGACTATAGCACGATTAGTTTAATAAAGACAACTATTTACCTCTTGCTCACACAATACAGACGTCAATACTGTGTGAGCGAGAAGCAAAGAGTTGCCCAGTCCTTTTCTTTAATTGTCGGTGTTATGACAAATATTTAGACCTTAGTAGGGTATCGCCAACCTTTACATGCGAGCACTGTACGCAGTTACATTATGGACGATTTTACAACTATACAGTCAACAGAACATCAACTTTTACATACGTAGTGCACGTACTAATAACGACTTTCCAACAAAAATGTAGACTTTGATCTGCGGTCGACAGTACGAACGAAACGAAAGAACGGCGACTACCCACGCTCTTGCTTTTAATTGCGACGGCATAACGTCATCGGTCAAGTAGGTATACTTGAGCTTTTACGATTTTTCGGATTCTGAAGCGATTAATTGCTATAAATTAATTTGAATCAGTTAGTCGGGGGTAATTATATTGTAATTGAACACGTTTTTATTAAATGAGGTCTATGACTATTCCTGCCTCACTTCGCCCACATAATCTAGGTATGAGAGAATAGACGCTGCAAACGTCATCTAGCATTATCAAAATTATCTTACAAATATACAAATGCAAATGTACATACATTTGTGAAGTTATAGTAGCAATAGCACTCGCTAACTACGAAGGAAAACCTCGTGGAGAAACCTGAGTGTCTGAGGTGTTCACATACCTTAGCGTTTGAAATTGCCAATCCGCGGTAGGCACGCGTGGTGATTCAGCCCATACTCTCTCGCTGAGAGAAGGCCTGTGCCCTGCAGTGGGACGTATTATACAAATGCAGCTTATTAAAATTCTATTTTAACATATTCTCTGTAATCTAGTTTATGTACCATTATGATATCTGCGCTGTGAAGGTTACATAGATGGCCTCTAGAGATGGCGAGCGCTGTCTTTGGACAACCTTTATTGTATGGGAGCCCCCCATAAATATTGACTTTATTCTATTTTTAGTATTTGTTGCTATAGCGGCAACAGAAATACATACATCATCTGTGAAAATTTCAACTGCCTAGCTATCACGGTTCATGCAATACAGCCTGGTGATAGACGGACGGACGGACGGATGGACGGACAACGGAGTCTTAGTAATAGGGTCCCTTACCTATTGAGTAAAGAACCCTAAAAACTAGTTCAAATACTTAAATGGACGGCTAATCTAAATATGCTTGCTACGATAAGACTTTTGCCGAATTATTTGGCTGATTATATTAAAGCTTCCTCAAACTTTCTTCGGTCATTGCTTCATAATCAGTTTACCTGCTGAACTTTACAAATAGCGACCAACGAGTCATTTGCCAAGACCTCTAAGTGAATAATTAGCTCAGTCCTCGTGCGTCGCATCAGATACGGGCGTCAGATGCCATGCGTATGAGTTGACCATTTCAAACGCAACGCAACGACACCGTCTGGGATGCCGATGGTAATTATGTCACTAGGTTCTACTTCTTTGTTAAAGGTTTTAATATACGTCTGTAAATTAAAAAGGTTACAAAGTCAGGCAGAACTCACTTTCCGCTTAGATTTGTTTTTATTAGGGTTTCGTACCCAAAGGGTAAGGGTCCCTATTACTAAGACCCCGCTGTCCGTCCGTCCGTCTGACACCAGGCTGTATCTCATGAACCGTGATTTTTTTGCTCGATATTAATAATAGCAACCATGTTACCTAACTCCCTCTGGCCCTTAGTAATCTCATCCATTGCATTAAGAAGACTTCAGTAATGTCATCGAGTCGTCGCTGGTAGGTCTGTCTACCAATGGTGTACCCAACCTCTTTGAACACCTTAGTCCATCGTCCCTCCTGCTTACTCACCATCTCCCCATCTCAACTTTAACTTGGTTATTCACGTGCCAACACGTCTTCAACTTTGGTCTCTTCCTGAATTACAAAGTTACACTCACGATCAATGAATAAAATGCGTAGCCCGTGACAAAGTACCAGGTCCATGGTTAGGGTCATCCATAATCACGGCTTTTTTTACGCACATCTTCCACTTTGGTTTGTTATTAGAAAACCGGCCAAGGGCGAGTCGGACTTGCGCACGAAGGGTTACATTGCATACATGCGCACATTAGGCAAAAAATCGCCTTTGTTGTACGGGAGCCCCCCTTGAATATTTATTTTATTTTAATTTAATTGTTTATTTTTTGAGCGAATATAGAACTTCTTTGAATATTTTAAGCGTCTACCTGTTGCCGTTATTAATATCGAGCAAAAAACGGCAAAAAAATTACGTTTGTCCTATGGGCGCCCCCCGTAAATATTTATTTTATTCTGGTTTTAGTATTCATTATTATAGCAGCAACAGAAATACATCGTCTGTGAAAATTTCAACAGCCTAATTATCACGGTTCATGAGATACAGCCTGGGGACAGACAGACGGACGGGCAGCGGGGTCTTAGTTATTACTAAGGCTATTGCCTTACCCTTCGGGTACGGAACCCTAAAAAGACCAAGTATTCCATAAGTCGTAACACCTACTATGAACTTTAAAGACAATTTGGTAGTTTCCTAGGACAGTTGTAATGGTACAGCAACACCATAGTTGGCGACGTAACCTACCGACAGTACTGTCACCGCCACAGGCCGAACACAAAACTATCCGTCTTCAAATCTCTGTAAGACTAGAATATAGAACTATTGGAAGGTTCGCTCCAACCTGCATTTCATTTCAGTCGCCCCAGTGTATCAAAGAGTTTGTTGTGTTAATATTCTTTTTGTTGCACTAACCCGTGCTGAGGACGATTAAAAAAAACCTATTTAGAGCCTAAAAATACATACGTAATACAGAGAAGTTTGTAAAGAGGCTCGAAATTTCACTGATGCCTGCACTTGCCCATTAGTTCAGTTGGGAGAGCGCTGGCACGGTTAGCCAGAGGTCGCGGGTTCTAGTCCCGGCATGGGTGGAATTTTTAGCCTCTAAATAGGTATTTTTTTAATTGTTGTGTTAAGTTTTGGAAGTTTGTAGTCTGTAGGAATTTAGAACCATGCATTTTGTTATTCTCTTAAGATAGATCGATAAGAAGTAACTTATTATACTATAAGTTCCTGTCGAATGTCGATGAAGCGAGAGAGATCTGTCAGGATCGTGGCAAGTGGCAGGCCCTGGTCCCTGTCTACTCCTCCGGGGCGTGAGTTTATGCTTTGTATGCTCAATTTCCTATTTTTTCATGTCACCTATCACTTATTAGGGGAGGGCCCTAGGGTTCCATACTTCTGTGTTATATGGTATTTTTGAAAAAAATAATTTTTTGTTTTCTCGTGAAACTTCATGGTACCTGGGTTGCTCGACGATACTTCTACGTCGACAATCTCAGTTGGCGACCAGACAGTGTTAGCAAACGCTCCAAGTTATAAGCCTAGACCAAGTGATAATGAAAGGTCGCTGCGTTTGTGTAATTTAACAGGCAGCTGAGTATTCATTCAAAGATAAGTATTACGAGTGTGTCGTAATAAATAGATTCTTATTGCGATGGCTGACGAGGCAGACAAATCACTTGAGATTGGAGAAGAATGCATATTTACAGCGCCCGCGTATGCGTTTTTAGAGTTCCGTAACTCAAAAGGAAAAACGGAACCCCTACAGGATCACTTTGTCGTCCATCCGTCCGTCCGGCCATCCGTCTGTTTGTCAAGACTCTTTATCTCGGGAGCGCGTCGAAGTATCGAGTTGAAATTAAAACCATAAACTCTGTTAACAGTCTCTTGAAACTGTGAAAAAAAAGGGTGCGGCAGTTTATGCCGAAAAAAACCGTATATTGCGACACTCAAGAGTATCAAAATTTATAGGATACTTTTCATTGACCTAGAACTATGAAGTTTTGGCAAGTACTATCGTCTTATACTAGGTACAAATACAGGGAAAAATCTGAAACTATACATTTGTAACAAAATCATAAAAAAAAATTGTCTTTGAAGTACGGAAAAAGCTTGGAAAAAACTGCGAGACTCGATTCCTACACTATGTATAATACCTACCTACAAATTTATACGGAACCCTCGGTGCGCGAGTCCAACTCACACTTGGCCGGTTTTTGATAATAAAAATACTTTTGCGTAGCGTTTCGGTATTAGCCAGGGTATTACTTCATCTAATAAAAGACACGTCGATGGTCAATTCAAACAATCGAAAAAAATATCACCTGTTCCACAAATTTAATGCTGTTGGTAACTTCAGTATTATGTATCTGATAACTTGTTGATTGATTTCGATGTCTTCCCCTAAACATGTTCTTGTTAACAAGTAGAACCCCTCAATTGAAATGAAATTAAATGAAAAAGCTTTATTGTAAAACGGTTACTATAATGACTCCCAAACTAGGATTCTCTGTGCTACGGGTATTTCGGATGCAAAAGGGGATTTCGTTACATGCTGTTTACTGCAAACAGCCGCCACATCATTACCGCAGGACATGTGGCCCTATTCTCTCTTAACTTAGGAAAAAAGTCGTTAATTTGACAAGTAATTTGTCGACCGGTACTCGTGAGAGACGGCTTTGTGAGACTTATCTGATTGACGGTCTGTGTGAAGTGGCGCGTGTATGACCGGTTTGAAGTTGTACACTGCATTCGGATGGCCGAGGACGGACAAAGGTGGCGTGCCTTGGGGGAGACCTATTTCCAGCAGTGGACGAGTATGTGCTGTTTGATTCTTTTGCACCAGCGTGCCTTGGGGGAGAGCTATTTCCAGCAGTGGACGAGTATGTGCTATTTGATTGATTGATTATTTCGCACCAGCGTGCCTTGGCGGAGACCTATTTCCAGCAGTGGACGAGTATGTGCTGTTTGATTGATTGATTCTTTCGCACCAGTGTGCCTTGGGGGAGACCTATTTCGATTAGAGTATGTGCTGTTTGATTGATTGATTGATTCGGACCAGCGTGCCTTGGGGAGACCTATACCCAGCAGTAGACGAGAATGTGCCGTTTGATTGATTCAGACGGCAAGAGTAGATTCCAGGGTGGACAGATCAAGTTCCAAATGTAATAAGTAAACCTCGCATAAGGAAGCAATGGACAACCTCATTAGAAAGCCTCAGTAGAAAGCTAAGATAAGTGATACGAACAATATCAGAACGCTGCTGCTATTTTAGAAAGAGACAGGCTAACTGAAGTAGGCTTCCAGCCCTCCACCTTTGTGTCTCTAAAGTTAGCTGCGGAATCAGTTTATAGTCATGCGCAATTTACAGTTGCGCACAATGATTCAGTAGCTAACTTCAAAGGCACAAAGATTCGTGGCGCGTACTGTACGTACAGTCACCCAGTTATGTATGAAGTTGGGTGCAGAAATCCCAGGTCTAACAAATTAGTTATTTATTGGTGCAAAAAAAGGCATCACAAATTTCGAACATTCACGCGAAGCTTCGTCAGAATGAATGGCACAACAAGCACAGAACGTAAAACTAACAAACTAAATGAATCACCGCCTTCATCGACGTAATTTTCAGTGGATTTTGTACAAAGTTTTCCTTTTATAAGTTAGTCGCCTATTACTCGATAAGTTATAAAGCTTACCTAGCCGTGATAGTTTACATTTAAGTTCATTATAATAATATGTGCTACTACCCTGTTTTTTTTACGTTTCTACAATCAACCGTTTAGCTAGGAGAGGAGCGAATGCCCTACTTGGACAAAAATTTGCGCTTTAAAGCTTAATAATAGGGGTTAAAGTATGAAATTGCCGTTTTATTGCATTAGGTTCTTTGAATTGACATAGAATCTTCATGGTTTGAGGTTTTCGAATGAAACTTTTTTCAAATGGTTTCTATGATGTTCTTTTTTTAAAAAATGTGAAACATTTGAATATCGACTTTCAATTGTTTTTGTTATTCAATTTAGACAAGAAACATGGATACTGCGAAAATTCGAGTGATTTTTTCTTTGAATTGACATAGAATCTTCATGGTTTGAGGTTTTCGAATGAAACTTTTTTCAAATGGTTTCTATGATGTTCTTTTTTTAAAAAATGTGAAACATTTGAATATCGACTTTCAATTGTTTTTGTTATTCAATTTAGACAAGAAACATGGATACTGCGAAAATTCGAGTGATTTTTTCTTTGAATTGACATAGAATCTTCATGGTTTGAGGTTTTCGAATGAAACTTTTTTCAAATGGTTTCTATGATGTTCTTTTTTTTAAAAAATGTGAAACATTTGAATATCGACTTTCAATTGTTTTTGTTATTCAATTTAGACAAGAAACATGGATACTGCGAAAATTCGAGTGATTTTTGAATACGAGTTCCGACGCAAATCGCACGGTGCGTTCATTAGTAGACCCCTCTCCAAACGCAGCATTGATATTGCGGGCTGTTTCTGCCGCGTTAGTTCCGCGTCGGAACTCGTATTCAAAAATCACTCGAATTTTCGCAGTATCCATCTTTCTTGTCTAAATTGAATAACAAAAATAATTGAAAGTCAATATTCAAATGTTTCACATGTTTTAAAAAAAGAACATCATAGAAACCATTTGAAAAAAGTTTCATTCGAAAACCTCAAACCATGAAGATTCTATGTCAATTCAAAGAACCTATTGCAATAAAACGGCAATTTCATACTTTAACCCCTAATATTTCCCAAACGGAACCCTATTTAAAAAGATCATCTTCCTAATTCAACGTTACCTCACACTATGAGGTAGACGAGAAAACAAAATTGTATCCCTAATTTAGGTTCAACTAAAGGGGGGGGTACCCTAAAAACATTTTTTATGTAAGATTTTATTCTACAGTTTTGTCGGCGTGATTAATATGTATGTCTATGACAAATTTCAGCTTTCTCGTACTAATCGTCTCTAAGCTAGGCCACCGACAGACAGACGGACAGACAGACAGACGGGCGGACATAGCAAAACTATAAGGGTTCCTGGTCGACTATGGAACCCTAAAAAGATTGTAAATTATGGACAATATTTAAATGATTTTTTTTTAAAGAAATATTTGTTTAATATCAAAGGAACACTAGAAAAAAACAATCCTAAAGAAATACCATTGACTGACTAGAGAGCACGCGCCAGTACTCATGTCCTACGGAGGAACCACTTGTCCGCATTGAAATAAGGACGAAAATGTCTTGACTCAATGGACTTCAGAGTTGGCGGGGACTCTACATATTTAGTGTATGTATTGCAGACATTTGTCGGGCGGTAGGCCTCGTGTCGCGGGTTCGCACAATGCATTCCGGGGCTTAGCACATTTGCATGGGGTTTTGTTTTCCGTCGTTTACGTAAACTAGTGTAACTATGTAAATGTTATGAGATTTTTCGGTCCTTTGTGACCTAGTGCGGTGTTTGTTTGACGCCAAGACTGTTTTAACGTTCCAGCGTCGAAGACTGAGTAAAGTGGAGCGGTCTGATTGTAGTCGTAGTGTTTTGGCGACGTCGCGCAAATTGCTCACGCAACTGATCTATTTGAGCTTACTTAAACAATTTTTTTGCAGAATTTTGGTCAACATATCGTTGTAAACAATATATGTCATATTTTATAATATTTTTTATACCACAGATGTCTCCCAAACGCATTGTAATCGAAATCCCTCAACAAAAATCCCTCAATAGAAATCAGAAAGTTACGCTTTAAAAATATTAATTTAGCAATCATATCTAAGAAAGTTATTCCAAACACTAAAAAAACAGCTGTTTCACAGTTTCAATTAATGTACTTGCTTCTTAGTAAATAATTTTTTAATCAAAATTTTCACTTCTACAATTTCAGTAGGGCGCCTTGTCCTTCCTCTGGGGGCCACCGTACATTTGTACAAATGGCCTCAGTCTGTGTGTATTTCCACGTTTGTGGTGACCTTGCCTGGTTACCATAGCACAGGGTACGCTAGTTCGGGACTAGGACAAGGGATTGTGTTATGTGGAAGTTATCATTTATTTATTTAATCAAGATTGTGGCAGTCATAAGAAGTTCATACTCAGCGCGCTGCTAAAGAAAAATCTTGACGAAGGTAATCCTACCCATATTTATTACAACGGCAAAAAAGTAATTTCGTCTTCAACGGAAAATGCACCATTAAACTTTGACAGGTTGAAAACTCAACTATAACAGCGGCAATTACGCGCAAAAGGTCAGAGGAATGAGGTCAGGCCCTTTTTGCAACATGTCCATTGTGGACACTTTTTTGCGATGAAAAAGATTCGCAAATGGTCCTTAGCATGCTTTCTCAAACTGTGAACTTGTCCTAGGAACATAGCAGGCGTAAACCCGACCTTTGTCTACTTATGACTGTCTCGTTGGTCTAGCGGTAATACGTTTGACTGCCAAAACAGCAGTCGTTGGTTCGATTCCTACTGGAAGCCACTGTACTTAGCATAAGCAGCCTATATAATACGTCCCACTGTAGGGCACAGGCCTTCTCTCAGGGAGAGAGTATGGGCTTAATCACCACGCGTGCCCATCGCGGATTGGCGATTTCAAACGCTGAGGTATATGAATAGCTCAGACACTCAGGTTTCCTCACGATGTTTTCCTTCACCGTTAGCGAGTGGTATTGCTACTATAACTTCACAAATGTACATAACTTAGAAAACAAAGTCATAGGTACATGCCCGCACTGGGAATCGAACCTGGGTCTCCCGCTTCCGAGTCCAATGATCTACCCACTCGAATCGAATCAATAGATTTCCGTGATTTTGATGTCCTTGCCTATTTACCACAGCACAGGCTATCCTAGTGACGGACCACAAGTGAGTGTGGAAGTTTAGTTAAATGGTCTGGAGGACATAGGCTGTCAGTTGTCAACCTCATTCATTAAAACTGGATGAGTAGTTTACAGTGGAAAAACAGTGAATACAACCATAGAGTGCTAAAATAAAAACCCATCATTTTGACTCTATCGTAGTCGAGTGAAATGTTCTCAGGAACATAGTTTGAAATGTGTGAAATTAATTTTTAACCGACCTTCAGTAGTAGTTTTATGAGAAATGCGGCCCAGGTTGAGGACCTCTGTTGTGTCTACCTACCTATGCATCGTATACAGACTCGTCAGAAATCAAGCGATATATCATTGCCTTGTGTAATCCCTACAGATTGCTTGCCGCGCTTGCGAGACAGCAGCCGATTTTATTGCGACCTTGGGAGCAGGTTTTTAATCGCTCATTGACACTTTTCAGTTCAGATGGCGAAAAGATCTGTTTGGGAAAATATAATTACCTAAATAATGTATCCCCAAGGCTTAAGTTCGAACGAGGTGTGCTCGCTACTTTGTTCGCTCGATATTTAGATGAGCAGTAAAACCGTAAACATTTCTTATTTTTATGGAAAATTTTACAATCAAATTTCAAAAATAGTAGAACCAAAGCGAAGCATTTGCGAATAACAAATGTTTAGGGTTCCGTGCCCCAAGGGCAAGGGACCCTATTCCTAAGACTCCGCTATCCGTTCGTCCGTCCGTCTGTCACAAGGCTGTATCTCATGAACCGTGATAGTTAGGCAGTTGAAATTTTCACAGATGATGTATTTCTGTTGCCGATATAACAACAAATAGGTACTAAAAACAGTATCCCCGTAAAATAAACGTGATTTTTTCCCGTTTTTTGCTCGATATTAATAACGGCAACAGGTAAACGCTTCAGATATTCAATTGTTGTATAGATAATGGTACGGAACCCTTCGTGTGCGAGTCCGACTCGCACTTGGCCAGTTTTCAGCGATATATTTCAGGAATCAAGCATTAATAAGGTCACCCGGAATGTACGACTTCGTACATTTTCTCCCACTGCTGGGCGCAGGCCTTCTCCCATAATGAGAGTATGGGCCCAATTAAAACGCGTGCCCTTTGCGAAACACACCTAAGAAAGATACCTCATGATGTTTCTCTTCACTATTTGCTAGTGGTACAGTAATTATTATTAAATTATTTGTTGCACAAAGACAGTGTACAAAAGGTGGACTTAATGCTAGTGGCATTTTCCTGCAGGAGGTACAGGAGAGGGAAACATTGAGGTAGGCGTGCAAAAAAGAAAGAGATAAAAATACTTATGAGTTCCTAAATGTGTTGCAAGGAGGGGGGCACATAAAAATTAATATTTAAGCAATGATATAATACAATACACACTAATACTGGCTTTTAATTATATAAACACTAAGAATTACTGTAATAAGATAGGGTATATTTACAATTCAATCGGGTAACGTATCAACTTTGATGGAGATATTTATTCTTGCAGGATTCTTTAACAGGATTCAGGATTCAGGATTCTTTGTCCCAAACTTTGAGTCGGAGTCCATTTACATTTGCCACACCTACGTTGTGTCTTTTCGCGTATTGATACATTACCGTACCATGTACTTAAAATCTAAATGTTTTTGCTCTGCATGTGTGCTTCTGCTTTGTAATATGTTTTTTTTGTGCTGTTTCTTGTAATTAGTTGTGTTTATGCTTTGTATACGTGTGTGTGACTTATGTAAATAAATGATCTATCTATCTATCTAACACATAAAATTGTCCTTGTGTGTGCAGTTGACTCAACCGGTAGTAAGTAATCTATCAAAAACAGTTTGGATGTTTGAAACGTAGTATTCAGATCGCAACTGCATACTGCGATCGCCAACCCGCCTGCCAAGCGTGGCGATTATGGCAAAACCCCTCATGGTTAGGGAAACCATGAGAGAGGCCTATGCAGTGGGCGTCAAGAGTCTGATGATGATGATTAATTTGGCATAATTAATTTGTTGTACCATGGAGAGAGATTTTTTTAAGCTACGTTATGAGTTTCGAAAGGATTCATCAACAGATTAAGCGGTGGTAGTCCAGTAGGTAGAAAAATGGACTCGGAAGCGAGAGACCCAGGTTCGATTCCCAGTGCGGGCATGTACCTATGGCTTTGTTTATTTTCAAAGTTACGTACATCTGCGAATTCGTAGTAGCAATACCGCAAATAAAATAATGTCCCAGGCACTGCAGCATTCGAGTGGTCCCTTCACCCACCTAGTGTGAGTGAAGGTGCCACTATACGCTGTACAAATCATCTCATTACGTAGATGCAAAGGCCAAAGAATTTTCATTAACAGATTTGTATTGCTAAAAAAAATGTAAACATTGATTTTACTTAATTGTTGCCCTTTTTCAATTTCGCTACATTTTCGGTAAGTCATTAAAGCAATGTGCACTTAACATTTTACGCAAACCTAGTCAAGAGCAGAACAGCTAGTTGCTCGTAAACTTTACATTGGTTTATAATGTCATCTCATTAGACGATGGAATGTTTGCAATATGAAGCTTTAATTTTATTTCTCAGTTACGTGTACAATAAAACAATTGAGACCTAATGATCGTGATTGCAGCACTCAATTCGCTTTATATGGTGTTTGGTTAGATACATTAATGTCAGTTTAGTGGTCACTAAACTTGAGATTTATGATGACCTATAATGTAATCATACTCTATAAGTAGCGCTGTGTGTACAAAACGTTACAGCAACTATTCGACATTGACGAATATTGTGACCTTCTTACTTAATACAATATGCAAAACAACGAATTCACGTTTATAGATTCAGTTATTCATTTAATAGGTACCACAGGATGCACTCTGACGCTCTGACTTTGTCTTGTATTATGTTGTATTTATGTGACTTGTTTTTCCTTTGTAATTGTTTATGTTACTTGTTATGCCTTTTTTTCTTGTGATGTGTTAATTTGTCCCAATAAAAGTCTTCCTTCTTCTTCTTCTTCTTTTGATAAATAAAAAAATTAGAGAAAACGCATCCGAGCCAGCACTAAGAGTATCCTGAAAGTTATAGCAGAGAGGATGGACAGTCCAATAATTAGACACTGGGACGATACTCACATAAGATAACTGCACCATCCCTCTAGCTCATAAAGAAAAATGTTTATTTTCAGTTTCAAACTTAATGTAGGTTACAATTTTTTGTGGGAGTTTCCTTTTAAGTAAAAATTACCTGTGCCAGGAAAACTCGCGCTCTTCCTAATTATTTAGCATTATGACATTTTCCCTATACAAAATGTCATAATTTCAAAAAGTCGCCTTGTTACTTCTGTGCTACCGCTGTGCTTAACTTCCTAATCAGTTTAGCGTCATTATGGGCATTTAATAATATTAAATATTAAGGGTTAAAGTATGAAATTGCCGTTTTATTGCAATAGGTTCTTTGAATTGATATAGAATCTTCATGGTTTGAGGTTTTCGAATGAAACTTTTTTCAAATGGTTTCTATGATGTTCTTTTTTTAAAAAATGTGAAACATTTGAATATCGACTTTCAATTGTTTTTGTTATTCAATTTAGACAAGAAAGATGGATACTGCGAAAATTCGAGTGATTTTTGAATACGAGTTCCGACGCGGAACTAACGCGGCAGAAACAGCCCGCAATATCAATGCTGCGTTTGGAGAGGGGTCTACTAATGAACGCACCGTGCTATTTTGGTTTAAACGCTTTCGTGATGGAAATTTCGACTTAAAGAACGAGCCACGAGGAAGACCGCCCACACAGGTGAATAACGATGAATTAAGAGAGATAGTGGAAGCCGACCCTAGTCAAACTACCCAGAAATTAGCGGCATGGTTTAACGTTACCTTACCCACAATATTGACTCACTTGCGTCAAATCAATAAAATAAAAAATACGAAAAATGGGTGCCTCATAATCACTCGAATTTTCGCAGTATCCATCTTTCTTGTCTAAATTGAATAACAAAAACAATTGAAAGTCGTTATTCAAATGTTTCACATTTTTTAAAAAAAAGAACATCATAGAAACCATTTGAAAAAAGTTTCATTCGAAAACCTCAAACCATGAAGATTCTATATCAATTTAAAGAACCTATTGCAATAAAACGGCAATTTCATACTTTAACCCCTATTACTTGTTCTGAAATCCTGACCCTGTAAATGGAATAATCCTTCTTCATAAAGTAGCAAGATTACCAGTGGAGAAGGAAAAGATCGACAGGAAACTTGAGTGTTGTAACGGCTGAAATGGTCAACCCTTTCACCCTTACAGTTTTCAGCAACATATCTCTAAAATCGATACGAGTATCACCATCTATTGTGATCTTAAAGAAGTTTTCTACTATAGGAAGGGATAGACGTAAGGATGCTCCACCCATTGGGGGGAACACAAACTTCTGCAGGTATAGAATAATGTATCTTAAAGTTACATTGATACGCTCGAAGATCGTTTAAGTCATGCCAACCGTGTAACTCTTACACACACATTTACAAGCAAGATTCGTCGAAATCATAACTGTCGGCCGAAACTAAACAGCATAATGGCATTTTGCTGTGGCAAAAGTATTTTATTTTCTAGAGCAACTTCGACCTTATTCATATGATAATAGGGCGTGATTATTAAAGCTAAAGTTAACATTTACATGTGGCCTCTGATACGTCATTCGGACTTTGTTCTAAGAAATAAATGAGAACAAAGGGTCTCTGTATGAATTTAAAGTAAATATTGTATGAATGTTTATTAAATATAATTATTTGTCGGCTAGGGACAAAAGGGTTAGAATTACGGGGACTTCACTTTCAAGAAATCATGGGTTTGTCCTCATCTATCCCTCAGGTTTGGAACTCGTCTTTGTATGGGAAAAATGCATTTATTAGGTAATTCCGAGAATGACGATTGTCATAATGTATTACATAGTTAGTATAAAAGTTTAGTCTAGACAGAACAGCAAATATTTTTGCAAACAAACCCGTAAGATTTTCTAATGAAACGACATGTACAGATGCCATCATATTTTTCCAATGCATGGAGTTATATTTTCAATCACGAATCTACAATATTCTAGAATTTCCATTCTTTGCCATACGATCCTTAGATGCAGTGGGTCAAACGGGAATACACTGCGTAATGTAAACAATATTCTCTAATCTAAACTAGCTTCGAAGTGTTCGACGAAATTTTGTACGGGTTCAGATTTCAAGTACGTGGGACCAAGATTTCGGGCAAGTCATAAAATGGATGATGAATGGTTTTGTGGGAGGAGTCGAGGATTGAACCGAGGAGAGCTGGTAAATCAGGAAGAAATCATCGAGAGTCAAGTCGGAGCCGTCGAAGAGAGTGGTAGTTCTACCGGAACTTACAAACGCGCGTGCAATCCTCTCCAGAGTCTAGTATCTAGACTTACCGCGTTGCAAGTGTTTTATTAGAACAAGTCCTAAGTGAAGACTTCGTGAGTGCAATAATAAGCTAGCCAGCAGGGAACTCGCAAAGTAGAGAAAGAGTGCGTCGTGTCGGACCGTTTTCCGCGAAACAAAAGATTTTCCATCGAGGGGCGAATTTCCTTAACCGAACAAACAATTTTTCGAATTTCCGCGACGCGAGTGATATTTAATTTTTATCTATGTATTCTATGTATTTTTTTTTTATACATGCGTATACAATCCATCAGTCTTACTTTCATTCTTCCAGTTCTATTTTTAGATTCCACATTAACTAGCGAGAGCAGAAGGCGCGGTGCTTCCCACATGGGTTCTGCGTTTATCCTTCGAACTTAGCTAGGGACTAGGATTCATCGACAGAAGCAGAATGGAATGGACCAGACAAAATACTTTGTCTTTGAAGGAGGTTTTACTAACATAATGTCATCTGAATGGAGCTGCAGTTTTGGAGAAATGGCGGAGTTAATCTTCTATATTTACTACAACAAGCGGAGCTGCATCATTATGGATTACTTACTGATCTACATCACCACAAGGATTCTTACATCATCATGGATACTACAGGTTACATCGGGAACGTTCTATCCGTTCTATCTTCACTTTAGCTAGGGTTGATTCGAAATTGAGTAATTATGTAGCTGTACGTCGTGTGTGTTCTAGTAGAGTTTTTAGTATCTCCACGGGTGTACAACTCGAGGTACATTTGTGAAGATGATGTGACGAAGGTTTTCGCGGATGTACGACTCGGCTGGATGGACGAAGTGGTCCTCTACGGCTAGCCGGAATCCCTGTCTTAAATGACGTGTGTAGGAAGGGAGCCTGTTCCATAGTCCGGAGGTCAAATGGGTAATACATTTGCGAAAACTCTAGCACATTTGGTTTTGTTCTTTAGAACCACGACAGAAGTACATGAATGAATGCTGTATTCAGTGAATGTTGGGCGTTAAGTGAAGGTTTGAATGTGATAGGGTGATACGTTGTGTCCCGATGGATTCTGAAGGAGCGAGTTTCTTGTGGAAGCTCGTGGGGGTGGGTGTAGGTTGGAAGGGAGCCCATCGTCATCACGCTAGGGAAACAAAAGTTCTTCTAGATTTCCTCCTGGAAGTCTAGAACCCCTCCCAATTCCATTTATTTACAGGAAGGAGATCTGCTGACTACGAACTACATAAGTTGTTCTTTTCATTCCTATATTTCGATAATGACATATTATCTATACTTTGTATTTTATCATATTATGTATTAATATACGGTACGTGGTATTATTTTTGTGCTATTCGCGAGTGAAACTGATTAGGCGCGTGTGTCAAAAGTCTTCCTAGAGAAGCATCGTGTAATGCATCGACATGCATAGTTGTAGTGTACAGAAGGATTGCAGTGCTCACTCTCTCACTAGTCGCGGACATTGAGGCTAATCGAGTCTCGATGCTTGTCTTCTTGGGGCGTTTACGATTACTGACCGAAGCTAAGTTGCATGTTTTCTTTACTCATACCGATTATGTGTACGGTTAATTTAATTGCGGATTATTATTTACTTTCTTTATCATTGATAAATTATTCGTCTTTATCATTTCTCAACACAACGTATGGGTCTTTATTACTTAACTAGACGATCACGACTATTTTCATTGGCCAATTAATTTTCAGAAAATTTTACAACCCTTCAGGTTATTTTTATGTGTTTATATATTTTATTTGCGTAGGGTGATGGCGTCTCGCATTTAATTTATTTGAGGGACCCCCCATCCTGTGTTTACAGATGGTGCACGTGACCAAGGATTTGCGTCATTAAATTTTAAATACTTCGTTATTGAAAAACGCATAAAAAGAATCTGAGTTACTATGGTTTTAAATTAGGCGAAAATGTTAAGTAAATAGAAGGCGTAGGGGCGTACTGAATTTTAGTGAAATTATAAACAATAAAAATCTCTGGTGTTTCCAAACGAAATTAAGGTGATATTTCTATTCGTTCTTATTTGGCTCCGTTGAAGGCGTTGGTGTTCAAAGTTCAGTTGCTTAAGAGTCACAAAAGCAAAGGGCGCTTAGAAAAAATGGTCGCACGGCTCAAGTGGTTTTGCGTTGGAATTTCGTTCGTTGTTGCTATCAGATAGGGCGCTGCTCACAAAGCTTTACTTCTATTTTTAGATTTCAATCGAACGATACTTTGCTAATTTCCTTAAGACAAAGAAGTCTATGCGTAAAATTAAATCACTTTCATTTTTACTGTTTCTGTTTGAATTTGTTTTGTGCTCTATTATGCGAAGCGAATGCTATTTTATTTTTGTTGTTTTTATGTGTTATTGATATGTTATTGGGCTTGCGATGTATTTTACTAGCGATGTTATTTTCGTGCGTTTATTTATTCTGCAAGAAAAAAAAAATAGATTATGTGTTGCCCTGTAGGTAAATTTTGTGATCAGCGCCTCCCGTATTTCAAACGTAGAACTAACTTACATCATCGATCTAAACAAAGCAAATCTTATGATCCCACTTGGTGCTCCTGTGACCCGTTTTAGAAATTAGTTCGTCGGTTATACCACAGAGGGCGTTTTGTCAACTGTCAAGGTGCACGTGTCTTTGTTTACGTCTTGTATCGGAGTGTTTACGTTTTGAGTTTGGAGAATAGGGGCGTGAGTATTACGTTCATTCATCGGTGCGGTAGTAAGCAACTGACTTACAAACATCTGATTAGTTGATTATAAGGAATCGGTTGGAGTTTTAAAAAAAAAAAATCAAGAAATTTTTGTTACTACTGAAGTTAGCTGATTTAGGGGTGAGACGAGATACATTTTGTTTTTTTTTATTATCTTTGATTTGCTTTTAATTTCATTACTATTTCTTTACTTATATTTAGTTAGTACTCGACTATAGTAAAAGCAAGCAAGTAAGTATTAATACAGTTTTACAGTGTTTGCCGTGTTTTCGTAGTATTATTTTATTTTGTTGACTTTTACTTAATTGATTTAAACTAACCTCAGAAAGTTTTCATGCGTAACATTCAACAAGCTGATTACGTAATTTACACGAGACTTGCGTCTTAGTTTTGAAATACCGCGACATGTTCACTCAAGTAAAGGACATTATAAACACACGTCATAAGGAAATATTAAAAATGTACAACAATCTAGAATAAATAAAAATAAAAAATCTAATAGAAATACGGCCTTTCATAATTGTAGAATACTTAAAAGATAGGATAACTTACCTAGAGTATAAGGGAAACTCAGAGTAAATGTAAGAACATTATGTTTATGTTTGATTTTGATTTCGATTTCGATTTTCGATTTTTGATTTTCGATTTCGATTTTGATTTTGACTGATTTTTAAATGAATTTGCGGTATTCACTCTGAAAGGAGATTAGTGGATTTGTGCGCAGTAGAGCCAAGCTTTTCAGTAGTTCATTAACATTTCATTACTTCTACAAATGCTTAGGTCATATACTACTTTATGAAATACTTTAACAAAACCGATGATTTAAATGATTTCAGATAAACAACATAAAGGATGTCTGACTCAAATGATTTTTGGTAACAATAACTTAAACATGTTTAAAACAACAAAGGTTTGTGAAATTTAATTCCTATTACAAATTATTTCATTATTTTATTTCTACAAATTTTCTACGAGTAATCTACGATGTTCTCTACGAATTATTTTCCGACAAAAATTATGAAATAATTTAGGGGCGTTCTGTAACGGCTGAAATGGTCAACCCTTTCACCCTTACAGTTTTCAGCAACATATCTCTAAAATCGATACGAGTATCACCATCTATTGTGATCTTAAAGAAGTTTTCTACTATAGGAAGGGATAGACGTAAGGATGCTCCACCCATTGGGGGGAACACAAACTTCTGCAGGTATAGAATAATGTATCTTAAAGTTACATTGATACGCTCGAAGATCGTTTAAGTCATGCCAACCGTGTAACTCTTACACACACATTTACAAGCAAGATTCGTCGAAATCATAACTGTCGGCCGAAACTAAACAGCATAATGGCATTTTGCTGTGGCAAAAGTATTTTATTTTCTAGAGCAACTTCGACCTTATTCATATGATAATAGGGCGTGATTATTAAAGCTAAAGTTAACATTTACATGTGGCCTCTGATACGTCATTCGGACTTTGTTCTAAGAAATAAATGAGAACAAAGGGTCTCTGTATGAATTTAAAGTAAATATTGTATGAATGTTTATTAAATATAATTATTTGTCGGCTAGGGACAAAAGGGTTAGAATTACGGGGACTTCACTTTCAAGAAATCATGGGTTTGTCCTCATCTATCCCTCAGGTTTGGAACTCGTCTTTGTATGGGAAAAATGCATTTATTAGGTAATTCCGAGAATGACGATTGTCATAATGTATTACATAGTTAGTATAAAAGTTTAGTCTAGACAGAACAGCAAATATTTTTGCAAACAAACCCGTAAGATTTTCTAATGAAACGACATGTACAGATGCCATCATATTTTTCCAATGCATGGAGTTATATTTTCAATCACGAATCTACAATATTCTAGAATTTCCATTCTTTGCCATACGATCCTTAGATGCAGTGGGTCAAACGGGAATACACTGCGTAATGTAAACAATATTCTCTAATCTAAACTAGCTTCGAAGTGTTCGACGAAATTTTGTACGGGTTCAGATTTCAAGTACGTGGGACCAAGATTTCGGGCAAGTCATAAAATGGATGATGAATGGTTTTGTGGGAGGAGTCGAGGATTGAACCGAGGAGAGCTGGTAAATCAGGAAGAAATCATCGAGAGTCAAGTCGGAGCCGTCGAAGAGAGTGGTAGTTCTACCGGAACTTACAAACGCGCGTGCAATCCTCTCCAGAGTCTAGTATCTAGACTTACCGCGTTGCAAGTGTTTTATTAGAACAAGTCCTAAGTGAAGACTTCGTGAGTGCAATAATAAGCTAGCCAGCAGGGAACTCGCAAAGTAGAGAAAGAGTGCGTCGTGTCGGACCGTTTTCCGCGAAACAAAAGATTTTCCATCGAGGGGCGAATTTCCTTAACCGAACAAACAATTTTTCGAATTTCCGCGACGCGAGTGATATTTAATTTTTATCTATGTATTCTATGTATTTTTTTTTTATACATGCGTATACAATCCATCAGTCTTACTTTCATTCTTCCAGTTCTATTTTTAGATTCCACATTAACTAGCGAGAGCAGAAGGCGCGGTGCTTCCCACATGGGTTCTGCGTTTATCCTTCGAACTTAGCTAGGGACTAGGATTCATCGACAGAAGCAGAATGGAATGGACCAGACAAAATACTTTGTCTTTGAAGGAGGTTTTACTAACATAATGTCATCTGAATGGAGCTGCAGTTTTGGAGAAATGGCGGAGTTAATCTTCTATATTTACTACAACAAGCGGAGCTGCATCATTATGGATTACTTACTGATCTACATCACCACAAGGATTCTTACATCATCATGGATACTACAGGTTACATCGGGAACGTTCTATCCGTTCTATCTTCACTTTAGCTAGGGTTGATTCGAAATTGAGTAATTATGTAGCTGTACGTCGTGTGTGTTCTAGTAGAGTTTTTAGTATCTCCACGGGTGTACAACTCGAGGTACATTTGTGAAGATGATGTGACGAAGGTTTTCGCGGATGTACGACTCGGCTGGATGGACGAAGTGGTCCTCTACGGCTAGCCGGAATCCCTGTCTTAAATGACGTGTGTAGGAAGGGAGCCTGTTCCATAGTCCGGAGGTCAAATGGGTAATACATTTGCGAAAACTCTAGCACATTTGGTTTTGTTCTTTAGAACCACGACAGAAGTACATGAATGAATGCTGTATTCAGTGAATGTTGGGCGTTAAGTGAAGGTTTGAATGTGATAGGGTGATACGTTGTGTCCCGATGGATTCTGAAGGAGCGAGTTTCTTGTGGAAGCTCGTGGGGGTGGGTGTAGGTTGGAAGGGAGCCCATCGTCATCACGCTAGGGAAACAAAAGTTCTTCTAGATTTCCTCCTGGAAGTCTAGAACCCCTCCCAATTCCATTTATTTACAGGAAGGAGATCTGCTGACTACGAACTACATAAGTTGTTCTTTTCATTCCTATATTTCGATAATGACATATTATCTATACTTTGTATTTTATCATATTATGTATTAATATACGGTACGTGGTATTATTTTTGTGCTATTCGCGAGTGAAACTGATTAGGCGCGTGTGTCAAAAGTCTTCCTAGAGAAGCATCGTGTAATGCATCGACATGCATAGTTGTAGTGTACAGAAGGATTGCAGTGCTCACTCTCTCACTAGTCGCGGACATTGAGGCTAATCGAGTCTCGATGCTTGTCTTCTTGGGGCGTTTACGATTACTGACCGAAGCTAAGTTGCATGTTTTCTTTACTCATACCGATTATGTGTACGGTTAATTTAATTGCGGATTATTATTTACTTTCTTTATCATTGATAAATTATTCGTCTTTATCATTTCTCAACACAACGTATGGGTCTTTATTACTTAACTAGACGATCACGACTATTTTCATTGGCCAATTAATTTTCAGAAAATTTTACAACCCTTCAGGTTATTTTTATGTGTTTATATATTTTATTTGCGTAGGGTGATGGCGTCTCGCATTTAATTTATTTGAGGGACCCCCCATCCTGTGTTTACAGTGTCTGGGATGTTAGTTTACCTCAGCGCTTGAAATAAAGAAAGAAAGAAAGAAAGAAAGAGAAACATTTATTGCAAATTAAAACTTAAGACAAAATATGGACAATAAAAAATAATAAAAACACTTTTCAAAATTTGTCGCGGCGTGTCTTTGCTGCTGCAAACGAGAACTGATTCGCCAATCCGCGATGGGCACTCGATGTGTGTAAGCCCCTACTCTCTCGCTCTCTCTTTCTCTCTTTAAGAAAAATCAAAATCAAAATATTATACAGCGTCCAGTGGTACCTTCACTCATACTCGATGGGTTATGGGACCACTCGGACGCTTCAGTGCCTGGGACATTGTTTTTTAGATGGAGTAGGGTTGCCCAGCACCTATATCATCCTGACAGCTTAGTCGGCCTAGCCCACAGGAAAGACAAGTCAATACATGTGGAGCGAACCAAGCGACGGGTTTCCTCGCGATGTTTTCTTACACAGTTAGCGTGTGGTATTGCTTCTAAATAGGTACACTGGGAATCGAACCTGGGTCTCTCGCTTCCGAGTCCCTTGTCGGGTAATAAACACCTCATAAATACTTGTTAATTATCAAAAGCTTCTGGTTACACCAATGTCACTCGGGCGTTAAAAGTGCAAGCAATTTTGGCCTTCACTGTCATATTATTAGTTTGAAACTAAGGTGACCATAAGTGACAACTTCAAATAAATATATCAAAGGTCAACGAACATCGCGGAAGAGTCGACAAGGATGTCTTAGAGACTCTTCTGCGGCAGTTAAACATAGAATTCTTGCATATTTATGTTTAAATTAGTGACGTAATAGTAAAGAATTTGTTAATTACTTGTTTAAATGTAATGGTCACAAGGTTTGTTGAGATGACGCTTCACATAAAAATAAATAATACGCAGCAGTTTTCAGCAAGCGACATAATAAAATGTCCCACTAACTAAAGGTTAAATCCTTATCTATCACCCATAAATGTACTTGGAAAACTTTATATTCGGCATGTTGTAAACTAATAATAATAACTTCCATACAACACAATCATTTGTCCTCGTCTCAAACTAGGATACTCTGTGGTATGGTAACCAGGCAAGAGCATCACAAATATGTAAATACACCCAGACTAGGGCAATAAATAAATAGCATGAAATGCACGCCTACCTACATTTTTTGCTTCTCCTTTACCTCCTGCGGGTTAACTTGTAGAAAATGGCATTTGAATTAAGTCCACCTTTTATATAGATACATAGATAGATATCTCTTTACCAGTTACCAGTAGTAGGTATATATATATTGTTTCGTGAAATAATAAAAAAATAATAATAATATTAGAGCTAATCCCCCAACAAATTATAAAAAATGCAATAAGTAAAAAAACAAAAAAGTTGTTTCTGTTTTTTTTTCTGAAATCGTAAAAACAATAATTTTGTAATAAACAATAATATGTATAAAAACCTATTTAGAGGCTAAAAATTCCACCCATGCCGGGACTTGAACCCGCGACCTCTGGCTCACCGTGCCAGCGCTCTCCCAACTGAGCTAATGTGCTAAAGTGGAATTTTTAGCCTCTAAATAGGTTTTTCAAATTGTCCTCAGCACGGGTTAGTGCAACAAAAAGAATATATATAATTTGTATTTTTAGTGGTATATAGGCTTATTGTATTTTACTATATATTGTATTATCGGTATATGTAAGTCTATATTAATGTGTAAGTTTATTTAATTACACTTTATAAAAGTATATTTTTAAACTTATATTAACTTTCCATTTTTTTTGCACGCCTACCAACTCTTTCCCTTACCCGCTGCGGTTGACTGGTAGAAAATGCCTATGGCGTTACGGCCGCCGCATTGTTTTTCTTTTAAGTGCAATAAAAGTATCAATAAATAAATAAATAAATAAATAATACATACAAGTATCAAACTTAGCGAGATTGTAATGCCTCTATGGTATGAAAACAAATAAAAAAATCGGCTAGGGGACAATTGGATTCCCGCTGAGAGTCTCAAACTAAATGAAAAACACATTCTTGCTAAAAAACCAAGAGTAATATATTATTTTCTGGTACATAGCCCTCGGTGCGTGAATCCAAGTTGCACTTGGTCGGTTTATTTCAAACTATCAGCAAGATTTCTTATCAAGATGAAATTATCAGCAATAACTGGTTTAACTTATTTCGTCATTTATTTTTGATTCCATGCACAACATAATAGGGGTTAAAGTATGAAATTGCCGTTTTATTGCAATAGGTTCTTTGAATTGACATAGAATCTTCATGGTTTGAGGTTTTCGAATGAAACTTTTTCAAATGGTTTCTATGATGTTCTTTTTAGGGTTCCGTACCTCAAAAGGAAAAAACGGAACCCTTATAGGATCACTTTGTTGTCCGTCTGTCCGTCCGTCCGTCTGTCAAGACCCTTTTTCTCAGGAACGCGTGGAGGTATGAAGCTGAAATTTATATCAATTACTCAGGTCTACTGTCCCTTGAAGCTGTGAAAAAATCAAACTTCTAAGCCAACGCAATCAAAAGATACAGCCGTTTATGCCGCAAATTTTCGACACTTGCAAGGGAATCAAAACCTACAGGGTGCTTCCCGTGAACTCAGAATCTTGAAATTTGGTACGAAGCAACGTCTTATAGCATAGATAAAGGAAAAATTACGAAAACCATAAATTTTTAGTTACATCACATAATATATATTTTTTTAATAATTTTAAACTTACTACCCATTTCCTCATAAACGCGTAGAGGTATTAAATTGAAATTCATACCAAATACTCAGGTCTATAATACCTTTAAGCTGTAACAAAATCTAACTTCTATGTCAACGCAATCAAAAGAAACAGCAATTTAAGCTGCATATTTTGAAACTCGCAAGTACTCGCAAGGGAATCAAAACCTAAAGGGTACTTCCAGTCGACCTAGAATTTTGAAATTTGGCATGAAGCAACGTTTTATAGCACACATAAAGGAAAAATTCCGAAAACCTTAAATTTTTAGTTACATTACAAAATATATATTTTTTAATAAATATAAACTTATTACTTTTTTCCTCATGAACGCGTAGAGCTATCAAGTTGAAATTCATATCAAATACTTAGATCTAATTGCCTTTAACCCGTGAAAAAATGTTGTTGACATTGCAGGTTTGTACGGAACCCTCGGTGCGCGAGTCCGACTCGCACTTGGCCGGTTTTTTTAAAAAATGTGAAACATTTGAATATCGACTTTCAATTGTTATTGTTATTCAATTTAGACAAGAAAGATGGATACTGCGAAAATTCGAGTGATTTTTGAATACGAGTTCCGACGCGGAACTAACGCGGCAGAAACAGCCCGCAATATCAATGCTGCGTTTGGAGAGGGGTCTACTAATGAACGCACCATGCGATTTTGGTTTAAACGCTTTCGTGATGGAAATTTCGACTTAAAGAACGAGCCACGAGGAAGACCGCCCACACAGGTGAATAACGATGAATTAAGAGAGATAGTGGAAGCCGACCCTAGTCAAACAACCCAGGAATTAGCGGCATGGTTTAACGTTACCTTACCCACAATATTGACTCACTTGCGTCAAATCAATAAAATAAAAAAATACGAAAAATGGGTGCCTCATAATCACTCGAATTTTCGCAGTATCCATCTTTCTTGTCTAAATTGAATAACAAAAACAATTGAAAGTCTATATTCAAATGTTTCACATTTTTTAAAAAAAGAACATCATAGAAACCATTTGAAAAAAGTTTCATTTGAAAACCTCAAACCATGAAGATTCTATGTCAATTCAAAGAACCTATTGCAATAAAACGGCAATTTCATACTTTAACCCCTAATATTATAATCCCACCTACAATATTCAACTATGGTCATTTACTGTGACCACATACAGGCTGTGTGTGACTTAGTGCAGTTTTGACACAAAATATTAATTGCTAGTAGGATCACTTTGACATCTATTGATGATGATGATCAATGGTGTAAATTTACCATAATTAAATGTACTAAATATTTATTGAATATTTAAGTCACATTAACGTTTTATTGTCATTTATGTTATGATATGATGTGATTGTGACCCTATTCTTATATCAATAAACCATAATATGTATATGTTTTAGATCTATTTATTTATTTTATTTAGTGACATAGAAGTAAGTATTCAATACAATTTAAAGATTCAGAATGATATGATACGAAAATTTTTCCTTAGAAAATACACGAAAAACTATCTGTTCAAACTTGATCTTAATACTGAAGCATTTTCTACCATGGATAGTGGTAATTTGGATAGAACAAGGGGGTAGTGCCAGCTCTCATAAAGGGGTAAATGGATTCTGTTTTAAAACTAACGTTCTAAATAATTTAACGAAAGAAAGAAAATACATTATTACAAAAACAAGACACATGCTCGAAATCATCTGTTTCTGTTATTGCCTTGTTGTCTTAAGGACACAAGAAGCTATGTGACAATATTGAAGTTACATTGACCTCTCAGTTAAAGTAGCACTAAACACTAAAATAGACAGAAATCCTCAGAATATTCACCTCCAAATCTGTGCCCGCGACTTGCTTTTCATTGCGTGGTATTCCCATTAAGTTAAGAAATGCTCAACTGTATGGTGTATGTCATTGTACGGTCTACCTGTGGTTTAATGATTTTGGCAACCGTAAACATGGCCAACCCTCTATCCATGATTGAGTGACAAATACCTTAGAATTTTAATGTTTGAACATCCAAATCAGCCCCTAAAAAGACTAAGATAGTTAGGACTCTGTATATTTAAATAAATTAAAGTAAGAGCAGCTCCCGTGGATGTCGTAGGCGACTAAGGAAATAAATTATCAGGAGACGGCCAGCAGCGTCTTCCTGAGATTCCAACAGCATACTGCGATCGCCAACTCGCCTGCCATTGGGTTATGAAAACCATGAGAGAGGCCCATGTCCTGCAGTGGGCGTCAAAGGGCCGGTGATGATAATGAAGGGCAGCTACAACTCTGTCTATTTAAATTCTTTGTACTGAAGTAGTGTAGTGACACCGACCGATGACGTTGTGGGGAATTCTCATTAATTTGACAAACAGCTGATCAAGTGTCATAATAGTAATAAACTTAACACTCGGCCTGTGTATTACATCTATGCCAGATAAACCAGACTAACAGCATCTAGTGGCTACTGGTGAAGGTCACTCAGACGCCGTCGTGTCTGTGACATATTTTTAGATGGAGTAGGCTCATACTTAGCTAGATAGATAGATACAGTATTTTTTTCCCTTTTACGGACGATGTCAGTCAATCGTTAGACAGGCACTAAAAGCGGATAATTTAAAACATGGAATAGTTTTTATTTAATCTGACTATTTAATGTAGCTTTCGTAGCATCTTTAGCATCCTCCATTGAATTTTAAATTCAATGCATCCTCTTAGCTTGATTGGCTTAAACCACGGGAAAGACAATGTCGATACGTGCACGGCCAATTTTATCGCGATTTTTTTAGCTTAGCACTTAGCTCCGGTGGTAATTAACTCTGAACTGTAATTTTATGAAACGTGTTTCCGAGGGTAAGAGACAGTTGGGTTTTCCTTCAGCGTTAGCGAGTGGTATTGCTATTGCGAATAGGCAAATGTACTAAGATCCAAGATGGATTCAAACCTAGATCCCCAAGCATGTAAACAGCTGATGTATCAGTTGCGCTACCACCGCTCACAAGCAACGGTGAGCTACATTTTCAATGCATTTGTGAGTGGTTGACCAAAAAGGGACCTGGAGGGATTGGAAACTGTTATTTTATTTTTTATTTTTTTTCTGTGGTATTTTAGCTTTGTTTCGGTCTAACCAGAATATTTTTAGGTGCCGTAGTTATGTTTTTATGATTTTATTTGTGAGCCGAGGCAGTTTTGGAAAAATTACACCTTACACACAGCGTACACTAGGTTTTGTGATCGAAACCTGTTTATACACGAAACTTCAAACGCGATTTTCTCCAAATCAATTGTTTTCCCTTGAGGTCCCTTTTTGGTTAACCACTCACATTTAATGCAGTAAGACTTTTAGCTGTAGGTAGTTGTGACGATGTTGCGTATAAATAACAAATATGGGCGCAGCCTAACTTACGGTGTTTAGAAGTGTTAAATATTGATTACGCTGTGGCCTAAGTCACTGTTGACTGATTTACAAGCAGCTTCATTTATGTTGCAGAAATATACTCTTGAGTAAATTAATGTAATCCAGATGGAACAGGTCGTCAGCACGTCAATATTCATATGCGAGCAGTGGACTCTAATCAACTACGTTACGGGGGGCTTTGGAACAGAAATGAGGATTTGACTGAAAATAATTAAACAACTTAGTTAGGCAGAGCGTAAAACTGTCTAAGCCCAGATTTATTGGCACATTACGCTGTCAAGTTTTAAAAGTAATTGACAAAATTATAAGTATTTCTGAAACACACTTTTCAGTAAAATCTTATCTTATTGTCAATAATATATATGTATTGCACTCTGACGCTCTGACTTTGCCTTGTCCTATGTTGTATTTATGTGACTTGTTTTTCCTTTTTATTTATGTTACTTGTTACGCCTTTTTCTCCTTATGATGTGTTAATTTGTTCCAATAAATATATTTCTTCTTCATCTTCTACTTCGGTTGTAATTTCGAGAGTACAGTCAACAACAATGTTTAAGCGTATGTTCTCTACTCAGTTACGTTACGTTCGACTTTGCAACAAAAACGTGGGGGTTTATCAACTGTACCTGTATTTCCTACCACCAATAATATAACACAGCTATGGCTTGCCTTTAACAACATTTTAAATCCATTTGTTTTTAACAACCGCTCAAAGGGCAAAAGATCAATCATTTAAATATAAACCAGCGGTTAATTCGCAGTCGTAAACCTGTAACTTTGTTTGTAACTTTACTGGCAGTAAACTGGAAATGGATTCGTTAAATTAGACAAGTTTTCATGTTGTTTTGTTGTTGGGACATTCCCATCCATTTACCGTAAACAATCTGCGTTCATCAGCATTAAAGCTATTTATGTATTATTTACTATGTTTTATTTATTTTTATGTCGACGACTTTCGTTCGTCTACGGATCTCATCATTTCTGAGTCGATCTCCTAGAGAAATTGTAAGGATGTAAGTCTTATCGCGGATTAGTAAGTTGAAGTGGCAGTGGGCGGGGCACATAGCACGCAGAACTGGATGGGACCGAAAAGTTCTTGAATGGAGACCACATATCGGCAAGCGTAGCGTAGGACGACCAGCCACAAGATGGACAGGTGACCTTATCCAAGTGGCAGGAAGACGCTGGATGCAAGCCGCTTCCAACCGGTCTTTTTGGAAATCTATGGAGGAGGCCTATATCCAGCAGAAGACTTCTTGTGGCTGCATGATGATGATGATGATGATTTATTTTTACAGGTATATGGGCTATGTAGTGTATTTATATTTGGCTTAAAGTCGGTTATAGTTTAGGATTTGTGTAGTTTATGTAGTTTATTTTGTACACGTATATAAGCCGTTTTTTACCGCTGCTCCGACTCTCCGAGGTTTGCTGGAACAAATTTCTTAGAGAGATAAGATCTCTTTGGTTTAAGCTTCTCTTTGGTTAATGTCCTGTTCAGTGTTAGCTGTGCAATAAAGTATAATTAATTAATTAAGCAATACTAAGCCGCCGTTCTATATGTACTTTTTTGTTAAGGAATATCTGTGTAATTTTCATTTTTATGTACAATAAAACGTGTTCTATCTACCAGCTATCTAAAGAGAGTAAGAAAGAAATAATAATAAACGGGTTGAAAGTTGTAACAAAGCACTCGTATAAAAATATGTACTGTTTCATACCAAAGTTCTTAACTTATCACGGCATTAAATTATTATATTGATATTTTTCCTTTGCTATTTTAAGTTTTTCACCAGTAAAAGTTGTTTGTACCTACTTATTTATTGACTTATAAAAGTTAAGTTACAGGTAGGTAACAACCAAAGAGGTATAAACAAATTACATTCAGTCTTGACGACTCTTGTAGTGACGAGGCCCCTTAGTTTCGGACTTTTACCGATTCCCCAAAGAACTAAAGTGGTTGACGTAACCTATAAGATTATTAGCGAGTTGAAGATGTAGTTGGTCGGTCACATCTGCCGTAGAAGCAACAGCCAATGTAGCCCGTGGTTCTCGAGACCCCGAACTGGCAAATACAGCGTAGGATGCCCACTAAATATTTGGACTGACGTTCTGGGGTAGATTGCTGGGAGCGGCTGAATGAGAACAGAAGGAAGTGGCATGCAATGGAGGCCTATGTCCAACGGTAGACGAACACCGGCTGATTAATTAATTGGAGATTTTGTTAAACTCGTCAACTGCAGGTAAATGAACTCTACATATTCTGATCACTGCTCGTAACCTAGCCAAGTAGTGTGCTCGTCCCATCCAGTACCGCCTAGTGTCAATCAGTCAATCAGCTCTACTGCTAGACATAGGAATAACCCCAGTGACCTCGGCCATTCTCATCCAGCTACTGCCAGTAATATGCCTGAGATCGTCGGTTCCGCGAGCTGGTGGGCGACCTACATTGCGTTTGCCAATTCATGGCTTCCACTCGATAACCTTTGTCCAACGACCATATATGACCAACCCTCTGCCATTTCAGCTTGCTACCGCCTACTTTATTCCTTGATGAACGCCTAAAAACTTTTACGAAACAAATTGTCGTCAATTTGCTTTTGTGCTGTGAACAATAATAACCTACAAAAATATTATTCAAGCAACCATGTTATTTCAAATAGAAATGAGCATTTTTATTAAAAACCCGTTCCTAAGTCAGCCACATTAATTATTATAATTATCTTCAATTTGTTTTTGTGTTGTGAAGTATAATAACCTACAAAAATATTATTCAATCAACAATGTTATTTTAAATAGAAATGAGCATTTTTATTAAGAACCCGTTCCTAAGTTCCCCACATTAATTATAATTTATATGAGATCCATGTTATTAATTTATTACTTCGGAGATGTTTAATTATTATTCCATAAAATATACATATTTACTTGAATAAAATCAAGGATATGGTGGGCATTGAAAACCCTTTTTTGAATGAATTAATGATTGCTTTTATTTTATTAATGATTTTTTGAATGAATTTATGAACACGCTTACAGAATAGTACTAGTAGTTATATATAGTGTGCGTGTGTTTTAGCTATCTTCAGTAATAATTCGTGATTAAAATAGAGTAAACGATGGTACTGCACGATCAATGAAATAAGGCTTACGCACGCCATTACGATTTCACTATTTGCAATTTTTCTGCATAGCAAATATGTTTGCATTGAGGAGGCGAACGGACCCCCCTCAATTTCATAATACAAGCTCTGTACAAGCTCTCAACCAATAAAGTTGTCAAAAATAAATTATAGCCTAGTAAGACTTCTCATAGAAACAATTCTCGAGGCTACAATTTCTTTTTGATAAGTTTATATCCAATTTTAAGCAGGAGTGAACCTTGATTTGTATCCTCTTAAAATATAAAGTGATGGTAAAGTGTCATTGAGATCCGGCATGTCCGGCATGTCGTTTGTAAATAAAAACAAAACTACATTTGTATGGGAATTGCTCGTTGAGGGCCCGCCTTAACCTCCTCAGTCCTGACCTTGAAAATAACAATTGATATTTTCAAGGTCAGGACTGAGGAGGTTAAGCAGTATAATCCGCTATCAATTTGGTGCCTGCACCTGTATACCGGGTGGCATTTTAGTCAACTGCCAAACTTTAAAGGGGCTTTTTGCTCATAAATATAAACAACCGTGTGGCGCCGGATTAAGAATAATGTCACTCCATTTCATTCCGTGGATGTCGTAGAAGGCGACTAAGGAAATAAATTACCAGGAAACGGGCAGCAGCGTCTTCCTGAGATTCCAACCGCATACTGCAATCGCCAACCCGCCTGCCAAGCGTGGCGATTATGGCAAAACCCTTCATGGTTGGAAAACCATAAGTGAGGCCTGTGTCCTGCACTGGGCGTCAAATGGCTGATGATGATGATAAACAACTTTTACTATGGGGCCAAATAAATCAGAGCACAAAATAATTGAGCTGTTCCATACATATGATAGAAGGAGTACTGCAGCAAATGTATGAAACAGCTGGTTTATTTTTTGCTCTGATAAGTTTGGCCCCATAGTAAAAGTTGTTTTATTAACGAGTAGAAAGATCTCTAAAAGTTTGTCAGATGACTAAAATGCCAGATTAGAATTAGAAAATACACAGTCAAGGCTACATGCAGCCGAGGAATAGAAGCACGGCTGTAAACCCGGAGGTTTTCTGGCCTTTCTAATAGGTATCTACCTAACCTATCACGAAGCAAAACGCGTTATACGTTTTAACAGACTTCAAAAAGGAATGAGATTATCAATTCCACGCGTATGTTCTCGCGTAACTCCGTCAAATCTTAACCGATTTCAACAATTCTTTTTTTTGTTCGAATAGATATAACGTCTTATAGGTCCTATTTTAATTTGGTGATAATTTGATGAAGACTTTCAGAGATGGAGCACGGAACTCTTCAATAGATAGCAGTAAATAAGGCCTAAATAGGGCGCAACCTTCAGTAATATCCGTAGGTTTTGTACTCTAATTTAAAGGTATTCTTTCAAATTATTTCTATTTTTTAATGCTGTGTTTTGAAGTCGGTTTTTATTTTTTATTTAAATTTTTTTTTATCAATCCTATAGTGGAAGACCATTATAGACCAATACTGTCTGTCAGTTCTGTTCAGTAAAACTATCGTGTTTGATTTGATTTTTTTTTATGTAAACTATATTAGACCTTCTTATACTGGATCTTCTCTCAGAGAGAGAGAAAGTATCACCACGTATAACTTAATCACCATACGTGCCCACCACGGATTGGCAATTTCAAGCGCTGAGGTATGTGAACACCTCAGACACTCAGGTTTCCTCATGATGTTTTCCTTCACCGTTAGGTTAGAGAGTAGCCAGCCCTAACATGATTTATTATTCAAAGACATTAGAATAACAAACTAAAATTAACAACAGATTAACAATGTACAAATGGCCTCACTCTGAGTAGGTATTTTTAGCATTATTGTTGTTTCTGGTATCTCCATTTAGGACACACACGTGATTGATATTAGGCAAGGATAGGTTATTAATCTTCACAGCTTCATGTAGCTGCTAAAACAGCATTAAATTCCAAAGCATACAAAGGCTTTACACATGCACGCTGCGCTCCTTGTGTGGGCAATTACATCCGTTCCCATACCAACCATGTTCATGACTTTATGCGTTCTTCTTTGATCGAACAACGAGTAGGTAGAAATTACCATAGCTTACATTATTGTGATTAGGTGTTCAATACACCCAGAATGGTAAGAGGCATTCGCTCCGACTTACTCGATGAAAAGTGTCGCTTAACTCCTGAACTGCCCTCGCGGAACGCAACGTATAGGTGGCCCATACTAAGTTGGACACAGATCTGTGTCGCGGCAGACGAGTGGTTAACAGACGCAGTGGAAAGATTTTGCGAGCTTCAGATAAGCTCCAGACGTCTCCTTATAACCGCAAAAATCTTAAAAAGCATCACGGAATCTCTATTTTACAAAAATGTACATGATAGACTATTCTTTGTCTATTTCAAGACATAACATGCATTATATACCTACAAAATATAATATAGCCTTTTATTTCACTCTTGCGGTGGTAGCCTAGTGGGTAAAACATCGGACTCGGAAGCGGGAGACTCAGGTTCGATTTCCAGTGCGGGCATGTACCTATGACATTGTTTTTTAAGATATGTACATTTCTGAAGTTATAGTAGCAATACCATTCGCTAACGGTGAAGGAAAACATCGTGAGGAAACCTGGGTGTCTGAGCTATTCATATACATCAGCGCTCGAAATCGCCAATCCGCGGTGAGTACGCGTGGTGATTAAGCCCATACTATCTCTCTGAGAGAAGGCCTATGCCCTACAGTGGGACGTATGATTTCACTCTTTACAATAAGTTATATAAATGTACCCAAGATGATTCAAATACAGATGCCGGCAAATATCTTGAGCAAAAAGTCGTGCAACGGGGGTATGAAATTGTAGCGCGAGGTGCAAGGACCGACTTGCAAAGCAATGACGTGGCCGAAACTACTCTCTCCTGCCTCGCGTCACCTTAAGTCAGTCCAAGTCCAAAAAATGCCGGCATTTGTATGTATAAATTGAGATAGCAATAAACATAGGTGTTTGACGGCAGGCAGGTTGCACCATCCTGCTGTGTTGATAGCTGGGTTTGCTTTATAAAATGACAACTTCATTGATTTCCGATGGTTTTAAGCTTCACCGCGAGGAAAATATTGCTTTGGCATTTAAAATATACAAGTGAATAAGTAACATAGTTTAGCACCGTACGCAGCAATGCATTAGGGCAAGCTTGAAGTTGCGACTTATTACCTGGTTTACCATTCTATTCAATAATAAAACTAGCTGATCCGGCCAACGTTGTTGTCACATTAATTATACTGTATTTTGGTAGATCTGGGAATAGGTCACGGGATCTATTCTCAGACCTACCAAATATACACAAAAAAAAATATAAAAATCGGTGAAGCCGTTTCGGTGGAGTTCGATAAGAAACACTGCGATACAATATTTTTATATTGGAGGTTTTATCTTTTAGCTAGATGTTTTACCACTTAATGAAATTATTTCCTTGATATTGGTATGCAGACCAGAATCTCTCAAACAATATCACGAAGTTATGACGGGAATATGTACATCATATTGTTTTCGTCATGACAATTAGTAATAATAATGATTTAAGGAAAGGATCTTTTTTTACGTTAGTTTTAAAACTATAATCGTTAACCAAAATGGCCGGTAGTATCTTAGTTTTTTTTATGTTATTATATTTAAGAATCTATCGTCTATAATGCCTATGCAAGTGATACCTATAATAACTAAGTCAGATGAAGCCGCCAATAGGATACTCGAACTAATTCGGTTCGACTCGAACGATTTTTTGTGTGATGATATAATGTGTTTAATTATACATTTTTGGTAAATTTTTAGGGTTCCGTACCCAAGGGGTAAGGGACCCTATTACTAAGACTCCGCCGTCCGTCCGTCCGTCTGTCCATCTGTCACCAGGCTGTATCTCATTAACCGTGATAGTTAGACAGTTGAAATTTTCACAGATGATGTGTTTCTGTTGCCGCTATAATAAAAATACTAAAAACTGAACAACATAAATATTTAAGGGGGCTTCGATACAACAAACGTGATTTTTTTGGCCGGTTTTCTTTTTTTATTTTATTTATACGGTTCAAAATAATTGTCAGAATTCCTCATAAAAACATTTGGTAACGATTTCAACGCCTCCGTAGTAGAAAAAGAAAGTAGTTGAAAAAACTAAAATAAGTGTGATACATCTGACGTCCCTTAGGCCAAACGCCCCCGGATATCCAACGGCATATATCTGAAGATCCATAGTTGACGTAATTGTAAACATCCTTCACGAGCCGGATTCGGCTCAGCGTATCACCAGAGCGAGGTAAGAGGATGTGACAGATTGTGACTCGTTCGTAAACTCCATCTTCATTTGCATGACTAGTACAGTCCACAGCTGATCAACCTTCACATTGTTCTTCTAATGTCACTCGTAACGTAGTTGAGTACAGTACACGCGTGGATATTTCCATGTGGCTGTTGTCGACTGGGGTACCACATCTATATTACCTCTATCGACTTGACTTCATGTCATGTCGCGCGCGTATAGTCGAAAGCATATGGACCTTTACATCATCATCATCATCATCAGCCATTTGACGCCCACTGCAGGAGATAGGCCTCCATCGTGGTTTTTAATCATGACGGATTTTGCCATAAAGAAAACGTGGTGAGGAAACCCGAGTATCTGAGGTCACATAGCTAAAGGTCGGTTTCTGAATTGAGAATTTCACTAAGTAAATACTTAAGTAACGTGCTGTCACGCTCTTTTTTGAGAAATTCTAACAGACAGCACTACAGTTAACTATTTACTTAGCGAAATTCTCAATTCGGAAACTGGCCCTAAGTGTTTATCACCAATCCACGGAGTTCAGGTGGTAATTAATCCGTCTCTCAGAGAAAAGCCTCATGTTATGCAGTGGAACGTATGACGCTGAAACGCTGCTTATTCAAAGAAAATTATAGTTTGACACAGATCAAAGAAAAATACACGTTAAACCTACTAATTCAATTTAGTTCAAGTGAATTGAAATCCTGTCAATTCTACTTAGTTCAATTGATTTGAATTCAATTCAATTTAGCTCAATGCAATCCAATTCAATTCAAGTTTTTTATTTCGGAACGCGTCCATGGTGTTTGTGAGCTGTTCTATGGAATTGATTGTGATATGAATTATTATTAATGTGTGTTTGTTTGTATTGTTTTTTGGCGACCGCTGAAAATCAGCGTCATGGTCTTCACCGATCATGGCAAAATGCTGAGCGGCGGCCATTTTGGGTGCCATTTTATACTTTTTTAAGGTACTAAGTAAGCGAAATTATGTATAACGTAATTCACACGCTAAACCATAACTGTTTTTTAGATTGATTGTGTTGGTCCCAAATAAACGTTTTCTATTCTATTCTATTCTATTCTTAATGGTGGATGAAATAATGTCATGGCTACTACAAATGCAATCCCCAACGACTTTGCCTGCGGAACGATACCCAAAATGGACTTAAATTATTGTGGTAAAATTGCATTTGGCTCGGTCACATTGAGAACTATAAAGTTGTGCTAACATGAGATACATAACATGATGCCCAAATCACAAAGATCGCGGTAGACAACGATGAGTCAGTCTAGACTACCTGACATTCTACTTCAAATATCAAAAGTCTAAAATTATATCTAACATTCTGTTAAGAATGCAAAACAAAAAGTCGTTACAATCTGCAATTTAGACGATTTGCACAGCGTCTATTGAAATGGCACTCTCTCACACTAAATATTTATCGAATGTACAATAAAATGGTTGGATAGATAGAATGTTCTTTATTGTATGTATACCAGGAATTACAAATACCTACCTTACTTGATTTGAAAGACATCTTTCTAATTAATGTTAATTTTCTCGGAGTTTAGTTCTATTTATAACAGTAACTTCTTAATTTTTATATTGCAAATCGGCCCGACTTAAAGTAAATTGTAATAAATATTTCATAAGCAGCATGCATTGCTTTGTACACATATGTGCGTTTCTTGTGTAAATAAATAATTTATCTATTTTTCTAACACTGCTGCAATAGGCTTTCTCTCAGAAATCATAGTTAGGGTTCAATCACCCCGCGCGATTTTGAGCGTCAATCGAATTGTAAGCAAAAATGTATTGTTTCAATTTGTAATAAGTATGCAACATTGTCATTCGTTTCGCTTCATGCAGCATTTACAACATTCTTTGAGTATCCTCGATATTTATTACATTGAAAATGTTGAAGCCTTCCTTTAGAGACTTAGAAATAAATAGCGCAAGCCTTGTTTGATGTCTCTGACACTTTCTACAAAACCAAAAAACTTCTCTGAAAGAGGTGTAATGAGAGATAGATAGAAATATAGAGAGAAAGTGAGAGCAAAGCTAAATCACCCGATTGTGCCTTAATCCTCGTAACAACAAAGTAAAAAACCTACAAACAAAACAGCAACAACGCAACGACATGCGAAGAGTCGGCCGACTACGTAACGTTACTCAATAGTCGAAGACAATCGACGAAAATATCTCCCGCGGTAATGAGATGGGGCAGCCGTGAACTGACGGCAAGGACGGCCGCGTGCGCCTGCAGTGAGAGCGCAGTACGATCCCTGTCGCGAAAGCAGAAACAGAACTTTTTACGCAAACCATCCCGTCCCATCCTGTCCTAGTAGCATGGCAGGGATAAATCGATTTTTGTCTACTTCTAAGTAAGACGGCAAAGTTAAAGTTTCGTAGGCTAGAAAGAGAGGCAAGCTAAAAATGCCAAGCGAAGAAGTCCGGAAACCAAGGCGGGGAGACCTTTGCCCTGTAGTGGGACATAAGGAGGCTTCATAAATAAAATTTTTAAAATAAGATACACGAAATCTATCAATCTGTTTAGCCCATGAATAGAGCTAATTTTTGGGTGCACGCATCTTTCTCTATCGGGTCAAACACATTCAAAATCACGTTTAATCTAGTTAACTAAACTTTTGTCGTTAATTTTATTCTGGGATAGCATTAAGTCCGCCGCATTGTACGATTTTTTTTTGTGCAATAATAGTATCAATATATAAATAAATAAATATTTATTCCGGAGTTTTCATCGCACTGTATCATTTCAATAACATTTCAATAATGATCATCTGTATCATTAAAGTTTGATCTTTAAAGCACCATTAAAACTCCTGAACATAAATAAACAATAATCGTATATGGAAGGTTAATAACAAAGTGCAATCGACTTGTCATCGACTCGCCTCTTCCAAATCTTCCTTGACGGATACCTACCCAGCCTACGCATAACGAGTCTCTTGACATTGCATACCGAAACAGGCTAATATAACATCAGGCTTGGTCTGGCTTCTCAGTTATGACTAGATCATAATATTTTGAGTTCCTATATACAAAAAAACAAAAGAACTGAATGAATGACTAATGAATGTTGATGAAGCGAAAGAGATCTGCCAGGATCGTGGCAAGTGGCAGACCCTGGTCTCTGCCTACCTCTCCGGGATACAGGCGTAAGTTTACGTACATACATATGTATGTACCTAATGTAAATCTTTACCTATCTATACACTTAGAGCCATATTTTTGAACACGCCATATTCCATGTAGTATGTTAAGCTTTCGTAAAAGAAATAAGATTCGCTAGTATTGTTTTTATTTGCACAATATGACGACGAAAAGTATCTCGAATCACCTCACTTCATTTTTCGTGCCTCACAATCAGTTTAGAATATCACACTACTATAAAACCAGGCAGGAACATTACTGTTCATTCACTACACCTCATTCCATTCCTAGGGGCAGTATTCGCGAAATCTCACCAATTTGGTAACAAGTCAAACCTGTTTGTCACCCGACGCCCGTGTGCCAGAGAGTCCAATAGTCGTCGTCAGTGATATACCAGCCTACTGGTAACATTACACCTACATTTCAAATAGACGGAATTCGATGCTGCTGTTACCAATGCTTTTCATAATTTACTTTGTCTGAATTCGTGAGCAAAACTGACTTTCACATGTTTTTACATAACTCAGCGCTTAAAATTGCCAATCTGCGGTGGGCACGCGTGGTGACTAAGCTCATTATTAACTATCTCTATGAGAAGGTCTAAGCCCTGCGGGTGGACGTATATATAATGAACTGATTTGTAAACTTTCATTCCATGGAGGCGTAATTCTATTCAAAATACTGAAAATTTTTACAAGCAAACGATTTCTCGCAGGTATTTTTCCCTGACTACTATAAGTTTGTAATAGACAATTAATTTTTTGTACAAAACTTATAGAAAAAAGTTGATTTGTATGATGAATAGAATCAACCTTCAATTGGTTGAAACTTCACAAACAGTGAAGTTGATGTATCTAACATCTGTTGGTTGTGTCTAATAAATAAATAAATAAATAAACCGACACAAAATATGGGCTATAAAACCTCATAATCCTTTAATTGTTATATAAGTTTTGCTGAGTGTTTTTTTACACGATTTATGGCCATATTTTGATACAATATGAATTTTATAGAGTTCAAAAAAGCACGAGACTGAGATTCCCTAAATTGAGATGCATAATTTGCTGCTTATCCAAAGTAACACCATAAGAGAGTCACACATAAAGATATCATATCAGACTGAATCATCGTAGGTTGCTTTAGAGCCCGTACATAAAATCTGCGAGCTTGCGCGACGCATCGCAAGAACTTGCGAAGTGATTCGCAACGGCGTTCATAATAGTAATAAATGAATGATACCAAAATCTTCTTTGCTTTTTTTCGTGTATCTTCTTAGCAATAACAGAAGTGAGCACTTCTTTTTACGATTCATGTCACGACCTAGTTTACGAAATACGTTCAGCACTGTTGACGGTCGTCGAAGGAATGGTCACTGAATCGTGGAAGGGGTCACAGTTGTCTGCGTTGCGAATTCGCATCGCACCGATTCGCAGTTTTGTTTACGGAGCCGTAGCGCATAACTTTGGATCACACGTTCATTTAGCTAAAAAGACATTATGCCCCCTTACACGGTTTTTAACTGTTTCCCTTCCACCCCATTGTGTATAGCCAGACCCATTTCAGTAATAGTTTCCCATTGAACACAATATTACGGAAACATTTTGCTCAACGTCTAGACGTCTATGCCTTAACGATTGTGCGCGTATTGTTCTTCAAATTGGTTTAGGTTTTCTCTTTACTATACACTTATTGCTTTTTAACACACGTTGATAAGGAACTCAATACGTAAAGAGTTAAATAAAATCTGAACAATCATGTGTTGTTTTTCCTAAGTTTTTAGTTGCAAAATCACCCTCAATGTAAATAATTAAAGTACACGTAAAGTAAGTCAAGTGACGTCAAATGTATCTCATACCAACTCTGAGAAAATTTTATCTCAACATATAATAATTATAAGCAGCTTATATACGTTCCACTTTAGGGCACAGGCCTTCTCTTAGGGAGAGAGTATGGGCTTAATCACCACGCGCGCTCACCGTGGATTGGCGATTTCTAGCGCTGAGGCATGCGAATAGCTTACACACTCAGGTTTCCGCATGATGTTTTCCTTCACCGTTAGCGAGTGGTATTGCTACTATAACTTCAAAAATGTACATAACTTAGAAAACAAAGCCATAGGTACATGCCCGCACTGAGAATCGAATCTGGGTCTCTCGCTTCCGAGTCCGAATGTTCTACCCACTAGGCTACCACCGCTACTAACTGAACAACTATAGACGATATTATTTGGTTACGACAACATAAAGATCATTTTCTTGTTAGAAATTTCGGTTCCGCTGTAGTCTTGTTCCAGAACAGTAAAAATAAATTCTGTGTCATGAACACAAAACATATATTTTTGAGCATAACTCCTGTTCATAACCCACACAGTTGGAGCCACATCGCATCACAATTTTTCTTAAGAAATTAAACAGTCCAAAGGTTTTCGAACTAAATTTTTCGTAAGCACTACACATTATTAATATAATTCCGGAATTATTAACTTGATTTTTGTCGGAACAGTCCGTGTGAGTAATTCCGAAATTTAGTTACTAGGTTAAAGGTTATCATCATCAGCCATTTGACGCCCACTGCAGGACATAGGCCTCCGTTGTGGTTATCATAACCATGAGGAGTTTTGCCATAATCGCCACGCTTGGCAGGCGGGGTGGCGATAGCAGTACGAATCTCAGGAAGACGCTGCTGACCGTATCTTAGTAACTTATTTCCTCAGTCGCCTTCTACCAATCATTGAGGTAAAAAGTGGCCCGTAACGCAACCCCTACTGGGTGTGCTTGTGCACAGTCATGTAGAAAGGTTGATGTCTTGTCAAGGTTGATGTGTTACCATACAATGTTTTTTGTTTCTGTGATGTGTCTTATTGGTAAAATAAAAGACTTCTTCTTCGACTCTGCTAAACGTTATGGAAGAACATATTTGTTACACTAAAGATGGTGTTATCTATCTAGGCCGTATGATAGGCTATACGGGCGTATTTAAGGCTATATGGCCAAGACGGAAATCACAACCAGCTGCAAGGGTATCGAGACAAAAACATAAATAACATTGTCGCAAAGGGTAATCGGTGCCAAATCGTAGGCTTTATTGTCCATTGTTCCGCGGACGACTGCAAGAAGTTTAAAGCATTCTTTGAGCCTTTTTATTGCCACTCTAATGCAGCAGACATTTGCGAGATTAACGCTGACTGTTGTCTAAAATTGTACAATTTTTACACAAAATTTAACATATCCCTGTATCCTTTACGTCTCTAAACCTGAGGGGGCTTTGAAAAGGCACCTACTTCACATGACTATTGAAGCAGCCTATATACACACATCAAAAAAAGTTTGTGATCAATAGCATAAGCTCCTATAATTCTTTAAATTTAACTTTATCAAGAAAAAATCTATGTTGTATGCTTTCTTTAAATAGGAATACCCTGTTTGAAATTAAAATATAAAAACAATTTTTTATTATTTATTTAAAAAAGATTGAGCCATTAATCATAATGTAATTGTGATAGAAATTTCATAGAAAGAAAAATACTGTTTAATTAAACTTAAACAACAATTTATTATTAAAAGGTTAAATTCAATATAAAATAACTCCTCCCCTGGCTTGAACACATGCGGAGATCCTCCTGGGCATGCTGAGGATCAAGTTATCCAGCATTTCCTGGGGTAACCTATCCCATTCTTCAATAGCGGCTTCCCTGAGCTCTGGAACTGTCTGGGGACTTCGCTCACGGTTCCATACAGCTCGTTTAAGAGCATCCCACGCGTGCTCTATTGGGCTTAAGTCGGGCGAGCCGGCAGGCCAGTCTAAACGTGTGATATCGTATTCTTGAAGAGCAGCATTGACTCGTTGAGCTCGATGTGCGGGCGCATTATCATCGACCAGTACAAATCGGTGCCCATGGTTTTCTCGGAATGGTCTGACGATATCGTCAATAACAACTGCTTTGTACATGTCTGCTGTCATGTAGCCCCGATACGGGATCAAAGGCGTTCTAGCTCCAATCTAGCCCACTGCAATCTTCGTTGTTGACGTTGCCGGGAATTGAGCGGAGCTCGCCAAGACCTCCGTGCTCGTTATCCAGCGTGGTGCAAGCAATTGCGAACGGTCTGCGTGCTAACTTCAAGCTCAGAGGCGGCCCTGACTTCTGCTTTTATTTTAGTGGCGTTGATTGTTGGATCACGGGCTGCCAGCAATCTAATATAGCGCTTTTGGGCAGCTGTCAAAACAGTTGGGCGACCGCTGCGGGGTCGGTCAGCTAAATTCCCCATTCCGTGGTACCTCTGCAACGTAGCCACGACACAGGATTGGGATATAGCAAGTCTGCGTGCTAGTACTCTCGTCGTGTATCCTTCTTCCCTCAAAGTTACTATTCTTGCTCGTAAAACCTCTGATAATCCTCTTGGCATTTTTTCAATCACAACTTTCCGCAAAAAATATCTTGAATCGGTTATAATTGACTAAATCAGTTTTCTGAATGAGCGTAAGCTAGGACTGAAAGCCTTTTAATATGAAAAAACAACTGAACGGTGTCATTGTTTTGTGTTCTAATTCTTTATTTTTAAATAAAGAATCTAAAAAGACGAACAAATCGCAAACTTTGTGTACGTCCCACCGTAGGGCACAGGCCTTCTCTCAGGGAGAGAGTATGGGCTCAATCACCACGCATTCCCACCGCGGATTGGTGATTGCAAGCGCTGAGGTATGTGAGTAGCTCAGACACTCAGGTTTCCTCACGATGCTTTCCCTCACATTAGCGAGTAGTATTATTGTCATAGGTTGCCCGCACTGGGAATCGAACCTGAGTCTCCTTCCTCCGAGTCCAATGTTCCACCCACTAGGCTACCACATGATTATATGGATGAATAAATAAAAGATTAGCAAGTTGAAAATTGTGAGCCTATTCTTTCGGGTGCCAGGCGTAATATTTATGTATAAAGATTACGTAGATATGGCCTAGCGTTCCATGGACTGGTTATGCTAGGAGTCTATTTGATAGACCACATCAGAAATGAGATCATTAACCAAAGAACCAAGGTGATTGACATATCGCTCATCAGGAACGACAAGCTAAGTATGTCACAATATTCCTACAATATTATAATATACAAAGATTTTTTATTAATTTTAGTAAAACGACGCTACTTTGTCGTAATTTCTTTCTGTGGCAATTCATTGAAGTTTCTGTACAAACATCGACGAATGGTTTTCCTGCAACATCCGCAAAAATGTCATCATCACTTTGTTATTCCGGACGAGCGATATGAGGCTTAGGAGACTAGTAAGTTAAAGGGGCAATGGGCTGGTCACATCTGCCGAAGAACGAATGGAGGATAAAGGTTCTCAAGTAGAGACCCCGAACTGGCAAACGCAGCATGAGACGTCCACCAGCTACCTGGACCGATGTTCTGCAGCAGATTGGATTGCTGGTAATAGCTAGATGAGAAAAACGCAGCATAAGACGTCCACCAGCTACCTGGACCGATTTTCTGCAGCAGATTGGATTGCTGGTAACGGCTAGATGAGAAAAACGCAGCATAAGACGTCCACCAGCTACCTGGACCGATGTTTTGCAGCAGATTGCTGGTAACGGCTAGATGAGAATAGCCTAATATAGGTGGATAGAGCAAAGACCTAACTGAGGTAGATAGAGCTGAAATTTTGGAACGAAAGTAGAAAGAACAGAAAGTCACCCTGTGGAGTACAACGTCTATGTCACATACTTAACTGCCTCGTTGGTCTGGTGGTAATACCATGCCGGAGGTCATGGGTTCGATTCCCACTAGGGCCCGCCGTACATTTGTAGAAATTGCTTCAGTCTGGGTGTGTTTTCAGTTTTGTGATGTCGTTGTCTGGTTTCTGTTGCACAAGGTATCGTAGTTAGGGACCAGGTCAAATGATTGTGTTGTGTGGAAGTTATAATTATTTATCCGAAATTGGTAAATCTTTAGTTACATGGACTAAACATATTTGTATTCTTATTAAAAAGTTACCTTTACGGTTATATCTTTTTATGTAGCCTATATATGTAGTGCTTCTCGTGATTAATGACAAAGGACCAGCAAATAACTGCATAACAACCTTTCCGCACCTTACATTTTGTAAGCAATGCAACGGTTTGCTTACATTCATGGAAAACCCATCTGACACGGTCTGTAACTAGACATCACCACAAAAGGCAGGTGTCTAAATAAACGCAAGCGCAACGGATGTCAAGGTCGGAGAGAAGTGTTATTGACACTTCCTTAGGCGGCGGCGGGTGGTAAGTTCGTGCGCTCGTTGATGTCTTTAGTACTGGCGCGGTTTGATTCGGTCAGTTTGACGGAAAATTTGTAATGCTGTCAATAGTCAAGAACGGTTTGTTAACAAAAATTTTGTTAATAAATTATTACTGTTATTACACAACACATAAAAAATTTGATAAAGCACTACCAATAAACAAAATACTAAAATTCACAATTTTATTTTATTTTCATATAACACGCATGGTCAATTTGCATGATCGATAATTACAAAATTAATCCAAATATTAAATAATTATTCTGCTTAAATAATTGTTTGTTTCATGTTTTGCTTTTACGTTTAGGTTTTCGATTTCATTTGTTGTATAAATGTGAGTATCTGTTATTGGCCCTATTTATTGTATTACTACATTAATTTGGTTGATTGAATAACTTTATTATTCAATAAATCATTTTCAATCCAAAATTGAGATTTAATTAAAGTTTTGCTTCTTGAAAGATGTTTAAGAAGAAACGTGTTTCAAGTTTTAAGGTTTTGCTTTGTTGCAATAACTTGTTTATTATTTATAGAGTCTACAGAGACTTATCCACATCACAATTTTTCCAATAACAAAAAAGTCACATCTCAAATTTCCACCGTGAAAACGTGTCTTAATCTATTACATGCTTATATATATAAACTCATGCTTGCATCCGAAAGTGTGATATATATTATTTATATTACTATTAGCTGACCTGAAAACGTTGTTTTGCCATATTAATTAGCCTACTACCTATTCTCAGACCTAACAAATGTACACAAAAATATTCATAAAAATCGCCGAAGCCGTTTCGGAGGAGTTCGATAACAAACACTGTGATGCGAGATTTTTATATATTATTATTTACCGTCAATTTACCCAACCAGTATCGTGAAGAAAGACGATCAAAACTTAACATTCCAATCTGCCAACCAAAACCTATAATTATGCAGCTTATTTATTATTGCAAGAAAAGTAATTACATTACAGTTAAAACTATTGCGTAATTAATTGCATTAAACATTAAACATTATTTACATTATACATTATCACATTTAAAAATTATAAAAATTAGAACGTTAAAATTGTACATATGTACAATTTACTTTATATTTAATTTAAGATTAATTAAAAAAAAAAACAAAATTTAAACTACAATTCATGAAATGGGAAATGTCACTTATTCATAAAATTTAATTTCTTACAATTATTCGTTCACATGTCAATAAATAAATTCGATTATATACGTTCCACTGTAGTGCACAGGCATTCTCTCAGACAGAGAGTATGGGCTTAATTACCATGCATGCCTGCATTCAGGTTTCTTTACGATGTTATCCTTCAAAGTTAGCTAGTAATATTTCTTCTATAACTTCACCAACACACGTAACTTAGAAAGCAAAGTCCATTGGAACATGCCGGTATACGAACCCAAGACCTCCCGGGTAAGAAAGCCGGCGTTCTACCGCTCCGCTACCACAGGTAACCAACAGCTATGAAGGATTTTTTCTGGCCGGCGCGCGCCGTGTGACATCGATTTTCCGCGCGTACGTGACAATGGATTACATTTTTCTCGCAGTGCGTCGGCCGTGCCACTTTCCTACATTTTATGCTTGATTATTTACTTACTTTAGTTGCTGGCCCCAGTTGCACCTGTGTTAGGTTAGGTTAGGTTGGGTTGGAAAGGAAAATGTATTATTTTCCACTAACAACATAAATACATTAAAGTATAAAATTTACATTTGTAGGAAATTATAAATATTTCAACCATCGACAGGTAGGACACTCGCTTCTTTTGAAAATAAGTGTAATTATTTGAGCATTATCTGGTTGTTACATATGTTTGAAAATATTGTTTCTTAGAATTTTTAATAAAACAATCACATTCAGAATCACAAACATATCTAAATATCTGCCGGCTTTCCTAAATACTTTTATTCTATCTCACTAGTTGTAAGACAATTATTTGTTTGATTTTAAAGGAAACTCGAATCTCCAGTCGTATTGGAAGATAAAATCTTGTGACACCAATGCTTAATCCAGGCTTAATGATTATCCTCAGCCGTTGCATATGGGACCGAAGTTTGCACAAATGTTTTGTAAACCGATGTTTCTTCACTAAACCTTGGCCTATCGTTGCGTTACTGTACGTCTGTTTGACGACTCCGTTTAGGATTAGGGCGGTCCGGCAAAAGATAATGCAGAGGTCGCCTACTTTGTGATAAGCCGTGGTCAATTGTTTACAAGTAATTTTGTAAACAGATGTCATTGGAAGAAACTAGATAAATAAGTAAATACATCAATATGTATTCAGAAATAAACACATGAATAGCCTGTTTTTCAACAGGCTATTTATGTGTTTATCACATGGGTTGTTAGTTGTTAGAGTTGTATCTATAGATAGCTCTGAAAATGTCGTGGCGCAAGATGTTTTTGTGCTTGTTGGCCCTAGATAAACAGATAGATTTATCCAGGGCTTATAAGTTCGTTCCGTGTGGCGCCTGATTAAGAATAGCGTCACTGTATTTCCTTCCGTGGATGTCGTAGAAGGCGACTAAGGAAATACATTACCAGGAGACGGGCAGCAGCGTCTTCCTGAGATTCCAACCGCATACTGCGATCGCCAACCCGCCTGCCAAGCGTGGCGATTATGGCAAAACCCCTCATGGTTATGAAAATCATGAGGGAGGCCTGTGTCCTGCAGTGAGCGTCAAGTGGCTGATGAAGAAACATAAAGATAGTGCTGCCAAATAGATCACTACATATACAAACTCAACTTTTATTCATTTACGGACAATTCGGTATTTGACACGATCAACAATAAATTATTTCATATGCTCGATTAAAACAAAAATTACAAAATATCTCGGAAAATGTATATCTTTTAGTCAATTACTAGTTATTACAATTTTAAATAGATTAAACATAAAAAGAGTGCTCTAAAATGTGACGTCATAAGCCAGTATTTTCATGCAAAATTCCGTTTTAAAAGTAACTCATTTGAAATTTTGTCAAATACCCAATTGAATCTTAAAAGTTATGATTATAATCTCGATTGGGCTTATCGGAAGTAGTGTAGCGTTATCTGTTAGACAAGGCATTTTGGCCTCGTAACACAGACTATTTTGTCCCGAGTCACCTAGAGCATTTTTAGTTAGCTTAAGATTGAAGGCAAAAAATGTATTTAAGGCTCTGTTTAAGAAAACTTTGGTGAAGTAAAAAATAATCTCTTATATTTCATGTGAGCTATGAAGCATCCTGAATAATCGAAAATTTCGTTACATCATTTGAGTGAACATAACGTTAAAGGAAAAACGTTTGTGTCGAAAGGTCAAATAAATGAATTGTTTTTAAAGTACATACTATTGACAAATTATTATTAATATTTAGCAAACCCGAGTTAGGTTAAATCAAAATTATGATCATTGTTTTTTGTGGTCAACCCTTGTTGATATTATTCAAAGACAGAGGTATAAAAATCACTTTTGGTCCATTAGTCTGCAAACTCGGTAAACGCCCACTTTCACCCATCCAAATTGGTTCGGAAGTTCTCTACCTTATATTACCTAATATATAAGCAGCCTATATATGTCCCACTGTAGGGCACAGGCCTTCTCTCAGAGAGAGACTATGGGCTTAATCAACATGCGTGCCCACCGCGGATTCACGATTTCAGGCGCTGTGGTATGTGAATAGCTCAGACACTCAGGTTTCCTCACGATGTTTTCCTTCACCGTTAGCGAGTGGTATTGCTGTTATACTCGTAATTTCACAAATGTACATAACATAGAAAACAAAGTCATAGGTGCATGCCCGCACTGGGAATTGAACCCGGGTCTCTTGCTTCCGATTCCAATGTTCTACCCACTAGGCTACCACCGCTCTACCTAATAACGCACATCAATTTAAAAATTAACACAGCTAATTATAGCTCTGAGCAAACGAAAGACAAACCAATCTGCCACGCTCTCCGGTCTTGCGAGTGCATTCTACGCCTACGGTATGTTTAGCATTGACATACGCCGTGAATAACCAGATGGTTTTTGCGCCTCTAGTGAGTCTGCGAATGAGTATATTTAGGTTATATTCTTTTTGTTGCACTAACCCGTGCTCAGGACAATTTTAAAAAACTATGTAGAGGCTAAAAATTCTACCCATACCGGGACTTGAACCCGCGACCTCTGGCTAACCGTGCCAGCGCTCTCCCAAGGGAGCTAATGGGCAAGTGCAGGCATCGGCGAAATTTAGAACCTCTTTACAAATTTTCTCTATATTACGTACAGGCAGCGACATCTGGCAGAAGTAATTTACATCACTTGCAGCCCCGAGTAACCCACTTTGCAGTTAGGTTTTCTTTTGGGTTATATTTAGGTTACGTACATTTTAACTTGTTTCAGCAATACCACTAGTTAAGTGTTAAGAAAAACAGCATATATCTTCAATTATTTCTATCTGATGTCCATGACATTTTTATTTTCGACAAGTTTCGTTCACTCATTCATTCATTCAGTTTCCTTCTATAAATTAGAGCATGAGTTAGAGCTTCATTTATAAGCATAAGCGTGATCGAATTGCAGTTTCTACGTCTCTAAGCACATTACAAAGCAGTACATACATATATACACTCACGCATGTATCCCAGAGGGCTAGGTAGAGACCAGGGTGCCACTTGCCACGATCCTCACAGATCACTTTCGCTTCCTCAACATTCATTAGTCGTTACATGCACGCAAGCCGGTTTCGGTTACTTTTCATCTTTTTATACAAAGCAGTGATGTGTAATTTTACTTAATTTTATTTATTTACTAGACGACATGTAATAATTAATAAAAATTAACAAACTTTGACAATAACACAAACAAAGCATAGTTTGTTACTCGATTTAGCTAAGGTGCTCCGTGGGCGAGCCCACATTCAACACAGCACAGGATACCGTCGCGATAAAAACACATTGTTTGAGTTAACAGTGGTATTGTTTTGTTATCGATTTGGGAGCAACGCGATGTACTGACACTTGTTCAGCGTGTACCGAAAGGGTAACAAATTATGAGGCAAATATCGCTTGATAAAGCGGACAGTTTTATCTACTAAATGTAAAAAGGATTTTTATTTGTGTTTACGATTTTCGTTTATACGTTTTGTTATTAACAAAAACGATATGGCTCTGTAGGCGATTTGTAACATTTGACAAAATCGTCTTTGTATCATTTGTCACATGGGTTCTTAAGGTACGATGTAAACTGACTGTGATGTGATATAGCTGCCTCGTTGGTCTAGCGGTTAATATGCCTGACTAACAAAGCAGAGGTTGTGGATCCAATTCGCACTGTAGGCCGTAATTGATTTGTACAAATGGCTTCAGTCAGTGGCAAGTTACCATACTACAGGGGATCCTAATTTGCGACCAGGCCTTAGAGTATAATACACACATAGTTTTTCAATACAATTAAAAAGCTCGACAAAAGTCATTTACCTCTATTTGGTAATCTACAAAACCATAGCAGTATAATGTTATTCCGTTTGTATAACCCTCACTAATTAAATGGGCCCTTTAATCGCAAAACGCAAACCGTCCACAACGCAAACCGTCAAACACGCAAACCGTCCAACACGCAAACCGTCTAACACGCAAACCGTCCAACCAGTTTGAAAAAATAGTTTGTCCACGAGGAAGAAGGGCCAATAAGTTAACAATAGGACCAACCTGCCTCAGTCATGTGTTAGCCCTCATTATCAAATATCACAAAAGAGGATATTTACGAACTAAAATAAAACTTAAACTTTATTGTTAAATATAACATTTGTCATTCAAGTGGTCATTGACTAATCAAAATTAAATAAAAAAGGTTTATTTCAAGTTTCAATAAAAGAGGTTTTGCGTTATACGAGTTACCGGGGAAAATTGTCGAAAAAATTATGACCTGGGAAAGAAGTTTTGAGTGTTGGACGATTTGCGTTTTGGACGGTTAGCGTTTTGGACAGCATGCGTGTTGGACGGATTGTGTTTTGGATGGTTTGCGTGTTGGACGGATTGTGTTTTGGATGCTTTGCACGTTGGAAGGATTGCGTTTTGGACGGTGTTCGTATTGGACGGAATGCGTTTTTTTAGCGCTGAAAGGTTTGAGTTTTATACGGTCTGCGACTAATGGAAATGGGCATCTCTCGCAAAGAAGATTGATTCGCGCGAGGCGCCGAGTTAAGTTGCACGGGTTTATACCATTGGAATGCGATTGGTTACTAGACCTCCGATGGGGTCAATGTAACAACCATAACCGTTTTAATATGACTCTAATGAACAATTATGCATTGTAGAGACTTGCCCCTCCAGACAAGTGATTTTGTGGAAGTTATTTATTTGGCTCAGACATCTGATTTTATTAAATAAAATAGTGCAGAGTTGACTTAAGCTACCTTTTTAAATGTGGCATTTAACTTAAATTCTTCATATAGAGTTCAATTTCAATTGTAAGTAGCTATTTAAATTGAATTCGGTACGAAAAAACTAGTTTCATGCTGGCATTAAAAAGTGGTGCAAGTCAGCTTAATTATTTATTTTGGTTTTATCTGTGACTTAATACTTGCAGAAAATGCTGATTGGACAACCGAAATTTATGACAAAACTTTAATTGCATCGAGCGTACATCAATCTTACTGTCTGCTATGAATTCACTTCAGCCTAATATTAAGGTTGTGAGACGAAATGTCAAGTAGAAGTCTTCAAAATAATCAGCAACCGATTTAAAGGCCGTATTTATTAGGCCGTTTTTTTCCATAATGAGTTCTGACAAGTCAAATGATGTTTAGTTTTGCCTATAACAATGTCAGCAAATTACATACACTCTTAACCAGCTTTTGATTTTTGGATATTGATAAATATTTTTTTTTTGTACCACACAACCTTCGCCCTAATAAATCCTCGTTTTGTCACAGCTTCATCTCAGTAATTTAATATATAAAAATCTCGTGTCACAGTGTTTGTTATCGTACTCCTCCGAAACGGCTTCAACGATTTTTATGTTTTTTTTTTGTGTATTTTTAGGTATATGGTAGGTCTGAGAATAGGTCGTAGGCTAATTAATATGGAAAAACAACGTTTGCCAGGTCAGTTAATAACTATATAAATAGGTACCTCATTAACACAGTGGGCCCATGTAACCCATGACGTTCTACGTGCTAAAAGCAGCGGTCTTATCAGAAACCCACTTTTCCCTGTTTTGTTCATGACTTTCGTAAAGCTCAAGTTTGAAACATCTACGCTACATAAGTAGAATAATTTAATTGTTAAGAATACATATTGATCCGTTTAAGGGCCAGTACACAAATTTTGCAAGAATTTGCGAATTGATTCGCATCGGCGTTCATAATAGCAATAAACGGATGAACCCAAAATCTTCTTTGTTCCTTTTTTCTGTATCTTCTTAGCAATAAGAGAAGTGAGCACTTCTTTTTACGATCCATTTCACGAACTAGTTTACAAAATACGTTCATACGGTCGACGCTCATTGAAGGAATGGTCACCCAAATCGTGGAAGGTTGCCGCACTAAATAGCATCGCAGCAATTCTTCGTTGCTGCTTCTTCGTACTTTTAATTTCTTCGTACTGTGACTTTTAAATGGATTTGTATTACGCCACTGGTTGTACAATTACATATATATGTAAGATTGTTTTGCCTTGTAACTATATTGTACAATTGTTTGTTTTCTTTCAATAAATAAAAATAAAATAAATATACGTGTGTGTGTCTTATGTGAATAAATTATTTATCAATTCGTGCCGATTTACAGTTTTGTTTACGGAGCCTTATACCTATGTTTCAAGATATTTTTTGAGACTCTCGTAATTAAAACAGTACTAAGAATATATCCCTAGAAATCAATCAGACAGATTTTATTTTTTAATTAATACAATACGGCACTTGATTCACGTCTTGCTTGCTGGTAAGAGAAGACGGAGCTAAGATGTTACGTGCTTGCATGTTTACTCTTGTTTTGAAGATTCAAGAAAAACAGACGGCGGCAACGCGTTCCACATCTTTACTGTTCTCATCGCAAACAAATTTGCGAATCGTTTGGCCCAAAATGGCCGAACACCCGCGACAAATGCGTGCACATGAGCTTACCGTTTCACTGTTTGCACATAGATGCATTTATTATTACTGATTTAACCCAAATTTTACCGAAATATTTAGGTAATTTTGTACGATGATGCGTTCTTTTAAAACGATGGTAGTACAGTGACGACGTAATGTTAGTTGATAATGTGTATATAGATTTCGGTTCGAAAATAGATGAACTTAAACCGTAAAAATATCTCAAACTTGATTCAGAAGTACTGTGCTGTTCTTCTGCGCGTCATGTCGGATACATTGGTGTAGACAAATTTGTTCCAATGACTTTTTGACTCATTAGAAAAAATATTCCATCAGAGCCTTGGTGGCAGTGTCAAGTATTCGCAGTAAAATAGCTAAAGGAGCCTTCGAATACGAAATCATATAAATTTAATGTTAAGTTTGCAAGCGTCAAATAAATAAACTGGCACTCCTAGGAGTATGTTCTTTAATTATTAATAATTCATTTAATTAAACACTTTTTGTTGATTGCCTTTCATAGGATAACTTTTATTATTATTAGGCATATTGTCCACTTTCCCCCCTCGTTTATAATGTTCGTATCACGACATCACGAGTTGGCTGGAAGAGATTTCTGCTGAAATAAGCTCGCCAAGAACACTTTTATGTGTGCAATAAAGTATAAAGTACCTAGTAGTAGATAACAAAGCTGAACAGCACACAGCAGATCAAACTTTACATTTCTTTTACAACGTAACGAAGAAGAGTGACCTCGTATGACAATCGATTGAACTAGATAACCCGCCTTACTAGAATATTCGTACAAATCAATACATGATCTACGGAATGATTATGAGAATTAATTATTAATTTTATAAATTGACCTTGAACTTTAACCTTTAATCATTATTGTGTCTATAAACTTTCCTAAACTTTACAATCCAAAGAAGAAAAAGACTTGTACGAGTTGCTCCAATAAAAGAACGTTTTTCCAGTGTAGTAATAGGGGTTAAAGTATGAAATTGCCGTTTTATTGCAATAGGTTCTTTGAATTGACATAGAATCTTCATGGTTTGAGATTTTCGAATGAAACTTTTTTCAAATGGTTTCTATGATGTTCTTTTTTTAAAAAATGTGAAACATTTGAATATCGACTTTCAATTGTTTTTGTTATTCAATTTAGGCAAGAAAGATGGATACTGCGAAAATTCGAGTGATTTTTGAATACGAGTTCCGACGCGGAACTAACGCGGCAGAAACAGCCCGCAATATCAATGCTGCGTTTGGAGAGGGGTCTACTAATGAACGCACCGTGCGATTTTGGTTTAAACGCTTTCGTGATGGAAATTTCGACTTAAAGAACAAGCCACGAGGAAGACCGCCCACACAGGTGAATAACGATGAATTAAGAGAGATAGTGGAAGCCGACCCTAGTCAAACTACCCAGGAATTAGCGGCATGGTTTAACGTTACCTTACCCACAATATTGACTCACTTGCGTCAAATCAATAAAATAAAAAAATACGAAAAATGGGTGCCTCATAATCACTCGAATTTTCGCAGTATCCATCTTTCTTGTCTAAATTGAATAACAAAAACAATTGAAAGTCGATATTCAAATGTTTCACATTCATTAAAAAAAGAACATCATAGAAACCATTTGAAAAAAGTTTCATTCGAAAACCTCAAACCATGAAGATTCTATGTCAATTCAAAGAACCTATTGCAATAAAACGGCAATTTCATACTTTAACCCCTAATATTACTAGAATAGATTAGGTGCATTAGCAGTTTGACAAAGTAATGAAATTGTGTTTTTTCTTGTTTTATTGAGAATCAATATGAATAATAAAAAGGTCGAAGCAAACAGCTTCATGTGATGTTGTCAATCTTGAAGTCTCCGACCGACATTGAATTTTAAAATTCGGTCAAGTTATATCTAAACTGTCAAATTATGCGCCAATGACGCCAACAGTACGATGTGTTAAGTGACACATATAATAAAGTGGCAAAGTTTTATTCATAATACTACGGCTCCAAATTATACGCCTTGGGCAAACAAAACAGAAGCGAGTCGGTATTTGGGAGAACCTCGATTAGCAGACAGATAAAATCGTAAGAACTCCTTAAATTAAGGGGGTCACCTACTACTGCAACCTGCAACTGTGTTGTAGATCAATATACTGCAGCCATAATAGTATGTCTGCAAGATAATTTTGATCGAAAGCTTACGAGACATTGAATAAACTGAATGAGAAGTTACGTACATTTTTGAATTTATTACAGTAATTTTACTTACTAACTGTGAACAAAAATATCGTATAAAATATCAGGAACTCGAAAAAAAAAACCGTGGTAAGTATTCAGTTTAAAAAAAAAAAAATCTCGATTTTTTTTTCAAGAAAATCCGGATTATTTTGCGACGTAAAGAATTTTTATTATGTTTGTTGAATGTATCTACAAGATACAAAGCTGCTTTGGGGTCAACTTTTTAGTGGAAAAAGAAAGAAAGGTAGCGAAAATCTCCACTCTGACGATCGTTTGTCAGTGTGACAGTGTGGCTATGTCACACTTTCATAATGTGACATAGCCACACTGTCATGATATTAATCAATTAATTACAGAAAAATTTTAAGGTCTTGAACCAAGGTTCAGTCATTTGTTTAATATTTCACTGTTACGTTATGAAGGTAACAGTGAAACCTTGGAATGAAGCCAAAAATTAATGGAAATTCTTCCTAGCCATGCCCTAATAAGGATTAATGTCGGTCCGCCCACTTCGGTACAGTAAAGTGCAAAGTTCATCGCGACACTGCTGTACTTGACCAGTAAACCTTGAGCCTCTTCGCGTAATGCACTCAAAATAAGATACCGAAGTGCTTACAATAACGTATATTTTATACCAAACTTGACAGCTCTTTAAATGCATACTCTGGTTAGGGTTCCGTAGTCCGACAAGGTACCCTTATAGTTTATAAATAAATAAATTCGGGGTAGTAGAACATAATTATTTACCATGTTTTTATTGTGGCAACCTTGTTTTACATTCTGATGTTGTTACTATTAAAAGAGAGTTCGTACCTTGCCGCTTCCGCACGCGGTTTGTTGGATTGTGTAATGGGTATAGCCTAAAATATAGACAAACTCGGTTTTAATTAATCATCAGCCCTTACAAATACAGTCCTCTGAACTATAAATGTGTGCTACACATATATATTGAACTTAAAAGGAAAAGTATTATGGCTAAGTAGGCTTTACTAGTTAACGAGTAATAGCCAACCAATTTATAAAAGTAAAACTTCGTACAAAATCCATTGATAGATAGATAGATCATTTATTTACATAAGTCACACACACGTATACAAAGCATACACACATCTACAAGAAACAGCACAAAGAAACCATAGTTGAAAATGACTTCGATGAAGTTGTTACTTCTGTAAAGCAGATAAAAAAAACCCTCTTTCTACGGAACCCGACATTGCACGGGGCCTGACACGCACTTGGCCGGTTGTTTATTAATTGAGTCCGTCTGCTTGAGCTTGTCTGGTAACTATCTCAGGATTTCTATTTTAGTACCAGGGGCCTAATTATGCGCACCAAATCCTGAAGGAAACCTTACGTTTGCGATAGCAATTAATTAATATGGAATGTGACAGACAATTGGAATCGTTGATAGTTTTGTGTGGATGTATAATGTCATGTGCATCTCCATGAGAGAGCATATTAAATTTGGCACAAATCGCAAAACGCCTGCGCAAACCTTTATAGCAATCTTTATCAAAGTCGCAATTAGCAATATATTTTCACAGGCGCTACTTGGCCCAACATCCTTGACTTGGCCTGATTATATTGAACTCATTCAAAGTTCACAACCACGGATGTAATAAAAGATTATTAGATACTGATCCTGAAAATCTCAATAACTGAAATATTCTAAAAACTTTTCTAACAGTTAAGAAAGCTATGTCATATGCAAAAAATACAACCTACTGCCCATGCCTGCATTACCCAATCACTGAAACCCATTCCTCACCCCTTCTAACCCGTTCTTATTGAATAATGTAAGGACCATGAATTAGATAGGCAGGAAATACTATAAATCTGTGTGGTCAGTTTGCTATGACGAGTAGACAAGAGCTTAATACTCCTAAAGACGCTAGTGGATTTTCTTTCACACCCACATTTAGTTTATGAAACTAAATTGTGATGCCTGTCGCGAAGAACTTAGCGTGTCCCGAACGCATACATCGTTAGCGCGTTATTGAAACGTTACACTTTTTTCATGTTAATTGAATATCATTCTTTGTGTTTCGTGCTATTTTTTGCGAATAGGTAATATTTTTTAAACTCTACGTAGCTGTTTGACGTAACACTTTGACGTTTCTACAAATCACTTACTGTAAGGCATTTACGTGGGTGGTGGTAGCTTAGTGGGTGGAGCATTGGACTCTGAAACGAGAGACGTTTCGATTTCCAGTAGGGGCGTGTACCTATGACGTTGTTTTCTAAGTTATGTACATTTTTGAAGTTATAGTAGCAATACCGCTCGCGAACGGTGAAGGAAAACATCGTGAGGAAACCGAGCGCCTGAGCTATTCACATACCTCAGCGCTTGAAATCGCCAATCCGCGATGGGTACGCGTGGTTATTAAGCGAAGGCCTGTGCCCAACAGTGGGACGTATATAGGCTGCTTATGTAAGGCATGTGCAAAAACCTAACTGCAAAGTGGGTTACTCGGGGCTGCAAGTGATGAAAACTGCTTCAGCCAGATGTCGCTGCCTGTACGTAATACAGAGAAGTTTGTAAAGAGGCTCAAAATTTTGCCGATGCCTGCACTTGCCCATCAGGTCAGTTGGGAGAGCGCTGGCACGGTTAGCCAGAGGTCGCGGGTTCAAGTTCCAGCACGGGTGGAATTTTTAGCCTCTAAATAGGTTTTTAAAATTGCCCTCACCACGGATTAGTGCAACAAAAAGAATAATGTAATCATTTACCGACTTTTGCCACCATCAGGTTTAAAAACAACTAGAAATTCATAACGAAGTTTATATCTTTCGTAACCAGCCTCTGGAAATTATTTTGTAGTCTAGGGCGTGACTCGAGATGAACAATCCCTGATAATATTCACTGGTGGTAATTTAATGAGAATGTACTCAACTTACCGTCGAAAAGAATGTTTACAGAAATCGCCAATCTCTTGGGGTGACAAAATGCAGTTCCATAAAAAACAGAGTTGACAATAAATCTAGCAATAACTACAACCGAGTTTCAGCTTGTTATGAAGAATAAAATTATATATTATGTGTTACTAAGACGAGACACTACGAATGACATGAATGACTATAATCAAAAGTCAATGTAAACCATACAAGGTGTTTAAGTTAACAACTTAATATAAGAAGCTCATTCATCAAACAACATGTTAATCATCAAACGTTGCAAAACTTTGCTGTTATGAGGATTTAAGCAAATCAATTCAGTTTTGGAGTAGTAGCGGATGAATATTTCGCGGTATTAAGGGGCCTACTCACGCTCTCGGAATGGTGAAACATTTGCTAAATCGTCTTAAACAAAAACACACTAACTCCCGGTTTCTCGTACACTAACAAGCTGTTAATCTACTGTTAACAGCTGTCAATTGTTTTTTTGTATGCATTTTGGTGAATTGACAGCTGTTAACAGTAGATTAACAGCGTGTTAGTGTTCGAGAAACTGGGGGATAGACTCTTAAATGCTTTATAGCTCTTTATATGTCCTAGTACAGAGCATAGAAAACAAGATTGCTGACTGACGTATCACGTGTGATTACCATGCCGCAGGTCTTGGGTTTGATTCCCAGTGGGAGCCGCCGTATATTTGTACACATGGCCTCAGTCTGAATTTATTTCTGTGATTGTGATGTATTTGCCTGGTAATTTGTGTGAAAATTGTGTTGTGTGGAATTTTAATAAGTTATTTCATTTATTCGCATGCTGCTAGAGTAGGCCCCGACCCTGACCTCAAGTCGAATAAAATGATTAATTGAAATATTATTCCGTAATTTTTTCTCTGTGAGTCCACATTGACCTTGGCATGGACTTTTGGATCTAAACCAAATGGTGACCTGCGTGATCTCAAAGCTAGTGCGATGACTAAATAACCATAAGTTTAATCTGTAGGTTTAGTTTGATTGATGCATTTGCATCAGTTTAGCTGCTATTATGTAGTTTTATGATGCTAATATGTCGTCTGGAATTTGCTTAGCTATAGTCGGTTTGTATTGACGGATGTGTACCAAAGCTATTGCAAAGCTTACCTACAGCAGGAACTAAACTGGATTATGTGACAGGAAGGCCTTAAATGGAGTCAACCAGACAAAGGCGAATGGCAGGCTTCAGTGGAAGTCTAGTACACCTACAAAAAGTCGTGTTTAAACATGAAATATTTACATTTAATAGATCATTGTATAAGAATTGGTGGCATTAATTTTCGTTTTTTTATAAAGTTGGGAGTCATAAGTTAAGTTTGTTTTTTTAAGAAGTTTGGGGGTTATGTTACGACCCCGTTTGCTTGACTGAGATAAATACCTACACAAATAATTGAAACAAAATCATTCTAATATACACACGTACATACCTATGTATAAATAAACATTTGGGCATTCCTAAAAAGTTGTACAATAGGTTAAATAATGGCGTTCCGTTTCGGTTTGTAAATTGCGTTATATTTAATTATTTTCTTATTTTCTCCCTCCTACTTTGAAAAATTATTTGAAAAACTGAAAAAAGAGCCAGTTGCGAAATACTAAAGTTGGGAAAATATAACCCCAAAACATTCTTTTAATAGGGCGGTACACCGTTTTCTTTTATTAGCAAAGCATATTTTTTATGTAGCCTATTCGTCCCATTGCAGAGCACAGGCCTTTTATCAGAGAGTGAGAGAGGGAGAGAGAGAGAGAATGAGAGAGAGAAAGATAGAATGAGAGAGAGAGAGAATGAGAGATTACGGGCTTGATTACCACGCGTGCCTACCACTGATTGGCAATTTCAAGCGCTGAGGCAAAGTATTTAATACAATCAATAACTATCATTCCGTGTGGTGCCGGATTAAGAATAGCATCACTCCATTTCATTCCGTGGATATCGTAGAAGGCGATCGAGGAAATACATTACCAGGAGACGGGCAGCAGCGTCTTCCTGAGATTTCAACCGCATACTGCGATCGCCAACCCGGCTGCCAAGCGTGGCGATTATGGAAAAACCCTTCATGGTTAGAAAACCACAAGGAAGGCCTATGTCCGGCAGTGGGTGTCAAATGGCATCATCATCATCATCATCATCATCAGCCGGTGTCAGTCTACTGCTGGACATAGGCCTCTCCCAAGACACGCCACTGAGCTCGATCTAAGGCTCTTCTTTCCCAGTCACTGCCCACCGCTTTGCGAATGTCGTCGCTCCACCTGGTCACAGGGCGTCCTACGCATTGGCATCATCATACGATATTGATGATGAATAACTATTATCATGAAAGCTGTCATCGCAATCCTCGTGATCACGGGTTCTCTAGAGTTCTGCGCTCGAAACGTCTAAGCAATATAATATAATAAGTAGCGAGTGTGAAATCCGTATTAAAATATATTCGATTATTTATAGTGCTAGTACAGGCGACGGCACATTTGCAGCTGTACATGTGTGCACTCTACTCAGTTACGTTATGAGTCACTTTGCAACAAAAGTGGTAAGGTTGACCTGCTACCAACCTCATAATTTACTCTGTGTTTCTCAAATATATTTTCATAAATTCATTAAATTTATAGTACGTAAACACACTGACAAAGATGGCTGAAAGTCAGCTGTATAGTGGTGATGTGTGGATGCCTTAAAATGGTGCAATTGTTTGTTTGTGTTATTGATTAACATTAGCACCTCATCTCTTCATATTCTGTATGGAATCAGGCGTTACTTTGCTGAAATCCATAATAGCATTAAAATGTGAAAATTACTTTGCTAAATTCCGCTAAAATCCCACAAGCACCATGCGGTTAGTTAGTGCACCGCCCTTCCTCCCACTTTTTCAAGCAGAAGCAAGACACAAACACACCACCACCGACACCAATAACTGTGTGAAAAAATGCGTTGCGACGCGTTTCGCCTCTAACATGAAGCATCCTCAGGCTCCGGTGGTCGACTGACAAGTCAGTCAGTCGACCACCGGAGCCTGAGAATTTTCACAGTTTAATGTCATCTCTTCATTCCGCAACGCGATGCTGGACTTATCCTCGAGGCTAATCAATCCATCTTTCTCTCTTCCACAGAGGCTGTCCCTGCACCTAGCAGTGGTGCTGCTCGCGCTCTACCACACGTGCAAGGCCGAGCCAGCGATCCCAAGCTTCTCGAACCAGAACTATGCGTTCCTCGGCTCACCAATCCGCGCCGATTTGAACGAAGATGGCTACTTCTACCCGAAACCGAACGTGCCCTTCCCGCCGCCGCCAAGCAGACCGCCCGTTACGCCGGGATACGAGTACCCCAGGCCGGAGAACGGCTACGTGTATGAAACGCCACGAGTACCGTTCCCCCCGCCTGCGCGTCCTCCCCCTCCCCCGCCAACGCAACCTCCCCCTCCGCCCCCCACCCAAGGCTACCAGTACCCCAGGCCCACGCCACCACCGCCACAACCCACAGGCTACGTCTACGCGACGCCTAAAGTGCCCTTCACGTTCCCCCCGCAAACGACCAAAGCGCCAGTGTACATTCCTCCTTCGACGACCAGACGGCCGGTATACATTCCTCCTTCAACGACCAGACGGCCAGTGTACATTCCTCCTTCAACAACAAGAGCGCCGGTGTACATTCCTCCTTCGACGACCAGACGGCCGGTGTACATTCCTCCTTCGACGACCAGAACGCCAGTGTACATTCCTCCTTCAACAACTCGAGCGCCATATATTCCGCCCTCTACGACCCCGGCTCCAACGTACTCGACCATCTTAGACGTTGACAGGACAACGGGCTATAACTACCCTAAGCCCCAAAACCCCTTTACGTACCCGACAACCACTAGGCGGCCGCCCCCTTCAACCTACCTTCCTCCGTCAACGACCAGAGCTCCGCCCCCACCTCCACCAACCTATCTACCGCCTTCAACTACAAGAAGGCCCCTACCTCCGTCAACTTACCTCCCACCGACTACTACAACTACAACCCCAAGACCAACACCTCCGCCAACGACCAGGCCACCACCAACCTATTCCACTTTACTACCAACGTACAAAACTACAGGTTACAACTACCCCACACCGCAAGTGCCGTTCACGTACCCAACTACCACCCGGCAGCCTCCGCCATCCACCTACCTCCCCCCATCAACTACCAGAGCTCCCCCTCCCCCTACCTACCGACCCCCTTCAACTAGACCACCGACCACCTATCTCCCACCATCTACCACTCCTCGACCAACTTACAAAACTACGGGATATAACTACCCAACACCCTCCGTGCAGTTCACTTATCCCACCACTACTAGAAGGCCCCCACCATCAACCTACCTCCCACCGAGTACTAGACCGCCCACAACTTATCTACCTCCCACCACTAGACCACCCCCACCAACAACCAGGAGAACACCTCCCCCAACAAGGCCACCAACTACTCCCGCTCCTACTTACTCAACTATCCTAGACGTTGACAGAACTACTGGGTACAGCTATCCTAAGCCTGAAATTCCATTCACTTCCCCTACTACAACGAGAAGGCCACTACCACCTTCTACGTATTTACCCCCATCCACTACAAGACGGCCTCCCCCATCAACCTACCTCCCCCCGTCAACAACCAGGGCTCCTCCCCCACCTACCACCAGGCCTCCTCCCCCACCTCCGCGGACCACCAGACGCCCAACGACTACTCCTTACCCTACCTATTCTACTATCCTAGAGGTGGACAGAACTACGGGCTATAATTACCCGAAGCCTCCAAACCCATTCACGTACCCGACAACTACTAGAAGACCACCGCCACCGTCCACTTATCTACCTCCGACAACTACCAGAGCCCCGCCTCCACCCACATACTTACCCCCTTCAACTACCAGAAGACCTGCTCCTCCACCATCGACATATTTACCACCGACGACCACCACCCAACGACCAACCACCAGGCCACCGCCGACCTACTCCACTTTACTGCCAACCTACAGAACAACTGGTTACAACTATCCCACGCCATCAGTGCCGTTCACTTATCCAACGACAACTAGACGACCACCTCCTTCAACCTATCTTCCCCCTTCGACCACTAAAGCTCCCCCTCCGCCGACCTACTTACCTCCGTCGACCAGACCGCCAACGACTTATCTGCCACCAACTTCCACAACTACCCGCGCCCCCCCAACTACTGGCTACAGTTACCCTAAGCCTTCAGTAGTCTTCACGTACCCCACGCAAGCTCCCGTGTACATTCCACCAAGAACTACGCAAGCCCCGTACATACCCCCTTCAACTACCAGAGCTCCATACATTCCTCCTTCAACTACCAGAGCACCATATATCCCCCCTTCAACTACTAGAGCTCCATACATTCCTCCTTCAACGACCAGGACACCAGTTTACATCCCCCCCTCAACTACCCCTGCGCCTACCTACTCAACCATCTTGAACGTTGACAGAACGACCGGTTATAACTACCCTACGCCTCAAGTTCCCTTCACTTTCCCAACCAGGCCACCGCCGTCCCCACCTTCCACCTACCTCCCCCCCACAACGACCAGAAGGCCGCCTCCCCCACCGACCTACCTCCCTCCCTCAACCACCAGAGCTCCTTACGTTCCCGACCAAGGGTATTACTACGACAGACCATCTGTGCCCTTTCTATTCTAATTTAATTCGAATTAATTCACTAAGTTGCCATAAGTGTGATACCAAAATCGAGAGTGCCTTTGTGAAATAATAGATCGCACTCTCGCAAGTCGAAAAAGGTTTTATTTGTTTTCGTAGTAGTTAAAATAAGTTTTTTTATGTATAAAATAATAATAAACCAATGTGTGTATGTATGTATGTAGTCTACGAAGTCGATGTTACCACAATTCTAGTGATGTTTTGTATAATGTTTATTTATCTGTTTAATGAATAATAGCGTAATGCTTAAATACTCAAAAACGAATGTAAAAGAAACACTGCCCTAATTATTCGTTTTAATTATTCGTTCGTCTTTCTTAAAAAATATATTTTAATAAAAATTTATGTCTTTTTATTTATCTCAGTATCATCAACAATACTAGCGAATTAAAAAAAACGTACTATACGGCCTTGTTTCACGCTGCTTAATACAAAATTTTCGCTGACCGACCTTATTCAATCTTGCAGAATTAGAAAAAAATTGCTTATAGTGCCTCGGTCGGACGCATTTTTTTAACTGGATTTTATGAAAACTACTTAAGTTAGGCTTACGCTCCCGTAGTGTCCAAATTCCATACAAACGTGATTCGATTTTAATTTTTAAAATACGAGCCGAATTGGATTGAACTTTGTAAATATACTTATTACAATGACTATCTAGCATTAAAATGTGAAAATTACTTTGCTGAATTCCGCCAAAATCCCACAAGCACCATGCGGTTAGTTAATGCACCGCCCTCCCTCCCACTTTTCAAGCAGAAGCAAGACACAAACACACCACCAACGACACCAATACTTGTAAGAAAAAATGCGTTGCGACGCATCCTCAGGCTCCGAGTGGTCGACTGACAAGTGACCACCGGAAAAAGAGCTTCTGCTTGAAAAAGTGGGAGGGAGGGCGGTGCATTAACTAACCGCACGGTGCTTGTGGGATTTTGGCGGAATTTAGCAAAGTAATTTTCGCATTTTAATGCTTTTATGGATTTCCGCAAAGTAACGCCTAATTCCATACAATATGACTATACAGCTTTTTACTGTGAAAATATGACAAAATGAGATAAGCGAGCTATTCGCAAAGTACAGATTATTGACGTGAAACAAATATACTCTTCTTGAAAATAAGAATTTTAAATTTACATGCATGAAAATTCTCCCAATTTACAAGAGTATATCTTACTAACACTACAATTATTTACAAACGTTGATAATTATGTGTCATTGCAACAAATTTACAAAGTTTCAATCCAGTTTGTACGGAATTTTGTCTTTATCGGTCTTTCTATTCCCGTCCAACACAGAAAAGACTAGTCAAAAGAGTAAAAGAGTACACAGAACAGCTGATCCACCTTTATAGACTCTGAAGTCCCGATCATTCTCATCACATACAAGTAGTTATAGTCATATTGTCAGTTTCAGTACAGTTGACAGCCTTTACATCCATGCACTCTACTCAGTTCTGTTACGAGCGACTTTGCAACTAAATTGTAAATGTGCTGACGACATGCCATGAACAGAAATGAACCGCATAGCACCATATTCTTTTCAAAGAGAAGTAAAGCTATAAAATGTATGCAAAAGTCGTTGAACCCCGAAAGGGTCTGTCGAGTCATAAAACTATCTGGCCTAGATCTGGAATAGTTAACTTTTCCTCGAGTTAACGAGAGGTGAATTAAACATACGATAACTGAAGGACGTAACTTAACACGTAAAAACATAGCACTGTATTTAAAAAATAGCCGGTCAAGTGCGTGTCGGGCCATGCACAATGTAGGGTGCCGTAGTAAGAGGGGGTTTAATCTGCTTTACAGAACTAACAACGTCATCAACGTAATTTTCAATGGATTTTGTACTAAGTTTTCCTTTTATAAGTTGGTAGTTGGTTTATAAGTTGCTTTTTCGTGCATTAACCGGGAGGGGGGGAGGTAGGCGCTCTACTCTAACAAATAATTGCGTTAACAAAGCAAACAGAACCCTTAAATCGAAAAATTGTATTTCTACACCCACTAAATCAGTGCTACATTTTGTGTTTTGTGCAATAAAGTGTAACAAACAAACAAAATATTCAAACATTCTAACGATACCCTACTACACTATCGTGCAGGCGAGAAAAATAATTGCATCCATAATTTAGGTGTAAGAGGGGTAACCTAAAAAGATATATTTTTGAGATTTTACTCTACCGTTTGGTTGGTGTGATTATTATATATCATCATCATCAGCCATATGACGCCCACTGCAGGACATAGGCCTCCTTCGTGATTTTCATAACCATGAGGGGTTTTGCCATAATCGCCACGTTTGGCAGGCGGGTTGGCGATCGCAGTATGCGGTTGGAATCTCATGAAGACGCTGCTGCCCGTCTCCTAGTAATTTATTTCCTTAGTCGCCTTCTACGACATCCATTATATATGCCTATGCGAAATTTCATTAATCGTCTCTGAGCTAAACCGCGGACAGACAGACGGACATACAGACAGACAGACAGACGGACGAACATGGCAAAACTATAAGGGTCGACTACGGAACACGGTGTCGACTACGGAATCCTAAAAAGAGAGCAATGGAGGCTTCGAAAATAGCTGTTATATAAAAACCAATATGTAAATAGTATCGAAGAAATAATACGCATAAATAATGCAATCAATTATTTCATACATTGTACTGGTTATGATCCCACTTGGTTTTTTTTTCATACATGTTTTTTATAAGTAGAGCGATTTCCTACCCTGGAATATATTATATAAATTACGAAAACTGTAAAACCGTTTCTTTAGTACCAAAAATAATAAGAAAAAGTTTAAAATTCTCATCCGATATTTTAAATCTTCGACCTATTTAAATGCAAAAGTTTGCATGTATGGATGTTTCTTACTTAATGACGCCCGGATAGCTGAACGGACCTGACGAACGGACGAAGTCGTGCGTGGAATGAAACCTTTACGTTTGGGTTTCGACAACCACAAAATGTAATGAGTTTCATTTCAGTAGTTTATTATGATGTCGATTTGAGGTAAATTGAATAGCAGAATCTGTCTTTTTGATCTGTGGGCTAATCGACTTTGCAATGTACCTCGAATTGTCATAGTACGAGTAAACCACGAATTGTACAGCTATGAAACATGCCCCCGAAAGAACAAAAGAAGAATATATGTGAATATATACAATGAAACCTCCTATCGATGTAAACCTTTATGGTGGCGTAGTTATGCTCTTTGAATACTAACTCAGTTACGTGCCACGTCTATAAGAATTTCACGGCAAGTGCACTAGTCATGGCGTAGTGACTTTCCTCGTAGATATGCGGCGAGATACCGAAATACTCGACGGTACCGAGTAATGCTCATAACAGATGGTAATACGTTTTATTAACTACGTTAATAGATTCATAATGTGTAGAGTTTTATTAATAATAATAATAAAGCCATTTATTCCCAGAAAAACAAAAATTAAATTATTTAGGTACATGCTTAATAATTAGTTATTCTGTATTATAATAAATTCTCTTAGTAACCAATTCGTTCGCAATTCAATTCATGTGTCATAAAATAATAATTTCTTAATAAAACATACAAATTACATTATCAATTTTACTGATTAAATATTTCAATATATAATTTCATTACAATTAGACAATTTTATTTTATTTATTTAATAGTATTAATATTGCATGCATTCACTCATATTTATTTAGAGACTCGTAATTGATAAATATTTAAATGTAAATCGTTAATTAATTCACTACTATAAATTATTTATTTCTGGGCACCCATATTTGGGTATAGGCCTCCTCCATTTCATGCCATCTTTTGCGATCTTGCGCGAGTCTCGGCCAAGTGCATCCAGCTACTTTGATAATATCATCGTTCCAGCGTTTGTTCGTACTTCTAGGGGTTCTCTGTCCTTCTCTTGGGGACCAATGAAGAACGCGCTCACGCCATCGGTCGTCTTTTATCCTAGCTACGTGCCCAGCCCTTCTCCACTTCAGTCTACACATAATTTCTACTGCATCCGTTATCTTCGTCTTTTCTCTTATCTTTTCGCTTCTTACTTTGTCATTTAGTTTCAGATTTAGCATAGACCGTTCTGCCGCTCTTAGGAAAGATGTTAATTTTCTTACCGTGTCTTTAGTGATTGCCCAGCATTGGCACCCATAATGTAATATTGGGAGAATGACGCTGTTCATTACTTGTGATTTAAAATGTATCCTACATCCTTATGAGTCCAGTACTTCTTCCAGGCGTTAGCTACACGTCTGCCAACTTCTTTATCTAACAGGTTACTAAAGGATATTGTTTGACCGAGATACACGTATTCTTTTGTATATTTTATCGTCCCCTCTAATAAGTGAATAGTTTTTTCTTCGCCGTTTGTCATGGCCATGGTTTTTGTTGGATTCATGTAGAGACCAACTCTACAACTATGTGTATACAAGTCTGACAGTATATTTTGAAGACTTTCATGGTCTTCTGCTATGATCACAATATGATCTGCAAATCTCAGGTGTGAAATAGATTTGCCATTGATATTAACTCCATAATTATGCCAATCAATTTTCCTGAAGATTGATTCCAGCAAGGCCGTGAATAATTTAGGGGAAATGGGGTCGCTTTGCTTATCTCCCCGTTTAACAGGAAAAGCGCTACCTATTCTTTCTAATTTAATTTTTGCTTTTGTTTCGTTTATCTGAACATTGCCACAAGCTCGAGTGGGATATGGAGTCCAAGGCTTTTGTGCAATCAACAAATCCCAGGAAGAGCGTTTTATTGTATTTTGTATTTTTCTATTATCTGTGTTAAAGTAAAAATTTTATCTATAGTAGAATGTCCTTTTCTAAAACCAGCTTGTTCTCTTGGTTGGTGTTTTTCTAGATATAGAGTTATTCTGTTTAAGGTTCTTTTCGAGAAGAGTTTATAAATAGAAAGCAAGAGGCTAATTGGTCGGTCTATCAGTTTTGGGTTGCCTTTTTTATATAAAAGCGTTATTAAATAATTATGTTAGATGCGGAGCTAGAGATTCCGTCATAGCTATAATTGTATCATTGGTGACTCTATCTTCTTCCAAGCATTTCTCTTTTTTTAGTTGGGAAATTGCATATTCTATTATGTACTCTATATACGTGGGATATTCTCAATTGTGGTTGCTTGTTTCTTTTGAATAAGCGAATCAGGAGTTCCTTGGTCTCTGTTGGAGTAGAGGTTTTTGTATAATTCTGTTGCAGTATTTATAATTGCCTATTTGTAACTCTGCTTCCAGACGATTTATTCAGACATTGTATCCATTTATTGCAACAATCGAACATGTTGTGGGTGTGTTTTGTGGAGCCTTTTAATTTAATTTCGTTTTCTAAGTATTAATTTTTTTTATCTGTTATCTTTAATTTGTTTACTTATTTTCTTGTACAACTTTTTAAGGCGTTTCTTCTGGGTGGCAGTTTTCTGGGGCATTTTTTAAATAATATCTCTCTCGTCTATCAGAGCTTCTATCTCTTTTGTGATAAAACTAATATTATTATTAGAGCTTTTATTCACTTTTGGTAGTATCTCTAGGAGTTTTATTAGAATGCTGTAAATAATTATACGAGCTGCATGTATTTCTAGGTGAAGTGAATCATGCTCAGTGTTTATTATTTTGTCAAGAGAGTATGGCCTTAATTACCACGTATCCTACCGCGGATTGGCAATTGAAAAATTCTTACTAGCTTAAATTGTAGAGTTTTATAATTTTTTTATGTTTTCAAGTATATCGAAGACTATTAATTGGCTACATAGAAGCTGTGCAACACGATTTTAATAGGTAAGAATACCTACTAAAATAAAATTCCAATCTCCACAATTCAAAAAGCGTAAATGCCAAAAATGCAATACTATACAAAAATATTTATTTTGCAATATGAAATTAACAAAATTTAAATAGATGGTAAGTTAATATAATAAAAGCAAATGTTTTGACAAATGGCAAAAAATATTTGACAGAGTTAAGACAAAGTAATTTTAGGTACCCTAAATGTTTTGTACACGCCTTACATAAACATATTGGCTGAAGGTAGCTCCCGTAGCTCCAATGCCGGATTAAGAGTAGCGTCACTCCATTTCATTCCATGGATATCGTAGAAGGCGACTAAGGAAATAAATTACCAGGAGACGAGCAGCAGCGTCTTCCTGAGATTCCAACCGCATAGTGCAATCTCCGAACCCGCCTGCCAAGCGTGGCGATTATGGCAAAACCCTTATGGTTAGGGAAAACCATGAGGGAGGTCTGTGTCCTGCAGTGATGATGGTGATGAAGGTAGCTCCCGTAGCTCCATTACGATAGGGTTTATTAAGAATTAGACCATTAAGATTCTAGTGAAAAAATACCCGACAGTGTAAAGATGCAAACAGATATGAAAATGATGATGGTGATTTGATGATCACAATGCTTTAGATCAAAGAAAGTATAATTTACGTTACTTGAGTGCAGTGTGAAAGGACGATCGCTACAAGATAAAACATCCACTTCTATCATAAATACTGTAGAAAGTTCAGATAAAAAGAAAGCATCGTGAGTGTGAAAATCGATACGCTATACATTGGTAATATAAATAAATAACGAGAATTATTATAAAATTGCTTCCAAATATCACTACACCATAGCGACTATTTCCAACATCAACGAGAGGTAAAATACATTGCAGCTGATGATGATGATGCGATACCATGGTCATTTATTTATCATAGTTCTGCATTTCAAAAGACTCGAGCAGTGAAACTCAAACTGTAGGCTGACATAAATCAGAAAACATTTTCCTTTCGATGCATTCGATCAAGGAAAGAGTCCGTCACGCAATGTGTCAATAAATCAGTCATCGGTAAAGGCATCGAATAGCTAGAGGCTATAGGTTTTTGTCGATAATAGCGCAAAGCTTCTACATTACGCACACCAAATCCTAAACAATTCCAATCATCGAGAGCAGTCAAATCCCATACTAATTGCTATCGGAAAAATAGGAATCCGACAGGATTTGATGCGCGTAATTATGGCAAACCCCCTCATGGTTAGGAAAACCACGAGTGAGGCCTTTGTCCTGCAGTGGGCTTCAAATGGCTGATGATGAAAATGAATTAGGCCTCTGATGTATATACGAGAAACGCTGTAAACCTGTAAATAAAAGAATGTAAACAAACACACAAAGAAGTGGCGTGCCTTGGTAGCCTGTGCCTAGCAGAAGGTAAATATGGGCTGATTGATTGACTGTAACACACACAAACGCAGAGCTAACTTCTCGGCAAATTTTGGTAAGACTTGAGTCAAACTTATTCTTAAAATAATTAAACTTTTCAGGTGCTTAAATAATTTATTAGTTTAATAACTTAAACTTAGATGAGCCGTAAGCAATACAATTAAACGATTACATATATTCAGAAGAAGTGCAAGATGTCATATTTATTCCTAGCTTGTTGCGTGATCCACTCTAACACATTACCTAATAACTTTACTGTTGTGGGGTTTGGTCAGACAGCAATTATACTGCCGTAATGGTTGTATGTTGCTATCCCGCCTAGTTGAGAAGAGAAAATAATACGAGACCATTGTCAACAAAATACGAGACCTAATAGCTGTCATATAAAAAACTGCGAGTCGTCATTAGCAATCTCAAACAGGAAAAGAAACGCAAACATGGGACTGAGCTAAGATACACTAAGAATTCGAATTTTTTTGGAGTTATTCGGCGATTTGTAGCATAAATTAAATATTTTGTGATTATTTCATTGCTTTCGATAAACTCATTATACCGTTACTTCTTTTTCGAGTTCCGTCCCTCAAAAGGAAAAAACGGAACGGAATGAAGTTAAAATTAAAACCATATACTCAGGTCTACACTCCCTTGAAGCTGTGAAAAAATCAATGTTCTAAGTTAACATAAAAAACCGCAAAAGAAATGTATTTCGACAATCGAAGGAATCAAAATTTATAGGCTACTTTTAGTTAACCTAGAACTATGAAATTTTGCAAGTAATATTGTCTCATACTAAAAATACAGTAAAAATCTGAAACTATACATTTGTAATTAAATCATAAAAAAATGTCTTTCTAGTTCGGGAAAAGTGTGAAAAAAACTGTGAGACTCGATTCCTGCACTGTTTATAATAATATGTAAGTACCCAAAAATTTATACGGAACCATCGGTGGGCGAGTCTGACTCGCACTTGTTCGGTTCTTTTAATAAAGTGAAAATAATTAATACAGTAGGTACATGAGCAGACATTTATTTATTGTTTAAATATATTTGCGTCATATTAATTCCAAGGTACATCATTAGGTAAAGTTCTCTGATCGAGGCCTTTGTCATTTATTAAAGCGTTTGAATATGCAATCAACATACTTATCTAAATGTTACCATCAGTCCCAAGATCTAAATATCTCAAATTACTTCCTAAACTACTTCATTATTTTTAACCTTCCGTCGAATCAAATTGTCCAATTAATTGGTGTCAAATGTTGCTCAATCTTGTTAACATTATTTGGTCTTTGATTTGACTATCCTTGAAAAAGCATTCTCGAGTTTCTATCATAGAGTTATTCAAATCTTCCTTCAGGTCATCTAGGAAGATAAATCAATTCTTGCCATCGGTCAAGCATAACATCTCCTACAACAACATTAAAAAAATATCCTAACTTTAGTAGAAGCTGTATTTTGAATATACCATCAGCCTGGGACCCGATATTTAAAAACTTAGAGCCCAGATTCTTTATCTGCTGGGAACACTTCTTCGTAGATAGGAACGTCTCACTTTTCTCATACTCACGAAGAGTAGTAACATTCAATAGAATGAAATGAAGTGAAGTGAATGTTTTCTGAATATTCACTGAATATTTCCTTCAGCCTGCCATTTCAAGTCAAAACACTGCAATAAATAACGACTGTTATATTTATTATTGAGTTCTGGTTGAAAACCCTAGGGAGAAATTTTCATTTGAGTAACAGAAATCTAAAAAAATTCAGCCTTTATTGCCAAATTAAAAAAGACCAAGCCAAACACAAAGAAGCAAACTGCAATTCAAAAGAAGAAATGCTTTCAATTCCGCCACTATTCATTGAGCGAAAACTTTCATAAGAATTCATATAAGAGCAACCGCAAATGCGGATGGCAAGTACAATACTAAACCTGTCATTACACTAATAAATTGTTAGTTCATAAAAGCGTTCGCGGAGAAATTATGGGAGATCACGTGATACACTTGAGAGCAGTAAAATCGATTGTTTTAGATAAATGCATTAAATAATTAAATTCTGCGAATAAGAGCGTAAAACCTGGTAAAACCTGGTCGGACTCTTCCACAAAAATTTAAAAAAATTATTAAGTTAATAATGCATTACATATTAATTCCAATCATAATTATTATTTACCCAGACACGGTAACAAACGTGATAAAACGGCGTCGATATTTAGCGACTAAGGAACAATTACCAGGAGACGGGCAGCAGCGTCTTCCTGAGATTCCAACCACATACTGCGATCGCAAACCCGCCTGCCAAGCGTGGCGATTATGGCAAAACCCCTCATGGTTATGAAAACCACAAAGGAGGCCTAGGTCCTACAGTGGGCGTCGAATGGCTGATGATGATGATGATGATGATATTTAGAAATCATACCACTGTTTTAAAAACCAAGTGCGCGTCGGACTCGCGCTCGAAGGGTTCCGTACCATTATCTACACAACATTCGAATATTTTAAGCGACCTGTTGCCGTTATTAATATCGAGCAAAATGACCACGTTTGTTGTATGGGAGCCCCCCTTAAATATTTATTTTATTCTGTTTTTAGTATATTTTATTATAGCGGCAACAGAAATACATCATCTGTGAAAATTTCAACTGTCTAGCTATTACGGTTCATGAGATACAGCCTGACAGACAGACAGACAGACGGACAATGGAGTCTTAGCAACAGGGTCACTTACCCTTTGGCTACGGAACCCTAAAAACGAAATTTTGTAAAGCTCTAGGAATCAGAGCGAAACCTGGTCGGACACTTCCGACAAACAATCCAATAAGTGACTCCAGAATCAAGCTAATAAAATATTAATGTCTTTGATGTAATAAGGTTCTTGGTCACACGAGTCTACTTTTTCTAGTCGATGTTTTGAAAATCTACCGAGTATAACGATATATTTTATAAAGGTAACACTGTTTTTTTGCATCGAACAGACTTTAAGATCACGGACCTGGGACTAGATAGCATTTATGCCAAAAACGGCCGCTGAGATGACGCTTTTTGCGAAAAAGATTTGTAATAACCTGTCAAGGGCGAGTCGGGCCACGCGCAGTGAAGGGTTCCGTCGAAAAAATGTTTTTTTGTCTTTACAGAACTAACAACTTCATCAAAGTAATTTTCAATGGCTTTTGTACGAAGTTTTCCTTTTATAAGTTGGTCGCCTACTACTCGTTAACTTGTAAAGCCTACTTAGCCGTGATAGTTTTCCTTTTAAGGTGTGTGCTATATGTGTATATGTGCTACTGAACTAAATTTTTTCACGTTTCTCCAATAAACCGTTTAGCCGAGAGGGGGGGAGGGTTTACCAACATGTTATTCCACCTTTTTGTCGGCGTAATAAATATGTATATCAATGCCAATTTTCAAACTGTAAGCGTTCCTTGTTGACTACGGAACCCTAAAAAAGATGTTTTTTTTTCCATTGGCGGCGCTCACGGGGTGGCGCTAGTATTGCTGCATAGAGCCCATTAAAATTATTTTATGCCGCCAAATGTTTACTCTGAGGTGTATTCTTGTATAGCAGATAACAGCAATAAGGTAGAATCACTCGAGCAGTCCTAATGTGTACACGATCGATCGCTACTACTGCAAATGGTAATTAGAGATGATAAATAAAAGCAAGAATGCTGGAAGTGGGTTACCATTAAGGCAGTCTTCACACCTTTTGCGCAAAAAAGTAAAATGGTTCAGTTTTCAGTCGGTGTTAGGCTATCAGGAAATTCCATCTAAATCGAGGCGCAAACAATGTTTGTAGTTGATTAATTAACTAGGTCTGGTCCATTTTATGTTTTTTTATCTCGTAAGCTTAAGCGAAAATAATTTATTTCTTGAGTAAAATGAAATTGAACCTACTGGCCGATATTAATAAAGCAGATGGCTTGGCGGGGAAGAGGCTATACCCACAGTGGACTTTATTCATGGGCTTTGTGAATAGGTAGAAAACAAAACTTTAAGTGCAGATTTCCAAATAAAAGGCCGACCTATCTAACAGCACAAAATCAATTGATTTATTGGAATCACAAACAATCAAGAATAAATGCTAATTACTACACACTAATAATATCGCCTAATGGACGAAAATTTTAAGATCAGAATGCAAATAAGCACGGTGAGGGAGGCATCTCGGGCAATTTTGTTGATATAACAATTTCACCTGTCCCCGCCGACATTTCAATAGGTACAACACGCGTTGCGCCCGTAAATACTAAACGCTCCAATGCTTTGCACCGGAGATTAGTGTTGATACGCGGCAATTGGAGTTATCGACATCGATCATGCAAACCCACTCATTTTAAGAGCGCGCTGCAGCGGCAAAATTCCAAACAAACGTAATTTGGTTTCAATTTCCAAAATACGAGCCTTTTTGGAGGTCAAGTTCAAGGCCAGCCTGCGCTGTGCATATATTTACACAAAGTGATACGAGCACTTTCCGACTCTCCTCTACCTTTGAAGTCAGTTATATCACGTGACAAAAAATTTGAGGAGAGTTTAAGCTTACCAAATTGAAATAGACTATCAATTTTATGCTTCCAGCTACTGTAGTTTAGAAGATGTCCCCACATTTATTAAATCTATGTTGTCGTGGGTATATTATAATGATACAATATCGAGTTATGCAAATGGTATTTAGAATGAAATTATAATAAATAAAGAAATCAGCAAGCTTTTTGCAACGTTACGTTTTTTAAGAGTATTTGTTTGAGAACTACAACTATTTGCAAACTCCGATCATGTAACATTGTACCATATTTACAAAGTTTTATTCCATATTCACAAAGGCCTAGATCAGAGCACAGATAAAAGACATCGACATTATTCGCAATAAACGTATTAACGTTTATTGCACATAAGTAAGAACATTACAATAGCAATACGGCAGACCCAACCTCTGAATAAAGTGAAACAAGTAAACGATTTCAAGTGAATTTAAATTCATTGTATCGACGAACAAAATCGCCAAAAAGAAACATAACATAATCGCTTGTCGCTCAAAACATCGACAAGCAAAAAGAAAGCCGACCGCACTCCGCCCACCCCTACAGCCATCTTGGATGAAAGAAACCACATTGTCGCGCGGCAATCAGCGAGCCGTCCAGCATTTCCCTGCTTGCCTCCTCACGTGCGGTCGCCCCGAGCCGAGCCCAGAACCAAGTGTCATCATGTGCAAGTGATTGGTAGACGGCCAGCGGTCGACATGTCACCACCGTCAGTGACTACAAGTTCTAGTTCCAAGTTGAACCAGTTTGGATTGTACAGGACCATCGATGAGAGGACCGAGGAATTCCTGAAGTTGTCGAGGAAGCGGCAGATGCGGCAGGGCTGCGTGTGCGCCGCTATATCCACGGCCATCACCGTAACTATTGTTGTTGTAAGTTTTATTTTCATTTATCATTTGTTGGTACTAATCTAGTAGTTGCCCTTAATTATAAGGGATAATTAGTTGTAATACTGTAATACTTGCCAAATACACCTTTGTTTGTTTTGAAACTGAATTTTTCACAGGCACTACATGTTTGGAACGTTATAAAGATTCACTTGTTGCTTTAATGAGGATTTTATTACTTCTTTTCAGCTACAAATTTATTCACGAGAAAATATCACTATTCTGACTTTAGTACTTATTAAGTACTGAATTCAGAGTTTTTGTAAATTATTTTAGTGTTTGGGAACTCTATTAAATGTCTTATTAAATTTGCAAGTAACGTAGGTACGACCTAGAAAAGTAGAAGTCGTTTTAGAAATTGTAGAGTAGTTCTCCTAATTCTAAGTTAGGTAGAGATATTTTGTTAACAGTATTTGGATTGTTTTGCTTAAGCGTTTCCACACATTTTTTGTTTATAGCTTGTAACTTCATAGTATAAGCAACATACCAAAGCACTATTTTGAGAATGAAAACAGAAATAGTAGGTACCTACCAACTCCTTAGGGAAACACCATTCACTTTATTTGCATTGTCAACTATTTCCCCAAAGCGCGGTAGGATGTAAATGTGCATGAATAATTCAGAGCATTGATGAATAAACAAAAGCGATCGAAACGTCCACTTCAACTTCAGTAGGAAATTCCACTCACTGGTTAGCACGACAGAAAGTTAATAAAAAAGTGCGTTTTTACATCAATTAGATCAATTACTGACCGTACAATTTTGTTGCCACTTTGATTATACTTTTGGCAACAGCGTGTGTGGAGAATGCGTGTTAATGTCCAGTGTCATCTGGAATGTATTTTAATTGTTGAACAAACGAAAGTCGCAAGCCACAACTCCTCCATTCTCCTCGAAAAAATAAAGTGTTTACAGTTTTACAATGGTAACGCTCTAAGAATAACAAAATAAAGATTCGTTTAAAAGTTCCATTGTTTTTCCTTTTGAGCACCGCACCGAGACCTATAGAAATGGTGCATGTACTCGTAAAAATAATTAAAATAATTCCTATTTGAAATATTCCTCGTGATTAGTGGGATATTTGGGCTATTTTTTAGGTTAGGCACTAAAATTAGGGACCAATTAGGTAAGCTAAGTTAGGTACTAAAATTCAAGAACTAACGCAGCCGTAGGACACGTATCGGTCGGAGGCAAACAGACCTACTACTGATGTGGTTACACAGTTTTAAATCAATTTTTTTATGTAGCATATATACGTCCCACTGGAAGGCACAGGCTTTCTCTCGGAGAGAGAGTATGGGCTTAATTACCACGCGTGCCCACCACGGATTAGCAATTTCAAGCGCTGAAGTACGTGAAGTATGTTTTCCTTTACCGATAGCGAGTGCAATTTGCTACTATAACTTCACAAATGTACGTAACTTAGAAAAAAAAGTTATCGGTACATGCCAGGATTCGAACTCGCGACCTCAAATGAGAAGTCGGCGTTCTACAGCTCCGCTACCACCGCGTTAAAATATCAAAATATTAACAGCACCTAAAGTAAGTGCTCTTTGTACGGCATCCCAGATCGGATTGTCACACAACACTTGCAAACTATTGGCACATACCGTCACATCAATCACGACGCAATCATCGCATCAAGCAATTGACATTCCACGCTTCTTACGCTTATGCATTTGCATCGTTATGATCCTCCTGTTTTACATCATAAAATTTGGGCATCACTGGGTTTTGAAGAATGTGCTGCTTTCTTAGGCGATACATAAGTAGGGCACAGGCCTTCTCTCAGGGAGAGAGTATGGGCTTAATCACCACGCATGCCCAGTGCGGATTGGCGATTTCAAGCGCTCTCCTTAGCCGATCTTTACTACAATTTATAGAGACTTTTTACCCGACTGCGGCGGAGGTTAAGAGGAGGATAATGCATTTGGTCCCTCATAACTCCTTAACCAATGGTCAGATTTTGACGAATATGATCTTAAACGATTCGCCGTGTTTGCGCGATTGTCGTAGTCTATACGAAATAAGCATTAATTTAAGAAAAACTAAAAAGGCGAAAAATTTAAAAAATGGTGTAAAAAATTACAGTATTAACTACTAAACAGGCGGGACTCCAATTCAAAGTTATGAATCTAAGTTGGTCCCGCCTGCTTAGTGGGCAATGTTCAGCAGTTGAGTTGTTGGTTATTGTTTTATACCAGTTTTTTCTGTCTATCTATTCGGCCAATGAAGTCCACAGCGGGGCATAGGCCTCTGCCCTGTCACGCCAACGCTATCAGTCCCCCGCCAATCTCGTGGGTCTTTCACAACCCACAATTCTTATTATCAAAAGATATTTTAACTTTTCTTAAGCTAATTTTAAGCAAAGGGTAACTCACCTCATAGATGAACCTATACAGGTTTGAGTGAGGGTCTGCTGTATTAAATATGTACTTTGTGAAATTTCTTCTATAAATAACTATAAAAAACCCTTTTGACCGAACTTTAAATGGATCAAGTTCGGAGCTTGCATAAATAAAAAGACCATACCACGAAGTATCTGGTACATATTTTTGGACGGAATAGGTTTACTTCTTAAGAATCGTGTTGTTATTTTAAAATTAAAAAAAATCTCATAGTGTGACTATTCAGTCCAAACGTAAACAGGTCTGTCACCATCATCATAAAAATACAAATAAAAAAAGCTTATCCCAGTTTAAAGGGCCATAAACAATACATACAGGGTAAAAATAGAGGTAAAAACCGACATGTAGTAAATAGCATGTCTCATTGTAGTTTTCTCACCAGCAAGCTACTTTGGTAGTCGTAATTCACATATAAACACTCGGACATTACGGCTGGGGCACAAATCTGCCAACTTGAATAGCACAAAAACAACGGCCGTATAAAAGACATAAAAGTTTTTACTTTTAATAAGTACCCGAAACCGGCGTGCGTGCATGCAACTACTAATGAATTTTGAGAAAGTGATCTGTCAGGATCGTGGCTAGTGGCAGTCGCTGGTCTCTGCCTACCCCTCTGGGGTAGAGGCGTGAGTTTATGTATGTACGTATGTTTTTACTTTTGTTTGCGTTTGTGTAGCAGGGCATGTATTTTGTGACCTTGCATGTTATAGTAGTTGGTCGCAGGGGGAATCAAAGACAATAAAATTACTAAATTAAGCCTAATGCAGCTTCAGACTACGAACTAAGGGGTTTTGTAAGGTACGCTGGCGGCACCAATGGAACAAAATCGTATAGTATCTACTTTTACAGATCTTTTTTGCACCAAGTGTGTTTCTATTCTCTCAATTACGTTAATTTATTGTGATTTTGAGGACCGTGAACCTAATTAACCGTGACCAAAAACGGTCGTTTTTTGACGTAAAAGCTATCTAGTTCTTAGAGCTTTTTTGTCCATTGTTTCTCCAACGTGATCTATATTTTGAAATGGACACATAGTTTTGCTTGTAATATTCATTAAGTCACAGTTTCTGTGTTATTTTGAATAAAACTTTAATTTGGTTTGATTTAGTCCCAGGTCCTAGGTTTAGGTCCTATGTTCTCGGTTGTGGGTCCTAAAAATCACTATTAACACTTTTTAAAAAAAGTGAGCCCCTCAAACCCACAGCTAAGCACAGCTTTATCCTACTCTCCCAGCTCACTAATCTAATGCCAGGCCTCTTGCCAAGGATGTTAAATAATAATAAATAAATAACAACCACACAACACAATCACTTGTACATTGGTCCCAAACTAGGATACCCTGTGCTATTTAGTAGAATCAGGTGCTGCCTTGAGCAGCGACTAGGCACGTATCGCGTAACGCGTTCAAACCATTTGACACAATGAGTTACAAAAAGAAAGCCGCAGCGATGCACGCAAACAAATCACCGCGGCGTGTGACATCTTATGAGATTTACAGAGCGTTGAGACTGGACGAGCAAAATTGGGTTTACTTGATTCTTCGTCATTTTGAGACCCCTATAAAAATAATATAGTGACTGCCTCGTTGGCTTAGCGCTATCAAGTCCGATTACCACCCCGGAGGTCGTAGATTCGATTCCCACTGGCGGCCGCTATAAATTTGTACAAATGAGCAACGTCTGGGTGTATTTCCATGTTTGTGATTAAATTGTACACTATATTGTATACACCAGAAAACAAAATACCTACATTAAAAGGCTTACATGTCTAAGTAAGTGATTGTTTTGTGTGGTGGTTATATTATATACCTACCGAATAATTTTTTTATGTTCATTGAGTAGGTAGTAATTTGGCGTGACAGGGAAGAGGTCCAAAAAATTATAACTTACATATATCAAAACATCTCTGGCCTAAATGGTCACTTACAATGGTTCTTATAGCTATGTTAGTAGAGCATGGACTACCGGACCCTTTTTCTAAAACCGGTATTTTTTCGATATCAACATTTGAAATACCGGTATTCCGGTATTTCGGTATTTTTTCGGTATTGATGATTTTTTTGTTAAAATAACATAGATGATTGTAAAACAGTTGATTTACGTGGCCTCTACGTTTTGTCCCACTGAGCTTTCCCCACATCATCAGTTCAAGTTGTCAAATTGACTCAATGAAATATAAAGTAAGCAAAATTTTCTTGAGCAAATACAATAAGTCCGAGAGAAAACTGAACTCAACCTGATAGTATTCATCATCATCATTCAGCCACAAGAAGTCCACTGCTGGACATAGGCCTCCTCAGTGGATTTCCAAAAAGACCGGTTGGAAGCGGCCTGCATCCAGCGCCTTCCTGCCACTTGGATGAGGTCATCTGTCCATCTTGTGGCTGGTCGTCCTACGCTGCGCTTGCCGATATGTGGTCTCCATTCGAGAACTTTTCGGCCCCATCGGCCATCAGTTCTGCGTGCTATTCTGTTCGTCTACGGATCTCATCATTTCTGATTCGATCTCGTAGAGAAATTCCGAGCATAGCCCTTTCCATAGCTCGTTGCGTGACCTTGAGCCTTCTTATGAGGCTCATAGTGAGAGACCACGTTTCAGTGCCATAAGTCATCACTGGTAACACACACTGGTTGTATAATTTTGTCTTGAGCGATTGAGGTATATTAGACGAAAAGACTTTTCTAAGTTTCCCGAATGCTGCCCAGCCGAGTTGGATTCGACGATTGACCTCTTTCACCAAGTTGGACCGGCCTAGTTGGACTGTTTGTCCTAAGTAGACGTATTCGTCTACAACTTCGAGAGTCGAGTTCCCCAATGTTATTGGGGTGGGCACAACACGGGCGTTCGACATGACCTTCGTTTTGTTCATGTTCATTTTAAGGCCCACACGTTGGGAAACTCGACTGAGGTCTTTGAGCATTATGCCGAGGTCTTCCATCGTTTTTGCCATGACTACTATATCGTCGGCAAATCGAAGATGCGTGATGTACTCGCCATTGATATTGATGCCGCGTCCCTGGCATTCCAGAAGCTTGAAGGCATCTTCCAGTGCGTTCGTGAACAGTTTCGGAGAGATAACGTCTCCCTGTCTCACGCCTCTTCTCAATGGAATTGCCTCCGAATTCTGCTCCTGTACTCGGACCGACATGGTGGCGCTGTTGTACAAGCACTTCAGCACCTCGATATACCGATAGTCGATACGGCAACGCTGGAGAGACTCGAGCACTGCCTCGATCGAATCGAAGGCTTTCTCATAGTCCACAAACGCTAAGCAGAATGGCAAATTATACTCCTGTCTTCTGTATAATTTGTCGCAGCGTGTGGATGTGGTCTATGGTACTAAAGCCCTTTCGGAAGCCGGCTTATTCGGGAGGCTGGAAGTCATCAAACCTGCGTTCGAGACGATTTGTGAGGACCCTCGAAAACAGCTTATAAACATGGCTCAGAAGCGAGATGGGTCGGTAGTTCTTCAATAGAGAGTTAAGAAAGGGGTTTCTTGAAGAACAGCGTCACCACGCTTCTGTTCCATACTTCTGGCATTTTTCCTTCGAGCACGACGGAATTGAAGAGCTTCTGAAGGACTTGTAAGTACTGGTGTTCCACCCGCTTTCAGAAGCTCTGATGTGATTCCGTCTTCTCCTGGTGCCTTGTTATTCTTGAGCTGTTTCAGGGCCATCCTAATCTCATACAGGCTGATGTCCGGGATGTCTTCGGTATAATGTCGGGTCAGTTTGGCTCTTGGATCTTTGTTCAAACTGCTAACAGGTTTTGCGACTGAGGTGTATAGCTGTCCGTAGAAACTCTCAATCTCCCTCAGTTCCCCTCTCTTCAGCTTCGTCAGCTGGCTTTGCCTAATAGACAAGTCTTTTGCGAACACTTTGGAGCCCTTGTTCCGCTCTATAGTCTCTTTAATACGTTCGGTATTAAAGGACCGAATATCGTGCCGATATTCACGTTATTCGGTACTTTGAGATGTGTCTATTGAGCTGCCTATATGACTCAGCATCCTCGGAGGACTGCAGTTGCAACGCGCGACGTTTAGCCATGAGGTCGAGAGTATAGTTTGAGTCTATAGAACCTCGAGCCCACTGTACGAACAGTTTCTACAAACTTGTTATTGATCTCGTCCACCGATTCGGCGCTCTCCAGACACTCGAAGCGATTTGACAATTCGAGTTCAAAGTTCTCGGGGTTCTGGATATGGGCACGAGTAGGTCGGAGCGTGGACTTCATGAGACAAGACCTCTCAAGTATTAGAATATTTAAAAGAAACAAATTTATTTTGTATTTATAATTATATTTCTCTTGCTCGGACTCTTTGCAATATTGCTAAAGCAAACCGAAAGAATGGCCATTGTCCTTCAAAAAATAAGTATTGTATTTATATATTTTTTCGAGAATATAACTAATTTTGAGAGCCTAGGCTGAATATGCGAAAAAAAAGAATCGGAGTCTACGTAACCGGAAGTACGTCATGCACGGAAGTACATCATCAACTGACATCCTACAAGCTGTCTGTTTCTAGTGATACCATGACTCGATACAAAAACTCTTTAAATAAACAAAACTTAAATTATCTATGCACACGTAAGAAAAAATATATTATATTTGTTTTTCCGGAATACCGAAATGTCAATATCTTGACATTTTTTATTTAAAAATATTAAACCTACTTTCATTCACGTGTTGAACGAACGTTAGAAGGTCGAATTAGTCACACACTTAATCAGAAAGATACAAGAAATAGGTGAATATTATATGAACTTATACCTTTAAAACAAATTGTCATATATCCTCCCGCGGCGGCTAACCTCGCGTTCTAAATTAAAAAAACAATATTTAGGACAATGCCCATTTTTGCTAATATCTTTAACTTGGTGGCTGTTGAAAATAGTTACAGTTAGTTACAACACTGTATTATGTCACTACTGTACCGTAGGTACACCACATAGAGCAGGAGACCAACACTAGTTTCTTGTGGGACACCGTAATTCACAGGGACGAACTGTGATTTTAAATAGTACCCATCAGTTAATTCAAAACTGTCTTTAAGGTGAGCGTTAAACATTTGACTGTATTGATACTGAAACTCCAAAACCCTAGAAAGCATGAGTTCTGTATATAGACAGTCTGAGGCTCTAAAAAATTGCAGCAAAATCGTAAAACCAGATTGGAAATCTAGAAAAGTCCCAATGTTTTACGTTATGAAGTTATTATATGGATGTAGAATCGAACAGCGCGTCTAGAATCTGGGTATAGTAATACCGAAACTATCGAAATACCGGTATTAGGATTATACAAAACCGGTTTTTCAAATTCTAATATTCTGTCCGGTATTCCGGTTTTTCGGTATTACCGAAAACCGGTATCCATGCTCTATATGTTAGTAAGTGTATGTACAGTTTTTTCGCCAGCAGTGAGCTGTAAGTATGCATGGGATACTTAGTCAGTACCGTAGAATGGGGTAAATTGGGACGAAATCAAAATCAAAATCAAATTTTTTTATTCAAAGTAGCACAGAAACTGCAACTTAATGAACGTTACAAGTTAAACTAGGTGTCCATTTCAAAATCTAGATCATTTTGGAGAAAAAATGGACAAAAAAACTCCAAACTTAGTCTTTTCAAGTCCTTAATTTACAGGATTTATATAAATGTTCTAAAACTCATGCATTGAACTGGCTTTAATTCCAGACATCATTGTCATCTAAATAATCTTTAATGTTATAGTAGCTTTTTTGGCATAAAGTGCGCTTCACACATTTTTTCAACCGCGTTTCTGGCAAGCTTATTATATCCTCAGGGATCTTATTGTAGAAACGTATACAATGCCCCATAAAGGATGTATTAACCTTTGCCAGCCTAAATTTTGGGAACGATAGTTTATGTCTATTTCTAGTATTTACATTGTGTTGGCTACCTACAGTTTTAAATTCACTGATATTTTTCCTAACATACATAATATTTTCATAGATATACTGACTAGCAACTGTTAGGATGTTAGTTTCTTTAAAGAAATCTCTTAACGAATCTCTATTGCCTAGCTTATATATGAATCTGATCGGTCTCTTCTGCAGGACGAAGATGGTCTCAATGTCTGCTGCCCGACCCCACAGTAGTATACCATAGGACATAATACTATGGAAGTAACTAAAATAAACAAGCCTAGCAGTTGCGACATCAGTTAGTTCCCGGATTCTTTTAACTGCGTATGCTGCAGAACTGAGCCTATTCGCCAATTTTCCTATATGAGGACCCCATTGAAGCTTTGCATCAATTGAATCGTGTGATTTTAAAACAACACAAGTCACATGAGTTTCTAAAATAACACTTGCTCATTTTTTTTTTATTAAATTATTTACACCTACCTATTGATTTACATTAGAAAAAAAAATTGTTGTTTATTCATACAGAAATCAATATAATATGCTAAAATATTGCTGTTGTAGATATTAGTATTTGAATAAAACAGTTTTTTCTATTTCCTGCGAAGTTGTAATGAAAGGACATGTGTCGTTTTAAAATCACACGATTCAATTGTGATACCCAGAAATACAGTTTCTTCTACAAGGTCTAGTTTATCATTCCCCAATATAACATTGCTGTCAACCATTTTGACATTTGGTAGAGTGAATTTTATACATTTCGTCTTTTTTGAAGAGAGCATTATTTGTATCCGCAAGGTCATTTTCTTGTCTCTTAATCTTAAAAATAAGTGACGTGTCATCTGCAAACAATACTATCTCTGACATGTTTTGAACCATGAACGGCAAATCATTTACATATACGAGGAAAAGGAACGGCCCCAAAATAGATCCCTGTGGCACTCCCATCTTAACCTCCGACCCGGATGATTTAGTCCTATTTATGTCAGCTTTTTGAACCCTCCCTTCTAAATATGATCTCATAAGTTTTAAGCTCCTCCCATTCACTCCGTAGTGTTTTAATTTTAAGAGAAGTGTTTTATGGTCTACGCAGTCAAATGCCTTCGACAAGTCACAGAAAACACCTATAGCATCCTTCCGATCCTCCCATGCACTAAATATATGTTTAACTAATGTGACACCAGCATCCGTCGTAGACCGCCCTTGCGTGAAACCGAATTGCTCACTATGAAAAAGTCGATAATTATTAAAGTGTGTAAGTAGTTGACCTAGAACTATTTTCTCGAATATTTTACTCAAAACGGGTAGAACCGAGACTGGTCTGAAATTTGTGGGATCTTGCCTGTCGCCACTTTTAAATAAAGGAACGAGCCTACTATATTTCATTAGGTCAGGACCCTCATCTAAACATTTGTTAAAGATTCTGGCCAAATGGGGTGCTAGGACATCGATTACTGAGCTAACTATTATTACTGACATACCCCACAGGTCTTCACTTTTTTTAAGATTTAGCTTTTTAAACGCTTTATTCACGGTATGAGCTTCAATATAATCAAACGAAAAATCGTGATCGCAGGGAGGGACATTATCTTTCAAAATACTTTCTGCAAGATCAGGAGATGAATCTAAAGGAGCCGTAGTTATAATTGGAACATTTGTAAAGAATTGTTCAAAAGCCGCGGCAACATCTTCATTTGACGTTATTAATTTATTATCTATCTTAAGCGAAAATTCGGGGTCCGCTGATTTGGATTTACCGGTTTCCTTATTTATTATATTCCAAATGGTTTTAGATTTATTAGACGATTTAAGAATTTTGGCTTTTATATGCTCGCATTTAGCTTTGTGGCAGACGGCCCTAAATAATTTTGAATATAATTTAACATACTGTAGAAAACTAGGGTCATATGTGTATGTCTTTTTCTCATATAGTGAATAAAGTGTGTCCCTACTTTTCCGGATGCCGGCAGTGGCCCATTCACTAAATATCAAACTTTGGACTGAATTTTAACCGATATACCTTGGAATAAACCCTAATATAAACTGTACCAAAATTTAAGTCTTGATGGTATTTAGCCGACAAGCTAGAGAAAATACCTATAATTATTAAAATCCCCTAAAAAACGCCAAAATAATAGTCATCCCAATTTACACCGGAACTGGGGTAAATGGGAACGCGGCAAGGTTAAATAGAGAAATTTCTCAGGGCTGTCACCTTACCAATAATGCTAATAAACTAGATAAGTATACGTATGTACCTATCTATCTAAGACCTAATACACACATCAAAAAAAGTTTGTGATCAACAGCATAAGCTCCTATAATTCTTTAAATTTAACTTTATCAAGAAAAAATCTATGTTGTATGCTTTCTTTAAATAGGAATACCCTGTTTGAAATTAAAATATAAAACTAATTTTTATTATTTATTTAAAAAAAATTAGCCATTAATCATAATGTAGGTAATTGTGATAGAAATTTCATAGAAAAAAAAAATACTGTTTAATTAAACTTAAACAACAATTTATTATTAAAAGGTTAAATTCAATATAAAATAACTCCTCCCCTGGCTCGAACACATGCAGAGATCCTCCTGGGCATGCTGAGGATCAAGTTATCCAGCATTTCCTGGGGTAACCTATCCCATTCTTCAATAGCGGCTTCCCTGAGCTCTGGAACTGTCTGGGGACGTCGCTCACGGTTCCATACAGCTCGTTTAAGAGCATCCCACGCGTGCTCTATTGGGCTTAAGTCGGGCGAGCCGGCAGGCCAGTCTAAACGTGTGATATCGTATTCTTGAAGAGCAGCATTGACTCGTTGAGCTCGATGTGCGGGCGCATTATCATCGACCAGTACAAATTGGTGCCCATGGTTTACTCGGAATGGTCTGACGATATCATCAATAACAACTGCTTTGTACATGTCTGCTGTCATGTAGCCCCGATACGGGATCAAAGGCGTTCTAGCTCCAATCATAATGCCACCCCAAAAGGACACCGATTTTCCGCCTTGCTGAACTGTTCCAGTGGCAGTTCTTTGTCTTTCACGGTCGCCTGGTCTTCTCCAGACACGGACACGTCGGTTATCTGGATGAGTGCTGATTCGGGATTCGTCAACGAAGAGACAGTTTTGCCAAATGTTTTCTTCCTCACCTTCTTCATTTTGCCGAAGTCTAGCCCACTGCAATCTTCGTTGTTGACGTTGCCGGGAATTGAGCGGAGCTCGCCAAGACCTCCGTGCTCGTAATCCAGCGTGGTGCAAGCAATTGCGAACGGTCTGCGTGCTAACTTCAAGCCCAGAGGCGGCCCTGACTTCTGCTTTTATTTTAGTGGCGTTGATTGTTGGATCACGGGCTGCCAGCAATCTAATATAGCGCTTTTGGGCAGCTGTCAAAACAGTTGGGCGACCGCTGCGGGGTCGGTCAGCTAAATTCCCCATTCCGTGGTACCTCTGCAACGTAGCCACGACACAGGATTGGGATATAGCAAGTCTGCGTGCTAGTACTCTCGTGGTGTATCCTTCTTCCCGCAAAGTTACTATTCTTGCTTGTATTTTTTCAATCACAACTTTCCGCAAAAAATATCTTGAATCGGTTATAATTGACTAAATCAGATTTCTGAATGAGCGTAAGCTAGCACTGAAAGCCTTTTAATATGAAAAAACAACTGAACGGTGTCATTGTTTTGTGTTCTAATTCTTTATTTTTAAATAAAGAATCTAAAAAGAAGAAAAAATCATAATATAATCTACAGTAACAAAAAAGATTTCAGTTTTTCAAAGTGATCGCAAACTTTTTTTGATGTATGTATTTAGGTAATCTACGAGAACGATAGTACTTATTGGATAAGAATTTTGGACAAGAAAATTGTAAACAACCAGTTAATGTTTGCACACACATTTATTAATCAAAGTCTTTCTTCTCTTCACTTATAATTAGAACAATTAAAATATTTATGAGTATAGCATAATAAAGGAAATGATATGCTTAAATTAATGCAGTGTTTATTAACCAACACATTATAAATCTCTACTCATAAATAAGAACAACAGTAATAGTACGTAGGTAATGAGTTCAACGGGAAAATATCAAAATAATTATTCTTTCAAATATCTAAAACACAATAAATGTTTGTGGGAAAACCAAAAGTTATTCTAAATTAATTAGAGTCCTAATCGAAAGAGATCTTTTGCCAGCTGAAACGTCGTAGTGTTCACCGACCTTTGGATTTAAATTGACAGTTTTAAAAGAAATATAATTTCTACTTGGAATTCAATCACTATCTTCCGTTAAATCTTTTAAAATTGCTGCATCACTTCTATAATATCTCTGCCATTCGGTGCGTATGGGCACATAGATTAGATTAGATTAGATTAGAACACTTTATTGTACACACCAGAAAACAAAATACATTAAAAGGCAATACTATACATATTTATTGCCTTGACTAGATTTAGATTTAGGATTAGATTTGTTAGGAACTTTTATGACCGCATCGATGAGTTTTCTCTCAGGTTTATTAAATTTTACAAACCCTGATGCGTGGGTTATTAATTCGTGTGATAGGATTCGTATTTTTTTCTTTTCATGTTCCGCTGAGTGGCCGTTCTTTGAGTCCTGTGTTCTTTTCCCTAATTTTGTATGTGTAAAGTTTATAAGGTTTTCTTTAAGTGTAATTTCTTCCTTGTCTGTATTTATTATTTTCTTTTCTATCTTTTCCTGATTAAATATTTCAATTTTATGACTCTGCTCTTTATTGGAACTTTCTTTCTCATCTACGTGTAGTTTATCTAATTGGTAGTCGTTGTCCCTATGCGTTATCAACATTTGTTCACATTCATTACAATTTCCAATTGTCACATTTTCAGAAATCGAAATACTTTCTCCTGAAATAAGAGGCATTTTGTGAATTTCTAAATCATCCAAACTAAGAGATATTTCTGCCTGTACAATCAATTCCTTTTCTAGTCGCAGACTATGATTTTCAAGTGTATTTTTTCCGGCAGCACGGCTTCTACAGGTTGTTTTATTTCTTCATTTATCATTTCGTTCTGGTCTTTGTTTGTTCTCACATCTTGTTCTTTACCTTCTGCACTATTGACTGTCTGTATTTTCATTTCTAACGTAGCATTACAGTCTTTAAAAAGTATTAATTTACCATATCTTCACTGCATTTTTCCTGTTTTAATGTGTTTTTTCCCACACCTTTGCCTTTACCACTAGATTTTGTATATTTGAACTTATTTGTTTGTGATTCTGTATTAGCTGGATTGTTTACCTGCATATTAAATTTGTTGTTTTCTTTTTGATCGTCGTTGAAAATCGTAATTGCTTTGCAGTTGTTATCAGTACCGGTTACCTTATCGGAATTGGAAAATGAAATTGTCTTCAAAACTTATCGGCATATTATGGAGGTCCAAATTTACCTGTAAATCGAGTTCCAGTTGAGAAATATTCTCTCGATCGATACTGATATTTTCGGGTATATTTTCTTTTCTCTCTCTCTGAGAGAAGACCTGTGTCCTACAGTGGGACGTATATAGGCTGCTTATGATATTTTCCTTTACTTCCATCGCCAAGTTTCCCTTCCTTTTTCCTTTTTTTCGATTGAAACTTTGTTTCAACTTTGTCTTTTTATTATTTTCCAATAAGATCTTTTTTTTGTTATTCCGGATGTACTTGGTTGTTCTTTTCTTGCCTTTCTTTATTTTTTTATAGATTTTTCGACCTTTTTTATGCTTGGTTCAATGGTGTTTTCTGTGTCACCGTCATCCTCGTCAACAACATCAATTGCTCCGGAAGTCATCTCTGAAGTATTTGATTCTATATAAGAAAGGTGTGGGAGACACTACCAGTGTCCCCCACACTTTTTCCTGCTTCTACGTTAATTTTCTTTGTGGTACTGTTAGCTCTAATGTTTCCAGAATTTTCTCTTAGAATCTTTTTTCCTTGTTTATCTTCAAAATTGGGAATTGCTACGGTTTCGAGTCAATCTCCAAAGATATTGCTATCAAACCAGCCGGACGACGTTCTATTATAACGACAAAGTTGCAGCTTTATAAACTACATAAGCAGGCAAAAGTGTGCCATCTGCCTATGCAGCAATCATGAGTGACGTAGATGTCTTAGAATGATTCATGACACGCTCTGGGTATTTTGTTCCCCTTTTAGTTATGATTTTCTTTTTCCCGGGATCATCCGATAAATTGGTCTCATCGTAATTCACGACATTCGATAGTGGAACGCCTTTTAGGGAAATCTGTAGTTCTTGGAAGTGCTTTTCAATAGTTTCTCCTGAAACAGCTGCCGTCGCTCTTTTTATGTTTTGGCTTATTCTTTTTGAGATAACATCTTTACGTCTTTTTAAGACGCACTCGATAAAATCGGGTCCTGGCATATTGTTTTTAAATCGTTTTATTTCATTACTTATTTTGTCAAGGTAACCCTTAATTACGAGTCTTAAATCGTATGTATTAACTGGATAACCCAAACAGATATTTATATATCGGATTAGATATAGTTCAGTTTCATTATTCAAACATTTTAGTCTACCATGAGGTCTCATTACTCGTATCATATGCCTTTTTGTAATACAGATTTACTTATCATATATTTCTCTGCTACTGCCTTTAGCGATATGTTTGAACTGCTTTCGTATTCCAATATTTCGCAATATTATTCAGGATCATACTTTTATATGGATTTCTTCAACTTTTAGTTTCACGAACGTTATTTTCAACGGCCTTAAAGTCAGCACACCAACGCGCAACCGTATAATAAGGAGGAGCATAAACCCCTAACGTATCTTGCAAGTCCTGATTTACTTGTTTCGTAGTAAAATTTTTCAAACATATATATTAATTTTACCACGAGACAAAAAACAAGTAAGAACCTTCTATGATTTAAAAAACAAAAGAGCATCAAACTTATTATATTTTATTTGTTGACAAATAAGTGGGCTATGCCTGCCAGTATTTTCTTTTTCTGTATCCAACGAGTTTATATCTCGTTCTCACTACTCATTGAACACCCCTTACTTAAATTCGTTTCGAGCATTCTTCGGTGTAAATGCAAAAAGAGAAGGCAAAAGATAATAATTAATGGCAAGTAGTAAGTTACCAGAACACATTGTGTTCATAGTCGTAACACTATATTGTATTCTCATTTTACTACTGTTTGATTTATGTAACATGCACGTTGTGCTTATAAAACAACCACAATCATAATTTATCCGGCCGTTGATATGTGAGATTAATTGATTAAGTAGTTGTGTTAAATATTCAGAAGCAGTTTTTTTTTTTGTTGTTTACTTTATTGCAGCTATAACTTTGGTAGGATCTTGAATAACAGATAGGTAATGTGTATCATTATTAGAATTGATATTGCATAAAATTTAAATAAACATGAAAACTCAATTTAACTGAATGCTTATAAACATTCCTTTAGTGATAGGTAATTTTGTTGCAACAATGTCATTCATGAGTGACACCTACTTGATTTACTTCGCTGTCAGTGTAATCGACTAATCTTGTGAATACTTGAAACATGCAAAGTACGAATATATTTACAGCGAATCATGATTTGAGTACTGAAAAAGGTAAAATTAATCCGTTATGCAAATAATAGGGGTTAAAGTATGAAATTGCCGTTTTATTGCAATAGGTTCTTTGAATTGACATAGAATCTTCATGGTTTGAGGTTTTCGAATGAAACTTTTTGCAAATGGTTTCTATGATGTTCTTTTTTTAAAAAATGTGAAACATTTGAATATCGACTTTCAATTGTTTTTGTTATTCAATTTAGACAAGAAAGATGGATACTGCGAAAATTCGAGTGATTTTTTAATACGAGTTCCGACGCGGAACTAACGCGGCAGAAACAGACCGCAATATCAATGCTGCGTTTGGAGAGGGGTCTACTAATGAACGCACCGTGCGATTTTGGTTTAAACGCTTTCGTGATGGAAATTTCGACTTAAAGAACGAGCCACGAGGAAGACCGCCCACACAGGTGAATAACGATGAATTAAGAGAGATAGTGGAAGCCGACCCTAGTCAAACTACCCAGGAATTAGCGGCACGATTTAACGTTAACTTACCCACAATATTGACTCACTTGCGTCAAATCAATAAAATAAAAAAAATACGAAAAATGGGTGCCTCATAATCACACGAATTTTCGCAGTATCCATCTTTCTTGTCTAAATTGAATAACAAAAACAATTGAAAGTCGATATTCAAATGTTTCACATTTTTTAAAAAAAGAACAACATAGAAACCATTTGAAAAAAGTTTCATTCGAAAACCTCAAACCATGAAGATTCTATGTCAATGTGAATTCAAAGAACCTATTGCAATAAAACGGCAACCCCTAATATTAGAGCTATTTCAGAAAGTCGCGGTTTATTTTACTCGTCAGTATACGATTAATTTTTGTAGTGTCATTCAACCAAAACCAACTTTGAAATCGCCAAAAAATATCTGCTATTCCGTACTAAATTTAGATAATTGTACGAAACTTACATGCTACTTGTGTAAAACAGATGGTATTTATGGTATTATAGTGTAGGTGTGGTATCATAGTTAAAACCTCAATAAAATTTGTATTGACGAGTAGAATTTAACTTCTACTGGACCTTTCTACAACACTCTTTATATTTAGTTAAGGTTAACATTGAATACAAGCCAATACCTAATGTAAAATTTGATTAAAACCTAATAAGTGGTATACCAAATGTAGAGTCTAGCTTCTAAACTAATAGCATAAAAAAGGTAAGCCCATTTGTTGTTGTGAATATTTGCTAACCCCAGTAGATCAAATATCTGTGTCTAACTAACTCTGTAACTCGCGGTAAACTAGATAGAGCAAGATGGTCTGCACTTTGTCATGTTGTTGTGGTTGATAATGTTTTCGTCAAATGTACTCATTTTTCCTCCACGGCGTCTGACATAAAGGCCGGCAAACTATTAAAAGTACTCTAAAGTTAGCACCACAGTTCATCGATCGAAGTATCAAATGATTTGTATTAAAACAAGAAAATCATAATGAGAAATGAGTTAATGATACCTTACTTCACTCAATCACTTAATAACCGACACTAATAACCAATTTTCTCTCTAATTTCAGAGTATCCTACTACTGTACGAATACCACGTCGTCGGCTATCGCGTGCTGAACAGACGAGTGGATGCGAACTATAGCGAAGAACTTAAAAAAAAGAATGCGGGAAAAGACACAAAGAAACTTGCCATGCTCCCATCTTTACTAAACGTACTAAATAAAAGAAACGAGGATGAAAGCTATGAGGACCCAAAACATTCGACTACAGACTACTCGTACAAAAAAGGCTGGTTCGCCGATCTAACAAGCAAAATTAAACCATCTACGAAGGGGACCGGACAAAAAACTTCTCCTATAATATTTCTGAAAGCACCATTAGGAAGGTTGGATTTCTACAGCAAGGCGAGAGAAACAAAGACGAAAAATGCAATTAGTTATATTGATAGACGCATCGCTCAAGAGTACCAACCTGAAGGCAAAAAAAATAATATTTCCACTGATGAAACAACTAATTCACTACTCAAAGTCCGTCAAGCTGAAAGCCCTATACTTGAACCCATCAAACCGAAATCTTTGCAGATCAAAGCCACTCAACATTCAGAACACTGCACATGCACTAAAAGCTTACAGGAATTAATAAGAAAACTAATGGAAAGTATACAAAAACTGGTAACTAGTACAAAATTATGCCCTAAGCCACAAAGCGTCGAAATCAACCATCAGTCATGTTGTCAAGAAAAAACGAAAGAAAAATATGTATTTACAACAGATAATGCATCCGATCATTTGGAACTGGACCACAAAAATATGAGAACCACACCGATAAATGAAATCAAATCAACAGAAAATGACGAAGGGTTAAGAAATCTAGAAGAAAATATCAATGATGTAAAAAACATTAAAAAATATTCGAAATCAGATACTACTTCAAACAAAACAGATTTAACACCAAAAACCAATCCTGAATTATTCGAGGAATATTTAGACTATATTTCTAAACGACATAGTTCAACCACTACTGATGCAACTACAGCGGTAATTCCTGAAACGACTTCAGCAACTAAAGTTGCAAGTTTTGATGTTCAGATGGAAACAGTTAATAAAATTGAAACAAGTACTAAGCCAGAAGATAAAAAATATGTGTATATTGCTAAAATTAATAATCCAAGGATAAAAACTACAACATCGTCAGCCACCACTACCACGATAAAGCCATTTTTATTCACTGAGACCATAAAACCTCCAAATCAGCCTGGAAATAATTACAATAAGTTTCTGAAAGTTTTACAGGAATATAAATATATCAACGATCATACTGATTCTCTATTTAGCAAAAATATAGTTGCTGATACCCCCGAGCCATTATTGATGACTACGAGTAACAATGAAACATTTGTGAAAAGTAATCAAAACTATAACAACAAAACGGTTGGTTCAGATACTAATTCAGAAGAACTCAAATTAAAACTTAAAGACAATATCCCACTATCAATAAAAAATAAAGTTCTCAAAGTTTCAGCATCTGATTATATTAAACTAGTAAATGGCAATCATAACTTACATTCCTTAGCCAAAAAACATAATTCTCAATACCTTAGTATAGTATCTGGAGAAACAAATAACGATATGGCAAATACAAAATTCACGACGGCGACGCCAAATTCAGAGAATCCTTCATCAAGTGTCCAAGTAATTCAAATCCAGAATCAGAACAGTCAAAGGTTGCCATATGGTATATACAGAGAAATAGAAACTAAGTCAGAAAAACCAGAGAGTGTCGAAGACATGGAGATAGATGATCAGATGCAGATAAACGATGGCAGTGATTCAATTGAAAGAAAAAAGTTCAATCAGAGATTCGGTTATACAACTGAATACAGCGTACAGTATGCAGTGTCAAAACTATTGAGTGGAAGGCCCTCGTACTTGGAAATTAGTTCAAAAAACGATTGGTCACCGCATTTTGATGAAGAAGTTCTAGACCCTTGATTATATATTAAAATATTGCGACACTTACTTACAAATGCACTATTATAAATAAATTTAATGTTACCACTATTTTTTTTTTATTGACTAACCCTAATACCAATCATCATAAGACAATAAAATAAAAAGTCATTAAAACCAGTTTCTTTTAATTTCAGGTAATTCTACTTATCTACGAGTACTCAATTGCAGTAGAATCAAGCTTAGTACAAAGAAGGAGAGACTCACATAGATATAATGACACAGTCGTCATTAATGACACTCCAGTGGCAGACAGACTCGATCGGACGTACCTCGGGTTCGACCAAGATTATTTTGAGCAAATGCCACTACTCGTCAACGCAATGCAAGAGAATAGTTATATTGATCCCACGATAGAATTACCTTTAAACACACAAGATAGAGAGCGAAAACTAAAGTATCCCAACTTTACGACGGAACCCACAGTACATAATACGCACAGAAATAGCATGATAAGAAGGACCAGCCCAAGACCTTTCATATTTGAATACAGAAGTCCAACCCCGGTTCCTTTTCATAAGCATTACAACTCAAGAAGTTGGATAGACAGTTACCGTAATACACAAAGACAAAAAAACTTGGAGCAAGTCATAAGTTATTTAGAAAAGACGATTAATGCTAAATTCGGTGATTTATACACGGCACCTACGACAGCTCAAATAGCTTTTTCTGGTGTATACGTGCAGCCTACAAACACTGACTTAAAACAAGGAAAGTCTCCATCAGACCATGATTTGTTGCCACAAAGCTCAATTAAAACTGAAACCTTCACGAAATACAGCTACAATCACCAGTCAGACCCATATTTCAAATTCAAACCAGAAAGTCCAGGTGACGTGAATTTGCTAGCAGATGTACCATTAAAGTTTTCTCCGAGCAACCAAGTATCCACTTACAATTTACTGGGAAGACAGCCTTATAAAATTCCAATGTTTAGACCAATAACAAGACTGAAAGGTTGTGTAGGACCGAAGTGTCGCATTCAAACTAATGAAGAGAAAGCAGTACACTTAATACCGATACATGGCTCAGGTGAAATGAATAGCTCGGAAAATATATTCAACGATAAGCCAAAATCATTTAGCCTTCTTCTCAACCTATTTTCAATGAATTCCGCTCCAAATAATTATTATAAAAAGCATGATGCCACCACGCATCGTTCGTTTGACAAAATCTATATTACCACTCAGAACCCGCTCTTCCAGTTCAGAAGAAAATCCACAGGCTCTACAGGACGTCGAAAAGGTTACATGAGACGATTTAAAAGGCCGCTCAAGTCTGAGAATAAGTCTACTAGCTTAGATTTACATTCAAATGAAAGTGTATCTGGTGAAGATATTGGAGCTAAGATGATTTTACATTTTAATGTATTTCCTAAAGATGGGACAACCACCACCAGAGTTACTGACAGTTCATTTACACCATCTACAGAAGTAACAACGAAACTAGCAAGTACTGAAAATATAAACGACATGCCCTTTGTTCCGACACACGCTCCATTTGTACCAACGCATCCTCCTTACGTGCCAACGTGCCCCGGTGAACTTTGTTCAACAAATGTCGAAGATTTTCACTTGGGAAGTTCAGGCGTGATACCAGTAGAATTACGTACATTTCCAACGACATCTTTGCCGCAAGTGACCACTACACTACCGTTTCACGATAACACAATGACGAGCACGGAAGAGATAAAACGTTGGTCGACGTCACAGCCGGAGGTGTTTAAGTTCAGTAAGGAAGACGCTAAAGTACCAGACGAATACAAATATTTTACACAATCTCAAGAAGAAAATCTATTTGCAGTCACCAAAAGAAGCTCACAAGAGGTTGAGTATGATATTACACAGTCAGATGAACTTAGTACAGAGGTCACAATTGCAAAGACAAGTTACCATGGAAATAATGCTCAATCACCAGCCACGAGGCAAACCTTTAGAGACAATTTTGGAAACTTCCATCAGTCTGACGAAGGTGACTACTCAGCAGTAACTAGAAGAAGCTTTCTGCAAAATGAACATGATAAAAATAGTTATAGGCCATCGATAGAAGAAACAACCCAATCACTAGTCACAAGAGGTTATCATCAAGATAATACACAATCACCAGTGACTACAGAAACACCAAGAGATTATTTCGGAAATTCTAGACCGTCTGAGGAAGAAAATATATCAGTAGTGACTAGAAGTTTTCAAAAAGACACGTATAAAAAATTCAGACCATCGGAACAGGAAATCATCTCACCGGTTACAAATGAGGATACCCAGTCACCAGTAACTAAGCAAAACATGAGAGATTATTTTGAAAACTCTGGGCAATCTGAAGAAGAAAACCAGTCACTAGTTACCGGAAGAAGCTTCTACTACGATAAAAATGATAAATTTAGGCAATCAGAAGAAGGCATCACGCAGTCACCAGTTACACGGCGCAGTTACTATGATGATAATACGCAATCACCAGTAACTTCACGTAACTTTAGACACCACTCTAATGACCGCGATAAAGATGACGCTGACAGAAAAACACTAATAGTTAAACTAAAGAATTACTTACAAAGCTCCACCACGACTTATAAGCCAGAGTTATCGTCGAAGAGCGTTTCTGACGAAGCATCTATCGAAGAAACCAGTGAAGAAGTTCCAGAAACGACAACGCACAGAACTTATGTTCCACAGATCAATGGACACTACAGAAGTGTCAACCAAAACTCTAGAAATATTAACATCTGGCTGAACGGAAATTCAGAAACTGAAAGAAAAAGAAAACTGGAAATCACTTCACTCACTGGTTACAAGAAGCCTGTACCTACGTATATTGAGATTAGAAGAAATAGGAGTAGCACTCACAAATATAATGGACAAGAGAGCTAGTAAAAGAGCAATGCGAAGTTGCTGAATGTTAGATATGGAATGGGTCTTTGAAAGTGTCCTTGACCCACCGATCCCAAAAGCACGAATTATGATGGAGATCCTTTGTACATTTTTGTTTCGTAAATAAAAATATATGTAAGGTCTAACAAATACAGTTTTTGTAAATTACTGACGTTGTTTCGATTTCTTTATTTTGTACTTATTTCACTTAATTACACTCTTCATAAATGCTATAGCGGAATGTTTCATACTGCCACTGAGTATACAAAAAAAAACTACAAAAATTTAGCAAGAAAAATTCAACTCGGTTTAAGTGGCAGTAATTTCTCTCACAATTATTTGCTAATTATGTCAAACTTATACAAATCTACACTAAAACTAATAAATGTCCAAATCCCACCCTCGACTTCGCTCCCGCTGTTGGATTGGTTGTTTAAAAAGAATGTGTGTGTAGGAAGAAAAATTTTAAATGTAGGGTTCTAAGCGAGCAACTCTCCCGGCTAAACGGTGGATTGTAGAAACGGGAAACAAAACGTGGCTGCTGTATGAAATTGCTGTTACATACGAGCAGCGGCCGGCAAAAGTGGCATGAAAATCCATATCTGTCGTATTTTAGCGGCCAAATAAATTACATAATAAACTCATATCTGTCGTGTAATTTAAAAATAGAACGATATTTTATTTCGAAACAAGGAGGTAACATATCAAAGGTTTTATTTAAATTTCGAACTGGCTTGCAAATAGTAAGCTGTTTATTAATAAAACAAAAGAACACTTTATTTAACGCCGGAAAAATTATTGTTGTAAGTTGTTCGTCATTGATTTTGAAAAGTAAAAAGTTCTGCCTAGGTACTACCTGGCTTTAATTTCCGCGCATTATTTGAGAAAAGTACTACAAAAGCCTTGGCCAAAACTAGGCATTGATGGACTTACGTAGGTACCTCAGTGTGCCTCAGCTTCGCCTCGGCCCACATTTACACGTCCGTCTATCAATGCCTCTTTTGCTGGCCGCTTCAGTAATATACCATACCAATAAGCGCTATCTATCGAAGGCAGAACGAAACTACCTAATACACTGAAGTCACGGGCAGATAGAAGATAAAAAGCTATAGGTTCGCTGCGCTAATAAGAGATGGCGCTAGACACACATTTTTGTTCGCAGGTGCTATGTACGAGTATTTCCAAACTATTAGGGCCTTTACAAGTCAACATTAATGTTCAAAATTAAATCTAAGCCGATTAAGGTAGGGGGTTTGTAGAAATTCTGCTGATAAAAAAAATGCCAAGTGCGAGCCTGCTCAAAAAAGGATTTCTTCCTTCATTCAGTACGAGAGCCTCGGCGGGAATTCGACTTACATTATTTGACATCTTGGTGTACCTTAACACCGTTTTTTCTATAGAGCAAAAAAATATAAAAGAATGACGTTAATAATATTTATTCTTGAATGGAGACCTCCCTTATTTTTTAACTGACGTCAATAAAGGAGGGGGGTTATCAATTCGACGCGTATATTTTTTTTTGGCTATCATCATCAACCCATTATGTCCCCACCGAGGGGCACGGGTCTCTTCCCTGAGGAAGGTATAGGCCATTTTTTGGCTATGTTCCTCCATAACTCCGTCAAAACCGATTTCGACAATTCTTTTTTTTTCTAATAGACATAACGTCCCATTGGTCCCATTTTAATTTGATGAAGATCTGATGAAGACTTTCAGAGATGGAGAACGGAAATCTTCAATGGACAGTAGTAAATAAGGCCTAATGGGGGCCATCCTTTAGTAATATCCGTATGTTTCATAAAATAGCCGAAAAGTAGTCCCGAGGTAATTTGGCAATGTCCAGGTGAAGACTTTTGGAGATGGAAATTGAGACCGTAAAATAGGGTACATTATGGTTATAAGGGACTCGTATATTTGTCTCCCGCTCCCTGACTAAAAATTGAATTTGATTTGATTTGTTTATTTGAAAAATAAAAAAAATTAAAACAAAAATAGGAACCGACTTTTTATATTTTTTATATATTTTTGGCACCGACTCCAAATTATAGTTCTAGAATACCTAGGTACATGTATGTATACATACTCCTAATTATTTAAATTATTTCTAACTTTTTAGTGCTGTAGTGTTTCGAAGTCGGTTTTTATTCTTTATTTAAAAATTTTTATTTAGGTATCTTTTACTATTTGCTGCTCAAGGCGCTATAAAAACATTTTTTTGTAAAAAATTTAACTGGCAACCTATTTATAGTTCAAATGAAAAAGCCTTTTATAGGTCAGGATAGACAGACAGACAGACACACATTGCGGTCACAGTAATATGAACCCGGCGGCACCCTTCGGGTACAGAATCCTAAAAATAGAAGTAAATTTTTATTCTAACGTAACAATATATTTTTCATTATTTGCCATTTCGGATATCAAAATATTTGCAATGACCTTAATAATACAATACTGCAATGTTCTATTCTTCTCCTTCACCCTTTCGTTCGACGTGACCTACAGTTATTTATTGCTCCCTCTCTTTCTACCCAAGCACGACCTTGTATCGCCCATCTCGTCTTTCACATCTCAAGAAATACCCCGTTACTTTTACCTGTGCAAAAAGGCTCTATCTACAGACGCCGTTGGGACCTACCTAGAAAACATACTGTTGTCTCTTTTTACCTTTAAGCTCTGACGAATAATGAACAAGACAGAAGTAGTCTCTACAAATCCGGTCTTTAAAGTTGTAGAGTTGACTGTCATTATTCTGGTGACTTGCGATTTGGTACAATTAGTTTGAAGATTGGTAGACCAGAACCAGAAGTCTAGCTGGGTATACCGGTGCTGCAAGTTTTTGACAGAACTTTAAAACTAAGCGGAGTGTCGACTGCGTAGGGTCACAATAATGTTCCTCTGAGATTAAGTAGAAACATCAGTGTTTTAAACCACAATCAGTGAAATGTTTGAACTAAAATAGTGTCCTTTAGCGTCAGTGCTCGTTGTTGGATTGCCATTTAAGTTAATTATTGGAAAAGTAAGTATTTTTTGGCATAACTGTTCAGTAACTGTAGTTTTAGGCGGTGTTTACATGAGACTTTCTTTGGGCGTTTTTTGAGTCATCAAGGCTATATGATTCCGGTATCATTCCGGTCATTTATATTGGGAAACATCAACGAAATTTTGGAAGAACACATTAAAATTACAATTTTTTTTTATTTCGGTATTTCTGATCTTTGCCCCTATCATTCATTGCGTATTTTTGATCTTTGCCCTTGTCATTCATTGCTGACAATTCGGAAAGATATTTTGTTAAGTAGATGAAACATTAGTGAACAATGTAGAGATACCTAGCTTCAAATTACTGATTCATTCGATATTGAAACACCTCAAAAGCTAATTGCATTTCTTTATTAACGTAGCAATAAAATGTTTTTATTGTGATCTAACAGGAAAACTATTTAATACAGCCTTTACACGTCCCACTGTAAGGGACAGATTGCGTGCTGACGCAGAAGAAGACCTCAGACACTCAGGTTCCCTCATGATGTTTTCCTTCAACGTAAACGAGTGGTATTGGTACTAAAAAAATCACAGGGTTCGAAGCCACCTTGAATGTGAGACAAGGCTTCTACCGACCGCGTTTCTAACTCTTCAAAGTATAGCAGGTAGTTTTTTAATCTAACAACTTGGCATCTCGTCATCAATAAACATCGTTATCATAATCAGACGGGCGCTTGAAATTGCCAATCCTCGATGGGCACGCGTGGTAATTAAGCTCATAGTCTCTCACTGACAAAAAGCCTATGCCCTAAAGTGAGGCTGCACTGTCTAATATATGTGTTTGTTATCGAACTCTTCCGAAACGGATTCACCGAGTTTTAAGAATTTTTTATGTATACTTGGTAGGTCTGAGAATGGATCGTAGAATGATCGTGAATGGTCAGCTAGTATGTATATATTATGATATATGATAGTCAGGTCTATGTATAGAGTTATCCTCACTGATATTGGTATATAGCTATCAACATTACGTCGTCCCGCAGCAGCTGCTAGGCCCAGTAGGTATTTCATAATCATTATTTTTTTATTATTTCATTACCATCGTTAGCCTACCGCTGCCCACTGGGTAGGTACCTATAGGATTGACCCCCTTATGCCATCTCTCATGAAGATATTATGTCAATTTAGTTAATATTTCGTGAAATACGTAGTAGTCAACTAAAACGTCAGCGTCAGGACAAACCGCCAACTGCCGTCATCACCAACATTAGATCACATTACACAAATCCACACATTTACCTAGTCTAGTTCCCCTCCGCTTCACGCCTCAGTTCCTGTCAGCGGAGGAACAGGCTGCGTAAGTGAGAACATTCAATTAACGTCTTTTCCCACGGAACCGTGTCTTAGAATTGTACCCACGTGCATCAGCGCAACAGAGATAAGAAAATCAGAGTCTATTCTCGAGTAAAATTTTTCTGCAGGTAATCATAAACAATAAAAAATTAAACATGTTTTCCCTTAGTTATATATTCAGATTATTCGAGATTATTTATTAGGTAAAATAAAATTATCCACGTTTTGGCAACGTTGCAGCTGCCGTGGTCGTGATTAGAGCCGTTTAAAACATAACTATGTTTTTTTTATTAGAACTGGTTGACACTTTACTCCTGATGATAAACGAAGACGGTGTCGGAAGATGTTTTTAAACGGTTACCTGTTAAATGCCGGTTAACTCTAGTTTTAAAGACACCCAGGTTATATGTCTCTGGAAAAACAGACGAAGACAACGCGTTCCACATCTTTGCCGTATGAGCATCGAGAGTCATTAAAAAATACTATGTTTTCCTTTGCACAGAGATTTCGTTCAGTAGGGTTGGAAAGCTAACCCAGACATACCCCTTCTCTCTACGATTTGATTCGTTATTCTTCTACGATTTGTAATAGCAACTCACGTTTGTCTTTTCGAGATTGAAAGAAGTCTATGAAGATTTTTTGATCTCGGAGGCCAGCCGATTTTATTAATAGATATGTATTTTTAGCTAGTTTCTCTAGGAGCAACGTTCAGCGTGTACTAACGAGTAGACTTAACCTAACACATTAGGTTATTTCATAGTCACTGATGCAAGTGGGCTACACACCTACTGCCCACTTAATAATTAATAGTTCACTGACATGGGAGGTCATAAGTCGATTTCGATTTTCGCAAAGGTCTTTGTTTCCTGGATAAAGATCAAATTTTTACATTTGGCAAGCATTTTAGCTGCAGGTCCTAGTCTAAAAAACATGTGACCATCAATCTGTAAAAAAATCTAAGAAATATTTAAGAACATAGATACCATGCTATTCAGAACAAAGCAATTAATTGATGCTTAAACAAGTAAATCAACTGCCAAGATTTCAAACATCCTTAAACAAACTGGGTGTCTTAGCGACGATTCTAGGACCATAGAGAAATAATTCAGTAGTTCTCTTTCTTCACTCTTCTCTAATATTCTAAAGTGGCAAGTGGCAAACCCTTATGTCGGCCTATCCCAGCGGGGTACAAGCGTGGGTTTATGTATGTATTAGCTAAAGATTGTACGACATAAGCATTGATTTCAAACATCTACTAAGCGTGAAGGGCCTTTTGCATGAAGTTTCCTAGCAAGTTGCTAAAACACCAGATGAGGCAAAAAATTAATAAAAGAGAGAGAAAGGATTTTTCGTAAAATAGCATTTCACGGAGAAGGTAAATTGCAACAATTTCCTCCCAATCGGTTACAAAAGCCAGATAATACAATAACTCGAATGATCACGACTGAAATCGATTTCATAATCGATTCACAGCAGGGCACGAATGGCTGCGTGACTATAATAATAACATCAGTGCAATTAGGTACTAGTAAAGTAAGTAGGTAAGTATGTAAAGTTCGTAAATGACAAACTTGTTTAGGTCAATGACAGTGACAATTATTTTCATGTACCTAACATGTTAGTCACACAGGGTGTTAATATACTGACGCCTGTAACAAGACCTGCAAATACTAGACACCAAAACAAAGGAAACTAGACTCAAGATTTGAAGATGATGGTGACTGCATGAGTATGTCTGAGGACAAAAATATGGGACGTGCCTCAGAGGCCTATGTCACGCAGTGCACGAATGTAGAGTTATTGATTGAATTGCATAAAGAGATAGGTATATAATATGTTAAGAAATACATAATGGGGAACTTGCGTCAAACTTAGAATGAAATGGCATTGCTTTTATACCATAGGAGACATAAAAACTCAAGAAGAATAAAATAATAAAACCTTAAAAATATTTTTTCGGGATTCTCGGGGTTCCAAAAAATGCGAGAAATCAAGTTACTCTTATAATAATAAAAAATATTAGATTTCGTTTTTTCATTGAAATCTAAACATTTTCTTAGAAGAGTGTAGATGAATAAAAATATTTTTTTCTAGATAACTCGAAAATAGATGAACGCTTCATACATTATAAGGTATGTTACGTGTAAGTTGTGACGACATAGTTTGAGTCCAATTTGTATAACGCGTTTTTGTACCACATGACTATTATTATTAAAGTTTGTCTTAAATATAATAAAGGGTAAAATCGACGCCATCGACCTAGGCGAAAAGGTCGTCCGACTATTTGTACCTGATAGGTATCGCAGGGCGCGGAGGCACAAACTATTCGCCGAGATAGAAGCCCGCACCAACCAGTACCAGCACTCGCCAGTCGCGCGTGCGCTGCGGCTACTCTGTGCCCTGCTCGCTGAAGCACCAGAGTGTGTTTGATGTGTTTGTGTTTGCGGATGGGATTGGAAGTGTGATGAAGGTATGTAAGAGAATGCTAGAAGATGTTTGATAGTTAGTGCTCAGTTAAAATATTGTAACGCTTTGGTGTACCTAATTACTGTCATGTTGCAATATTTATGTAAATAAAAAAATATAATTTTCTGACTAAAAATACCACGTTTATTTATCTTTTAACTTTGCCTCTCCGATTATATATAAAACATTTTTGTGCAAATTCTCCATGAATCTAGCATGACATTGAGTTGAATTGTGTTGAATTAAAATAAAGTATAAATACAAAAATTGTTGTCATAAAAGTGTGCATAGATAGTGCCAGGTCCCCAAACTAGAATAAAATTTAGGTACTTATCGAGCAACATAATGAAAGAAACATCCTATATTTAATAGGAAGTTTATAGCAAACACTATAAGTTCTAAAGTAGTAGTAAAAAATCTGTGGAATAACTACGAATAAGGTTACAGTAAATGCAATAGCAAACTTGTTTTACAATTTTTATTGCAGACCTGTCTTGCTTACATTGATCAAACGTATCCAGTATTTGCTAATAGGTACTACGAGTTAGAGAAAGGATTAGTAAACGACTTTATTCCTAGTCAAATGTCAAAATTTTGCTGAGCAACAAAACGGCTATGAAATAAAAAATAAATAAACGAGTAGGTATGACTGCATATTTAAACCTCTATTAAAACCACAAAACAAAAACCGGAAAAGTGTGAGTCGGACTACCGTCATGAGTCTAAAATACATATTTGCTAAATTCGTAATAAACTTAATAATGTATTATATGTATAGCGACAAGGAACGCACCAATTTGCCTTAGTTCTAAGGCAATTTGCCAATAGCGGCTAAATGAGGGTAGTCAAATATCCTTTAATCCAAAGAGAAATGTACAAACTCACTTAAAAAAAATGTTTCAGAAATGTAAACTTTCTTGGAACTCACATCCTACCTGTTTGAAGTTGCAACCTAATAGTCACCCTTTAATAATAACGGGTTTTGGGCCTGACACTCCTTAAGACAGATTAATATCAATCTAGCACGGGTGTCAGCTCGTCTCCTCACTTAAATGTACTGTACCAAATCATTATGTCACCGTACTTAGGTATATTATTAAGTTTGTTTGTACATTTCTATTTTTTGGATTGAATTATATTTGAATTGTAATTTTGTAGTTATTATTTATTTGCTAACTCTAGCACCTTATAATTATGGTCATTTGTAAGTATCGAGTAAGCATAAGCAGCCTAATATACGTCCCACTGTACGGCATAGGTCTTCTCTCAGGAAGAGAGTATGGGCTTAATCACCACGCGTGCCCACCGCGGATTGGCGATTTCAAGCACTGAGGTATGTGAATAGCTCAGACACTCAGGTTTCCTCACGATGTTTTCCTTCACCATTAGCGAGTGGTATTGCTACTACAACTTCACAAATGTACATAACTTAGAAAACCAAGTCATAGGTACATGCCCACAATGGGGATCGAACCTGGGTCTTTCGCTTCCGAGTCCGATGTTCTACCCACTAGGCTACCACCGCTGTTAGTATCCAGTATCTATCCCAAATGCTTCGGGCCATCTTTTCTAGTGCGACTGTCACTCAGCGATACAGTCGAAAGGCCAGTGCTGGGCCTCGATTCTGTTAGTGCATTTTAGTATAATGACAGGTACACTGTCGGGTCGCGTGACGTGTTTTTTCGTACCATTGACGCCTAGAAGGTTTGATGGGTGTGCCCGCGTAGACTTAAAGCAGCCATGAAATGAAAACCGCCATGTTCATGCAGTGGTCATGTTACTACAATGCATTAACAGAATCTAGGCCCTGGTGACAGTTGCCAATCAGGAAACAATTTGTACTTTAGGATAAGGGTGTCATTGTAAACTATTTGTATTTGTAAGTTAGACACTGCGCTTACGAACCAGATTATTTGAGACGAGCTATGCCCAAGAATTCATCCGCGCGCATGGGATAGATAGAGACAACACTATTCCGCATTAACCGTATGGAAATATATCAGGGGGTAAAACGTTCTTGGGAAATATGGATACTAATAGTATGAACGTGTAAGAGTTTCTAATAAAAATGTAAGCTTATTCTCGATGTTAACTTATACATTTATCAGGTCTCGACATTGCGAATCATTACGAATACAATTTTGTTACGTTAAAATTATTTAATATGGCGAGTTTTACGATTTATCAAGAGATACATATATCTAAATGCAGCTAAGAATATGTTGTTAATTTAAAAACCACTGCTCTTCGTGAAACAAAGAGCAGTGACCATTATTTCATCACAGACCGCGAGATCTACCGCGATCTGTGCCACGGAGTCACCGTGACGTAACTGACGATTGTTCCATTCTGACGCCTATAGGCTTTGGCAATGAGAACTAGCACAATTTGACGACGGTCAAACTAACGATGCTTACGGGCTCCAGACACGCAGGCTGTGTACTATTTGTAGTTACATTATTCGTAGATTAAGAAAGAAACCTAGTCGCACGAGAATTGCTTTGAAAAACATATTTTTGTACATAACTTTTCTTTACCCAATAAAAAATAGATTTGATTTAGACGTGAGTTTATGTATGTACGATGATGCTTATGAACCCTTTACGTTTTTAGTATAGCGTAAAATATAAATCCTTAAATTCAATTTGATGAAGAAGAAATGGTACCTACTCATACAGGTAGATATGCTCTGCTAATGACGAGAATAACTCGGGGTGCGTAAAACTATTAGTGAGAAGGTAGGTATTTACTTTGCTATAAAGCATACATACTTACCTACATCAGATAGAGTTTTGTATAACTCTATAAAGGACGTCACACACGGCGAAGATACTATCTTAAGATACAATATCGCTCGCCATACAATTCATTGGACCATCACACACGACGAAGATAATATACCTATATTTTCGTATCTGTTCATTAATTCGTATGGCGAGCGATATTGTAAAGGGGTTCCAGTGGGCTAACTAGCGCCCGCCACTAATGAAAAAAAAAATCATATCTTCTTTTACAGATTTTATTTGCAAAATGTATATGTACAATCTCACACACACGTCCTAAAAATCACTATTAACATGAATGAGAGATTGTACAGACACTTTTTGCAAATTCGATCTGTAAGAAAAGCTATGTGTTACTGCCTGGAGCCCATTAACATAAAAGATTATCGTATCTTCGCCGTGTGTGACGCCCTTAAGAATCCAATATACCATCGGCAGCTTACAAACAAAACGCAATATATTCTAATTGTTCGATGATTTCACAAGCGACAGACAACAAAACAAGACGATGTGCTTTATGGAAATACTAGCTGTCCCGGTGAACTTCGTACCGCCACAGAATACGTTTATACGATTCTTGCACAACGCCATCTATTTATAAAACACAACGTTCGCTCGAACAACGCTATTTATTTTAAACTTGAAATAAACATTATATCACAAGAACTAATTTAAATATTATCCCACTTGAATGCATTACCGGGATATCAAGTATGCTATGTCTCAATTCAGGTTTTTGTCTTTCTGTACGCCAAGTTTCATGTAAATCATCTTCACAAACCTTCATATTTATAATAAGTAGGATTTATTTGGGGTAGCTCTTAGCAACGCAAAATCGTATTCAAAGCATAGAAAAGATGCATTCGTTCAATTTATGATCAAAGATAGTTGTAAATCAAGATTCAAGTCGCTCAACAACCTTACATTTCCCTCTCTCTACATATATGAAATGGCTGTTTTCGTAGAACCAAATCCTGATCTCTTTGTAAAGGTTTCCGAAATCCGCCATGGACCAATTCTCTTAATAAGCTCAGCCTTCTTAAAGTGAAAACAGCTCTAATGTCAAAAAGCTTCTTTTGTATGGCATAAAAATTTACAACAAAATAAGTACCCAGTGAGATGAAAGAATTTAATTTATCGAAATTTGAAAGTAAACTATGCTAATTTCTTATTAACAAATTTTGTGAATGACATTACTATCACGAGCCTGTTATTTAAGTCTTATTTTCGTCAATATTTTTTATTGCGCAATAAAGTGTAACAAACAAACAAACAAACTATATAAATGTAAAGAGTATTTAATTTTGACATTTCTTTCATTACATTACTGTATAATGACTTATGTACCTATTATCTAATTGGAACATTTCTTGGTTTTGTATAATATTATAATTTCTTACTTCATTGTGCATGTGCATGCTTAAACATATATGTATACCTACATTTGTTTTAGGTAGAACATAGCGCTCTAAAATTTGACCTTTATTGTGAACACACCTAGGTATGTTCACAAATAAATATATTGATTGATTGATTTCTTTTGTAACATAACGAGCAAGAATTGTTCCAATTTTAACAACAACAAACACAATAATGAACGTTATTATGGACAGCTTGGCTGCATAAATCGGAGTAGCTAACTCCTTACTTTCATCTACACATAAGCTAATGGCATTTTAATTTCTCCTTACAGATGGCGGAAATAATATTCCACAAGCGAAAAGTCGCTTCTATACTGAACGAGCCAAATCCGCTCATAATTTTACTAATACTGTCACTATGCCACTTCAGTTACGGTCAGACGATAAACAGGGTACCGCATTTTATACCCCAAATAGGTGATATGTCTCAGTTTAGTGTACCCGAGAACACGCCAGTTGGAACACCGGTCTATCAACTCAAAGGTACGTTTAAAGTTTTTAGCCATTTTCAAACTATCATCATCATCATTCAGCCACAAGAAGTCCACTGCTGGACATAGGGCTCCTCCATGGATTTCCAAAAAGACTGGTTGGAAGCGACTAAACTATAAAAGAGAAGAAATCCAAGAGGTGTAATGGAAGTATTCTTCCGTTTTGCTAATAGCCACATGTTTTCATTACCAATTTTAAGAGTTAGCATAATTTGAGGTAACTTTAGGCAGTTATGTCGACACACTTTTGCAGCGTAATGAATGCCAGAATAGAACTAGCCGTGCATTGTTAATTAGTAGCAATGAACTTGAGTTAAATAACTTTATGAATACATTTTCGTTTAAGCTGGTTTTTAATCGTAATACACTCTGGCTATTTTCGTGATTTTCAGACTGTTAGGCTCTAATGGTGTTCACGATTTATGTAAGGTGACCAATAGATTCACGATGCAACAAAACCAAGTTACTTGAATCGCTAAGCTACACCAACTCTCATTTTAGTATGAGAAAAAACCGGACAAGCTCAAGTTGGACTTGCTCAGCGAGGGTTCAGTACAAATTTGTAGGTACTTAGAACATATTATAAATATTGTATTCTTTTTGTTGCACTAACCCGTGCTGAGGACAATTTTAAAAACCTATTTAGAGGCTAAAAATTCCACCCATGCCGGAACTTGAACCCGCGACCTGGCTCACCGTGCCAGCGCTCTCCCAACTGAGCTAATGGGCAAGTGCAAGCATCGATGAAATTTCGAGCCTCTTTACAAACTTCTCTGTATTACGTACAGGCAGCGACATCTGACCGAAGTGATTTACATCACTTGCAGCCCCGAGTAACCCACTTTGCAGTTAGGTTTTTACATCGGAATCATATCGCTGTACCTACAATCACTTCGGTAAAAATAATAATAACCTACTCTAATTGAAGATTTAGAAATTCACGGAAATACTCTGAACATTTCAGGCATAGACCCAGAAGCCGGGCAGCTCAGATACTCAATATCGGGCCAATACTTCATCGTGGATCCCGTCACTGGAGTGGTAACACTAGCCAAGAGCATAGACCGAGAAGAACAGTCAACTTTAGAACTTATCATCAGCATAACAGGTACATTTTTAGATGAAAGGTCCGTAAACTATGCTTAAGCACCATACTATTCGTATAGGCTTATCACGGATAAGGCTTGAGGGGGTCCAGGGAGTAACACTAGCGCCACCGAGGCAAAATCATATCTTTTTTTACAGATCAAATTTGCAAAAAGTGTCAGTGCAATCTCTCAATCACGTTAATAGTGATTTTTACGACCCCTAATTTTTATGGCCCTGAACCTAAGGCAAACAACCTATGACTAGATAGCACGGCCGTTTTTTGAATAAATGCTATCTAGTCCCAGGTTTGTGATCCTAGGTTCTTTGTCGTGGGTCCTAAAAATCACTGTTAACATGATTGAGAGATCGGTGGTGCTAGTAATACTCCCTGGACCCCCTTATTATTTAATGGATTTTCAGAAGTATTTATTCATATAATGATAATTAACATGTTACAATATAAAACACTGTCTTAAGTATAACAATCGGGTTTTAAAAATATTTATGAAGGTGGCAAATAAATATTTAATAAGGTAAATATTTACCTAGGTAAAATTTTAAGATTATGTATGTAATGGACCTTATTATTACGCAACACAACGGTGATTTATTTTATGGTAATGTTATTCTAAAGTTTGTAGGAACAATTCAGAATATATTGATATCTTTTAAATGTAACGTAAACTAAGTTTGGAGAAGAGTTGAGTGACCATCCATTACGGCTTAAAGCCAATAATCGACATTTAATCGGAAACTTATTGTAATCTAGTTTTCGTTAGTTTCTTATTTAGTAATTTTGTTTATGTGGATAGAAGGTAGCGCTAAAATTATTCTGTCTAATACCAAGAGTTAGGGGGAGCAACTATTGATATTTAAATTATTGAGGAGTTAGGGCGTCGCTTGAGGAACCGTGGCATGGACTACCGCTCTAGAGCATACTTGATGCAGAGGATCTCTCTCGCTGCGCAGCGGGGTAATGCTGCCAGCGTTATGGAAACCTTTGGCTCGAGTATGTCTCGGGGCGGTTTGCTTGACAGTTAATATATCATTTGTATTCTTGTGTGTGTACGTATATATATATATTTTTCCCGTTCTGGACATCTTGCTTCGTATGTACCTACTTATATTTTATTTTTATTACTTTGGACGAAACATTTGTGGATGTATTATTTTTTTACTTATAACTGGTTAATTTTGTTTTAATTTTAATTTTGTTACATGCATGTAACATAATTCATTTGGTAATAAATAATTTGTTTTGGAAATTATTGATACTAGCAAGATAGTCAGTGAAACTGTGATCCGAAGTAACAACGAAGCACCGAACAACCTTCGCGTATTAAAATTTCAGATGAACCGATAGGCGATACTGAACCCAACACCGTCTCCCTACGGCGGATAATAGCAGTAAGAGATGTAAATGATAATCCACCGGTGTTCCACAACAGACCGTACATCGTCAACGTCAGCGAAGCTACACCAGTTGGGGCTGAAATAGAAGTAAGCAACGTGAAACTAAGACTTTTGGAATAACTCATTGTTTATCATACTTATAATTTAATAATACTTCTACTAAAATCAAAACTTTTGATGTAGCTTACCTACTGGGCCGGTTTCTGAATTGAGAATTTTACTAAGTAAATACTTAATTAAGTAACGTTCTGTCACGCTCTTTTCTGAGAAATTCAGAGAGACGGCTGTCACAAGTACTTTTGTCGCATCGCTGTTGCTAAAGATATTTTAACAAGGAAAGGAAGCATTGCTGAACTTTTTGCACATGAAAAATATTTTCGACGAAATTCCAGGTCACTCCAAAGATAATAGTCACAGATCGAGATGACGGCGTCAACGCCGAGATCCAGGTCAAATGCACTACACAAGAGAAGGGAAGCGACGTCGAAGCTTGCTCTACATTCAGGATTGTAACTAACAAGGTAGAGTAGAACTTAATTTATCATGTTAAAAAAAATTGTATCAACTTAAAAGCTGAAAGATAATACCAATCGGGGGGCGGGGGTAGGGCCCTTGTCTCTGCCTACCACCACTGGGATAAAGGCGTGAGTTTATGTATGTATGATACCAATCGAAGAAAAGATATCCTCCGATAGAAGAAAGAACAATTTAGAACTTCTAGTTAAATAAAAGGTTGGAAACATAAAACAACATCCACACAACTCAATCACTTGAATTGTTTCCAAACATAGTCTCAGGGAGAACCTTCAGGCAAAGTCACAAAACTTTGTCACAATAATCACGTTGGAAACCTAGATACGCGAATACTTATCAAACAAATGTGTCAAACGTGTTTGATGACACAAAACAAACGTTTCGTGTCATCAAACTTTTTCTAACACGAATCCAGTTGCGGTTTTATAGTCGTTTATAACTTGTCTTTCGCATATAATTTCGCAAGTTTCGAAGTTTAGCGTTGATGAGTCAGTGAGCGGAAAATGTGCTGTCTTCTAGTTTTAAAAACCAAGTTTGAGGTCAAGTTACTACTATAATACCAATACGTCTACATTATATAATGAACGCAGATGTTGAAACTAATTAAAACAAATATTTATCGCTTATTCGCCCCAAAACGTCGTCAATATTAAAAATACGAAACATGGATGACAACAAAGATGCCAAGTCGATCAAAACTAAAACAAACTCATAAACAGAGCTTTATATTTCTTTGTCATTTCAGACCGGACCCAATGAGTTTCATGTTCGCCTGTTTCTCAACCAGCCCTTGGACTTCGAGAGCCGTTCTACTTACATAACTAGCTTAGAAGCCCGGGACCTCTCAGATAAGCCTCGGAGAGCTGTGGCTAGCGTCGCCGTTGCCGTTTGGGACGTTCAAGATCAACCTCCGGTGTTTATCAACGGACCTTACTCGGCAACCGTACCTGAGAATACATCACCGGTAAGGCTTTCGCCTACAGTGCATACGTTTCAATATGAAACTTGTGCTCCATAAGATAAGATAGTGCATAAATTTCGTGTATATCTTATTATCGTTGATTTAAAGAAAGCCGCAAGTGTTTTTTTTATGTAGTCTATAGGTATACGTCCCACTGCAGGGCACAAACCTTCGCTAAGAGAGAGAGTATCCACTTAATTATCACGCGTGCCCAACGCGGATCGGCAATTTCAGGCGCTGAGGTATTTAAAACCTCAGACACTCAGGTTTCCTCATGATGTTTTCCTTCACGTTAGCAAGTTATATAGATTATTAATTGTTATAAGATATAAAAAATAGTACTGATTAATCTACACGAACGGGGAAATACTCTGTTGCTAAATGCAGCGAGTTATTAAAATTAAATAAGCGTGACGTATAAGCCATCTAGGGTACCTACGTCTAAAGAGTGCGGTTGGATTGAGAAGTAATATAAACTGTAAAATAAATAAAATATATTCATTATACCATTCCCAGTCTTATAAGCTTATTTTATTCACTGAAAGCAGTGAATAAAAAGGCCTTTTAATCACTATCACACCAATATATTCGACCTCCATCTTAAATACAACGTCCTTGCGCAAAAATATTCGATACAAACTCCTTGCGCAAAGAATATCTTCTTCATACTCTCTACGGTCGTGATTCATCTATGGCCCTCGCTTTAAATCCGTCCTTTATTCACTAATTGCATAATATACTATTATTATTAGTCTGACGCACGATGAAGACATGTTAGTGAAATTACTAGTACTTAATAATAATAAATAAATTATGAGAACGGCATTCTCACGTGCCCTCCGTGTGCACGGAGTTTCGCCGTGAAGATACTCGTAGGCTACATACTCGTAAGCCATCTTCGAGCGCACCAGAGCGCCACATCTCTGGTTAGGGGTCAAAGTCGACGCCATGGCCGAAAACGGTCGGAGCAATCATCATCATCATCATCAATAAATTCCACACAATACAATCACTTGACCAGGCAAGGATGTCACAAACATGAAGATACACCCAGAGGCCATTTGTACTTCTATTTTATTATTTATTTTTTCCCCCAAGGGTACCAGTGTAATGGACGTAGTAGCAAAAGACGGAGACACAGTCAATCCACGCCCAATCTTGTTGACCCTTGAAGGAGATACGGAAGGCTACTTTGCTTTAGAAATGGACAGGTCTACAGGAAAAGCTATGCTGGTTACAACCGACATACCGATAGACAGGGAAAGTGATGTCGTCATGCAGAACGGTGGAGTGTATAGCTTTTTTGTAAAGGTGATATGCCATTTATAACTCTTTTCAATCATATTTTGGTAATTAATTACTACAGCACAGAAAAACTATTAGGCTAAATAAAAGAACGAAACAAAAGCTTACACTTCTTTGACTGCACTCTTTTACAGGCTACAGAGTTAATAAATAATGAGGTGCCATCAGACTACACGGTAACACAAGTTACCATAATAGTGACAGACGTCGACGACCACATACCACAGTTCAGCAAAGAAGAGTTCGATATTTCTATACCAGAAAACATCGACAATGGTGGTCCGGTACCAGGGCTTTCAATCTACATCCAAGACGATGACATAGGACATAATAGTAAATACAGCTTAAAACTACGAGATGTATTTAACTCGAAAGGAGTGTTCGCAATAAGTCCAATAATTGGTGAAGGCAGAACGCCAATTAGTATTAGAGTTATTGACTCATCGAGACTAGATTATGACGTTGATGACGACGAACAGAGGCTTTTCGTTTTTGATATTGTAGCATCAGTTGATGAACAAGAAGTGTCGTCTTCTAGAGTGAACATAAAATTGTTAGACATTAATGACAATGCTCCAGTTTTTGACATGTCAAGTTACAAGTTTAACGTGCTGGAAAATGCTACTATTGGATCAAAAATTGGAGATATTCAAGCTTCAGATAAAGACTATGGTATTTACGGTGAAATTGAATACTCTCTCACTGGGTTTGGATCGAACTTGTTTAAAACGGATCGAATGAAAGGAGGGATTTATGTAAATCAAATATTGGACTATGAAAAGCAAAAAAGTTATAGTCTGACGCTCTTTGCTAAAGATGGAGGTGGTAAAATATCTTCTACTAGCGTTTTTATTGATGTAATGGATGTGAACGATAATGCACCAGTATTTGAAATGCCAGAATATAGTAGAACTATTAGAGATGGAGCGACAAGTTTTGAACCACAGTTTTTAATCAGGGTGAGAAATTAGTTTACTATTAAACACGAGATATTTTAGGCCATGATAATTACTGTTCTAATAAAAGTCGCAATTTTCCTTTTCAGGCTACAGATAATGACGGCACATCACAAGGCGATGGTCGCATCAAATACTCCATAGAAGCTGATAATAGCATTTCTAACAATGGAAATATATTTGACATCGATGAAGACTCGGGTGAACTAAAAATTCGAAGTAAAGTTGACTCAATGGACACCCCTAGAGGACAGTATGAATTGGTTGTGAGAGCTACGGATTACGGTAAAATAATATTTTCTTTTCCCAAAAATATATTAATTCAAGCCACTTGACTCACCCTCTTTTCCCGCTATCACGCATGTTTCATACATCATTATAGGATAGATGATTTATGAATATTCTTATCTTATGATTTATACAGTAGACTAGTGGCATCTCCTACCTATACTAGATATACCATTAAGGCCTTGTGGTGTCTGGGAAATATTATTAAATGGAGTACCTAGTCTTATCCAAAATCTATACCGTCCTATAAAGTTAGCCGGCTTAATCCACCGAAAAGACAGTGTCTATACATGCGGAGCTTTTTGACATTTACAGGAATGCCACCCTTACACAACGATACAAAAGTTTACATTCGCGTCGGCGTACCAGGCAACCAAAGACCAACATTCAAGGGCAACTTTCACAACTACAAATACTTAACTTCCCAACGCACGCCTGATAGCTCCGAAGACTTTACGTTTGAGCTGAATCCCATGAACTACAAAGCTAGTATAAGGGAGGACGCTAAGCCTGGTGAAAATGTGACAACAGTTACGGCTAATGATCCTGATGGGTTGGATGATTTACTGACTTATCATATAGTGGCTGGGTCTAAGGACAACTTCGTGATCAATGAAAAGTAAGCATATCTACAAATATTAAATGCTTAATCTACAAAAAAAAATATTTTGATTGGTTGCATGCGACCTAAACGAATCATTGAATTCTATGTTTCAGATTTGGTTTGATCACAGTATCAAACGACGCAAATTTGGACAGAGATGTTAACACGGATAAATATGAAATCATAGTCACAGCGGTTGATAGTGGTATCCCTATACCAGAAACTGCAACAACGACAGTATTTGTTACTATACAAGACGTTAACAATAAACCACCTAAGTTTAACATGACAGAATCGACAACTTATATAAGCGAGAAAACAAAAGAAGGACATTTGGTGACAAAAATGGAAGCTTATGATTCAGACGTAAATGCCAAACTACAATATAGCTTGATAGAACCTATCAAAGCATTTTCGAAGGCTGGAGTACAACTTAAGTCTAACTCAAATTACGACTACAAAAATTTGTTTCGTGTAAATGAAGAAACTGGCGAAATATTCGTCAATGGAACGCTAGACTACAGCCAAGCATCCATAGTGATTTTAACAGTCAAAGTCATTGATATAAAAGCTGAAATAGCTACTGACGAACAATTCGCAGTCACTGAACACACAATTTACATACAACCGTACGCTGATAAGAATCCCCAGTTTACAAACCCAGGATGGTCGAGTTCTAATCCGATCATTTACCAAAGGATCAAAGAAGAACAGCCTATAGGAAGTACCGTCTTAGTTTTGATGGCAGAAGATCCCATTTCCGGGCACTTAGTGTCAAGTTTTAAAGTTATAAATTCTGAAACAGGATTATTACAAGTCGATCCCCTGAGCGGGCAAGTGGTGTTGACGAAGCATTTAGATTACGAAGACTTGACAAACCCAAATCTAACTTTGACAGTTAAGGCTACAAGCAACGATGGCAGCAAACATAGCATGGCAAAAATTATCATTGAAGTTATGAATTTAAATGACAATGCTCCTGTTTTTGACAAAGAGGTACGGTATAAAAAACTGTAATGCTAGTAAAATATACCGAACAGAAAATTTACAGCAACAGACCAAATTCCGATAGCTAACATAATATGCACTTACTTTTCAGCTCTTCAAAGTCAGTATCCTAGAATCGGCAAAGCATCCAGAACAAATTTTAAAAGTGGAAGCTACAGATGCTGATGCTATATTAACTGAAGTGGACAAGGACAAAGGTTTCTCAGATATTCGATACTCCTTAAAAGGAGATAACTCTGATTTATTTAGCATTGATAATGTTACAGGAATTTTACAGGTAAGGAATCAAGCATACTGTTCAGCGCAAAAGGAAATCCTAAATTAAAATTTTGTGAACTCCTCGTTGACCTTGTGTTTTCTTTCTCATTTTTTTTAAATCTCATTTTGATTGTTTTATCAATAAAAAGCTGAGGTGTTAGCTGCTGGATTTGCAGTCGACTAAGTCAACAAAGTAAATTTTCCTAAACTATTTTCAGATAGCACCAAACAAAACACTAGATCGTGAACGGCAATCGGTCCTAAGACTTGAAATAGAAGCAATGGACACACCGAAAGGCGGATCTGATCGTCTAAAATCATCTGCTGCTATTTTGATTGATGTATTGGATGTGGATGACAACGCACCTTCGTTTGAGAAGAACATTTACACGGGTAAAGTTTTGTCTAATGCATAATGAAAAACATTTCAGAGGTTGTTCCTACAAGAGGGTAGGCTGTCCTACTGGCTGTCCTATTTTTTAGGACAGCCTATCAAACATCGAACAAAAGTAGTAGAAATTCCCCGTTTTCTGCGATATTTTTATTTTATTTTCAAGAAACTTAGTGATCACCAGATCATACTGTTGAAAAACATTTAGACTATCGAGAGAGAGAGAGAGAGAGTGAGACCTTGACTTTTTATTATTCAAATGCAATTTTCAGTATGTTTTTAAATTTTCATTGTTTTCATTATCTGTATATCTGGCCATTCGCTTGACTGTAATTTTTGGGACAACCTGCGTAGACGGCAAAATTATTTGGGATATTTTTCATACAGGTGTTTTAGATTTAAGATGATTTGAAAAAAGATGGTCAGAGTAAAGTTTTTTTTCCCACTGCCCCTTTTTCCACTACAACTACGCCCCGAAAGCAGCGGCGTTGAAATAAAATTTTTGAATTTATTTGATTAACATAATTATTGTTGTTTCAGCTGTGGTACCTGAAAACGTAGCAATTGGCATCGACGTAACCAAAGTAACAGCGATGGACCCTGATGAAGGATTGGGTGGCGATGTCAAATATGAGTTCTTGGATGAAGGTGAAGCAAACGGTAAGAATCGCAATCTTAATTTGTAACATAAACGAACACTGGTAACATCAGAGTATAAATGACAGTAAATGAGTTTCTGTATCCAGATGGCATCATCATTATATTTGAGAGTGTGACTCTTGACGGCGCAGCATTTTCCACGTATTTCGATCACAAGCTAGGTCTTCCACTGCGTAATAAATACACCAACGACCGATTACACTTTACGTTATAATATCATCAGTTTTTTTTAACGCTAATAAATTAAATTAATTTATCCTTGGACAACCTGCATGTTAGTGAAGAAGAAAAATAGAATCTGAATCAGAACCCTATATATTTTCACAGGTTTCTTCACCATAGACTCAGCAACCGGAGAGATAAAAACAAAACGCGACCTCACAGGCCGTGGTCGAATTGAGCCTTACCGACTACTGGTCGGCGCAACTGATGGCGGAGGCCACACAGGAGATGCATCTCTGCAGCTGTACATTGGGGATGTGAGCGCGAATGATGGTGTCCCAAGGTTCATCAGACCTGCTGCCGAAGAGGTGCTGAAAGTCAGTGAGGTGAGTTAGAAACAGTCAAAGCAAGGTTCGATTAAACATAAACATAAACTCCCAAAACGCAACCGGAAGACTTTCAGTTTGCAACTTGATTGGATCAGTTAACGACACTAAGTACGCGTATTCTGCCAATATTTCCAGAATGCAACAATCGGATCGATAGTTTTTCAAGCCGTGGCCAGTGACCCTGATGACCCTACACAACCCTCTGGAAAACTCTACTTCTCCATACAACAGAACAACGCTGACGCTAAGGCATTTGCTATCGGTGAGTAACTGTCCTTATTCTACAGAGAAGAAAACAACACAAAAACAATGGTATTTTTAAGATAGATTCCTAATCGCTATTAGACCCGTAAAATGTATAACAGACATTTTTTCACTTACATTGTGTATATCTCGAGATAAACGTGGAATAGGATTACTGAAAGACTATATTCCATTATTCAACTAACTATAATAGGTAAGTAATAATTAGCAAGGGACTAATGAGCTTCAATGATAACTAATATGTATATCTCTTCAGGAGACCTGGTCATATGACAGCTGACCTTCTCGAAAGATATACGTACTACGTACCCATCCTTCCAGACTTATTTACTTTTGGTGTGCAATAAGGTTGTTTTATAATCGTCCAACAATCGTATTCTATCCCAGGGCCACCTATTTATTAATTGCGTTCTCCTCAGACCCTCACACTGGAATCATAACAACCCGCCAACCGCTAGACCGAGAGTATAAATCCACGTACACACTAGTGCTTGAAGTCTGGGACCGGGGGCAGCCACCGCAGCACAGCGCAAGAGTGGCTACTGTCACTGTCACAGACGTGGACGATCATAAGCCGCATTTTACTCGGAGTGTGGTAAGATACTTTTTTTTGCCGGGGCCCATCGTAATGGTCTAATAACTTGGTTGGACCCGCTCTTGGGGACAAGTTATCTGGTATTTCAATTTTATATTGTATTTGTATTTATTTATATAAAAAAAGAACATTTGTTCATACGCATTTGTTACAATAAGGCCCTTCAGAACCAATTGCTCGGTTTGACTGTGGGAGCTGTCTTGTTTACTATAAACATAGTGATAACATTGTAATTACATGGTGACTGGTATTGTGCTTGGAAAGTGATGTGGTCACCTCAATGTGGGTTACTTTTACGAGATACGAAGTTTATATAAGTGCTTGCTTGATGCTTTCTTTTCGTATTTTGCAATCCTTGACCAGATCATCACAAATATTAACTGTCTGCAATGTAGTCATATCATATCACACGTGTGTTTGTTCCACTGATTCTGTTTTTTTTTTTTTTCATAAAACCAAAGACCACACTGGCTTTTTTACAGGATGACCCTCCACTCTTCATGACTGTCAAAGAGGAAGTACCTATCGATACAGTAATCGGAACGCTACAAGCTATTGACGAAGATATTGGGGACAACGCTGCAGTCGACTATGCTATTACCTGTCAGTTTTCAAAATAAATCCCGAAGAAAATCAAACCACACCGTACTAATGTTATGAACTGTTTTCAGCTGGTAATGCTTTGGAGCTCTTCAAATTAGAACGCACTGAGGACAACAAAGGCCTAATCAAGGTAGCTGCTCGTTTAGACAGAGAGGCTATTGCGAGACTTATTTTGACAGTAAAATGCTTCAAATATAGAACCAAGCCAAATTTAAACAAGGCATATAATCGATTGGTAAGATTTAAACATACACAATTTTTTCACAATTTTCCCTGCTTCGCGTCTGTTTCTTTCAACCCACTGCTACTCTTAGTCATAAGTTAAATTTCTACTTCCAGAACCCTTCGGAACTCCAAGTGCTAATAAAAGTCATAGACATAGATGATCATTTGCCAGAATTCGAAAGTCCCAACATAACTATTGGTGTCAAACTGAACGTACCAATAGATACTTCTATAGCCACGGTAAAAGCGACGGATAAGGACCCAGAGTCACTTCCTATAGACTACAAAGTGGTCAATATAAGTTTCGAATCACCTATACAGAAGGAGTATCACAATATAACTGAGGTAATATCGTTGAATAATATGACTGGCGAATTGAGGATTATGAAGAATTTGTTGCACTATGCTGATGGAATATTCAGGTTCGTAATATAATTTACTAGAGAAGATTATCATGATACTAAGGCGTATGTTTCTAATAGCAAGATTTCAGAGTCTTTAGATTGGCAATCAAAATGAAAACTTTAATTTTTACAGGCTAGTCATTCGAGCAAACAACACTAATGATTCAGAGAGATATGGCGATGTTTTAGTCGAGGTAAGAAAGGTCATGCTTTTACGTATGCTTTCATTGAAGCAAGCTTTTAGTTATGTCTGAAGTGAAGACACCTTTGACACGGAGAAGCTGTTGCTTTGGAAATCTGTAAGTGTAATATAGAAATCTGTAGGAGTAAGTCAACGATACCTATGCCGCCAAGCAATACGTCGTTTACAAACCTATTTAGAGGCTAAAAATTCCACCCATGCCGGGACTTGAACCCGCGACCTCTGGCTAACCATGCTAGCGCTCTTCCAACTTAGGTAATGGGTAAGTGCAGGCATCAGCGAAATTTCGAGCCTCTTTACAAACTTTCTCTGTATTACGTACAGGCAGCGACATCTGGCCGAAGCAATTTATATCACTTGCAGCCCCGAGTAACCTACTTTGCAGTTAGGTTTTTACATCGGAATTATATCGCTGTACCTACATGATTATATTCTTTTTGTTACACTTACCCGTGCTGAGGACTATTTAAAAACCTATTAAGAGGCTAAAAATTCCACCCAGCGCTCTTCTAAATGAGCTAATGGGTAAGTGCAGGCACGGTTTTTTTTCTTTAAAAAAAGCCGGTACCGCCACCATTCATAACGTGGCGCCCTTGGTAAAATAATAAAAGTTATATAATAAAAACTTAGGTCTAAAGTTTAAAAAAAAAAATTAAAATTATATAATAAAAAATGTCTTAATGTAAAATTGTCAAAAATTATATAATAAAATGTCCTAATGTTAAAATAGTCAAAAATAAAATCATAAACTAAGTCAAAAATAAAACGAAAATAGGTCAAAATATAATACAAAATAAAAAGTAAAGATGAGAATCCAATTCTCTGCATGCCCCGACGCCTTGTCTCTGACTACTCCTATGAGTAGTGACAAGCAAGGCGCCGGGGTTAACAATAAAAAATAAAAAGTAAGGAGTAAAAATGTCAAGAGTTGAAATGGTAAAATGTAAAAACAAGTCAAATGTAAAATTAAAATAAAAAAATATTTGACTTTTAAAAACTTTCACCGTAGTTAAATCGCCTTCCTCTCGCTCGGCCTGTCCAATAGTAAAAAAGTGTTATAATAATATTAAAATAAAAATGAAAATAAAAACATGTTTAAATCCGGCCCCCATTTGCCTTGGAGGCCGCTCGCGTCACCCCCAGGGCGAAGGGCAGGAAGACGTCTCGACTCTTGGAGTCGGCCATAAAGGAGGCGAATGCCTCGCACCTCACCGCCGCTCCCAGGAGTATCTCGCAGTCGGCCCGAGCAGCTCCAAAACGGGGGCACTCCTCCAGCAGGGGCTCCAGCGTTTCGGGTTAGCCAGAGGTCGCGGGTTCAAGTCCCGGCAGGGGTGGAATTTTTAGCCCCTAAATAGGTTGTTAAATTGTCCTCAGCACGGGTTAGTGTAACAAAAAGAATATAGTACGTCGTTTTCCAGCGCGATGGAATAAGACGCCATATACTTGAAGACACGCACCTTAGGCCTTAGGCCTTGTCTTCACTGATATCAGCTTACGATAGAAAAAAAATGTTTTCTCAAGAAAAGGATTATTTCCAGCAATGGCCTGAAGTAGATTGAGTGTTGATTGGAAAGATTCCATTCTCGTCCACTGTCCTCCTACCGCCTTCTTCATTAACTCATCGAGTAGGCGGCCTCCGCATTGAACGCATGGGCCCAATGTTAAATATTCGTAGTCCATCAACCCACAAAGCCCACTGTTGGGCATAGGCCTTCACGCCAACCCATCCGGTCCTTCGCTAGTCTCGTCCAATGTTTCCGAGACGCTTCGACCCACCGGGCTGGTGGTCGGCCCACCGGCCGTCGACCCGTTCATGGCCACCATATTTAGTACAGTAACTAACCTCATTTCCAGGTGGTCGTAGTACGCGAGCGGGACCTCCTTCGTCTCATCTGGGACTCCGGCGCCAGCGTCGTTCGCTCCCACCTGCCAGCTTTGCGGGAGCGGTTCAACACGGCGCTGGCGCCTATCGGTCTGAGGTTGCAGATTCACGACGCGGCGCCACTTTCGGGCGCAGATCGAGGCCTCGACTTCACTAAGACTGGGTAAGAAACAAATTCCACCTAAATATACCTACTCTCGCCGTTCCGTGTGGCGCCGGATTAAGAATAACGTCACTCCATTTCCTTCCGTGGATGTCGTAGAAGGCGACTAAGGAAATACACTACCAGGAGACGGGCAGCAGCGTCTTCCTGAGATTCCAACCGCATACTGCGATAGTAAATATACTTATCTATGACTGCGATCGCCAACCCGCCTGCCAAGCTTGGCGATTATGGCAAAACCTCTCATGGTTATGAAAACCACGAAGAAGGCCTATGTCCTGCAGTGGGCGTCAAATGGCTGATGATGATGATGATGATGATGATACTCTCGGAAAGAAGGAGATGTAGTACGAACACATTTGCGAAGTTATAGTCATAGAGTTGTCAGTCAACAAGCCGATAAGCGACATCTAGTGCGAATGTGACGAACCACAACGCTTTAATATATATGTATATCTATCCTAGGCTATAAAGGCTTCTATAGACAATGTGTTTAAATTTTTATTTTCTTCAATACATGACTAACCATGGCATTATTTAGCATAATAGTAGTGTATGGTGGAATATTAATTGCTACTATGCTAAATAATACCATGGTTGGTCATGTATTGAAGATAATTTTGCAGAACAAAAATAAAACAAAGCAAATATTTTTTCTTTCTTTTATTTGCCCATGTTGCAGCTAACATATGGACGGCGTCCTCTTTATCGATGTCATGGCTAGAGCCAGCAAATTATTTTAAAAACAACACAGCTCGCAATGTACGTCAAAGGCACAACAAATATTATGGCGGCGGCAATGTTGCCACCTGGCCGACGGAAAAAGTAACTGACCCTACCAATACATAAAATGGCTAGGTTCTGAAAATTTCATTCTTTCTCGTGGCATAGATAAATCTAGTGTTTAGACAAAAATCAACTTATTCACTGACTCCTTTGAATTCTTTAGTTGATTTCCATTGACGACAGCTTTAAATGAACGTGGCTGACAGCAGAACTATAGATAAGAGTAAAAGAACTAACGAACGCCGCCGTCTTGTAAATATCACCATAGCCAATCCAGTATTTTCTTTTGACGAGTTTTTCAGATTTCCTTACAGGTTGGTGCCCTCCTTCAAACATCGCCCACGGTCTGTAGGCTGGCTTACGATAACTTTCGATAATTTTAACAGATAACTTTCAGCTATTTTCAGTGTTTTACCTATGTCCGTCTTCGAGTTCGTTTTTCTCACCATTATTAGGTTAACGCTGTATTTTGGTCAAAAAGTGTTTTTTTTTAAACAAGACTAAACTGAAAGTACTTACAGTTAACGTAAAGAAAATAAAGTTTATTAAATACCTAATCAAACAAACTTCACCTTCTAAACAGGGGCGAGCTCGAGGATAAATCTGTAGCAACATCCTTGAATCTCATTTGTTTGGGACTAAATTAGCTGATTAGTAGCTAGAACAGTTGCTAGGACATGAAATAGATATGTATTACGGATGCGACGCCTCGGTAGATATGCGAAATACAACGAGATTGACCAGTTCCGGACAGATTTTAAACAACTATGACCGACTGGATCAGACCAACTGGTAGGACGATATTAAAATATGCACAAAGCGATACTATTTCTGGCGTCCTGTGTGTAGGCTCATATAAAAAGTATGTTGTTTAGCAGGGTCTGAAGAGTTACTAGATTTAGCTAAAATTGGCTAAAGTGGCAACACTCATGACGGCAGCGTCATGTCAAGGATGCGATCAAAACATAAAATTTAACAAGAGGGTAAAAGAATATGTGTAGTTTCTGAACGTTCCCAGTTGTTCCTGCCCTCTGTTGGGGATTGTTCGAACTAATTTCCTAAATCAAGTTACATGGAAAAAAAATATATCGAGTGAAAAGACCCTGGTTATAGTAACTCGCTAACTGTGAAGGAAAACATCGTGAGGAAACTTGAGTGTCTGAGCTATTCACATACCTCAGCGCTTGAAATCGCCAATCCGTGGTGGGCACGCGTGGCCCTGAACTACCCTCGCGGAATGGAACGTATAGGTGGCCCATACTAAGTTGGATACAGATCTGTGTCGCGGTAGACGAGTGGACGTGGAGTAAGACTAAATGACGGGTATGCACGACAGTCTTAGTAAAGACTGCTGACTGTGGGCCGGTTTCTGAATTGAGAATTTCACTAAGTAAATACTGAAGTAACGTTCTGTCACGCTCTTTTCTGAGAAATTCGAAGAGACAGCACAACAGTTAACAATTTACTCAGCGAAATTCTTAATTCAGAAACTGGCCATGTATATCTCTCTCTTTCTGCGGGTTTCTTGACTCTTGCGGTAAAAATTCCTTACCCAGTCTTTTTCAGTCGAGACCCCGATCCGCGTCCGGGTGCGACAAACCCTAGATAAGGAAAATTGGAATAAGGCCGACTTGTACCACTTTTTAAGTGTCAGTTAAGTCGCCATTGAAATCGACTTTTGTATGAAGAATTTTAGTTAAATGCTGTTTAAGCCACATTTGAGAAAGTGCTGCAAGTCGGCCTAAAACTGGTAAAACAGAGCGCTAAACGGACGCAGATGTTATTATATTCTTATTTAGTGAAGGTTTGGGCTGCTCTGAAGATGTCTCTTGATCAGGCTTAAGCTTGTTTAAATATACTTAGACCAAACTGCGTACTACATAAGCAGCCTATATACGTCCCACTGTAGGGCACAGGCCTTCTCTCAGAGAGATGGTATGGGCTTAAGGGACCGACTGGTTGGATTGAATCCGCTACAGCTAGCTGTAACTGTGAAACGACAGAATGCCATTATGGGTAAGCTGGGAACTCTTCAGCAAGCCAGCAGCAACATCAGAACGCCGCCATTGGGTTTCTGGAAATGAATATGTTAGACGGAGCAGTTCACAGCCTCACTACGTCCAACGGCTAAACTATGAGGTTTAAGTGCGACAATCTCAGGTGTAACTTACTTCGCTAAATCTTCAATTTTTTTATTTCCAGAGCTTGCTTCCAGTTCCGCAAAATCGACACCGGCGAGGCCCTAACTCCGAAGGCCATGAAAGCTGCTATCCGGTCAATGGGCACCGAGTTCCAGCACATTCTGGAATCCTCCGGAGTCCGCAACGTTACCGCCTGTGGCGTCTCGAGGCAGAAGCACTCGATGGCGCAGCACGCGTTGCTTGGCTTGGCTGGCGTGTTGCCACTGGCTGCCTTTATAGCGGCGCTGGTGCTGTGCTGCATGCATTCCAATGGTAAGTGGTGTAGGGAGATATTACAGCGCTCTTTTGAAATTTTGGAGCTTGCAGGGAAAGGCGACGCAAGGCCATTACGTCGTTTTTAAGAGACTTCACCTTTTTAAAGAATCATAGAAATTGGACGGTCTTATTTCGATTTCAAGGGAGTAAGCTATCAAATGTAAAAATTCATTCTGATCAAAAGGCTTTTGTTTATGATGGTTTCCACCTTAAGGAGAGCCCCCACCTGGAGCATTGGCCTGTAATGTAACATTTCAGATTCGACTTTGAGCATTACATTACAATACTACCTCTCTGATTTGACGCTTAATTACCTACATTACACATTGAATCAATGACAATTTTATTACATTACTCAACTGCTTATATTAGCCGAACTATTCCAAAGTTTCAAGGCGAACGGTGAACTGCGAACCAGCGTACCGACCGAAAATACTCTTTGCACTTCACGCAAAAACGGCCTCTTCTTTGGCCAGAGATTTCCACGAAGATGACAAAACTTCCGTTTTCCTCCAATACTCTTAAAAACGCGGGTTATTTTAACAAATTCAAACCTTAACACTACCGCAATAAGGACTTTTCTAGTCGCCTTTGTTAGCTAAAAAGACTGTACTAACAAACCAAATCGTTTGCAGCTAAGAGTCGAGCGCGCCGGGCGCTGCTTATACAGCGGGAGCCACCACCGATCGCCGGTAGCAACATATCTGCGCCTACGCGGCTATATGCCGAGCCCTTATATTCTACGTGACCAGGGTATTGACGAATTAAGAGTTATTTAAGAAGGTACTTTAATGAGAGTTCTCTTGAAGACGAGAAAAATGCTGCAATGCATTCAGATGGCGAACTTGGTACAGCGCCATGTTTTTTATGAAGTACGCGCAGCAGTGATAATAGTTTTTTTGAGTTCGATTTAAAGTTTATGCTGCCAGCACCAGCTTACGAAAAACGATGGTTTTGAATTTCTCAGGTCTCAATTTTTATTTTTTTTATTTTTACATTTGAAAGTAACTTCTATCCCCTTTAAAGCATATAATGGGGCCTAACTATGGGCACCATTCTGAGCGATTCCAATCATCTAACCGTAAAATTCCATACGAATTTTACAGTTAACGATTAGAGTCGCTCAGGATTTGGTGCGCGTAATATAGGGGCAAACACGGCCGTTACAAGCAAAAAAACAGCAGTAATTGCATTTTTTTTTTAATGTTTGTTGGCGAATTATAGCGCACTTCTTATCTTAACTTCTATGTTTGACTACCCCCCCCCCCCCCTTCCCGCCCTGCGCCTGCGGCTTGGGATCGGAACAGTGCCACAGACAGGGGGGGCAGTCTCACAAACATTAAATATGACATGCAAAAAGATCGAATGAATCGGACTAAAAGATATGTGGTGTTATTTTTAAAAACAAGATTCATCTAACATACTCATCAAATACAGCTGCAAAAGTAAAGCCTTTCCCTTTACCACAGACTATGTACACTGCATCTGAGGAGTGTTTTAAGGTAGGCAGGTTTTTGTAAATATGACGGTTAGAAAGTGATTCCGGAATTAAGTTAAGAATAATGTTAGTGTCCAACTGCAGATAATTATGTGACGAGGATGAAGTTTGAGAGTGGAATATTTAATTTAGATCACTTGTTGCTTGCCCATAACTATGGCCATGTTAATATATATAGGTAGGTACCTTCTTTAAAAAATATTTTATGTTCCTGGAACATAGTACATTCTTATAAATGAAAAAAAAAACTATATTTTATTTAACATGTACAAAGTTTGTGTCATTTATAGATGTGAATAGGTTAAGAAAAATGTCTTGTAAGTCATAGAATTATTTTAGAAACTGTGTAAATAAAATATTTAAGTTATTATGATTGATAATGAAGGTATGCCACTAAGTACAATTTGTGAATAGTTCATCACAAACGAATGATCAAAAATAATATACAATGATAATAATATATTAAATAATTTATGCTTAAGTATGCTTATGATTATGAAAATTAGAATTAAATCTTTTTTAACGAAGCGAATTCTTGAATAATTTTTAAATAACTACCTATATACTTATGGCATTTCAATCGAACTGTAACACAAATAATCCGTGGTATAATTTTTGAAAAGAGTAAATGGCGTTTCTTTCTTAGCTTTTTCTCCACATAATCTATTAATTGTGAACCTAACAACATTAACGTTCATTAAAAGTAAACATATAAGAAGAGCAGGTGATAGTGCTCTTCCACTATGAAGGGAAACCCGCTAGGCAGATCGTATGCCTGGGGACGGCCGGTCCGGCTAATGTTCGTCGGACGTTATATTTATGGTATGTCATGTGAAACATTTTGCTTGCGCGATGCAGGAATGTTGGAGTTTATAGTGCGCGCGCAGAGTTGACATGTGCTCGCCACAAACATTTTGGTTTAAGTTCAAGTATTTATATTCAATACAATTTAATTGATATGACCTCATGCATGCCAAGTAACAGGGCTACCCAGTGAGCTCCCAAATATCAACTTCAACGGCATTATTAGTTGAAACAAGTACCTACCTACTAACTAAAATAAATAAGTACAATTAAAAACATAAAAATAAAACACCTTTATGTACTTTAGCGTAAAAACCATTTTAATATAAATCTTAACAACCACTATACATAATAAACATTTTATAAAATACAACAAGTAATAAATGCTCAACAAGGGTATATAATTATACTATTTTTGTCAGTCAAACTCAGTACTTACACCTTATACACTAGCTCAAATACCTATATTTCGGTTCTTGTCTAGTTTTGCTTTTTCATGCCTTTTTCGTAACCGATTCGGCCTTTATCCTACAAGTAGGACCTAAATAACCACATCTATCTATAAGAGCAACCATATCTACATACCTACAAACTACTCTTAGTAATGCAAGGCAGTCCAGACTCACAGTATAGCTTGTTCCAGAACTCCACGCGATCCTTATCCGCGTACTTTTCGATGGAGAGTACGGTGTCCATATTGAGGTACGCTTTCGAGGACGGAGTGTAGGGTGTCCATTGGACCCCTAGGCTGCGGTCCGGCGTTGGATTGCTGAAGTGGAGAGAGCAATGGTTTAAACAAAGTAAACTCAACACAGATGCGCATTCTTACTCTTTGGGGCACATATAGGGTTACCAGTGTAATAATTTTGAGGGATCTCACCCAAGTAAATTAAGGCTTTTCGATAGATTAGGGCCAAGAGATTATTTCCACACGTTTTTTCGCCAACGTTGCGTTGGTTTGGACGTGTGGGGAGGATGAAAAAAGAAAGATTGACGAAACAAATATATCGAGCGAATGTGTATTAGCAAAGGGCCAGATAAAAAGTACTCGAAACCGGCGTGCGTGCATGCAACGACTAATGAATGTTGAGGAAGCGAAAGTGATCTATAAGGAATGTTGAGGAAGCGAAAGTGATCTATAAGGAACGTGGCAAGTGGAAGTCCCTTGTCTCTGCCTACCCCTCTGAGATACAGGCCTGAGTTTATGTATGTTTTGCCAAAAATCTGTGCAATTGCCCTGTGCATTGTGCGGCTATGACATACATAACCTAAACGTAAGCAGCCTATTTTCGCCCCACTGCTGGCTTCCTCTCAGAGAGTAAGTATGAGCTCAATAAACACGCGTACCCACGACAGTGGCGTAGCATGGGGGGGGGGGGGGGGCGGAGGGTGCGGTCCGCACCGGGCGGCACTTTGCCGGGGCGGCGCTGCGGAGGTGGCAGTTAGAATGAGCTTAGAATGATACTCGTGCGCAAATGAGCGTTCGTGAAGTAGGCGATTTCTCCATTATTCTATTACGTTTTCTCTGTAATTTTTCTGTGATATTCTACCAATGTCAAAAAATGTTAATTTCACTTTTCAATTCAATAAATCATTCAATAAAACTAATAAAAGTACTCTTTTTACCATGCCCAAATTTTTTATAATGGATCACAAAAATAAGAGGGCGGCAAATTTGGAATCCGCACCGGGTACTAGTGACCTATGCTACGCCACTGACCCACGAGGCATGTGAACACCTAACAAACTCAGACTTTGCGGCAGAAAGTAGAGACCGGTACATTAACTATAGCACATGTGTGCCCTAAGTAAATACAAGCAGCCTATATAAGTCCCACGGTAGGGCACAGGCCTTCTCTCAGGGAGAGAGTATGGGCTTAATAACCACGCGTGCACACCGCGGATTGCGATTTCAAGCGCTGAGGTATGTGAATAGCTCAGACACTCAGGTTTCCCGCGATGTTATGTACATTTTTGAAGTTATAGTAGCAATACTACTCGCTGACGGTGAAGGAAAACTTCGCGAAGAAACCTAAGTAAATACTTATGTAAAATTCTTACCCAGTCTTGGCAAAGTCCGTCCACAGCTTAGTGACCACATGCACCATCTCCCTGACCTTCTCTTGCTCAGCATATATGTCATTTGTCATAAAATTACTGAACAAGTAGAACAAATCATCAGCGTGGCACGCCCCGTCCATATGAGAAGCTCCCACGGCGTTCTTCGTGAAATTCATATCGGAGTTGTAGCAAAACTTGTACATGTACACATGCGTGTTGTTCATTCGAACTTGCGAGTTCGAATAGAGGTGTAGGAATCTATGGATGCCGTACACGAAAAGCAAATCGGATTCTAAGTTACATAGCTTTTCTATATCGTCCAAAGTTGCATCTCTTCCTTCGCAGTAGAAATCTTTCACTCGTCTACCAAATTCTTGCAGTACATCTTCCGGTACTCTTTCGTAAATTTCTCTTGGGACTTTGAAACTAAAATGTTTGTTATAAAAGTCGATTTTCTTCTGTACATTGCGCAAACTCATTATGCCTTCGCCTGAGTTGTAGCCAACCATCATGGGAAGTTGAGCTATTTTGTTCTGCATTAGTGACTGTATCGGTTCTTCAGTCAAGAAACCTTCTACACCAGCGAATTCCTTCTCTACGACCGGCGCAAAATGTATCGGGAGGCCTCTGTGTTTCTCGTCATAAGTCATAGTTTTAAAAGTCAACTTCGCAAGGTCCTTGGCTGGTAGACTACGAAGGAACTTCAAAAGGTCTGAAGTATCGCTCGTCTCGTTACCTAGGACTTTGCCGGCTCTAAACGCTCTGACTTTCCCTTCTTTGCCTTGACACCAGTCATTCAAGAACACCCCACTCTGCGCTATCGCCTTATGAAACAGGCCTTTTGATAATGGTGACACCATGTGGTAAGTCACAGATGTACTGCCGGCACTCTCACCGAACAAAGTTATGTTTTGGGCATCACCGCCGAATTTGTCGATGTTTGCTTTCACCCATCTCAGAGCCATGACTTGGTCCTTCATGCCAGCGTTTCCTGGTACCTCAGGAGTGTCCAAGCATAGGAATCCTAGAGCTTCGAGTCGGTAGTTGAAAGTTACAAGTACCACGTCGTGTTGGAGTAGGTACTCCGGACCGTACAGCTCACTGTCGCCAGATCCGCACATGAAGGCCCCACCTGCCGATAAAATTAAATGTCGTATTAAATCTTCTGTTTTATTTTTCTTTCCTGTATGAAATGTATCAAGGTGCCCTTTACAGGTACTACATTTTTTAAATGTGCCTAGTTTCTCTTAACCTTAATTTATCTTCAGGGATTTAATTATAAAAGCGTATGCAGTGCCTCATAAAGGCAAGCCTAACTCTTGAGAATGAAAGTTCATGTTTATTCTTAGTATATACCAACAGTTTCTAAATTACTGATACTTTTCCTGACATCACTTAATGATATTTTTAAAACTGTCTACTATTAAGAAAAAACACCTTTGTCAAAGAGTTAATACTGTTCTGGACTATGAAAAGGCCATCTCGAGCCTGGGAGAGAAGAACCTTCAATCACTATTTTCGATACAAAATCCGGATACCTTAACCACGCAGTTAACTGATAAAATAAAGCAATCATTGCAAGAAAACACTAAGCAGGTAAAAATTCCGAAGAACAAACGGATTATCAAACCGTGGATAACCCAAGGTATCTTATGTTGTATAAGAAACAGAAACAAAATGCAAAGAAAATTACGTTTAGATCCTGAAAATGAAATACTTAAAATAACCTACGTACGATATCGGAATTATTGTAACAAACTAATAAAAAAATTAAAACGCAAATATGACAGAGAACAATTAGAAAAATCAACTAAAAACCCTAAAACATTATGGAATACTATTAATAATATAGTTCAGTTCAAACCAAAGAAAACACAAAACACTGAATTGCTGAACTCACACTCATCACCCGACGTATCAGTCAATCACGTTAATAACTACTTTGCCAACATTGGGAAAGCTCTAGCCGAAGATATTCTTAACAGGCCACAGCGTAGTAGTAATCAGTATATTTTGCCTACCTCCCACTTAAATTCATTTGTGCTACTCGAGACTGACCCTAATGAGGTCTACTCTATTCTTATGGGCCTTAAAACTGAAGGGGCTGCAGGATATGACGGTATCACAACCAAATTCCTCAAGTTGGCCAGACATCTAATCATACCTGTTATATGTCACCTAGCTAACTTATGTTTTGATCACGGTGTCTTTCCTGCTGCTCTAAAACAATCCATTATCACACCAGTGTACAAGGGTGGCGATAGGGAGGATAGTAGCAATTACCGGCCAATATCTGTTCTGACATCAATTTCCAAAATTTTAGAGAAACTTATTAATAATAGGCTGACAAATTATCTACACTCGAATAACATACTCTCTAAATCACAATATGGTTTCCGGAAGGGTCTGTCGACGGAAGACGCCGTCACTGCGCTAACGACTCTTATTGTTGAACAAGTGGATAAAAAGAAAAAATGTCTAGGAGTCTTTTTAGATCTTAAAAAAGCGTTTGATACTGTCTCTGTCCCCATTCTTGTTCGCAAACTAGAGAACATTGGGATAAGAGATAAACCGCTAGCGGTGCTCACTAGCTATCTCCATGATAGGGTTCAGAAAGTGAAAATAGGCCAAGTCACTAGCGAAAATGCTGACGTCACGTACGGAGTGCCTCAAGGAAGCGTACTAGGCCCAACATTGTTCTTGGTCTATTTGAATGATCTATGCAACATGAATTTAGTAAACGGGCACATATTTTCCTACGCAGATGACACTGCTGTGGTTTTCACTGGTCTTTCGTGGAGCGGCGTACGTGATGCAGCGGAGAAGGGTCTGGCAAAGATGGGTACTTGGCTAAATTCTAACTTACTGACCTTGAATACTACCAAAACAAATTACATATGTTTTGCCCCAACAATCAGATCACAGCCAGGAGTAGATTTTCAAATAAGGATTCATGAATGCTGCTCTGACGCTTCTAGGTCAGACTGTAACTGCCCCATTATCAATAAAGTACCCCACATAAAATATTTGGGAGTTATGGTAGATCAGAGATTATCATGGCATCTGCATATAGAACTTATAGCGGGCAGAGTCCGAAAACTTATTTGGATCATTAAAACGTTACGGCACGTGGCAACAAAAAAAGTTCTAAAACAAGTTTACATCTCCTTGGTACAGTCTGTTATAACATATTGCATTCCCGTTTGGGGCGGGGCAATAAAGACTAAATTTATTGAATTGGAAAGGGCACAGAGATCTTTATTGAAGATAATGTATTTCAAACCACGAAGATTTCCGACAGTTGAGCTCTATTCAACCTGTGAATTGCTAACTGTTAGAAAATTATACATATTAAATACCTTACTAAGATCTCATAAAACGTTAGTATATGATCCTGATCTGCTTAATAAGAGAAGAAGTTACATTGTTGCCCCCATACGTGCTGTCAACACAACTTTCGCCCATAGGCAATATACTAAACAATCCTCACTTTTATATAATCTGGCAAACAAAGTATTAAATATATATCCTATGAAAATATACGACTGTAAAAAAGCTATAACTGATTGGCTACTTCCTAAAACCTACGATGAGATAGAAGCACTTCTTCAGTAATAAATACAAATTTTAATCTAAGTTATTAAAATAATTTCTTTGTTTTAATATACATTTACACCATACTGTGGCTCGTAATAAAAACCATACAATCACACTCACACCCTAACATACACACACACGTACACACACACACACACACACACACACAAGCACACACACACGCACACACACACACACACACACACACACACACACACACACACACACACACACACACACACACACACACACACACATAAACACACAATTAATTTAATTGTTTATTTAATCTAATGTAATTATAGTGATTTAAAATCTTAAATCTATAATTTTAATACTTTTAAATTAATTAATGATAAATAATAATGAATGAGTGAATGATGATTTACCTTTTAATTCTTCGATTATTTGAATACTCAAAAAACAAAAAATTGTTAATCAGAGATATATTTAGATTTGAACTCAATGTTATATATATATAATATGTATAACATTTGCATGAATGTACCTAACTTAATAAGATGAATTTAGTAAAGGAAGAGCGGGGCTTCCTGGCACAGGTGTCTATACACTTAATAGGAAGTCCCCACAACAGTGTAAAATTAATAGATAAGTTGGTAACGAAATAAAACATTTTTGATTTTAGATTTTTTTTATTTTGATATACGTACACCAACTTACCATGAATATATACCATCACAGGCCTTTTGCCAGAGAGTGACCTAGTGTACACATTAAGGAAGAGGCAGCTTTCGTCGCCGGCGGTCAGGTTGCCAGTGAAAAGGTCCATTTGGGGGCACACGGGCCCGTGTTTAGTGGCGTCCAAGGTGCCCTTCCATGGCTTCGGTGGTAGAGGGTCCTGGAAAGTGGAATTCAGTTTTATTAAGTCTGTGTCATGAATACTAAACCAACGCCGTGTATACAACGGGTTATTGAATAGACCTGGACAAAGTGTTCTTTATTTTTTTGACAAAAATTTGGAATGTCGTGTAGCGCCATCTGTTGTTGGACTATAAAAAAAATTGAAATTCCCATTTCTCTGTTTCTGTTCCGGAATAACCAAATGAAAGAATACGAAATAACAATAAAAAAAAGAATCGTATAAAATGAACAATAAGGTCATTGAGAAGGATTCGAACTGTAGACTATTTGTTTCATAGACTCGCTGCTTCCCACCTGAGCTAACGTAATGTCGTATTGTGTCGAAGGCAAACTTATCTTTCTATTCTCCATTTACTCCATTTCACGAAACGTGCTCCCAAAGAAAATCGTCCATGGCACCCATTGATTAATGCGCGTGAACTCCTGAACTGCCCTCGCGGAACGCAACGTATAGGTGGCCCATACTAAGTTGGACACAGATCTGTTTCGCGGCAGACGAGTTGTTAATAGCCACTTCAATAGCGGACCGTCTTCTCTTATTGTTTCGCTTATCTCATTGTAATTTTTCATTGTAACTTTCACATTTCACGTCTCTTGTTTCTTGTGTGCAATAAAGAATATTCTTATGTTATCTTATCTTATCTCTAGCCGCGCGCATTGACCAATGAGATACGAATATTTGGTTCCCTAGGAGTCCGACTCGTGGAACGGAGTATAATGATATGACGCAAACTTATCTTTCTCTACTCAATTGGGTATTTTTATTAGGTATTCATACGAATTGATCGCGTCAAGGCCCGAGATTGTATAAATAAAAACCGGCCAAGTGCGAGTCGGACCCGCGGACGAAGGGTTCCGTACCGTTCCATAGTATACAACATTAAACAAAGATCAAAGAGAACAGCGCCATCTATAGAAATCAACAAGAAGCGTTTAACATTGACATCTAACGACATGACATCGGCGCTGTCAAGGTTACATAGATCGCGAGCGCTGTTTTCAGACAACGTTTGTTGTATGGAAGCCCCCCTTAAATAATTATTTTATTCTGTTTTTGGTATATGTTGTTATAGCGGCAACAAAAATACATCATCTATGAAAATTTCAACTGCCTAGCTATCACGGTTCATGAGAACCAGCTTGGTAACAGCCAGACAGACATACAGACGGACTGAGAAGTCTTAGTAATAGAGTCCCGTTTGGCACCCTTTGGGTACGGAACCCTAAAAATAAAATTGTATTTTTCTTTACCTTCGCTCATTGTGTGTGGGATGTGGAATAATTATCGATAATGAAGCAATGGTTTTCATGTTTTGCGTTATTTCAATAACACGCTGTGTATCTATATCGTATATATATCTATATACATTTCCACGATTTTGACTTTGACTTGCAAAAGTTAATACATCCTTTATGGGGTACTGTATAAGGTTCTACAACAAAATTCCTCAAGATATTTAGAGTTACCTCCAACGCAGTTTAAAAAATGTGTTAAGCACATTCTGTACAAAAAGGCTTACTATAACATCAAGGATTATTTAGAAGACAAAGATGTTTAGAAACAGTAACTAGATTGATATTAATTACAGGACGATTGTGACTAGTGTTCAACACATTTATGGCTAATATGTTAAGTTGAAAACTCTGTTAATTAAGTTAAAACGTGTTTTGAAAAGAATTAATGTTGAGTTTTTTTGTTAGCTTCTTCTCCACATAATCCATTAATTGTGAAACTAACAACTTTGACGTTCATTAAGTAAACATTCTGTTTTTATAATGAATAAAAATATTTGAATTGAATTGAATTGAATTGAATTGAATTGAATATGTGACCACTCACCCTGAACCTGAGTTCACTGACAGGCGGTTCTGCATAAGGGATGCCTTTGAAACCAAAATACTTTGAGCCATCAAACAGTGCACTGACTGCTCCCTTCAGTTGTCCCTGTGACACTGTAACTACTGGATCAGTCTGTGAATAAGAAAATAAGAAAAAATGGAAAAAAAACGTTCTGAATAATAATAACATCTATACACAAAACAATCACTTGTTCTGGTCCAAAACTCCAAAACTAGATGGTCTAATGAATTTGTGATATCCTGGTTACCATATCACAGGGTACCCTAATTTGGGTTGGTCCAAACTAGGATACCCTGTGACATGGTAACCTAGTCCAGGTTACCATATGACAGGGTATCCTAGTTTGGGACTGGGTAAGTGATTGTATTGTGTGGAATTTATTATTATTATTAATTAGTATTATGATAATTGTTTGTATTATGTTAAATATATGTATGTACGATTAAATAATATGTAATTACATAGAATTTTAAAGTTCGGCATTTGCATCTAAGTTTTAGTGTGCTTGACAACTTCTTCGCAATGGATGATTTACAACAATATTTTAGATTCACACTATGTGCATTACTGAAAGTTTTTTTTTTGCAGCCTACATACGTCCCACTGCAGGGCACAGGCCTTCTCTCTGAGATGGAGTATGGGCTTAGTTACCACGTGCCCACCGCGGATTCACAATTTATGCATGTGAATATCTCAGACACTCAGTTTACCTCACGAGGTTTTCTTTCACAGATAGCGAGTGATATTGCTACAATAACTTCACAAATGAATGTAACTTAGAATACAGTCATTCGTACATGCTAGGATTCGAACCCACGACATCCCGAATGTGAGGCCGGCGTTCTACCGCTTCGCTAGTACCGCTCGCAGAAAGCAACTATGTCAAAAGTATTGAACATCAGAATTGAATTTCGGACAATACCAGGAAAAAACAACTAACTTAGACTGAATTTAATAACAATATCGTTACCTTAAAATCTGTTACAGAGTTAGTGTATCCTGACAGGGCTTTGCTGAAAAGTCCTCCCATTTTCAGTTGTTCACTCAGAACGGTAGATAAACCCTGTAATGATAACATAATGTTGCCAGTGTTAAAAATTAGTTAAGTAATAAGTAGGCTCCTGGACCGAAATAAATAACGCAATACATCACAATCACAACTATGAACACTAAAAACTTTAGAAATCATACCGTCGTACACATACTAAAAAATCTAAGTAATGGTTTTTAGACTAACTTAAGCCATATTATCATCATCAAAATTTTTGTATGTGTACGACGGTATGATTTGTAAAGTTTTTAGTGTTCATAGTTGTGATGTATTGCGTTATTTCGGTCCAGGAGCCTACTTAGATAGCCCGTACCGAGACTTATCCAAAACATCCCCATGTATGTTCAGCAATTATTAATAGTTTTCGAAATATGTTTTTTTTTTGAAAATTTAAAGATTTTCCAAGAAATCGTCAAAAAAGACCAAATATGCTTTTTGGCTTATTTTTTCTGTAATTATAAGCAGTATCAAGCCTATTTTCATACCCAATAAAGAAAACCTGTACATCCGAACAATACATAAGTACATTTTGGGCCCAAAATTTTAGTCGGGAGACCAAAAATTTCAAAATAAAATACTTATGCCTGGTTCTGGAGCTCCAAACAAATAAAAATTAAATTTTATTTTGAAAGTTTTGGTCTCCTGACTAAAAACAGTGATTTCAAACTTTGGGCCCACAATGTACTTAATTATTGTTCGGATGTATAGGTTTTCTTTGTTGGATATGAAAATAAGCATAATACTGAATATAATTACAGAAAAAATAAAAGAGAAAAAAGCATTTTTGGTTTTTTTTTGACAATTTCTTGGAAAATCTCTAAATTAAAAAAAAAATCATAATTCAAAAACTATCAATAATCGCTGAACATACATGGGGGTGTTTTGGATAGGTCTCGGTACGGGCTACCTAAAAAAAAGTCAGCCGTTTGGCCACCCTGTATGATAAAAGTCACTTACGGTTTTTTATGCTGAATGACGATAATTATGTAGATATTGGCAAATATCAAACTTTTGTCTTTGCCTACCCCTCTGATATTTGGTGATCCAGGAGAGATTTTTAATTTCATACAGCTTTTTTTAGATGCAAAGCAAAGGTTGATAAATATTGTTAAAATACAGATAAAATAATATTGTATATATATACATATAGTCTGAACCTCGGAAACGGCTCCAACAATTTTCATTAAACTTAGTATGCAGAGGGTTTCAGGGACGATAAATCAATCTAGCTAGGTTTAATTTTTAGCAAACGCCGTTTTATGCATGTTTTTTAGGCAAAGTAAAACTGCTAAAATGTCATTAGAATACAAAGGTAAATTTCGCCACCATTGAAACCAGAAGACGGTTCGAGCCGGTCTCCAGTCCAATATTTTTTTTCCTTTCTTCCCCCATTTTTTTCATCGTATCTAAATATAATTTCCAAAAAACCTGAATAACCAAAAAATAATAATACAGAGCAAAGCTTAGTCATCCAGGTAGTTATATTAATTCCAGATTTATTCATTTATGTACTTGATTTTTTTAGAACACAGATTTTGTCCTACCAGGTTTCGGTCTTATTTGAACAGCCATCAAAATGGTTATCTCAAGAAATATTTAATTTTATTATGTATATAAATATAATTTTATTAACTATGATTTATCTATCTATCCATCTGTAAATAAAGCCCCCTGCTGGGTGTAAGCCCTGTCAGACCAGTTTTCTCAGTCTCCTACCAATCTTGTCCATTGCTTTTCAATGGCTTTAGTAATATCATCAAGCCATCAGACCACCTTAGTCCACCAACTGTCCTGCTGCATGACAACAGACCCTGCCCATCTCCATAGGCTTAATCGGTTATGGTTTTTTTCCTGAATCTTGATCATGATAGCATTTCAAAAAAGATCAATGTCAATATCAAAATCTTACTTCAACAATTATTCTGCATTATTGGCCCACTGCACCTCATTATCCAGTACAATTTCGTCAATGTCACGTGAAAACTATGAATGCAATAGTAATTTTAGGTACCTAACTATATGTATTTATTATGGTATTTTTTACAACCATACAATAATAAACATACCAGTGGGTAACTCCGTAAAGTTCGAGACACTTTGTGGAAGTTTAGACAAGCAAAATATTGGAAAAAGTATTGTAATTTAATCTGATTTAGACTTTGATCTCATTATCTTCGATTTTGAATGTCGTATGAGCATTGACAAATGAAAATTTTATGTTATGACTAAGGTAATGTACTTATGTAGTAACGAACCGTATATTTCTTAAGGAATCACATGCTGTTAGTAAGAATGTAAAACGACGTAAACATAGGACAGAACGTAAAACCATCTCGAAAGTTTATGCAACACATGTCGATTTCATGTCTTACCAATTTCACACTGAAACTGGATACAGCACTAAAATGTCGCTTTATAATCAATAACACATTATCTGATCTAAATCGCATAGTACCTAACTATGGATGAAAATGCATTAGAACTGCAAATTTCTAAAATTACCTACGATTCGAAAGTTTTTGTTTACAAGTTAGTTTTTGACCACAGACTATGTAGAGCTACTATATTGTACGTTTGACAGTTCTATCTATTCTGCGGTGGTAATCACAGATCAATAACAGACATTAAATATAGGCTTAAGGACTCTGTATCTAATAGCCAATAAACGTTTAAAAAAAAAGACATTAAATATAGCTAGAGAGCTAGAGAGGGCCTAAGCGTTTTTAGGGTTCCGTTGTGGACAAGGAATCCTCATAGTTTTGCCATGTCCGTCCGTCTGTCTGTCTGTCTGTCCGTCCGCGACTTAACACAGAGACGGAGAGAGCTGAAATTTGGCTTACATATTTATAACGCCGACAAAACGGCAGAATAAAACCTCGAATACATTTTTTTAGGGTAGGTACCTACCTGATGCAATTTTTTTTTCTCGCCTACACCATAGTGTGTGATATCGTTGGATTGGTCGTTGGAAGACCATTTTTTTATTTTGGTTCCGTTTGCAAAATATTAAGCTAGAATAATTTATTCCTGAGCGTATTAGGTATTACGGTTAAGCCTTATGCAAGTCAAGTTTCTTTTTCATACACGTGCGTAAAGGATCCTTTGCTGGGCGATGAGATTGTCAACTGAAATAAAACAAACTACTTAATAGGCCTACTCCTGTAATCTACACGTAGGTATAACGTAAATAAACCACCTAAAGATTGTTCTCTCGGTCAGCTATAGATCATCGTCTGGTTGAAGCACCAGGCACGTATTCGGCCTTTGAGCGGGTCGTATGGTCTCGCCCTCACCACTACGTCAAAGTGGAAGTAACCCACACCGCCGCTCAGTAAGACGGGGATCCCTCCCTCCGTCTCCACGGCTAGGTAGCTTATCTGTTGGATGGAGAGACGTTAGGTACATTAGAGTACATACTTTCAATCAATAGATAAATGAAAACATAAGTGTGTGGGTAAACCTATGTCAGACAGGCGTGCGTTGCAAACCTCATTCACATCAATCTTAATACATAATACGCCCACTGCGTAGTTACGCTACGGGTGACTTTGCAACCAAAACGTAAAGGTTGACCTGTTATCGCCTGTACGTAGAATATATTATTTTATTTCGTACCTGAGCAACAACGCCTAATAGTTTATGACTATGACGAGTAAGCGAATGCGCGCTAATTCTAGCTAATTTTAAATTACCAGGCGCTCTCTGGGTGAGTTTACACTGCCGTTGGTTTAACTTGAGACATCTTTACGTAAGCGTGGATTTTTAGCTCAAACTGCGCAATGTGTTACGCGGCACTGGCGCCATCTAGCGGCATGATTCAAGAGGATCTGAGTAATGGTACTTTGCTTTACTCAACGATATATACATAAATGAATTGCACAGAGTAACAAACAAGGTAACAGCCCTCGAAGCGAGCGATATGTTTTCGTTGCATGCGGTTTTAGCAACTTTACCCTGCTACCGAACTAAAAGACGTTTCACGTCAAAATATGCGTTTCTCACTTACCTTGCATGGCAGGTCTCCGTTGGACAACACGAGATGCCCTTGTGGCTGGGGATCATAATTGAACTTTTTGCTGTAAACCCGGACGTTCCCATTCTTCTTGATGCCCTGGTATATCTTTTGGAAGGGAGTGTCCATTTTTTCAACGGACGTCGGTTTGCGCGGCGGCAGTTGTACTGGGTATTCGTACGGACTTGCGAGGAAGCGTCTGTATGGTGGTCTGAGAAAAGATAGATAGATCGTTAGATAGAGCAGAGACCAGAAAGTAGAGCATAACTAACAGTATAATTATGTTTAGATAGGTACTGTAGGCCGTGTGGCGCCGGATTAAGAATAGCGTCACTCCGTTTCCTTCCGTGGATGTCGTAGAAGGCGACTAAGGATATAAATTACCAGGAGACGGGCAGCAGCGTCTTCCTGAAATTCCAACTGCATACTGCGATCACCAACCCGCCTGCCAAGCGTGGCGATTATGGCAAAACCCCTCATGGTTATGAACACCACGAGGGAGGTCTGTGCCCTGCAGTGGGCGTCAAGTGGCTGATGATGAGGTACTGTAGGTATAAATACCTAAGCATAATCTGTGGCATAACAGTCATCCAGTCGATAGCACATCAACCTTGACACACATGCGTGCACTCTACGGGTTTTACATTTCATATTATACAGATTTACGACACACAATGTGTGGACTATAAGTACCTATTGATAAACTATTTATGAAGTAAGTTAGGTAAGTATAGGTTTACCACAAAAATGCGCAATTCCTGAAACAGGTCAATTATAGTTAAAAAACTTTGGCTCTGCGACTGTAATTTTTTTTATGCTTAGTTATTTTACGGTTTGCGTATTTTGTCATCTTTATCTTTATTAGGAACATAAACAGTGTACATACGTAACATTCACAATATTCTTACAGTAGTATTACAACTAGTATGTGCACCAATTACATATATGTTCACAGCTTTCGCTAAGTGGAAAAAATCAAAACTTAAAAACTACTAGTGAAGTGAAGAAGCCTTCCACCTAAATCACCAATAAAATATATAGGTAACATAAGTTACTCATTGTACTCTTTGACAGATAATAATTAGGTACTTAAAACCCTAATGTGTTGAATAGAATGGACATCCTTCTATGTACGACACTGAGTTACCGAACGCTGCATTATTGGTAAAGCACGTAAAGGTTGGTACGTAGTTAATGAATGCCGCCATCTTTGAATTCATTAATTCCACGGCTTGGTTTGCTCCGCACTTATTGAATTAGTTATATTGTCTTTCTAGGCCGGCTAAGCTGTCAGGATGGTATAGGTGCTGGGCAAGTGTACTCCGTCTAAAACAATGTCCCAGGCTCTGCAGCGTCCGAGTGGTATGAGTAAAGGTGCCACTGGACGCTGCATAAATCATCTCATTAGGTACGTAGACGCAAAGGGCAAAGTTTTTTTTTATCCATTATTCTAAAAAAAAAACAGATCTGAGAAAAATCCTCACGGTTTTTAGTAAAACACAATATGTACCTACATAGGAGGAACATTTTGTTGCACATTAATAATTGCATGTTAACATATATTTTTTACATATTATGTTACATATTTTAACATATAAAATATACAATGAAATTGAGCATTTTTGACGTGACCCTGTTATTGTATAATGTACCAAACAAACTACTAAAATTGTTCTGACAGAATCTGGCGCCGAAATTACCTCTGAACTGTTTGTGAATTTTTAAGAACCTATCTACATGTTTGCCTCTTTCATGAAAATCTTTGGAGCCGTTTTCGAGACTCAGATATACAAGAATTGCTCGTTTAAAGGTATTAGATAGATTATATAAATAGCTACTTGCATAACGCGCTTGCCCATTCCAAAATTGTGCATTTTTTCGTATCGAAAGCCCTCGGAGTTAATCCCAATGAAAAAAGTTATGACTAAAAATATATCGATCAACATGATGTAAAATATTGCGTAAACTAATCACTCACTACCGACTCGTAAACAAAGCTAACTGGCCCACTCATAACAAAAATGTAACTTATGCTTCTAACAAAACTTCATGTTTCAGAACAACAGTCTCGACAGCTTATGTAATATTTTACGGCTCCGTGGTTAGTTTTACGGTGGTTTCTAATATCGATACGCCTACGACTTTCCAACGGCGTAAAACCAAATTAGTTTATTTTACGAATGCAGTTAAATTGGACACGATTTTTCCTTTGTGACACAATGTGACTATACGTGTACGTAACTAAATCAAAAAAGTAAATAAGAAACTTCCTTTTCTTTTTATTGAATGATCCTCATGGTCTTGCAATACTTTGAAACTGTACAAACCTGGTTTGAGATTTCCGCACTTACTCATAGTCTCATAGTTGAGCCATTTTTAGGGTTCTGTAGTCAACACGGAACTTTAGTCTTAATTAGGAGTTTTCTTATTTATAAAAAGTCGACTCCACTAAAACACTCTTAAGACTAACTTAAAGCCGATTTACCTATGTCAGAAATTCCTGCTATAAACCGACTATAACTAGGACTAAAGAGTGTTTTAGTGGAATCTACTTTTTGTAAATAAGACCGTAAGACTACTTGTAATTTTCCCCGAATTATTATGAATTATTATGGATACTCAATAAATATCCGCCATCTCAGTCGCGGGCGCCATGCTAGCGTCGAGAGTAGTTAGGTATCTCTATTTAATCTCAAGTAGGTAGCTGACTTTCATGTCCAGAACAAAACCTTTGACAAAGCGTGCATGTTAAGCGAAGTTCATTTTCCACTATCACAGACTCATTAATTTAGTGCAATTTTGACAAATGTAAGGTTCATATTAAATTGGCTGTTATAGACAGCAGCCTTATTAGATTGATTCTAAGTTAGTTATTATATAATTACCAGCTGACTCGGCAAAAGTTGTTTTGCTATTAGGATTAATACTACACAAATGAGGCCCTTGAGAAGTATGTTGGGTGTTACTTTGAATGATAGGATACGCAATAGTGTGATTAGAAAACGTTGTAGACTGAAAGAGTAACTAGAATTTAAAATGGAATGTTGCGTTTGTTTCGACATATGAAGGGGATAAATGAAGAAAGATTGACAAAATAAATATATCGAGCGAATGAGGGGAGGAAGGACCGGTAAGGGACGTCCCAGGCTGATATACTTCGAACAAATAGTCGACTAAATATGGGATGTATTAGCAAAAGGCAAGATACAAATTACCTGATCTGAATCCGACGTTCGTGCCTGCAGTGACTAATGAATGTTGATGAAGGGAAGGAGGCTCGTCAGGACCGTGGTAAGTTGCAAACCCTGGTTTCTGCCTACCCCTCTGGGATACAGGCGTTATGTCGTATTTTTACCTGATTAATCTGAATTTGGTTCTATGCCCTTGTAACAACGTACAACTCGATTAGCTGTGGACTGTATAAATGACTAGTGTGTGTGAGGCCGTCTTCGCGTGTGTACAATTAATGGAACTCAGTTGTATTTGGTTCCAGGCAGTTGAAACTGCTTAGCTTCCGATTAAAGAGGACATACGGGGTGATACCATCTGATCAAACGTAAAATAATAATACAAGGCCTATCACACCAACATATCACGATACCATTTAAGTGAGTAAATTGTTTGATTTAAATTCTAATGCCTTTTTCTACCTAGATCGAAACCTAGTTTCACTGGTAGATAGTTAACCTAGGGACCAGTGCAAAATCAAATGTCATATATTGATATATACCTACATTTGTAATGCTCACATACATACATACATAAACTCACGCCCTGTATCCCGGAGGGGTCGTCAAATCCTGGAGCCACAAAAAATTTTGTTTCTTATTTATAATGTTACCAATAAAACACCCTCTATAGAAAAGACTTTGATAGTTATTTAATTCGAAGAGAAACCACTCAGTGGACAGCGTAACCAATGATACTCCAAACGTCTTCAATATACCCTCGATATAAGTATTACAAATTGCAAGTGTAGTTGCGCAGTACCACATCAAACTGTAACTTAGTTAACCCTGCATTTTGTTTACATGTCATGTATTTAATAACAATAACAAGTTGTTTACAGCAAATTAGTGTAGTTTAAGTACTCTAGTATGAAAAAGTCTGGCTTGTAGCCTGAATTGTGTTCTATTGACTTATTTTCTTGAAAGTATTGTGTTGAAAGAATGTATCTTTGTGGTGTTTCGGAGTTTTTCCGGCGCAGGAGGCCTACTATAGAAAGGGTAAGTAAAATAAGGTCTGTTTCCAGTGGCCTGTATTTTATTATTATTACCAAAAACGTTTGGAACTTAAAGTTCGTTCTGTACTTTAACTATCCTGGATGCAAAAAATCATTGATGAAAATCGTAAAATACGGAAAAATATAATAACTCTAGTTATTTTCTAATTCTTTAATTCATTCATCTCGTATATTCAAAAAATATCCAGAGCTATTTTCTCTTTCTTGACTTGGACGAGAGAAGTTTTTTAAAAAAATATTTTGAGAAAAGAGTATAAACATCCCGTGATGAGTATTAAACATCACAGAGTAGGTATGTGTTTGACGGTCTGTAGAATTGATCTGAAGAGATAGGAAAGTAGGTACTTAACCATATCTATCTGAGAGACCAATCTGAGCCCTGTTACGAGCACAATCTGTTAACAGCTGTCAGCTGACCAAATACCATACCATCATCATCAGCCATTTGACGCCCACTGCAGGACATAGGCCTCCTTCGTGGTTTTCATAACCATGGGGGGTTTTGCCATAATCGCCACGCTTGGCAGGCGGGTTGGCGGTCGCAGTATACTATACCAATACCATATAAATAGAAAAAAACTGCAGCTGTTAACACTGAATTAACAGATTGTTAGTGTACTATTAACTGGGGGTAAGAATCTTGTACCTACTTAGGGGATTTAAAGTTTTGATATTACATAAGCATCATAAGTTACATTTAGTTTACATGTATACGTCCCACTGCAAGGCACAAGCCTTCTCTCAAAGAGAGAGTTAAGAAACATACCTAATAACTGAAATAGGTACTTACTTACAATTACGACTAGGAATTTCTGAAATCATTTGTAAGAAATCATCGCTGCTGAGCATGTTTGTAAAATCTTAAGTAAGTAATTAAACTACAACTTCAGGTAGGTACCAAAAAAAAAATTTTGAATATTGATTTTGGAGGGAGCCAATTGGGACGCTAAAAGACAAGGCGCAGGCCTTCTCTCAGAGAGAGAATTGAGGAACTTACCTAATTGAACTAGGTACTTAAAATTATTTTATGATAGACCAGGTACTTATACATAATCAATTAATTGTAGAAATAACAAATTTGACGTTTATTAAGTAAACATAATACAACAATATTTGAATTGAATTGAGCATGCTTGCTCATTTGTTCTTTTGCATATATTATGAACCGCTCGTAGCCCCGGCTGCCTGAGTGATCTTAAACGATCACGAAGGTTAAGCAACACAGGGCGCGTTCAGTGCATGGATGGGTCGCCGTCTATGCCTAACGCTAGTGGCATTTTTCCGAGCGGTTCCGTGCTTCGCAAGGCACGTTAAGCTGTTGGTGCCGGCTGCCGTCGATAGATGGCAGTCGTTAAGCCAAGTCAGATGCCTTAGGGCGGCTTGACAACTTCTGACAGTAGACGAGCCACTAGTCTACAAGCCTCCACCAATCCGGACTTGGCCCCCGTGGTGGAGTATGGCCTATACCTTCCTCAGGGAAGAGACCCGTGCCCCTCGGTGGGGACATAATGGGTTGATGATGATATATTATGTGAAGCATGGATTAATGTGGGTACACCTGTTAAGGTAAGATTTGGTCATTCTATTTTATAATATAGCAACTGTTACTGCTAAATGTGTAACCCACAGTCAATATTCTTGATTCTAAAATGGTATCAAAAACTATCAATGTTCTTTTGTTTTGTTGTCCTTCTAAAAATACCTTCCCCGTTTTGTTTTCAAGTGTGAATCATTCTCCGTAGTGAAATTAAAAATGTCTCGGTCGGACCAATTCATTAGAGTAAACGACGCCGGATTTAGAGGACTGGGAGAAAATATGAACGCGTACAAATCGGTGTCAACAAACTACTGTAGGCTGGGAGTTGGCTCATGAAAGCCCGTTTCATGCCAGACAGACTTCATCTATCTATCTATCTAATCAGCGCATAAATGGAGCCCACTGTTGGGCATAGGCCTCTTCTCTTTCACGCCAACCTATCCGGTCCCTTGCCAGTCTCGTCCAATGTTTCCCAGCCGCTTTCACAATGTCGTCGGTCCACCGGGCTGGTGGTCTGCCCACCGACCGTCGACCCGTTCTTCATCCACCAACATAAAGTCTACTGCTAAAGAATCTTCTACTTTACTTACTTTTTATCCAACCTCCCCGTCATGCATGAGCGCATTGAAGAGGGTCAAAGGGCGCCCAGTCCGTTAATAGATAACCAGGTAAGTGGTAAAAATAGGGTCTTACGTCAAAAAAAAAATTGGCCAAAAAATTTACCGAATAAAGGTTATGGTTATCAAACAAACGGAGCTCGGAGGGCTAAGTCCTCCGCCATAAAACAAACTTCACCCCAGAACTTGAAGTTAGGTTATGTTAGGTTGCTTGTGAACTCGGGTACCTACTAATTTTCACCATATTATTTACTTATACATAGCATAACCAGCCTATATACTCGTGCCCACCGCGGATTGGCGATTTCAGACACTGAGGGTTCCTCACGATGTTTTCCTTCACAGTTAGCGAGTGCTAATATAATTTAACAAATGTACATAACTTAGAAAACAAAGTCATAGGTACATGCCCGCACTGGGAATCGAACCCGAGTCTCTCGCTTCAGAGTCCAATTAGGCTAGGCTACCACCGCTCTTTTATTTACTTCTATCGAAACCGTAATAAATATTGGAACAGAAAACCCGTGTTGCCCTTCAGCATACAAAAAAAACAACAATATTCAAAGTCAATACCTACACAACTATACCTCATTGCTACGTTGCTTTTTTGTGAAGAAAAACCTCTTTGTTGTGTGATGAAAAATCAATTCTTGTGAAAAATGGATTTGCAATGGAATGAATGGAGATTGCAATACTTTTTTAATAATTGTATCTATAATTATGTAGTAATTTCCTCCAGAGTCCGTGTGGCGCCGGATTAAGAATAGAGTCACTCCATTTCCTTCTATGGATGTTGTAGAAGGCGACTAAGGAAATCAATGGGAGGTTTTCTTTTTGAATATCAAGAAAAAAAATAGTTCCTAAGAACTCTGTAGATGGCGCTAAACTGACTACGTTACCTTTATTTGTACTGTGACGTTACTAGCCGTACGTTCCGATTTGCGACTGTCAGCGATCATGCGCAAATCGAAACGCACTACACATTGCGCCGTATTCGCGTCTATGATAGCTAGCCGTTCCGAAATGGACGTCAATGGATATTGCAATAACGTGAGTGGATCAACTCGCAACAATATTTATTTGTGATGTGAAAATGACATAAAATGTAAGTTTCGCTTTATGAGCTAAAAATTACATCGAAGTGAAATAATCAAAAAAGAATGTGACGATCCGTTCCTTGCAGTAACTTACCAAGTTCAGCGCCATCTATGCAGACACTAGGAAATAATTTAAAAAAATAAAACAAAATCCCTCATTCCCAGGAGACGGGCAGCAGCGTCTTCCTGAGATTCCAACTACATACAGCGATCGCCAACCCACCTGCCGGGGGCGTGGCGATTATGGCAAAACCCTTCAAGGTTATGAAAACCATGAAGGAGGCCTATGTCCTGCAGTGAGCGTCAAATGGCTGATGATGATGATGATGAATTTCCTCCAGGATTTTCTACGCTGTTTTGTTATAGTTTCGTTAGGTATTTGTTATATTATTTAAAGGATTGAATCATCTGGTAGGTACAATGAGTTCCCCGACGTGGTGACCCCAACAAGGTAGGTACTGGAAGTTTCGGCGTCAAGTTGACATAATCGACACCCCCAGCTCCCGGCAGCGAACTGCGCGTCGTCTGATCCTATTTTAAATGTCAGATAGATAATTGTGCAACACGCTGGCGGCCAGTCAAGACTTCCCGACGCGTCTCTCTCCCGAAGAAACACCCGAAACGTAATCGAGTTCGCGCCGCAGTCTGAACAATAGCTTTCCGCCGCGTTCCCGCGCTTTCACGCGTCAACTGTCCATCACGCGCGGGTTTTTCTTTCTTTTTCCGGTTTTCTTTGTTAGCTGACAGCTAGAAAACAGTTAAACTGATAAACTTTTTTTGAGTTTACCTCATTGTACAAAAATGAACTGTAAAGTGAAAGTGTAAAATGAGTGCGTGAAAAACTATATATACGTAAAGTGTCCAAATTCTCAGGTTTTACTTAGTTATTGAGTAAAATTATTCAAACTAAAAGATGGAAAGGAAAAGGTGATTTAAGTAAAATTGACATTACTAAATTCCCCGACGCTTCTATTTGCTTCTTTAAATAAAATCTCCAGACAAATTCTATGACACAGAGTGGCATTTATACATTCTAAACACGCACATAAACGACACTCACCTTGTTTATTCTATAAATAAGGCAGCAACTAGTAATGTAACTTATGACATATAACTACTCGTATACAATAATTTACTTACTAAAACGCTTCATTATTAGCTTCAAACTAACATACAAATCGTGTAGGTACCTGCAGAAGGTACACACAAACATCACATAAAAATTTTAAATAAATTTTCTGATGCACCACCGTCGTGTGTATGCCCATTAAACAAATTAACAAAGTAGGCCACGTTGCTGCTGATTGTTTACATAATAATAACTTTTATCACTAGAAGATAGCATAGTTCACAACCTTGAAAACCCTCATTCGATTGACATGTATTGAATTCAGCATATTGGTTGTTAGATGTGTGTGAGCGGTGGTAGCGCTTCGGTAGAACGCTGGCCTCACATTCGTGAGGTCGTGGGTTCGAATCCCGGCAGGTACCAATAACTTTGTTTTCTAAGCTTCGTTCATTTGTGAGTTTGTTGTAGCAATGCGAGGCGCTAACTGTGAAGGAAAGCATAGTGAGGAAATCCTAGTGTCTGAGGTGCCTTGCTAGAGGAGCTTGCTACGTACAATGAGCCAATTGTGAGTAAGTGCCGAAATCTAGGTGTTTTTATCATTAAATTACTTTTCACACCTCCTGCTCGACAATGCCTTATTACGTACCGTCAAATATCATCGTAAAGCATGGCCTTGTCTCTCGAGGGCAATAATAATGAAGAATTTCCCTAGGGAATAAAGTGATTTGAATTTAGAATGTCAAAATTCGCATGAAAACTATGGAGAAGCCCCGCATTGCAATTCGAAATTCGAATTGTTGTTCGAAACTCACCTCTTTTTTTTCTTTTTTTTTCTGAAATACTGTGTCCTGTGACCGCGCGAAACACCAACAAAAAAAAGAAAAAAAGGCGCGAATTGCAAATACGAATTTAAAAGTTATATTCAATTTAAGTTGCTAAGCCGTAAAAGAGTGTGGACTTTATATTTAATTTCAGGTTTTAATACATATTTTCAACTTATGCAGCCCTGTCTTTTTATTGTCTCCCAGATGGTGTGAAAAGTAGAGTATTCACCTCTGGAATAAAACATGTCTTAGTCTCGGGCGGTATGAACCCCTCGCTTCACTCAGGACTCTACATAACTCCCTCGCTTCGCTCAGGAGTTAAAATTTAACTCCCTCGCTGCGCTCGCGAGTTAACTCGGAGTCCTTCGCTCCGCTCAGGGTTCAATATGCCGCCCATGACATAATACATGGTTTTATTCCCTTAGTACATAATCTACTATACCAACGTAGGTACTCTTTATCATTGGGTCAGTTTTTACAAAGCGACTGCTATTTTCTTCACTTAGTATTAATTTTGGTTTTGGGTTCCGTACCTCAACAGCAAAATACCCTCCCTCACTCACTTTGCTGTCCGTCCGGCTCTTGGGCTGTCAAGATCCGTTTCTCCCATCTAGTTGAAATTAATGTCCCATGCAAAGACACAGAAGTTCATTAAAGATGTGTAAATTCAAGCCTTTAATTCAATGTAGTTGGGTTGTAACTTCTATGGAAGTACCTACTTTCCCGTACAATCGTTTGCTTAGAACTCTGAGGGCGCAAATTCTAATCGCACTTATTCGTTTTTTTTTCATTCGCTGCTGTAGATCTTGATCAAATTATTTATATAGGTAGGTACTGATATTTTATTCATATTTACTAGAAATTAACATAAATTGTCATTTCCACGAAATAGACTTGCAAAAGTCAAAAGTTTATGGGGCACTGTATAAGGTTCTACAACAAGATTCCTCAAGATATATTAGAGTATTTAGAGTTACCTTCGACGCGGTTTAAAAAATGTGTTAAGCACACTGTACTCGGTCCAAAAAAGCTTACCATAAAAAAAAACTTTTGCCTTTGCATCTACGTAATGAGATGATTTATGCAGCGTCCAGTGGCACCTTCACTCACACTAGATGGGTGAAGAGACCACTCGGTCGCTATAGTGCTTGGGACATTATTTTAGATGGAGTAGGCTTGCCCATCACCTATACCATCCGTAAATCCAGCTTAGTCGGCCTAGCCCACAGGAAACACAAGTCAATACGTGCAGAGCCAACCAAGCCGCGCGTTTCCTAACGATGTTTTCCTTCACGTTAGCGTATGGCATTGCTGCTGCAAATTCGCAGATGTACGAACTTTGAAACTGAACAAAGTCATAGGTACATGCCCGCACTGGGAATCGAACCTGGGTATCTCGCTTTCGAGTCCATTATTCTACCCACTGCTTCTTACTATAACATCAAGGATTATTTAGAAGACTTGTTTGGTATTAAACAGTAGATTAATATTAAAGGGTATTTATAGGACGATTGTATCTAGTGTTCAACACATTAATGAGCAAAATTTTTTTAGTTAAAAACTGTATTAATTAAGTTCTAACGTGTTTTGAAAAGAATAAATGTGGAGTTTCTTTGTTAGCTTCTTCTCCACATAAGCAGCCTATATACGTCCCACTGTAGGGCACAGGCCTTCTCTCAGGGAGAGAGTATGGGCTTCATCACCACGCGTGCCCACCGCGGATTGGCGATTTCAAGCGCTGAGGTATTTGAATAGCTCAGACACTCAGGTTTCCTCACGATGTTTTCCTTCACCGTTAGCGAGTTGTATTGCTACTATTAACTTCAAAAATGTACATAACCTAGAAAACCAAGTCATAGGTCGACCAACCAAGCCCGCACCGGAGATCGAACCTGGGTCTCCCACTTCCGAGTCCGAGGTTCTACCCACTAGGCTACCACCGCCGCTAATATGCTACCACCGCCGCCTCTTCTCCACATAATCTATTAATTGTGAAACTAACAACTTTGACGTTCATCAAGTAAACATTATGTTTTTAATATGAATAAAAATATTTGAATTGAATGTTGTTCGTAGACGTCGTCAGCTTTCTTACACGATTCTTACATTATTCATGACACAAAAGTGAGTATTCCGACATTGTTCAACTTTTAAAATACTTTTTGTGCAGTCAATGCTAACTAAATCAAGCCTTTGAGCTTTATAAAGCTCATAAAGAGCCATCACAGTAATCCTACGCTGTCAGTAGGAGCCAGCGCTCATTGCTATCCGCGGGGAAACGACGAAAGCCAATGTCATGTAGGCGCACACACTATAGGCGCTGATAGAGTGACTACTGTTACTCTATAGGGCCAGCCGGAGATAATAATTTATACAGGCACTCTACAAAATTTGTTCAATGCCACCATTTGTTTTTCTTTTTTGCACACATATCTCAACTAACTCACTAGCTACACGTCTTAGGCCTCACTACTACAATCTCATATCTCTAAACCTTTCACTCAATCCAAACGAGCCAGCTGAATCTGCGTCCATAATCCGCGGACTAAGACTGGACTCGGACCGCCACCCCAGTTACCTGCCTACGCTGTCGGCAGGAGCCGGCGCTCATCGCTCTCAGCCGAGCAGCGGCGCAAGCTGACTCCACTGTCACACTAAACACTCTACTAGAGTGACTTCATTGTTACACAATAGGGCTTGCTGGATATCATGATTTATGCAGACATTCCACAAAATTAAGTCCAAGCCACCGTTGATTTTTATCTTTTGCATTCTTGTGGTTTTTTTTGTGATAGCGACAATCTCGACTAACTCACAGACTACACGTCTCAGTACTCAACACTACAGCCTCATAGCTATTTACTATCTCTAACACCGCAGCTTCCTAGACTTTAACTCAAGGCATACGAGCTAGCGAAAACAATGTTCCGTCCGTCCATAATCCGCGGGCTGAGCATGGACTCGGCCCCGCCCCAGTTACCCGCGTACGCTGTCGGCAGGAGCCGGCGCTCGTCGCTATCGGCCGAGCAGCAGCGCAAGCTGACTCCACTGTCACACTATACACTCTACTGGAGTGACTTCACTGTTACACAATAGGGCTTGCTGGAGATCATGATTTATGCAGACATTCCACAAAATTAAGTCCAAGCCACCGTTGATTTTTATCTTTTGCATTCTTGTGTTTTTTTGTCATAGCGAGAATCTCAACTAACTCACAGACTACACGTCTCAGTACTCAACAGTACTCTACAGCCTCATAGCTATTGACTATCTCTAACACCGCAGCTTCTAAGACTTTAACTCAAGGCATACGAGCTAGCGAAAACAATGTTCCGTCCGTCCATAATCCGCGGGCTGAGCCTGGACTCGGCGCCGCCCCAGTTACCCGCGTACGCTGTCGGCAGGAGCCGGCGCTCGTCGCTGTCGGCCGAGCAGCGGCGCAAGCTGACTATGCTTCGGAGCCACACGGTGGCCGCGCCGCCGACACCGGTATGCCACATTTACCATTTGGTACCCTGTCCGAGGTTGTGCTGTAATCAGGTTAGACTCTTAGACGGTCCTTGGTTTGCGCTTTTGTTGTCGCTGTCGGGTGAAAGTTTTTATGCTGATACTAAAGTGCACAGTGAGTCCACTAATGCTTAATGCCTATGTTATTTAGACTTCGCTGTTGTCAGAAAGAGGAAGAACGTAAAACTAGACGACCTCGTGGCGCAGCGGTAGTGCATCTGCATACCATGCGGGAGGTCCCGGGTTCGAATCCCGGCTGGGGACAAAAAAAAACCCAGGTCTTGGATGTTTACATGTTTGTGATGTCGTTGTTTCTGGTTCCCACGACACAGGGTATCCTAGTGTGGGGCCAGAAGCAATGTATGTGCCTGTATGTAAATGTTTATGTGACGTATCGTACCGTACGTTTCAAAACGTGGAACGTGGATAGCAAACAAAGTCCTTCCACCAGAGAAATAAACTAAGTATTATTACTCAACTATCTTTGTTGAAAGATTAGGCAAAGTTGTATATCATCTCTTTTTATTTTCAGACAAACGATTAAAGTATAGCGAAATGGCTACATAAATGTTTCATAATTTCTACAAAACTATTGAATGACGGCGAAAACTTCTGCCTGACTTGTTTCTAACGCCTCCACTAATATTTAAATATATCCAAAATTGTTTTTGTGTGAAATTAAAACGTTTTCACTAATATTTTGTATTGTGGATGCCAACTGATGTTAGAAGCCTAGGTGGCTGTGATTTTGTTCTAGTGTTAAGCGATGAAGTTTTTTTATTTAAACTTTAAATTCTATATTGTTCTATTTTAAGAAATCGAATACTTCCCTAAAATTTTGAAATAAAAAACCGGAGGTGACGATTTTCTTACTTTTAACCCATCGGAAGTAATGGCGTCGAGTGGGAACTCAAACTATCTGCTCAAGCAATACTTACCCACACCTTAGTTAGGTATTCGCGCTCTAAAACCGAAACTCACTTCACAGAAAAAAAAGTCCAATGGAACAAACTAGGTACCTAATGGTTACAAATGTTGGTTTATTAATGACAATTCAATGTACGTTTCATTTTCGTAGTTTCCCATACGCTGCCTAGCCGACTTCGACGCATAATTATAATTAATTCAAGAAATAGCCACGCCTACTATCTATTTCATGACATTGATAGTATATTTTCCGTGTGGCGCCGGATTAAGAATAGCGTCACTCCATTTCCTTCCGTGGATGTCGTAGAAGGCGACAAAGAAAATCAATTACCAGGAGACGGGCAGCAGCGTCTTCCTGAGATTCCAACCGCATACTGCGATCGCCAACCCGCCTGCCAAGCGTGGCGATTATAGCAAAACCCATGAGGGGTTGTGAAAAGCATGAAGGCGGCCTATGTCCTGCAGTGGGCGTCAAATGGCTGATGACGATGATGATGATGAATGTACGTTTAAAAGTCGATTAAACCATAGATTAAAAAGTTTAGTACGAAACCGCAATAAACTTTCAATGAATTGGCTATGGCGTAATAATCAAGGAATTGTTTTAAGAAACGTGGCCCTATTAACGTCGCATTCCGAAACCAAAACGCACTTCGTACAAAAATATGAATTGAACATGAAGGCGTGGTAGGAAGGCGGTGGATGCAGGCCGCTTCCAACCGGTCTTTTTGGAAATCCATGGAGGAGGCCTATGGCCAGCAGTGGACTTCTTGTGGCTGAATGATGATGATGATATAATATGCTTACAAGCAACACGTCAATATTTACAACAGTGCACTTTACCTAGTTACATTACCTGCGGGTGAATTTGCAACGAGAATATTAAACCTACTGGTGACTGTAAGATAGGCGACCTGTCAAGCCATCACGCCTAAAGTGCAACCCAAATATCAAATGACAACCAGACTAAACATTTTAACGCACTGTGTTCAGTACTGAACTAGTCTAAAACGGGAACAGCACTGGGAACACCTGCGTTGGGGATAGTTTCACTTTGATTAGTAGGATTCTGGAGTGAATAGTCATCGCGGAACTTACACAGTGTGTAGCATAAGCAATATACGTCCCACTGTAGGGTACAGGCCTTCTCTCAGGGAGTGAGTATTGATTGGCTTTATCACCACGCGTGCCCACCGCGGATTGGCGATTTCAAGTTTCAGTGTGTAGTAATATCTCCATATTGTTTTCATTAATTGAAATAACTTTAATTACGGTCACAAATCCAAAATACATAGCAAAAAATTATTAGATGCTAAAGTTCTATACTAAAGTTACCACCTTCGGCATTAAAATTTATGGAACTGCGGAGATCCTTTTTGCGTATTGATGCCCAATAATAAAGAAGGAAGACGCTGGATGCAGGCCGCCTCCAACCGGTCTTTTTGGAAATCCATGGAGGAGGTCTATGTCCAGCAGTGGACTTCTTGTGGCTGAATGATGACAATGACGAATAAAAATAGTTTTTATTGACAATCAGAATTTTTGAGAGAAAAGAATTAATGAATTGAATTGTAAATGTGCATTAGTATCTACTTACACACTTGCCTAATATATAAAAATCTCGTGTCACAGTATTTATTATCGATCTCCACCGAAACGGCTTCATCGATTTTTAAGATTATTTTGTGTATATTTGGTAGGTCTGAGAATAGGTCGCAGGCTAATTAATATGGCAAAGCAACATTTGCCGAGTCAGCTAGTATACTTATAGAAAATTAATTACTATAAGGACCCAACTTGTCGGTAATGTTCTGGCAAATCAATTATTTTAGGTACTGTTATAGAACCCTACATTTTTGTAAAGATGTTGGGATTTTACGTCGAAATACTTAACTGCTAGTAATAATAATTGCCTTACTTTATTTAAAACCAGTGACTAAGCTGTCATGGATGATGCCAGCACATCAACATCAACAGCACATCAACCTTTACATACAAAGTCACCCGTAACGTCACTTATCTGTTTGTTTTTTTTTCTGTGATGTGTCTCGTTGTTATAATAAATGTCTTTCTCTCTTTCTTTCTTTCTTAACGTAACTGAGTAGAGTGCGCGCATGTTAAGGTTAAAATGCTGTCGACTGTACGATGAATTCGCTTAGTGGAGGACCAAACAAATTATAAGCTCGGCTAGTTGTCTTCTCCCATCGTCTGTTTATTATTGTTAATCTCTTTATCTTCTTCTTTGCGTACCGACACCACCACAATCAATCTTTAATCGTGGCCTGTGGCCCTAACCCCTGCACTTGCTCTTATAACTATCTGTGAGAAGATTCAGAGCGTCAGCTAAGGCCAAAATAATTCAGTGGAGGAGTCGATACGCTGAGGAGCGTGCTGACATAACTAGCTTATGGAGGCTTATATTATGTTATTGTTCTAAAAAAGTACACCCGATTTGAGATTTGGCTAGTCTGTTGTTCCAGAACAATTGGCTTTTAAATAGAACATTCTGCCAGCGGGAGTATCTCTATTTAATTGCAAAACAAAGAAAAGAGACTACGTTTCCTGTTACATATCATTTCTTGTCGACTGTAAAGAGTTGGCTCAGTCTCACGAGATTCCTTAGTCACAATTTGGCCAACAAAGTCATATTTCGTTCCGTGACCGGCTTCCTTGTCATCGAAACCTTTTAAGCATCCCACCCACCTCGGATTATTGCACGTTTCCATCGTTGACCATCAATGATTTGCCAGTCAATTGCCTCCCACCCACACGGCTTATGTTTTGATCGAGCTACGTCGCAGATACTTGCGGATCCGTCGCCGCGGGCGCATTAGATCAACATCGTTCGCAAATAAAACGGACAGCAGGATATAAAACGGGCTATTGTAGTCAGGGTCTGCTATGACGTGCGGTGCAATTTCGACTAAATAATTACATTGTCTGTTTATGTTTCTATTGTCTTGATCCACATATAATGGCACTGAATTTTAAAATTCAATGATAATAGTCATGCCTGTGTACCGAAGGGCTAGGCAGAGATCAGGATTTGGTACTTATCAACTTACCAGGACCCTGAAAAAACCCTTTCGCTCATCAACATTAATGAGTCGCTGCATGCTAATAATCGGGACGTCTACTATTCAATGCTCAGAGCATTGAATAGTAGACGTCCCTTACCGGCACACCACATATATTTTTTGTCAATCTTTTTTCTGTCGTCTTATTCCTCCGACACGTTTGTATTTCGCTATTGGTGATGCTTCAAGATCGATCGACAGCATTGTGGAGTATCAGAGTCTTTATTACAAATTTTCTATAACAATCCGAAAAGAGATCTAGATGATTTTACACATTTTTTTTTCGTGTTTGTTTTGTGTATCCTATATTTTTATCTTTAAATGACTATCTGAATCAAGGATCTTTCTATGCACCGCCATGCGAAGCGTACATTTCTCAAATGTATGCCAATCTTGTTACAATATAAAAATATTGGATTTGTGGGATGTCAAAATTAATTTCAACTATACTATGTTCGCGCTAGTTACAGTAGATATTTTTAATGACTCGCGATGCTCATACACAGGTAGTTACAAATTTAACTGTAATAAAGTTTACCTAATAAACAGTCGCGATTAGACCCCAAGCGCCAGTTTCGCTAACAACTCGCCAAAACAATCAAACGGGACAGATATAACCGTGCTATTGTAGTCAGGGCCCGCTATGACGTGTACGCCTGCCTACTGCGAGACTGGCACGAACTGCGATGTTCATTGAAGGTTCTGAATTAAAAAAAAATTGGCCATACCACGTTGAAGAGGCAGTGCGCTGGTCACAATGCCAAATAATCGATGGCAAAGAACCGATAGTCGATGGGGCACGAAGGTTCCCGGGTGGAGCCTATGAATTGACAAAAGCAGTGCAGGACGCCCACTACCTGGCTGGACTGACAGATTGCTGGCACCGGCTGGATGAGGATGGCAGAGTACAGATAGATATAGTGTGCCTTGGAGGAGGCCTATGTCCAGCACGGGACGAATACGGGCTGATTGATTGATTGGCCGTGTCATGTGGATCTTCTAGACAATGTTTTAATGCAAAACCCAGTGAGAAATCCAGTAACTGGATGAGTTTACGATGGACGCATTTTTTTTATATTTTGGTTATTTGACTAAACTTAAGTAGGAAGAATTTCAAGTCACTTCCAGCGTCCTCCACTAATGAGACCCGAAATCCTTTCATAGTCAAAGTTATTAGGCCAAGTTACTTGCCGGGCACTATACCTTGTCCATTGGCTACGTCGACGCCCTATTGCGCTCTTGTATTTTATACTGAAAGTTTTTCCTTTCATTAAATCCTCCAAGCCTAGTGTACTGTTGGCAATTTTACTGCACACAAACGGCGCTGTTTAGTGCAGTGTTAAAATTGGCACTCATGATTGTATAATGGCCCGAGGACGATAAATATATTTTATGCCAGAAGATGTAGAAGTACGAAGTAGTCAAGTTCACCTGTCTTGTCAAAAGTTGAACTTTCTATCACTGAAACTACTAAGCAAAAATTTTATGAGGTATTTATTAAAACCTTTTCAAATGAGCCTATAGAACTCACTTGATAAAGCGTATTCAACCGTCTACTCACTTCTAGAAGATCATTTGACACTTACATTATTTATTTACATTTATTTTAATGATATACATTTTTGATACACAATCAAAAAAGAATAAAAATTACAAAAAAATACGTATGCACATAATTAAAATATTACGTCATGTTGGACGACAAGATAACACTAAAGTATGGTATGGACGCTGGATACAAGCCGCTTCCAACCGGTTTTTTTGGAAATCCTTGGAGGAGGCCTATGTCCAGCAGTGGACTTCTTCTGGCTGAATGATGATGATGGTGTGGACTTTATTTTTCACAATGTTACGTACTATAAGTCGCCAAGAGCATAATTCCCACCTGACTTTCGAACGCATTACGTCTCAAAATGAGGAGGTCTACATCTGCGAGGTTCTCGTTTTAGAGCTTGAATATCCTATATATGGGAGCTCGATGGCCAGAGTTGGTCCTAAAGCTCAGTACACAAAACTGCGAATAGGCGCGATGCGAATTAGCATCGCAGAAAACTGCGACACGAATTGCTGCGATGTGGTTTCGTGCAGATGCACGATCTCCCTTCGCGATTCGGGCGACCATTCCTTCGACGACCGTCAACCGTACTGAATGTATCTTCTAAACTAGGTCGTGACACGGATCGTAAAAAAAAGTGCTCACTTCTGTTATTGCTAAGAAGACACAGGAAAAAGAAACAAAGAAGATTTTGGGTATCTCCATTTATTACTACTATGAACGCCGATGCAAATCAATTCGCAAGTTCGTGCGATGCGTCTCGCGAGCTCGCAGATTTTTAAGATGCGACGTCGCATCGCAGTTTTGTGTACGGGCCCGTACCCACAAAACGATTGCAATAGAGCAATAGAGTACCAACCAAGGTTTACACAGCAGGGCCAGAGGAATACTTAATGGCAGGTCTAAAACATCACCTACTTATGCTGGATACAGACCAACTGAAGAAATGAAAGTGCACGAATCAGTGTACTGTACACGTTACGGCAAAAGCAAGCGAACTTCGTTGACATCCATAGTATTAATATTAGGACATCAAATTTTACATGCGTGCACTCTAATCAGCTACGTTTCGGGCGACATTGCAAAAAAAACATAAAGGCTGATGTCGACTGTAGGTACATACGCGCGAAAAACATCTCAAAAATACTAATGACATAAAAGGTCCGCGTCAAATAAGTAGTGTTTATTTGCACGCAGTATAGTAAAACCATAGTAAAACACGCAGGGAACGTTTGATCTTGGCGTGAGGTCGTAAATAATGTCTTAATAATCTCGAAATGAGGATAAATTTGTCGGGCGAATGTCTTGAGATGTTCTGTCCGCCCCCTTTGCGGTTAGGTGTGAGCGTATATAGGTCAATGTGATAGAGCTTAAATTCTTGTTTGACAGGCAAACGCGCATCAACCTTAATATGCGGGATCCCTTCAGGAGGCCTGCAGTGACATTAGAGCACTGCTGGCTTGCTGGAAAGAGATAGGTTGGCTGGAGTATACTCATAGCTTTGCTACGTACAATGGCCCAACTATGAGGCTAAGGGCCAGTTTCTGAATTGAGAATTTCGCTAAGTAAATAGTTAAGTGTAGTGTTGACTTTTCGAATATCTCAGAAAAGAGCATGACAAAACGTTACTTAAGTGTTTAATTAGTGTAATTCTCAATTCAGAAACCGAGCCTAAGTGCGGAAATCTCAGGTCTAACTAACTAACTATGCGTGCACTTTACTCGAATACTTCGTAACGAAAATCATGAGATGTTAATTAATCATAAATTTAAGTTTGTCTATTGCTTCATGTTGTTCTAAATAGGTATTTTTATAAATGATGATCCAAAACATGAGCCCTGTAAGGTCACTACAAATTTGACGCATAAATAATGCTGTAAAATTTATTTCAACTCTAAGAATAAGTTTCAACTAGCAACTTCGCTTACGCGGGATTTGTATGAATGTATCCTATGTTTTAGTGATCTATATGAGGGCCAAATATCTTGCAAACTTGTCAAGCCGTTTGTGGTTGATAGAATGAGAAATTCAGATAATTAGGTAAGCTAACTTTGCACATTATAAAATTAGTAACATTTGTTTTCATAGGGAAGACTCTTGACAGTATGTTTATGATGATAATAGGACTATAAAACTTTTCGGAAGTTAGATTCGTTTATGCGTCTTTGTAATGGGGAAGAAAAAATCTTCTACGTCACTCAACCTTCTTCAAAACGTTTATGAAAAATATAGTTTCGACACAAATCACTTTACGACACTTTTATTAGTTATTTTTACGGCATTTCGATCGTTTGTGGCTTTACAAGACTGCCAATGGCGTAACCTTTACGTTTTAACTTCATAACATTTTGGTTTCTATAGGTTTTTAAAAGTTTAATGTGTATTGCTTTTTTGCTTCAAGGGGCTAACTAGGTATGCTCTAATAAAATTACAACATCTGGATGAGTTTTGCAATGTGAAGCTTCACAGATCAGTGTAATATTGCTATCACTAGGCTTAAAAATTTTAGACAAATAAAATAAAATAATTTAAACTTTATTTGACAACATTCGAGTACAAACATTACACAGTATTTAGGTACAATAGGTAAAATCAATAAACCACGGAACATATATTAACGAATACTACCTATTACATATTTATTTATTTAATTTTTTCTTTATACTTACCTAACTTTAGAAATACATAAAAAGTTATCGAAAACGGGCCAGTCTCAGTGTACGGGCTAGCACCGTCACCGTGAAGACTGAACAATTTCAGCATGATGCCACAGCAGGGCTTTGACGCTGGTTTTCAGACCGAACCATGAAAAAAGAAGGTACGGTCTACAGATCAACCTTTATATTGTAGTTGCAAAGAAACCGAGTGGAGTGTACATGTAAGGTTTGATGCGCTGTACAAAAAAAAACGGACTAGTGCGAGTTGGACTCGCCCACCCAGGCTTCCTTACTTTGTAGTCTCACAGTTTTCACGACCTTTTCCCGAAATTTAAAGAAAATTTTTTTTAGTTATTTAATTACAAATGTATAGTTTTTATAATTTTCCCTATACGACGATATTACTTACGAAATTTCATAGAGGTAGGTAAACGGAAAGTACCCAATAAATTTTGATTCCCTTGAGAGTGTCGCAATATACGTGTTTTGCTGCATAAACGGCCGTAACTTTTTTTACGCTCACTTAGATATTTGATTTTTTCGCAGCTTCAAGGGACTGTAGATTTAAATATACAATATATATGGTTTTTATTTCAACTTAATACCTCCACGCGTTTTCGAGATAAAAGGTCTTGACAGGCAGGTGGACGGACGAACGGACAACAAAGTTTCCATTTGAGGTACGGAATCATTAAAAAAATAGTAAGTACGTTCAATTACTCTATGGCATTCCAACACAAAGCTTGGAAAAACATTGTTGACACTAAATCCTGAATATTTCCGATCCAATTTGAAGTGGCTCGTCTAAAAATATCCATTCACGGCGTAGGCGAATCAACGTGTCCCGACTTCACGAGACGGCTAAGTGCCTGTGACGACCGCTAATCTCTCGCCGTATTACGCTACATTCTTTAGCCCTTGTAAGCCAGGCATTTTAGCACTGTGTCACATATTATCTTGTCTTAAATCGCCCAGAGCAGTTTTCGACAAAAAAGAAAAAAAAAACATAAACAATTATTGCTGTGTTTTATAAAAGTTTATGTTAAGTAAAAAGAAAATTTTCATTAATTTGTTGTAAGTTATTAATTGTTAACACAACACATTTGAAGCCTATTTGCAGCGCCCTAGCAGGGTTCTTATTTGACACTTATATACATTAGTTATAAAGACATCTCATGTATAATACTTATCTTATCTTACCCTCAACACAATTTTTGAAAACCGCGAACCACGCGAATAGCTAATGGTCGCGAAAAAAATCCAATGCATGTATTGTAATATAAGAAGTTAAAACTTACTGTAATTATGGAGAAAGTGGCATTTTAATCTACATTCAATCAATCAATTAATGCCTCAACTGCCCTAATAGAATGGAATGTACTACACAAACTTGGGCACAGATCTGTGACAAGGCAGACTACTCGTCCACGCGTCTTATCGTCGATCGTCATCATCAGCCATTTGACGCCCACTCCACAGGACATAGGCCTCCTTGGTAGTTTTCATAACCATCGTCGATCCGTATTATACGTATAAATTAGGGACCACGCATAAAGTACGTCACACGTTAAGAGAGTGGGGGGGAGAGGGTCGACAAAGTGTGACATTATGTGACAAGGGGTGGAAAGGGTCCTAAGTTTTGTGACGTAATATTTCAAAAATATGATTAATAAATTATATTATTTTTGTTGCACTAACAATTTTGAAAACGTATTTAGAGGCTAAAAATTCCACTCATGCCGGGACTTGAACCCGCGACCTCTGGCTAACCGTGCTAACTTTTAAGCCTCTAAATAGGTTTTTTAGTATTAATAAAATTAATAATTTACTGTTTATAAAACTAATTTTGGAACTTATGTTTCAATTTAATAATTTCTAGATGTAAGATTGCAAAATATGTGACGTCACACTAGGGAGGTGGGATCTCACAACCGAGACAAGGACGGGGAGAGGGGTCCAAGAATCTCGAAACTAGTGTGACGTACTTTATGGATGACCCAAGATTCAAAAGGATTCGTTAAATATTAACCACGCAATAAAATAAAAATCTCCGTCATTGTCATATTACGAAGCTGACAAAAAAATTTAAAGAATTCACCCCGTTAAAGGTTACAGAATCAAATCATCGTGAATTATTGCTCAAATGTCTTACGAAATAGCGTTGATTATAAAAGAGATTATAACAGGGATATTAGCAGAATTTCAGCGCGAATAGTAAACCGTATGGTTCTATAAATAACCGTAGTGCAAAAGCGACGCCGCTCTTGAGAACCCGAAGAGTGACACTTTGACAGTTGACATTGTTGTGGAAAAGTTGATGATTGCCGTGTCGCCTTGTTACTCGTGGTGCAGACAATGCTGGCCCGTGTTCCGGAAGTTAATAGGAGGACCTACATACACATACATACACACATACATAAACTCACGCATGTATCCCAGAGAGGTAGGCAGAGACCAGGGAGTGCCACTTGCCACGATCCTGACAGATCACTTTGGCTTCCTCAACATTCATTAGTCGTTGCATGCACGCACGCCGGTTTCGGGCACTTTTATCCATCCCTTTGCTAATACTAATCTATTTGGTCGAAGCATGTCCGCCTGGGCTATCCCTTACCGGCCCTTCCACCCACATTCACTCCATATATTTGTTTCGTCAATCTTTCTGCTTTCATCCTTTCCACGCGTCCAACCCAACGCAACATTCCTTTCTCAATCCTAGTCACTACATCTTCTTTCATTCCACAACGTTTCTAATCAAACTATTGCGTATCCTGTCATTCAAAGTAACACCGGACATACTTCTCAAGGACCTCATTTCTACTGCATTAATCCTTCTTTCTTGCTTTTTTCGACCTTGATCTTAAAATTGCCCCAGCATTAACACCGCATTATAAATTAACTAACTAAATTATAATTTTATTATAAATTAAAAGTAACGAAGCTACAGCTGTTTTTGCTGTTTCATAGTGACCACCTTGATCTTGAAACTGCCACAGCACTGCCAAAGAAGGCCTTAATAATATAATATATTTGTTTAGTGTGGTGGTGGTGGTACCCTAGTTGGTAGAACATTGGACTCGGAAGTGGGAGACCCATGTTCGATTCCCAGTGCGGGCATGTACCTATGACTTTGTTTTCTAAGTTATGTACATTTGTGAAGTTATAGTAGCAATACCAATCGCTAACCGTGAAGGAAAACATCGTGAGGAAACCTGAGTGTCTGAGCTATTCACATACCTCAGCGCTTGAAATCGCCAATCCGCGGTGGGCACGCGTGGTGATTAAGCCCAACTCTCTCTCTGAGAGAAGGCCTGTGCCCTACAGGGGGATGTATATAGGCTGCTTATGATATTTGTTTATTTTCTGTCCACTAAATACGTATACAAAAACCACATTAAAAAATGATACACAGCAACAGAATATACTTATTTATCATACACGTGCGGAAAGTAGGTTATTACGAATAAATGCCACAGAGTGGAAACCTTTCGCTGTTTTCAGTAGCACACATTCGGAATAACCTTTTGCGCTAACGTGTCATACAACATTTTCAATGTGATTTGCGAGGAAATAAAATAAAAGTATAAATACAAATAACCCATTAATTTCATGTAGGTAATTTATTACTAAGTAAAATTAAAAGTAATATTTGAGCAATTGTGTAAATTGAGTGTGCAGGTCTTGTCCGCTAATTTTATAGTTTGGCTTAGGATACTGTGATTATGACGTACTTCCTGGTAGTAGTGTTTTATTTAACGCGTGCTCTAAAGGGTCCCCTTTCGCACAATGTGCTTACACAAAAAAGAACGCTTTAAAAGTGTTATTTATGGAAAGACTAGAGCATAAGCTAGATAGATTTGATAGTGAAGTGTAGACTTACCTGCAGTTTCTCGTACACTAACACGCTGTTAATCGTTAACAGCTGTCAGGTGACCAAAGTGCATATAAAAAAAAACCACTGAAAGCTGTTAACAGTAGATTAACAGCTTGTTAGTGTACGAGAAACCGGGGGTTAGGCTCGAAGGTAGAACCTACAGCTAATTACAAGAGCCTACATTTAGATTGGATTAGATTAATACTCTTTATTGCACACCATACATTATAAAGATACATGAAAAATCGTAAATAGCCAAGTTACATAGCACACAAAGGCGGTCTTATCGCTAAAAGCGATCTCTTCCAGACAACCTTAGGATGGCTAGGACTGTAAGATGAAGAGAGTAGGTAGGTGCACATTAATTATATAAGAATATGAAAAATAAGACCTCTCACAGTCTCTTGCCAATTGCATCCACGAGCCTTTAAACGCCGACTCAACGATGTCGTCCGACTAATGCCTAGTTATACGTAGTAAACATTGTTTTTAATATAATCATCATCATCATCATCAGCCATTTGACGCCCACTGCAGGACATAGGCCTCCTTCGTGGTCCTCCTCTTCCTTCGCGGAAGTTGCCTCGAGAGGCTCTGTCTATTTGGGTGTTTGTCTGACCTACAGAACACGTGTATTATTTTTGTAATAAGATGTATATCGCAATAGATAGTGGGATGGGAAAGGCAGTGCAGCGCGACAACATGAGGATGAGACATTTCCTGCTTAGCCAGGACCTACCTACGATCACCGGGTTGGAGAGTTCCTGTCTGCAGGTACTACAATCATATGACTACATTATCAGTCTAGCGGTTGACGCGCTTTACTACCAAACAGAGATCGTGGGTTCGACTCACATTGCAGGCCGCCGCACTTGATGTAAAAATGTCCTCATTCTGGGTGTATTTTCAAATTTGTGATGTCCTTGTGTGCTTTGGTCACCATAGGTATCCTACAGCGTATCCTAGTTCAGGACCACAGATGTTGTGTGGGAGTTATTTTATATATTTTACCTCTTGTTTTACCTGTGTACAATGTGGGCGAAGTGGGGTAATTTAAGTCTTGCATTACCAGCGGTGGTAGCCTAGTGGGTAGAACATTGGACTCAGAAGCAAGAGACCCGGGTTCGATTCCCAGTGCGGGCATGTACCGATGACTTGGTTTTCTAAGTTATGTACATTTGTGAAATTATAGTAGCTATACCACTCGGTAACGTGAAGGAAAACATCGTGGGGAAACCTGAGTGTCTGAGCTATTCACATACCTCAGCGCTTGAAATCGCCAATCCGCGGTGGGCACGCGTGGTGATTAAGCCCATACTCTCTCCCTGAGACAAGGCCTGTGCCCTACAGAGGGCCGTATCTAGGCTGCTTATGTTATGTTATTACCAGTCGGATTTTTGGCTTTTATAATCTTTTTTTATCTGTTCAAAATGTGTTTGTACTTCGTGTGACCATAGCGAATCATTAAGGGGTCAGATTAGGACCAGAGTCAACGTCCTAGGTTTCGAACCAGTTGACATTTTGGATCAAATTGGGATCAACGAACTTGTCGTTCGCGTACCGAAGAAACAGCAATGATGTGCAGAAGCGATTTTCGCCGCATCTGTTTAGAGTCATCAATTATTTTAATAACTAACTATTTTGTTACATCGTGAAAAGTAGAGTCTAAGAAAAAGGAGGGTTCTGCAACTATGATCAAAACTTCGAAATCAAGAAAATATTGTCAGCTATTTCATAAATTTTAATTGTACCTATTTTAAGACTGCGAGGAAACCCGAGTGCCTGAGGCGTTCACATGCCTCGGCACTTGAAATCGCTGATCGGCGGTGGGCATGCGCAGTGATTACGCCCATACTTTTATTCCCAGAGAAGGCCTGTGCCGTACAGTAGGACGTATATAGGCTGATTTGTAAAGACTCCATTCTCTCTATTACGCTATTCCCTCCCGCCCCGCTTCAGTCCACCAATGACTCCATAAAATCGACTCCTGTGCATTGTTCAAGATGTTTACCGGCATCTGGGCTGGACTATTGAGGTCTTATTTATAAGAACACGATTCCTCTAAAACATTCAGAGGCAGTTTCTCAGGCAGACACTCAGGTTTCCTCAGAGGCAGTTTATTTAGACAGTGGTCACGTTGTTCCCTTTACCACAGACTAATTGAATTGCCTCTGAGAAGTGTTTTAGTGACTGTCTATTTGGTGTTGCGGTATCACGTCTTATACAGAGGTACAGATGGCATCAGTCTAGGTGTGATGTCCTTGTCTGACTAACACAGCGCAGGGTATCCTAGCTTGGGACTAGGACAAGTGATTGTGAAATCGTGTTTTTATAAACAAATCTGTAACGGTCTTATTTATAAACAATCAAGTCTACTAAAGCACTCTTAAGACGACGTTAAAGCCAGTTTATTAAAGGAATCCCTCTCATAAACCATCTTTAACTCCGCCATTTATAAAAACACAATTCCTCTAAAGCACTCCTTACAGGCAGTTTATTTAATCTGTGGTTACATCTTGTCCTTGTAAAATCTCCACCACAGACTATTTTAATCGGCGTTTATGGAGTATTTTAAGGAATCGTGTTTTTTTACAAGTAAGACCATAAGTCATTACCCGAATGTCGTGTCTAGATATAACCTCGTCTATGGCCAGCAGGATGTCACGGGCCGCGCGACGTAGGCTAACACGACACGCGAGTAGGTAATTGAGGGGGCTCGTCCGTCGACAATAATAGAGACTTCGCAATCTCTATTCTTGGACACGTATTTATAAACTTCAAGTGGACCCCCTATTGAGAATGATAGCCGCTTCGTGCGAAGGTATTTCTGTGTTTGTTATACAAGCGGCTGCGTAGCCACGTCTGGCCGTATTATTCTGTAGATAAATGGTTTAATCTGCTACATGTCAACAACATGAGCGGCCGAAAAGGATGTTGTAATGACTTTTGCGCTTAGTGGAGGCAAAATACCGAGCTCCCGCATACATTTTGCGTTCAATTAGACAACATATTTTGTCACAAAACTCACGCCTCTATCCAAGCTATGGCAACCAATTGTAAACCTTTTGTCTTTGTGATAAGAGCCAAGTGACTTTCAGGGTAAGTTTGATCTTGTGCGTGTCGTTATACTCGCAGTGTTTGTAAACAACGTTGCAAACACTGAAGGTCGAACTGCTTGCCAAAACACTCGTAAACTTTGTTGTAACTTAATAATTGGCTAAATTGTGATATATGTATGTATGTATAGTCGACCATGACTTTGTTTTCTTAGTTATGTACGTTGCACATTTATGAATAATAATTTGTAGTAGCAATGCCACTCATTAACGATGAAGCAAAACACAGTGAGGAAACCTGAGTATATGAGGTGGTCACCAAGCCTCAGCGCTAGAAAGTTCCTAGTGAAAGTACCTAATTAGGCACATAGTCTCGGTGCTTAAGTGCACTGTAGCCTACTGTAGGCAGTGGGACGTAGGTAGATATACACGCTCCTTTCTGGGTGGGTTGAAAGCCGCGGTTATGTAATTTGATAAAGTCAAGGAACCCACGATGTCGGTTTTGGTAGCCAAATTATCTGGAAACTAAGAAAAGTCATTTAAACTTTTGAAAACAAAATACAATTAGACCATTAGCCTTAACAAATATTTGAGTAGGTGGCGTCGCCTAGCGGGAAACAATAGAACTAATGAATATTTTGCCTGAAATCCGCTGAAGATGGCTGAAATGAAAACGTGTAGGATGATGAATCAAGATGGCGCTTTCAAATACACTCGAAGGCAAATTTTATTTCTCTTATCTCACTTATTATACGCTAGCCTTAAACAACGTGTAAAGCACTGTGTAAATGGACTTCTTTACCATTATAGATAATTTAAATGGAAAAGATATCCAGTATAGCCAGTTCAATGCACTAGTTCTACATAGCTTTTAGGATGATAATAATAATTTAAATCCTGTTAATAAAGGACCAAAATTAAAAAGCAAATTTAGGGTTTTTAGACCCTTTTTGCTTCAAAACGATCTGGATTTTGAAACGGATTCTTTATCTTGGTTAAATAACATTCAATAAGTCCCAGTTTTTGCGCTAGTTTGAATCAAATCATGTCTTTATTTTTTTTGGCGTGAGCGCATGTAACGACTAATGAATGTTGATGGAGCGAAATAGATCTGTCAGGATTGTGGCAAGTTGCAGACCCTGGTCTCTGCCTACTTCTCCGAGATACAGGCGTGAGTTTATGATACATGTTTTGTTGATTTTTAAGTTTTATTTCCTGTTTCTGCATCTAGCCCAAAAGAACATTTCCCTTCAACTTCTAGGATGAGGATCGCGCAAGTCAATCGACGGCTCAATTGCCTGGCTAATTCGTTCGACCTGGACCGTAATTTGATGCACTTCCCGGCGGCGGCGCGCGGCGAGGCAGGAACCCTGTAACTACCACGGCAGCCGTAGTCTCGGCTTTTGTCTCCACTTCCCCTAGAGACTGATTGAAGTCTACGAAGATTTTTCGAGCGCAGTAATAAGAACGGTCTTCCTAAGTCCCGCTTGTTTACTACATTTGAGGGGTGCATTTTTAGAAGAATCGTTTTCTTTTTCAGTTTAGTTCCTCATTCCTAAGTTAGTGCTACAAACTTTGCCTGGCTGTATTTGTAGGATCTCCTGGCACCGGTGTTATACACTTAAAAGGAGGTCTCAGCCTTGTAAAATATGATTGTAAAAAATTTTTGTTTAGAAATAAATATATTTCATTTTTCATTTTTTTTTTCATTTTTCATTTGCGGAAATAGGGCGTTGCAGAGGACGTGTATGGTTCTATTGTTTTGTCTCTGTGCTTAGACAGGTTGTTTTGAATTACTGAGGTGTTTATTTGTAATGCGAATGAGGTAGCTAATGTCTTAGCCCTTCATGTTGTCCCATATAAGACACGATATTTTAATGAATGTCTGCCCGTTACGGTCGAATGCCACTGAAAGGGGTACTATATTTTTTTTAGGTTTTTTATAATGGTCGACCTTGAAACTGGCAGGCTCCAGTTAGGTCTGCCGGTTTCAAGGTCCAGTTCAACCTTAAATCTTTTTTTTTGACTAGGCAAGTAGAGTGTAACCTCCGATTTATTTGTAGGGTAACAAGCTGCTAACTGCACACTGTTGGCGGTTGTCAGTTGAACAAAGCCAACAATCTGTTAACAGTTTGTTAGTGTACAACAAATTGGGGGTCAGTATCGTCTACTAATACATGTAAAACAAAATGACAAAACACAGTATTTCAGTACTATCACAACAAGATCTCGCACCGAGCACAATTTAACTAATACCAATGAGCGCATTCTCTATCACGAAATGGTTAGCAAAGACGAGAATATGGGTCACACCCACAAGTCTACGTCATAGTTCCTTCATTGATTCAATTATGATGGAATGAAGATTGGCTTCGGCCTACTGGGAGGTCCGGGACTTGCCCAAGTTTGCTCAACTTGCAGTTGCAGTGTTCAGTCGATACCACATTAACCTTTACTCATATGTACTGTAGACGCTATTTTGCATAAAATGTTTGCGGAACTAGGCCCTTGGCCCTTAATGTGATCTGGTAAGTTTTTAGTCTCATTGTTTAACTAAATAATTTCTCAAAAACACTATATAAACGTAGTATAAATAGTCTGTGGTAAAGTCTTCCCGGAGCGGTGGTAGGGGAGCGGTATTCGGCAGGTCGTGGGTTCGAATCCCGGCGTATTCCTTATCTATGTTACGTACATTTGTGCGTACATACGTACACCTCTCGCTAACTGTAAAGGAACACATCGTAAGGAATCCTGAGTGTCTGAGGTGATCACATACCTTAGTGTTTGAAATTGCCATTTCGTGGTGGGCACGCGTGGTTATTGAACCCATACTCTCTCTGAGAGAAGTCCTGTGCCCCGCAGTGGGACTTATATGGGCTGCATCAAAACGATCTTTCCCTTATAGAGTCTCTAATCGTGTTTTTATAAATAATACCGCTAGTAAATATAAATTGTTTAACGCAATGGTTTTGACTGCAATGTTTTGCCATTTCAATAAATTTTTGTTTATTTTTGGTTTTGGTGAGATGCCATTTCTTTTTGCTGGATGGACTTTTTCAATTTTTTGGTTGTACTGCTACATTAAGAACTTAATTTACAACGCTACTTGAAAAACTAGTTTACCAAACAAAGAACGTCAAGAAATCGAAAAGACAGAAGCCATCTCCTGCCATGTGAAATACTTACCCAATGGACTTTCACTTCGACTGAAACTAGATAGATCTGTTTTGGAACTAAAACTTTCGTAAGCCCTTCATAAAACTTAATTCCGGAATCATTTGCCGCAAATCCGCAGAAGAACCCGAGTTACTGATATAATAGCTCGAAGAATTGCTCAGTTGAAGTGGCAGTGGGCGGGACAGCTCGGAGAACTGTTGGCCGTTGGGACGATAAAATTCTGATGACGCAGCGTGGGCAGACCCCCCACCAGATGGTCTGACGACCTCGTTACGGTGGCGGCGAGTCGCTGGATGCGGGCGGCACAACAGGGGGAAGCGTGGCAAACCATGAGGGAGGCCTATGTCATGCAGTGGGCGTCAAATGGCTGATGATGATGATGATACAAAATGACCGCGTCAAGTTTCGAGATTGTGAAAAAGAAATGTTCAATTTTAAACATTTGCTTATTTCAATAACGCAAAAATCAAAATCAATTTTTTTATTCAAAGTAGCACAGAAACTGCGACTTATTGAACGTTACAAGTTAAACTAGGTGTCCATTTCAAAATCTAGATCATTTTGGAGAAAAAATGGACAAAAAAAACTCCAAACTTAGTCTTTTCAATTTTTCGCATTGCATTGAAGTTATTGCTAAGGTACTTAAAATTAAATTTAAGTGTATAGATACACCAAAATATTGCGTAACTCATTTGAAATTTTCAAATCATGCACGACTTAGATAATAGACAACGTCTATGATGGAAATCAATGACTATATAACACCAAAAGACCGTGGAATTAAGAAAAAAATCTTCCGTTATAAAAACACTCATAATACAACTACTTTATACTAGCCAGTGTTATTAAATGGCTTTTCGCTGTACTAGGAGAATGTTTGATAGACTTTCACGTGGACTTAATTAGAGTATTAAGTAGGGATAGGAACATTATGCAGATCGCCATCTTCGTTAATGACTGAAACTGTTATGAAGTAATTTATATTGCAGACTTGGTTACAAATGCAATTTGCACCTAATAGAACCATCGCGATTGTAATAAATAATAGATAGAATATTCTTTATTGTATGTACAGAATAATAATATAACAGTTATGATTATTACAATTGCGATACGAATGAAATATAGTAGTTGCGTCCGAGGCTCCATTCACGTGGGATTTGAACAAAAAGTATCCCACTTTACTATACAGGACGATATAGGCGTTATATAGGCGTTTGAATTTATGTCACACAATCACGTGTAAACTGTTAAGCAGATTTATATGTAATTTGACCAGTGTCATCAGTGCTTCTATCTTGAAACAAACTTTAATATTTTCATATTTTACAACTTAAACTTTCGTAAGCACTGCACATTTTATAAGTATATTGGTTTTAAGGTTTCACTTACTTTTATTAACGTGGGGATAGCCGACTAGTTAAGTAAGTGAAACCGTTAAACCAATATATAAAATATTTTCATATTATATATAATGTATATTTATAATCAAAAAAGAGATTATAATATTCATTGCCCACATATCCTAGCCTTTCTATTAGCGACAACTCGCTGGTGGCGGTTAGATGAGGACGGCTAAGGATTAAGTACCTACACCATTAGAAATATGTACATTAAGACGAATCGTAATGTTTATTGTAATGTGTATTTTCTTTGGCTATTTCCAACACGTTTCATAATACGACTGTAATTCGCTAGGGTGAATTTACACTGCGACTACGCAAACAGAAAAGTTTTCAATAAGGATGAAATGTATGCTTTATCATAAATTTAATAATTTTTTTGCCATTAAGTCCACCGCATTGCCACTGTAATGTTTACTTATGTGCAATAAACGTATTAATAATTACAATAAAAATGCTTCTGATTGCGATTTTAGAACTTAATTACCTTATTTCCGACGTTGCCAAAACGTCGGAAATTAAGGTAATTAAATTTACCTTATAAATAATCGCGATTAGACGCGTTTAATTAATATATATTTTTTTTTACGTAAGTAGTGATAAAAATCTATTTGCATTTGTATTCAATAGCTGGCTTACCTCAAACACTTAATGATTATTCATTACCATACAAGAATTTATCTAGACATGCGGGATATAATATGTAGCGTGTCAAAACCCAAGTTCTAGTTGAAAAGGGCGTCCCTCTAGTCGATTGTTATTTAACCAAACCTTGTCGAGCCAATTTCAACCCCTTTATAACTCAACATATTTTATTTGACCTACAAAGTTGCAATTTTTTCGATACTTCTCGAGATATTGTCTTTCAGAAACTCACAAATTGTATCACAGCCTACGTAGAACCTTGAAATTCGGCAAAGATGATGTAAGTATAGGAAATATTATTATTTAGTTTAAATTTACCTGAGCACTTCAAATCGCTACGTGAGGTTGAATGTTATTAAGCCCATTTTATACATACATACTACATCTCCCTAAGATAAAAACAGATAGATTAAACAAAAAAAAACACATCGATATCTCTATTTTTACCCGACTACGGCGGAGCCCAAGAGGAGGGTAATGTATTTAGCTCGTATGTATTTATGTATGTAAGTATGTCCGATTTTATGCTCCCTCATAACTCCTTAACCAATGGTCAGATTTTGACAAACTTCTCAATCGATTCGTCACCCCTGCCGAAGTGTCATAGGCTATATAAAATCGGACTTAATAGAACAGAAAAGTCACTAGACGACGCGGCTACATGTAATTTATTCCATTCAGGTCCTTAGAATAAATTAAATGTAGCTGCTATCAAGGAACGTTATAGTGCGGCCATCAGTAACTAGATGGCGCTGTTAAATTTAATTTTATTATGCTCGGATTTTAGATAATCGGCTAATCACATGTGATGTATGTAAAACATCAGTACGCGGGTGTCATAGGCTGCATATAAACCAGCATTAAAAAATCATTAAAAAGACAAAAGTAAAAAATAACCAACCACCCGACTGCTGAGCATTAACTACTAAGCAGGCGGGACCAACCTAAGGAGTTATATTGCTGAATTTGGGTCCCGTCTGCTTAGTAGTTAATGCTCACCAGTCGGGTTGTTGGTTATTTTTTATTTCAGCTTTTTTCCCTCTTTCTTTCTCTCCTGTATTAGGTGGCAATGCTATGATTGTCGGAAGTAAACATCTGTTTCAGACTCAATTATATCAATTCCCTGCATGACTCACGCACATCGGCATGGGTATAACATATCCGGTAAATATTATCGTAACCATAAAATACCTACATTCACATAAATATGTATCGGGTCTACTTGCGATTGGATTTACTTGGTCGTCGAATAATTTAGATTTAAGCAGAGTGAAAAGAAATCAGTGTCAGGATTGTGAAAAGTGGCTGTACCCCTTCGAGCTACAGGTGTGAGTTTATATTATTATGTATGTCAAAAGATGAACGTTTCGGTAGTAAGTTTTGTTGCATAATGCATTGACTCAGTTTTAAAAACCGGCCAAGTGCGTAGCGAGCCACGCGCAATGTAGGGTTTCGTAGAAAGAGGGGGTTTTATTTGCTTTACGGAACTAACAACTTTATCAACGTAATTTTCAATGGATTTTGTACGAAGTTTTCCTTTTATAAGTTGGTCGCCTCTTAGTCGTTAACTTGAACAGCCTACTTAGCCATGATAGTTTTCCTTTTAACCTCCTCAGTCCTGTGGCCTAATTACGCCCACCAAATCCTGAGCGATTCCAATCGTCTAACTGTCAAATTTCATACTAATTTGACAGTTAAACGATTGGAATCGCTCAGGATTTGGTGAGCGTAATATAGGGGCTGACCTTGAAAATAACAATTGAAAACCATTGTTATTTTCAAGGTCAGGACTGAGGAGGTTAAGTCCATTATATGTGCTACTACCCTGAAATTTTTCACGTTTCTACAATCAACTGATTAGCCAGGAGAGGAGAGGGGAGACGCCCAACTCGGACAAAAGTTTACATTTTAAAGCTTAATATTTCGCAAACGGAACCCTAAATTCAATAGTCTTCCTACAACCACATGGTGTAGATGAGAAAAAAAATTGCATCCCTAATTACTTACGCTGACAAAACGGCAGAAGAAAATGTTAAAAATATTTTTTAGGGTTTTAATTTTTTTAGAAAAAAAATTGCCTCTTTAATTTAGACGTAGGGAGGGTCTACGCCTAATGTCTATGCCAAATTTCAGTCTTCTCGTACTTTCGTCTCTGAGCTGGGCCGCGCACAGACAGACGGACAGACAGTCAGACGGACGGACAAGGCGAAACTGTAAGGGTTCCTTGTCTACTACGGAACCCTTAAAAGCCGACTGCTGAGCATTAACTTTTGTTTACGCTTGTAACTCACCTGTCTCGTTCTGTCAACCGGTGCTAAGTGTGAAGTGCGTACTCTACCCGTCACCTGCGACACAGGCTGCGCCTAGTGTGGGAGTCACCATCGACTGTTAACTTTTCTTATATATAAACTTATTTTACTTATCATCATCATCAGCCATTTGACGCCCACTGCAGGTCATAGGCCTCCCTCGTGGTTTCCATAACCATGAGGGGTTTTGCCATAATCGCCACGCTTGGCAGGCGGGTTGGCGATCGCAGTATGCGATTGGAATATCAGGAAGACGCTGCTGCCCGTCTCCTGGTAATTGATTTCCGTAGTCGCCTTCTACGACATCCACGGAAGGAAATGGAGTGACGCTATTCTTAATCCGGCGCCACACGGAATATTATTATTATAACCCTAACCTAGATACAATAGGTAACAATTTTGGATTTGGGTTCGTCTGCTTAGTTTATTGTTTGCATTTAAAATCTTCCGTGAACATTTCAACTAGCTACCCTATAAGTTTTAAGAATAAACGCCTTTCATAGGTCAAACAGACAGTCCGTCGTATGCATAGTAATAGGGTCCAGTTGGCACCTTTCGGGTACGGAACCCTAAAAATGAGTTAGAGCTACTGCTTGGGATTGATACCTCTCTTAGCCGACTGTAAGTCTGCCTCACCATAGGCTTAGTTACCCAATTAGGTAAACGTACAAACACATTTCCAATCATTGTAACCACTTCACGTAGGAATGCCTTACGAAAACAGCAAATTTTCTTCGAAGAAAATAACTACATCCGGTGGTTTTCCGCCCTCAGTGTGCCCGCGCCCTAAGACTCCTGTGTGGCTTCCCGCCGACCGCAGACATACCGTTCCAGGGCACCTATTGGGACGCACGCGTACCGAACGTAGAACGTCGAGAAAAAAAAGTTTCTTCTTTTTAAAAAGTGTTTAAGTCGAGAATAGCGCCAACATGCCAGATACAGAAGGAAAAGGAGTTCAGGTATGATCTTTTTTTTGTTTGTTTATAGTAGATTTTACAACAAGTGCACAAAACGAACCATTTTTATTCGAGCCTTTTGGCAGCCCAAGGCGAGGGGATAAAATGGTTTTGTGGACGAGTTATAAACTCTGCTTTTTTACTTCGGTTGCGAGGAAATAAAGCAGTAGTATAATTTAGCAAATTGAAGAAAATTAATAAACGCGCGAAAAAATAAGAGCTGTTTCCCGCCGCGCTCTATTTTTTTTAAATCTTACGACATTGATATTAGGCTTGGGCTGCAAACCTATACAGCCTACTGTTAAATTAGTTTTGTAATAATAATTTTCTTAAATTAATTAAATAACCTACCGAACTTTAATTTAAATTTTAATATCTTTTATGTCTTAAAAAACATATAAGGCAAATAAATTAAAGTAAATATTATAAAATCACCAATTCTATCTATAAACTTCTTATTGAGTTTGGCTGTATGGCTCATTTTTTTTCCTTAATACAGATATATTTATGAGTAGATACGTTAATGCACTTGTGCATAAAAATCGATTTTGTGCAGCCTATATCCTGCACAAATAAGCACTTTCAGAGCATGAGAAGTGAAAAAGTTATTTTTTCTTCCTTTTTTCTTCGTGCCTCCTTTTGCATCTTCTTTTGAAAAGTGGTTTACAAAAGACTAGCACCCAAACTTGCTACACACCTTAGAAAAAGAAGATTCAGGTTTACGCGCCAAACTTTGCAAGATTTACGTTAGTTTTGCTTTCTTTTCTTTTTTTTCTTTTTTTTGTTTATGCCTGGCTGTATAATTTCTAACTGTGCTTTGTAAATAAGATAAGTTTAAAAAATACTAGTCCGTAATTGGCCTATGTTTGGTCTACATTAATTGCCTATCTTTTGTAACTTTGTGCTGTGGACTTCGTAAAATGAATAAAATAAAAATAAATATATATTTTTTTGTGTGGTAAAATACTTCTTCTGGTTCTTTTGTTTTATGTTCGAGCGAAGTTGTTTTGGTGAAGTATGATTTATGGCTTGAAACTATTTTGGTAGTTGGTGGATTGGTTTATTTCGTTAGTCGATATTTTAAGGGCGTTTTTAGGTACCTACCTACCACACAACACAACATCGCTTGTAAAGCGCGAGCCTATGCCTTGTTCAGAAAAATTACGCTGACATTTGTTTTTGATATCATGTTCATGCTTTGCTTTATGTAATAAAGGAAATTTTATTATACAGAAGTAAGAGAATTAACTTGTAAACTGCTGAATCGGTCGGGATGAAATATACACCACGTCATTTTTGCTAGTACTCTACCTTGCATGTTACTTTGTCTAGTTGTTACTTTAATAATAATATTTATTTTATTAAACTTACGTGTACCGCTTACTTAACTTGCGTGTAGTTCTTACGATAGTTTTAGTTCATTTCAAGTAAGTAACACTCATTTCAGTTAGTAGGCTTAAAACGAGGTATGTCAGTACGTATAGCTAAAGACACGATGTATACCTAATATTATAAATTACATTTAACAGTACACATTAGAGGGTACATGCAGGCAGGCACAGTGACGCATGTAGGGCGAATCTAGACGGTCTACTCACATATCAAGGAGTTTTAGCATCATGCCCAGGATGCTAAAACTCCTTGAAACTTCTTTAAAGCGACGCTGCTTAGGCAATTAATATTCTTCTTTTCTATAATAGCCTAGAAATAGTAATGCACAAAATATTTAGTTATGATTTATCTTCTCAGTCGTTTGGGCTGACCTGGTTGTTGCTAAGAGCTCAGTGCAGTGCAGTGTTGATTATTTTTGGACTCGGTCGATAGAGACCCCGGAATGTAGGTCTCGCTTACCCAGATGGTCTTAGCCGTTGGCGCACAGGTGCCTTGATAGGCCCTTTCGTCATGACCCCTTGAGGGCCTGGAGCAAGTGCGCACAAAGTTTAGGGCCGGTTTCTGAATTGAAACTTTCACTGAGTAAATACTTAAGTAACGTTCTGTCACGCTCTTCTCTGAGAAATTCGAAGGGACAGCACTACAGTTAACTATTTACTCAGCGAAATTCTCAATTCAGAAACTGGCACTTAGTCTTTTTAATTTCATGATCTTAGTACACTCGGACCGAGTGACCCAGTTTAGCTATTCGTATCGTAAACACCGGCGATATAAGTACAAAAATTGGTGATGATAATAATCATCAGTTTACGAAGATTGCCGGTGAAAACGATACGAATAGCTTCCGAGTAGGCATTTTATGTCACTCGGTCCAACTGCACTACCGTAAGAATTCGGCTGTGAAATTTGACGTTTTTAATTTATTTGCCAGACAAACAGTGTAAGGCTACATACGATATTATACAACTACATGTTTACATGTCTTGTCTAACCGAAGCATTATTCGACAGCATACGATGATGGTGTGTCACCGTATAAGAAAGAAAAAGTATTTGAATTTAAATTTGTCCTAGAATTAAGCTATAACAAGATGACAAACCACAACTCAAAGAAAGTAAACGAAATAAGAATTAATTTGTTTGTGGAAACCTGAAGAACAAAAAAACCGGCCAAGTGCGAGTCGGACTCGCGCACGAAGGCTTCCGTATCATTATCTATACAACATTTGAATATTTCAAGCGTCTATGCCCTGTTGCCGTTATTAATATCGAAAAAAAAAACGGCAAAAAAAATCAGGTTTGTTGTATGGGAGCTCCCCTTCAATATTTCTTTTATTCTATTTTTTCTTATAGCGGCAACAAAAATACATCACCTCTGAAAATTTCAACTGTCTAACTATCACGGTTCATGAGATACAGCCTGGTGACAGACGGACGGACGGACGGACAGCGGAGTCATAGTAATAGCGTTCTTTACCCTTTGAGTACGGAACCCTAACAAAACAGCGAAGTGCGTGTAGGGCAACGCGCAGTGTAGGCTTCCGTAGAAGGAGGGGCTTTTAATTGATTATCAACTTAATTCAAGCAATTTTCCATGGAATTTGTACGAAGTTTTCCTGGTATAAGTTGCTCGACTAATACTCGTAATTTCTTTTTTCACGTTTCTACAAACAGCCATTTAAGAATTTCGGCCTACATGTTCCTAACCACTGCACGTAATTTTAAGCCAACCACAGTTCGTATTAGTCTGGCTAACGTTTCCTTAGTCCCTTAATATCAGTTATCAGATTAGCCGTGTCAAAGGAAGCCGTTTGAGTGCGATCGATTGGCTGTTGTTGGATGTCCTATTTTAACTACTCGTCAACGAAATGTTAAAAACAAAAAAAGGAAGGAAAAACACAAACATGATATATTTACAAAAATACAGTACAATTGGCGGCCTTATTGCTTATAGCAAATTCTTCCGGGCAACCGACGATGGAGAGTTGCTGAAAGAAAAGTATTTATTTATTAGGTAATATTTAATAACCTTTGATTCCCGAAGTTTCAGCAATACCGAACCGTTTAATATATAGCTATGTATCAGCATCGCGAGTCATTAAAAATACTGTCAATTTCCATACTAATTGCTGTCACAAATGTCAGGATTCCAATAGGATTTAATGCGCATAATTTGGCCTCAGCTCTCTCACCAAAGGTCACAAGAAATACACAATTTCATCCAGATGAACCGACATCGACCCGTCTGGTGATAGACTGACCTTTATCCCGCTATAGCGGCCTTACCATTGTGCATCTAATTTTACGCTCCCAACCGTGTCGTGACGTCACACAAATAGCTTATTTTCCGCCCCGTTCACCCCTTTAGCTGACTGACATGGGTCTAATGGTGAAGTATCAAAATCGGTTCAGTTTCTGATGCGAGGAAGGAAGGAAACAAGTAGTGATTCCCAAAAAGCAAGAAAAGCCTCTAGGAGAGTGTCTTAGAAAAATAATGAACTAGAAGGAATACTGAATAAGGTACGCAAAAATACCCATGATATCAATTGTATATCAACCGTTCGTCTGGCTCGAGTGTATTTTCAGCTCGGTCAGCCAAACATTTCAGCGCAGCTAGTTAACAACAATGTCATCTCTGATTTACTGATTTACCGACTTGTTGCATAAGCGTTTTATTGCAAACTTGGTGATTTGTTTCGAAAACTCAATTACCCTCTAACCAGCCCCTTGTTCGTAATTTTTTTCCTTCATGAGGATTAGAAATAACAAGATAATGGTAAGTAATGGTACTTAGATATAAGATATTCACATGAACCTAATATTTTTTCCTGAGTATACAACCCCTCATGGTTATGAAAACCACGAAGGAGGCCTATGTCCTACAGTGAGCGTCAAATGGCTGATGATGATGATGATGAGTATACAATAAAGTGCTCAGTAAACTATTCGACAATCTATCTGTTTGCGCCTGCCAAAAAGTATTTATTACCTCCTTGCTAGATAAGTTACACTTTTATTCCGTCATACGTCTTTTGTTTTTTTTTGTCACAAAATATTTGAGCAAGTGTTTGTCTTTTTAATCTGAGAAGTCTGTAGTAGGTACTGCTGCTACAGACTTACCAATGTATGTTAAATAAAAAACATACATTTGTGAACATGTTGATCGGTCATACACCGTAACTTCAACGAACAGAAAAACAGTTCTAAACGTGACTGATCTTCTTGTACAAGCAAAAGGCGTGTCTCTTACAGATGTAATGACACTTAAGTGTATTTGTTTTTACATTACGTACATTTGATACTGTAAGTTTTTTGCGTATGGTCTTGACGTAATCTTTCACCCTATTAAATGAAAAATAATTCAACGACAAATATTTTACTTATTTATTATAAAAACAAAATGAACGTCAAAGTTGTTAGTCTTAATTAATAGATTATGTGGAGAGGAAGCTAACAAAGAAACTCTTTTTTTCAAAAAAGTTTTAACTTAATTAACAGAGTCTTCAACTTAAAAAATGTTACTCATGAACGTGTTTGTGGCGAGCACATGTCAACTCTGCGCGCGCACTATAAACTCCAACATTCCGGCATCGCGCAAGCAAAATGTTTCACATGACATAACATAAATATAACGTCCGACGAACATTAGGAGGACCGGCCGTCCCTAGGCATACGATCTGCCTGGCGGGAAATTTCCCTTTATAGTAGAAGAACACGATCACCCGCTCTTCCTTACAGTGGTGACCCTCGACAGAACAATGTCAACCTTCCTTCGCTCTCGCAGCACCCCACATACAATCAGTCTCAAAAAGCAAGGCCAGCATCCTCTTCCCTCTCACCTCATCAGTTCCACTCCAGTCAACGCACCGACTACTGATGGTAATCTCCCACGCCCGAAAAACACCCTCAACCGCTAGTCGAGTCATGAGATACAGCCTGGTGATAGACAGACAGACGGACAGACGGATAGTCAAGTCTTAGTAATAGGGTCCCTAAACTAGAACCCTAAAAAATCAATGTTTTAACTGTATATGTGAATTATAGACTCGCAAAAAATACTTTTAGTTGTGACTTTCGCGTGTATGGTTTGACCATGGTACGAAAATTTATCACTCTTGGCTTGATGGTCCATTTAAGGCCCGCTGTCCATCTGCCAGTGATGAAGAGAATACGCCCAGTACCATAACCGCCCCCATAAATCTGTTTACAATGCGCGCTGCGTTGCGTTCAGACAGAAATAGCTCGGGCGAAATATTGGCTCGGAACTAGCAAGTAGAGTCGCCTGGATCACCTCATTTTATTGCATACTAGCTCTTAAACCCAGCGCAATAAGGGGTCGAAGGTTAGTTGTGACTGTGATTAGCTGTACGTTGCCCTAGCTATGTAAGTACCGCACATTAACGTACAGTCAAGGTACCACGGGCTCATTTTAGTTGATTGCCTCTTGACGGCAAGTTTCCCGGGCTTTGAGTCAGAGCGATTTTTGTTTATAAAGGAACTAGGATATTATGCTGATGTTAGTTATGATATTGGAGCAACAATTGTCAGTATACCGACTTCAAAAAAGTTTATTTTTTTGTTTGACCATTGTCTCAACGGAAAATGGATCAAAAACGTAAAGATACAGTACCAAAATTAAGTTTTTTTTTCTCGTTATTTATCTTGGCATGACATAGAGTAAATTTTGTGTAGATACCACCTTAACCAGTTTATCTATCTTTACCCTACCTATCTCGAGAGCATATAACTGATGAAATCCTTGTCATCTCAGCAATGAAGAATGCTAACTTAATAAAATAAAATATTAATTCAAAATGAACCATTAAAACCGATTTCGGTCAAAGTAGTAATAATTACATACGTACATAAACTCACGCATCTTCCGCGCTTTCCGTGTGGCGCCGGATTAACAATAGGGTCACTCCATTTCCTTCTGTGGATGTCGTAGAAGGCGACTGAGGAAATCAATGACCAGGAGACGGGACGAGATTCCAACCGCATACTGCGATCGCCAACCCGCCTGCCAAGCGTGGCGATTATGGCAAAACCCCTCATGGTCATGAAAACCACAAAGGAAGCCTATGTCCTGCAGTGGGCGTCAAGTGGCTGATGATGATGAGAATAAACTCACGCCTGTAGCCCGGAGGGGTAGGCAGATACCAGGGTTTGCCACTAGTAATAATTGGCCTTTAGTATGCTTTTAGTCAGCGACTCCTAGTCACTGCTTTCGAGTGTAGGCAATGACTACAAGCTTCATCTTAGTCAAGAGAAGAGACCTGTGAGGATCGTGGCAAGTGGCAGCCCCTGGTCTCTGCCTCACCCTCCGCGATACCGGCGTGAGTTGTTATGTTATGTTTTCATGAGTACGGAGGCATCACTTTTCACACCATAACCGCAAGTAGCTGACAGTAACAATCAACGCGAACGCCAATCGAAGACCACCTTGTCTTATTTCCCAGGGGGTCCAACGGTGTATGAAATTGCTTCAAGCGCTACCTTTTCAATATATTTCTTCGCAGCTTGCGGAAAGTCTGTCCCGTTTTCATCTGAAGACTCGGAGAAAAAAATTATAATAATATGAACAACAGTAAAAATGTAAATAATACATAAAATCCGGTACTGGCATCTCGGTGAAAAGTTAAATTAATTTGTGCCTTAGACGTTGCACTTACAATCGAATATAATAGTTATTTGTTATGCAAGGCTGCAAAGTTAATTTTTGGCGCGAGTACCTTGTATTGAAACCTGAGCAAGCGAAGGATTCTAGGATTGAACCACGAGCGAAGCGAGTGGTTCAAATATAGAATCCTGAGCGTAGCGAGGGTTTCAAAGGTACGAGACGCTAAATAACTTTGCTGCCGAGCGCAATACACAACTTTTCACCTCACTAAAGCGAGGAAAATGTTAGGTGCAAGAAAAACAGTTTTAATAAATATTAAATTCGTCGCTGCTAGCTTCGCTCATATTTTATGATTTCTTTCGATTTTATCAAAAAACCAACCAAAATAATGGAAGTAAAGTGAATTCAATAAAGAGAAGAAAATTTTAAAGTTTTTTTTTTAAATCAAATTTTCTTGCCGGCCAGTGCGATTCTTTAAATGAGGCTGGCGCATGACATGAAATAAGTATTTGCATTTCAATCATCAATGGACTGGCTGCAGAGAATATAAACTATTACGAAACCAATGAGGTTCTATATATGTAATTTATTGTACGAAACCTTTATTGAATAAAAATATTCGAATTTTAAAAACACTTTCCACGCTAGCGGATAAAGTGCGATTTTCCACGCAGATTTCGAATGATAAACAGAGCTTTTACGAGCTAGTGAGGTGAAATAGTTATTTATTATACAAGAGCGCAAAGTTGCTTTTTAACCGCGTGCTCAATTTTGATGACCGAGCAAGCGAAGGATTCTAAAATTAGAATACTGAGCGTTAGCGAGGGAATCAAAAGAGCACGGGGTGAAAAATCTTTGCACTCGAGTGCAACACGTAACTTTTCATCCCAGCTCAACGAAGAAAATTAAATGACTAATGACAAATGAATTTATCATACAACTTTTTTTAATTTGTTAATAACTCAGACTTGGAACCTCTTTTTTTGTTTTTTTTACATTTCGTCATTTCCTCGCTGACTTGGGGTGAGAAGTTACGTGTTGCACTCGAGTGCAAAGATTTTTCACCTCGTGCTCTTTTAATTCCCTCTCTAACGCTCGTGATTCAATTTTAGAATTCTTCGCTTGCTCGTTCTTCATAATTAAACACGCGGTTAAAAATCAACTTTGCACTCTTTTTACAAAATAATAACTATTTTTGTTTTCAATAGAGCACAAACACTGATCGTTACATGTTAAACTAGGTGTTCATTGCAAAACGTAGATAATTTTAGAGATAAAATGCACAAAAAAAAACTTGAGTTTTCTCAATTTTACATTTACGTCCAGTGGCAATTCCTGTCTACGCAAGATAGGTGAAGTGACCATTCAGATACTATAAAACTTGGGAGATATATTTTAGATGAAGGCTTTATTTAGCAGTCTTATATGCAGCAGGCTTATTGCTACGGTTTGCGTTTAAAAAATAAATTAAGGTCTCCAAAACTTATCACTTCAATCATTTACCGACATCATTCAACAAATAATTATTTATTGAGATTACTTAATTTAGTTTTTCTATGTTATTCCGGCACGCTAGTTTTATTGCAAATTTGATCAACATTTCCTTTTCATAACCTATAATCATGCTGTGCCCATAGGTTTAGGGTTATGCACTAGATCAAAGTAAATTGTTTCTTTGTTTTTGTTGTTTAATATTTTCTATAACCTGTTTTGTGTGCCAAATAAATAAAATTAAAAAAAATACTTAAAAAGTGCTAAAATGTCTATAATTTACATTTGAATAATATACTGGTTTACATAAAAAGAAAGTGGATATTAAGCATTTTAATGTGTCTCTTTAAATTTTGCTCAAATATTGATTCCAACTTAAATACGATATCTAGGTAGAAATATTAAAAACAATAACATTATGTTTCTGTAATTATTGTTTTATGGGGCCTGTTTCATGAAACTACAATTCACAGTTTATTGTGATAATTTGATGTGCATTGCGTAGTCGAGTCCATCGAATGTACATCGAATTATAATGGTAAACCATGGATTGTACTTCTATGAAATAGGCCCCTGGAGTTCAGTAAAGAATATACTTATCTTATCTTACCTCAAAACTTCGGAACCTTTAACAATACGTACAGGATTCACTTTTTTAACATAATTCTACTCCTTTTTTTGGTTCGGGCAATTTTATTGCATAATAAAAGCGTCTTTCGTAAATAGTTCGCCGAATTGCCCTTGTAATGTTTATTAATCTGCAATAAACGTGTTCATAATAATAACACTGTATTTTATCTCTATTTTCATTTGTCTCTCTCCCTTTCTCAATTTGCTATCTCTGTCTATCTGCGGACCAGAACAATATCGTGTATTAAAAAGGTGTGTTTATGAACAGTTAACGCATCACTTTTCTCTATTGTTTCAGAAATACGTGGTCAGCACTGACCGCAGCGGAGACATCCATGTCCACGTTCAGGTATTTATTTGTTACACTACAACATTACTCCACTGATGCCACTGATTGTTATTTTAAAAATTACTTTTTCCCCCCACTATTCGCTCGTACAGAGATAGAAATCGTGCGCTCGGAGATTGAACAAGAAAAGGAGGATTTTGCATATCAAAACCAGTCCGAGAAAGAAAGTACCTGTGATCGAGTACATTGACAATGGTGCATCCACAAGAGTCCCAGTCTTATCCATCAAAATATTTCACGTTATTATGAGGGCGACTTCGAAATATCGAAAAAAAATATTATTTTCATACTAAATTTTGATACTTGCTGTTTAAAAGCATAAAGACATAATATTTGGCATGGACAAGTTTCATAATTTTATTTTAATTTTTTTATTTCGAAATAACTAAGAGAATAACGAACACATGGAGTGTTTTCTAAGTTCCTTTATGACCTTATTTTATGAAAACTCCTTAATAAGTTTCACCGGACCTTTCTTACCCACCAGGCAGAGTACACTGCCTATTTCGATTACAGACATATACTCACGCCTGTATACTGGTAGGAATAGGCAGATATAATGACCCGATGAACGTGTGATTTACACGCAAGAGGAAAAAATATTTTTTTATTTGTTAGTTTGTCTAAGCTCAAGCCCGATGAATTCTAAGTCGCATCCCAGTTCCTCGCCCAATGATGAATTCATTAGCCGATGAACAGGGATGCGACTTAGAATTCATACGTCCACAAGTCGACATACGTCCATGCGAAGTCATAACGTTATTTGTCGCGCATTATACCTAGCTTACCACTCGCCACGATCCAACGTTAAAACGGTAAAAATCTTCAAAAAAGCCAACTTCATCCCAACCAAACAAACGCAGTGGAAAGGTCGCCGTACCATTTACGTTAACGTCCCCATAGTGCGTCGTTACGACTTGGACCGCTCCACTTACTCCATGATAATAGGGAGGTTGTTGTAATAGCTTTGGGAGCACTTTTTGGGATATTGTCATAAACACAATGTTTATGAAAATATCTACATATCAACTCCGTAGATAGATAAATCGTTTATTTGTGCTTTAAGTCACACATGATTAAAGCATTATATGGTAGAACGTTGATGAACGTATAATAATTCTAGTTTAACCACATATACAAACGTACTCTTATAGCTATTTAATTATGGATCACTTGCCACGATCCTGATAGCCCCAGGCCTCTTTGGCATAAATTCATTCAAAAGAACCTACAGATATAAATTGTTGTGTTACATTTTTCTTTTCTGATCATTTCAAGTTCTCTCGGTCGTTATGGTTGAAATGCCTAGACTTTTTACCGGTTAGATTTCCGCTTATTTTCATCTTTATAAATCTGATCAGCATTTACGCTTTGATTGCATGACAAACTTACAAACTCTTACATGTAAAGTATCAGCGGATAATGCGACTGCTTGCGTACATGCAGCGACAAATGAATGTTGATGAAGCGAAATAGGTGTGTCAGGGTCGTGGCAACTGGCAAACTCTGATCTCTGCCTATCCTTCCGGGATACAGGCGTGAGTTTTGTAACTTAATGGTGGAAAATGAGATTTTCGCTAGGTCGCTATTTTAATCTTCTCCAAGGTGAAACAAAACGAACTTGAAATGCTCCAAAGGACGGCATTTCGATTTACTGTGAACGCCTCCATTTCTTTCTCAACCTTATTTCTAATACAACACGTTGGAGTTTTCCGAACACACTGTAGTGAGGATCCACTCCTATCCAGTAACTATCAATAGTATCGGACACATCAATTAGCTGAGGCTCAATTGGTTTCCAGTTATATGGCTCTATTTCGTTCTCCATTGTTCATGCTGTCAATTTATCACCGTTATTGGTTTCTTTATACGTAGCCAGCCAGAGACATGAGTAATCTTTTGGGTCTTAATTTACTAATACCCTTACCAAAACCGTATTCTGTGCAACATTGCGAATATTTTTTCCGAAAGGAACCATGCTTGGGAAATCAATGGTTCAGGGGATATGGAGATTCAAATAGTACTTTTTGCATATTCAACCCGTATTCTTTTCTGGACATCGGCCGGAAGGCACGCCACTAATTTATGTACTCGACTATCCCCATTCAACCGCTGCCAGCAATCTGCCTCAGATTTTCTGTCCAGCGAGCTGGTGGGTGTTCAACACTGCATTTGCCAGTTCGTGGTCTCTACTCGAGAACCTTTCTCTTTCTCGACTTTAGCGAGAACAGCACGTTGAGCAAGTTTCAATCGGTAAACTACTCCTACCGTTCAGTCTACGTTTCGGCTCCATAGGTTATAAAACGTGGAAAGTCGCGACTTTTGACATTTTAGAGCATTAGGACGCGCGACTATCTGTTAACTGCTACCTGTGCTAAAATAGGTAATATCCTGTGTTTGAATATGTAAAATTTTGAAGAGTATGCGCGACTAATGAACCCCTAATGGATAATAACGAATGAATAATGAAGCGAAAGAGCGATATATCATTATGCAAGGTAGAGTGAACGTAGGCAATTGGCAAACCATGGTCCCCGCCTTCTCCTCCGTGACAAAGGCGAGGGTATATGTATCTGTGGTTATTAGTAAATAAATTACTTCAAAGGACGTTTGTCTAAGTATTATTATCTTCTGATATCTTACCGGTAAGATTACAGCTCGGTAAAAGACTGCAAATAAAAACTCGATGGAAAATAAATTGCGATATCGCAGTATTTCAGTTAAGGAGATCCAGTGAACGAACTAGCACCACCAACGAAAAAAAAAATCGTATCTTCTTTTACAGACCGTGTTTGCAAAAAATGTCTGTGTTAACACTGATTTTTAGGACCCACGACAAAGAACCTAGGATCACAAACCTGGGACTTGATAGCATTTATGCCAAAAACGGCCGTTTTTGACGTTAATGCTATGTAGTCCTAGGTTTTTTGCCTCAGGCTCGCAATCGTGGGTCCTAAAAATCTCTAATAACGTGACTGAGAGGTCTCGCTAGTGTTACTCCCTGGAGCCCCTTAAGTAAACAGGAAAGATATAAATTCACTCGTCTTTTGTGTGCTGCTGTTTTTCCTCTCTTTTATTTATTGCGTGCAAGTTTATTAATGTGAACTTTTCGATCCCTTTCCTTGTAACATCCTATAAACACAACTATATTGTGCTCTTTCGCTCAAAAAAATAATTTGCCCAATTTACCAGTCATAAACTTCATCTTCATCACACTGTACATATTTAATTGATATTTTACTGACCATCTGAATGTATGTTCAAGACAACGGTCTTATTTATAAAAACAATATTCTTTAAAACACGCCATATACACCGTATAGTTACAGAGAAAAGACTTTAGCACAGACTATTTAATATTTATATTGCGTTTATGGAGTATTTCAAGGGAATCGTCTTTTATAAATAACACCGAATGTCTCGTCCAAAATAAAACAAAATGTGTTTATCCAACTATATTATAATACCGTTCCTATAAATCTGTCTGACTTTTTGCATGCCACTGCAGGGAACTCTACCACGTATTCAGGTAAGCATACAGTTTATATGAAGCTGACAGTAATAACGATGACATCTAAATAATCTTTACGAACAAATTCAGGCGATCGTTCCGACATAATGCAAATAAGTTTGGAGAATAATGTCCAAGCGAAATTTTGCTCAAAATTGCTTTTCGTTTTGCGTCATTCACTTAGAGGTGACCTTCCAGATCCCTCTGAAAAGAGAAGGCATACAAACAACAGCGAGTGAAAAAGGGACGAAATAAGGAAAACGAAAATGCGTAGCAAGGGTCCTGCTGCGTAGTAAAGTGATAGAATTCCACAGGAAGCTATAATATTATTAACTTATTCTTCATTACTTGTGATTTTGTTGGAAGAGTGCAACAGAAAGTTTAATCTGGTACAGATTTGGTTTTGAGGCTGAAGAAATTAAATAAAAAAGGCCATCATCGTTCAATCGTCTTATGTATACGTATAATCACTAGACCTTGATAATTCAAGAGTGCAATTCAGTGGTTGCCGCCAAAACATAACTCGTCTTAGAAATGATGTCACACTTTACAACTAGTCAAAAATCACAGCCACAAATATTTTATCAAATTAAAAGTACAAATTATAAAGAACTAAAGAACATACTACAACATACAGACACACGGGCTCGCTAAAAATATAAAATCAGTCAATCAAACCGCCCCGGGACATATCCGACCCAAAGGTGCCCATAACGCTGGCAGTATTACCGTGCTGCACAGCGAGGGAAATTCTTTGCACCAAATACGCCCCAGAGCGATAGTCCAAGCCACGGAATGAACATCAGAGTGTTTGCTGTTTATGTTATTCACTGGCTAAAAAAATGGAGTCCGGTAGAGTCGTATTACTTCGCTTTACTCTACTCGAATCGCTCGTAGCCCCGGCTGCCTGAGTGATCTTAAACGATCACGAAGGTTAAGCAACACAGGGCGCGTTCAGTGCATGGAAGGGTCGCCGTCTATGCCTAACGCTAGTGGCATTTTTCCGAGCGGTTCCGTGCTTCGCAAGGCACGTTAAGCTGTTGGTGCCGGCGGCCGTCGATAGATAGCAGTCGTTAAGCCAAGTCAGAGGCCTTAGGGCGGCTTGATAACTTCTGACAGTAGAGGAGCCACTAGTCTACAAGCCTCCACCAATCCGGACTTGGCCCCCGTGGTGGAGTATGGCCTATACCTTCCTCAGGGAAGAGACCCGTGCCCCTTGGTGGGGACATAATGGGTTGATGATGAAAACTCTACTCTAACATCAGCACTAGCTGCGTAGCCGCGATAAAGCGACAAGAGTCGCGACGTTTTAAGGGGCTCCACGCTGTAACACTAGCGCAGCGCCATAAACGGAAAAAACTGAATGTCTTTTTTTACAGATCGTGATTGCAAAAAGTGTCAGTACAATCTCTCAACCACGTTAAAAGAGATTTTTAGGACCCACGACCGAGAACCTAGGATCACGGACGTGGGACTAGCCCAAGGGCCTTACGTTCACGGCCATGGGTCCCAAAAAATACTATTAAGATAAGATAAGAATATTCTTTATTGTACCATTAAAAGCACAACATAAAATATGTACAAAGATACAGTACAATTGGCGGTCTTACTGCTAATAGCAATTTCAATTTAACATGATTAAAATATTGTACCGACACTTTTTCAAAAACCATCTGTAAATGAAGATATGAGCCCCTTAGAGGATCCAGTGGGCTAACTAGCGCCGCCAATTTTATTTATTTTATTTTATTAAGGACATCAACAGCGAAAACCAATAATTTGAACACTAATAAAGATACAGTTCACAAGGCCAATAACAGATATCCACAAATTGGCATTTCATAGTTACAACAAATATGCCACCATAACGATATAATGCCAATGAAAAAAATCGTAGCATGTTTTACAGATCGTTTTTGCAAAAAGTGTCTGTACAATCTCTTAATCATGCTAACAGTGATTCCTAGGACCCACGACAAAGAACCTAGGATCTCGAACCTGGGACTAAATAACATTTATGCCAAAAACTGCCGTTTTTGTCATCAATGCTAGGTTTTTTACCTTAGGTTCCCGGCCTTTGGTCCTAAAAATCACTATAACATGATTGAGAGACTGTACAGACACTTTTTGCAAATTCGATCTCTAAAAAAATATATTGTGGCGCTAGTGTTACTCCCTGGAGCCCCTTAAAGCTTTATCGCACGCAACACAGAGCGAGGGAAGTAAAATACTCAAATTGGTGTCTTAATTTCGATACAAAAATCCAGCTAAGTTGTTTGTAACCAGCTAACAACGTTTCGACATAAATAAGATTCATTAGAATAAATAAAAATAACTTTACTCAAAGGTAACATATTCGCTTATGATAATATAACAGTATAAGTTAGTTACCACTTTAGAAATAGTCCTACACTTATTCTTAAATGAGCTAGCCACATAGAGAAGCCAGCCCGTGTCTCTCAGTGGATCACCGCCCTAGCAAGATGGTTATTACGTTGCGCCGTAATGCGGTAGCTTATGATATACTCTGCCTTCACTTCAGCCGGGATCAATAAAGATTATTTACGTGGTGGGAAGACATTAGAGAATTTAGCGACGCTGCAATTAAGATAAAAGTTTGTTTTCGCTGTTAGAGGTATCAAGCGGGTTGTTCTGTAGCCCTCTGGCTTTTGCTACAAACCTGTAAGTTACTTTGTTTGATGCACGTTTTACTTGTTCTACTCCATCTAAAAAACAACGTCCCAGGCACAGCAGCGTCCAAGTGGTCCCTTCACCCACCTAGTATGAGTGATGGTGCAAATAGTCGCTGTATAAATCATCTCATTACGTCGATGAAAAGGCCAAACTTTTTTACTTGTTTGAACAAACTTGTAAGACTGACGGGATATTTTCATACTAACTACTAGGATATAGTCTGTGTACCAAATTTTATGCAAATCAATATTGCCGTTTATGTTTACCGTGAAGGAAAACATCATGAGGAAACCTAAGGCCTAGTTGGCGCCCCACGTATTGACATTATTTTTGCTGTAGATTAACTAAACAAAAAATATTGCAAACCTAGTCCTTCTAAAAATATATCGCAGCCTCTGCAGCGTCTGAGCGGTCACTTCGCTTATCTAGTGTAGGTAGGATTTACCACTAAACGCTGCATAAAATATTTAACATAATTGTAAAAAACACATAACAAAACTAAGGAGAAAAAGAAACAGAAGGCAGAGATAACAAAAGAAATCACAGTAATCTTAAAATATAGCTTTAGGAAACTAGAATAGAAACGTGTGTGGTACTATAGCACCTGTATCTAGACATTACGTTATTGTAAGCGTGCTTAACTGTAACTGGAGTAAAGAAAACAAAATGAAGGTGAAAATCGAAACAATCAACAAAAAATGTGTGGAAAAAAACAAAAAAGTCTATAGAACCTGCCAAGTGCGAGTCGGACTCGCGCACAAAGGGTTCTGTACCATTATCTTTGCAACATTTGAATATTTCAATAGCGTCTACCTATTGCCAATGTTAATATCGAGCCAAAAACGGCAAAAAATCACGTTTGTCGTATAAGAAGGGGGGCCCCTTAAATATTAATTTTATTCTGTTTTTAGTATTTTTTGTCATAGCGGCAACAGAAATACATCATCTGTGAAAGTTTCAGATGTCTAACTTTCACGGTTCATGAGATACAGCCTGGTGACAGACGGACGGACGGACATACAGCGGAGTCTTAGTAATAGGGTCCCTTACCCTTCGGGTACGGAAACCTCAAAAACGTAGATGTAAAAGGGCTATTGCAATCGGCAAAACTTAGATATGTAAGTTGTATGTTGTTGTAAACTTTTAATGTATGTTGTTTTCTATTGTGTTCAATAAATAGTATTAACCGAATCTAATCTAATGTACCTTATTTGTGGGATTTATTTTGAAAAAAAGAAACAATATTCTTATATTATCTTGTCTTATTTTGTGTAATTTTGTGTTCCAGGGAGACCTGAGTCAACAGGACAAGCGATGCGTTTTCCTCACGGTTCACGATCTTGGGACAAACCGTAAGTGAACTTGTAGCTGTCAGTTTTCTTCTTCAGTTATGCCTGAAACTTCTAACGCCTGCCCATTAAATATAAGCAATTACACCAGAAATCACATGAAATGGATCACATAAAAAATGAGACAATCCGCCTAAGAACTGAGGCAAGGAACATAGTCTATAACATTAGCAGTTCCCATATAAACGTAGTTAGGTTTTAATTCACCAACAACATCGATCAACATCGAGCCGGATCTCAATGTTTTAAGTTAACCCTACATGGCACCTAGTTCCATATGTGGAACAACCACTTTGATTGTTCCTAAGGGTGAATGTAATACTAGTAGCGTCATCTAATATCTTTAGAGAGTAAATACTTGAACATAGCAACTGTGTAATATAGGTCACTGCATGTAGATGTCATCACTAGTCCCTTTATTATCAATGAAGTCCGAAAATTGCGTCGAAGACTTGCGTTTGTACTTTGAGTGAATTAAAAAATTTATGAAAAATAGTTGCAATACAGTTTAGACCGCAATAAAAATATCAAGCGTCGGGAAATAGTTTCTAGTTTACAGAGGTAAGTGATTTTTTGTTTTATTCTAGTTTACGCACAAAAAAAAAGATTTTTATTGGTTGTTCCATATATGGAACACCATGCCTTGGTCTTCCTTTTTACAACTTTACGAAGGTATAGCAACTTTCCTTACGAACACTGTTTTTATTTCAGATAATGACGAGAAAAAGGTTACGTGAAGGGGAAATTGAAGATTATTTAGCTATACCGTCAGAAAGTGAAGATGGTGAAGATTTTTCCGAAGTCGAAAGTAATGAAGACACTGAAAAAATTCTGTCTACAGTCAGGTTTTTATCAGAATTGCTTAGCGACACGGAAGCTTTACCTTCACCACAATGTTTGGCTCTCTGCAATGAAGAAACTTCTAATCCGGCTACTGGAAATGATAAGATATGTCAACGACAAACATCAAGCCCTCGACCAAGTTCATCAGGTGTAGTTTCAGGACTTCCTTCAGATGCCACAAGACCAAAACGTCAAACTTCTGTGACAACAAAAAAAGTATATGCAAATAGATTGCCCGAAAATCGTAATGGTATGCAATCAGCATATAGGAGGAGTGGGCCTGCTGGACTCATTCCTGGGAAAATATAAGATAAAAATCCGCACGAAGAAATGGTATTTGAGAATATTTTATCACCTTCTCGACATGATGGTAATAAATAGCTGGTTACTATATACAGAAGAGCTGGTGAACAAAAACAAACGCCAACCCCACTAAAGCTAAAAGACTTCAATCTTGAAGTTGCGAAAAGTCTTTGCATGGTCGGTCAATCGATAAAGAAGAAAAGAGGTAGACCAACATCTTTGCCGGATGAAATTGACATAAAGAGAAATAAGCCTAATACGGCGGTTCTTCCTCCTCGTGGTGTCAGACGTGATGGATTTGAGCATTTTCCAATTTGGCGCCAAAAACGTCAACGTTGTAAATATCCTGGCTACAAAGGAAAAACCTTGATATCATGCGAAAAGTGCCAAGCTGAACTTTGTCTGAACAAAGATAATAATTGTTTCCGAAATTTTCACCAATAGATATAGTCATAATTGAGAAAAAATTCTATTTCGTTTTGTTTTCACCTTTGAGTTGTATTTTCTTCATCTACTACAGTCACAATTCATACTGGTTCAAATGTGTTCCATGTTCTTAGAAATTATTGTTAAGCTTTAAATCGTATTTTTTATTCAAATTGACCGCGTCAAGTTTTAATATTGTATGAAAAATAAAAACCGGCCAAGTGCGAATCGGACTCGCGCACGAAGGGTTCCGTACCATTATCTATACAGCAGAAGAACCCGAGTTACTGGTATAGCTCGAAGAATTGCTCAGTTGAAGTGGCAGTGGGCGGGGCACATAGCTCGGAGAACTGATGGCCGTTGGGGCGAAAGCGGACCGGACGACGCAGCGTGGGAAGGCCCCTCACCAGATGGTCTGACGACCAGGTTATGGTAGCGGGGAGTCGCTGGATGCAGGCGGCCTATGTCCTGCAGTAGGCGTCGAATGGCTGATGATGATGATCTATACAGTATTAAACACAAAGATCGAGAAAAATCGGCAAAAAATCACGTTTCTTGTGTGGGAGCCCTCTTAAATAATAATTTTTATTTTTATTTAATTATTTAATGTTGAAGCGAATATAGAAATAAATATTCTGTGAATATTTCAAGCGTCTAACTGTTAATATCGAGCAAAGAACGGAACAAAAATTACGTTTGTTGCATGGGAGCCCCCCTTAAATATTTATTTTATTCTGTTTTTAGTATTTGTTGTCATAGCGGCAACAGTCATTTGTGAAAATTTCAACTGGCTAGCTATCACGGTTCATGACATGATGCCTGGTAATAGAGAGACAGACAGACAGACAGACGGACGGTGTAATCTTAGTGATAGGGTCCCTCATCCTTGGGTATAGAACCCTAGAAACAAAAGTTGATTCTAAGTAATAATTTCATGGTTAATTTAGTTTTTTTCTTTAATAATTCAGTTCCTTTATCACGTTGTACAATACTAAATTTAAAGGGAGAAACTACGGCGCTTTGTTTAAAAGGTTGGTTATGTTTTATCTGTGCATTAATCTGTGATTGTGTTGAATTATTGAGCCGTACATCTTAGCCATACCTTTATTTAAATCGGAAGTAAAATATAAAATATAATTTTTAATAAATTATATAAGCTTAATGTTTAATTAGCCATAATGTTTTTAAACGCTTTGTAATTAAGATAATTAATAGACATACGTAAAAAGAAACTAGTCACACCAGCGCCCGCAGTTGTATGTTATCAGGTTCCCATAGCAACCGATTGACTCGGTTAGTACCAGGGGCCTGTTTCATAGAACTAAAATTAATTTACTTTACTATGACTATTCGGCTCCCATACAACAAACGTGACATTTTTGCTCGAATATAACGGCAGTAGGTAGACGCTTGAAATATTCACAGAATATTTATTTATCTATATTTACCACTTTAAAAATAAAGAATTAAATTAAAATAAAAAAAGTATTAAAGGGGGGTTACCATACAGGAAACGTGATTTTTTGCCGTTTTTTGCTCGATGTTAATCACGGCCACTTCAATTCAAACATTCAAATTTTGTATAGATAATGGTACGGAACCTTTCGTATGCAAGTCCGACTCGCACTTGGCTGGTTTTTTAAAACGTCGTTGTTCTTGTAGGTAAAGGTCTTTGAACTTTCGACCTCTTACATATTAAATGTAAACTTTTTTTTAAAGTCAAAAGTCAAGGTAGACAACATATTGGCGCGTGTTACATTGATCAATATTATCGTGAGCGCAAGTATCACAAGTATTGATGGGGGGCTATTACACGTATCAATATTATCATAATAAGAATGCCTTGAGATTCACTAGAGTGGAGTTTTATAAGTAAATCTTTATTCCTCATTTTGTTTTGTGAAAAAAAAAACGTTTGTTTATGTATTTCTATAAATCGACCAACTTGGCGAGGTCTTCATTTCTTTTAATAGTATTTAAATAATTTCTGTTCTTCGGATCCCAAAATGAAAAACATTTACTATTTGTGATTCTAACCGTATAAAAAAGCTCGAATTGGCTTAATGTTAAGTCTGATTAAAATTGTCCATCTTAATTATATTTGTGCTGTGAGGTTCTTGTTACTGATAATATAAAATAATCTTTTAAAACATTTTTTTATTCGTTATTGTCAGCGGCGGAACGTTTTTCATCGTCACTACTAGCTTACCAAGTGGTACTGGTCCCACTTATTTTTCATTTAAGTCCCGTTATTTGGTGAAGAGGATATGGTAACACTTAGTTGTAGCTGTGGTTGTAGAGTCTAACTAGAGTCATCTTTGAAATTACTGACACTTTTAATATAGTCTTGGGAGCCTGGAGGGTCGCTAGAATATTTTATTTGTAAAGGGGATCGCGTCTTCAAAGAGATTGAAAAACAGTGAATCGAATCTAAAGCCAAAATCGAATCGAATGGTCTTCCTGCACCCACAATAGTTTTAAACGACCAATCCTACGATACCCCAAACTATGGTAGACGAGAAAAAAACATTGCATCTCTAATTTAGGTGTAGGGGAGGGGCGTTTAAAATTTTTTTTTCCAGATTTCATTCTACCGTTTTGTTGGCGCAATATATATGTATAGCTATTCTAAATTTCAGCTCTCTAGTACTTATCGTCTCTGTGCTAAGTCGTGGATAGACAGACGGACAGGCGAACGGACATGGCGACCCTATAAGGGTTCCTTGTTGACTACGGAACACTAAAATGTTACAATGTGCAAGCTAGAGGGTTGTCAGAGGGAAGTGCAGCCTTAATTGTTTTTTTTTATTTAGCCTTTATACGTCCCACTGCACGGCACAGGCCTTCTCGCAGCGGAATCAACAGCGGATTGCAATTTCAAGCCTTGCGGTATGTGAACTGAACACCTCAGACACTCAGGTCTGCTCGCGGTGTTTTCCTTCACAGTTAGCAGTGGTATTGCTACTAAGACTTCACAAATGTACCTGCGTGACTTAGGTAACAAAGTGATTCGTACATGCCAGGATCCGGACCCGCGACCTCCCGAATGTGAGGCGTTCAACCGCTACGCTACAACCGCTTCTTAACCGTAGCAATGAAACTGTCCGCAGACTCGTCGATGGTGGACTTCGTGAACTGTCCGGCGATGTCAGAGATCAAGGAGCGCTCCTGCTTCATCCACATTGACGTGCCAGGCCACGAGGAGAATTCACCCGACCTGCCAGACTCGTGAGTATTTTGGTATTCGGCAAGCCATACCGTATGCCATCGCACAGGTTTTTTTCTAGTTCGAGAACGAGGTCTTCAACATTCACTGTGGCAAATTGCATTTCTCAATAAAGATATTTGTATTTGTATGGGTCTACGGCGCGGGTGAACAGCTCGAGATAAACTCTGTTAAATGTACAAAGACGATTCCTCTAAAACGGGCCAAGTCCGACTCGCACTTGGCCCGTTTTTTATAAATAAGACTAGTACAATACCGCAATGTGAAATATGCACAGCGCCATCTAGTGCCAATAAAGATACCCCGAGATTTGTAAATAGTGGCCAGGAAGAGAATTGACATTCCTGAATCGTGAGTATTACTGGGTTCGTCGAACCAAAACAAGTAGATACATTTTAGTACTTTGTACATCGTTTAACCGATATCGATAATGCGAACATCAACGTCAGATATGTGAATAAACACTAGAATACACACAATAAAAAAAATATTTAGCGGATTGTACACCCGAATAGTAAGTAAAGCAAACTACACATCAAACACAATGTACCAATATTACAATGAAACATAATTTACATAATTTGACAGCAACAGTGACAGTGATAGGTACTTCAGTTTCTTGTTACATAAACTAGAGATAAACTGTCCAATATTTTAACCATTTCACGGGGTTTATAAGCACACCACCGCTACCTAGTATTCATATCAAATACCTACTCGTTCGTCGCGAGGTAAACTCGAGGTCCTGCCGGACTCATTGCTTTCGATTTTCATAAGCGAATTATTGCTTAAACAAGAAATTAATTACTGTGTGACACAGGCAAGGTGACCGATCGCTTGCCGGCTTGGTAAACAACATAAAAATAACAGCCAATCTGACTTTAGTAACTGCCAAGAATGCCTGGCTGCTTTAGTACGCTAACTTTAATATGCTATCATTGCGCTGGCTGCCTAGTGTACGGGATGTCTTCATCCAACAGAATAAATGAGAATAATTTCCACTCAATACAATCACTTGCCCTGGTCCCAAACCAGTATACCCTGTGCTATGGTAACCAGGCATGGATAACAGAAACATTAATTTACACCGACACTGTGGCCATTTGAACAAATCAAGTACAGCGGCACGGCTCCAGCGGGAATCGTACCCACGACCTCTGTTTTGGTAGTCAAACGTGTTACCGCTAGACCAACAAGGTAGTCAACGGTACGGCAGGCAAGGCAGTCAAGTCAAGGTACCATCTTTGACTACCTTGTTGGCCCGGTACTACCGGGCTCTACCTCATCAAGACGGTGCAACACGCCAAACGACATGCTTCTTGAAATTTAGATGACTAGCGAAATTTTATATATTGATTTAACGGTTTGTGTTACGAAATGTTTTGCAATGTGTGCAAGCAAATCATATTTGCTGTTACCAAACGAAATGTCCAACAAGTCTTGCTAGTGAACCTTCTATCAGATAGAAAGTTCACAAGTTCACTCAGAACCAAGAACGCATCCTTGCTCAGAACTCTCTGATGCTCCAGATTACGGAGCATTAGAAAGAGCAGCAAGTAATTTAAAACTCCTTCTATTCTTCTAAGACCTAATAAATACTTTTGTCCGTCCACAGCTACCAGTTCCCGTCACTGCAAACTTTGGGCGAAGACCTGATCACGGTGCTAGACTTCCTGCACATCCGCTACGCTGTTGGGCTCGGCGAGGGGGCCGGAGCCAACGTGCTGGCCCGCTGTGGCATCGCCCACCCCCGCCGCCTCCTTGGCCTGATCCTCGTAAACTGTACGGCCTCCACCTCATCAGTGGCTGACGCCTTCCGCACTCGCTTCTCGCGTTGGCGTGGCGCAGACATCTCGCAGTCGGAAGAGGATTTCCTCATCTACCACAAGTTCGGCCACGTGAGTTTTGTTGTGGACCCCGACATGTTCTACTATCAGGTATTGTGTCTTCGCTGCTTTTCTTACTAACGTTTACTAACAATGGTGGACCAAGGGGGCGAGTCTCTAAATGCATAGTTGTTCAATAGAGTCATATTGGTATGGCGATGGTTGTTTCATTGGCACTTTGGTGGTCTAAAAACCAATAACCCGTGCAACTTGACTCGGCGGCTCGCGCGATTCGATCTTCTTCGTGAGAGATGCCTATTTAATTCGCGCAGGTTACGGCATTGGAATGACAATGTACTGCTATTGCTTTGTGGACTACCAAATAGAGGCAAATAAAAACGATTGTCATTCTTATATAATTCTAATCAGAAACTATGTGTGTATTAGAATCTTATAGTCTTGTGAGATTTTCTAAGAAGGTTTAGCTTTATCTTCTCGTTTAAGTAAGTAAAAGTAGACGAGAGTTGACTACACCTCCCATTTTACTAGGACTTCAGGCCTGAAGTGTAATAAATGCGTCTTTGCCGACAGAGTGATAATGGTATGAAAATTACTGTGTGGCGGTTTAGTAGCATGGCAAGCTCCTTCTTATAGGACAAATATTTGTGTAATGTATGAAACAAACAACCCATGTGATTCGATTAAAATTCCTTTAAAACAATATCGATAAATACACTAGGTTTCGTACACAAAGGGTCGTATTAATTTTATCTCTGGATTTTTTTTCTCTCTCAGCTTTTTCTCTTGAATCGTACTACGTAGCCCGATATCTTCTGAAAGTCGTTTCTCATTAGGTACTGACTACTAACTTGTATATTGTACATATTATATCAGACACCAGTTACTATTTACGTGTATTATCTACTTGTTATTCAGGGACGGCTTTATAATGAAGAGTGCTGATTGCAAGCAATCGTCATCGTTAAAACTATGTTTTTTAATTACTTGCGCTGCTCATACATAGTAATATATTGGACGGGTCTAACCGCGATCATTAATTAGGTAAAATTTTATTACCTTACGTCGGGAATCAAAGGTAATTAAATTTTACCTAATTAATGATCGCGGTTAGACCCGTCCAATATATTACTATGCAAAACTATGTTTGTTTTAAAAGTCTTTATCGCTTTATGGTCGAAGGCTGTTAGACCGTACAATGTTGTGTTTAAAACTACATTTATTGTCGAATTCTCATGAATGTAAATGTTAATAATCTTACATGGGTGGTCACGAGTTTTACAACACGTTGCCCGTCTGTCAAGACCCATTTTCTTAGGACGCGTGGAATTATTCAGCTCAAATTAAATCAAATATTTAAGTCTGCAATGCCTTCATCATCATCATCATCGTCAGCCATTTGACGCCCACTGCAGGACATAGGCCTCCCTCGTGGTTTTCCAAGCCTCCCGGTCTTGTGCTCTGCCGCCCACATCCAGCAACTCGCCGCCACTGTAACCAGGTCGTCAGACCATCTGGTGGGGGGCCTTCCCACACTGCGTCGTCCGGTCCGCTTTCGCCAGGTCAGAACTTTCTCGCCCCAACGGCCATCAGTTCTTCGAGCTATGTGCCCCGCCCACTGCCACTTCAACTGAGCAATTCTTCGAGCTATATCAGTACCTCGGGTTCTTCTGCGAATCTCCTGCCTGCAATGCCTTAAAGATGACATAAAATGAAACGTCTGAGTCAACGCAATCAAAAGATACGCCCGTTTAAACCGCGTACGAGTATTTTGACACTGGCACGGCAATTAAATCCTATATGGCAATTCCCGTAGAAATAGAATCATAAAATATTACAAGAAGCAATGTCATAATAGCACAACTTACATAAACTCATGCCTGCATTCCGGAGAGCTAGCCAAATACCATAATTTGTCACTTGCCATCATTCTGACAAATGTTTCTCGCTTCGTCAACATTCATAAATCGTTGGATGTAGTGACTAGAATTGGAAAAGGAACGTTTCAATGGTTTGGATATAAAGAGAGGATGAAGAAAGAAATATTGCCGAAAAAAAACGAGCGGATGTGCGGTGGAAGGGTCGGTAAAGGACGTCCTAGCCGACAAACGTCGACTATACTGCACAAGTAAAAGTCCAAAAATTGTTAATGTTTAGTTCCAACACAAGATTTTTATTATAAATATTCAAGACTCGACCCCGTTTATGACAAACTATTTACATACCTACAAGTTTGTACAGTCGACAGCAGATCCACCTTTACATTTTTGTTGCAAAGTCGACCTTAACGTAACTGAGTGTAAATATATAGAGGTTGATGTGCCGTCGACTGTACGGAACCCTCAGTTCGCGAATCCGACTTTATTTCATCGTTTGCGTAACTTACACAGCCCATACATCATACTTTATTGTTACTTACCTACACTTTACTTAGCAACTGTGCGAATGTATCACTGTACAGTCGGCAATAAGCTGGGATTCCTCTTATGGCGATAAGAATTAAAAGGAGAATCTGCGGCGGTTGCTGACTGTACCTGTCTGTAATGCTTTGTAGATACTTAACCTATTTGGCCTCTTTTTCTTTAGTTACTTACTCATCTCATTGTTTTGTCTTTTATTCCCACATTTAGTTACGATTCGTTTGAATTGAAAATTCTCAATTTATTATTTTTAATTTTAAAGCATACCCACTTAATTCATATCCATTTGAGCTACGAAGATTTTTGTATGGGGCCTGGCATAGTTCATAGTGGCGCCCTCTATATTTTTTCAATATCGTGGAGCATGATGAAACCTAGCTAGATCGATAGAGGACAAAAAAGTAAACAAGAAATTATTAAGGTTACCATGTCCTAAAGTGGCACGTTTAGGAGTTATTGAGCTTTGAAGTTTGTATGAGATTTTTATAAAACTTAACTTTTGAATCATTTTTCACTAAATACTGGACTATATGCTTGGCACCTGTGACTCGTTGCCGATTCTTGACTAAATTGCTAAATAAGTCGTAGAAAAAACACCCACTTTATTATAGATACCGTATATTAAGGCACCCGAGCGTAGCGAGGATGCTTACAATGCGAGGGTATTACGGGAGCTTTTACCAGAGTTATAAATCTGCTTTTCATCAATCCTATCAGGTAAATAAATAAAATAGTGTATTTAAAGGAAAATATTTCTTTATTTTAATTACAAATTACACTTAGCTGCTAGACTAATTACAATATACAATTAGGCATTACTTATCATTAAATCATTCTACCGAACAGTGAGCGAGTTATTGATCGGAGAAGTAGGTACCGGAAGAAACATTTGTACTTAAATTAAGTTTTATGGTGGCTGTGTTTAGTTATAAGCATTATCTGATTAAATATTAGCAGTTAAACAATAATTAGGTAGTTAGACCTGAAAATATGATTAATCCCTGTTTCTATGTTTAATATGGTTTCATAGTAAACATATGTCACTTCAATGTAGGTAATTATTGGCTGACAGAAGTCATTTTTATACATATATCCTCATTCCCCAAGTCCAAGTACAGTCTATTACACCAGGTAAGGGAAAGGTTTTGATGTTTTTGGTTCATCCATAGTCCATCACATCCCACAAACAAGATACATAAAGCCGCAGTCTTCACAGCTACGAGTAAGACAGCAGACAACTATGAGAGCCACCAAAAACAAACATCTACGCCCTAGGCAAGATTGTGGTCAAGGGTAAGCTCATATCGGAATAAAAAAACTTTGGACTGAGCTGAAAAAAGATAGAATTTGTTTGATAACAATAAGCACCAACAAAATGTGTACGAACTTTGAGCGAACATGAAAAGAGTAAACAAAACAGTCGATTCCACGTTGAAATTCCGTGGTGCTTCGTCGACTAAAGACCCTCGAAAAGAAGATAGACATCTCACCTGAATTAGCACGTCAACCAGACAGTAGCATCAGCAATAGTTCGAAAACCAAGAACTCACACGGTTCGACGGGGATGAAGGTGAGAGCTAAGTAACTTGTGTTCGACGCAGCTGCCTGAACGAATGAAATGAGCCTAAAAAATCTCCTCCCAGGCTCTTGAAATCAATGCCAGGAATATTAATTCGCTTCCGTGACCGGTAGTGGTCGCAGCCGACGTACGTGGGATGATCTTACAAGTCACTATGTAGTAAAAGATCAAGACCGTCATTTTAGGCTCATTTCATTCGTTTAGGCAGCTGCATCGAACACCAATTCCCTGGAGCGAGGCAGGTACCAGTGGACTACTTAGCTCTCGTCTTCATCCCCGTCAAATTGTGTGAGATCTTGGTTTTCGAACTATTGCTGGTGCTACTAACTGTCTGGTTGACGTGCTAATTCAGGTGGGATGTCCATCTTCTTTTCGAGGGTCTTATGTCGACGTAGCAGCGGTTTAAGTGATACCTACTAATAATTTAGATAGGTACATAGCGGCTAGCGATATGTACCTATCTAAATTATTTATAGGTACCTACCTACCACCTAAACCTATCTATATTAATTAAACTGTAGGTTTTATATTGACATGTTTTGAATTTTAATCGAATTGAACGAATTGGATGCATGAATAATACTATAATTTCATGTATATATGTATATAAGTAGGTAGGTAGGTACCTACTAGACATAGCCTAGATATACCCAGACTTTAAAAAACATCAAAGTAGATTTGAATCCCCGAGAAAACTCATATCAAGTGACAAATTCAGTGATGAAACTCTGTTAGTGGAAATTCCATACAAACTTCAAAGCTCAATAACTCCTAAACGTGCCACTTTAGGACATGGTGACTTTAATAATTTCTTGTTTACTTTTTTGTCCTCTATCGATCTAGCTAGGTTTCATCGTGCTCCACGACATTGAAAAAAATATAGAGGGCGCCACTGAGACTATGCCACTAATCTTCGTGGCTCTTTAAATGTATTTTCAACTTCTGTCTATTGGATTTGGCTCCGTTTAATGATACCGAAGAAACGAGTTTCAGATTTTGCGTTATTCCATAACACGTTGTAATACTTAAACTGATTTCGGATCGTCTTAATGTAGGACTTTATATATTTAGAACAGATACTTTACAAATTAATTAATTGAAATATATCCATTTAGGTGTTGTTTCCTGCTGTACATGACTATTAAAAATACACACAAGTTCTAGGTGTCAGAAATCGCATCCTCGCTTGTAAGGATCTATGATATTAAATCCCAACGCGACTACAACATACCGAGGTGTCGCACAGTGGGCTGAATTTGAGCTTTCATAGACATTTTCATTTGTTTTTTCAGGTGTCGTTTTTTACCTAGGTATGGTTTAGAAAACTAAGTACATGTTTAAAAATATGAATAAAATCAAGTAGGTAATTAAAACTAGTCTTAATCTTTTGTGTAGAGAGTCATCATCGCTAGAGTCCGATTCTGAATCTAAACTTCGCAAAACTCAATTCCATGGTTAGAATCTTGAAGATTCAACAGATCCCATATTTCCTCAAAACAGGCTTTCTTTTTCTTAATATCCATTGTGGGTCTCGCAGCTGTAATAAGTGGATCTGAAGAAAAAAGCAAAAAATTCAATATATCCCGGTTTGAACATACCTACTACTTTTTTACGGGATGGTGTTCTCCGAATTTCCTGAAATCCTTATTGCGAGCTTCCTATGCCTCTTTAGAAAGGTTGCCAATGGGGACGATCGCGCTATGAGCAAAAATTATATCTCAAATTTGTGTCCCAGCAAATTTCAAACGAGAACTATGAGGGAAATAGACCCGAAACGTGTGCTAAGCAACTATATCTAGTACGGAACAAAGTTGGTCAAATAATCACAACTTGATTTTGAAACCAACATAAAGTCTATGATTAGAATCACCAAAGTAATCCTCATCTCCTGAGACATAGTGTAGTATCCGCAGAGTTGTTTAAAACTATACCTACATTTTACCTGTGTATTCCAGCAAATCTCCAGCGAAAGCTGCGAAGCTATAGACCGGGAGCGCATGCTCAGCGAGTACCGCTCGCGGCTGCGCGGTAACCTCAACACGCACAACATCAAGCTCTACGTCAAGGCTTTCATCAAGTAAGTCCAATCCGATTGACGGCATATAAACGGCTGGCACTTACAGGCTGACACACTCGCCTCACCCATCATTGTTTCGTATATCATACGCGACTGAAACTAAGTGGTTTTTTTTGTTATTATTAGCTTTGCTTGTATTTAAATGACAAACTGTCTGTCGCCAACATTAAGGTTACAAATCCAGGAATTCAGCTGTAATCTGCGAATAAAAAAAGCTACAAATCAAATCAATTTTTTTTATTCAAAGTAGCACAGAAACTGCGACTTAATGAACGTTACAAGTCAAACTAGGTGTCCATTTCAAAATCTGGATCATTTTAGAGAAAAAATAGACAAAAAAAACTCCAAACTTAGTCTTTTCAAGTCCTAAATTTACAGAATTTACATAAATATTCTAGAAACTGGAACTCATGCACTGGCTTAAAGCCGTAAAGTCGCTGATTGATTGACTTCACGTATTGCAATACTTGAAGTCAATCAATCAGCCCGTATTCAACCATTGCTGGGCCTCTTCGTTCTATCTTCGGCCATCCTCATCCAGCCGCTGCTAGAAATCTGGTTCAGATCCTTGGCCCAGCAAATGGTATACAATATGCGCTCTGCATATTGTATCGTAATGAAATCGTAAGCGCATGGTACCTATCGCTACTACAAATTCACTAATGTCGTAACTTTGAAATCAAAGTCATTGGCGCCAGTATCAAATCCTGGCCTTTCACATCTTAAGGCCAGCGTTACTGATGCGGCTTGACGCTAGATTAAACTGAACCTCATTATAAATGTGTAAATATAAAATGTAAAGAAAAGTTTATTCTAATATATAGTATATTCAGGTTACATTTATCAATGTTTCATTTTTCAAATTATTGTTTTAATAATGATATGCAGGCATTTTGAAAATGCATAATAAAAACTAACTTACATGTCAACATTTGACAAATAACAAATAATACAATTTGCAATGCCAATTTTATTCGCTTTTATATAACAAAATAATTGTGTCAGAAGCACTTACTTCTAAAAAATAAGAATCGAGATCTAGCGAGATCACAAGCCTAACACAAACTAACTTACTGTACCCGGGAGAACAAGATTTTTTTTTCGACAGGCATACTTCCTGATAGCTGGAAAAAGCTGCTCAGTAATCAATGTTACTGCTGCAAACAGTGATACTGGGAATTATATCTCTTCATAAGCTACCTATATACGTCCCACGGCTTAATCACCACCGTGGATTGGCGATTTCAAGCGCTGAGGTATGTGAATAGCTCAGACACTCAGGTTTCCTCACGATCTTTTCCTTCACAGTTAGCGAGTGGTATTGCTACTATCCGTGTGGCGCCGGATTAAATAGCGTTACTCCATTTCCTTCCGTGGATGTCGTAGAAGGCGACTAAGGAAATCAATAATGACCAGGAGACGGGCAGCAGCGTCTTCCTGAGATTCCAACCGCATACTGCGATCGCCAACCCGCCTGTCAAGCGTGGCGAGTATGGCAAAACCCCTCATGGTTATGAAAACCATGAAGGAGGCCTATGTCCTGCAGTGGGCGTAAAATGGCTGATGATGATGATGATGATTGCTACTATGACTTCACAAATGTCCTTAACTTAGAAAACAAAGTCATAGGTACATGCGCACACTGGGAATCGAACCTTATATCTCTTATTGTACAGTAATTATTAATACTCGTCTCATTATGTATATCTTCACAGTCGCAAGGACCTGCTGTTCCGCGGATGCCAGCCGGACATCCTCCTGATAACGGGCACGCTGAGCCCCTACATCTCCATCGTGGAGAAGATGTACAAGGACATGGAGAAAGAGAAGGTCACGATACTAAAGGTAGAACGCGCTGGTGACGTGCTGGCTGAAGCGGTGAGTAGTACCTAATTGACCTACATACTCGTACCGATTAACTAACTGACTGACCCAGTAACCTGATCGATCTAATAACGTCGCTTAGCAAAGAACACCGCTCGATTCGAAATTTGACAGTTTTAACATTTCAATGCCATCGGGCGCAGATTCGATCAACCATTAATATTCAAGTTTACAGAGTAATCAGCAGCCATTTCAGAAATTTTAACACAGCTCAAATATTTTTTCTATGGAAAACCGCAGACACCGTTTACGAAATTCTCTCCTGTAAAGTGGAGAAAAATTACTTGTGTTGTGCGGTGTTTTTTGCTAAGTGGCGATATGCAGATGGCGATGAATGTTTAACTTACGATGACACGGCGACACAGAAGAGACGTGAGGCGAGGGCGCGGAAAAGACGCGTCGTCTTTCCAATTCACTTGAAATATACGGAAGGGACGAGACGAAGCCCACACAGAAGAGGCGGGGCGAGGGCGCGAACTCTATACAACGCGTCGCGTCTTTTTCACGCCCTCGCCTCACGTCCCTTCTGTGTGGCCAGCGCCATAGGCGTCTGTCGCTAGCTAGACACAAACACCTAATCAACCTGCTGCCCACGTATTCGCTGAAGGACTATCCACACCATACAGGGCCGGGCCGTGCGTGCGGGTGCAACGATGTTTATTTATTTATTTACCGACATAATAATATTACAGAAACGTGCATGTTATGTAAGGATTGTTACCAAAGAGCTTGCCTATAAACTACATTGGCAGTTTAGGAAACTAACAAAATTGAGGTTTTTCTTGTTTTAGGTACCTACTGAGAATAAATAAAAAAATGCTACTTGTTCTAGACTTACGTGTAATACTAGCTGATTCGGCAAACATTGTTTTTATATTAATAAGCCTACGGCCTATTCTCAGACCTACCGAACACACACAAAAAAATTATAAAAATCGATGAACGCGTTTCGGAGGAGTTCGATAACAATAGATAATAAAATTTGGACTGCCTCCAAAAATATATCGGTAAGCCCGATCAGGAGATTTCCATGAAATTTCCCACAACTCTATGAAAGCAGGTATAATTTATGTTTTCCAGGTGTACAATAAAGAATACCGTGCTTATCTAAAAAAATGTCTCAATTCAGTAAAATGATAATTTTTCCCGACATTGGCCGACATAAACCATTTCCTTAAATTCTCTACACAAAAGTCAATTTAAATGGTCGCTTGAGTAGCACTTATGAAGCATTGTGTATAACTGGCACCGTGTACAGTTTCTATTAATCATACTATAGGGAAGAACGGGTGATCGTGCTCTTCCACTATAAAGGGAAATTTCCCGCCAGGCAGATCGTATGCCTGGGGACGGCCGGTCCGACTGATGTTCGTCGGACGTTATATTTATGATATGCCATGTGAAACATTTTGCTTGCGCGATGCAGGAATGTTGGAGTTTATAGTGTGCGCGCAGAGTTGACATGTGCTCGCCACAATACAATGTGGTTTGTTCCTCAGTGCGCGTTGCAACGCACTCATATACTAATATGAGTGATTCGGCTTTCTTTTCACACTTGCAATGTGAGTGTTAGTTTTATGAGATAGGAACCACATTAGTACAGATTCGGTATCGGTTACACAAGCCTTTCGGGACAATCGATGCTTGCAAAAACTTGTTACTTGCACGACTAGTTCAATAGTACTACCTTGAGTCGGTATCTACTACCAGTTTGTGGCTACGGAACGTTGTGGATTGAATCCACGACATTGACAATGAACGTAACTTTCAAACAAGCCAACAGCACGATCCTTGATTGAATCCGGGAAACGGCCGCTTATCTTTGCAATAACTAGTATTTTATTGCATGATTGCATAATTGTATATAATGTACCATAGTGCGCCCTGAAAATTGCAGATTCTGAACTGAATGATAACTTCATTTCAATGCAACAAATAGGTACAATCAACAGCACAGCAACCATTACAATTTTGTTGTGTTAGGTACCTACGGCCTAGCGCTATGTAAATATTGAATATGCTATCGACTGTACGTGTGCTATGTTCCTAGAGGATGTTACAAGCGATTCAAAAACTTCTTCCAGCTAGTTCCAGCACACTGCAGCCCCTTAAAGCGTATTTTATCGAATAATAACGATCGTTTTTATTGTGAAGTCGCCCATAATATAACTACGGCCTAGAGCACATTTAATGTGTTTCTGAGAGTACTCAAAGCGTGTCCCATCGAATAATGACAGTGTTTTAGTGAACTCAACTTTTAACGTAAAGCAGTCGATTCCGCTAAAACACACCCGAATAAACACACACACTCAAATGGTGTTCAAACGGGTTGAAAAAAGGATTTAACTAATCCATTTACGTGAAGTCGTCATATCACTCCTGCTATAACTCCTCGACATTGTAAAGTTTATTGTATATGAACAATAAACTTTACAATGTATTGCGCTTAAAGGCCGTCCACTGCTGTTCAGAGGATCACTGGCTCCCATAATACATATTTTTCTAAGTTGGGAGTCAGAAGACTTACTAACTTAGTTCTTTATCAGCCGTCTATGAACTCTTACTTTATGTTTATTTAAACACTTTTGTATGTGGCTATAAAATAAAGTTATTCTTATTCTTAACTTTACAGATCGTTGAATTTATATTACAGCACCAAAAAAACCTTACCTATTGTTGTTGTTTAATTGTCAAAAGAACTGCGCGGCGGTCACGGTCGTTTATTATCATTTATTTATTATTTACTATATTTACTGAATAATTTTCTGCAACCTATGATATATACGTAAATCAACATACGTTCATAAAAACAACCTATACGTCGAGAGATAGTATGTAGGTATCCAATAAAATGTGACAAAAAAATATCGGAGACTTGATGCAACCTTGGAGCAACCAAAACATTTTTGATGCATCCAGGCCCTGGAGTCTAATAATAAACACATAGTTTTTCAGTAGAATGATATAAGCCCAATAGTAGTTGTTATTTGCCTCTATAATGTCATTCCACCAACGCAAAATACAGAAGCTGGTATCTCTCGCGCAAAAAAATCGCGTGCCGAGTTAAGTTGCATGCGTTATACCATTGCAATTTCATACTTCAACCCCTATTATTTAAGAGGGCTCCCATACAACAAACGTAATTTCCCATAAAACAACAAAAGTAACTTTTACCGTTTTTTCTCAATCTTTGTGTTTAATACTGTATAGATACGGAACGGAACCCTTCGTGCGCGAGTCCGACTCCCACTTGGACGGTTTTTTCAAATAAAACTGTAAGAATCTACCTTCTGTGACAGTTTTACTTCATTCAATCGTCATTAATTGACGCTTTCTTGCCTGCTTTTATAGTGTTGAATAGAATTATTATCTTTTCTAATTTAATTATTAGGTACTTACGTCCTCCAATTATCTTTCTATGGATGTCAGCGCCATCTTCAGTTATTAGGGATTATTTAAAAAGGCGCAATTCAACCAGTTTAAGCGTGAAAATTGCCTTTAAAATATTTCAATATTACTGTGCAGGAGATTTTTGCCATAGTGATTTTTTAGACTTCCGTTATCACAAAATAATTTACGTCCGTGAGCGCCATTGGGGCTGAAATATCGGACATCAAACTGACGCAAAAAAACGTTATTGAAACCTTTTAATTTCAAACCAAAAATTTAAGTAAAATTAATATTGTATAGTAGCTTCATGTACCTGTGATTTTATTAAAGTAATAATGTAAATAGGCCGTCATAAACTAAAATAAATTAACATAAATATGTAACTTATACGGCATGTCTAAAAATAAGAACAAAAATTTAATGTCAGTAAGTCGATATTTTTCATATAACCATATTAACTACATTACATTGTTATAACATACATTTTTTTTTGTGTACAATAAATAATATTCTAACTATCTTTCTATCTATACAGAGCGTCCCACGACTATGCCACGTGGAGGGAGAGTACCTTGAATATTGTAGATGGAACGTTTTATTGAAAGAAGACATTATTGTTATATTAAAAACAAAATTAAAGTGCATTCATAGATTTTTAAATAATTACATGGTTGAACCGGGAATCAAACCCGTTACACGAGACAAAAAATACCCTGTAGCTTTATCTACCGATCAAAAGTCTTCATCATAAGGATTGTTTTTTGGTAAATAACATAATGTCAAAAATAAAAGGAAGACCATGAATTTGGGAATGAGGTTCGTTTCCCGGTTTAACCATGTAATTATTAAAAAAATCTATGGTACTTTCCCTCCATCTGGCATAGCCGTGGGACGCCCTGTAGTTAGTAGGTACCTTTGGCAATTTTTTTACATCTTGTACGCAAAAAACTAATTTTAATTAAATTCCACGCTATGGAAATAGGTGTAAGCATTACATAATCTACTGATAATACAAAATAAAGCTAACCTTATCACCCGGTATGTAAAATATAAAACTACTTTAGACACCGCTCCAGTTCTTCGTCAGTTAACTTGCAAACTTTTACAGAGTCATCCCAAAGCAACTTAGCGTTCTTTTCATTGTAAGCCCATGAGGCAGCCGTGATCTGTCTACAGTTCTTGAATAGTCCCCCACTGATGTCATCCAGGCTATCATCCAGCGCCACATGTATCGCCGTTTGAGCTCCTTCAAGGGCTGTCTTAAAGACAAAGCCGAAGAAGAAACTTAATATGTGCCCGACGGTCGGGCCTGCAATGGCGCCCCATATACCCGTCCCTACTCCACCGGGATCCACGCAGTTCACTGTCACATTAGCTCCCTCCAACCGTCTCGTCAACTCACGCGCAAAGTGAATGAGACACAGTTTGCTGTTCCCGTAAATTTGAAAATTAAACCAGTGTTTGGAGTCGTTCATGTATTTTATCCTTATCTTGCCAACCCTGTGCAGTATCGAAGACATGTTAACAATTCTGCTTGTCGATTTCTTTAAAATCGGCAACAGAAGTATCGTTAGTAGGAAGTGTCCGTAGTAGTTTATTTGCATGACGCTGTCCAAGCCGTCGACCGAGCGTTTTACTTCACCTAGTCCGACCCCAACGCCCGCGTTGTTCACCAAAATATCCAATTTGTCTTCAGAGTTCAAGATGTCAGTTGCGAACGCCCGCACAGATTCAAAGGAAGCGAGGTCCAGATTTTTGAAGACAACTTTTTTATTTCCCGATTCGTGAATAATTATTTCCTTTGCGTGTTCTCCTTCTTTATCAAAAGGGCACGCGATGATTACTTTCGCACCTCGCTTAGCAAAATCTTTGGCCATTTCCAGACCCATCCCGGAAGTACCGCCACTCACTAAAACAGTCTTTCCATGCAACTTTTTATTCGATTTGCAAAAAGCATTTGTCTTTTTCTGATAGAAACTAACAAGCAGAGTTGTTGCCACTATTAAAACAATAGCTCCGGTGATAGCACACATTTTACTCGAAAATAAAATGTAACACTCGATTGTACGTTCCGGTGATCAGTTTCGAACTGGCGGCGGCAGCGGAGTTGATAGCACCTTGAGAATAACGCGAGCGTTGCGTCATCATCAGTCAACTTCTATCGATGAACTAAGAACATAAAAAAATATAGAAAGAACCTAATTTCTAGGAAAATAAGGTGCTGCGACATCGTCAGGTCTATAAATATGTCTATAATATATTTTATATTATATCGAGATAATTTTGGGCCGAGAGAAATGCGCTTATTAACTAAGCTTCGATACTACACAGTTTGCTTGTTCAGATCAGATCAGTTCGTAAAAATATAAACTTATTTTAAAGGTTTTAAATGACCTTCAGCCCATAATCTTTATTTTTTTCAGCGTACAAGACATTTCACCTTATGGAAAACTGTAAAGAATATTGAATCTTCTTGCATTGAAAAGCATAAGGTTTTTTCCCGGTGTAGTCTGCCACTATGTTACTTTTATGCTACAGAAAATCAGAGACAAAGGCAAGGCTCTCGTTGGCCATAAAGTTTCCTTCAAAACAGATACTGTTTTTTGTTGGAGTGTTTCCGCAAATTATAATTCGAAGTCATAAGTTCATAACACATGCATGGGAGAGTGATCTATAAGTATCGTAGCAAGTGGTAGTCCCTGGTTTCTGCCTACCCGTCTGGGATACAGGCGTGAATTTATGTATGTATGTATGTATGTATGTTATTCTTGGTAAACAAATTATTGAGAGATGGTAAATACCTACTATGTAATAAGGTGAATACCGTGTGAATCCGTGTGGCGCCGGATTAAGAATAGCGTCACTCCATTTCCTTCCGTGGATGTCGTAGAAGGCGACTAAGGAAATCACTTACCCAGGAGACGGGCAGCAGCGTCTTCCTGAGATTCCAGTCACATGCCGCGATCGCCAACCCGCCTGCCAAGCGTGGCGATTATGGCAAAACCCCGCGTGGTCATGCAAACCACGAAGGAGGCCTATGTCCTGCAGTGGGCGTCAAATGGCTGATGATGATGATGATGAAGGTGAATACCTATATTGATTTTCTGACCGCCGGTTTCTGAATTGAGAAATGCTTTAAGTAAATTCTTAAGTATCTGTCCTTCTCGTTCTTTGTTAGGAAATCTGAAGAGGCAGAACCAATACCATTGAAAACTTAAAATTCAATGCCAATACGTGTTTACTAAGTAAAAATTTCAATCCGGAAACTGGTGCTAAGTAGTTTTTATACCAACAGCTCATAGTGAAACAATTACAAATCTTTTATGTTTGCAAAATATGGTCATAAACTATAGATTGCTGTTATTACAACAGCTATCTTTAGTATATGACCTCATTTTACCTCGATTAGAGGTGGTATTACAAAATATACCTTTGATCGCTGATTGTTCAGTCAACGGCAAAACCTCCATGTACGTGCACTTTGTTTAGTTGTGCTAAAGCTGATTTTGCAACAAACCTATAGAATGATTAACAAATGTCGAGCTGCTCTCGACTGTTAATACAGTTCGGAAATAGTCTTCTAAACTTATTTCGCTACTACACCTGCCTACTGAGTGACTAGATATTAAGGTTACCAATTTAGTGAATTAATTTAAATTTTTAGGGTTCCGTACACCATATAAAAAAACGGAACCCTTATAGGATCACTCGTGCGTCTGTCTGTCCGTCCATCTGTTACAGCCAATTTGCTCCGAATCTACTCGACCAAATCAGGTGGAATTTGGTAGGATGATGTAATCCTATGATCCAAAGTAAATAAATATATTTTTTTAAATAAGTGACATTTTCGGGGGACCAATTAGAAAGTTGAACAAATAAGTTTTGCAAACCTTACCCCCGGTTTCTCGTACACTAACAAGCTGTTTTTTTGTATGCACTTTGGTCAATTGACAGTTGTTAACAGTAGATTAACAGCGTGTTATTGTACGAGAAACTGGGGGTTACTGCGTGAAATATCAAATGAACGGGCTCGTTATGATGATATCAAATATACTTTTGTTATTATTGTAAAATAAATAATTCTGATTTTATTCATGAAAGAAGACGAAAATTTACCATTCCCGCCCCTGATCTCCGAAACTACTGAACCTAAAATTTTGAAAAAAATAAAAAATATAGTTCATTGCTTATAGGTTACAGAAAAATCTATAAGAATTCTATCAATAGAAAATAAAGTGGTGAACTCAATGTAATACGTTCACTTACGGAAAATAGTTCACTAAAACACCAATGTTAGTAGTTAACTCGCGTCTTACTAAATGTGGTACCACAATCAATTGTGATTTAAAAACATTAATTTGACTTTGGCATTGTACGAAACCCTCTCCACGCGAGTTCAACTCGCACTTGGCCGGTTTTTATTTTATATTCTTGCAAATAAGTTAAAAATTACAAACTATCAAACTATGGCTAGCCTGGCTACCCATAACACAGGGAATCCTAGTTTGGGAGCCGGTAACCATTTTTTTTGTAACCGTTTTACAGTAAAGGTTTTTCATTTCATTTCAACTTTTATTTCGTTAAGATATGACTGTTGCGCCAACTGCCCATAAAGGAAAAAAATCGGGAAGAAACCGGAGTGTCTAAGCTATTCACATATAAGGTGTAACAAAAATAGTTAACAATATTGTTAGGATAAAATACAAATATCTTTATTGAGAAATACAGTTTGCCGCAGCAAACTTTGAAGTCCTTGCTCTTGAACTAGGAAAACCTGGGCGTTTGTAAGGAGCAAAAGTCTCTGAACTAAGTTTACAATTCTATGCAAGTAAGTGCTAAACCGTGCACCAGACAAAAATAAAAGTAAGTAGAGAACAAAAATAGCTAAAGTTAAGCCATTTCAAAATAACAATAAATCATTTTTTTTTTCCTTTGAAACAGCCTATATACGTCCCACTGTAGGGCATAGGCCTTCTCTCAGGGAGGGAGTATCGGCTTAATCACCACGCGTGCCCACCGCGGATTGGGGATTTCAAGCGCTGAGGTAGCTCATATACTCAGGTTTCCTCACGATGTTTTCCTTCACGTCAGCGAGTGGTATTGCTACCATAACTTCACTAATGTACATAACTTAGAAAACAAAGTCATAGGTACACAAGCCCGCACGGGAAATCGAACCTGTCTCTTTTTTTTAGGGTTCCGTACCCGAAGGGTGCCAAATGGGACCCTATTACTAAGACTTCACTGTCCGTCTGTCTGTCTGTCTGTCACCACGCTGTATCTCATGAACCGTGATAGCTAGGCAGTTGAAATTTTCACAGATGGTGTACTTCTTTTGTCGCTATAGGAACAAATACTAAAAACAGAATAAAATAAATATTTAAGGGGGCTCCCATACAACAAACGTAATTTTTTTGCCGTTTTTTGCTGGATATTAATAACGATAACAGGTAGATGTTTGAAATATTCACAGTATTTTTAGTTCTATATTCGCTTCAAAAATAAATAATTTAATTAAAATAAATATTTAAGGGGGCTCCCATACAGAAAACGTGATATTTTGCCATTTTTCCCCTATCTTTGTGTCTAATGTTGTATAGATAATGGTACTGAACCCTTCGTGCGCGAGTCCGACTCGCACTTGGCCGGTTTTTTTTTTTATTAATTATCGTGTTGTATGCAATTGGGTGTGTAAGTGTAGAATGCGAGAGTGTAAGTAAGTGCAAGTGTGCAAATGTGTGTGTGTGTGTATAATAGTATGTGTGTGTGTTGATAGAATGTTTTTTACATTTATTATTTTAATTATTTTAATGTAAGGCTTAATAGTGATATTTGGGGAATCATTGTTCTTATTAGTAGTACTAATAATTATTAATTTTTGCGTACGAGGTAATGTAAACATTTTTATTTTAACGTAAGCAAAATTGCTTCAGTATCCTCGTAATTTTGTGGATACATACAGCCAGTCCCTGATTGTTTTTTTTTTTTTTTTTTCACTCAATGAAATAGCGTGTTTCTTTATGGCGCCTAAGGCATTAAGTGAGTTGTAAAATCGAGATGTCAAAAATTATACTGTCGTTGTGCAAATGAGGTATTGGTAGGAAGAACCGGGCAGCGGTAAACTATTTTGTTCGGTTTGGGAGAAATGGTCGGAAGATGTGGTCAGGTCGGCAGGGGGTCCGTGGATGCGAATGGCGAGAGACCGCAAAAGATGGCGTGATGGGAAAAAGACATATACCCAGCAGTGAGCAGAGGTGGGCTGATCATGATGATGATGATGGTACTGCAGTCTTAAATACCCTCTGACGGATTGATAAATAAAAATTTTTGGCACTGTTGAACTGGTAGCCTTCTCATAAACTTCCGTGGTAGGATATGGAAACGGCACAGACCAAAGAGTTTTTTAAAATGATGGTATTCAATAAGATAGGGTTTAAGGACTCCTCCCCAAGCATAGACACAACCAACAGCTTATAATATACATTTGCAAAGTGCCTAGTAGGTCTGTATCAAAAGTTTGAGGTTTGCAGCTTGTCGTAGGTCTTTAAAAATGTAAATTAACCTTACTCGCTTAGTGACTGGAGAAAGTCAAAGTCAAAGTCAAAAATTTTATTCACTATAAAAACAAAATTTTTACTTAATGAACGTCAAAGCTGTTAGTTTCAAAATTAATAGATTATGCGGAGAAGAAGCTAACAAAGAAATTCCACATTTATTCTTTTCAAAACAGAGTACAAAATAGTATGTACTTTTATGATTTGTGTACAATAAAGTGTTCTCTATTTATCTATCTATGTATGTGACCGAATGGAAACCGAACAATCGTGGAAACCGAATCATGGAAACCGAACAATATCGATTGTTTTGTTATGTTAACGCTACTTCTCTTGCTAGAATGAACGAAAAACGGCTCAGACGTGATATTGTTATGGACCTTCCTGGGGTTATCAATTTATTTTATTATTAAAAGTTACGTTAACATAACAAAACAATCTAAGTAGAAAAAAGAATCGATTTCGTCATCAAATATTTCTGTGATATTTAATAAATGAGATTCTTATCACAGACGAATGAGATTCTTATTTGTGTTGGACTTTATAGAGTTATTTCTAAAATATGCAATTCCTGAATCATGCCGATTAGAGTTTGTTATTTACTTGAACTTTTATTCTGGCACTTTTAACTTTTTTTGCCTTTTTGCCATGTTTTAAAATTGAATTTTCGTGGTTTTTCTGCTTTGTAGTGGTGTTGTAGAGTAAATGATGATTAAAACCATAATTATGTATTATAAACATAATGCACTTTCTCCTATGTAGGAAATTGGTAGAGGGCGTGAAGCGCAAAGGAGAATGATCAATTTACTATAGGAGTTAGTCTATTTTTGCGTCTTCTTGCGCATTGATGAAACCAACGATAAAGTATAAGAAATTAGCTCTGGATTATGCAGGAAAAATATTATGAAAATATTAGATGGGAGTTTCGAAAAATCTTAATTTTGAGCCCATGTTTTGAGGTTATGACAACTTTGGTGGTTTAGTGTTATTTTGGATTGGAATTGGCACCTAGTCAGTTTGAATTATAAACATAGGTCATTATTAGGTAGGTATGGTTAGTTAGTGCTAAGTAATAATTCTGTATAAAATACAAAATATATATGATTATATCGCTGCAAAAAGTCGCAGTGTTTAAGGAGCCTAATGGGGGACAAAGAGATAATTTCTGATAAATAAGCACAAACAGTCTTAGGTCCTGCGCACAATTGAGACAAGACTATCCTAAGCCCACAATGGCGGTTTATTTTATTTATTTATTACACATATTGTTCATCATCATCATCATTTCAGCCATTGGACGTCCACTGCTGGACAAAAGCCTCCCCCAACGATTTCCAGAAGGGCCGGTTGGATTGTTCACACACATGGTCATTTTAACAAAAAACTACACTAATTAAACAGTATAAAATCCACTGGAATCAATTTGCAAAAATAAAAGCGTAATAAAACCGCTCGTTTGAATTCCCGTCAAAAACTCCCCGTTTGCAGTTTGCACTTTTGCATTTTATGTAAATAATATGGCTATTATTATATTATTGAAATAAAACTGTAATGTTTTGCTCTGAAAAGAGAAATATTTTATTTCCCAAAAATAACACAAGAATTGCAAAAATTAATTACACAAAACTAAACTTATATCTTACCTGAAAAGAGAAATAACATTTTCAGCTAATATTTCGTCAATTAAATCAACATGTCTTCACTTTTAAAATAACATATTTTCGCAAGCTGCTTTTTTATTTTCAATGTCAATAAATCAAGACATTGACAAACATGACACGCATAGATAATAAAAGTAGTTTAAATAAAGCACTAACCTCTTTATTTACATGTATGTACACGATTTGCGATTTTTGCAATAATGTAATCTAATCTGTGTTTGTAATCTGTATTGATTGACTGAAGTTTTTTAGTTATACAATCAATACAGATATTTTTTAATTATTACTTTTAAACCCCTGATTCTTTTAATTTATCAAATAGAACTATGAAATCATTTTTCAAAAGAAACATTTTGCGGTATAAATGATTAAAGCGCAACATAGACTGTTTTTGATCATTCTCCTTTAATAAAATTACCCACAGCTTGACATTTCAAAAAATATAAAACCGAGAAAAAACGAATAAAACAAAATTTGTTGTAAAACACAAAGTATAATTGAGATGAGTGAAAAATTGCGCTTTTTAGAAACAAACCTATATACCTAAAGGATGACACACACCAACGCGGTGGCGGTAGCGGTCCATGCATAAAACATTTCCTGCAGTAGTATTTATATGGGCGTACTCGTGAGTATCGACCGCCACCGCGACCGCAACCGCCACCGCGTTGGTGTGTTTCATAAGATAAGATAATATTTATATACTGTGCTAAGCATTAATTACATGACACATGTTATCTACTAGACATATAATTATTATTTTCTATGTAGGCCTCTGTTGCCGAACTAAGCAAGAGCCTGTGTTTCGGCAAATAGAGCCACTCCCCTCTGGTTACATTTAGTCGCTAGTGTCTATTTCCTCCGTCAGAGGTGTATTCGCCTATCTGCGGTCTGCGGTGCGTTCCCCTGGTGGACCCCATTCTTAAGAGTCTTGTTCCCTGCTGCCTTAATTAGGGATGACGACAGGTATTCTGGAGCCTACGGCGTTGGCGTTTCCTCTCATTTCAGTAATTGGAAATTAACGAGTATTCTTTTGACAAAGGTGGAATAAAAGAATAAAATTGAGATATGTATTCCGATTTAAGTTTTTATAAAATTTGTTTTTATCGCGTAAGAAGTACCTATGTCATTTTTTCGCCAATGTTATTCAATCAAATCAAACCAAAATATTTATTGCACCGTAATGTAAAATAAAAATATTATTATTATTTAAAGCAACTTATTATTATTATTATTATTTAATACCTTTAATTACACTTAGCCTAATGTAAAATATGGCGAACTTAACACCATAATCATTTTCTACCAGTCAACCGCAGGAGGTGGAAGAAAGATTGGTAGGCTGCAAAGAGTAGAGGGGGAAAAAGTAGAAATGCAATTTACAATATACTTGTACATATAAGGTAAGATTGAATAGACCTACATATTAATATAATGCTATACTATAAAATACTACACACACTACTAGATAAGAAGGCAATACTTAAAATTTACCATACCTGCATAATGATGAGAACGAAGCTCCTTAAATAAAAAAAGCGTCTCACACAACGTTTTATGTGAATAAAGTGCCACCAAAACATATGTAAACATGAAACTGGCCTACTTCTCGTCCGACAATATAAAAACTTTCTTAGTTCCTTGTCTTCGTGAAATTAGCAGTATTAAAATAAATAAGGAAAAATTGGTGGTGCCGGCTGCCGTCGATAGATGGCAGTCGTTAAGCCAAGTCAGAGACCTTAGGGCGGCTTGACAACTTCTGACAGTAGACGATCCACTAGTCTACAAGCCTCCACCAATCCGGACTTGGCCCCCGTGGTGGAGTATGGCCTATGCCTTCCTCAGGGAAGGGACCCGTGCCCCTCGGTGGGGACATAATGGGTTGATGATGATGAGTAACTTTTAAATCTACAGATCACACTTGGCAAGTTTTCATTGTAAAACTATTCAACATCATCAAAAAACTTGCCAAGTTTGATCTGAAGATTTAAAAGTTAAGTACACCATTTTTCATTGTTTGTTATAACACTGCTAATTTCGCGAAGAAAGGGAACTTGGCAAGATCTCATATATCTAGTATTTTTTTGGGACGAGAAGTTGGCCAGTTTGTTTTTTACATGTATGTTTTGGTGGCACTTTATTCACATAAAGCGGTGTGTGAGAGGCTTTTTTTATTTAAGGAGCTTCACGCTCTCCACACTATACATAAAAGTTGGCCTTCTTAAACTAAATTAAATTATTACAAATCATAATAATAGGGGTTAAAGTATGAAATTGCCGTTTTATTTCAATAGATTTTTTGAATTGACATAGAATCTTCATGGTTTGAGGTTTTCGAATGAAACTTTTTTCAAATGGTTTCAATGATGTTCTTTTTTTAAAAAATGTGAAACATTTGAATTTCGACTTTCAATTGTTTTTGTTATTCAATTTAGACAAGAACGATGGATACTGCGAAAATTCGAGTGATTATGAGGCACCCATTTTTCGTATTTTTTTATTTTATTGATTTGACGCAAGTGAGTCAATATTGTGGGTAAGGTAACGTTAAACCATGCCGCTAATTCCTGGGTAGTTTGACTAGAGTCGGCTTCCACTATCTCTCTTAATTCATCGTTATTCACCTGTGTGGGCGGTCTTCCTCGTGGCTCGTTCTTTAAGTCGAAATTTCCATCACGAAAACGTTTAAACCAAAATCGCACGGTGCGTTCATTAGTAGACCCCTCTCCAAACGCAGCATTGATATTGCGGGCTGTTTCTGCCGCGTTAGTTCCGCGTCGGAACTCGTATTAAAAAATCACTCGATTTTTCGCAGTATCCATCTTTCTTGTCTAAATTGAATAACAAAAACAATTGAAAGTCGATATTCAAATGTTACACATTTTTTAAAAAAAGAACATCATAGAAACCATTTGAAAAAAGTTTCATTCGAAAACCTCAAACCATGAAGATTCTATGTCAATTCAAAGAACCTATTGCAATAAAACGGCAATTTCATACTTTAACCCCTAATATAAGTATGGTACATTTCATTACATTATATACATATTTGAACTTGTAACGTTCATTAAGTCGCAGTTTCTGTGTTATTTTTATCATAAAATATTGATTTTTAATAGTTTTCAGTTCTTTTGGTATAATGACATTATTTTTAGTAACGGAGATTCGAAGTCGTTAATTATTTTATTCACCACGGAAATGGTTTTATTCTAATAGTTTAGGGCTTAAAGGTGTGTTTGTAGCATACGTAATTGTTGCATCGTTATAATGGATCATAAAAATAAAGATAACTTTATCACCTAGTACGTAAAGTATGAACTATTGTAGACACTTCTCCATTTCTTCATCAGTTAACTGGCAAACTCTTACAGAGTCGTCCCAAAGTAACTTAGCGTTCTTTTCGTTGTAGCCCCTTGAGGCAGCTGTGATCTGTCTACAGTTCTTAAATAACTCTCCACTAATGTCATTCAGGTTATCATCCAGGGCCACGTGAATTGCCGTTTGAGCTCCTTCAAGGGGTGTCTTAAAAAGAAAGCTGACAAAGATACTCACGATGTAACCGATAGTTGGGCCTGCAACGGCGCCCCAAATACCTGTCCCCACAGCGATACCTGGGTCCACACAGTTCACTGTCACTTTAGATCTCTCCAAACGTCTCGTCAACTCACGCGCAAAATGAATGAAGCACAGTTTGCTGTTCGCGTAGATTTGAAATTTAAACCAATGTTTGGTGTCGTTCATGTATTTTATCCTTATCTTTCCAATCCTGTGTGTAATCGACGACATGTTAACAATTCTGCTTGGCGATTTCTTTAAAATTGGCAATAAAAGTAACGTTAGTAGGAAGTGCCCGTAGTAGTTTATTTGCATGACGCTGTCCAGGCCGTCGACCGAGCGCTTTACTCCAGTTAGTCCGACCCCAACGCCCGCGTTGTTCACCAAAATATCCAATCTTTCTTCAGAGTTCAAGATATCAGCTGCGAAAAAGCGTACAGATTTAAATGAAGCGAGGTTTAGATTTTTGAAGATGACTTTGTTATTTCGGGTTTCTTGAATAATTACTTCCTTTGCGTTCTCTCCTTCTTTATCAAAAGGGCACGCGATGATTACTTTTGCACCTCTTTTGGCAAAATCTTTGGCTATCTCCAGACCAATCCCGGAAGTACCACCAGTCACTAATGCGGTTTTTCCGTACAACTTTTTGTTGGACTTGCAAAAAGCGTTTGTTTTCTTCTGATAGAAACTAACAAGTAGTGTTGTTGCAATTATTGAAACCATAACTCCGGCGATGGCAAACATTTTAAATTAAATTGCACACTCGGTTGTTCGTTTCTGTGATTAGTTTTGAACTGGCGGCAGCGGAGCTAATAGTATCTTGAATATAATGCGTTGCGTCAACCAGCTTTTATAGACTACGAACTTATGAAACAGGAAAACTTAAAACCTTGAAAAAAATATATTTCTGTTAGTTTCAGTGACATCGCCAGATTTATAAATAAACCAGATTTTTTTTTGTACCAAGATAGCCAAGCTACCGAGAAAATATGTGAAATAACTTAATTTCCTTTATTTAATCTTCGTGGTCATCGTCAATAATCAATTATACAATAGTTAATTAATTGCGCAACAATCAGCGAGCTGCTCACGGCAAATCCATTCACTACGATGCTGAACTTTGGTTGCCATCGATACACGTAGAAGCTTGATTAAATTTTTACGGAAAACCTTTTCTTTACAATGTCACTGTGTTTTACTAATAAAAAATTATAAATGTGTACAGAAAGAAATATATTATACTTCTTAGAAAATATAGACTACTAACCATTAACTACTTAAAATACTATTGTTCTTCAGTCAACATTAAATCCTTATAGAATCATCCAGAACCAACCGCGCATCTTCTTCACAGTATGCCTGAGAATCCCATTTTACAATTTACAAAATACTCTCCGCTTACTTTCTCCTGATTGTCCTGCAAAGCCATGTTGAATTTTGGGCTCCTTCAAAAGCCGTTTTGAGAACGGCCTTAATGTAACAACTTAAGATGTATCCGAGCACCTCACCCGCTATTGTGTGCCACATCGGTGTGCCGACCGCTCGGGGGTCAGCATTGTTCATTGTCACACCAGAATTTTTCAATTTCCTGCTAAATTCACGAGCACAATGTATTAGGCACAATTTACTATTTTCAATTAACTGGACACTCAGTATTATTCATTTACGCTATAATGATCTTCCCAATTCTGTGCAGGCAGGAACTTGTTAATCTGAGTAAGAAGTAGCCATAGTAGTTGACTTTTATGATTCAGCTTAATCTGTTGATCGATAGTCTCACGCCAACAAGTTCGAAGCCGCTCCCAGCGTTGCTCATCAGTATATACCATCGGTCTTTGGTTTCAAGGATGTCAGCAGTGAAATCTTTTACAAATTAAAATTACCCTACATCCAGGTTATTGAAGACCATATTGTGACTCCCTGTTTGTTCAGAGATTACTTTTCTGGCGTGTTCTCCTTCCTCGTCGAAGGTCTTGCACCTCTCATAGCAAAATCTTTGGCTATTTTTAGAACCATTCCTGAAGATCCTCCTGGCACTAAGGCTATTTTGCCCTCTTATGTACTTTTTCCGTGACTTACAAACGGCATTTGTCGATTTATTGTAGACTTCATAACGCCACAGAAAACGTTTGTATGGGAAATAGAAAAGGGCTGTTTTTAGGGTTTTCCCGGAAATTATTCGATTTTTTCTCGCCTTTTAAACCTTCCCTAGACCTCCACGAACATTTCAAGACTAAGATAAGATAAATCCGTTCGTTCAGCCGTTCTCGAGTTTTAGTGAGACTAGCGAACAGCAATTCATCTATATATATATATATAGATACTCAGCAACAATATTATCACGGTTATAAAAAAAACTTGCAGAAGAATAATTTTTTTTTCTGAAACATTGGTTCCCACAACTTAAATGGTAACGTTACAGTTGAGAACAGTTGATATTATTTTCACGGTTTAGTAAAAGTCGTTCATCATCATCATCAGCCATTTGACGCCCACTGCAGGACATAGAACTCCAACTGCCACAATTGTTTGCAAAAAGTCGTTCGTATTGACGTAAATATCATAAGTTGTTCGCATTGACAAGTAAAACAGCCTACGTTCGGATGTATTTCGGATACAAAATTGGGGACAAAGATACCTACGGACAAAGATGCTAAGAACACGTGTCAATCAAGTTACACGAAATAAACATGCACTTAGCGATCTTAGGAGGGATTTCGAATTCGCATACTTCTGATTTTCTAACGCCCCGTTTTTATTAAACCTTTGTTTTTAAACCGATTAACCTAAACACACACCTATGTCTCAGAAGGGTAAACGAGAAGAGGCGTGGCGCACGATTTACCGTATTCTTTGCTTAATAATTGTACCTTTGTTTATTTTCTTATTTATTAGAGACAGCATTAGACATTTGTTAGTTAAAAAAAATATTACGGACACAAGACATTATAAAACTTACAATCTAGCCTAAAACCCAATTATTATTACTCTTGACTGACAGTTACTTATAATACTAATTAACTGTCTTATACACTCCGTGAGATCCGTTTATGAATTATCACAATTTTTTTAAGTCAATCGAAATATAATATAGAAAAAAATCGCCAGAAATGGCTACCGACTAAAATTTGGAGCAATGTAACGTTACATTGGCGATTCTGCCACACACAAACCAGTGAATTATGGTGACTGACACCAACTGATAAAATATAGGATTTATGCAATATGTATTTAACGTATTGATTTTAAAGTTCCGAGACCTAGCTCCCGACTGAAACACTCGGCTGTTTTCACCCTGCCTATCGGCAGAACTAACATAGGCATCTTTGTAAAGAATATTTCAGAGTGCCAAACTCACGCCGCCTCTACATAACGGTCAATAGAGCGACTGTTTTCATGTGAACGTCAGAATGGCACATTCGTTCCAGTAAACTGAAATAGATTTGTCTTTATACTAAGGAACCCTAACTAGACTCTGCTATCGCTACAATGCTATTTTTATATTCTCAATCCATAAATCAAGCATGGTGTATGAAAGTGCAGTCGACTTATATATTACCCAAAGCATGTAAACTATAAACAGTCTCATACACCAGCCGGTGGTAGCGGTGCGGTAGAACGCTGGCTTCTTATTCGGAAGGGCGTGGGTTCGAGTCCCGGCATAGACCAATGACTTTGTTTTCTAAGTTACGTACATTTATGAAGTCAAAGTAGCAATAGCACTCGCTGGCCGTCGGAAAACATCGTGAGGAAACCTGAGTGTCTGAGGTGTCTACATTCCGCAGCGCTTGAAATTGCGAATCCGCGGTGGGCACGCGTGGTGACTAAGCCCATACTCTCTCTCTAAGAAAAGACCTGTGCTCTATGGAGGTGTACGGGCTGCGTTATTATACACCGGCCATGTTGAAGTTAAGATTGCCGGTGTATTGTCGTGACGTCTAAACCACCATTAAGTTTGCCACCGGCCTTATACCAAATATCCGAAACAGTACTGTCTTAAACACACCTAACTGTCTTAAACATACATATAACCCAACCTAACAAAAATATCATAGTAACAGATATTTCCAATTTGAAATGGTGTTGGCGCCTGAACAAACACTACTAGCAATTCAAATTTAAAATTAGATACTACATTATTATTATTATGTAAAATTAATGCGAGTCTAATATACAGATAAAAGAGATTATAATAGCCACAATGATAAGATCGCAACGGGTGTAAAAGAGAGAGCAAAGAAATGTATTATTATATTTGCATATTTAGTCGCTGACTATGGGCCTCATAAGAAGGCTCAATGTCGCCCAACGAGCAATGGAGAGAGAGTTTCACTGCGTGATGACTGGGCGAAAAAGTTCTGACCTGGCCACCGCGGACCGGACGACCCAGTGTGGAAAAGCCCCCAGATGGTCTGACGACCTGGTTACGGTGGCGGGGAGTCGCTGGATGCGGGCGGCACTAGACCGGGAAGCTTAGAAAACCATGAGGGAGGCCTATGTCCTGCTGTGGGCGTCAAATGGCTGATGATGATGATAATTATGTACATATTTTTTATGCTAAGCACGCTGGAGTGCGCATAGCCGAGTTCTGGGCCAATAAAATTGGTTTTGTCACCGACACGATAAGAAGAACCATTTTATTAAATAACTATTATTATATTATATTTGACTGCCTCGTTGGTCTAGCAGTATCAAGTCTGATTACCATTATTTTTGCTGGAGGTCGTGTATTCGATTCCCACTGGGGGCTGCCACGTTTTTTATGTCCTTGCCTGTTTATCATAGCACAGGGTGTCCTAATTTGGGACCAACTGATTGTTTCGTGTATAATTAAATAGTGAATGGCTAACAAATAGTACAAATAAATAGTTGTGGCAGGCTAACAGCTCTATGGTTGGATGATATGGTTGATTCGAACTATTGAGAATCGAACTAGTAAGAATGAACGGCGCACTTTAAGACGTTTCAAACGAGTATCAGTCTTAACCAGTCTCAGATTCTCAGCGTCGAATAATCTTACTACTTACATCGAATAATCTAACCTAACCTAACCAGTCTCCCATTCTCAGCGTCGAATAATCTTACTACTTACATCGAATAATCTAACCTAACCTAACCAGTCTCCCATTCTCAGCGTCGAATAATCTTACTACTTACATCGAATAATCTAACCTAACCTAACCAGTCTCCCATTCTCAGCGTCGTATAATCTTACTACTTACATCGAATAATCTAACCTAACCTAACCAGTCTCCCATTCTCAGCGTCGAATAATGTTTTGTTGTCTCTTTCCAGCCAGCAAAAGTGGCGCAGTCACTGCTACTCTTCTGTCAAGGGCAAGGACTTCTGACGTCACTGCCGCCGCCCGGCGTGGAACGCCGCATGTCCCGGGCCATGTCTATGGAGGAGTACGACAAGCCTAATATTCGGCGTCTCTCTCTTACACCAAGCGTCTCTGAGTCACCGCCGCAAAGGAAGATGTAGGGAAGACTGCAGCCGGCTGCTTTGCTGGAGTAAGCCGCTGGGGATCTAGGGAAGGTTTACGTTGTAACTGTTCTAATCGCAACTGGATTGCAAATGTACCTAGAACTTTGTATCAGTATTTCGAATCATTAAAGTTACAATTTCTAAGCAATGTCTGTCATGTGGCAGACTCGACTAATGGTCAATCATCAGACAGTCTGCTTAGGCAACTGAACCACTGATGCAAGGTGATTTCCTTCAGTCTATGTGACCACAGGCTGTTATTGATAGAGCGTAGCGTAGGCGTGTATGGACACCGAATATTTACGGTATGTAGGCGTCTGTAGAGATGTTTATAATTTGAGTACATTGTCCTGCAGGTACTGTCCCTGTCCACGACTTTGTCTTTAGTGACATGTGGCGCTGCTGGGACCAATGCCTCGTTGCGTGCTTCATTTTGGTGCATTTGTTTTGGCCGCTCGCCGCGCCCCATTTTAACTGCCGCCGAGGGGCACTGCGCACCAAATTCCGTCGAAATCTTGACGTTTGCGATGGCAATTAGTATGGAGCTTGCTCGAGAGCTAGATGTTAAGAAACCTTCAGGGATTGTTGCGCATAATTGGGCCTCAGAACGTCGATTTTACTAGGAGCCATTAGGCTCCTAGCAGAGAACAGGGGCTAGAGGAGTCGTGAGTTACAGGTGGTATCTCTTAACGTGATAATATAACGAAATAACGTTATGATCAGGGTGGCCGTAATGTTGTACAACGCGTTCGTTCGCAGCAAATTAGAAGATAGTATCCTTACATAGGATCCACGGGAGGCTAAATACATTTCGATGATTGAAAGGGTTCAGAGGAAGTTTGCTAGATATGTAAACAAATTAATTTATGGGAGCTATACTTTGCTCTATCCCTCTATGTTTGTGTACGATATGGTTGGGCTCGATACTCTGAAGCTGAGAAGGAAATTGCAATTCGCTGTACATATTGTCTTGCGAAATTGATGCGAAATTGTTTTTACAATTTTGGTGTACTGTGAAGTATCAGACAAATACGTGCGCACGCGGCGGCGCCGGCACCAGCTGTTCGCGGAGCTCTCGCTGCGCACGCGATGCGCTAATAATGCGCCCACGGCCAGGGCCCTCGCCCTGCTCAACGAGTTTGATACCGAGGTCCAACATGTTGACATCTTTCTTGACTCCATGTATAATATTGTTGTACATTTAAGATTACACTTATGTAAAGTGTACCTACAATAGTTATAGTAACATTATGAGCGTTTTGGGCAACTGTACCTAAAGTACCTAATTTTGCATCTCTTGCAACGCATGAGATCATTATTTTAAGATTTCACCTGTTTGTCTTCTTGTCATCTTGTTGTAGGCTTTTCAGTATTATTTTTAAGAGAGCAAAAAATCGCTCGAAATAAACCAATAAACTGCACTAATGTCGAGATACTGACACTTTCTCACATGTCTGGGTCAGCCGACCCTGTTCATGTTTTGGCTCTAGCTTGAAGTGAAGAATTACAGTAACCTCCCGATCTCCAGACATAGTATACGAGTACCTCTGTCTTCAATACCTATAAGTTTCATAAAACGTGTCGATAAATGTTTATAAAGTTAACCGTCGTTTCCTAACTGATAATATAATTTCGTAAAGTATATAAATACTTAATTGGACTGTCACGTAATTTTTTAAGAAATTTGAAGTTACAGGCCATTATATAAGTATTTACTCAATAAAAATTCTCAAAACAGACACCGACGGTAAATGTTATTTTTTGTGAAGCAACACTCCATATAATTATATACTCACGCCTGCATGCCCGAGTGGAAGGTAAATGTGCGAGTTTCCCTAGAGGCCACAATAGGAGAAGAATGGGACTAAGGAACATGGGTATCCACGTGGTCCCATTACCAAGTGAGACGACGAGAAAATCATGCTTCAGCGATAGTTGGTCACCAGAGCTAACTCCGATAAAAAAATCTGGCCCGGAGGTTGCGGAAAAGTTGTTTACGTGTGTGGTTGTCGTGTGGAGGTTCTGTATACCTAAACGATGGATTGTGAATTGGACGTTCTGGAACACCTAAACGATGGCAGTTATTATTTCGTTGCTCCCTCAGAGCATATTGAGATATCTGTGGTTGCTCCGCAACATGAATAAGTTCTACATAATAAGTTAATGCTAATAGTAGGTTTTACCTATGTCACTATGTAATAATTAAAAAGTGGTTGCACTACACACTTTAATTAATTAATGATTCCTAATAAATAAGCAAAATACGTGTTATACTTAGATGTGGAAATGTTTAAAAGATAGAATAAAGTCACATGTTATGCAATGTTACATATTGTATATATATAACGGTTTTTATGATCTTGAAACATGTCAATTAGAGCTTGTAAATTACAAAAACTTTTTTTCTAGTAATATATTAAACGGGTCTAACCGCGATTATGTATTAGGTAAAACTTAATTACCGTTGATTCCCGACGTTGCAGCTGCCGTGGTCGCAGGTAGACTGAAGTGGCGAGTACAGTCAATTATTGTAGTGAGGGTAGGTGGTCTACCCTCAAGTCACGCTTAGTTCTTCGCAGCGGGCCGACACACAACACTCACTGCAGTTAGACCCGTTTAATATATTCTTATGTATGAGCATCGCGAGTCATTAAAAATACTTTTTATCTACTTATTTTTTTTGTGGTTTTACTGTTTTTCTACTTTGTAATGGTGCCAAACGGGACCCTATAACTCTGCCTCCGCTGTCTGTCTGTCTGTCTGTCCGGCTGTCAGACCTTTAAAGGGCTCTATCTTTGGAACCGTAATAGGCAGCTAGTTAAAATTTTCACAGAGTATAATATGTTATTTCGACGAATTACCTAACAAATAATAAAATTTTAAAAATAATAACAAAATATTGAAAGTCTCCATATAAGAAACGTGTTTTTTCGTCGTTTTTTTGTTTATGCTTTATCGTAAAAACGGTAATACATACATAATACTACAGGCTACTACATAATACAGGCATCAAACTTGGCGTGATTGTGGTACTTATTATATATTATAACGACAAATAATAAAAAATGGCCAAGTACGACTACGGAACCCTCGGTGTGAGAGTCCGACTCGCACTTGGCCCGTTTTTTTTTTTTAATTATTGATAGATAATACCTGAAACCAGATGCATTAGATAGAATGGACATTGTTCTTTGTAGGACAATAGTTACCAAAGGTAGAGCGCATAAAGCGTGAATTATGAAGTCAAATTATGTAAGCAATGATTTGAAAATCATATGAGAAAAAACTCACAGATCAAACGTTTATCGTTACTCAATCTCTAATTGACGTTTTTCAGAATAGCGCATGTTAGAGGTATCCCTGTATACATAATTACAGTGAACTAAGAACAAATAATGTTAAACTTGTTGTATTTTTGTTTCCACAGTATTAAGATTTTTTAGATTTTATAGAAATGTTAAGTTTTTTTTAGCAAAGATTTGATATCAATATTTTTCATAAAGTCTATTTTTTATTTAAAAATATATCATGTGTTTCAGGTAATGGTACTGAATTGAGTTTGTATAGCGTAATATAAAAGTTTTATGTAAACATGGGTTTTATTTTAAAAGCCTACAAAAGAAAAGTTAAAGTAAAAAGTAAATATTTTTATAGATTTTCGTACCGATAAAACACTTCCCGTCAATCTGCTATATATATCCAATAATGATAAGAACACGAGGCTTTGGGGCAGCAACCGTCAACCTTAACCCCTGAGGCATCCCGGTGCTACCAAGCGCCAAAAATGGAAAAAAAATGTATAATTCAGTAAATGTTTTTGTTATACAAAAACTCTCTCTATCTATCTATCTAAAATTTAAGGCTTAGCCGTTTATGGTAACTACAGGGTGACTTTGAATTCGTTCACCGTATTTTAAAGGGACATTCTAACCATGATTTAGAAACATATGGTGCTTGTTCTGGAAATAATGATGCGGATAAAAAAAATTGTTACCCAAAATTATATCACAAACAAACAATATGGACAAAAAGTAATAAAATAAAAAATAACCATTTATTGATCGTCTTTCGGTCGGCGCTGGCCAAGAGACCTATTTTTGAATCACTCGTATGAAATTGTATCGTCGAATGCGACTTAAGTCACACTCGTCTTCTAAGTCGCATGATGTCGTTTTTCCGTATTTTTGAATCGTTCGCCTGAAGTGTTGCCAGTACAATTTGAAGTATTGTATTTTATCCATTCCACGCAGAAATAAAAAAACCGGAAACTACCGTAACAGAAACGAAACGTAAAACACTGTTTTATTGGCTGTTTAAATAAAAAATCTTTGTCTTTTGATACAAACAAAACACTACTACTGTAATTTTGGTTTGTGTTCTAACGAAATGTCGAAATCGTTTTTTGACAATTAATCTACCGATCGCCATGCGAGGCGAGTGGTAAGGACCATTCGTTGCAGTCGAGTGATTCAAAAATACGGAATTTCAGATGTCGAACGAAAATCAGTAGAAATCGAGCGCTCGACGCGATACGAGTGATTCAAAAATAGAGCTCCTGGTCAATTGTTTTTTTGGTTCCGTACCCAAAGGGGTAAGGGACCCTATTACTAAGACTCCACTGTCCGTCTGTCTGTCTGGCTGTCTGTCACCAGCCTGTATCTCATGAACCGTGATATTTAGACAGTTGAAATTTTCATGTTTTTCTGTTGCCGCTATAACAAAAAATACTAAAAACAAAATAAATTAAATATTTAACGGGGGCTCCCATACAACAAACGTTGTTAAAGAAAGCGCTCGCCATCTGTGTAACCTTCACAGCGCCGTTGTCATGTCGTTGTTATAAATGTCAATGTTAAACGCTTCTTGTTAGTTTCTGTAGATGGCGCTGTTCGCAATGTAGCTAATCCATCTTGTCTCGATCTTTGTCTAATGTTGTATAGATAATGGTACGGAACCCTTTGTGCGCGAATCCGACCACGAATATTTAGAAAAATGTTTTACCATTACTGATAAATCATTAATAATACTGTTTTCGCAATGAAAAGAACATTCCCTCAAATACGGTGAACCAATTCAAAGTCAGCCTGCAGTACCTACCTAAATAGTATTGAGTTACTATAGCGTGACTGAATCATAAGCATGAGTTGAATTGTGTAATTATTAAATACAGTTTAACTCATGTTTATGATTCATGAATTAAGTAATATTTTTAAGAAACATTTTTAAGAATACATTTTTAAGAAACTATGGCAAAAACATGTATTTCATCCAGATAGCAAAAAAAAAAGAATGCAGGTATTCCACTGCTACCCTACAATTTGGTTACAATTTACAATTTGGTTACAATTTGCTCGCATGGAACACCTCGAACATTTTCTTCGTGTTTATTATTTTATATATTTAGTAACTTGAGTAATTTAGTCTTAAAGGTTACCCTATGATATTGATGATATTATCAAAAGTCAAAACTACGACTTGATAAACGTTACAAGATAAACGAAGGTTTTCAAGATCTAGATTGTTTTGGAGAAAATATGGAAAAAAACTCCTAACTTCGTTTAAATTTATTATTCTGGAACTCAAGCAATGCACTGGCTTTAATTCCAGACATCTTTATCATCTAAACAATTTAGCAGTTTAAAAGTCACAAGAAAAACCCGTGCTTACAGTGAAGACAAGAAACTTGGAAAGTTCTTACGAGACGTTGGCCAGTTTGTTTATTATACACCATTAATTTTCGGTGGTTTTAAAGACATCGAAAAATGAACGTGCCTGACAATAGCTATCGTATCCACTAGTTTGTATTTTAAAAACCACCCACAAATCAGCCAGCATATGTTTTGGTGTGATATTTAAGTAACAAGACTCCAGTGTCCACTGTCATTTGAAACTTGCAACTACACAATAGCGGTACAGTGCGTTCACCATAAGAAGTCCCCTGTCTTATGGTGAACGCACTGTTTAATAATGTACTCTGTGCCCCTGTCGTCGTAGCGTGCAAACGTGACGGTGGCAAGGGACAAGTTATAGTGAATGAACTGTAGTTGACAGTCATGGTAATTATCCACAGATTAAGGGTAAATCTTATAGAAAGTGTATATATAGCCGCACATGGTTGTTTAATAAAAATAGCTAAATTGCCGCAAGCTCACTTATTATATAACTTCGCCCTCCACCAAAAATCACAATGTTTTTAACAATATGGATTACAATGCATGCTTCTTTCTTCAAAGAGCAAGGAAAGAGTATTTTACACTATTCGAGAGCCAAAGTTAGCACCTTTTTGAAAGTTCAAATTAGAAAAATTTTGGACCACAGATTCCTTTTATTTGTAAGTAAACCAAACTAAAGAATAACATGTATACATATAAACTTTTGTACCCTTTTTGAATCTCTTTGGGGTAGAAATTCGTCTATTACTGCGCGAGACCAGTTCGTGTGTGTACAGTTCAAGAGAATAGGTAATGCAAAAATAATAAAAAAATTCAGAAATCCTGAAACTCCTTTATACTATGGAATAATCTTTTGCCTGCATTGACAAATATTATTAAAATAAAACGTTGTAAAAAAAATCTATTTCCCCATAGAATCCGTCCTGAGGTAACTAATAGAGTATGTTATTTACAACGATGAATTTATTTTGTGCAGAAAACATTTTATTCTATGTGTGTGTTGATTAAAACAATAGGCATGATGACAGTAATTGAAAATCACTAAAATTTAATTGTGGTATACGCAACACGTATGTATTTTTTTATTAAGTATAAGTTTAAGTTTAATAATGAATGACGTCAGTTTGAGGAACACGCGAGTAAACACGTAGAATAGAACCGAACATGCATAAGCAGCCTATATATGTCCCACTGTAGAGCACAGGCCTTCTCTCAGGGAGAGAGTATGGGCTTAATCACCACGTGTGCCCACCGCGGATTGGCGATTTCAAGCGCTGGGTTATGTGAATAGCTCAGGCACTCAGGTTTCCTCACGATGTTTTCCTTCGCCGTTAGCGAGCGGTATTGCTACTATAGCTTTACAAATGTACATAACTCAGAAAACAAAGTCATCGGTACATGCCCGCACTGGGAATCGAACCCGGGTCTCTTGCTTCCGAGTCCAATGTTCTACCCACTAGGCTACCACCGCGTATACACGAACATATTACGTTATAATCTGTGACATCATAGGTAACAACCAAGGATACAACGTACCTATACGAAATTGCTGTGTTGTCATTTTACACTTTTGCACTATGACATCACTTGCGACGCCATAACATTGGTGCGTTTCATCGGGAATTTGAAATTTAAAAACTTAAATGTTTTTTTTACCATTAAACCAATGAAATAGATAGATATACGTTTTGGGACATTAGAGGACAGGTTTTCAAAATTTGTGATCATGCCTATTTCTAGAAAACGTAGACTACTAACCACTAACTACTTAAAGCCTTCCTAAAATACTATTGTTTTCGAACTAAAACTTTCGTAAGCACTACGCATTACCAAGTAAGTGAATCCGGAATTAAGTTAATAATACGATTGTTCACCAACAAGTTTGCAAATCTTTACCGACTGATCCCAAAGTAATCGCGCATTTTCTTCACAGTATGCCCACGAAGAAGCTTTTCCTACTTTGCAATTTGCAAAATACTCTCCGCTTACTTTCTCCAAACTGTCCTCCAAAGCCACATATATTGCAGTTTGGGCTCCTTCAGAAGGCGTTTTGGAAACTACCTTTATGCACGAACTAAGTATATTTCCGAGCATATCACCCACCAGGGTGTGCACAATCGGTGTGCCGACCATCCCGGGGTCAACATTGTTCATTGTCACACCAGAGTCTTCAAATCTTCTGCCAAATTCACGAGCGTAATATACTAGGCACAATTTGCTATTACCATATATTTTCATTGGACACCATTGATTCATTTGCGCTACATTTATCTTCCCAATTCTGTGCAGCAAGGAACATGTGTTAATGACCCTGCTTGGAGCAGATTTCTTCAATAGCGGCAGAAGAAGTTGGGTAAGTAAAAAGTGGCCATAATAGTTGACTTGCAGTATCGGATTTAATCCGTCAATTGAGGTTGCCATGCCAAAAAATCTGAAGTTGATGATTCCAGCGTTGTTCATTAAAATATCCAACCGGTCTTCTGTTTTAAGGATGTCAGCAGCGAAATCTCTCACAGAATTAAACGACCCTAGATCCAGGTTTTTGAAGACGACATTCTGATTTCCAGTTTGCTCCGATATAATTTTTCTAGCTTTTTCTCCTTCGTCATTGAATGGGCATGCTATGATAACTCTGGCACCTCTTCTAGCAAAGTCTTTGGCTATTTCTAGTCCCATTCCTGAAGATCCTCCGGTCACTAAAGTTGTTTTTCCGTCTAACTTTTTTTGTGATTTACAAATGGCATTTGTTGCTTTATTGCAGATAATCAGAAGTAATATTATCACAATTACATACAAAAACATCTCACTAGTGAACATTTTATTTTTTTCCTGAAAAAATAGGTTCTGATATATTCTGTGGTATCTCCGCACTGGTCAGATTTATACTGTCATTAACATATTTCAATATACATTTAAAGCTATTTATAAGCACCAAATAGTTATTAATTGTATAAGTAAATGAGTAATGAAAACAAAAATTAACGATCCTGCAGTTTTTTATAATTATGGTGTCGAAAATCGTAGAAAAACCAATGAAATTGTGTAAATATTATGTGAACCGTCAGTCAAGGTTAAGGCGGCTAATAGGGCAAGCTTAATAACAATTTTAGGGCTCCGTCGTCAACAAGGAACCCTTATAGTTTCGCCATATCCGCCGTCTGTCTGTTTGTTGACGCGATAAGTACTAGAAAGCTAAAATTTTGCATATATATATACATGTCAATCACGCCGACAAACTGATCGATGGCGTTTGTCGGCGTGATTGACATGTACATATATGCCATCGTATACTACTGAAAACAATTAGGGCAATAAGATATCAAAGTGGAGTAAAACCTTCGGTCTTAAGTTATAACTGGCCACTAAATATTAAAGTGGCATCCTTTACAAAAATGAAAAACAGAAGAACACCAGCGTTTTTGTTAGAAGTTTTTAATATTGCAGTGGCCAAGAGACTACGTAAACTTTGTTCACAATGTTCACTTTGTGACATTGTTCATCAAAATAAACGTGGGCAGTTATAATTAAAAATAAAGAACTTTTTGTTATTCCGCTTTGAAATCATATTCCCCTAATTGTTTTGAGCGTACGAATAAAAGAACCACAGAAGTATTTCTTCCTACAAAATTCACTCTCAAAAACGGCCCCTGTCCTCTCGATTAGTCTGTCTGTACCAATGAAATGAGCTGCTGTAGAGAAAATTACAAATATTGTCATATGTAAGGAATTTAAGTAGGTACAGTGTCCAACAGTGCATTGGTGAAATCATCATCAGCCATTTGACGCCCACTGCAGAACATAGGCATCACTTATGGTGCTCAAAGCTTCCCGGTTTTGTGCCGCCAACATTCAGCGACTCGCTGCCACCGAAACCGGTCGTCAGACCATCTGGTGCGGGCTTGCCCACGCTGCGTCGTCCCTTCCTCGGTCGCCTCAGACCTTTTACGCCCCAACGGCCATCAATTCTCCTATGTGCCCTGTTGGAGACCTGCGCCACTCAGTGGAGCCCCGCGTTCCGCACGGGCCAACGCACGCCAGAACGGGTCGCAAGCGGGCTTACTGACGTGTCTACACAACTTTTGAATTCTTTTAATTTTCGATTATACTCCGCCTAGATTGTACAGTCCACTTGCTTTATTTATACCATAAGCCTACAGCCCCGACAACTGCCACTTCAACTGAGCAATTCTTAGAGCTAGGTATATCAGTAACTCGGGTTTTGCTCCGGATCCCCTCATTCCTGATTCGATCACGCAGTGAACCTAACCTAACATAGCTCTTTCCATTGCTCGGTGACCTTGACCCTTCTTATGAAGCCCATAGGCAGCGATCGGTGAAATATCGTAAAGAAAACATTTTTATTTTTTTTCGTCAACCTGGTTTTTGCCAAAGAAAGAATATTTTGCTTCAAACGTGAAGTGTGATAGAAATTATCCAAACATAACAATTATGCAGCCCCTAAGTTCAGCTCTGCGGGGCCCGATGAAGGAACCTGCTTCGTAGGTGTTTCGCCCTATTCGGAAACTTAGTTGAGGACTTGCCGAGACTAATCCTTTTTATAATATAACCTTTCGAAAAAAATTCTGGTCCGGCCCAAATTCGAGATAGCGACGCATGAAGCTGGTCCCTCAATCTACACACGTAGGTACTCTGATGTATACCTGTGGTCATCACTGTACAATTGGGTATTTGACAAAATATCAAATGAGTTACTTTTAAAACGGAATTTTGTATGAAAATACTGGCTTATGAAGTCACATTTCAGAGCACTCTTTTTATGTTTAATCTATTTAAAAATTGTAATAACTAGTAATTGACTAAAAGAGATAAATTTTCCGAGATATTTTGTAATTTTTGTTTTAATCGAGCATATGAAATAATTTATTGTTGATCGTGTCAAATACCGTATTGTCTCAAGTCAACTACTAGGTCTTGGTAAACTTATTCCGTGAATCCCAGGGGTGGTCCCTTGGTCCACGTGCACATAATAAGATTAGGTAGTGACTGTGCATTAGTGATATACTGCAATAATTTTGGGTGGTTTGAAAGCCGCGGTTATGTGATTAGTAATTAGAAATGGCATCTATTTAGACTATTGCTTTTAAGTATAGATGTAAATAAAAAAGAGGAGCCAGGACACAAATGTAGCACGTTGTCATAAATAAAATTTCTTTATTCTTTAAAAAAAAGTTGAGTAATGGTGTTTCGAGTTGAGAAATCTTGCTTAAAAAATGCGCGTGCATATCAATAATTATAAGAATAAAAATGCCATAAAATTAAAATAACAAACTAAATTAGCAGTACAACGAAATATTAGACAAACTTAAAAACAAGGTTAAGATTTTCGGATTATTCCGCTGGTCAATGCTATAACTCGCGTCGTAGCAAAGTTCCATGAAAAAGATGTATTCCTAAAGTTTGGTGTTCCCAAGGTTTTGTATGCGATAACAATTCACAGTTCATCTCTCAAAATTTTGTAGATTTCTACGTCGATCTACCTAATATAAATAAAATATTCTATAATACCGTATATGCCCCTCATCCTGATGAGAGGTATAATCAAACTATTGAAACTTGTACATCCTGCTTTGTGCGAGATGATGAAATTGAAAATGAAAATGAATGAAAATAAAAATGTATTTATTATCGGTTCAGGATTACAGAAACCATAAGTTTATTACACAAATTTAATTATGATCTTAGAAGATGGTCTCAATTTCTTCCTCATATTCAGTTGGCTTTGAACAACAGTGTGATTTAAGCCACTCATTTGACTCCCAACTTTTTGATGTTCAGTAGAGCATCGATTCAATGAGTAGGTACTTTGATTTAGATACTATTGATTTTTCTAGTAGGCAAACCTTTGTTTGCTGATTCTTATCCGTTCTCAAAGAAATCTTTGAGGTTTCTTCTTCTTTGTCGGACGCATATAATCGTAACGCTGCCAACTAAGGTGGATTCTTATCGTACAGGCGATATTGTTTGGAGGCGTAATTTTGTTCAATCCTAGTGCTGCTCAGATTAAAAAATCCCAGTAGTTCTTCCGACAGAACTACTCAACAGAACAGGTGGAAATAGAGGAGATTTTCGGCTAAACTAGCTCCTTATTTTATCAAAAGTAAAGTCGTAGAGAAAATTCCTAATGGGAGGTCGTTTTCACGTCAAATTAAAATATCATGAATCATTGATACCTCTCTCGGTGAGCATATTTAATATTTGCAGTATAGTTCCATCACTTTGAACCGGGTGTTGGAAATCACGGAACAAGGCAATGGAATTAATGCGAATAAAGGGATTTTCTGTTCGTTCCACTATTTGATTTCCTTTGTTACCCATGTTACTACGAAATTTACTACCAGTAGTAACACAGTTTTTTTTCCCGTATTACTACTGGCTATCGAAGTAGTAACATGGGTAAATTTTTACTTCCCTTGTTACTACTGACTATCGAAGTTGTTATACGGGTAGTTTACTTTTTTCCGGCGTTACTACTACTGAGCTTCTACTGTTAGAGCTTTAAACAAAAAAAAAAAATAAACAAAAATAAGATTGTTTTGAACCCTGATGTGTTCTAAAAGTACCAGGAGAGCATAAAGTTGTCAGAGGTTTGTTGAACACCCAACAAACCTCTGACAACTTTATGACGTTATATAGTACCCTGCCTGCCTGATTACATTTTCGTATTGCAAAAACTACTAAAAGTAAGAATAGTTTTGCCAATAAGTACCACGAGTACATGGCCTGTTAGGTATTGTGTAGTCAAATGTAATGAATGTTAAGCATAGATAAACTACGATAAAATAAAAAAAATACTAATAAAAAATTATATAATACTAGTTGATCGCACGCAGTCTTTTGCGCGTATGTACGATTATATTTACATTATATTTTATAATATTAGTAGGATATATACTCAACCTCCAAAAAATAAAACACAGGGTTATTGTGTAATTTTATTTTAATTAATATGGGTTTATTTCAGTTTCCTACTATCACCTAACTTGTTTGTTTTGTGAAGGAAAGTTAGGTGATAGTAGGAAACTGAAATAAAATACCCAAATGGCCCAAATTCGAGATAGCGACGCGTGAAGCTGGTCCCTCAATCTACACAAGTAGGTACTGTGAACTACTAGGTCTTGGTAAACTTATTCCGTGAATCCCAGGGGACGTCCCTTGGTCCACACGCACATAATAAGATAAGGCCTAGCCCAGAAAGGGCGATTTCGCCGCGAATCTCGCGCGAGTCGAGAGTCCGGCATTCGGTCCTAATCGCCGGCATTGCGAGGTGCACGCGATTAACGCGTATTTTAATTCGCGCGATGCTTGTGGACGCGATGCACTGGCGCCTAGTACCTCGCCGACGCGCGTATAAAGTCGCGCGAAACGATTCGCGGCGAATTCGCTCCTTCTGGACAAGGTCTTAGTAGTAACAAGGGAAGTAAAAGTTTACCCATGTTACCACTTCGATAGCCAGTAGTAACACGGGAGAAAAAAATTACTGTGTTTCTACAGGTAGTAGCACGGGTAACAAAGGTTTGATTCTCTATTTTATTCTACTAGTCGGTCCAGTTTTCATTGACCTTGTAATCTTGAGTAATCTTGCGTTAAAACCTATTCAATGAAAAGTCGAAGTAATGATATGTAAATATTTTTAATACACAAGGGACATTGGACGGTCACACTTTTTTCATAAATTTCACGACACTGTTGAACACACAAAACAATTGACAGTACAGTTACACTTACAAATAATGTTGGCACCGCTGCATCGCTACAAAACCTAAGCCACAGCCGGAAAATAAGTCGCATAATTCAGTCAAAGCAATAGAAAAAAAAAGTACTAGGAAAGGGAGTATAATGTTCTCTTCGCTGAGTATTTGCTTGATAAATTTAGAGGAAAAAAAACTACAAAATCAAAGAAACATCGCAAGACTGCTCAACGAAGAGAAAGTGATACACTGTAGGCACGTGCATCTCTATCACTGATATGCTTATAAAACATGATTGCTTGATCAAGAAGCTTGGATCGAATTGGGTTGCTTTTTAATACGACATATCTAATCGCATGAGAAGGCTGTCGGATAATTATTGTCCAAAGCAATATCATAAGATCGGTAAAAGATCCACGATGAAAATTGCTCCAAAAATGATTTAAATAATTGTTGAAGTAATTTCTTCTACCGATCTTACGATTTTGCGTCGGACAGTAATTTGTCCAATGATCTTACCACGGGACTTGAATATGACAAATTAAAGGCCAATACAATTCAATCCAAGCAAAGTGTCAACCGTTCGGCGGACATTTTCGAACCTATAACATAATTTACGTTGATCTGCCATATTCAATATTAATAAAAAAACACGTGGCCGCGGATTTGGGGCGTCCGCCTTGACAGCGACAATTGCATTTCCCACAGGATCAGACGTCCAACTTCTTGCCGATTGTGGTGCCACCCAGTGATGGAGAGCGAAACTTCAAACTTAACGCCACCTCGTGGTGGATAGCGAGAACTTCCATCTCCTAGCGCCATCTACCGATGCTCTGCCGCTAGATGTCACTAGAAGTTGGAAAGATCTGTATCTTGCAGCGGAAGAGCAATGCCAGGTCTTCAGCGATGTCACACCTCGTCTTCGCCGGGAGTCATATCAGAGGTCTCTATGGCAACTTCGTCGTAGTCCCTCTCGAGTGCTGCGAGGTCCTCCCGCGCCTCTGAGAACTCTCCCTCTTCCATGCCTTCGCCCACATACCTGATGGGAAAATGATAGAATTCTATGATTGACGATCAAGAACGAGATGACAACTTTCGCGTAGCACTAAAGGGTCGATCCATGCAGTAGGCCGTGGGAGATGGCAGCTGAGAGCAGTGGGAGACTCAGATGATGAATAGTATCCGATCCTCAGCAATAACAATGGCGATGGTGGCGATGGTGACCAAACTATGGCTCGTCAAATAGAGTATTTGCACTTAAGGGGCTCCGTCCAGTTCACTAGCGCCACCAATGAAAAAACGTCACATTTTTTAAAGATCGTTTTTGCATAAAGTGTCTGTACAATCTCTCAACCATGTTAACAGTTATTGTAAGAACCCACGAAAAAGAACCTAGGGTCACGAACCTGGGACTAGATAGCATTTAGCAGACATTGAGACTATCTTCATCTTGCAGAAGAGAGCCATCCGATTTATTTACAAGTTATGTAGTAGGGATTCGCTAAGAGATTTGTTTAAAGAAACCAACATCTTAACAGTTGATGTCAATGCATTTATGAAAATATTATGTACGTTAGAAAAAATATCAAAGACTTCTAAAATGTTTGACTGTGACTTTGTTTTCTAAGTTATGTACATTTATGAAGTTATAGTAGCAATACCACTTGCTAACGGTGAAGGAAAAAGGTCGTGAGGAAACCATCGCCAATCCACAGTGGGCACGCGTGGTGTTTAAGCCCATACTCTCTCTCTGAGAGAAGCCCTGTGCCCTACAGTGGGACGTATATACGTTGCTTATGTAATATATGTCATTTCCACGATTTAGACTTGCAAAAGTTAATACATCCTTTATGGGGCACTGTATAAGGTTCTACAACAAGATTCCTCGAGATATAATAGGGGTTAAAGTATGAATCAATTACGGCAATTTCATACTTTAACCCCTAATATTAGAGTTACCTACAACGCGGTTTAAAAAATGTGTTAAGCACAGTCTGTGCAAGAAAGCTTACTATAACATTAAGGATTATTTAGAAGACAAAGATGTTTCATCATCATCATCAACCCATTATGTCCCCACCGAGGGGCACGGGTCTCTTCGCTGAGGAAGGTATAGGCCATACTCCACCACGGGGGCCAAGTCCGGATTGGTGGAGGCTTGTAGACTAGTGGCTCGTCTACTGTCAGAAGTTGTCAAGCCGCCCTAAGGCCTCTGACTTGGCTTAACGACAAAGATGTTTGACATTAAACAATAGGTTAATATTAATTACAGGACGTTTGTGACTAGTGTTCAACACTACTCAACACAACTCTGTTAATTAAGTTAACACGTGGTTTGAAAAGCATAAATGTGGAGTTTCTTAGTTAGCTTCTTCTCCACAGAATCTATAAATTGTGAAACTAACAACTTTGACGTTAATTAGGTAAACATTAAAACCATGAGGAAGGCCTATGTCCTGCAGCGGGCATCAAATGGCTGATGATGATGGTGATAAAGTAAACATTCTGTTTTTATAATGAATAAAAATATTTGATTTGAATTGAATTGAATTTATACCAAAAACAACCGTTTTTTGCTTTAATGCTACGTAGTCCTAGGTTTTTTGCATTAGGCTCACGGCCAGGGGTCCTAAAAATTATCATTTAACATGATTGAGAGATTGATCTGACACTTTTTGCAAAACCTATCTGTAAAAGAAGATATGATTTCATTTCATTGGTGGTGCTAGTCGGCCCCACGGATCCCCTTAAAAAGCAGCAGTGGTAGAGTTATCTTACCTTAGACTACTACGACACGTAACTGACGAGATCCTCTCATAACTACGATGATTGCGGCAAAGCAAATCATAAGCATACGTAATCCTCCTCCTCTTTCAGTCCAAGATTTTAAATTATAGGTCAGAACTTGTCGAGATCATCCCGCTATCGTCATCGCCATCGGCTTCTCGGTCGTCTCCCTTTATGGGTCCTGGTCTGAAAGGGGGAAAGCTTCGGCGTCCCTGCAGTGGGACGCCCATGTGATAAACTACATAGAAAAATCCTACTCCTTCTCTTTCTCTTTTCCTTTCAGATTCTTCTTTCTCAGTGTAATTCGACAACTTAGGCATGGCAAAAACTCTCACCAGTGCACAAATGCCCTCTTCGAGTACATGAGGTCGAACTTGTGGTCGAGCTTTCCCCACGCCTCCGCGATCGCCGTGGTGTTCGATAGCATCGAGGCGGCTCGCTTCACCTGCGCCAAGTCGCCGCCCACCACCACCGACGGAGGCTGGTAGTTGATGCCCACCTGAAAAGTTAATTCGTCAGAAATATTGGCGTATGCTTGAGTAAATATGGTGGAGCTTACCTTAAGGGGCTCCATGCAGCAACACTAGCGGCAACAATGGAAAAATTGCAAAAAAGTGTCAGACCAATCTCCCAATCACGTTAATAGTGATTTTTACGACGGCCATTTTTGGCAAAAATGCTATCTAGTCCCAGTTCTGTGACTGTCGGCTCTCGGTCGTGGGTCCTAAAATTAACACGATTGCGAGATTGGTCTGACACTTTTTGCAAAAGCGATCTGTAGAAAAGATATAATTTTTAGGGTTCCATACCCAAGTAGTACTACTTGTTATTTATTGTTCCTACTTGTTAGTACTCCACTGTCCGTCTGTCTGTCTGTCTGTTACCAGGCTGTATCTCAAACCGTCATAGCTAGACAGTTGAAATTTTCACAGGTGATGTATTTCTTTTGCCGCTATAACAACAAATACTAAAAACAGAATAAAATAAATATTTAAGGGGGGCTCCCATACAACAAACGTGATTTTTTTGACGTTTTTTGCTCGATATTAAAGCGTCAACCTGTTGCCGTTATTAAATACTAAAATGTTGTATAGATAATAGTACGGAACCATTCGTGCGTGATTCCAACTCACACTTGGCCAGTTTTTTTTACATTGGTGGCGCTAGCGTTACTGCTTGGAGCCTCTTAACACAGGAGTAGTCTGAAATTGAGCGCATTAGAGGTAAGAGTACTTTGGCCACTTAGAAACTAGCTCATTGGGAAATGTAGGTACTTAGCATTCCACTTTGAACGTATTTTTCACGATACGAGGACAAAAATTACTTTCCTAATAGCAACACTACACATATAAAAACCGGCCAAGTGCGTATCGGGCCAAACCCCACGCAGTGTGGGGTTCCGTCGAAAGAGGGGTATTTTATCTGTTTTACAGAAGTAAGAACTTCATCAAAATAATTTTCAATGGATTTTGTACGAAGTTTTCCTTTTATAAGTTGGTCGCCTATTATATTTATGTGTTACTGCCTTGATTTTTTTTACGTTTCTATAATCAACCGCTTCGCCTAGAGGGGGGGAGGGGAGGGTGAATAAAAAGTCTTTGAATTGGATTGTACGAGATTCACTAACAATCTGTGAAACTCCTGCTAACAGCTGGCCAAAATACATACAAAGAATTAACGACAAACCGGGGGAATTTGTCTTAAGAAGAAAAATTTTACTTGCAACCGGCTTAGTTACAACAATTATTGCCAACAATTATTTTTTTATCATCGCCACAAGACAAGGCACGACGATTTTATTAAATTACACTCGTTATGAACGATTCAATTATTACTGTAACAATGTACAGCCGAGAATAATGTAATGATAGACGAATAATGGTAGAATAATCTTCTTTGCAGTCAACTGAATAGTCAGCGTGGCAATGCTGCCAGCGTATTGGGGACCTTTGGTTCAGCAGTTTTGCAAGGTGGTTTGTTGGGTTAGGTTAAGTTTTTTTATTTTCTCTTTTTATTTTTATTGTCCATATTGTTCCGTTATGTGGACGCAGCTCTTGGTGGATATTGTATGGTACATGTAATGTAATTTAATTTAATGGCACGGTTAGCCAGCGGTCGCGGGTTCAAGTCCCGGCATGGGTGGAATTTTTAGCCTCTAAATAGGTTTTTAAATTGTCCTCAGCACGGGTTAGTGCAACAAAAAGAATATAATTTAATGTACCTAATGTAATGCAATGTATTTTAATTTAATGTTGCAATGTTATTTAATGTTCTCCATATTTATATTATGAATTCGACTAGATTTTAAATAAACTATGAATAGATTGTAGATACACATAAATAGAATGTTCGAGATACAAGGACGATTAATTCTTGTAAACTGTTATCACAGTAAGTACCAATCTAATGTCTTCTCTTCATTGTTTACACTTAATTATGTGAATTGATAGCAGAGGCACGCGAGTTAATACAGCAAAATTACTTATCAACATTAAATCTGTTTTTTACAGTTGGAAGCGCTTTTTCTTGTGCAATCGACAGCTGATTAAGTTGTTATTTTTCGTTGTGAATCCAGTCGTAGCGTTAATGAAAATGTTATGCATGTTAATAAAATTCATTACAAAATTATTTATGATCGTTAAAGAACCGAAACAACACTTTTTTGCTCGCATTTGTACTTGTTCTTTCTTATTACCTGGTTTGCTAATTAGCGTAAAATTAAAATATTTAATAACCTTCTGGTTATTGGTTGCATTTATAATATTAGTAGGTATCAGACATTGTTTCTGTGTCGTTTCAAATACGGTTTACTCAGAAAACTCTTCACCTGCACAGCTCCCTCTGGGTCACTAGTTCTACCAAGGAGTACACCTGGTAGTACTAATCACCCGATTGTGTATCACTAGTTCTACTGGTAGGGAAAACGACCGTTGACATACGCTAGTAGAACTAACGACCCTAACACTTGCAAAATTTGAGGTAAGTGGGGGTATTGAACATAAAACAATTAAAAATTTTATATTTTTTTAAATTAAACAAAATAATGAGTAACCCACCCTTCGTCCACATTCGTTCTTAATCTCGCTGAGTCTAGCCATGACTTCCAGTTACTGATAATAAATTCGCTCATAATTCTGAAATTCCATCTTACAAAAAAAATATTGAACCAAAATTTTGAGTTGTTGATTTAAAATGGCCTATATAATGCAATTAACCATATAGTCAGATCCCCAAAATCCAACAAAGAAGCGTGGCACAAAACCGGTGGATGTCCGGATGGGTCTCAGAGTCAGTCGGCGACGAAACGGCAGAATGTGGCGAAGATTTTCTTTTGCTAGATGCTGGTCCATACAGCTAGTAGAGGAGAAAACTTTTAGCTAACCTTGAACCCAGTAGGACACCAATCCACAAATCTGATCCCAGCGCGTCCTTTCATCGCCGCAATGGCTGCATTTACGTCCTTGGGCACCACATCTCCACGGTAGAGGAGACAGCAAGCCATGTATTTGCCTTCGCGAGGGTCACACTTCACCATCTGGTTCTGTGGCTCGAAGAGCTCCGCTGTGATCTCGGAGACCGACATACCCTCATGGTAAGCCTGAAAGAGGTCCTTGGAATTTTAAGTTCTACTAGAGTACTCAGCTGTCTGAGTATTTGTGTGTACCATAATGCATAATCTTTTGATTCTCACATAAGAATACTAATCCAATGCTAACCCCACCTGCTACAGTCATTGTATTCTATTCTGCTTGTCTGTTTAGTTAATGCTCTACCTGCCTGTGTCCGTAAGATAATGAAAATAAAACTAAAAGAAACTCTGACTGCACTTGAAAACTAACAACTCACTGAAGTTCTATCAGTTAAGTTTTAGTGTTAATATTAAGAAATTTTCACCCAAAAAACTGTGTGTTTTGCTTCATCAGTGTGATGAAGCTGATATTATATGAAGGTGTTTTTATGGTACTGCAGCTTTGAGTTCCATCCCAGAACCAGTTACCTATTTTTAAGTAGCCTTGTTTGTGCCCCGCTGCTTGGCAAAGCTATAATCTCCCCTCAATAATCTTCCACTCCTCTTGAGCCATCATCCGACCAAAAAGTTTGTGATATCGTCCTACGATCTCAGTTTTAGCCGACCACGTTTGCGATATCCGTCGCCCATACGAATGGCATGGTCTGCCTAGGCACTACTTAGGCCTTAGTTTATACATATATATATTTGTGAATCTGAAATTAGACATCAGGTTCTAGCCTAGTTATCAATTGTTTAGTATTTTCTAAGGTTAACTCGAGCACTTGACATAATAAAAACTGAACAGTTTACTGAAATCAAATGTTTACACGAAGTTCAAGCATGCCAGCGACTTACTTTGTCGGCAGAGACTACGGGTGCGTAGGCGGCGAGCGGGAAGTGGATGCGTGGGTACGGGACCAGGTTCGTCTGGAACTCCGTCAAGTCCACGTTCAGTGCGCCGTCGAAGCGCAGCGACGCTGTTATTGATGACACCACCTAGATAGCAATCATTATCATCGTCATCATCATTGTCATACTCAATCTCTTCATCGTCATCCTTGTCATCCTTAAACTCATCCTCGTCATCTTAAGGGAGCAACTTTCGGTTGGTGACCTTGAAGCAGAAGCCTTGAAACTTTGGTCAGTTAGCAGCTCACGGCCTCTCCAGTTAAGTCCAACATATAATCACTGAGTTTACAGTTCCACATTGTAGTCGCGGTTAGATTTAATAATACATAAATAGAATATTCTTTATTGTACACTGGGAAATTACATTAAAAACTTAAAAAATAATAAGGACCAGTATGATTGGCGGCCTTATTACTAAAATTAATTTCTTCCAGACAACCATACTCGTAATAAACCTACTCATAGGTGACAATTAGTGAAATGTCTAATACATAGAACGGTATATGAATGTAGCAAATTTATAATAACTTCCACACAACATAATCACTTATCCTGGTCCCAAACTAGCATACCCTGTAGTATGTTAACCAGGCAAGGACATCACAAACTTGGAAATACACCGAGATTAAGGCCATGTGTACAAATGTACGGCCAGCATAGTAATCAGACGTGATACCGCTAGACCAACGACGCAGTGGTCGACGACAACGCCCTCGTGGCGCAGCGGTAGTGCATCTGCATACCATGCGGGAGGTCCCGGGTTCGAATCTCGGCAGGGGACAAAAACAAAACCCCAGGTCTTGGACGTTTACATGTTTGTGATGTCTTTGTTTCTGGTTCCCACGACACAGGGTATCCTAGTGTGGGGCCAGAAGCAATGTATGTGCCTGTATGTAAATGTTTATGTTCATGTTTATTACAATCAAGTACTCATCTCGTAGGCAACCTAAAAGCACAAACCTGTGATATAAGTCTGTTCAGGTTCGCATAGGAGGGTCGTTCAATGGAGAGCCGCCGCCGGCAGATGTCGTAGATGGCCTCGTTGTCCACCATAAAGGCGCAGTCCGAGTGTGAGATGGTCGCGTGCGTCGTCAGTACCGCATTGTAGGGCTCCACGACTGCTGTTGACACCTGATCGTGGAGATAACATCAGTTGAGGCGGCTCAGTCGATAAATGGCCAATTCACAAAAAGGCTAACAGTAAAAACAAAGGCTAATTCGCAGAATGGCTTATTCTTTGAATGTCTAATTCGCAGAATGGCCCATTCGCAGAAGGGCCAATTCGCTAAATGGCTTATTTTTAAAATGGCTTATTCTCAAAATGACAAACTCAATAATGAGGTAAGATTAAATTTTGATTGAAATCAGCTAAATGAAATACAAAAATATTCATTATTCTTTATTAACAATTATATTTAACAAAACAATAACATTTTATATTTTTTTTATATTTCAAGGTCATTAACTTTATTTATTTACATACATAACACTACTTCAAATTTCATAATGTCAATTAATTATAACTTAAATACTCTACAACAATAAAAACCAAAGGAAAAATTAATATTATCAAAATGTCAACCTATTATAATCGTTCGCAAAAAGCTTCGTCAAATACAAAAATGTGAAATGAAAACAACAGAAAACACAAAATCATTACGAGAATAAGCCGCCCCGGGACACATCCGACCCAAAGGTTCCCACTACGCTTGCCAGCTGCCGCGTTACCTCGCTGCACTGCAAGGGAAATTCTTTGCATAAGATAGGCCCCAGAGCGGCAATCATAGCCACGGTCCCTTTTTAATTTTTAATTTTCTAATAAGTTGCGAGAATTTAGCTGGTACACTTACAAACTTAGCTCCGCAGATTCGCAGTGCAGAGCAGAACACAAAGCCCCTAAGGGCGCAAGTTGATCGACAGGAACTGGCCTCAATTCGAAACTATCGCGGACCATAGTCAGAAATGGGAATTAGTGGTTGACGCCTAATCCACTCCCAGGAGTTAAAAACTGAATGAAAGAGACTCACTTGTGGCGCCGGATAGATGGCAAACTCAAGCTTGCTCTTCTTGCCGTACTCATCAGATAGCTTCTCCATCAGCAGCGATGTGAAACCGGAGCCGGTGCCACCGCCAAAGGAGTGGAACACGAAGAAGCCCTGGCGGTCGAATTCCGATTAGTTTTTAAGCTAAGGAACGATGAAATAAGACGTGTACTATTCTTTACCATGTTTTAGTTTACAGAAACTAGGCCTAGCAGGGTTTTCTTTACAAGCGCTAGCTCTGAAGTTATTGAATGTTTTTTTACAATCATCATCATTCAGCCACAAGAAGTCCACTGCTGAACATAGGCCTCCTCCACGGATTTCCAAAAAGACCGGTTGGAAGCGGCTTGCATCCAGCGTCTTCCTGCCACGTGGATGAGGTCATCTGTCCATCTTGTGGCTGGTCGTCCTACGCTGCGTTTGCAGATATGTGGTCTCCATTCAAGAACTTTTCGGCCCCATCGGCCATCAGTTCTGCGTGCTATGTGCCCCGCCCACTGCCACTTCAACTTATTAATCTGCTGGGCTACGTCGACGACATTCGTTAGTCTACGGATCTCATCATTTCTGATTCGATCTCGTAGAGAAATTCCGAGCATAGCCCTTTCCATAGCTCATTGTGTGACCTTGAGCTTTTTTATGAGGCCCATAGTGAGAGACCACGTTTCAGTGCCATAAGTCATCACTGGTAACACACACTGGTTGTATAATTTTGTCTTGAGCGATTGAGGTATATTAGACGAAAAGATTTCTAAGTTTCTCGAATGCTGCCCAGCCGAGTTGGATTCGACGATTGACCTCTTTCATGACCTGTTACGTTAAATAAAAGTTAATATAGGTACAGTTGTGTTGTTATTCTCCAGCAACGTACAAAAGGTTAATTGATCCAGCAAGCCATGGGCATCCTACACTCCTGTCAACTGTATTCGCTCAAGAATATCCTGGACAGTTCTTCAGCAGGCTTCTCTAATCAGCTTACTATTTTCCTTTACACACATTGCTCTCATTTGAAGAACAGTTAAGCTAGTTGGGAGTCTCACCTGCAGTCCAGTTCACGGGACAGCCAGCTTCGTCACGCGCTTCATCAGCCTTTTCCACAGTTTTCTCAGTTCCAGCTACTCATAATCTGCTTTCGGAAGCAGATCACAACCCACGACGATCTTTCCATTCAACGTGCTATGGGCTTCCTACCTGCTTCTGCAAATTCATGGTCTTCACTCATGAATCCCTATCCTAGAATAAATGTAAGCCTATATAGTTTGGAGTCTAACCTGCAGTCCGGTGCACTGGTCAGCCAGCTTCCTCACTCGCTCCATCACAGGTCCAAGTATCTCACGGCCAGTAGAGTAGTGGCCTCGGGCGTAGTTGTTGGCCGCGTCTTCTTTGCCGGTGATGAGTTGCTCAGGATGATAAAGCTGCCGGTACTCGCCAGAACGGACTTCGTCTGTAGAAAAAATGTGGTTGTATAATGGTGTATGGGTATACCGTGATGGTGAGTCTGGGATACTAAAAAAGTCGCAAACCCGAAATAGATAATAATACCTATGTCTTACTTCTTTATTCTTGTCTTTCAGAAAATGCTCTAAAATCACAGCCCATGAACATAGGCATTTTCTTCGTCACGCCAATCCTCGGATCTCGGTTATTCATTGCCCGTTCGGTTCTTTGCACTTTCCATAACTGTCTTTCAATCCTTTAATGCATCATTTAATCTTTCAATACTTAAATGTATCAATCTAACTCATGAAACAATCCACCAATCCTTCTTTCGTCCAACCCGTCCATCCTTCAGACCTTGAGGATTGAGGGTCTGAATCTCTCAACTTGACAACCTCTCAATTTGTCAATGCAGCATCTCTTCAAGGCATCAATCCATTTAAAGCGACCACTCACCGATGACAGTGGCCTCCAGGTCAACCATCACGACGCGCGGCACCATCTTGCCGCGGTCGGCCTCCGAAAAGAACGTGTTGAAGCACGAGTCAGCCGCGCTGGCATCAGTCTCGTTGCCCGGCAGCGTCCCGTCCGGCCGGATGCCGTGCTCCAGGCAGTACAGCTGCCAGCAGGCCACGCCCATCTGGACGCCAGCCTGCCCCACGTGGACAGAGATGCACTCCCTCTGCTCGCGTGCAACAAACAAGCTGATAAGGATTCTCAGCTTAGAAAATATCATCCTGATCTACGTGATCCTGATCTGATAATAACGCCAAGTGGTAGATACTGGTAAAAACGGCGGGTAGATGATAGCACCGTTTACGTGCTATGATACGATTTATAGAGTGTAAAAATATTAGCCGTAACCTCTATCAAAGCAGTGGATTACCGTGTTGGTTAATAAGAAAAGTTGGTGCTTCATCAACAATGTACCAGGGTGGCAATATTTGGTAGGTATTGTAAATGTGCTCGGAAAGAAATGGCATAGCCATTGCGATAAAAAATTAAAATCCATGTACTGGATACATTAAGATGATATCGAAAGCAACAACCAACTAACCTGACTCACCGGCTAATGAAAGTTAATAGAGTAATTTTGCATGTTTTTCTTCCATGTCGAACAATGGTGTGCATAATAAAGTAGGTTACTTTTTATTTTGATACACCTCCAGCAATATTCACTTTCCAACATGACAGTTGAAGAAAATTCAAGATGGAACAATAGGTAAAATGCTACTCATGAATAGGTCCTATTTGTCTTAAAATAGGTCATAGTTATCAGCAGATTACGTCATTATTTTCGGAAAATTTTAGAAAATTTGTTGTGGTTTGATGGTTCACATTGCTACCAACTACCAACATGATTTTTCATGCTATTACTACGACGACACAAGTTTACAGGTCCTACCTAAAGGCACAAGGATTTATAGTATACAATCTATTCCAATATTTAATAAACACTTACCATTCTATATATTTACTGGTAATTTTGTAAAAACAATGTAAACTGAATAAATAAAACTGTAAAAAACTAAAATAATTTTACCAAAAATTTATCGGGACTGAAATTTAGAAAAAAAATTGAGAATCAATGCACGACAGATGGGATTGTTGGAAATGTTTTGACGATATATTCCATTTTTGAACCCATTAATTTTTAAAATCTACGTGGTCAGGTCAGAACTTTTTGAATGGGTTATGTGAGAGAAAAAAGTTTTTCCAACTATTTTATTACGCAAAAAGTTTCTTGGCCTCTTTTCAATTTTGCATTGCCACAGCCATGAAAACTCGCAAAATAAAACCAAAACAATGATAAGGTTTACCCTTGATTTTTCTACTCTACGTCAAACAGATTCTTCGAGGGTGCAAAGTACGTTAGGAACTAGGGTAATAACCTTAGGGGGTGGACCCTAAACGTGGAACTATTAGGGCACAATGGCCGATCGATGAGGCCCATTGTTGGTCGCGAATAGTTTGACGTGCAGAACCCTCCGCTCAGGCGACGCATGTGGGTGATGTAGGACAATTTGCATTCTGTTCCGTTTAATCGTTACTTTAGGACATTATTTAGACTTTTGGCTGTACAATCCATGGTTTTTACGACCTTAGTGCACTCGGACCGAGTGAGCAAAAATGGCTACTCGGATGCTACTCGTATCGTACCTATACAACGGCGATCTTAGTATACCTACTGTGATACAAACAGCCAATTTTGTACTAACATCAGGTTACTATGTCCGAGCGCACTAAAATCGTGAAAATGCCGCTTTAGAAAGGATAAAAATTTTAAGATCTAACGCAACGAAACTCATCACCAAAAACCGCACAAGTTTGCGCCGATATTTAATGCTGTGAAGGTACAGTTGACAGCATTCGATCTCAGTTACAATACATGCATCTTTGCAACGAACCTACTAGCTGATGAAGTGCTAACTGTACAGTGGACAGCACACCAACCTTTACATTTTAGTTGCAAATACACCTATAACGTAACTAAGTAGAGTGCATAAATGTAAAAGTTGATGTGCTGCAAATTATACATGATTTATACACGTACATACGTATATAAACTCACTTTCTAAATATATCGGGGTATTTATAAATGTTCTTAACAATGATCGTGAGTACATTAGATAATAAAACGTAAATACGGACACGTAATATGCTAACTCTCTGTTAACACTAGCTAAGCCAGCGCTCGCATAAATCAGTCAATTCTTTTAACAGTTAATTTAATTCTTCATGGATTACCACTGAAGCTTTTTAATCCATGTAAACATTTTTTTTAGTTCAACACCACCACAGCGCAGACAGCGCTTGATAAAAGCATTATGAATGATTGACTCATGCACATAGTGAGTTCTGTCTTCAAACGAACGATTATTCTTCCATAATATTTCATTCTAACTTTTATCCGCAACTTCATACACGTAGATGTTTTATATAATTGTTGTACACCTACCTACTCGCTTTATCTTAGAGTCCTATCCATCCTAAGGTTGTCTGGAAGAGATCGCTTTTAGCGACAAGACCGCTAGTTGTATACTATGTAACTTAGATATTTAAGATTGTTTACGTATCTTTACAATGTATGGTGTGCAATAAAGAGTATTGATCTGATCTTATTTAATCTAGATGATGATTTATACATACAATCTGTCCCAATCCTTCGGGGGTGGAATTTTGAAGAATCCTTTCTTATTGCATCCCTGGGGCACTCGAGGAATATTCCCTCGAAATTGCGTTGCGCGATGTACGTTCTGTCTGCAAATCAGACAGAACGTACATCGCGCAACGCAATTTATATTAATAACTATTTTTAAGAATAAAAGAAGAATATAATAAGACTTGTTGAGATTTCTCCAAGTTATCATGGTGAGATCCTGAAGGATTTAGGTGATAGCACGAGCCAGACGAAGGAAAAATTCGCGGCTCCGTAAAATTCGTAGAGTGGCCAGCATTAAGCGTTGGCTGCCTCACTGGTCCAGAGGTATTCTACGGAATACGCTGCGCATGCATCTTGGCCTGATCCCGAAAATAAGGATCCCAGAGCTACACTGACACGCCACTATACTGAAGACTTGCCAAAAGTCAGCCTAGACGAAATCGTGATGGCTCTTTGACAGCTTAAAATTGGAAAAGCCCCTGGAGGGGACGGTATTACAACTGAGCTCCTGAAGTCTGGCGGTAAACCTGTAATGAACGAGCTCCATTTAATGCTGTCCTCTTTAATGGCAGAACTCTGGAGGCGTGGAGTAATAGTGTTGTCGTGTTGTTCTTCAAAAAAGGTCATAAAACCCTTCTGCAGAACTACCGACCCATTTCACTCTTGAGCCACGTCTACAAGCTGTTTTCAAGAATCATCGCGAGCCATCTTGCGAGAAGACTCGATGAGTTTCAGCCACCTGAGCAGGCCGGCTTTCGATTAGGTTACGGCACCTTAGACCACATTCACACAGTGCGGCAGATTATACAGAAGACCGAAGAGTATAATCGGTCCCTGAGCTTAGCGTTTATAGCCTTTGACTCAGTTGAGACCTGGTCTGTTCGGGAATCTTTGCAGCGATGCCAAGTCGACTGGCGATACATCCAAGTGTTGAAACGTCTGTATGACGCCGCTACTATGGCCGTCCAAATCCAGAACCTTCAGTCTAAACTTATCCCCATACATCGTGGTATGAGACAAGGGGATGTTATTTCCCCCAAATTGTCCTCAATGCAATGGAGGATATGTTCAAGACACTGGACTAGAAGGGGTACGGCATTAACATAAACGGTGAGTACCTTTCACATTTGCGATTTGCAGACAATCATCATGGCGAAAACGCTGCAAGATCTACAACACGTGCTGAGTGGCCTAGCTGATTCTTCCCAACGCATTGGTCTCCGGATGAACTTGGATAAAACCAAGGTTATGTTCAATGAACACGTAAATCCGGAGCCAATTGCAGTTCAAGGCAGTAAGTTTTTGAGGAGTATGTTTTTAGGAGTACGTCTCGAGCAAACCATGCAGTTCGAGAAAGAGGTCAATAGAAGAATACAACTGGGCTGGGCGGCGTATGGGAAACTGTCCAGTCTTCACATCGCCAATCCCACAGAGTCTCAAGACGAAAGCTTTCAATCAGTGGGTCCTACCCGTCATGACATACGGTGCCGAAACGTGGACACTCACGGTGGGGCTGGTCCACAAATTAAATCAGGTCATGATGGGTAGGACGCACTGATTGAAGACTTTCATCTTTAGACTCTATAGGATTGGCGATGTGAAGACTCGGCGTAGTTTCCCATACGCTGCCCAGCCCAGCTGTATTCTTTTATTGGCCTCTTTCTCGAAGTTGTTTTTTCCTAACTGCATGGTTTGCCCGAGGTAAACATACTCATTAACAAATTCGAGAATACTGCCTTGAACTGCACTTTCACTTAAGTAGGTCATATATGGTCATATACAGGTCCAGGTGTTACACGGTTGCCTAAAGAAAGTCTGTAATTAAACAACCGTTTCCAGAACTTTGTAACGACAGATAAATTTATTTTCATTCAGTATCCGTACTATAAGCAGTTAAGTACGTTGTTGTTGTTGTTTGTTGTAGTTGTTATTGGTTGATTAATCTCATTCGAGTCATTATAGAAGTAGGTACTGTATGAACATATTAAACATGTAATGTACGAATAGGAATCTATTATAACAATTATCTGTGTGCATAAAATTGCTATCGAATGATTTGAAGCGCTTTCAGCTGGACTAACGATGCCACTAATAATATGCAAAATTGTGAACCCTTTCTTTTCGAGTACCACAGACAGAGAGTGTTTTGAATATTTAATTGCGTGATATTGTTCGGTGTCACCCGACAAAACGTGTCGGAGAATCGTGACAATCGATTCGATACAGTTGTAGGATTGTGGATGCAAACATAACAAAAAGGGAATGTAAATAACGAGGACTCGTATCGTGTACTCCTAGCACGGACCGTCTACAGCACATCAACCTTTACGTACGAGTACGTGCACTCTAATTAGTTACGTTAAGGATGACAAATGTAAATGATGACCTGCTGTCCACTGTACCAATAAATTTGTTTTTTCTGTAATTTGTGAATTGTTAGTAACAGTGCCACTCGCTAACGATCTAGGAAAATATCATGAAGAAACCAGTGTAAGTACACACACAGGTACTGATAGCGTCAACTATTTGGACAATGCCCAGTGTGGTACAACCATAGTTTTAAATAGTATAATGCGCAATAGTCAGTATTTGGAACTCCTTGGCAGACTGAAGGTGGCGCGGGTGGGACAGGATCGTTTCGGCCACGCGATTGGTTGATAAGTTTGGTCCCTGCACCGCACAGCACCTTCTTTGTATTATGTTGTATTTATGTGACTTGTTTTTCCTTTGTTCTTGTTTATGTTGCTTGTTATACCTTTTATTCTTGCGATGTGTTAATTTGTCCCAATAAATGTCTTTCTTTCTTTCTTTGCCGCTTTGCGCAGTTTTTAGCTCAACATGTCCACTGGCATCATTTTATTTTCCGTTAATAAACTTATTTTTGTTATTTTATAATTTATTCTATGGCCGGGATTTGCACCCACGACCACCCGAATGTGAGGCCGATGTTCTACCGCTCCGCTACCACAGTTGTCACTGTATATTTGTGAAGTTATAGTACCTGTGAAGGAAAACATCGTGAGGAAACCTAAGTGTATGGGATGCTCACATACCTCAGCGCTTGAAATCGCCAATCCGCGGTGGGCACGCGTGATGATTAAGCCTATACTTTCTCTCTGAGAGAAGGCCTGTGCCCTACAGTGGGACGTATATAGGCTGCTTATGAAAGAGGATATATCATCATCAATCATCATCATCATCAGCCATTCGACGCCCACTGCAGGACATAGGCCTCCTTCATGGTTATCATAACTATGAGGGGTTTTGCCATAATCGCCACGCTTGGCAGGTGGGTTGTCGATCGCAGTATGCGGTTGGAATCTCAGGAAGACGCTGCTGCCCGTCTCCTGGTAATTGATTTCCTTAGTCGCCTTCTACGACATCCACGGAAGGAAATGGAGACACGCCGGCGCCACAGGGATATATATTTATTATTATTATTATTTATTTGGGAAACTTGCAGACATAATAAGTGGACAGAGACTTAGAATAACTACACATAAGCTAAGAATAAGTTTCCGCATATAGTAACTAAGTGGCAAACATGGGCAAGTGAATGAAAAATTTAAACTAAGTCTACACCACACTTACACTCTACAACAGCGAGGGCGCGTCGTTGAATGTTCGCAAATTAGAAAAAGAAAGTTCACCACTGCCATTAGACCAAATTAAATAACTAGGTACCTATCTCCAAAGAGAATACTTCTTGTTCACGCATCAGAAAGGGAACCGAAATTATGTTTGACGATCTCTTGCCTTACTGTGGCTATGTTTGAATTAAATATATCAATGTCTAAACTATCACTTAAAGAGTTAAATAGATTACTCGCTCGTGCAAAGAAGCTATTTTGTCTATAGTTAGTCTTCGCAACGGGAACGTGCAATCTCATTGATCTCCGCGAACTGGACCTTGCAGGCACAACAATTTTAATATTAGCTAGTAATTCAGGGCTATCTATGGAACCATTGGCTATTTGAAGGAGATAGATGAGATCGGCTACACTCCTACGAACCTGTAGCGGTAAGAAATGTTGTCTTACGCAACGCGATAGATAATCTTTATCCATTGTATTTGATTTAAATTGTAAATATCTTAAGAATCTCTTCTGGATTGACTAACATGATATATATCCGATATATATCAAATTACTTTTTTGTGATATATATCTATACAAAGGTTTCAATCATAATCATAAGCAGCCTATATACGGCCCACTGTAGGGCACAGGCCTTCTCTCAGAGAGAGTTATAGTAGCAATACTATTCGCTAACGGTGAAGGAAAACATCGTGAGGAAACCTGGGTGTCTGAGCTATTCACACACCTCAGCGCTTGAAATCGCCAATCCGCGGTGGGCACGCGTGGTGATTAAGCCCAAAAATGGTTTAAAAATTTATATTATGAAGTTAATTTTTGCAGTTTGCTACTGTATTTCTACTTTCCAAACGTACTTCCTAATAGTAAGTTTTAACCTTTAAGGCATTAATGGCGTCAGTCACGTCAGTGAAACAACAACATTCAATAACCGACTTCAAAAAAAGGAGGAGGTCATCAATTCGTTGGGATCTTTTTTATTTTTTATTACCAAGTCAGGATTTGATGGTGGAATTCTGGAGAAATCTAGAAAACTCTCCAAATTTCAAAGGCGAACTTGTAGCGATTTGGGTGTTTTTACAGTGACTCGTGCATTTCCTTTCGGAAAACAAAATTTGGCGGAGTCGTAGTGATATTCACAAAAAATCGTAAAATATTTTTATTAAATAACAACATAGAACCTACTTCAAAACACTACAGATAGTGCTCTGTGCATTACAGCTCTAAAAGCATAGAAATAAATTAAACGAATATGACCTTTCCAAAATTTTCCAAATCCGTCCACGCGTCTTCGAGTAATCGGGGAACATACATTAAAAATAAAAATTAAAAACGATCCCGTCAAATTGAAGTCCTCCTTTTTTGGAAGTCGGATAATGACATTAACAGCTGACTGCAACAATACGGCTTCAGAAAAAGAAGATGCACCACTGATGCGGGTGTCATGTTAATAAAACATATTTTTAGTGCAACGGCGGGATTAGATGACGCCATTGGTGTTTTCTGTGACCTCTCGTAAGTGTTCAATCGATCATCAAACATTTTTGCTTAAATTAATCCACTATGGTGTTACGGGTGTCAAACATAAATAATACAATAAAATAATAATATGGCTGTTATACAAAATGGATATATAATATCACATTTTTTATATATATCGGATATATATCATAAATATCCGATATTTTGATATCTATAATAAATATCGGATATTTTCGAACCCTGGAATAAAGACTACTTACTATAAATATGTAGTTGAAGTTAAGCTTTGAGCAACGTAATTAATACAGATTTAAACGTAGGAGAAGGGGCCAAAGCTGAAATGTAACAAAAACTCCACTTAAAATCGTATAAGATGATATCAGAGTGCATTAGCGCTCATTGGTGAGATAGTGATCGCCTATCTCTCATTGCATCTCCCCCAGATTATAGAGCTTTCGTGCCATATCGGGTGACCCGCAGAGATTTGTCAGCTTTGAGCCGTTATGAGTAATAAAACGAAGTTATTTTAATTTATTATTGACGTGTACCTAGTACAAGCAAAAATAAATCACCAAACGAACAACTTATTAGATTAGATTAGAACACTTTATTGTACACACAAAATACATTAAAAGGCTTACATGTCTAAGTTGTCTTATCTTTGTTCCTACCGATTGTAGCCATAATTTACTGGTGTTAAATAAATACTCCTTTCATTTTCATTTTTCCATGGTCTTTATATTGGAAAAGTGTCGGCCATGGTAAGCCAAATGGGAAAATACTTTCCGTTTATATAACCGAGAACAGCTAATGATAGCGTAGTGAGAATAACAATTTTCTTTCGACCTATTGTAAGTTAAGTTAGATTTTTATTAAAGTTCTTATTACTTAATACTCTTAGTACTTATAACTTTATACAATACTTACGTAATTAATTGATAAACTGTAAAAAAGTAAATCTATGTTTCTTATAAAATGTTAAACCAACTTATTATTGGCGTGTACCTGGTACAAGAAAAAAAAAACCTATTGTAAGTTGTGATATTATTCTATCAATTAATTGATCTATGAAAACAATGGACCTAATAATATCCATCCTACACCAATTAAATATCTCTTGCGGATGTCGTGCTTAGAAATTGATGCAATCTGGGTGCGTATTTTTTACCACAAATAATCCTGATGCCGTTACTGCATGACACATTTTGTACTTACATTTTGAAATAAGCCAATTTTTACCAATTTTTCACAAAAAGTAAATCCTCTGTTCTGGCGCAAGTGCAACATAACCAGATTTTCTCTTCCAACGTCAACAGGTACTACAAAACTTACAGGCTAATAAAAAAACTTATGTCCTGTAGGTACTGTATAAGTACCTACAGGACATAAGTAAATAGTTCAGGAATCGAGTCTCGCAGTTTTTTCCGGGCTTTTCCCTAACTTCAAAGATATATTTTTTTATTATTTAATAAGAAATGTATAGTTTCAGATTTTTCTCTGTATTTCTAGTATAAGACGATATTATTTGCCAAATTTCATAGCTCTAGGAGAACGGAAAGTACGAAATGTAAGTTTTTTTGCGACAGAAACGGCCATATCGTGGTTTTACGTCAATTTAGAAGTTATATTTTTTCACAGCAGGCACTGTAGACTTGAGTATATGGTTTTTTTTATTTTAACTCGATACCTTCACGCGTTTCTGAGATAAAGTGTCTTAACACACAGACGGACGGACGGACGTGATCCTATAAGGGTTCCGTTTTTCCTTTTGAGGTACGGAATCCTAAAAAGAAAGTGTAACAATAAATGATCTTCCCCCCGCTCGCGCCCTCTGTACATTTCAAACTATTAACAAGATGAAGTCGCCGTAGCCCTTCTTGCTACTTGTGAAGTTTTCATTGTAAAACCTAGATAAAATGGAAAATCCGGTTACAAGCCCATACTTATGTACTGTTTTTCGTTTGTGCTAATAAACGAGAACCATTTTGTTCTTCCCGCAAGAGTTTCGGCAAGTTTTCTTTCAACAACACGCTTGGCACAGAAGAACCCGCACTAGAAAAGAAATTTACTTGCAACAACACCGTCACACATGAAGGTAGAATTAAATAACAAATAAATACAAATAATCTTCTACTATATAAAAACCTCGTATCGTAGTGTTTGTTGTCGAACTCCTCCGAAATGGCTTCACTGATTCTTATGAATTTTTTTGTGTATATATGTTACAGCCAAAGTAATAAATCTGGATATTATACATAATGACTGGTCATTATATATAATGTCTACTCAGTTTAGATAAAGTGATCATTAACACAAAATTAATCACATTTACTAGCAATTTTATTTAATATCATATTAATATCATAATGTAGGGTACCTATGACTTTTCCATGCACCAACCTTGTTTGACACAAAACTAAGTTTTTTAGTGAAATATTTTTTTTTCGCTTTTATATAAATAAAATGAACTAACACCCGAAGTTTCAGGATGGAGCGTCGCTGCGCTCCGCTCCATCCTGGAACTTCGAACCTATTTTTGCTTATGTGTACTGACCTAACAAACAAAATGCGAAATATAAATTTAATCAAACAATTATTTGCTATATAACACTTGCCAAAATAAAACGTTAGCATAATAATTTATTACTTTGTCTAGTGAATTTGGCTTTTATATATAATGACCAGTCATTATGTATAATAGCTATTTAATCACTTTGGCTGTAACATATACACAAGGTAGATCTGAGAATATGTAGTAGGCTAATTAATATGGCAAAACAACGTTTGCCGAGGCAGCTAGTAAACTATAAATAGCAAGAAATATATATATTTTTTTGGGTTATTAAAATATAAAAAATTATAACACACAATCGAAGCGTAACTTCGGCATTGTTTTAGCAAAAACCCAAGAATGTTTTAGCCAAACTTTGCGAAATTTCAAACAAATTGCGAGTTAAGTTTGCAAAATAGTTTTTTAAAAGAAAGCTTGAAAGCTTGACTGCCTCGTTGATCATAGTTTTGATTCCCAATGGAGAGCCGCCATACATTTGTATTTGTATCTACATGGCTTCAGTCTGGGTACATTTCCTTGTCATAGCACACGGTTTTGGAGAGTGCCCATTAGCTCATACACAAATGAACATTTTTATATCTTCATCAAATAATATTTACCTAATTCCCCAACGCCCTTCAATACTACATAGAAAATATCATGAGCATTGGTTTCCGGAATTCAGAAATATTCAACGAATAAAATACTCGATTTGAGGTTATGTTGAACCGCCTTTGACGCCTGGACAAACAATGGCTGATAACTGGACCACAAATCGAATGAATGATCAACTTATTCTTTAGTTACTTTTGACTACAAAGATCTTTTCTATAATTTCTATTAGTTTAATATTTTGCGGGAAAGGAAAATAATGACAATACTTATGTCACTTGGTACATAAATCAATTGTAGTGACAAAAGCAAGTGTCACTCTAAAAAGACCACCGCGCTTCTTCCCGTCATAATCTAGGTCAACAAATGACACCGTCACTACAATAAAGAGGTGTGGGACAAGCAAAAAATCCTCCCATTCTCTCCCGAAGCGCAGAGGCAGAATAATAACCGCTTTGTACCGCCCTGAACCGCTTTTTACCGGCTTAATCCCGATCGACATCGCTACGGGACCCCGCTAATGCGATGCGCGTTTGATATTCATGATTATTACTGCGTTTCTGTTGCAATTTTGGGTATGCTTTGGTAAGGTCCTTGAATATTGTTTCTTTAATTACTCCTCTCCTCTTTTGCTGCTACGAAAAGTACTTATCCGCAATGTATTCAGCCTATATACGTCCCACTGTAAGGCACAGGCCTTCTCTTCTTCTCCACGCGGGCCCACCGCAGATTGGCAATTTCAAGCGCCGAGGTATGTGAACACCTCCGACACTCAGGTTTCCTCACGATGTTTTCCTTCACCGTTAGCGAGTGGGTATTGCTACTATTACTTCACAAATGTACGTAACGTACTAAACAAAGTCATTGGTACATGCCGGGATTCGGACCTACGACCTCCCGAATGAGAAGCCGGCGTTCTACCGCTCCGCTCCCACCGCTCTAACCCATGGCAGGATGAAAGTACTAAACGAATTTGGGTGGAATTAGGCCGTATCAAGAAAAAATATAAAGCCGCAGAAGTGTTGGCTCTGGAAGAGCACCTGGCTGAGTGGTTTTAGTAAATGTATCTTGAATTGAACTGCACCGCAATATCACCACTCACAGTGACCTCAATGATAACCGGCCTCCGGTAAAGAGTATTAATCAACACATAAGAACTTCATACCTGAATTAACTGCCTCGTTAGCCTAGCGGTCACACCTCAGAACACAAAAAGAAGGGTAATACGCTTGACTACCAAAACAGGGGTCGTGCGTTCGATTCCCGGATTCCCGGCTGGAGGTCGCCGTACTTGATTTGTACAAAGAGTAAGAGTAGGAGTAAGAATAAGAAATGTTTTATTTATAAACCACAACACCAGATATAACAAACAATGTTATGGCAAAATATTAAAAATACAATTTTAGATTCAAAAAACGTTCAGGAGTTAACTTAAGAACTAACATGCAAACACTGAAGTTTAAAATACATATTATAATATTACATAGGTTGATGGCAGTGTGTGTTATGGTCATAGGTTGATGGCAATGCGTGTTATGGTCATAGGTTGATGGCAATGTGTGTTATGGTCATAGGTTGATGGCAATGCGTGTTATGGTCATAGGTTGATGGCAATGTGTGTTATGGTCATAGGTTGATGGCAATGTGTGTTATGGTCATAGGTTGATGGCAATGTATGTTATGGTCATAAAATGGCCTTAGTCTGGGTGTATTTCCATATTTGTGGTATTCATGCCTGGTTACCATAACACGGGTAAAAAGTTCTTGCATTGCTTGGTAAAGCGTTCTTGTGTTGCGGAAGTTATTTATTTAATGAAAGAAATCGCGTGTTCAACTAGCTTTGTATCTTCAATGTATTAATTTAATATAGAAGACAATAGTATCCTTTATAGTCTGACATGGATATGCACCATGCTTACCTACATTTGAGCCGTTTAACAGTAATATAAACGTCTACCCAAAAAAAATTTCCAATGCGGCCGTTTTCCAGTCAAAAACACACACAAAAATAAACGCCACTATCCACCATCCCTTTGCCCTATCAAGTACAAACAGGCACCTGGTCGACAAAGGGCCTTTGTCCTTTGTCCTCCCCCTAACGGCGGCCCAGCTCCCTTAAGATTTAATTAATGTCCTTTTACTAACTGCCGCGCTGCCATTAAAGTTGCAGCTCCCTGTGTGATTGATTTGACTGTTTTCATGTGCGATTTAACTTTGATTGCGATGCTGCATAAAATTATAATTTGGATTGCATCAAAGACTAAAAAGGGACCATTGCATTTAGTAATAATAATAACAACTTCCACACAATGCAATCACTTGTCCTGGTCCCAAACTAGGATACCCTGTGCTATGGTAACCAGGCAAGGAAGTTACAAACATGAAAATACACTCAGACTGAGGCCATTTGTGTCGCGGCCCCCAGTGGGAATCGAACCCACTACCTCCGTTCTGGTAGCTGAGCTCATTTGCCAGATATTTGTGATTAGTTTTGTTAACCTCATCATAGGTGACATTTTAAATAAAGTGTCTCATTCCTTCTAACCAGAATTAAGCATAATTTCATCCCCACAAGAAATAAAAAGTACAACAAACTGTTACTGTAATTTAGCCAAAAAGATTTTCTCTAACGAGAAATTAATAAGAACCTTATAAACCACATAGCTCCGTGAAATCTGTCAGTAATGAATTGGTTCCGTACAATTGGTAAGTCCCGTACTTCGATTGCAAAATAATACAAATAAAGATGGCATTTGTCATAAAGTAATGGTAATAATGGTAGCATAACTAATCGCTAACGAAGGAAACCATCGTAACAAAACCTGAGTGCCTGAGATGATCATATAACTCACCACAGCGCTGAAATTCGTCAATCTTAGCAGGACATTCGTGGTGATTAAGCCCATACTCTCTCTCTCTCTCTGAGAGAAGGCTATATGCTGCTTGTGGTATATAAAATAGAAACTTCCCAAATTATAATTTCTTTGTGGGTTGAAGAATAGAGAAGAGTTGGTGAACTTTACATTTAGGTAACAATAGTAGCAACACTTACTTTTTAAGTCACCTAATGGTCAACTATGCACGTTACGTATTTTATTAAAACAACGCCTGTTTTTTTCGTGTTTAAAACTAATGAAAACAGGTTTTATTGCCAAAAGCGATCTCTTCAAGACCATCTTCAAGAAATGGCACACGCTTGGGTACACAACAGAGAAAATTTCGTTAGTATACCGCGTATATCATTATATCTATTTTAGATTTTATTACAAGGTGAAGAAACAGATAAAAGTAAGGTCAACCATTTTGAAACATACAGATTTAAATAAAATTTTAAAGTATGTTCTGCATCCCTAGACCTTCTACTTCGAAGACTTAAATTAAAATTAAAAAGGTTACGCTACAAAAACTTAACTTTCAGAACAAGTTTACATTCAGGAAGTTTAGAAATTGCATGAAAGTTTAATAACTCTCAATCATAAATGCCATCAGAATCGTAAAGCACTTTATTGATCGACATTTAAGTATTTGGAAAAAAACAGATAGCTTGGTAACTTAAACAAGAGATTAATAAATTACGAGTAGCATTAGTCGGTTGAAAAATCAATCTTTACTTGTTCTTTTGTCACCAGTAGTACTTGGGTACCTGACTGCCTCAAGCGCACGCTTGATGTAATGTCGACTGAACCAAACAGAAAGTTTTGGAACTTTTTGTGCCTACCTTTTTCAACGTTCCCCCTGTCTGCCAACCGACATCGCTTTACAAAGACGCCGCTAACAATTTCCCCAAAAAACAAGCCGCGATTTTAGGCCAAAAATGCATTTTTTCGATAAAAACCACTTTTACCCCATGAACGGCGGCATTGTTCTGGTGAAATGCGCCTGCGCGACAGATGTAAGCTGCGATATTGGACGATAAGGGTGGAGCAACGCGACGGTAGAAAGTAAATAGTCGGTCAATGTAATTTTGGTGGCTCGGTGGATTTCGGTGATTTATGCATGACGTGGTAACTTTTAATGAGTCAGGACTAGGAGCTTGTCCTAGTCGAAATAATGAAATGGAAATAAATGGAATGTTAATGGCGATTAAGTAAAGGAGTTTATGTATGGGATTAAGCAAAGATAAAAAATAAAATCTACCAAAACTCTACTGTAGACACTATAGTTCTAGAATAGAAACTACGAGTAAAAGGAACAAGACCAAAGCTTTCCTGTACCTATGCATATAATGAAAAAGTTAGCTCTACTGTGCTGAATGCAAATGGATTTTCAAGACAAACTTCGGATTCTACAGCCACCTCAGAACACAAGCCTGGAAGCTGTGACGGTCGCTGTCATCAGACATGACGAGGAGGCCGTCACCATCATTATCATAGATGCTATGTAATAATTATAACCACTTCTACTAGATATTAAGTACCTTATTTCTGTAAATTACTGGTGTGCAATAAAGAGTTATCTGCCTCTCTATCTATGTTAGTAAAATTTAAAATTAAGTAACTGCATTTCTTCTACCGTACAAAAAATAAGGAGCGCAACAAACTATTTCATTAATTAAGCCAAAAGATTGCCTCTAACGAGAAACTAACCACAAAGCTCCGTGAAATCGGCCAATAATGAATTAGTTCCGTACAATTGGTAAGTTATTGACCCGTGCGGGCCACATGTGAGGTAATCCAGTAGCTGAACGAATGCCAGTCACAGACAATTTGATAATTTTAATTGTTTTCTTTTGCTTAGGACTCTGTCTGTAAAATATTCGGTAAAACATGAGTGTAAGAACTTAGTTAATGATCATAAAACAGTGGAAAATCGTTCGTAAGACAACTGAGTAGAGTTCTCACGAGTTTAAATTACTCTACTATCGACAGTATATATATTTTTTACGTTGCCTCCCACTGCTGGACAAAGGACCCCTGTATAAATACATCGTTCAAATCATCATCATCATCATCATTCAGCCAGAAGAAGTCCATTGCTGGACATAGGCCTCCTCCATGGATTTCCGAAAAGACCGGTTGGAAGCGGCCTGCATCCAGCGCCTTCCTGCCACTTGGATGAGGTCATCTGTCCATCTTGTGGCTGGTCGTCCTACGCTGCGCTTGCCGATATGTGGTCTCCATCGTTCAAATACTCATTGATAATTTGGGACGATTTATTAGCAAGTACTTATCTTGTAAGGTATTGCAAAATCTACCTTATGCGACCACTTAGAATAATCTTGCTTCAATCATAGAACTGAGAGGGTTGTTAACTCCGAGCGTATTTCAGATATTCCAATCAGTTGCTATGTCAGGCGTGAAATTGCAAATATTAGAGGATTTGTCACGTATGCCATGCGGGGGCGTGTGCACAAACAAAAATATACAAAATCTGTACGTTATTTATTTGTATTTACGCTTGAATTGGAAATATTTGTAGTGAGCACAAAATGTGTAGAGCTACTTTTTGGTAGTTGATCTAAATAAAGCATGCATGAGTAACATTTTTATGTTTTTGTTACTTTTCTTGTTATGGTTGTGTAAGTATTTGTCTCATATTTATTGTGTGTCTTTTTAGTATAGCAAATAAACTTTTTAGCTGTCTATCTAATATAGAAGTTTCGAGTAAAATACAGTACCAAGTATACTTGTTTATTAATTTTGATTATTGAAAGTGCGTTACATTAGAGATGATAGGAAATCCACGATATTTACTTTTAGATCAATGATACGTAAATGAGAGAGCGTTATGATCTATTCACGAACCTACATTTTTATTTTTCTGTCAGGTATTTTCTAAAAACTGCATCTGTTCACTGGCTCAGCATCATCCAGCGTTTGAATATTCATGTTTGGTGATACATTAGATAGCTCATCAACATTTCAATTTTAGTTGCAGATTCCTGAATAGAGTGCATGGAAATAGTGGTGTAAGTGCTTTCTACTGTACTATTTCTGCTACGGACGCTGCCTAGTTCGCTTTCCCACCATCCTTTAAACGCTAAAAAATACAAAAACAACACGCGGAATTTCATTATACCATGACTCGAGTAGGTCAATTTCACACGATATTTAAACAAATTAACCCTATCATATGCGGATGGCACTCGAACACCTAATTGTTGTCATTATGGGACAATATCCCACTTGAGCTAAAGCGTGCTACTCTTTGTAAAGCAAAGAGGTCGTGTTGTAATCCCACCTATTTGCTGAGCGCGGCGTGCGAAAAAATCTCGAGTGATTTTTTAAGCGATTATATATGTAATTACCTATGTCTTTATTGGTCAAAGTTCCCACCAGTTTCCATGTTTATTTTGGTTTATTTTTATACAGCTCAGTGACCCTTAGAATGCTGATGACTATTTATTTCAATTACAATAAACCAATAAAAAATGCAAGTGAAATGCAAAAATACAACTAGAAATGTATTGTTTGTATTAGTACTCATATGCCTGTAAAATATCTAAACAATATGGTTATTTTTTTCTGAAAGTTACGTTCTATAATTAAAGCTGTCATCGGGTCGGCATTCCCTTAGCAACCAGGGTATACCTAACATCATCTGAAAATGTATTGTTGCCCTCAGTCTCCTTAGAGACACTTTAGCGCTAGGAGCATGTCACTTAAATTATTCACGAGTCTTACTATGAATGTGTACTGTCAATTTATGATGATTATTCATCGATGCCAGATTTCCACCTTCTCATGTTAATGTCATCCAATTACTACCCATACCGTGACCCATAGGCGGCAGACCGGCTATCACACCCCGGCACGTGGCGGCCGCGCAACTAAGTGGCAACGCGTGTGTGGCACGCGGCCCACGCGCCGTGAGTTGACGCACTTGAGTGCTTGGTTAGCTGCTTAATTTGTTGTTAAATGCTGAGTAAGTGATAGATAAGTATCACTGGCGCAACTGGTGTCATAACAGTTTAGAGGCGAAGGTACGTTATTGAAACTACGCAATCAGATCAAGACTGGTTTATTGGTTAGCTGTAATCATATACTACCTACCCACAATAATAATTCAAGAGAAATGTGCAGGTTCAAAATATTTGGTAGCAAATCCTACTATAGGTCTACCAGAATCTCATGGCATAAAACAAAAACAAAAATGTTATTTTCATATAGCAATGTCAAGTGTCACTCTTCAAATCAAAGTACGAGATCTGTCAACCGCTGTTGAGATTTTGTGATTATCTTCTTGAATGTGTTGTTTTTGTGATAATGTCGAAAAATCTTCTTCGATTTCAAGCGAGAAATATTGTTTTCAATGTTTATCGTAAAATAAAGGAAGAAAAAGGTGTGAATCAAACTCAATCTTTGATTTTAAAACGCGTTAGAGTTGACCGGTAAATTGGACCGAGTTGTTTTGATGCTTAGTTTATTTTATATTTTTTTAGGAACTTCATCATGATCATCGTCAGCCATTTGACGTCCACTGCAGGACATAGGCCTCCTTCATAGTTTTCATAACCATGAGGGATTTTGCCATAATCGCCACTCTTGGCAGGCGGGTTGGCGATCGTAGTATGCGGATGGAATCTCAGGAAGACGCTGCTGCCGATCTCCGAGTTGATTTCCTTAGTCGCCTTCTACGACATCCACGGAAGAAAATGGAGTGACGCTATTCTTAACCCGGCGCCACACGGAACTTAATTAGGTACTTAATTGTGACTTATTTATAGGGGTTTCCAGTACTACTATACGGCGAATCGTAGCTGAGGGCACATCGAATGATGGTGTGATTTCCACACCTGGTGAAAAGAGGAGATCCCCCCTCTCCTGGAGGAGAAGGGAGGGAGGGAGGGAGGTAAGAAAAATATTAAGCAATAATCCCTCTCACTTGTAAGAGGAGGCCTGTGCCCAGCAGTCGGACGTATATAGACTCGAGTGTATCTGCAAGTGTATCTGCTGACTAGCACCACGATATAAATAAGGTCAGTTTTACAAAATGGGTGACAGATAAGCTAATTCCAAATCTGGCAAGACCTTCACTAATTGTTTTTTTATAATGCTCGTTATCATCCCGTACGTATGAACAAACCACCCACACAAGCCAATCGTATCGCTGATATAAAGAATTGCTCCGTGCAAATGATATACATTATGATGATCTTTGACGTGAACGTCAACTACTTAAAGTAGTGAAACAAAACATGTCTGCGCCCTTATATGAGATAGATGAAGTTCTAAAATCGCACGATCACGAAGTTTGCTCCCACCTTATCATTGCACATTGAATCCTATAGAAATGATTTCGGTTTTAATGACGCAAAAAGTTGCTGATAATAGGTAATGTAAATAGGCCTGCAAGTGACATAAAATTATTAACAGCAGAAGCTTTCTGACAAATTGGTGCAGAGCATTGGCAAAAATGTAGTAATGTAGTATGTATTATTTATATTTGTATTATTCGTGTTTGTACTAATCAGTATATTTATGAGTATGTACGTCAGGAAAAATATCAGTAACTAAAACTAGCAAATACAATGTAAATACTAAAAATAAACACAAACTTTCGTTCCCAAGATTTAGGCTGGCAAAGGTTAATACATCCTTTATGGGGCATATACGTTTTTGCAATAAGATCCCTGAAGATATAATAAGCTTGCCAGAAAAGCGGTTAAAAAATGTGTAAAGCACACTTTGTGCCAAAAGGGCTACTATAGCATTAAATATTATTTCGATGACAAAGTATTAGTTCAAAGTATTAGTACTAGGTTTTAGAATTATTATTATTTTATTAAGGAACATATTTGAAAAAACTAATTTCGGAGTTTTTTTGTCAATTTTTCTCCTAAAATGATCTAGATTTTGAAATGGACACCTACTTTTACTTGTGACGTTCAATAAGTCACAGTTTTTGTGTAATTTTGGATAAAAGAAAAACCTAATTTTGCACATAATGTAATATCTGCACCTAATTGGGCTCTTATCTCTGCTCCGAAAACAAGTGTACATCTGCGACTCTTCAAATAATACGTCATCAGTATTATCTTTCTAAGCATTCGGCCACAAAGGTACAAAGTTAGTTTTCAATCAACTTCAAGTGGGCACCCCTAAGTGGGTACCAAATGTTGCTACTTTGACCACTAAAGCTTGAACTCTACGTTGGACTGTAAGTCTTCGTGATAGGGGTGATTTCAAGAATAAAAATGCACTAATAGAGTGGCGTGAAAGGTTATTTGAAGTGTTTACGGTCCAAGTTGTTTTCACAAACAACTTCGATGTTGGTCCTACTGAACAGTTGCACATTCTAGTATTGTATCTGGGTTATGCACCTACCTACTTAATTTAAAACTAACTCACAAAAAAGTTATAATAATAATTTATTTGCCTCGAACAAAAAGATTCATATTTGGTTAGTACATTTCAAAACTTATATTTAGGTATGTTAGTAGCATCTATAGCTAGGACAATGAACATATATACATATTTATTTTTTTACATACATCAAGTCCTGTTACGTGCGACTTGAAGAATACAGCAATGGTTGATGTATGCGGAGTCGACCCGCGCCGCGATCATCGCTAGGACGGCGCTGTTGGCGCTGCCCCGCACCCTGCTCACCAGTGATGATACCGATTAAAATAGTCCAAATACTGGTAATGTCTGGTTATGCCACACCTAGCAGGCAAGCACATAACATCTTAGACCTTAGTCTTTTTAAGTTAAGATGGTAATCCATCAGGTGAGACAGATGCCAAATGCTGAGACACCGGCCAAGTACGTATCGGGACACGCGCACCTGCTTTACAGAACTAACAACTTCATTTTCAATGGAATTTGTACCAAGTTTTGTTTATAAGTTGGTCGCCTCTTACTCTTTAACTTGTAAAGCCTACTCAGCCGTGATAGTTTTCCCTTTAAGTTCATTATAACTATGTGCTACTGCCCTAAAATTTTCCACGTGTCCATAGTCAACCGTTTAGCCGGGAGAGGGGGAGGACGCCCCACTCCAGCAAAAAAATTGCTCCACCTGTGCCCCACGCTATGGTGTAGACGAGACAAAAAAAATGCATCCCGAATTTAAGTGTAAGGGAGGTACTCTAAAAAAAAATTACTTAAATTTTACCCTCCCGTTTTGTTTGCGTAGTTCCCGTTTTTTAGTTCTTGTCGTCTCTGTGCTAAGCCGCGAAAAGACAGACGAACGGACAGACGGACAGACAGACGGACGAAAATGGTGAAACTATAAGGGTTCCTAGTTGACTACGGAACCATAAAATGGGATAACGGGACACCTTATAGTTATTGATTCATTCGACAAATAAAATCCACGCGTCCCTGCTATTTAACCTTACCAATATTTGCTCAGCATCCAAGGAGATTATTAATATTTATAATATTGCCAATAGGATACACGCACCACTGTAGCAAAGCTCCCTATTTTGCAGAGCCAATTCAAGTTGACCCGTGAAATTGTAAAAATTCACCCCTCTTTGGCACTTTTTGCTTCGACTTTGTGGGGTGCTAAGGATCTCGTAAAATTGGGCTAGTTTATTACGCTGTGTTGAATGATATTACATTTTATGCCAAAGTGATAGATGTGAATTTTCGTTGCTAATTAGACATAAGGAATGTCAGATGTAGAGCCAATTTGTGGCCTGCCAATTCATCTGTGAGTATTAAGTATGAATAACGATTCTGTCAATTATATCGGCCAAATTGATAGGAGTGGTAAAAGTAAGTCTAGTCCGACTTACAATAATTAGAACTATGTTTCTCTTGTGGCTGGATGAGGATGGCTAAGAACAGAAGGATGTGGCGTGCCTTGCGAGAGGCCTATGTCCAGCAGTGGACGAGTAGGTACGGGCTGGTGATTGATTGAATAATGTTTCTCGTACAATGAAAAGAAGTTGTCCGAAGGTAACAAAATTGAATTCGAAATTACAGAATATATATGGTCAGTGCATGGAAGTAACAACCCCTATGGTCACCGTAAGTACCCACTACAACATAGGGCTGAAGAAAGAAAGAGAGAGATTTCCTTTAGTAACCACACTCAACAGGCAGGTTGTACCATAATTAACTTATAAATCCAACTCCACCAAACTAAATAAAACCACCATTAAAAAAGACACCCTTAAAAACAACCAAACAAAACTTGAAATCAAACAAACCGTATTAGCTTAGCAGCCTAAGTAAACAAGTCAGTGCCCAGTGGTTCGTCAAACATGAATTTTAAACAGACATGAGCAAATAGACTCCTCAATTGTCAGGGTACCAATTAGCCCAGGGCTACATTTCTGGACACGTGATATTTGGGAGTACCATCTGCGCTGTGTTTGATTTTGGTTGATTAAATTATTTAAAGAAGAAGAAGAAGAAGACCTCTACAGAAGGGGTCGTAAAAACAAATGCAAAATCACATTTAAAAAGCATTAACCAAATCAACAGAAATTAAAGTAAAGTAAAGTGAAACAGATCCCCCCGTGGCAACAAATAGGTCACCAGCTCAGCATATTGTTGTTGGCATACGTAGGGCAGTACCAAGAACACAGATTTTTAGCAGGAGCCTGTATTCAGGAGGACCCAACAAAACACGTACTCTTCGGAGCAAAAAAAAAACAAATTACATAAATTACAAGGTCCACAAAAAGTTTAGATGCATAGATAAAACCAAGTGCACAAAACATGTAGGTAGGTATATATCTAGAAGAAAAAGAACACACATAAACAACCAAGCGCTGGACTGGGATTAGGATTGGGATTAATTTGTAGCGTTCATTAAGTCGCAGTTTCTGTGATACTTTGAACAAAAAAAATTTTTGATTTGATTATTATTTAATGAGTAAAGATGACTCAGAAAGAGTCTGAATAACAATCTCCAAAAAAAAGTTGATCTCGACTAAAACAAGGCAAATAAGTCTTTACCCTGACCGGGAGCATTAACCTACTGAAAACAAAAGAACTAGCCAGTTCATCCTGTTAGGTAGGTACTCGTACCAACTTACGTATTAGATTTGAGATGATTTGTAAAAGGATGGTCAGAGAGGAGTTTTCCCGCTATCTTTTTCTCCATTACCAATTCGGCCCCAAGACAGCGGCTAACATTGGCATGCAACAAACAGAATGTAAATTCTTTATGTTGAAATAAATTTCTGAATTCTGAAAATCGGATAAAGAATAAATTTAGTCATTTACTAGATTCCTGCAAAAGCAAACACAAAGCCGATTTTTTCCCCAAAAACTTTAACAAACCACCGAAAGTCTACTAGCCACTACGTACACCACCCTCAACATACCGGCAAATACAATCCAGCCAGCTTAATCATACCGTAAAGTCCTCTTCTATCTCCAAGCAGTAGGGACCAAAATTGCTGCTTCTAACTTCCAATCTACTTGGTGAATCCACCGGTATTTAGCCCCGGGGTCGTAAGCCGTGATAATCCATTCTCTTCGGTTGCATTGACAGCGGTCTCGGCTGTTAGAAGCGTTAAAATTCCACATTGTTGCTGGGCAGATAATGTTGAGACTGGCTTATACTTCAGTAGGCTTTTAGATGTATGTTAGGTATACATACAGCATCTGATGGCATATCCCAGCTATAGTAGATTGGTTAAGCTGCGATTCAGACGCTAAAGTTCATGATCCATATTCTTAGAGTGGGCTCACCATCCTATTTAATAATATAGATAAGCAGTACTTATTTTTATTTAATACTTACAATACGGTGGACTTAATGCCATAAGCATTTAGTATAAAAAACGGTGGGATTTACATCGTCAAACAATGCAATACAAAAATCCTTAATAAATAAAAGTGAAGTTATAGTAGCAATCATCATCATCATCATCATCATTCAGCCACAAGAAGTCCAATAGTAAGAATACCACTCGCTAACTGTGAAAGAAAACATCATAAAGAAACCTGAGTATCTGAGGTGTTCAGATGACAGAACCTAATGTGTAAGCTGTTCTGTGGTTTCGTTGACTTACTAACACGACGCTTTAACAAAGTCTAGAGCCTGTAGTCTGGTTATAACAAAGATAAAAAACAAAAACTGGTACCTAGTGGTATTTTTTCGTTTTTGTTATAATCAGAAATAATAACAACAAAAAACACCAATACCAGTTCAGGTACCCCATGATACTCGGGATGATATAAAGATTCTAAGAAGACTACACCCTTCTAAATCGATCGAAGTATTCAGAAGTTATGATGGAATAGAGAAACATACATTTTATGTCTGCCTGTCTCGCCAACATTATGACAAACCGCTCTGAAAAAATAACACTTTTTATTTGGGCTGTCTTTTCAAATGGTTATAAAACTTGTCCATAGATTTAATTATAGAGCTCTTGCCAGAATGAATATAGACACCATTTCATGTGCAATTTCCTGCCTTCTGCGATTATTTTAAGCAATAATCCGTGACAAAGGCTCAGATTTATGGTGGGTATAATTGAATCACAGTTGGTAGTTGTGTAAGGAAGGCAGGTGTTGCTTTTTTACTGCAGAAAAGTCAGGAAGAGGTCATTAGATTAGGAAAAATAAGCCATTTATAGAATCAGAAAGAAGACAAAAACATAGAAAGAAGATGGGAAGATATGGGGAAGCTCTACTATATAGGTCCAGCAGGCATCGAATATAAGATTGGATTTATAAAATAAAATGTGCACTATGTCCTTATGTCCGACGGAAAGGTAGTTCGTGAGTATAGGCTCAAATCACCAAACATTTCCGGTTCAAAGTGGTGATTTATCTTCCTCATACATTTAACTACCATTATATACTCAATTTGACAGTGTGGTATTATCATCATCGTCATCATCATCCCGCTGATGATGATGATGATGATGATGATGATACCGCACTGCCACACTACCATAGCATACCACGCAGTATTGCTGGCACAAAATATTACGTACTCGTACCGTACACATGGGAAAACAATTTATGTAGACGCCGGGATTCTAGCTTTGGACCTAACGCATGCCAAACAACTGGTATTCCTTACTGCTACCATTTCTGGCTAGACATACTACCTCAGCTTTGTATAGTCCGCCCAACAAATCCAGTTTCTACAAAGAAAAAAACAAAAGCGATATGACACCCAAATAATTTGAGAGCAACTGACACAGAACAATATAGATCGTAACGAATTTCCAAAGCAAACATTAGTTTTCGCTACTCGATCCACTGGCGGGTGCCCCTATTATTTTCACCAATATACAAACAGCACAATATAACCCTTAGCGTGATGTGATAAAGCTTGCTTTTGAAGTGATCGCAGATCAAGTTGCACTGGTAGATTCACAAAGGTACCAAACAATGCGTGTGCGCAGGGGTGTGCAGGACCATTCACAACTTTTCGCTCTTTAGGCCCCTTTGTTCCAAATTTGATTTATATTCATGGTTTTGCGTTCTTATTATTCCTCTGAGCGGTAAATGAAGTGTAAGTTCTCCTCTATGTATTTATTTGAATTAAGCAGGTGGTGGTTGGTATGGCCAGTGACAGAGAGGAGTGTAAGGATAAGAGGAAAGCTTTTGCCCAGCAGTGGGACACAGAATCAGATAATAAAATAAAAAAGGTAAATAAGTGAAATGCAGGAAACCTGAATAAAAAAATGAATATATCTATAAAAAAAATTATTGTACATTATATAATTTGACTAGAATTATAATCTTTGGTAAATACAATTTTGACTCTTATATTTTATTGTCTTTAAAATCTTTTAAGCTTAGCATAACACTTTCAATCCTTAACTATTTACTTAATTGACTATTGATTTATAATACATACTTATTATTACTGTTAAGATCACTCATATTTGTGCATTAACTAAATGACTAGGTCTATCATAAAAGTTTCTATAACATCGCTGATCGTTATAATAATAATGATTCTGAGAATAATTATTATTTGCCATATAATTATGTCTTTGACTTGCATTATAATCATACATAGAATTATAGTCACCATAGTTTTGTATTAAAGCGTCAGTCTTACAATATTTGTTATTATTCTTAGCAGACTCAAAGGCAGATTTGAAAATCTCATAATTTCTCTGATTGAAATACTCTTCTGGGGCATTTTGTATCCCAGAGTCATATAACATGGAGTTTTCACCAGCATAGTTCACTTCAGCTCTTGGATAGTAATGTTGGGTTACATCTTCACCGTAACTTGAAGGATGGGTAAAGAAACCACTACCAGTAGTAGAAGTTATACAATTCCCACCCTTATTGTTAACTGACACTGTCACATTGCCAACATTAATAAGCACTCCTTCGGAGGTTTGCATGAAGTTAGATCCATTTGGGAACGGTTTGCTGTAACCCTGGAAGTTTCTGTAACCGCCATCTGTGTTAAAACCTTCTGGTTTATTCGCCATTGAGAATATTTCCCTAAAGGCATCTTTGGTTGTCTTATCACCTGCTAGCGAAGAATTTTGCAGTTTTTCGTAATCTAGGCCTGGAACAGTTTCCCCGTTGTTGATGTTATCAAGGGACTCTAGCGTTTGACTCAGAGCAAAGATGTAGTTGTGAGCAAATCGTAAGGTCTCAATCTTCGTCAGCTTGGTGTCTTCAGGAAACGTTGGCAGCACACATCTGAGTCTATCCAGCGCTTCGTTTAACATGTGCATTCGGTTCCTCTCTCTATCGTTAGCTTTCATCCGCCTGTTCCTTTTGATCCTCAAAATCTGCGTCGGGCTTTTAGACTTTGTCGTGGTCGCACCCCTGGTGACTCTGTTTTTACCATTGGTATATTTCCTCTTCGGTTTATTCGGATCTCTTGGCTTCTTTTCCTTCTTCACAGGTGTTGACGTAATCTTTATATTACTATCAAAGAATTTAACATCCTCAACTGGTTCTTGGAAAGAGAACTCATATTCTTCGCTGAAGAGTTTTCTCTTCACCTTGGGTTCAGATTTGACCAGGGAAATACCCAAATCTGAAATTTCGTGTTTCAGTGGGGTACTGCAAGTTGAACTAGGAGTGGCGAGGTGTTCATAGGACTTTTCGAAGTCGGAGTCTTCACTGCAGATGCTCTCATTAAAATCGCAGTAATCCTCGAAGCTTATGCTGAACATTTTGTTCCTGGAAAAGAAGAAAAGGCATATTGGTGGCGCACTTGTGGTATTTTGTAGAGTACCCTTTGTTTTGATTAAATCTTGATACAAATTATCATATTTTAGTTCTACTATCATTGTGTCATTTCAAAATCTTAAGTATTTAGGTAGCTATAAAAAGTTGTTATAGTTTAACTTTAGATTTGTAAATTTCATCTAAAATCAAGTGCAAAGTTAATTAATTATCCTACAAATGTAATAAGTATAAGATCAATCTAAAGCTCCCCTTTCGTTTGATTGTTTTCATAACACCTTTATGGCAGGTGAGTGCCGCCCCTAATAACTCAAAGATTGCGTGACCAATATGTTACGGAAAGTCAGTTGAACTTTATCACTTCCGATTTCCGGTGTGTGATTTCCGGCGCGAGGGGGTGGCCAAATGTTATTTCAAACAATAATTCGATTGAATTGACTTTTTGAAGAGGTAATAATATTTTTGTAGAGGGCATACAACGATCTCGATGGCGAATGTAGAGAAGGGCCAAAACACCCGGTGTTGTGCCGCCCGCATCCATGGACTCCCCGCCACCGTAACCAGGTCGTCAGACCATCTGGTGGGGGGCCTGCCCGCACTGCGTCGTCCGGTCCGCGGTCGCCAGGTCAGAACTTTTTCGCCCCAACGGCCATCAGTTCTCCGAGCTATATATGAGTACTTGGGCTTCTTCTATCACACATCTAATTCAAAGTAATAGCACGAAGTATACATAGACAAAACAGAAACATATACGAGTTGACGAACCTATATCCGATAACCGCTCTGTCAAGAGCGTGGAAGAAGAAGATGATTAAAATATCAAAATATTCTCGAGTGGAGACTCATTGACCAATGCTGACTCATTGCCCCGAAATAAATTGCGTGTCTTGGGAGGCTTACTCTCTTCTTCAACAAATAGGGCCAGTTTCTCAATTGAGAATTTCAGTGCTGTCTCTTCGAATTTCTCAGAAAAGAGCGCGACAGAACGTTACTTAAGTATTTACTTAGTGGAATTTTCAATTCAGAAACCGGCCCATAGCCAATTAGCCACCCACTGCTGAGTGTAGGTCTCTTCTAATGCACGCCATTTACTTCGGTCCTAGGCTTTTCGCATCCAGTCTTTTCCTACCACTTTGACGAGGTCGTCAGTCCACTTGTTGGCTTACTTGGCAGTGGATGAATACCTAAATTGAGCGCAGAGGTTGGATGAATTGATGAAAAAATTGTGTAGAGAAAATGGAGTAAATGGATTCCGACCGTCAAAATGTGATTTGATTAAATAATGAGTATCAAAGGCACGCACGTTTCATTACAGAGCTATTCCTAAAGTCTGTTGAAAATTTACTTTTATTGAACACTATTCAGTTGTATTGTTTTATAGGACTACCACCCTTAACCCTACAAAATTCAAGTGTGTCTAGCTGACCACCTGTGCTTACAGCACGCGACCGACGCCCGCCGCGGCACGCGACACTAACGCCTCCTACAAAGACCTCTTGTGTATATTCAAGCTGTACCAGAGGACATGTCAACATCGCTGGTCATATGCTGATATTTAGTGGCCTCTACTAAAAGTATTAGAACCAGGAGTAAAAGGCCCAGCTTAGGCTGGATGTAGATGGTAATAGAGCTCGTATGATGCCAAGCGGAGCGTGGCCGAAGTTATGGAGTTAATGAGCGGGGGTTGTATGAGATTATCTTTTTTTGAATCGTTTTGGTGGTCAATTTTGGTTTCGGTATTGCTGTAATGGAAGTGACAAAGGAAGGCAAAGTACATTATCAGATCTCTACTCTTTTGCTAAAAGCGCCTCGTGGCTTTTGTTTTGAATGTTTTTGTGCAACTTTTATTTCATTCACGAATCTTTTCACAAACATTGCTTTTTTTTGTTTTATGGAGTTAGATATAATAAAACTGAGACTAAAAGTACTCTTCATAACTTCGTAAGTATGTATCTGAATCGAGACGAGAACAAACAATAGATATACTTATCCTAAAATTTGTTTAGTGATTTTCCTGAAATTTTCATAAGAATTACTTAGTAATCATCATTCTACTTTATTCAAAGTAATGGTTGGACTAAGAAGTTTAAGCCAACTCAATATAGGCTAGCAAAACGGGAAAGACTAACTAAGTACTTACTACGCCCCGTATGTCTTATGCACTCTGAGCCATAATCAGCGAGCTCCTAACTCTAAATGACAAATATGAAGAATAAGGGAAAGAAGAACTTAGCATTAAAATGTGAAAATTACTTTGCTAAATTCCGCCAAAATACCACAAGCACTATGCCGCATGGTGCTTGTGGGATTTTGCCGGAATTTAGCAAAGTAATTTTCACATTTTAATGCTATTATGGATTTCGGCAAAGCTGATTCCATACAAAAAAGAAGAACTTTACTAAACATTACCTTTCACATAAAATCTTCTTTAATTTTTTACTGGAACTCAAATCTCCATCACACAACTATAAGAATCGAACCACACTACTGCAACTATCCACTATCCTAACCTAATCATGACGCGCGACTCCGCGCCTGCGTGATACTGAACTGCGCGCCCTAAAGCGTCCCTTTTTATGTGAGCAGGTTCCAATAGGATAAATGGGAACACGCCCCCTTGTTGGTTTTGTGAGGGGGTGGGTCGTTTTTGGAAAAGTTTCGGTTTCGGATTAACTCGCAAGTTCGCAATGAAAGAAAATGCGTTGCTTCTACGTGCTTGTAAGAAATTAGAAGAAGAAGAAGAAGAACAAGAAAGACATTTATTATACCAACAAGATACATCACAGAAACAAAATAAGCACATAAGTAACATAATATGCACAACAACAGAAAGAAAACTAAATACACAACAGACAAAACGAATAAATAAAACAGGACCATAGATGTAGCCTGTGGTGTATCTACGTTAAATTATTATTGAAACGCGACGGCGATTGGAAAACACTGGCAAAGAACGAAATGGCTTGGTGTGAAAGAGTAAGGTGCCAAGAAGAAGCTTATGGTTCTCGATTAACCGATTAAATTAAAAGTACTTAGGTTAGGTTAAGGTGAAATCGAAGAAATTTAAAATAATTCTAACTTACATAAATAAAATAGGCAAGTTCACTGAGTGTAAATGAATCTAATTATTTTAAATATAAAAATAAGTAAGTCGACAGCACATCAACCTTTACATTTTAGTGGCAAAATATAATGTAACTGAGTAAAGTGCAAGGATATAAAGGTTTTTGTACAGTCGATTGTTGATACGAGGATGTAAATCCGTATCGATAGAATCGTCGAAGTAACAGCGTTGGCAACCAACGAAAACTCATTGGCGAGACAAATCTTTAGGCATTTTTTTTTTTTTCGGGTACTTCATGCATCACGAGGACGTGTTAAAATTGCAAAATAAATAAAATTTGTAATTTTTATTTATTTATTACGCCTGCCAAGCGTGGTGATTATTGCAAAACCCCTCATGGTTATGAGAACCACGAAGGAGGCCTATGTCCTGCAGTGGGCGACAAATGGCTCATGATGATGATGATGATGATAATTTTTATTATACTGAAATACTCACCTAAAAAAAGAAAGAAAAGTGTATTTTATATTTAGCCAGTATTACCGATCTACTATTTAATAAGGTAGTTTATGCTTGTGCTTATAATAATAAAGTTCCACAAAACGCAATCATTTTTGTCCTGCTACTGCAACACTCCAACTAAGAAGATAGTTGTATTATGTATTTGATTATAAAATTTACGTCATTAAACCTAATGGAAACTTACATAACACTTACATAAAGCAACTTATATAAAGCACTTATATAAAGCACGTTGTGGACTGAAAGAGGATGTAGTGACAAGAATTGAGAAAGGAATGTTGCGTTGGTTTGGACATGTGGAGAGGATGAAGGAAGAAAGATTGACAAAACAAATATATCAAGCGAATGTGGATGGAAGGGCCGGTAAGGGACGATCCAGACGGACATACTTTGACCAAATAGAGGATGTATTAACAAAGGGCAAGATAAAAAGTACCCGAAACCGGCGTGCGTGCATGCAACGACTAATGAATGTTGAGGAAGCGAAAGTGATGTGTCAGGATCGTAGCAAGGGGCAGTCCCTGGTCTCTGCCTACCCCTCTGGGATACAGGCGTGAGTTTATGTTATGTTATGTTATAAAGCACTTCTACTTCTATTCGTAACCTCTGATTACTAAAGTGACCAGGCAAAGACCTTGCCAATATGGAAATACTAAGCCCATTTGTACAAATCAACTACGGCGGCCTCCAACGGGAATCGAACCTACGACCTCTGTTGTGGTAGTCAGGCTTGTTACATCTAGCCTCCTGAGACCCACACCGACTTTTTTCGAAAATGTTAAACAAATACAATATTTTCTTAAAGTTCATAACGCAAGTTTCCCCGGTTCTCAAATTTACGTCATCGTGTGACGACACAGGGTCTCAGGAGGCCAGACCAACGATACAATCATAATACACTAATTTCAGGTGTGCTATAAATTCTATTTTATCTATTTATGCCTAACCTTACTGCCAACACATTACAGAACTTACTTGTAACAGATTGATAGCGCATGAAATCGGTGCCAGTTTTTTTATTGCTCAACCCTTTGTCGAATATTGACAGACGATAAATGGTTATAAATATTTGATCAGACACGGAGAAATGGTTGCAAGTGAAAAATATGTGCATTGGGAGCGTAAAAATATGACAATAATAACTTCCACACCACATCATCACTTGTCATGGTCCCAAACTAGGATACCCTGCTCTATAGTAACAAACGGAAAAACACATTGGTTTCACGTTTTGCTTTTTTCTTCACTAACATGAGAGAGAGAAGAGAGAATGAATAGAAACGGAATATACATTTCTCTGTATATCCTCTCCCTCCTGTGAGAATTAATTTAATAGATAAAAATCTCGTGTCACAGTGTTTGTTAACGAACTCCTTCGAAACGGCTTCACGATTCTTATGATTTTTTTTTTGTGTATGTGTTAGGGCAATTGGCAGGTCTGAGAATAGCTCATAGGCTAATTAATATGACAAAACAACGTTTGCTGAGTCAGCTATTAAAATAAAATAATACATATAGCACGCAGAACTGATGGCCGATAGGGCTGAAAAGTTCTCGAATGGAGACCACATATCGGCAAGCGCAGCGTAGGACGACCAGCCACAAGATGGACAGATGACCTCATCCAAGTGGCAGGAAGACGGTGGATGCAAGCCGCTTCCAACCGGTCTTTTTGGAAATCTATGGAGGAGGCCAATGTCCAGCAGTGGACTTCTTGTGGCTGAATACATTTACCTGTTCTACAATTTCACAACATGTAAGCACACTTGCCTGCGCTTGTAAGATGTTTATTGTCCAGCTAAAGATAAAGGATATGACCCCCAGATATACCTACCAAATTTGCCAATAAATAATACCTAGTAATAATCCGTCACATATTTTGGCACAAAAGTTTCTGATATCTGATTTGGCTTTTAGCCTCGGAATGAAAGTCCCGTTGATTGGCCACGCATAATAAATTCCACCCGATTGGCTGTCAATAGTCGGTAATGTCTTGACAATGTGCTACGTTTTTACACCAAATGTTACTCGTCACGGTTCAACAGCAATTTTTTGACAAAATATTGACAAATCGTTTCACGCCACTTTTTATTATTTTAAAGGGTTACCTAATGCAATATGTTTGGTATCTTATTGTTAAAAACAACTCAAAAATGTAAAATCGTATAATTAATAATGTATCCATATAAAAACGAAAGAGGAGGCTCCTGCAAGTTGACTGGTAAGAAATGTCATAAGCATTGGGTACCTTTGTACTCAAGTGCAACAAAAAGAATATAACCTTTGTACTCTTCCATATTTATTTACTGCACAAATGCCACCAATGAGGTTAGTGAGGATCGTGGCAAGTGGCAAACAATGGTTACTCTTCCTACCCCTCTGAGCTAAAGGTGTGAGTTTATATATGTATTTAATAAGTTGGCATTGGCACAATATACTTTCTAAAATATTTTATTGACCGTAGTAAAATTGAGCCTATAAAAGACCTACTGGAGGAAGGATGTTACATCGATAACAGTAAGATTTTTAGGGTTCCGTATCTGAAGGGTGCCAAACGGGACCCTATTACTCTGCTTCCGCTGTCTGTCTGTCTGTCCGTCAGTCCGTCCGTCCGACCTTTAAAGGGTCTCTGGAACCGTAATAGGTAGCCAGTTGAAAATTTCAAAGAATATGTGTTATTACGGCGGATTACCTAACAATGAATAAAATTGAAAAATATATAAAAAGAAGGGGATTCTCCATATAACAAACGTGTTGTTTCGCCGCTTTTAGGGTTCTCTACCCGAAGGGTGCCAAACAGGCCCCTATTACTAAGACTTTTGTCTGTCTGTCTGTCACCAAGCTGAATCTCATGAACCGTGATAGCTAGGCAGTTGAAATTTTCACAGATGATATATTTCTGTTGCCGCTATGGCATCAAATTTTAAAAACGTCCTACAGTGGACGTATGAATAAAATAAATATTTAAGGGGGGCTCCCATACAACAAACGTTTTTTATTTATCTTTGTTACTAATATTGTATAGATAATGGTACGGAACCCTTCGTGCGCGAGTCCGACTCGCACTTGGCCGTTTTTTTTTTTGTTTTTTTTTGTTTATACTCTATCGTAAAAACAGTAATATATACAGGTATCAAACTTGCCGTGATTGTGGGACTTATTATTATATTCTAACGAAGAATAATAAAAAACGGCCAAGCGCGAGTACACCGTCGGTGCGCGAGTCCGACTCGCACTTGACCGGATTTTCTTTCTTATACAGAGTGAAATCTAAAATACACAATTAATGAAACACGTCAATTACAGTTTGTCATTTACAATAACAATATTTATCCGACAACTTTTGTAAAATTATCAATTAATTTTTCCTAATATGGTTTTAAGATTTTGATACTTTGTAATGGCACTGCCCAATAGATAATTCTTAAAACCACGTGTTAAACTGAATGTGCAAAAATATTTGCATTCAGAACAATTATTTTTGAATTTCTTAAAACTCTGTGAAACGTAGTAAGTAGAACGCCGCCTTCTCATTCGGGAGGTCGCAGGCTCGAATAGGCACGTACCAATGACTTTGTTTTCTAAGTTAATTACATTTATGAAATTATAGTAGCAATACCACTCGCTAACCGTGAAGGAAAACATCGTGAGGAAACCTGAGTATCTGAGGTGTTCACATACCTCAGCGCTTGAAATTACCAATCCGCGAGGGGCACGCTCTCTGAAAGAACGCCCGCGCCTTGCAGTGGGACGTCTATAGGCTGCATTATGTAATACTCGATGTTTCAAAACGACCAACCTGAAAAAATCATGGAATAAAAGTTTTTGTGAATCACAATCAATAATTTACGTATTTCGATTGAGATAGCGCAGTCTTAGAGGTAAAAGGTTAGAAAAAGGCACAGAGCTTCTCTGTGAGAGTCAGTATGGGTTAATAGCACACATGCCCACCGTAGAGCAGATTGATAACTTCAAGCGCTGAGTAAAAAATAAATAAATATAAGGTGTTTAAACATTTCAGAGTTCTAAAAATCCCACGAATGATTGAGTCATACTAAAGTTTCATTTAACAACTCTTTAATCCATCTAACAGGTGTTTGTTACGACCCAGAAAAAGCAACATTAAACCTAACCCTCTTCTGCCATATCTCAAAATTATGACCCGGCAGTTTAAAATAATAAAAACCGGTCGGTCGGGGCAAGCGCAATGTAGGGTTCCGTAGAAAGAGGGGTTTTTATCTGCTTTACAGAAATAACAACTTCATTAAAGTAATTTTTGATGGATTTTGTACGAAGTTAACTTGTAAATAATAATAATAATACTTTATTCATTTATTTGCTTCTTACTAAGTAAGTTACAGAGTGAGCCTTAAAATAAAAGCCTACTTAGCCGTGATAGTTTTCCTTTTAATTTCATTACATGTGCCCTAAATACTTTCACGTTTCCACAATCAACCGTTTAGCCAGGAGAGGAGGGGGGACCTACTCGGAAAAAAATTGCGCTTGAAAGCTTAATATTTCGCAAACGGAAACCTAAATCGAAAATGGTCTGTCTATACCCACAATATTTTTGAACGACTAATTCAACGACACCCCATACTTAGGCCGGAAAAAAAATTGCATCCCTAATTTAGGTGTAGAAGCACCGTAAAAATATATTTTTTTTAAGATTTTTTTCTACCGTTTTGTTGCCGTGATAAATATATATGTCTATGCCAAACGTTAGCTTTCTAGTACTAATCGTCTCTGAGCTAGGTCGCTGGCAGACAGACGGACAGACGAACAGACAAACGGACGGACATGGTGAAACTATAAGGGTTCCTTGTCGACTGCGCAACCCTAAAAACTCGAGCGGGGTCGCCGTTTAGTTACTTTGCCATCGCCACGCTCGAGAGACCATGAATGCATTAAATGTGTGCGTACATGTGTATGCCAGTTGAAGGGTTGAGGTGTGTAGGGTTGGGATTTCAACGGCGATAAAAAAAATTATAAGATCGGAAAGCAATGGACGAGATTGACAGCTGACCGAGAGGGTTGGCGCGACAGAGGAAGGCCTCAGTGGGCTCTATCCATGGGCTTGATAGATAAGATAAAATACTATGCTATAAAAAATTTTAGAAAAGATTAATTTTCAGAAAAAATGCAATTTGTTTTTTTTTCTTTTATTTTTTTAAATACAGTGACAAAGTAACACAATATATTCTATTCTGCCAAACTGTATCGCAGTTTAACGGCAGACATTCTCAGTAAATAATGATCTGTTTAAATACAATTCTAAAAACTATTTTTTTTTAAGTTCACAAAAATATTAATATGTAGGTAGTCTAATAATAAGTTGTACAATGTAACGGCAATCCGGCTCGGATGCCCATGCAAGCGCCGTGCGAAAGCCCATCGAGCAACCGGCGCGCATGTGCGTCACGCCAGCGGTTAAACTTTTCTCAAGTGAGAACATCATATAAACCATCATATAAACTTTGTTAACTAAATAATTTACCTTTTATTCTTCTTCTTAGTCGGTACGCTCCTCACAGACAGAGGGGTCGTGGTCCTCGTGAAGACGTGTTATTGCGTGCGAGTTGCTGTCATGACTCCGCCGTAGGTTAAAAGATTATAATAACTTGTTAAAAACTATTGATAAAAGAGTTGATATAGGCTTTATTTATATACTTTTATTTCTATTTTTATGTAGCCTGCATAGGTTCGAGGGAAGGCCTGTGCCCTACATTTGGACGTATGTAGGCTCCTTTTGTTATATACGTCCCAATGCAGGGCACAGGCCTTCCCTCAGAGAGAGAAAGTACGGGGTTGCCATACATGCTTTTATTTATATACTTACAAAATAAAATATAAAAATAAGTTTATTTGAACACGACAGTTGAACCCAAGCAGGTTTAGCTAATTAATCGATACATTTCGTTGATGAAGCGACTCAGCCCTAGCCGCTAACAACCCTTTTATCATCTAACGCGTGCCCCTCGCGTGGTCCAACACAGCTTCCACCCGCCCGCCTACCCCATCCAACTACGGAGACTCGTTTTCCATATACCCGGGTACCAAATTACAGGGCGTCCAGTGTTAGGTTCTTCGGTCAGCCGTACCACCGAGCATAATTCTGTGGACGCGTTGAGTTACTTCGCAGCGGACGGGTTACAGAATGATTAATTATTAGTTTTTTTTATAGTTTTGGTAGTAATCGTGTTTTGGTCTTTTCAGCAGGGGTGAAATTCTGATAATTACAAGTTTTAAGATATTGTGAAGATTGCAAGTTAAGTTTAGAAAAGCCATTGAAGTTTAGTTTTGATTAAAATGACTTGGCAGATATAGCTCTTGTATGGTTCTTAAGAGTTGTAATAATGGTGCAAGACTAATAGCAATAAAGCTGTAAAATAAAATAAATCAGTCCTACTAATACTTTGCTTATGTGTAACTCCACGAACATGACGTTAATCTTTTAAACACTAAAACATTTACAGAGGCCAAAGTTTTACCCTCATCTATATCCAGCTTGAAACCATGTTAATTAGCCATAAAACGAATGAAAAGTAACCGGAGTGAAAGCGGAATGAATCACGTTATTTGAACCCTTTCAGAGACGAGTAAAAAATCAATGCATCATTGCCATTGTGGAATAGAGTTTTAAAATGTTAAAAAGCTTTGTTGTTTGGGGCTTAGCCGAAAGGGGTACAAATAATGACGATGCAAGTCGCTTTTTAAAACTAAACGGTTGCCCTCAAAAGGGTTGGGATTTGGAGTACCCAAGTACCTATGGATTATAGGACCGGATAAAAAAATATTTATACTTTCACCAAATTAAGGCAGATACCACTCGCTAACTGTGAAGGAACACATCGTGGGAAAACCTGAGTGTCTGAGCTACTCACATACCTCAGCGCTTTAAATCGCCAATCCGCGGTGTGCACGCGTGGTGATAAAGCCCATACTCTCTCTCTCTCGCCTACAGTGAGACGTATATAGGCTGCTTATGTAAGGCAGATACTTAATAGTGAATTGCAAAAACGAGTAAGATAGAAATGGGAAGTGTTTGACTTTGCAAACGTCTCTATATTTTATGTGCCCAAACTTTACGAGTCTATGGCCGAAACATAAGACAATGTTTACCTGCTAACCCTTATCTAGCCTGCAGTTGCCACGATATCAATTGATTGACAGCTTTATTAAGTAGGTACACATGTCTGTAACACGTCAACACCAATATATCTGTCATTCACGTCAAGTTTTGGTTTCATAGTGATGATGTCCAACTGTTTTATTTGTTTATTCATTTGCTTTTTCTTTCATTATTGCGATTTCTACCATGGGAAACTCGTGACCTGTCTCCACCTGTTAGAAAGATAAGTGACATATTAATATTATGACTATTTTATTGCATTTTCGCAACGATAGAGAAGTGATTTCAGCAAAGCAATATTAGACGGACAAATATTGAATGTCATTGTTATATGGGTCGTTTTATTATAATGTTGAGCACTGAGCACTGATTAGCAGGAATTTGAATAGCAAAGCAAATACACATGGTCGAATGGATTGTAATACCTAGATAACTTAAAGTAGGTATCACACAGGTCAAGTGAAACTTTCTCTAATTAAGTTTTTACTTACACTATAGTCAGGCACTATCCTATACTTTCATGAATCAGTAGGTACCTACAGGCATGGAAAGATTATTAAGAACCTCTATATATCTATCTATTTATCTAGCCCATGAAATAATCCAACTGTTGGGTATATACCAACTTAAGTCTCTATCCCCCAGTTTTCTGCTTGTCTTCTATATTGCCCTGCTAATGTCATCGTGCAGGCGACTCACCTACTTTTTAAGAACTTACTTGAATTGTAATATCCGCTACATTTTAATACCTATACCAACCCGTGAAACGAATAAACCTTTATAGGTATTTTTACATTAAACATTAATATGACAATGTCAATGTGCGAGAAAATTGTATTATACACTCTACTTCTTGTCAATTTGTAGTAGCAATAAAATACGCTAAATGTGAAGGAAAATACCATGAGGATACTTAAGTGCCTGAGTTCACATAATTATTGTATCATTACATAAACTCGCGCCTGTATACCGAAGGGGTAGGCAGAGAACTGTGTTTGCCTCTTGCCACGATCCTGACAGACCTCTTTCTCTTCATCAACATTAGTCGTTAAATACACGCACGCCGGTTTCGGCTACTTTTTATCCTGCCCTTTCCTAATACATTCAATTGTTCGCATATGTGCTTGGAATTGCCAATCCGCGGTGGGCACGCGTGGTGATTAAGCCCATACTCCCTCTCTCTCTCTCTCTCTCTCTCTCTCTCTCTCTCTCTCTCTCTCTCTCTCTCTCTCTCTCTCTCTCTCTCTCTCTATGAGAGAAGGCTGGTGCCCTACAGTAAGACGTATATAGACTGCTTTATTTACACTCTACTTCTAAGTGAATTGATGCGTATAAACACTTTATGCCCTATATTTAATACAATTTAAAACAATTTGCATCTCATTAATTTTCTACACTGTGATAATTATTGCGAAGCGTGTTATAATTAAATGGATTTTATCGCGGTTATACACAATTTGAAGCAGCATAGGTACAATAAACTTTCTATTTTGACGTACACCTCAAAACAAGTTCTACGAAAATCGTAGCAAGCCTACGCGCGTACGCAGCTACGGAAATGCTACGCGACGGCCGCCCGCGCACTTTCCGCGCCGGAACTGCGTGAATTCACGCGCAAAAAGTAAACAGTTACACAAAAACACGTGCAATAAAAACTAAAATAGCACAGGGCACAGCAAATTGTGAATACAAATAAAATAACAAAAAATACTATTTGAACAATTGTCCAGTTTCGCCAGCTATCGCGTTTTCTCGCAAAAACGCACCGAAAAACGATTTTTGTTAGTAACAAAATTGATAATAAGCTAATCCTTATTTGCACTGAACGTGTGTGAAGTGTTTAATCAGATAAGAACACTAGTTCGATTCAATTTGCTGTCCTATTGGCGTCATTTTGAGTTCAATTTTGCTCAAACGCGAACTCTGTGCGATTCGGAAGAGCAGTGTTATAGGCGTTTATTTTATTATCAAGTTAGATTATATTTGTATTTCTATTATTTTACCAAGTAATTGTTGAGTTAGCGGTAGATTGCAACTTTTTAACTTACCCTTGATGTGAGAGCATTAGAAGCACTTTTACAAAAAGACTGGCCAGTCGGAGGGGCGTTATACTAGCGCCTGCAATAATTATACAAGCAATAATTCGTTGTTATTAAGCTTCTACGAGTAGGTGCGTGCTTAGGCACTTTGAACTCATCTTGAGTGAAAGCTCGGGGTTTTTTATTCGCAGCTTTTTATTTTATTTACAAACAAACGTTGCAATTAATTTATCAATACCCACCTACTAAATAAGTACCTAGGTATAGCTGCTGCAATCGATAGAAACCTATTACTTTTCGTTTAGTTGTTCAGCGACAAAAAAGCTTTAGCAGTGGGCTCCGCCACTATTTATATGGGCTTGCAACGCCTAGTTGTATGTAACTTCATACCCCTGAGCCACGTGGATAATTCCGACAGGGTTAGCCCATTCGTTCTACTTACGAAACGTGAACCGTTCCTATTGGTTTGAGGAATCGGAGAACAAATCTACCTAGGCACTCGTATAATGCTTGACAGATAACTGAAACAAATGTCTTGAACTACGCATGGACGTATTTCGGATCTCATTAGCGGGGGAGCCGGGTTGTGATTTAGAATTCTTCGTACTATAATTTAGTGAAATTGCCAAAAATGCTTAATTATTTTGCTCTTACGTGTTCATAGGAACTCATTCCGACTGTGCGGATTTTTATTAAAGTTAACTGTCGCTTATATACCCTATACAGTCGATGTCTACAACAGCATTTTGCATTTTTGTAAACTCTAATATTTAATTACGTAGAATGCACGGGACGGTGCAGTCAACTGCAGAAGTCAACCTAAACGATTTTAGTTGACACGACACAACCGACATAGTTCAGACGCAACCTCGGCTGGTGGGTATCGATCTAAGTCAGTTCATTCAATGCGAGTTCGATAATAAACGGAAAACGTCGTCGGTGGAAGAGATTTTCAAGATGGCTGAGGAGAATGGGCGGGAGGCGGCGAAGGAGGATTTGGACGAGTTGAAGACGGGTCAGAGGCAGTTGGTACTCAAACTCACCCGTAACGTAACCGAATAGAGTACACTCGTGTAAAAGGGCGATATAATATACACTACGTTTTTTGAGGGTTCCGTACCCAAAGGGTAAGACTAAGTTAATAATAATTACTAAGTCTACTAAGACACCGCTGTCCGTCCGTCAGGCTGTATCTCATGAACCGTGATAGTTAGACAGTTGAAATTTTCACAGATGATGTATTTGTTGGGTTATGGGCAGTGTGACGCAGTGGATAATAGCGTAGTAGCGTAGGAAAAGCACTGAATTATGTGATAATAAAATAAGTCTGTATTTTCATCACAGTTGTGACACGATAAGTAAACAGAAAAGTCAAAGTAACATTAGACGCAAATAAAACTTACGGCCAGTAACTTGTAATGTGCCAGACCTCCAACAAACACCGCCTCAAATTACAAGTTCTTGGTCTGACCTTACCAAACAAATTAAATTCCAAAATAACAAAACAAAACTTAAATTCCTTCAAGTACTAAGTTAAAAATCAGCAGGGCTTGACTCCCAAGCCATGAGTACACTTAAAGTGTTTAGCGCTTGGCAGTGGCTTGGTCAACACATCTGCCAGCATGTCTCCGGTAGGTACATGGCTTAACATAATATTCTTATTGTCCCTCAAAACCCCCCTAATAAAGTGGAATTTAATGTCAATGTGTTTACTCCTGGCATGGAACACCGGGTCCTGAGCAAGAAAAATAGCAGCGCGACTATCGGCATACATTGAGATAGGGGCATATTTGTTAAATCCTATTTCCTCTAATAAGCTTTGTAAATACAATCCTTCCTTCATCGCCTCTGCTAAACTCACATACTCTGCCTCACAGCTGGAGGTGGCTACGGTTCTTTGTTTCCGCGAGCTCCATGATATGCATGCACCGCCTAAACTGAAAGTATATCCCGAGAAAGATCGTCTATCGATGGAGCACCCTCCCCAGTCTGCATCAGAATAGCCTTCAATAGACTTACCCGTCTTCTTGTATACCAATCCATAATTAGATGTACCCTTTAGATAGCGAAGAATACGTTTCGCGGCATTCCAATGCTCTATCTTCGGGTTCGTGGTAAACTGAGCCAATTTTATTACAGAATTGCTTATATCCGGTCTGGTGCCTACACTCAAATACATTAAGGAACCTATAAGTTCTCTATAGGGCCATCGCTTTTGCTCAACATTAGTTTTCTCTTCTCGTTGGCTTGTAGATGGATTAGATACTTCCATAGGGGTTTTACAGCTATTACAATTTTCCATTTCGAAACTTGCCAAAATATCTTTTGTGTATTTCTCTTGTGACATAACAATGACATTGTCAGTTCGCTTAATATCTATGCCCAGAAAATATTTGGCCCGACCGTAATCCTTTAACTCAAACTCTTTTCGTAACTCATTTTTAAAGCGAATGATACGATCTTCTTTTTCTGACGCCACCAGAATATCATCTACGAATACCAACACCAATAGATGTTCGTTATTTTGGATCCTTGTATAAAGACAAGGCTCATTGAGGCTCTGTTTCAGTCCCATATCTTTTAGTTTCTTGTCTAGTTTTATGTTCCACTGCCGGCCTGCTTGCTTTAGTCCGTATAAGGATTTCTTTAACAAGCAAGTATCACCGCCTGAATCAATGCTATCCAGCATTACTTCTGCATTTTTAACCACGCGAGGGTCCTCCTCTTTACTATGAGCAAGCTTCATCAGGCACTCTTTTAATAGTCTAGGTGTCCGCATATATATTTCCTCATCAAGGTCTCCATTCAAGTAAGCTGTATTAATATCTAACTGATGTATTTCCAAGTCCAATTCCACAGCTAGAGCCATTAACATTCTTACAGAGTCTAGTCTAGCTACTGGTGCAAATGTTTTGTCATAGTCGACTCCGAAGCGCTGACTAAATCCTTGTGCTACAAGTCTAGCCTTCTTTTTTGTTGTTTTATCCACATTGAGTTTCGTGGTCAGGACATACCTACAACCAACAACATTTCTGTTTTTAGGCTTTTCTACTATCTCCCACGTGCCTTTATTTACTAAGCTTCTTACTTCTGAGAGAATTGCTTCCTCCCATTCAACCCTTTCGTCACTTTGTAGAGCATCGTCGAGAGATATGCCTGCCACCCCTGCAAAGTCGACGCAATCTGTGAACACATCATCCGATGATTCAGAACTTCTGAACAGTATTTCTGATTCTTGTTGTTCAGTAGGGGTCAGAGATGTTTCTGGCTCTGAACGTTCGGGGGCCATGATTATATCCACTGGGTGTGGATCTTCTTCTACCTCTACAACTCTATAAGTTTTTCTTGGACGACCTACTTGTCCAGTACGCTCTATCCTCGGCCTACCGACTCCCCTTTTTAAAATCACTTGTGGAACTACAGTATTTTCTACATTATCTGTCTCCACGTGACTGATTCTGTCTTCCGTCTCAGTCTCTACGGAAGATGTCGCAGGTTCTGGGTTTCTCAAATCAGTCTCCACAGAAGATGTAGCAGGTCCTGAGACTCTCGTATCATCTCGTATAGGCCTAGACTTATTATTATCTTTTATTAGGTCCATTTCTATAAATTTCTTTTCGACTTCATTTCTATTTTCAATCTCCATCATAGTCTTGGGTGCATTTGTAGGTACAGGATTCTTTATTCCCAGTGTCTCGTGAAACTTTATATCTCTCGCTGTAGTAAATCGCCTTTCTCCGGGTATCCAGACCCGAAACCCCTTTGAAGTCCTTGGATATCCTACAAATATCCCAGATATTCCACGTGCAGCGAATTTGTCTTTATTTGGACTTTTATCTAAAATATTGACTTCAGTTCCAAACTTTCTAAGATAACCAATCTTGACAGGTTTCTTAAACCACTTCTCATAGGGTATTTCTCCGCCTAAGCTGCTAGTCGGACAGCGGTTTCTAATATAACAGGCCGTATCTACAGCCTCGGCCCAAAATACCGTTGGCAGCTCACAGTTCAATAACATGCATCTCGCCATTTCAACGAGAGTTCGGTTCATCCTCTCCGCTACTCCATTCTGCTGTGGCGTGTGGGGAACCGTTAGTCTTCTCGATATGCCCTCCTTACGTAGAAAATCATCAAACTCAGCACTACAATATTCCCCACCATTGTCTGTTTGGAAATATTTAATTCTCGATCCTGTAAGGTTTTCAACGTGACTTTTATATATTTTAAAAGCCTCCAAAGCCTTTCCCTTGGTACTAAGGAAATACACCTCACACCAACGAGTGCAATCATCAATGAAGGTGATGAAGTATTTGGCACCTGTTTTAGACTGGCACCTCATCGGGCCTACTATATCGGAATAAACTATTCTTAATTTCTCAGAACAAGGTCCTGCTGAATCGGAGAAGGTCGATGCATGCATTTTACCCTTTGCGCAAATTTCACAGTCACGCAAGAAACGTACATCATTTTCACCCACATGTTCCCCTATTCTATTCAATAACTTAGCAACATCTCTTCCATTTAAATGCCCTAAACGTTCATGCCAACAGCGTATATCATCTAACTTATTATTTACTATAGCGTTAGCCGATTCGCACTCCTGTAGGCAGTACAGATTACCCCGGCGAAATGCTGTCAATATAACTTTACCACTACCATCGATTACAGTTGCTAAATCACGAGTGAAATTTACGTTGTATCCCTTATCAGTAATTTTAGCTACGGAAATCAGATTGGTTCGCAAATCAGGTACGTACAGTGTATCATCGAACTCGATTGTCTGTATCGATTGTTCACCCAATGCCGATAGTCTTACTACACCCTTACCTCGGACCATAGTGCTTAAATTAGTAGCCAAATTTAGCTTTCCATCGGCATGTTCAAGGTTACCATAAAATTTTCGTATGTCGCCGCATAAATGAGAAGTACAACCGGAGTCAAGCACCCACTGATGTTTCAGAGATGCAATAAGATTAGCTTCCTCTAAACCTGTAACATTTAGACAAATTAATCCCTCATCCACGTTAATATTAGCATTAAAATTATAATACGCATTTAGATTATTTTGACGACAGTCCGATGCTTTATGCCCGGGGCGATTACAACGATAACATCTTATCGACTTCTCCATCAGTTGCCAGTTTTTGCGATTCTTATCTCCATTTCTCAAACTTCTCTGGTCGTGGTATGGAAACCTCTCATTCTGACGAGCATACATCACTTGGGTTCCACTATTCTCATTCCTAGACTCGTACTCCTCTAGTATCTTCACTTTTAACACCTCTGGCTTAGGGAGATCGTCTCTACTTTCTATAGCACAGCGAAAGTTCTCAAAGTTTGTTGGCAAACTGTATAGTAACATAACCGATACTAAGTCTTCATGTATCATGACCTCCATACCTTCGAGTCTATCTACAATATCAAAGAAGATACCCATTCCTTCTCGTATGTCACCAGAGTCGCGCATTTTATGTAGTAGCAGTCGCTTTAGTAATATAGCCTTCTTGGCAGGTCCACGTGAAGCGAATATGGTATGCAGCTGGATCCAAACTTGATTCGAAGTGGTACAACCTCTTATGTGTCGTAATTCTGATGCACTTATAGAAAGAATCACATCGGCCTTTGCCTTCGCATCTTCACTCTCCCATTTAGATATAGCTACTTCATCTGCCAGAGGTTTCTGCTTCTTACCACAAACATAGTCCCATAGTTCAGACTTCACCAAAAGGGCCTCCATGTGGAGTTTCCAACTCTCAAAGTTCTCCTTGTGGAGAGGCTCTATGCGTAAAGTAGACATCATGTATAGTCAGGCTCTAATTCACACGAGCTGCTTTACAAGTTTAAATTCCCAAGACTTGAAAATATTATTCTACGCTACATTCCTGGGCCCATAACCTTTGTTGGGTTATGGGCAGTGTGACGCAGTGGATAATAGCGTAGTAGCGTAGGAAAAGCACTGAATTATGTGATAATAAAATAAGTCTGTATTTTCATCACAGTTGTGACACGATAAGTAAACAGAAAAGTCAAAGTAACATTAGACGCAAATAAAACTTACGGCCAGTAACTTGTAATGTGCCAGACCTCCAACAGTATTTCTGTTGCCGCTATAAAAACAAATAGGTACTAAAGATAGAATAAAATAAATATTTAAGGGGGGCTTCCATACAACAAACGTGTTTTTTTTTATTAATAACAGGTAGACGCTTGAAATATTCACATGTTGTATAGCGGATCCGACTCGCACATGTTTTGTTTTGTCTGTTTCTATTGAGTTTTATTTTGTTTGTTTGCTTGTTTAAAGAATGCCTTTTCTTACTTTCGTTTCTTGACTGCACGTTTTCTTAAATTAATACAATCGATCCCACAAAAGTCCCACGCTCATTTATTCGTAACATGTGTGCGATTTCATTGTACATCAGGTATAATAAGGAATATTGTAATCTCATCATATCAAAGGACTTTAAAGGAAATTATAAGAACTTCGTAGCTAAATAAGATACAATTTATTTCGTGAACTTTCACTTAGGTAAATATAAAAAAACATAATCCAGTAGATTAGACACTATGTACTATGCTAAAAAAATACAATTTATAAAATATTTTATTATTTTGGATATAACATACTAAATAAATAGTTTTAAACACGATTGTAAAAAAGCTCTATTCTGTTTAGTTTTAATTTCCTAACATACTATAAAGTGCTCTGCATAAAGCGAACTATTGTTTTTCAAGAGTAAACTGCTTCTTCGATGCTTATTGTATTTTAAGAATAGCCGGCGGGTCAATTCCGCCTACAGCAAATAATTTACAACATAAAGAGGAGATTTTATAATTCACGTAATTATTTTAAAAAAATTGAGCGAAATCACTGGGTGTCACCATCCCTCGATTTCTTCTTCGGCCTAAGTCCGAGGGTTTTTCCATGTTTATGGTGTCTTTTTCTGGTTACCATAGCATTGTTAATCCTACTTTGGGACTCGGGACCCAAACTAGATACCATATAACGTCCGGCCAGGACTATGTGCTTTTGTCCTGCCCGGGCGAGTGGAATAATAAGTTCCACAAAACACATATCCTGACGAGCGATTCTGTTTTGTGGAAGTATTATTACTGCAATGTGCCCACCGAGTCAATTCAAAAGTACATAGTCTCGGTCGGACCTTTATATAAATACTAACTGACTCGGCAAACGATGTTTTGCCGTATTAATTAGCTTACGACCTATTCTCAGACATACACAAAAAGTTCACAAAAATCGGTGCAGCCGTTTCGGAGGAGTTATTGAACACTGACACGAGATTTTTATATCTATATAAGATTGTTTTAAAATAAGATTATATATAAGATTAGACACTACCGGTCTTATATATAAAAACACGATTCCTTAAAACAATCCTCAGCGGCAGTTTAAATACATAGTATGCAGTAAAAGGAAAGACATAACCGCAGATTATTTAAACTGTCTCTGAAGAGTGTTTTTAACCGAGTCGTGCTTTATAATAAAAAAAACTACCGTAAGTTTAGACAGTGACGCCAATAGTCCCCAGTGCGTCGGCGAGTTGTTTCAGATAAGGCTTCAAGTCGCTTTGGGAAAGGCCGCGCTTCGCCCCGATCGCCTTGAAGGCGTTCAAGTACTCCAGTTCCGAGAATTCCGGTCCTTTCTCCTTGATGCGGTCTATTATCTCCTGGGGGGAAAGTAAAGGTTGGGGTTAGGATAGTGAAAGAATATACTTCCAGTTACAGGTACTGTTAAAATAAAAACAAATCAGACAGCTGCGAGTAGGACTCGGCTCTGAGGGTTCCTACTAAGTCAGTATGTATATTAACTATACACATAATTTATTGTGCTTATAATAAGTGTTGCAGTGTAAGGGTACAGGGCTCGGGTTGAGAACTACTATTTATATTAAGATCTATTCAGAAATCAGAAATCAGAAATCAATAATTTATTTCAACGTAAAGAATTTACATTCTGTTTGCTGAATGTCAATGTACTATGTTACTATGTTAGCCGCTGCCTTCGGGCCGTATTTGTAGTGGAGAAAAAGGCAGCGGGAAAAAAAACTCCACTCTGACCATCTTTTCTCAAATCATCTTAAACTTATACATCAAAGCCTATATGATATGATTCCGTGATAGCCACTAATAACTTTAAAAGCCAAAATAACACTTCTTACAAAAGTAGGAAAAACAGTAATGCTGCGGCCAGACACACGAACAGCACCCGTTCACGAGCATAACGCAGGGGTCAGCCATCACCAGTCTCAACCATTTTAGAGGGAGATAGGTGACCCGGCCACCACGCCACCATTCGAACGACCTTTAGCAAACCTGCAGATTGAGTTCTTGTCAGCTATAAAATGTGTTTATAAATGTGCTATAAATTTTGTACCACATGAAGCCTGGGGCGTCGGACCAGTTACCTGGGGCGTCGGACCAGTTACCTGGGGCGTCAGGCCAGATATCTGGGGCGTCGGGCCAGTTACCTGGGGCCCCTCGGCCAGCAGGCGCAGGTAGTTGTGCGCGGAGTGCAGGCCGACGTGGGGCAGGTGCAGCGCGGCGAGACAATGGCGCAGCGTGGCGAGACGCGCGCTGGACGCGGCGCCCCACTGCCAGCGCAGGATCACGCCCGCCGACATCATCTCGCCCACGCCGTTCATTACGTACTGGGGAGGAGGAGAGATGACACCCACGGGCACCGACTGGAAGTCGGCGCTTCGGGCGACGGCTAAATTGTGACGCCGTTTGCAGCAATAGCGCAACTGATGTGTTTAAAAAAAGTTTTATTGTATTTCGCGTTTTAAGATTTTTTATGGTGACGCTCATCGTTTAGATATATTTTGGTCTAACCTACATAGTTTGCGATTGGCCATATTTTTCGATTCTCAACACTTCTGACATTTGATGTGTGGTGCATGCATGCCAACGAGTTGTTGTCGACCTCTCGCCTAGCAACGACGATAGCAAGGGAAACCAATTTTGATCAATATTTTCTTCATCCTCTGCCGTGATCCGCTGGCGCTTAATCGTTAAAAGGGTGCACCCAGCGCTTTCGGCGAATATCTTTCAAGCTACTCCTTTCGTCACCGGCCGACCCAGAGCCGTCCAGTCAGCCAAGGTATTGTACCACCACTCTCTGTTAGATTTTGGGGATCGGCCGATATAGCTAATTGCAACAGACAGTCCACTTAATCAAAATCTCAAGACACCATTTTGTTGTTTATAAAAACACGATTCCTCTAAAACACATCTCAAATGCAGTGTAGGTAATTTATGATTACGCCTTATTATTTACCACAGACTATTAAAATTACATCTGAGGAGTGTTTTACATTGTGAATGTTGATGATTAATGTTGTGACGTTCTTAAAGTGTGTATTGTAATGCTCAAACGGTTTTCTTCCTGTTTTTCTAAATGTTAAGGAGCTCCCCGCCTTACCAATACATTGTACAGTCGTCGATGGCAGATCAGCATACATACATACACACCTGTAGCCCAGAGGGGTAGGCATGACAAATCACTTTCGCTTCCTCAACATAGGATACTTTCTATTTTGCCCTTTACTAATACATCCCCTATTTGGTCGAAGTATGTCCGCCTGGGACGTCCCTTACCAGCCCTTCCACCCACATTCGCTTGCTATATTTGTTTCGTCAATCTTTCTTCCTTCATCCTCTCCACATGTCCAAACCAAAGCCACCAGCCAGGCAGATCAGCCTTTACATTAAAAAAAATCAAAATCAATTTTTTTTATTCAAAGTAGTACAGAAACTGCGACTTAATGCACGTTACAAGTTAAACTAGGTGTCCATTTCAAAATCTAGATCATTTTAGAGAAAAAATGGCCAACAAACTCCAAACTTAGTCTTTTCAAGTCCTTAATTTACAGGATTTATATAAATATTCTACAACTCATGCATTGAACTGGCTTTAATTCCAGACATCATTGTCATCTAAATAATCTTTAATGTTGTAGTAGCTTTTTTTGGCACAAAGTGTGCTTTACACATTCTTTGAGCCGCGTTTCTGGCAAGCTTATTATATCCTCAGGGATCTTATTGTAGAAACGTATACAATGCCCCATAAAGGATGTATTAACCTTTGCCAGCCTAAATTTTGGGAACGAAAGTTTATGTCTATTTCTAGTATTTACATTGTGTTGGCTACCTACAGTTTTAAAGTCACTGATATTTTTCCTAACTTACATAATATTTAAATAGATATACTGACTAGCAACTGTTAGGATGTTAGTTTCTTTAAAGAAATCTCTTAACGAATCTCTATTGTCTAGCTTATATATGAAACTGATCGCTCTCTTCTGTAGGATGAAGATGGTCTCAATGTCTGCTGCCCGACCCCACAGTAGTATATCATAGGACATAATACTATGGAAGTAACTAAAATAAACAAGCCTAGCAGTTGCGACATCAGTTAGTTCCCGGATTCTTTTAACTGCGTATGTTGCAGAACTGAGCCTATTTGCCAATTTTTCTATGTGAGGACCCCATTGAAGCTTTGCATCAATTGTGTTACCCAGAAATGCAGTTTCTTCTACAAGGTCTAGTTTATCATTCCTCAATATAACATTGCTGTCAACCATTTTGACATTTGGTAGTGTGAATTTTATACATTTTGTCTTTTTTGAATTTATCAATGAGTTATTAGAAGTAAACCAATATAGCACCTTAGAGAGAGCAGGATTTGTATCCGCAAGGTGATTTTCTTGTCTCTTAATTTTAAAAATAAGTGACGTGTCATCTGCAAACAATACTATCTCTGACTTGTTTTAAACCATGAACGGCAAATCATTTACATATACGAGGAAAAGGAACGGCCCCAAAATAGATCTCTGTGGCACTCCCATCTTAACCTCCGACCCTGATAATTTAGTCCTATTTATGTCAGCTTTTTGAACCCTCCCTTCTAAATATAATCTCATAAGTTTTAAGTTTTTCCCATTTATTCCGTAGTGTTTTAATTTGAAGAGAAGTGTTTTATGGTAATTTTTGGTTGCAAATTCACTTGAAACGTAACTTACTAGAATGTAGCTCGTGCCAGTGTAAGTGTACGTGTAAGTGCAGGTCCGGACTCACGGCCAGCCTGCGCGGCGCCAGCACGGGCGCGACCAGCTCGTGCAGGTGTAAGTGTAAGTACAGACGCGGACTCACGGCCAGCCTGCGCGGCGCCAGCACGGGCGCGACCAGCTCGTGCAGGTGTAAGTGTAAGTACAGACGCGGACTCACGGCCAGCCTGCGCGGCGCCAGCACGGGCGCGACCAGCTCGTGCAGGTGTAAGTGTAAGTACAGACGCGGACTCACGGCCAGCCTGCGCGGCGCCAGCACGGGCGCGACCAGCTCGTGCAGGTGTAAGTGTAAGTACAGACGCGGACTCACGGCCAGCCTGCGCGGCGCCAGCACCGGCGCGACCAGCTCGTGCAGGTGTAAGTGTAAGTACAGACGCGGACTCACGGCCAGCCTGCGCGGCGCCAGCACGGGCGCGACCAGCTCGTGCAGGTGTAAGTGTAAGTACAGACGCGGACTCACGGCCAGCCTGCGCGGCGCCAGCACCGGCGCGACCAGCTCGTGCAGGTGTAAGTGTAAGTACAGACGCGGACTCACGGCCAGCCTGCGCGGCGCCAGCACCGGCGCGACCAGCTCGTGCAGGTGTAAGTGTAAGTACAGACGCGGACTCACGGCCAGCCTGCGCGGCGCCAGCACGGGCGCGACCAGCTCGTGCAGGTGTAAGTGTAAGTACAGACGCGGACTCACGGCCAGCCTGCGCGGCGCCAGCACGGGCGCGACCAGCTCGTGCAGGTGTAAGTGTAAGTACAGACGCGGACTCACGGCCAGCCTGCGCGGCGCCAGCACGGGCGCGACCAGCTCGTGCAGGTGTAAGTGTAAGTACAGACGCGGACTCACGGCCAGCCTGCGCGGCGCCAGCACCGGCGCGACCAGCTCGTGCAGGTGTAAGTGTAAGTACAGACGCGGACTCACGGCCAGCCTGCGCGGCGCCAGCACGGGCGCGACCAGCTCGTGCAGGTGTAAGTGTAAGTACAGACGCGGACTCACGGCCAGCCTGCGCGGCGCCAGCACGGGCGCGACCAGCTCGTGCAGGTGTAAGTGTAAGTACAGACGCGGACTCACGGCCAGCCTGCGCGGCGCCAGCACGGGCGCGACCAGCTCGTGCAGGTGTAAGTGTAAGTACAGACGCGGACTCACGGCCAGCCTGCGCGGCGCCAGCACGGGCGCGACCAGCTCGTGCAGGTGTAAGTGTAAGTACAGACGCGGACTCACGGCCAGCCTGCGCGGCGCCAGCACCGGCGCGACCAGCTCGTGCAGGTGTAAGTGTAAGTACAGACGCGGACTCACGGCCAGCCTGCGCGGCGCCAGCACGGGCGCGACCAGCTCGTGCAGGTGTAAGTGTAAGTACAGACGCGGACTCACGGCCAGCCTGCGCGGCGCCAGCACGGGCGCGACCAGCTCGTGCAGGTGTAAGTGTAAGTACAGACGCGGACTCACGGCCAGCCTGCGCGGCGCCAGCACGGGCGCGACCAGCTCGTGCAGGTGTAAGTGTAAGTACAGACGCGGACTCACGGCCAGCCTGCGCGGCGCCAGCACGGGCGCGACCAGCTCGTGCAGGGCCAGCAGCGCCTGCGCGAGGCGCGCCGCCCCGCCCGCGCCCTGCTCGGCGCCCTCGCCCTCCTGACCCAGGTAGTGGAAGCACTGGATGCGGACCTGGAGCGACACGGCTCACGTGAGCGACCGAATTACATCTGCGTCATAATACTGAACTAGAAAGAAAAACCACGTTTCGTTGCAAATTGTCCGTTACCCGAATTATCCCGCGGTTGCAAATTGTCCCTTACCCTGTCCAATATAAAGGGACAATATGTCCCTTCTACACAATATAAAATCGTGCAATTGAAATATAATTATCTAATAACCTATTAAATATTTTTTTTAATTATTATTTTTAATAGATTTTTTTCTAAATGTTATGAAATATAAAAATATAATATAATTTAAAAAAATAACGTATATTTTTATTTATATATATATAATGCATAAAGCCTCATAGTTCACATTTTTTTATTTATAAAAGTAAGTATAACACATTTTTACTACATATAAAATTAAAAAAAAAATTGAAAAAATATTAAAATATAAAAATTATAAAAATATTGTTTTAAAAAACGATTTCATATTTTATACAAAGGACAATACGGGAAAGGTACAATTTGGGAAAAGGGTCAATTTGCGCCGAAACGAAAAACTAGTCGGATGCGGAACTGCTTCGAAACGGCTACCGAGAGCACAGACACGCAAAAGGCAATCCACCATAACAGTGCATAATTATACTAAATTTGCCAAATAGCCAGATTTACCAAAGGGCGGAGTTAACTTTGTTAGCTCTGTAGTTCGTTAATTTATACATTAATTAATTTATTTGTTTATTACTTCATGTATTCATTCGTAATTTACTCATGAATTCCTTTATTGATCCGTTGCTTCTCCCATTTAAATATGAATTCATCCTTCACCTTCACAATATATCACTCATACATCCCATCTAAATCATGAATGTTACTATATTCCTCATTGCAAATCATAAATCAGAATTAGAAATACATAGCATTGTTACAAAGGCGAAGTTATCTCTAAGAGAGATCTCTTCCAGCCAACCGTAGCATGGGGTGTTTAAACTGAGATAGCGGACATGTTTGATGAGCGGCTGGACGAACCTCGAGATGCAGGAACAGCAGGCACTTGTGCTGTATCTCGTCGAAGATGCAGGCGGCGGCCGCCACGTCAGCCAGCAGCTTGTCAGACAACTTCACGCCGCTCAGCAGCTGCGGAAGCGTCTTGATGTTGGCGCTCAGCCAGTCCTGCCGAGATTTACATCATCATCATCATCATCATCATCATCATCATCATCATCATCATCATCATCATCATCATCATCATAGCCATTTGACGCCCACTGCAGGACACAGGCCTCCCTCATGGTCTTACATTTATTTATTACTAGCTGTCCTCCCGGCGAACTTCGTACCGCCACAGAATCCGTATACACGTTTCTTGCACAGCGCCATCTATTTTTAAAACACAACGTTCGCTCGCACAACGCCATCTACTTTGAACTTAAAATAAATATTATCCCACGGGAACGCATTACCGGGATATCAAGTATGCTATGTCTCAATTCAGGGTTTTATCTATCTATACGCCAAATTTCATGTAAATCCGTTCAGCCGTTATTGCGTGATTAAGTAACAAACACACATCTTATCTTCACAAACTGTCACATTTATAATCTCTAGATAAGCGGCTGCATGAGGACGGCCGAGGACAGAAGCAAGTCGCGAACATTGGGGAGGCTTATGTCCAGCAGTGGACGAAGACGGGCTGATTGATTGAAAAACTTACCAAAACGCTACCACTGTTTCTATCTATAACTACTGTAGCTACATTATACTAATTATATAAGTGTGATCTTTAATGTACAACAATGTTATACATGGAGTCGACATTTTTCGGGGACAAACACCCTGACATTGCACAGTACAACAGGATTGTAAGTATGTACAAGAGGTGGGAGTTAATGCTATGAGATTTGATTACATTACAACTTCCGCTGCCCGATGGTCGGACGATATCGTTGAGTGGGGGGAAGCTCCGTGGATGCGGATGGCCAGGGACCGTGAGGGATGGTGTTTGGGGGAAAAGGCCGATACCCAGCGGTGGACTAATGACGATGGCAACTTCCACTTCTTCAAGTTATTATTATGAGCAAAATAGAGCAGGAAATGCGCACCAGCAGGAAGAGATTCGGGGCATCGTAACCTCCGAGAATGGACTGCAGTTGCCGCCGCGTTTTGCGCAAAGAAAACCGATTGGTTTCATGAAAAACAATAGAAGGCAAACACGGGTTTAAATATCTAAACTCTGTAGTACGCACTGTCTTACCGGTCTTCCTAACAACCAGCACGGAAACTCGAACCGAGTATACCCGGCTTCACTCACCATAGTCTCGCACAGCAGAGCCACTTCAGCGAGCGCGGACACGTCGGCGACAATCTCGCGGCGCTCGACCGCGCCGTCTCCGAGACTCGAACCGAGTATACCCGGCTTCACTCACCATAGTCTCGCACAGCAGAGCCACTTCAGCGAGCGCGGACACGTCGGCGACAATCTCGCGGCGCTCGACCGCGCCGTCTCCGAGACTCGAACCGAGTATACCCGGCTTCACTCACCATAGTCTCGCACAGCAGAGCCACTTCAGCGAGCGCGGACACGTCGGCGACAATCTCGCGGCGCTCGACCGCGCCGTCTCCGAGACTCGAACCGAGTATCTCCGCCTCGCGCTCGTAGGCCTGCTTCAGCTCCTGTGAGACAAGCGCGAGACATGTGACCAACACTGCATGTTTCTTGTTTTGGTTTTTGCTGTACTATGGACTCTTTCACCGCTTAAATAAACCCAATGTATTATCCGGTTCAAATGCTGTTAGGATACCTTTTGGAATGGAGCTGCATATGACGTCAACTGACGCCTGTCAGTACCGTTAGCAACGCTGTCGGGAAAGCGCGTGACACGTGAGTGACGAATACAACTTCATCGGAAGTATTTATTTTTAAATTATATTTATTAGTACTTTTGTAACAAAAATGAGTGCTAAAAGAAGATGTGCTAAACAGTCGTGCTCGAGAAATGCTTATATGAGTGTGAACGATTATTTTGAAGGAGAAAAAGAGCAGCGTAAAAACATTTTAAACAAATTGAATTCTTTGTTAAAAGACAGTGTCGCGATTATACTGATTCTGAAATCTCAAACTAAGATAGCTCAGAGAGTTAAGGAGTGGAGTAGAGGACTAAGGGCCGATTCGACCAAACGCGAGTAACTTTTTACTCGAGAGTAAATCACTATTTACTCTAGAGTAAGCAGATTTTGCATTTTACCAACCGCTAATCTAAGATTAAGGAAGCTACTCGAGAGTAAATACTTATACGGCCAATTTCGGCGGAGTAAAACACTATACCCAGATTAAATTGTCAAATGTCAATAATCAGTTGTCTGTCACTGCATTATTTTAAGCATATTTGTTTGTTTTGAAATCTGCTTTGAAGAGAAATATTACCTACGCGCCACGATGGAACGACTGAGAAATATGTTGGAAGATTCCGACAGTGATGACGATTATGTACCAAGACCAAAACGTCCAAGATGGTTCAAGGAGAGAGTCAATTACTATGATGACCACGACTTTGCGAAGGAAGCCAATTGGGGCTTCGTTTTCGTTTTCCCGCATTCATAATTATTTTAATAACAGAGAACGAAAAGAAATAGGTAAACAATAAACAATTCAAGTTTTTCCTGTCAATTGTCAAATACACATGTCATGTCATACTATAAAATTAAATTGTATCGACATTCAATACAAGCTAGAAGGAACAATGTTGCATAATTTTTTGTCGGTTTATTCACTCGTTCATCATTCTCTTTTAAACCACAGATTAACAATACTGAGGATAATTTACTCCTCGAGTAAGTTGGAAAAACGTAAACGAAGTTATCCAGGAGTAAATCCAAGGAGTAAACTTATTCTCGGAATAGTTACACCGGTGTAACGCCATGTTTGGTCGAATCGGCCCTTAGAAGATTAGCTTTATTGTTATTCTCATTATGTGCCTTAGTCACTATCCTTATTTAATATTTTATTCGCCTTGATACTTGCAAAAAAAAATTCATTTGACTGTTTTTCTGACATGACATGAATAGAACATTATGCCACGTTTATTTGCCATTTAGGTTAATTCGTCACTGTCTAGTGCCGGTACCATTCAATGTATTATAATTTATAATGCATTATTTGATTGATTGATAAAAAGTAACCGAAACCGGCGTGCGTGCATGCAACGACTAATGAATGTTGAGGAAGCGAAAGTGATCTGTCAGGATCGTAGCAAGTGGCAGTCCCTGGTCTCTGCCTACCCCTCTGGGATACAGGCGTGAGTTTATGTTATGTTGATTGTGGCAAGAAATCAATTAGATTTAACTCAACTTATTGTTGAAGAAATGACAATGAAGAGATTTTATATTTAAAACGATTCTAAAATTCGTTTCGTTCAGACGAAGGAAGTACGTGTCTTCTTCTTTCACCGGCGTCCTACATAATCCACTCAATGCAGCTGTAAACCTGCATTAAGTGGATTATTTCGCCAACAAACTGCCACGCAGTTTGGCGAATAATTTATAAAATTTAAAACCCTGCGATACAAACGTAAGTCAATAAATAAACAACAAAAAAAAACAACCACTTAAAAGGCGGATTCGACACCCACCATTTTATTTTACAACACAGTTGTAAATTTTACAAAAATATCTTTTTGTTTTTGGCTGTGACCTTTTTCGGTTGTTCGGGTCATGACTAATGGGGCGGTTCATCTACAAACAGCTGCAAAACAGAACGAGAGCTGCACAATATCTCTTATGTACGTACACAATCGATTTGATTCAAAGATATTGAGGTAACCAAACCTGTTCCAGCTGCTTATCCTCTGCGACGGGCTCGGCGCAAGTGGCGACGCGCCAGTTCGGCAGCGACTGCAGGAACCGCACTATATCGTCGTCGGACAACCACCTGCAACGCGATAACTATTTAGCACATACATACATAAACTCACGCCTGCAACCCAGAGGGGTAGGCGGCGACCAGGGACTGCTACTTGCCACGATCCTGGCGGATCACTTTCGCTCCCTCAACATTTATTAATCGTTGCATGCACGCACGTCGGTTTCGAGTACTTTTTATCTTGCCCTTTGCTAATAGGTCCCCTATTTGGTCGAAGTATGTCCGCCTGGGACGTCCCTTACCGGCCCTTCCACCTACATTCACTCGATATATTTGTTTCGTCAATTTTTCTTCCGTCATCCTCTCCACATGTCCAAACCAACACAACATTTTGAACGATATAAAATGGCAGCCGGCCTGACATGAGCGGACGAGTCGTCTACGCTTGTCGCAAAGATATCACTTTTTTAGGTTTCGTACTTTAAAAAGAATAAACGGAACCCTTATAGGATCCCTTTGTTGTTCGTCCGTTTGTATGTCCAAGAATTTTATTCTCAGGAACGGATAAAGCTATCAAACCGCCGCGTCGCCGCGCTAATCGCGCTTCTTATAGGGTCACGTGACACTAGCAGGTATATTACAACGTCACTCGGCAGCTCTAGACGGATGCGGCAGCGCGACGTTCTCATGCCACTGGCAGGTATATTACAATGCTACTTGGCAGGTTTAAAGGGATTCGGAGACGTGGGAGCCATCTCGGAAGAGTGCGGGCCGATTAATTGATAAATTTATAACGCGCGGCCGCCTCTGGTCCCGCAGCGATGCGCTAATAATCTCTTCCAGTATAGTCATGTGTCACTTTTTTAGGTTTCGTACTTTAAAAAGAATAAACGGAACCCTTATAGGATCCCTTTGTTGTTCGTCCGTTTGTATGTCCAAGAATTTTATTCTCAGGAACGGATAAAGCTATCAAACCGCCGCGTCGCCGCGCTAATCGCGCTTCTTATAGGGTCACGTGACACTAGCAGGTATATTACAACGTCACTCGGCAGCTCTAGACGGATGCGGCAGCGCGACGTTCTCATGCCACTGGCAGGTATATTACAATGCTACTTGGCAGGTTTAAAGGGATTCGGAGACGTGGGAGCCATCTCGGAAGAGTGCGGGCCGATTAATTGATAAATTTATAACGCGCGGCCGCCTCTGGTCCCGCAGCGATGCGCTAATAATCTCTTCCAGTATAGTCATGTGTCACTAGCTAATCTGTCACCAGACAGCTTTAGACGGATGCGGCGGCGCAGGCGTCAGTTCGGCGCCTGTTTCTACAAGATTCACATAGCACATCGCCATCCATATTGCAAAATGTCGCATGTCAAAAAAATACGATTTTTGTTTTTTCATCGAAATAGTTTGAAATTTAGTAAATTAGAAGAAAATTAAGTCGTAATAGCATACACAGATAATCAGACCGAGGATAGCGATGTCTCGCACTAAACTAAAATCTAAAAAACTAAAATCGTATTCTTTTGACACGTGAAAGGAGATGCATCGTGGCCTACGTACAACGACTGCTATGAAATTTATGTCATTCGAAAGCTTATTTAATATGTAACTTCATACAATAATTTATAATTTTTAGAATACTGCCCAAAAATTCTAAGTAAAATGTTTTTTTTCTTTTTTTTTTCTTACTGTTACCACCCAGAGGAATAAAAACATCAAATGTCAATGTCATGTCATAAATGAAACATAACCTTCAAAATACTGATTGAAGGACTAATTGTGTGATTATAATAATAATATCTGTGAAAATAAGTCTTAGTGAAACGTTTTTGAATGTAGAATGATTTATACAGCCAGTGATCTCTTGGCTGGCTTACATACGCATTGTCTGAGCTTACTGGACTCCCGGTTTCTTGTACAGTAGGTAACAAGATGTTTTTGGTTTTCTGCGTATACTTTGGCCAACTAAGAGCGGTTAGCAGTAGACAGACATGTTCACGAGAAACAGGGGGTTACCCTCCATTAAACGGGACTTAATACCAAAGCAGAATCAATAAATGAGCCCTTTATTCGTCCACTGCTGGACCTAGACCTCTCCTAAAGCTGACAAGTTCTATTTGTCCTCGGCTATCTTCATCCAGTCGCTGCCAGCAATCTGCTTCAGATTCTCGGTCCTGTCCCGGGAGTCCTGTGCTGCGTTCGCCAACCTTATATTGGAGTGACATTGCTTTTGTACCATAATAGACAAACTCAATTCAAACGGGACTTAATCCTTAGGAAATCCATTGGATAACTAAGTCACGGGCTTCCACACTATCTTATCAGTCATACATGCTGGGATACGACCTTAGGACCTTATGATGTGAAACAAACTGATGTAAACACTGCACTACTAATACCTCGCACGCATGTGAAACAACATGAAATAACTAGGACTGTGAACAAGTAATCGTTTTTAAAAAAATCGATTAATTAAAAAACAAAATTGTGAAAAATATTTTTAAAAAGAATAAGAAAAAGAGAAATGATTTATTAAAAATCGTTTTAATAAATCGTTTCACTTTTTCCTCTTTCAGTTTTTTGTTTTTGTGACACAAACATCGATTTTTGCAAAAAAATCTTTATTTTGCTTAGAAAATCGATTTTTTAAATGAATTTTAAAAATAACTTAATTAATCGATTATGAAAACAATCTATTTTTACGTGCAATATCACATCCCTAGAGCTAACTAGCGCAAACGATAGATTAAATCTTAACTGAGTATTTTGTTATACGTTCTTGCAAAAAGTGAACATCATTAGAAGAAGAAGAAGAAGAAAGACATTTATAATACCAACAATCACAATAATGGTTATAGCTATTTTTGTTGGGTTAATAATATGAGAATTTTATCGTTTTTAACTAAAAACGGATGTACAAGATGTAATAAGAGAATATTATACAAGATATAGAGGTCTCGTATTAGAAAAAATCTAATCACAGACTAAGGAGAAATATCTGAGTGGCATACCTATCGTACGTTGGGCAACCCTATATTATTTTTAAAGTGACAGCTCGTAATGCGGGTTGCAAGCTCAATTATTTATGTTCCACTTTATTATATTTTATAAATTATATGGCCATAGTTAAAAATCTGATTATACATCTCATAATTGAGCAAGATTATCGTCTCTACGGTGGTGAAAACTTGGTTCGAGTCGTACTCCTACAACCAGCTCTCATACATTTTTTGATCTCCTTTTGCAATATGAACTACGACGCGCTGCGGTGTCACCCGGCACCTCTAGACGGACGGGGCGGAGTCGGCGCCGGCTCGGCGTGCGCGTGGCGGCAGCGTGTGGCGACCGTACCGGCTCGACCGCCACGCCGGTACACGTTTCTACTAGTGACATAGCACACGCCGCGGTGTCACCTGGCAGCTCTAGACGGATGGGGCGGCGTGGGCGTGAGCTTGTCGTGCGCGTGGCGGCAGTGTGCGGCGAGCGCGGCCAGCGCGACGACAGCGCTGCGTGCAGCCGCACCGCCGCCGCACGGTCCGCAGCGCCGCGCCGCGCGCGCCGCCTCGCACACGGCGGCCCACGCCGCGTCGCACGACGCGAAGATCAGACGGTGCGCGCCGCTGCGGACCGAGGGGGGGGGGGCTGATTATGCCAGAACGCCGACCGCTGCGTGGCGATTGGGATGTCTATATTCTTTTTGTCTCGCCGACCCGTGCCGAGAACGACTTTAAAAACCTATTTAGAGGCTAAACATTCCACCCACGCCGGGACTCGAAACCGAGACGGAAAAGTTTGTGAAGAGGCTCGAAATTTCATCGACGGTCGCACTCGCCCATTAGATCGGTCTGGAGAGCACCGGCACGGTGAAAAAGAGGTCGCGGATTCAAACCCCGGCATGGGCGGAATTTTTAGCCTCTAAATAGGTTTTCAAGATTGGGATGTCATTTGACAGACGATCTAAATCGTTCAGGATTCGGTGAGCGTATTATAGAGGCAAGTGAGATCAGACAATGAACGCCACTGAAGAGATGAGATAAGATCGGACGGTAGTCGCCACTGCGGAGATCGGGTAAGATCAGAGGGCGAGCGCCGCTGGGGAGATCAGGTAAGATCAGACGCTAGGTAAATCAAATAAAATTCTATTTAAAATCTAAAAATTCCACCCATGCCGGGACTTGAACCCGCGACCTCTGGCTAACCGTGCCAGCGCTCTCCCGACCGAGCTAATGGGCAAGTGCGAGCGTCGATGAAATTTCGAACCTCTTTACAAACTTCTCTGTATGTACAGGACTCTAAATAGGTTTTTAAAATTGTCTTCAGCACGGGTTAATGCAACAAAAAGAATAAAATAAGGTAAAGTCAGACGATGAGCGCCGCTGCAGTGGTTCCAAATTATGCGCAACAATTCCTGTCAGAACCCTGAACCCTTTGCTATAGCAATTGGCATGGAATCTGACAGACGATTGAAATCGTTCAGAATTTGGTAAGCGTAATATCGTCGTTCATATTGCAAAAGGTCACATGTCAAAAAAAGACGAGTTTTGTTTTTCATCTAAATAGTATAAAAATTTGTAAATCAGAAGAAAATTAAGTCGTAATAGTATACACAGCTAATCAGACCGAGGATTACAATTTCGATGAAAAAACAAAACTTGTATTTTTTGGACATGTGACATTTTGCAATATGAACTACGATATAGGTGTTTTGTGTGCGTTTTTGCTGTAGCAAATAAACTTTTTATCTATCTATCTATAGGGACAGGTAAGACCCGACGGTGAGTGCCCCTGGGGAGATCAGGTAAGAATAAACAATATGGTGCATAATACGGGCTTGCCTTGTGTAGGGCCGCAGAGCCAGCTATCATCACCGATAAGTATAAACCGTGATGGCAAAGTGACCCGGGGGTAGAAGCATCCGAAGAAGATGTTCGGGACACCTTACGAGTTTTAACATTTATTACAATTTACCACGAGGTCATACAAATTTTCCTTTCCGACCATTAGGTTGAGTCCTCAAAATGTTGAGTTTGTGTTATGTTGAGTTTGCATTTCGTTGAATCCCACAATGTTGAACTCTCATAACGTTGAATTTTTAAGTCCTATAAATGTCGAATTAAGATTCGCAAAATGTTGAATTTGCATTTCGTTGAATCCCAGTATGTTGAATTCGGAAAAATCGCCGTATCCAATAGGCTAGTAAAAGAAAAGTCCGTCTTAACTCTGTATGTGAAATCCGTAAGTTTAATTTTATTTTCATTAACGGCACACTTATTGGCAGATTCACGTGATATTGTGCATTTGTCTGCACTCAATGACTAATGAATGTTGAGGAAGCGAAAGTGATCTGTCAGGATCGTAGCAAGTGGCAGTCCCTGGTCTCTGCCTACCCCTCTGGGATACAGGCGTGATGTTATGTTATGTTATGTTATGTTATGTTATGTTATGTTATGTTATGTTATGTTATGTTATGTTATGTTATGTTATGTTATGTTATGTTATGTTATGTTATGTTATGTTATGTTATGTTATGTTATGTTATGTTATGTTATGTTATGTTATGTTATGTTATGTTATGTTATGTTATGTTATGTTATGTTATGTTATGTTATGTTATGTTATGTTATGTTATGTTATGTTATGTTATGTTATGTTATGTTATGTTATGTTATGTTATGTTATGTTATGTTATGTTATGTTATGTTATGTTATGTTATGTCAATGTTACTGTAGCCGTACAAATGTCGCGATATGTGCTCTTCCATTGCGTAGTCCCATTTTGATTTATCTTGCCATCACTTGACTGTATTTGCCACGTATTATGACGAGATTTCGTTTCTTATTAGTCTTCAAAAACTTTATTTTATTTCCATGCATTTTTAATAACAAATATGACAAGGAAATTATCAAAAAGTTCTTTACATTCGTTTGACTGATGTCGTATTTTGCGTGACATTCGAGCTATCATTTTATCTTAAGTGGCCAATCAATACAAGTAGGTGTACATTAAAGAGTTTCAACATGATAGGAATCAACATTTTAGGAAATAATGTGAATTTTACTTATTCAACTTTGTGAGGATGCAACAGTCTGGGATTCAACGAAATGCAAATTCAACGTAACACAAATTCAACATTTTGAGAACTTAACCTAATGGTCCAAAAGGAAAATTTTGTATTCCATCCTCCAATGTCAACACAGCGCAAAAAACTGCAAATCCATCTGTAATGCACAAGCGTTTTTCTCTGAATTCGGTAAACGGATTTGAATGCAGTTTACACCATTGTTTAGGGCGTCAATTCGGGAACCTCACCGAGCAGTGGCGCCGCCAGTGGGGGGCGCCTTCTCCCGCCAGGCGCCCGGTTCTCTCATGGCCGCGTCGATGGCGCCCCGCGCCGCGCCGGCCAGCCTCTCGGCCTCGCCTTCCCGCACGTAGTTCGTTATGAACGCGCGTAGGGAGCACTCGCCGCCGCTGCGGGGTAACCATTACGTTATCTCCTCAGTTCTGAACTTAACAATAACAATTCAAAATTATAAGATAAGCTCGCCTTTGTACATGTAATTTCTTATGTAATGTCCTGTTAAATTTCTTGTGTGCAATAAAGTATAATAATTCTTATTTTAAATAATGATATTCAATTGTTATTGTGACTGGACTAAGGAGGTTAAATTGAGGATGTAATAAAATATGATGATCTAGGGTTTGAAGGGGTCGCTTCAGGGAAAATGCAGGTTTTAAAATAACATGTCAATGTGTTAACTTTCGAACATGAAGTGAACACCGTAATAAGAAACAAGGTATTTGAAAAAGGATTGTTCCCAATTCTACAGATTTCCATTACAGATTGCCAATTCTATAGATTCCCAATTCTACAGTTTACCAACTCTACAGATTCCCAATTCTACATATTGCTAACACTGTGTGCTTATAATAATTGACATCTATTACGTTGATGTCACCATACTTCGGTGACTGAGGTGCGAACGTTTAGTATGCGATCCAAATGTTTAATTACTAAAGTAGCTAGACGTTCTGGAGCTCTATTTTTGAATCACTCGTATGAAATTGTATCGTCGAATGCGACTTAAGTCACACTCGTCTTCTAAGTCGCATGATGTCGTTTTTCCGTATTTTTGAATCGTTCGCCTGAAGTGTTGCCAGTACAATTTGAAGTATTGTATTTTATCCATTCCACGCAGAAATTAAAAAAACCGGAAACTACCGTAACAGAAACGGAACGTAATACTTTGTTTTATTGGCTGTTTAAATAAAAAATCTTTGTCTTTTGTTACAAACAAAACACTACTGTCATTTTGGTTTGTGTTTGTTCTAACGAAATGTCGAAATCGTTTTTTGACAATTAATCTACCGATCGCCATGCGAGACGAGTGGTAAGGACCATTCGTTGCAGTTGAGTGATTAAAAAATACGGAATTTCAGATGTCGAACGAAAATCAGTAGAAATCGAGCGCTCGACGCGATACGAGTGATTAAAAAATAGAGCTCCTGGTCTGTGTACGCTTATTGTTCGGATCGTAGCATTTAACGTAAAAAAGTATTATCGCAAATTGCTACAAATTTAAGTAGGATTTACGAGCACAGAAGAGCACGTTTGGGTCCTCATTGTGTTTATTAGATATCGCGCATAGTTACATATCGGCCAACCGTTTGACGCTGCCAAAAAGGCACGCGAGCTCAACCGTGTGTGGTTGCAAGTACAGTCAGCGAGCGAAGCGGCGATCTGGAAAGGCGCTAGCTCGGTACACTCGCCGGACGCTCGGTACACACCCGGTGCCGTGGCCAGCGGCAGCGGCCAGTACCCACCCGGTGGCGGCCTCGGTGTCCCGACAGAGCGCCTGCAGCGCGGGCAGCGGCCAGTACCCACCCGGTGGCGGCCTCGGTGTCCCGACAGAGCGCCTGCAGCGCGGGCAGCGGCCAGTACCCACCCGGTGGCGGCCTCGGTGTCCCGACAGAGCGCCTGCAGCGCGGGCAGCGGCCAGTACCCACCCGGTGGCGGCCTCGGTGTCCCGACAGAGCGCCTGCAGCGCGGGCAGCGGCCAGTACCCACCCGGTGGCGGCCTCGGTGTCCCGACAGAGCGCCTGCAGCGCGGGCAGCGGCCAGTACCCACCCGGTGGCGGCCTCGGTGTCCCGACAGAGCGCCTGCAGCGCGGGCAGCGGCCAGTACCCACCCGGTGGCGGCCTCGGTGTCCCGACAGAGCGCCTGCAGCGCGGGCAGCGGCCAGTACCCACCCGGTGGCGGCCTCGGTGTCCCGACAGAGCGCCTGCAGCGCGGGCAGCGGCCAGTACCCACCCGGTGGCGGCCTCGGTGTCCCGACAGAGCGCCTGCAGCGCGGGCAGCGGCCAGTACCCACCCGGTGGCGGCCTCGGTGTCCCGACAGAGCGCCTGCAGCGCGGGCAGCGGCCAGTACCCACCCGGTGGCGGCCTCGGTGTCCCGACAGAGCGCCTGCAGCGCGGGCAGCGGCCAGTACCCACCCGGTGGCGGCCTCGGTGTCCCGACAGAGCGCCTGCAGCGCGGGCAGCGGCCAGTACCCACCCGGTGGCGGCCTCGGTGTCCCGACAGAGCGCCTGCAGCGCGGGCAGCGGCCAGTACCCACCCGGTGGCGGCCTCGGTGTCCCGACAGAGCGCCTGCAGCGCGGGCAGCGGCCAGTACCCACCCGGTGGCGGCCTCGGTGTCCCGACAGAGCGCCTGCAGCGCGGGCAGCGGCCAGTACCCACCCGGTGGCGGCCTCGGTGTCCCGACAGAGCGCCTGCAGCGCGGGCAGCGGCCAGTACCCACCCGGTGGCGGCCTCGGTGTCCCGACAGAGCGCCTGCAGCGCGGGCAGCGGCCAGTACCCACCCGGTGGCGGCCTCGGTGTCCCGACAGAGCGCCTGCAGCGCGGGCAGCGGCCAGTACCCACCCGGTGGCGGCCTCGGTGTCCCGACAGAGCGCCTGCAGCGCGGGCAGCGGCCAGTACCCACCCGGTGGCGGCCTCGGTGTCCCGACAGAGCGCCTGCAGCGCGGGCAGCGGCCAGTACCCACCCGGTGGCGGCCTCGGTGTCCCGACAGAGCGCCTGCAGCGCGGGCAGCGGCCAGTACCCACCCGGTGGCGGCCTCGGTGTCCCGACAGAGCGCCTGCAGCGCGGGCAGCGGCCAGTACCCACCCGGTGGCGGCCTCGGTGTCCCGACAGAGCGCCTGCAGCGCGGGCAGCGGCCAGTACCCACCCGGTGGCGGCCTCGGTGTCCCGACAGAGCGCCTGCAGCGCGGGCAGCGGCCAGTACCCACCCGGTGGCGGCCTCGGTGTCCCGACAGAGCGCCTGCAGCGCGGGCAGCGGCCAGTACCCACCCGGTGGCGGCCTCGGTGTCCCGACAGAGCGCCTGCAGCGCGGGCAGCGGCCAGTACCCACCCGGTGGCGGCCTCGGTGTCCCGACAGAGCGCCTGCAGCGCGGGCAGCGGCCAGTACCCACCCGGTGGCGGCCTCGGTGTCCCGACAGAGCGCCTGCAGCGCGGGCAGCGGCCAGTACCCACCCGGTGGCGGCCTCGGTGTCCCGACAGAGCGCCTGCAGCGCGGGCAGCGGCCAGTACCCACCCGGTGGCGGCCTCGGTGTCCCGACAGAGCGCCTGCAGCGCGGGCAGCGGCCAGTACCCACCCGGTGGCGGCCTCGGTGTCCCGACAGAGCGCCTGCAGCGCGGGCAGCGGCCAGTACCCACCCGGTGGCGGCCTCGGTGTCCCGACAGAGCGCCTGCAGCGCGGGCAGCGGCCAGTACCCACCCGGTGGCGGCCTCGGTGTCCCGACAGAGCGCCTGCAGCGCGGGCAGCGGCCAGTACCCACCCGGTGGCGGCCTCGGTGTCCCGACAGAGCGCCTGCAGCGCGGGCAGCGGCCAGTACCCACCCGGTGGCGGCCTCGGTGTCCCGACAGAGCGCCTGCAGCGCGGGCAGCGGCCAGTACCCACCCGGTGGCGGCCTCGGTGTCCCGACAGAGCGCCTGCAGCGCGGGCAGCGGCCAGTACCCACCCGGTGGCGGCCTCGGTGTCCCGACAGAGCGCCTGCAGCGCGGGCAGCGGCCAGTACCCACCCGGTGGCGGCCTCGGTGTCCCGACAGAGCGCCTGCAGCGCGGGCAGCGGCCAGTACCCACCCGGTGGCGGCCTCGGTGTCCCGACAGAGCGCCTGCAGCGCGGGCAGCGGCCAGTACCCACCCGGTGGCGGCCTCGGTGTCCCGACAGAGCGCCTGCAGCGCGGGCAGCGGCCAGTACCCACCCGGTGGCGGCCTCGGTGTCCCGACAGAGCGCCTGCAGCGCGGGCAGCGGCCAGTACCCACCCGGTGGCGGCCTCGGTGTCCCGACAGAGCGCCTGCAGCGCGGGCAGCGGCCAGTACCCACCCGGTGGCGGCCTCGGTGTCCCGACAGAGCGCCTGCAGCGCGGGCAGCGGCCAGTACCCACCCGGTGGCGGCCTCGGTGTCCCGACAGAGCGCCTGCAGCGCGGGCAGCGGCCAGTACCCACCCGGTGGCGGCCTCGGTGTCCCGACAGAGCGCCTGCAGCGCGGGCAGCAGCCGGTGCAGGTGCGCGGGCGCGGCGCGACACACCGGCCGGTAGCGCGGCGCGCGGCCCGACGTCGGCGGCGGCGCGCCCGTCGCCGGCGCTGACGGAGTTAAACGACAGTTAAAACGTTCAAGTCTCTTGCTGCTTTCTACGGTGGTTACAATATGGAAGTCCGTGTTTACACTTACGTGATTACGGAGTACATGTGGGCCTAGAGTATGAACGTATATTCAATACAGTGATATTGGCAAGACACCGGTTGCACGGTCTAAACACTGTACATCTCTGCAGCGGTGCTGGAATCCGATCGTACTCTACGCTAGCAATGCGAAGAATCGGACAGTGTAGTATAAGCTGGCAGCGCCACGTACCGGGCAGAGCTGTACGCTAGCAACGCCACGTACCGGGCCGAGCGAGCTGTACGCTAGCAACGCCACGTACCGGGCCGAGCGAGCTGTACGCTAGCAGCGCCACGTACCGGGCCGAGCGAGCTGTACGCTAGCAGCGCCACGTACCGGGCCGAGCGAGCTGTACGCTAGCAACGCCACGTACCGGGCCGAGCGAGCTGTACGCTAGCAGCGCCACGTACCGGGCCGAGCGAGCTGTACGCTAGCAGCGCCACGTACCGGGCCGAGCGAGCTGTACGCTAGCAGCGCCACGTACCGGGCCGAGCGAGCTGTACGCTAGCAGCGCCACGTACCGGGCCGAGCGAGCTGTACGCTAGCAGCGCCACGTACCGGGCCGAGCGAGCTGTACGCTAGCAGCGCCACGTACCGGGCCGAGCGAGCTGTACGCTAGCAGCGCCACGTACCGGGCCGAGCGAGCTGTACGCTAGCAGCGCCACGTACCGGGCCGAGCGAGCTGTACGCTAGCAGCGCCACGTACCGGGCCGAGCGAGCTGTACGCTAGCAGCGCCACGTACCGGGCCGAGCGAGCTGTACGCTAGCAGCGCCACGTACCGGGCCGAGCGAGCTGTACGCTAGCAGCGCCACGTACCGGGCCGAGCGAGCTGTACGCTAGCAGCGCCACGTACCGGGCAGGGTGTAGAGACGCGCGCGGCGACGCGGCGGGCGGCGGCGCGCGAAGTAGTCGGCGAGGCGCAGGTCGGCGGCCGCGCCGCCCGCCGCCGCCGCCGCCGCCGCCGCACCCGCGCAGCGCGCCGCCTGCGTCACGCTCTCTATCTCCAGGTACTCGGTCAGCAGGAGCTGCAGCTGCGGGGGAGACACCATCGTAAGAATTGTGACTAATGACAAAAAAAAAACTTAAGCAATGGTTTCCTCCAAAAGCGGTGGCGCCATGTAGCGGTCGCAAGTGGCCGCAAGAAGACGACCGTGAACACAGGGAATGTTGGAAACTTCGACGGCCCTCTTTTTACGGAGAATAAACCACAAAGTACGTTTAAGCTGTTGAAAATGGACGACGTTAATTTAGCATTACTCGAATATTTGAAAGATAAGCCATCATCAGAAGACGAAAATAATCGTATGGACTATGTGATTTATACGAAACTCATGGTACTTAAGGTGCTTTTAAAATTTTAGTGGATCGTCGTCTTTACTGCAATAACGAAAAGTTATATAACATCTCGTGAACCTGCACAAAATCTATTAAGATTTCGTCTACACCGCTGCTCCTTTACGTTCATTTTGCAATAAATAGTTCACCGGTGTAAAAAAAAACGTTTAAAACTCTTCAACACCGTATAGTATGGTCGTCAAATAGCGGCCCCGCTACTAACGTTACGGTGACAAACAACGCTCTTTAGAAAACCACGCTAGTTTGATTTCATGGCCAACGTTTTAGTGATGTCATTTGCCACTAAATGGCGACCGCTATGAGAGGCTACCCCTTTTGAAGGAAACCATAGCTTAAAAGACCATCCATGAAGTACGTCACAGGTCAAGGGGGGGAGGGGGTCAACAAAGTGTGACGTTGTGTGACAAGGGGCGAGAAGGGTGGATGTTCGTTATATGTGAATGAATTTACCCTGAACTTTTTCACATTTCTACAATAAACCGTTTAGCCGGTAGAGGGAGGAGGGGCGCCCAGCTGTCAAAAATTTGCGCTTTAAAGCTTAATATTTCGCAAATCGAACCCTAAATCGAAAAACGGTCTTCCTACGCACAAAATATTTTTAAGCGACCAATCCAACAATACCCCACACTACGATGTAGGCGAGAAAAGAAAATGCATCCCTAATTTAGGGGTACACCGTTTTGTCGGCGTAATAAATACAACTGTACCAAATTGCAGCTCTCTAGTACTGATCGTCTCTGTGCTAATGAAATATGCGGACAGACAGACAGACGGACATGACAGACTCTGGATTTCTTCGATTGCAACTTCGGCTTATAGCAGCCTAGTCTCTAATTATTATTTTTATATTTTCTCCTCCAACCTATGTAGCAAACTGTAGTAGCCAACACACCATAGTAACAAAGGAAAGGATACAAAAAGCAGAAGCAAAGTGGCAAAGGATACTCACCACTTGCTGCACAGCACTCCAGTAGTGCTGCTCGCTGTGGAGACACGCGTCGGAGATCTGGTGGCGCTGCAACGCCGCCCGCCACAGCTGCAGCAGTCTGGGAACGACATGTGAACAATAACAGTGTCATTTAACCCTTATTCGACCATAGGGATAGCAGTTCCCACTTTAAATTGAACCTTACCTCCTTGAGATAAAGTCCAAAACCAATGAAAAATTTATACTAGCTATGACCGTTTAAGGGTTAAGACTGTTCTTACGTGGAGCATGCCGTCTCGCTTGCAGAATTTAACATTTTTCATCATCATCAGCCATTTGACGCCCACTGCAGGACATAGGCCTCCTTCGCGGTTTTCATAACCATGAGAGGTTTAAAATTTTTAGTGATTGTAATAAAATTAGTATATGTACTTTTGATGAATGTGGTCTGCGAGTTTGATGGATAATTATATTGCGGATATTCAAGGCATGTTTTTCTTATCCTGTACTAAGTTATTGATTGAGAAAAGATTCCAAAATTAATAATTTTGGTAACGACTTTTCTTTATTAAAAACTACGTAAGTATATGAAAACAAAAACATGCTTTAAATGTCCGTAATCTAATAATACAACAAACCCTCAGACCATATTTACCAAAAGTTTACTCATCATCATCATCATCATTCAGCCACAAGAAGTCCACTGCTGGACATAGGCCTCCTCCATGGATTTCCAAAAAGACCGGTTGGAAGCGGCCTGCATCCAGCGTCTTCCTGCCACTTGGATGAGGTCATCTGTCCATCTTGTGGCTGGTCGTCCTACGCTGCGCTTGCCGATATATTTACTCATATTATTACAATATTAAAAAATGTTACATTGTGCGAGCGAGACAGCTCCACATGCTCCACGTAAGAGCAGCTTTAATAAAACACAATTCTTTAAAGCACTCTTGAAATGCAGTTCAAATATTCTGTCGTAAAGGCTCTTCTTTTATCACAGAGTGTTTAAACTGCATAAGAGAAGTGTTCTGCATGTACCAATGACTTTGTTATCAAATTTACGTACATTTGAGAAACAATAGCGTGAAACTCAGCGCTTGAAATTACCAATCCGCGGTGGGCACGCGTGGCAATCGCGTGCCCACCGCGATATCGCGGTAAGGTAACGCAAGCCCACTCTTTCTCTGAGAGAAGGCCTGTGCCCTACAGTGGGACGTACCTATAAAGGCTATATTATAAGAGGAGTGTTTTAAGGAATCGTTTCAAGGTTTATGTCAAACTTCATTCCAAATTCACATTTACATATTTTACACCGCACGCTCACTTTTCGTAGAGAAGTGAAAAAGCTAGATATTACTACAAGCGACCGTCACCGACAGAGAGAGAGAAAAAGAGAGAGAGAGACAAAGAGGAGAGAGCGAGAGGTGAGTGCGCTGCATCTTGTATGAGCGAGAGGCAAATAGCCACTCAGTCTCTTTCTTTAATTAACTGTACTATACCCATACCTCTTATTCCTCGACGCGCCAGCTCTAAACTCGTCCCCCAAGCAAGCGATGAGCCGCACGAGCGGTCGCCCCGTCTCGTTCGCACCCGCGGGCGGCGGCCTGTCGCCGTCCTGCTCGCACTCGTCTCCTTCAATCTCGACGTCGCCCTCCTCTATGATGCGGCGGGAGATCGTGTCGATGAGCTCCAGCAGCTCGCTCTGGATTTGGACCTTGAAGTTCTGGGAATAATGGAGTTTACAGAAACGATGAGGAGTTACTGAAACAATGGGGAGTTTACAGAAACCTTGGGGAAACAATGAGGCGTTTAGAGAAACAATGGGGAGGTTACAGAAACAAAGAGAGTTTACAGAAATACTGGGGAGTTTACAGAAACAGTCCCCACTGTTTCTGTTTACAGAAATGGCTTTATATATATTTTTAAAGTTACATCTGTGAATTTATAGTAGCAATCATCATCATCATCATCAGCCATTTCACGCCCACTGCAGGACACGGCCTCCTTCATGGTTTTCATAACCATGAGGGGTTTTGCCGTAATCGCCACGCTCGGCAGGCGGGTTGGCGATCGCAGTATGCGGTTAGGATCTCAGGAAGACGCTGCTGCCCGTCTCCTGGTAATAGTAGCAATACCACACGCTAACTGTCAAGGAAAACATCGTATTGACTTGTCTTTCCTGTGGGCTATTCCCACTAGGGTGTCAGGATGTTGTAGGATCCTCCATCTAAAAAACCCAGGTCCCAGGCACTGCAGCATCCGAGTGGTCCGTTCACCCATCTATTGTGAGTCAAGGTGCCACTTGACGCTGTATCAAACATCTCATTACGTAGATGCAAAGGCCAAAGTTTTTTTTAGTTTAATTTTTGTTATTGTAATGTGTTTTGAATAATCATGTACATTATTAAAACAGAAGATGCCTAGAAAGTTGTACAGTGCTAACCCGTGCATTGGTACTTTTCAAAACACTCGTAACGGGTACTAACCTCAGCCCCCTCCTTCAACTGCTCCAACATCCCGAGCGCTTCCAGAGAGATCATGACATTCGTCTCGAACGTCTTATCTTCCTCAAGGAGAGAGGACTCGAACTCCGGAGTTATGTCTTGCATGTAGGCCTCGGTCACCTCTTCTGTTTTCATCAGCTCTGTGGAACAGGAGCGGTGGTAGCGCGTCAGTAGTACGCTGGCCTCCCACTCGGCAGACCATGGGTTTAAATCCTAGCACGTACTAATGACTTTGTTTTGTAACTTTCGGACATTTGTGAATTTGTAGTGGCATTACTACTGGTTAGCAGTGAAGTAAAACATCGCGAGGAAACGCTAGTATCTGAGGTATTTACATACCTTAGCGCTTGCTGCGATGGCCCAACTACGAGGCGAAGTGCGGAAATCTCAGGTCTAACTAACTAGCTCTGTGGGAGATAGCAAACTCATTCATTTACATAAACCCCTATTTCTCGTACAAAAAGAAGCTGTTAATCCATTGTTAACATTCAGTTGGCTAAAGTGCATATAATAAAAAATAAGTGACAGCTATTAACAATATGTAAACAAATTGTTAGTTAACATTATACTCCAAAAAGCGCGGTCAACGATTTCCATGACAACGGAGCCGCGTTAATAATTTTAAAAAAGATTTTTACGTAATTAAACATTGGGGGAGGGGGTCAACCTTCTCTTATGTTTCTTGTAAGAAGAAGAAGGGAGGGGGTCAGACGCTAGCATGCATAGTCTTACCTAATAAATGAACGGCGCCCAAGGCAATAGTGTAAGGGACATACCAGCGAGCAGCAGAGCCGTGCGCCGCCGCGACGGGCGGCGCGACAGCGGCGCAGGGTCCCCGCGGTACACGGCGTGGCCCAGTCGCTTCACGATCATGTCCACCAGCTCGCGTTTCTTGCTCTGTCGACAGTTAATAGGATTATACTAACCGGCCACAACCAATCACAACATTATATGACAAACGAGAGAACGAAGGACAAGGCTCGGAGCGGGCTTACTAACTTAGGGAGGCAGCAGACAGAGCCCCTCGGTAAGCGGACTAAGTCGAGACCGAGTTTCGAGTTCGTAGGAGGTATCCACGCCTAAATCCTATCCATAAGAATTTTTTGCGCAGTCTATGACCGAGCCGGCGGCCTGTAACACACGTTGCCCAGCACCACACTTCACTACCACCACAATACTGACTCCGCTACCCAACTCGAGATGGTTCCTAGTAAATTGAAGTAGCGTAACACGCTACAGCGTGGAGCCGGCGAACTGCAACAAGCCGCGCCAAGTCTCACTGCTAGCGCACTGTGAACTTTACTACCCACCTCTAGGTGGTCCCTAGTATGGTGCAGCGCCGTGACTCGCTCCAGCGTGGAGCCGGCCGCCTGCAACGCGCCGCGCAGCGTCGCCGCCGCGCCCAGCACTCGGCCCGCCGACATCGCGCTGTGGACTTCCCGCTCGGACACTACCACGCGTTCGCTGTCAAGGGAACAGTGTTGAAAATCGCTCAGTAATTATGTAGGTTCTATCGACATTCACGTGGGTACTACTTGGCAATGTTACAAAATGTCAATTGCCATTGTCGGGAAACTGAGGCGAGGCCAAAGACAGAACTCCGATTAACAGGTTAAGGCGCCAAAAGCCGAGTGCTGAAGTGACCTCAAGCGCACAGAAATTCCTTACAACACACACGCACACGCACACGCACACGCACACGCACACGCACACGCACACACACACACACACACACACGCACGCACGCACGCACGCACGCACGCACGCACACACACACACACACACACACACACACACACACACACACACACACACACACACACACACACACACACACACACACACACACACACACACACACACACACACACACACACACACACACACCCTTCAGCGGAGGGGACTAGTTTCCACAACACAGGGAATCCTAGTGTGGGAACTAGGGCTTCATCCTTATGTATGTAATTGTTTTTGGAACAAATAAACATTTTACACATCTTATGCCCGGTATGTGGCGCCGGATTAACAATAGCGTCACTCCATTTAATTCCGTGATGTCGTAGAAGGCGACTAACGAAATCAATTACCAGGAGACGGGCAGCAGCGTCTTCCTGAGATTCCAACCGCATACTGCGATCGCCAACCCGCCTGCCAAGCGTGACGATTGTCGCAAAACCCCTCATGGTTAGGGAAAACCATGAAGGAGGCCTGTGTCCTGCAGTGGGCGTAAAAATGGCTGATGATGATGACGATGAAACATTTCATTTCATTTTTATTTCATGGTCTACACTTCATATTCACGTACATAGGGAGTATTTCTTTGGGTCTATAACCCACAGTCACGTTTCTAGCTGCGACATTAATTTAGCGGAGATGCGATATCTTTAATCCAAGAGGCTGGCGTTCCTTGCTGCGTCTGTCTGTCCACGTACATGTCGGTCAACATCTGCAACGCGTGATGGTGCGTGCGCGAGTCGGCCCACAGGCGCGTGAGGTCGTCGCGCCGCAACTGCAGCAGGCTGCGGCACGCCGCCAACCGCGCGACCGCCGCGTCGCACCGCGTGCCCCACGCGCTGAGCGCTGCCGTCGTCTGGCTGAATTTCTGGGAATATTTATTAAGTCGCAGTTGCGCTACCTTGAATAATAATAATGTGTTGTGCTCGTGAACGGGTGCTGTCCGTGTGTCTAGCCGCAGTATTGGTGTTAATGCCAAGGTGCCAGAGGAAGGGCGCTAACAAATGGATGGGTCTCATGAAGAAGGCAGCTATTGATTTTGATTTTATTGGAAGACCATATGAAGTAGTCAACATGACAGAAAACTGTTTGCTGTGGAAACGAGTGCCCATGTTTGTGGCTCTGTGATTGTCGACTCCATCTAGCGGTGACCACCGTCGGGTGTCTACGGAACGAGGAAGGAGAGAAGCGGGGTGAAGCTTCTAAAACGATTAAAGCCGTTCGACGTCAACTATACTGCCTTTACCAGCAGTATTGTATTTTCCTCATTAAATTAAAATTATATCTGCCTCAATAACAAGCCTCATTCAAAAGGCCTACATCCCTGAAGAAAGGAGCGTTACACTGAAAATTCAGGCAAGCTGCAATCACATAACCCTACAATGATGATAGTTTTGAATGGATTGGAGTTTTTTCGCTGCCTTTTTTCCACTACAAAATCGACCCAAAGGCAGGTTACATTACATTGTTCATTGACATTCAACAAGCAGAATGTAAATTCTTTACAAAGAAATAAATTTCAGATTTCTGAATAATGTTCCAGTGAAACTGAAACTATTGTTCTCATCAATGCAAATACATAAATTATGATTTGTTAATGATTTTTTTTTCAATAATTCAGTTTATTTCACAATGAAAATTGATGTCGCTGTTCCCGGTTCCCACGACACAGGGTATCCTAGTGTGGGGCCAGAAGCAATGTATTTGCCTGTATGTAAATGTTTAAATGTTTTAATTTCATAGATTAACCTCCTTAACCTTTATTCTCAGTATTCATGAATATGCAAGTCGTATCATCATCATCAGCCTATGGTTGTCCACTGCTGGGCATAGGCCTCTCCTATTGCACACCACTGAGCACGGTCCTCGGCTACTCTCATCCAGCTCTTGCCAACTCGTCTACCCCATCGGTTATCAGTTCTTCAGTTGATATGGCCGGCCCACTGCCACTTCAGCAGAGTATGACCCCAAATAAAAAAAGGCATATAAACTTCACTTCTCACATCTCTTTCTATATCTGTGAACATGATTAATGCAGTTGTTCTATGATATTGAGGCAAATAAAAGCTATCATCATCATCATCAACCCATTATGTCCCCACCGAGGGGCACGGGTCTCTTCCCTGAGGAAGGTATAGGCCATACTCCACCACGGGGGCCAAGTCCGGATTGGTGGAGGCTTGTAGACTAGTGGCTCGTCTACTGTCAGAAGTTGTCAAGCCGCCCTAAGGCCTCTGACTTGGCTTAACGACTGCCATCTATCGACGGCAGCCGGCACCAACAGCTTAACGTGCCTTGCGAAGCACGGAACCGCTCGGAAAAATGCCACTAGCGTTAGGCATAAACGGCGACCCATCCATGCACTGAACGCGCCCTGTGTTGCTTAACCTTCGTGATCGTTTAAGATCACTCAGGCAGCCGGGGCTACGAGCGAAATAAAAGCTATGGGAAATGAGATTAGTTTAAGTGATGTTGAAATAGGACAAAACAAGTTGGATAAGTGAGTTTTGTGGTATTATCAACCATGACAAATCTAACATAATACCTACTGCTATTTATTCTCCCCAGGTGTAAGTAGGTGAAAATGGGAAATCTTATGATTACCTGCCAACACATTTGTAAACCGATGAGCAATAGTTTCCATTACCACTGGAGGCCACCATATCTGATTTGTAAAAGCAACATCAATAGGGGTGCACTTGCATGTTTGTGATGCCCCTTGCTGGTTAAAATACCACAAGTATCCTAGTTCGGGACTAGCCCATACATTACGCGCTCTAAATCCTGAGCGATTCCAATCGTCTGACTGTCAAATTCCATACTAATTACTATTGCATACATGAGGATTCTGACAGGATTTGGTGTGGACAGATAGGCCCCAGAACACGTGATTGTGTTGTGTGGAAGTTGTTTATTTATTTATTACCTGCATAACTTCCATAATGTCCGATGCGTGGGCAGCAACAAGCTCATCCAACTTGGCGTCACTTTTCTTGTACTCCTTCTCGAGTTTAGCTCTCTCTTTTTCTCTCAGTTCATTCGTCTCACTCGCAGAGAGGGTGCGGATCACGGACATTAGTAGACCACTCTGTTGATAATATTTTTCACTTTAAAAATTGAATAAATTCCGAAAAAGAATGCGACCAATTTGTACGGTGAAATCTGCATAATTTTGTGCGCTTACCGTTTCTTTTCCTTGCTTCACCCCTCTAGGGGGCTTTGTAGGAGGTGGTGAAGACATCGTATGGCCGTTTTCAGGCTAGGCAATGGTATTTTTCACGAAAAACTATTTTCTCGTTTAGTTTACACCGCCCCTGATGACTGACAGCTGATTTCACTTTGACAGTGTTGTGTTGACAGCCAAGATAATATCTATTTTACCTCACTACGAAAACTAAGGATGGTTAACACAGATATCTATATCTGTGATGGTTAATAAGTTTTTAAAGCGTTTGAATTCTTCTTATGATTAACCATTAACCAAATAAAGTCTATATTCTTTTTGTTGCACCAACCCGTGCTGAGAACAATTTTAAAAACCAGAACGTAAACCAGAGAAGTTTGTAAAGAGGCTCGAAATTTCGCTGATGCCTGCACTTGCCCATTAGCTCAGTTGGGAGAGCGCTGGCACGGTTAGCCAGAGGTCGCGGGTTCAAGTCCCGGCATGGGTGGAATTTTTAGCCTCTAAATATGTTTTCAAATAATTGTAAAGTCTGTTATTTAATTCGATTAAAAAAAACTGTCACTTTTACATGTATCGGGGTCGTCAACCATCACATTCACAACACATTTGTTGACGTACTCTGTACACCAATACAAGTTCATTTTTTAGATATAAATATATTAATGTATCGCGCGATGTCTTGCTCTATACCAAATCTGACCGCAGTCATGTGTGGAAGCGGGTTGCATGTTGGATATTGTGTAGAACAAAAATCGCATACCTATATTAACGCCGTCGTTTATGATGGTCATAAATTTAAGGTTCCAATAAAATCTATGCTAATGAAAAACTCTATTATCAAATCAAAAGCAAAAAGATCTTTTATTTGCACAATAACAATCTCTTTCACAATTGTTGCATCTACTCATGTGGACTCGAAAAACTGGCCGAAATCGAAATCACAAAGGAACACGGGAAACAACATTCGCGTAACCAAAAAAGCGGAATGCTTGAAAATAAATTACATCTTCATGAATGTATCAAACCTCATACCGAAGGTCATCTACATCGAAGTGTTGCCGTAAGTAAAATATAATTATTTGTTAAGTAAAAAACAAATAATTCTATTTTACTTCCAAATAAAATTTGTGTGAGCTACGTAGGTGTGTTTTTCAAATACCTACTTTTCTTTTATGGGTCAGAAAATATTAATGTCTTTGATGCAATTAGGTTTTTGGTCACACGAGTCTACTTTTTTACAGTAAAACAAAAATCTACCGAATATAACGACATATTTAATTTTCATAATAGTAGCACAGCTCCTTTTTTTTTGCATCGAATTAAAAAACAGACTGTAAGTACATAACATTTTTACTTAGTCGGGTCGGGTTTTTATTTTTATATATTTTTTTATGTTGACTTGCAAATGCAAAGCAATGAATATGCGTGTTGACAGCCAAATATAATAATATGTCAAACATACAGTTCGAACATCTAACATCGCAATCGCAACGGAGTAGCATGGTATCTCTGCTTTTGCACCTAGCTTTCAGTCAGTGGCATTAAACACATTGTTGACCATCGGATTTTTTTTTTCACAAAGCATAAACCTTGGCGGCATATTACTTTATAATCTGTACTGTCAGCCTTATCATCAGTACTAGAAAATAAAAGCCTCAGATTACTGAATCTGTGATAAAAGCATGGATGTTACATTTACATCCATGGATAAAGCAAAGAAACGTGAACAAAACGCCACTGCCAGTTTGGTTTGGATGTCATGTCTAGGGTTGCCAGACAGACAGTCCCTATTTGCTTCACGGTCTGTTGGTATTTCTACATGGACAGAAAAAAAGTGCCAAAAATTATATGATATGATTTTGCATGAAACGCCATGAATTTTCGGATGTACTAGCCCTTACCTACTTATATCTACAATCCTACAGAAACTTAAGGCAGTTTGTACATCTCTTATATTATATGTGTTAATTATTACCTACAAAGTTCATGGATCATCATCATCATCAGCCATTTGACGCCCACTGCAGGACATATCTCTCTCTCTCATGGTTTTCATAACCATGAGGGGGTTTTGCCATAATCGCCACGCTTGGCAGGCGGGTTGGCGATCGCAGTATGCGATTGGAATCTCAGGAAGACGCTGCTGCCCGTCTACTGGTAATTTATTTCCTTAGTCGCCTTCTACGACATCCACGGGAGGAAATGGAGTGACGCTATTCTTAATCCGGCAAAACCCTTCATGGTTAGGAAATCCATGAGGGAGGCCTATATCCTGCAGTGGGCGTCATATGGCTGATGATGATGATGATGATAGAAATTATTTGGGACAAGGCTAAAGGCTTTTTCTGAATTGTTTTTTTAAAGCAAAAATAAGAAAACTCTTTTTGGTTCTTGATGAGGAAAGGAGTGGTTCAATGGTTTGAAGAATAAGCAAGTGGCTTACGGAGTTTTTCAAGGCGGCGACGGCGCGGCGGAGGCAACAATGGGAGTTTAACTCACCGTTTTGACTGGCAAACTTAATAATTGTTTACGTCTCTCACCCCCGGTTTCTCGTACACTAACAAGCTGTTAATCTACTGTTAACAGCTATCACTGTTTTTTTTTGTATGCACTGGCCAATTGACAGCTGTTAACAGTAGATTAACAGCGTGTTAGTGTACGAGAAACTGGGGGTAAGAACGGCTGTTCAATATTAGATAAAAAAAATTGTAATAAAAATACGTTGCTTCGTGCACAATCAGCTGAAGAAGAAGGTGATAGGCGAATCATAGACACGAATTTAGGTACTTTTAATAAGTAGGTAATACAAAAAAAGGATTGACATGCATGCAACCTTGGACTCTAACAGTTGAAAACCGTCCCTTTTCTAATTATAACACTTCCTAAACCGCCAGAGTAGGTACATATTAAGAATAACTACAAATTATTTCAGTGGTTTTGCTGAGCATAGTTTTCATTTCATTCTTTTTTTCTGGGTTGGAGGTATTATATTTGGTTTTCGTTTAATCTTTAGTTCTGCTTGCATTATGGTTGTATTATCTATAGTATTGTGCCATTCCATATTATATTGTTTTTCTGTTCTGAATCTGAATTTGATAAACGGGATGGCAACATTACTCATGTCAATGAATTATTTCGCTGGAAATGTTGTGATGTGATTTTTTGATTTCTCATATTTCTTTCGTTTTTCTTCGAATAACGATAAGTTTTCAGTGATTTTGAGTGTCACATTAGGTGTTATTCTGAGTAAACTATCGACTACTGCTTCATTAAAGCTGTAGCTCCTTTTCGAAATTGCTGTTTGGTCAATACCAATACAGTCTAACCATGGATGGTACATGAGTAGTTTCTATTTCCCTGTATTCATGTAAAGTAATTTCCACCTAGTAAATCACCTCTTTGTTTACAGGTTCATCAGTTAAAAAGTCTGCCTCCCTGGAAACCTTAGTTATTCAAAACATGACCAATATACAGGATCTCAAAGCAAAACTCAATGACATCGTAAAAACCGGCAAAGATTACGAGTTCGACGTTTCGTCGTGCATCAAATCACTTTTAAACAGTAGCGACCAGGAAATTGTACTGTTGTCAGTACAAGCTGTGGCTGAGCTTTCAAAATGTGAAGAAAAACGCGAGAGTTACGCCAACAGAGATATCATACAGCCTATTGTCAGTATTTTGAACGAAGAAATTACATCAGACCGATTGGAACTGATTAAACATTCTTGCCGAGCCCTTGGTAACCTATGCTGTGACTGCGACACTGGACGTAATGTCATCTTAGACATCAATGGCATACCAATCCTGTTAAAAATACTCACAAAAGCAATTGAAGAAAAACAACTGGAGGAAATTTTAATATTGACATGCAAAACAATACTGAACTTCATCATTGGAGGTCTAACGATGTGCGAAGCTGTCCAAGAAGAAATACCAGACTTGATACGGAGAATACTTATAACTGAACTTGACAAAGATGATATGGATGACAATCTAGTTACAACTGTCATCATGATGTTGAGTGTAATTAATGACAATACACCTGATTACTTGTTCAGTTCAGAGGTGAACTGTGCAGTGCTGAGAGTTTTGCGCGAGACAGTTAATGTTGAAATCTCAGAGCTCTGTTTGGATCATTTGCATATGCAAGCAGAACATGGTATGTTATTGGTGTAAATCATTTTGGGACCACCAAAAAAATATTAATTTAAAAAAATACTAATACAGGCTGTGATAAAGATCTCATCTATAAAATATCACAAAAATCTAACTTTTTTTTAGCGGTAGCAGCAGAGCGGTAAAATTACTGGACCCCTCCCCCATTTTCACTTCACATACTTAATTCCAAACCATTGGTATTTTTTTAGATTCAGTGAAGACCCTGCTGGCAAGGGAAGGCGGGTTGCAGCTAGTGTGCTCCCGTCTTGAGGTACTGCTGGAGAGACACTCGGCTGGGGATCTCAATGCTGATGACTCTGAGGTAGATGCTGTGATGAAGCAGGCCTGCGATCTGATCATTATTGTGCTCACTGGAGGTATGTGGATTCAGATATTTTTCTATTTGGAAAATTAAATTTTGAAAGTATGTTTTCTTCTTTTACATCCGTAGTAAAGAAAAAAACCTGACAAAGAAATTCTGCTGTTATAGGACATGTGGCTTTCAATTAACTCGCAGACGACACCTGGTACCCTAGTGGGTAGAACATTGGACTCGGAAGCGAGAGACCCAGGTTCGATTCCCAGTTCGGGCATGTACCTATGAGTTTTTTTTTTAAACAGAAAGCATTTATTGACATATTAAGACAAAGGGTCGAGTCTCAGCATTATGCAACCAAGCCCACGCAGTGATCTTGGCAACGCTGATTTTCAGCCACTACCCAAACAAAACTAAAAACTAAACTTTTATGTAAGAGAAAGATAACAAACTTACAATATAAATTTGTACCTAGAATAGATACTGCAATTGAAAGGTTTCTTCAGATAATTTTATCCTTTAGTTTTCTAAGTTATGTACATTTGTGAAGTTATAATAGGAATACCACTCGCTAACGGGGAAGGAAAACAACGTCAGGAACGATTCGCTATTCACATACCGCTTGAAACCGCCAATCTGCGGTGGGCACGCGTGGTGAAAGCCCTTACTCTCTCCCTGAGAGAAGGCCTGTGCCCTACAGTGGTACCTACGTAAATAGGCTTCTTATGTTTATCTTAGGACACCTGCAGGACTTGACTAACAAAATTAAGTAATAAAACATGTGTAAATGTACTTTCATAACGTTTTTCGTAGAAAAGTAACAGCTGCAACAGGCAATTTTTACTCATCCCCAGACGAAGCCATGCACCTTCTTTACAACGACGGCCTCGGCGAGGTCTACCAGGCCATGGTCAAGTGGCTGGACTCGACCAACTACCAGCTGCTGAGTACCAGCGTGCTCGCCGTCGGAAACTTCGCTCGTAAAGACGAGTACTGTCGCCAGATGATTGAGAACCACATCTTTGATAAGCTGCTTGGTGAGTTTGCATTGAGGTCTTGAATCGTCGCGAATTTCAGAAGTAGGGATGGCTAGGCTAAATCACGAGGCAAAAGGCAAAACCTATTATTGAAGTAACGAAAAAAAGTGAAAAGCGTTTCTTCTGTCTCTATCATCATCATCATCATCGTCATCATCAGCCATTTGACGACCACTGCGGGACATAGGCCCTCCTCATGCTTTTCCAAGCTTCCCAGTGTTGTGCCGCCCGCATCCAGCGACTCCCTGCCACCGTAACCAGGTCCGCTGACCATCTGCTGGGGAGGGGGCTGGCCCTGCAGTGGGCGTCAAACGGCTGATGATGATGATAACTCATATATGAACATTACAATTGTTACAAATTTTTGTTAAAAATGTTAAGATACTTCTGAGCTCGCGGCCTCATAGTTCGGGGGCCCCTCAGGTCGGGGGCCCGTGGCATTTTGCCAGCCCTGCCACCCTATAGTTTCGCCACTGTATGTTACGATGTGCGAGCAAGACGGTCGTCTGGCAGCCTTGAAAAATGACCTCACTTCTCCCCGCAGACATCTTCGAGACCTACCTGAACTTCGGCCTCCGGATGCGGAATAACCCCGCCGAGGTCCACCCGATAACGGAGGCTACTGTGACCAACATCCAACACGCCGTGGCCTCGGCCGTACGGAACTTGAGCGTGGCGGGGATGCGGGGGGGCGGGGCGGGGGCGGGGGCGGGGGCGGGGCTGCGGGGCGGCGGGGGCGGGAGCGCTCGCCGCGCAGCGACCTTACTCCTGAAAGCTCTGCCCGGTGTGAGGCACCACCACCTGGCCTATAAACTGCTGGCTGCGTTGAGGATGCTACTGTCGCAGGGTAAGAGGTTGGGTTACGAGGATGAGGAAACAATGGGGAACTTGCGTCCTAATTAGATTGGAGTGATTATATTCTTTTTGTTGCACTAACCCATGCTGAGGACAATTTTAAAAAACCTATTTAGAGGCTAAGAATTCCACCCATGCCGGGACTTGAACCGGCGACCTCTGGCTAACCGCGCCAGCGCTCTTCCAACTGAGCTAATGGGCAAGTGCACCGATTTTCACCGATGCCTCTAATAATAATAGAACTGAGAAAGGAATGTTGCGTTGGTTTGGACATGTGAAGGGGATGAAGGAAGAACGATTGACGAAACAAATATATCAAGCGAATGTGGGTGGAAGGGCCGGTAAGGGACGACCCAGACTGTATCCAAGGAGTTTATACCTCATTTTCACTACTTATTGAACACCCCTCGTAAATATATTACTCTTCAACGACCAGATGTGTGTAGGTACCATTGAAATACATTTTTGATCTCAATTTCTCGCTATATATGTGCGGTGTATTTCATAAACACGTGTGCCAGAGTGTCGGTCGCGCGTTCCCGCGCGTCAGATAGTCTCTATTAGGAAATGTAGGGGTTCATTCAGTAGCATCCGTTTACAGAGACGGTGGCGCGGCAGCTGGCCAGCGACAAGGAGGCGCTTCGTGCGGTGGCGCAGTGGGGCACCAGCGGCGAGTACGCCGGCGCCGCGGGCGAGGCGCCGCGTCTGCTGGCCTGGTGCATCAAGCAGCCGCGCCACGGCGACCACTGGCGGCAGATCCTCGAGGTACTGTGGCTGGAGACGGAGCGGGGGGCACCGAGACACTGATATAACTAGCTCTATGGCGTATAAAAAGAAAAAGAAGAAGAAAGACATTTATTATACCAACAAGATACATCACAGAAACAAAATAAGCGGAGGGGGGGTAGGGGGGTGCTGGCGCCACGCTCACTGGCCTTACGCATCAGGCAGCCGAGATTATGTAAGAATGCAAGAAGACATGCAAATTATGACAGAAACACAGAGTAAGACAGAAACACAGAGTAAGACAGAAACACAGAGTAAGACAGAAACACAGAGTAAGACAGAAACACAGGGTAAGATTCCAACCGCATACTGCGATCGCTAACCCGCCTGCCAAGCGTGGCGATTATGGCAAAACCCTTCATGAAATCAGAAATCAATAATTTATTTCAACGTAAAGAATTTACATTCTGTTTGCTGAATGTCAATGTACTATGTTACTATGTTACTATGTTACTATGTTAGCCGCTGCCTTCGGGCCGTATTTGCAGTGGAGAAAAAGGCAGCGGGAAAAAAAAAACTCCACTCTGACCATCTTTTCTCAAATCATCTTAAACTTATACATCAAAGCCTATATGATATGATTCCGTGACAGCCACCAATAACTATAAAAGCCAAAATAACACTTCTTACAAAAGTAGGAAAATCATTAATGCTGCGGCCAGACACACGAACAGCACCCGTTCGTGGTTATGAAAACTACGAAGGAGGCCTATGTCCTGCAGTGGGCGCCAAATGGCTGATGATGAAACAAGTAGACGAACAAAAAAAGAATCGTGAAGAGAACATGTGAGGCATTTAGAATCTTATAATAATATATATTAATAATATGGCATCCAGCCACCTCCGATATGTTACGATGACATCACATCATCTCTAGACTTATTGCGAATAGACCCGTCGTATGTATAACTAACTTAACACAATTTCTTTCGCTCTTCAGGTGGAAGGCTGCGTCACGTGTCTCGTCAACATGCTGATCTCATCTCACGCCATCATGCAGAACGAAGCAATCCTCGCGCTCACTCTGCTCGCCATAGAATCTCTCAAGGCCACCACGCCGCAAACTGACCAACCGTACGATTACGAGAACGCCTTTATCCAGCAGTTGATAAAGTCGGAAATCGGTAAGCACGTCTCGGTCCTGATCGACACTAACTGCGCGAAAATTCCCACAGAGGTCGCTGAGAACCTAATGGCGTTCCTGGATATTACGTCTAAAAAGAACGTTATAGCTTCGGATTATAAGGAGAATAAGGTAGACGAGTCTCTGCTAAAGTTCAAAGAGACAAGGAAGGATCTGAGCGAGGATTTTAAAAGCTGTATAGGTGGGGTTGTGGCTGCGATTGTCGATAATGTTACTGCTAAATAGAGGCCTTTTTCACAGGTCGAGCGTCCGCGCGTACAAGTGTGCTCAATGGTTCAGTTCGTCTTTAGTCACTTGTTATTGGGCATTTAAACCACCGTTTTATTGTTCATTAACAAACTGTTAATTCGTCAAAAAAGCGGACATGTGCTTGTAGGACTCGTTTGTAGACCCTGATGGTTCCGAACAAATAATTTTTGGGGTCATATTTTTTATTGCGTTGACTCAGAACTTTTTCGTCAAGATTTTAAATATAAAACATTTACATACAGGCACATACATTGCTTCTGGCCCCACACTAGGATACCCTGTGTCGTGGGAACCAGAAACAGCGACATCACAAACATGTAAACATCCAAGACCTGGGGTTTTTTTTTGTCCCCAGCCCGGATCGAACCCGAGACCTCTCGCATGGTATGCAAATGCACTACCGCTGCGCCACGAGGTCGTCAAGGTCAATTAGGTCAAAAAAGTCATCGTAGAAGGGTTTTTTCTAGTAGGGTGGCTGTGCGATAACTCCATTATTTCCAAAAGGCCAGTAGAAACGATTTTTCTGAGACAACTCCTTTGAATTCGCCATAATATATTAAATATGCTTGTACGCGTGGTCAAACCATTAAGTTTGAATGCACTCGCTGATGTAATTGTAAGCAATTCGCCCCCCAAAAATTAACTAGCAATTTTGAGAACCTTGTAAAATTATTTGTATAATTCACCTAAAATAATTCTAACTACAAATTTTTATTAGACTAATGCTGAAGGGTGAACCTTTGTTGAAGTTCTACAAACAAAACTAAAGTTCTATCATTTTTTAAGAAAAGGGAAGTGATGGGTGTGTTGCCACTAAACTAAAAAAATATTATCGATATCGAGCGACATCTTCTCATCATCATCATCATCATCATCATCAACCATTCAACACCTACCGATGGGTATAAGCCTATTCATGCTAACACCACTTTTCTCGGTCCTCTGCCGTAAAGCCATTGTCACCTACGTACTGTATGTGTCAAGCTGAAAACCACATAAATCTATAACGGCGCATGCAGAGCGATAACGTTGATAAATCAAATAATGCTTTAATGATCATTCTATCAATAAAACCCTATAGTATTGAAGCTGAAGTGGAATTGGGCAGACCACGTAAGCCGTATGAGCCCAGACAGGTGAATAAGAATCGCCGCTGACTGGGTTCCACGCGAATATCGCAAACGTGGCCGACCAAAGCGGAGATGGCGGGATGACCTCGCGACCTTTTTACCGGGTTAGCGGGAAGTGGCCACGAACCGAGCGGAGTGGAGGGCTACGTGGGAGGCCTTGGAATACATAAAAGTATTTATCTGTGGATGCAGAGACCGTGAGAGATGGTATTTGGAGGAAAATACCTATACCCGGCAGTGGCCACTGTGAGGGTGATGATGATGGTGATGACCAGCTAAGCTTACGTTGGCAACCTTTTTACTTTCTTCGAAAAATACAGACTATAGTAGATTTGCTTGAAAGGCTTTAGAATATAAAAAGAGATAATGTTGAGTTATAAAATTTTAATTGAATTCAATTCTCTTTCTAGTCATACGTTTTATCTCTTCACTTTTTGAGACTAGTGCTAGCATTTTTACGTCTAATTAGGTTTAGATTTTAATTATTTTGAATAAGATACAATTGCTATTTAATCAAAATTAATTTATGGAAGTATGTTTTTGGATGTGTAACATTCCAATATATTTGAATTTACCTTGTTTTAAGACATAGATAATATTTTATTTATATACAAAAATGAAGAATTATTGTTGCCTAACATACCTTTGTAATTTAAAAGGTAGACAGTATTTTATTTTGTTTTATAAGATTTTAAATTAAGTACCTACCTCTTGTAACTTAATCGCTTTACTCGTGCGCTTTATTCCACTTATCTTTCTAAATAAATAACGCCCTTTATAAGTAAAAACAGCAATATACCCTATTCTTAATTAGTGATCAAGACTACAACCTATTACAAGCATCTCAGTCCGAAATCGTCTCCTATCTCAAGCATTGTGGTTGAAACACTTTGATTCAGGAGCTTGATTAAAATCAATCAGTTCTGTAATGATAAACACCCGCTGTCCACCGGTAGATATTTTTGCTTTCATGAACAATAAATTCTAAACCCTAATATGTATTAATTTGAGTCTACCAACTATTTCGTACTTGGTAAATGTCTGATATTAACTTTACGATTCGTGTCCACCGGTGGACAGCTGCAATAAACGGATCCAATTCACGTAAATCAACTTTCCTTACATGCACTAAAGTACCTATTACATTTTGTTACCGATTGACGAATCCCGAACAGTGCACTTATTAATAAAATCGAATTAATCGATGCTTAATAATAGATTTCTTATAAATAGGAAATCTTTAGAGAAGATCAATTGGTTGTAAAGTTTAGGAACTGTTTCACGATTATTAGTGAAGTTTATCTTAGATTATCATTTTAACTAGAACAGTTTAACACCTGACTTTGGTCTCATTATGGTAAACGGAGATGGGGTCTAAATGCCAGTTAACTTTGTTTTATGTAGCCTACATACGCCGCACTGCAGGGCACATGCCTTCTTTTAGAGAGAGAGAGAGAGTATGGGTTTAATTGCTACGCGTGCCCACCGCGGATTGGCAATTTCAAGCCCTGAGGTATGCGAATACCTCAGACACAGGTGTCCTTACGGTGTTTTCCTTCGCCGTTAGCAAATGATAAAGATAAAAAAAATATATATTTATTGCCTCATCAGAAAAAAAAAACTTAAAACAAAGTAAGGCTTAACTAGTGATGACATAGGTAGTGGCTCAGCTGGTGCCGACCCGGATCAGTCCCGATCAGTGTTTTAACTAAACTTGTTTTAAAGTTATTCAGGGACATCCCAAGAAAAACAGACGACGGCAACGCGTTTCAAAATCTTTGCTGTTCTTATTATAGTATCTAATGGCAATTTCCTAAAAAGCAATGTAATCTCTACGTACCTACTTGCGGGGAAAATTTGCTAGACGAAATATTGCAAGAAGTCATTTACTGCAAAAACTAACCTCTTTTTTTAAAGTTATGGACATATAGGTAGATGTATTGAACAATGATACAATAGTGGTGTTTTAATATTAGGCATTATTTTAACGATGTTATAGGGAATAAGGAAGAGGAAATACAACCATTAACTAGCACGAGCTAAAAAGTCGTTTTTCTCCCAATAGTGAATATGTCGGTTAATGAGTTCTTGCAATAAGCCGACGAAATTCTTTCAAAATGTACAAAAGTGCATATGACCTTACCAAAGTAGATAATTCTGGAAGTGTGAAAAAGAGAGGGACATTAAAAGTGCGGCCTTATTTATAAAACAATAATTCCTTTAAAGCACTCCTCAGAGGCGGTTTATTTAATCTGTGGTCGCGTCTTTTCTTTGTACAGTCTCCACCACAGAAGTAATCGGCGTGTATTTATGTAATCGTGTGTTTATAAATAAGACCGGGAGTTTGTTAAAATTACAGTGTTGTTTATCAATCCATAAATTGTGAAACAGGTGCTACTGACGTCGCTAGTAGTGATATACAAATAGTACAAGCTGCGATAGGAACCTTGTAGTTTATTCTAGTTAAATGCACACATTTTGATGTAGGTATTTATGGACCAAAATTTTAACTCATCTCGCTTGTTTTAATGTTAAGCCACATGATAAATGTTAAAATGTACGCGTGAATGTTAAAGAGCTTTATCGTGTATAATAATCCGTGCATGATCGTAATGGGATGAAATCTTGTCGCAATGACACCAAAATGTCAGCTCTACGGCGATGGGGGTTAGCAAATGAATTGGAAATAATTATTTTTATGGTTACTCATATCCTTGGGTTGCAAAACCAAAATTACCAAAAAGGAGCGAACGAGTGCAGCTCGGAGCTCATGGGAGATTGGTTTTCAGATACTGCCTCACCAAATTACAAAAATATCTCAATGATAATGATAATACATCCATCTTTGAAGGTCACCAAAACAAACTTTTAAGAAAACCTATTATTTATTTAGACAGACTTTTTACTTCTCACTCCATGGGTCAATTGTTATGATTATATACACAGAAATATGCTTCAATATTTAAAGAATACTAATTAATAAAACCCAAAATAGTTTTTTATTTTTATTTATTTAGTTTTAGGAAAGCCATTGACATTATATAACTTAATACTACTTAAAAATATGAGAACAGAAAGTCATTAACAGGCTTCCACTGATAGCAACAAAATATTAAAACTAGTACCTAGAACTAACAATTAAGTCACCGCAAAAACGGGTGTCTGCATAGAAAAATTTTAGATTTAAGCATTTCAAAAGGAAATATATATAGCTGAGATTTATACATAGGTAATGAGAAGAGAGCCTACTCACTCACTCCCAAAAAAGTTCGCAGTTAGCCGTCGCCTAACCGCTGCAATAGTGTCGTCATTAATATCAATGTCCGTGTCCGGGTCTCTGATTAATTTATTAAAAGCAGAACAAGCTCTCAATAGGTAGGCGTTGCTTCTGTAATTTCTTGAGGCCTGCGGTACTGAAAATGTGCTTTTGTGCCTTAAGGTTCTATTTGGTACGTGGAAATTGATTTTTGATAGCAAATCGGGACAGTCGATAGTCCCTTTTGTTAGTTTTAACAGGAATATAATATCAGAGATATGGCGTCTCTCGACTAGAGGGAGAAGATGCATTGAGCGACAGGACGGTAGGTAATCCTCATGCCGCCTTAGGCGTCGGTTTATAAACCTCACAAACTTCTTCTGCAGTCTTTCTATGCGGTTAATATAAATATCATATTGGGGATTCCAGACCTGCGACCCGTATTCTAGCGAGCTTCTTACATAAGTACAATAAAGTAGTTTTAATGTTTTAATTTTTTTAAAGTCCCGTGAAGCGCGCATCACAAATCCCAGAGCACGAAAAGCTTTTTTGCAGACTGCATCGACATGAAGGTCAAATATAAGTTTTGAGTCGTGAATTATCCCTAGGTCTCGGGTATTCTTTACGCGATCTAAGGTATGACCTTTTAACGTGTAGTTATGAGAAACATTTTTATTTTTTCTTGTGAATGTTAATGCAAGACATTTTAATGGGTTGAGGTCTAGAAAATTTTGATCACAGAAAACGTCGAGTCTATTTAGGTCCGCCTGAAGAGAAACCGCGTCATCAGAGCTAGAAATGGGTTTAAAAATTTTCATGTCATCTGCGAAAATAAGAACACTGGAATTTTGGAAACAGGATTCGATATCATTAATTAAAATTGTAAAAAGGAGCGGTCCGAGCAAAGATCCCTGTGGAACACCACTCGGGACCTTTGCCCAGCTAGAAATGTAGTTACTGATGACGACGGCTTGGGAGCGGTTATCGATATAGGACGAAAACCACCTCAGCAGATCCCCCCGTATCCCGATTGCTTGCAGTTTAAATAAAAGCCGTGAGTGATCCACTCTGTCAAAGGCCTTACTATAATCGGTGTAAATTGCGTCAGTTTGTAAACCGCTTTCCATATTTTGTGTAATGGTTTCATTCAGTAAGATAAGGTTGGTAACAGTCGATCTACCCCTTAGAAAGCCGTGTTGGACTGGGCTAAATGAGTGGCGTAATGCCGAGTATACTTGGTCATACACAATCCGCTCAAATACTTTAGATACTATGCAAAGTTTAGAAATAGGTCTATAGTTAGTAACCTGGTTACTTGGCGACTTTTTCAGAATTGGTGTTATGAACGCGCGCTTCCACACATGTGGTACCTTTTTCTGTTGTAGTGATAACTTAAAAAGCCTACTAATAGGATCCGCTAAGGTATCTGCGCAATAGCGAAAGAAAACCGCCGGAATTTCATCTGGTCCAGCAGACTTTGTTGTGTCCAATTTATGTAACTCGTTTGCAACCAAACACTCCGATACCTCTATGTACGCTATATCGCAGACACTATTAGTGTCATCAGGATGAGCATCAGAAATTCCAGTTCGGGGTAACAGAAACATGGACTGAAAATATTCGCAAAATAGCTCGCAGATGTGTTCGCCCGAGGTGGCTGCTATACCACCAAAGACCATTGTGCTCGGTATCCCATTCGACTTTGATATATTTTTTAAATGAGACCAAAAGCTTTTAGGGTTTCTTTCAATCGAATTTTCAACATTTGATATGTACTTTTTATAGCAATCAGATTCTAGTAATTTGGCCCTTTTTGTTAAAAAATTTAAAGTTAGAAGATCAGCAGTCATTTTATAGTTTTTGTATTTTTTGTAGAATTTATACTTTTCTTTAAGAACCTTCTTTAAAGCTGTGGAATACCAGCAGGGAAATTTACTGGATTGGACTATGGTCTTAGTTACGTAGTTGTCTCGAACATTGTAAAGGATTCTATAAAATTCGTCAACGGAATCGTTCACGTCCTGAAATGTATTAAGGCAGTTCCAGTTCACCGTTGACAACGCCTTATTTATTTCTTTATAATTAGCTTTATAGTATAGGTATTTTGTGCGCGGGGAAACGTTTAAAGATTTAGCTTCCGAAACACGTAAAGTTGCTTCTAAAGCATTATGATAAGGGTCTAAGGGAGCCAAAGGGTTGGCACAGTTTAAGACAGATGTTTCAGTATTTGATAATATTAAGTCTAGAATTCTCTCATAGTAGTTGGGGATCATATTAAATTGAACCAGATTACAGGCTGATAGTTCATCTAGTAAAAACAGTTCATTTGCAGAATTATTTGTACCAGGGTAATAAGATACGTGGTCATTTTGAGAAAATGTTATCCAATTTATTCCACTGAGATTAAAGTCACCCATTAATAAAAATTTATCGGTCGGATGCTCCATAATTAAGTCACTAGCTTTATCCCAAAAGTGCTGTAACTGTTCTGTGAATGAATAGCCACCCTGTTGTTTACATAAATATACAGTACAGATGTGTAAGAAACAGTTATCTAGCTTTATGGATATCCATGCATCCTCGGCCGACGAACTCCACTCAGGTCTTGCCATGAATGTAAGACGCTTGTGGGTAGCAATTAATACTCCACCGCCAAGCGTTTGATTCGTTAATTCATAACACCTATCGCGCCGATACACGGAGTAGCGATCATCAAAAAGCTCTGAATCAAATATACTATCCACTAGCCACGTTTCTGTAATCGCAATAATATCATAGTTACACAATGCTAGGTTGCGTCTAAAAGTATTTGTTTTGCTTCTTAGGCCACGTACGTTTTGATAGTAGACTGTTAATCCCGATCTAACCGCCACTAAAAGACAAACATAAACAATAACTGAATAGTTTCATAGTGGAAGGTAGGCATATATTACTTAAGTTTAATAATGGTATTATTTTGTAGTAGGGCACAAATGCAAACCAGAAAAGACCACTAGTATCGACCAGGCTTGAATTTTTTTTAGTAGCTGAGCGAAAATGATCTCTAACTCGCAAGCGACAAGAATCTTCCGCATAAAATAAAACTACATATGAAGTTAATGGTGACACGGACCGGCTTAGTGAATAGAGGACAATAGCGCAGCAAACGCACGACGGGGTTGCGAACCTTTGGCTACGAGTTATAACAAATAGTGAAACAATTATAATGGAACGTGATACATCACAGATTACACTAATTTGTTTAAATCTTGAACACCGTGGACAATGATCAAGTTGGTGGTATCATTTTTTCGGACGTGAATTTTTGAAAACTTCACCCACACGTACTGATAACCTTTGGCCTTCGCGGTGTCCTTGGTTTTGGTGAGAAGCATCTTCTGTTGGGGTGAAAGGTGATCATTCACGAAGATGCGCCTTGGTTCTTCCGCGAGGCCTATGTGAGCCGTAGTAAGATTTTTCATGGCTCGAGCCCGCGCCACAAATTCCTCCTTCACGTAGCGATTCACGAACGAGACTATTATGTTCTTTTCCTTAGAACGTTGATTATCATATTTATTATAAAATACTGTATTTTCTTAAATCAGGGTTTTTTTAATGTAAACAAAGATGAGGGTCAGGATGACCAGGATGAGTGTCAGAATATACTATGAGTCTTCTTCATCATCAACTAGAAGTCCTTTTGGTAGGCTAGAGTAAAAAACCCTTGCTGTCTCTGAGCAAAATTTGCTAAGATCTTGTAAGTCCTTATATTTAGCTTCTGATATTGGAATTAATTTTTCATATAAGCTACCCGGATGAGTAAATTCAGTTTCGGTGCAACTCGGGGCCTTGTATTTTTTGTTGGTCACAACTGAGGAAAGCCAGGGTCCATTATAGCTGTCTCTATGATAAATCAAATGTGGATGACCAACGTGGACTCTCAGCTCCCGTATTGGTCTACTGGCAAAAGGACATTTTGGTTTAAACATAGGCTTAAAGTGTAGCATCCAATTTCTAAATAGGTTTTGTTCACACTCCTCGACTATGAATGGAGATGGGACACGTCTTGCCTGCGCTATATGGGCAGCCCAGTCAGATGGCATTTCTGCTCTTGTTTTTTGATTTAGAAGCACCATGTTACGGTCACATTCCATATAGGAGTGACCATGTATTGGAAAAACCATTTTGATTTCATCAAGTCTTCTACGAATGTGTACCATAAAGTACACAAAACGAATTAGGGTGTAATTTTTATTTTGGCCCCCACATGAGTCACAAAATATTGTCAGTTTTTTAACATTCTCTGGTAAATGGAATATAATCATATAACATTGAGGCCACTTCATCTGATCCCTTCTTCGCAACAGTTTCATGATAAACGTAAAATTTTGAAGCTGCATTTGAAAATAAGTGGATGTTGAATAGATAGTACCCAAGTTTTCTTTTGTAATATGCATCATTTGTTGTAATGTTTGGCAATATAAGATTTTTCTGGTAATCCATACATAAAGCTGCTTCAGAATCAAGTCGTTTAGACTTCATTCTTGCCAATCGTTTTCTCTGATAAAATGTTTGGGCTTTATGAAGATGAAGTTGTTGAGGAATATTCATCAGCCGAATTTTTTCTTTAATTTCGCTTTTATTTTCAGTGTCTGTTGTTTCAGAAAGACTTTGTGTCAATGCTTTCATATTTACATTATGTTGGTCACAAGTACTGCAAGTGTCTGCTCTTGGATATCCAAAGGATATATTGTACTGTGTGTTAAATATATTTCTGAATGTTTCGTAGGAAATATCAAGTTTATGTTTTGGATATTTGTCTAAAAATATACTTTTGTTATATTTAGATCTTCTGGTAAGTATAGGCGGTTACTTTTACGAAGATTATAGTGAGATTTACGTCCTTTTAAAGATCGGATATGTTTGTGAATATGGTCAACAGTGGAATCTTTTAATTTATTAGGTCTATTTCCATGTTTACCTCTCTGATCAGTATGTGCAGCCCCTTCTTCATTTAGATGCAACTGAATTGTCTGCATTCGTTTTGCCGATATTCCATGCAGTGATAAAAATGCTTTATAGCACACAGGTACATCTGCCATGGTATCTCCTTGAAGTATTCTCACTCTGTAGGTGAAAGAGGAGTTATGTAATTTTGGTTCAACTTCTTCTACTGGTTTTCGTGGGCGTCGTTGGGAAACAGCATGAATTGTGATTAAACCACTCAAATACTGAGATTGAGCATTATAGTTTCCAAGGCTATTAAAGTTACTGATGATCCTTTTCCGTTCAGTTTCTGATATCACTTGCAGTTACAGTTTTCACCTAGTTCATGAGTAGAAGCCTTCAGTTTTTTGGTCACGTCCGTAATTTTACCATGTTTAGGTTTTTTCTTGCTAGTTGGTCTGCCAAAGCACTCGTAAGCTTCAGTATCCGATCCAGAATCATCCATTATCTTTATTTTTATCCAAACAACAAAACAACGCAACGTACGTATCCGCCAAAACAAAACGTCAAACAAGGAAATGTCAGAAAAAAATGAAAATCAAACCACAGACAAACATTCATCTTTTTTACACTGACTTTCATCTTTTTTTGTCTGTAATGTCTGACGTTCATCCTTTTTTCCCCACGATATACATTTTTGTCCTCTAAAATCTAAGGGACCTTTACCTTTATTCAACTGTTTTTAGGCCGTAAACTATTCTATATTACATACAGTTTAATCAGAAACCATAAACAAGATTTGTGTTTTTTTTGACATTCATCTTTTTTGCCTGGACTCTTCATGTATAAAAATCTCGTGTCACAGTGTTTGTTATCGAACTCCCCCGAAAGGACTTCACCGATTTTTATGAAATTTTTTTTGTTTATGTTTGGTAGGTCTGAGAATAGGTCGTAGGCTAATTAATATAGCAAAACAACGTTTGCCGAGTCAGATAGTAGTTATATATTAAACGGGTCTAATTTACCTAACAAGCAATCGCGATATATTAAACGGGTCTAATTTACCTAACAAGCAATCGCGATTAGACCAATTTAATATAATACATGTATGAGCATCGTGGGTTATTAAAAAATATTAAAACATCTATCGTTTCGCAAGCTTTGGGCGCGAATTTACCGACGCTCATATATGCGGGCAGCTCACGTGTGTTAAGATAGACACTTTATTACATACATAGGTACATAAACTCACGCCTGCGTCCCGGAGGGGTAGGCAGACACCAGGAAAAATTAATTATAATGCCTCAGTATAAAGTTTTATTTTTCACGCTAGACATTACTCCTCCTGGTCCTAGGATACCCTGTGATACCGGGTTTCCATTCTATTACACTTACACACATGAATGTACATCATGTGTGTTTATGTTTACTCAGACTTAGCCAATTATACAAAATTAAATCAAAAGTACGGCGTCCTCTAGACCCACGACCTCCGTCATGGTAACGTGATACCACTGGACCAACGAAACAGTCGACTTGTCACTGAATGAACCTTATCAACAAGCTGTCACCGTCGCTGCAGTAGCAGTGTAAAGGTCGGATAACATTAAGATTGCGCGCGGATTATATGCGCTGAAGGCAATTAAATACAATTTAAATTCCTCTTTCTCCACTATTTATAAACTTCTTAAACTTATCAAAATTGTTAAAAAAAGGACAACGAAACATTAAAAAGTGATAAAGAATTCAATCTATAGCCGTAGCACAACAACGCGCGACTTAGTTTGTCACGCGTTTTAAGCGACAGCAGCAGGGAACAATGGTACAGTTCACCTACGATCAGTTCGCATGTGGTGACAGCTGCCACCGGCGCTGCAGGTTTTATGGTTTTCTGTACCCCATATAAGAAATCTTTAAATATTTTTTTTATAAATGGGATATGAAATTTAAAAAATATGCCCCATATTTTTGTTTATAACTCTAGATTAAGAAAAGTGTTTTTAATTTTTCGTTTTTGACATAAGTTGCGCGTTGTTATACTACGGCTACTGGGGGCTAATACTCTTAAGAAGAAAGTGTACCAAATCCATGTAAAACTACTGACATTGATAGATGTTTTAATTACAATGACGATTAAAAAACATAATGTGTTTATGCGTGCAGACGCAATGTATTAAAAACTTTGTCAAGGACAGCGGCAGACTTGATAATAGTTTTCTGCACTTTGCCTTAAGGACTGGTTTTCAGTAACTCCATGCCTTGCCTGCTACTCTATTTTTGTCATAAGATCAAACAAACCTAATTCCAAAGTATTCAAGAAATAAATTGCATTGTTACTAGTTTTAAAACTAAAGTAAAATAAATTTATTCTTAAATCTATGTTATTGTTTTTTTATTAGAAATTATGTCCTGGATTACTCGTACATAGGTTATGGGTGATATTATTTTTAAAGTACTTGTACAACTAATTGACGGGTCCACTGGAAGACAAAAAAGTACTGCTCACAGCCAGCCTCTTGCAAATACCTATGTGTACAAAGTAAAAAAAATTTGAAATATAATAATTGCAGAAGCAAGCCACCTTAGACCCATTCATAGTACCTGTACTTAAGTGTCTTGACAGTTGAATTGAGTTGAGAATAAAGTAGGCAAGTGGAGTGCATTTAAAAATCATATTTATAACTTATTTTCTTAACATTATCTTGTATTTAAGAAAACATATTACAAGTTCTTATTTAACAAACTTGCAGCTTACTTTAAGCCTTATTTATATCACTTTTAATCACCTCGCATATCTATGCTACACTCAAAATTCAATCGTCCACAGAGGCATCAAGGTCCATTATAGATCGCTCTCCAATCATAGTGGAATGCTGTGTGATAGTCAGACGGAATTTCAGTTCCTCGTCAGACTCTAGGTGCTCACTTAGAATAGGACCCTTGTTGCCACATCCAGCCACTGAAATAAAAGAAGAAAGGCACATGTATTAACTAGGTACCTGGGCTGTGGGACGAGTGTAGTAGATACATATTTACATACATTACATAAACTCACGCCTGTATCCCGGAGGGTTAGGCAGAGACCAGGGTTTGGCACTTGACAAATGTCTCGCTTCATCAACATTCATTAGTCGTCGCATGCACGCAAGCCGGTTTCGGGTACTTTTTATCTCGCCATTCGCTAATATATATTGCAAGCATAGGTACTTGGTATAATTAGTCATAGCAGTACGACAATAGCTTTTAAAAAGAAAGGGCTCTAACCTTGTAAATGGGTTATTAGTTTGTTTGTGTTACAAAAACATTATAAAAACTTAAATATATAATAACCAACGACGCGACTGCTACGAATTAACTACTACGCAGGCGGGACGATTACCCTAGGTACCTTGCAATGAGTCATAATGTTGAATTTGGGTCCCCGCCTGCTTAGTAGAGTTTTTTATTGAGGTATGTCGTTTTAGTATTTTTTTTACATTTTAGTAATAACAGCGCCATCTAGTCATGAGCAGCCATCTAGTGATGAGCAATTAAAGAAAATGTAATTAGAAAACATCAAATTATACAGCAGAGAGCTTTCTGTAAAATACATTAGTTATTTTACAAAGTTTTTCTTTTTTTGTTGGATCCCAATGTTTTAACACATTGTGTTTATTTTAAAACTAGTTTCCTATAAGCTTATTCGATAGGAAATTACGAAACAAAGCATTTGACAAATACCCTAGATCTTCTAAGCAAGGTTCCTTTGGCAAACATTTTTGTGATGCAGAGAACACATAGGCTTCGGGAAGGGTGTTAGTTTATTAACACCCGGTATAAGGTTTGAATAGAAATGGCGAGTAAGCTGCAGGTGTTTATAAATAAATGCCTTATGCGGATTCTACGCATTTTGTGGCCCCGCACCATCTCAAACGCTCGTTAATGCCGATATCCTTGCTAGAAAGTGGGGGCAGCTCGAACACACATTCCATAGGTCAGAGCAACATGGCATTGACCGTGACACCTACAAAATGCTATAGAAGGCTGGGATTACATCAGCCAGCCTCTAGTACTCTCACAGTGGAAGGTCAGAAACTCTTTGCTGCATCCCTGGCACTGCAAGGGATGAGCTATTGGATTGGTAGTTTGGAAGAGAAGAAATGGCTCACCAGGGCACCGGACTCGGCTCTTCAAGCTGATGAGGTTCATGATTGCCGAACGCTCGTAGATATGGTTGCAAACCTTATTCTTAACTGGGTCTTCAATGGCTTTCTTCGTTATTGGATCGATCTGGAAATAATTAATGAAGAAAATGCAGTGAGACATTATACTTAAAGTATGAAATCAGAAACTATTGAAACTATTGCAGCACTGAGTAATGAAAGAGAAGCTTAACTCAGAAAGTAGGTACACATGGCAAATACTGAAATGCTAAGTTTATATTTAGCAATGACATCTATGGTAGCTACTTACATATCGATCCTGGGTCTCTGTGATAGCCAAATCTGATTCATCATTTAGGTTGTCTGGAAAGAAAGCACTAAGTGATTAAACATATAACTCACGCGTGTATTTCGGAGGATCAGCCCCTATATTACGCGCACCAAATCCTGAGCGATTCCAATCGTCTAACTGTCAAATTAGTATGAAATTTGACAGTTAGACGACTGGAATCACTCAGGATGTGGTGCGCGTAATTAGGCCACAGGTAAAATAAGTGAATAGAAACTATCATTATTATCCACAAGACCCAAATAACTGGAAACATGTTATCTTAATCAACTGGGTAAGTAACTACCTATGTTAAAAGTTAGTTTCATAGGTCTTTGAACATTTGATTTTCTTTGACTGAAAATCATAAGACCATACTCAAGGTTTGCCATCAGAGAAAAGAGGGCAGCATTCTAGCTGTAAAGAGAATAGACAGAAACACGAGAGCTACCCATTATTGCTGGGACAGTACGAGTTAGCCATGAACAGGAAAAGTTGGAGTGCAAAAGGGGAGGCCTTTGCCCAGCAGTAGGACATGTTAAAGGATAACTTAAACAAATTATGACAGGTTTACATTTAAATAATTTTTGTTCACATCTTGTTCACATTTACGAATTTGTGTTGCCGATGACAGTGTCAGTGATAAAATTAAACAGACACACATGCAATATTTGAGCTTACATCTATATCCTGGAATCGACAACGGCATTAGTTGACCACTTGCCAAAATTTTATCCAAATAATGCTGTGAGAAACATCTAAATATACTTTTATTTATTTACATATGACAATGTCACCTTACAGGGTGTTTCAGAATGGTAAAACTTTAGGGTTCTTCTACTTGATGCTATATTATTATGAGAAGAGCTGTAAAGTATGGAAACCAAAAATGAGGTGTTTAACTAACTTTACCAAATAACAAATTGATGGCCTTTGGGGTGAAATGTTCTGGCCTGGCAACCGCGGACCGGACAACGCAGTATGGGCAGGCCCACCACCAGATGGTCTGACGACCTGGTTACGGTGGCAGGGAGTCAGGGAAGCTTGGAAAACCATGAGGGAGACCTATGTCCTGCAGTGGGCGTCAAATGGCTGATGATGATGATGATACCAAATTCAAAATTTTGTTTGGACCAACTGATATTGACTTTTCTGAAACACAGTATAACCACATGTTACCCAGTTGGATGACTTACCCCTAGTCTGTTGCAGTCCTTTCTCAACGCGTTTGTTAAGCTCTGCCATGAACGGATGACGGTCCATGTTAAGCCTCTTGCCGGCCATACTGCTCAGGTGCTGATTGAACCTGTCTTCCAGGCTTTCCAGGTTCGTCGAGTCTGTTTCTCGCTAAAAGTTGGATGACAGTTCTTTACCTCACAATGGTGGGCTAGACATACTAGCAGTGAAGTGCTTTTGCATACAGAACTAGTGGCATGGGTGATTTTGAGCACTCCATCTATTGGATCCTGACCTTACAAACCCAGAAATATGTACATCTACTCACCAAATAGCAACAAAACCATAAGAGAACTCTACCTGTTATTGTTAACAAAACTGAATTTTGCCAAGATAAGTTATAACTTGTAGGTACATTCTTAAGGTCTAAACAAGTTCTTTCAAATTTTGCCTATTATATTTTATAAACCTACCTATGTATGTTATCACCTAGCATGGTGACCCCAGTAAATTGCCTGTGTAACCATTTTTAATTATAAAGAACTTTTTACTTTACTATATACCTACTATACAGTGGGCTAATAACACAGACCACATCTGCATGGCCAACTATGATGCTAATCCCAAAATTTTCATACATATATAGATAACTCTTTTTGCACACCAGTTATAGGCGAACAAACTGTTGACAGTTGTTTTTTGTATTGCAGAGTACCCAGAATACTGTATGCCAGAATACTGCAACCATGGACAGTTTGTTAACAGACTGTAACATGCGAAAAACTGGGGAACAGTTTGGTAAAAAAGAGTAGACATTAAAGAGTAAGATCTTGCTAAGACTTTTGGGCCGATATTCAGAAACACAGCGTTGAGCTACACTTAACGAGCACTAAGCTGAGCATCGGCTGAGCAATCTCAACAAAGACTCAAGAATTTTGTATTCACAGTCAATATCTCGACTCGAACTCAGCTAAGCCACAGCTCAAGCTAAACTTACGTGAGCGTGTAATCTGTGGTACAGTTTTTGACGTTACCGGTTTATATTATCTGTTAAAGCTACATGAAAGGCATACAATAATCCACAGGAGTGAATGAGATGGCAACAAATGTCGAAACTTTTTACGCGCGGTTATACTTTATTTTGACGTCTCATTACTCTAAAAACACAATTTAACTTTTCGAAGGAAAATGAGCATGCAAAATGTCAAATTGTGAATAAAAAAAAGGTTACTTCACCACAGCCACAGGTTATTTAGAGTTCTCGAATTGCCTACAGGTGTCGCTACTTTCTTCGTCATTGCCACCTTGAGTCTGAGCTAAGTCGCCGAAATCCACTACTCAGTCTCAGCTTAGCTTGCGCTCAATTTTTGTTATCTCAAACTCAACTGTGAATACAAAATATCCCTGAGACTTTCATTTTGACAGTTGGAAGACCCGGACTCACATTGAGCTCACGCTCAAAATCGTTTCTGAATATCGGCCTTGGTCTTTCCTTGTTCTCAAATCTACACAAATATAAAGAGGAATGTTTTGTAAGTTTGTATGTTTTTCTATCTCAGAAACTGCTTATCTGATTCCAAAACATATTTTAATGAGTTTTTAGAATGATTCTTCAGGGTAGACATAGGCTATAGATTATCTAGGAACTTATTAACAAAAAACTGTTAATTTTAATAGAACGATCTTATTAGTTCAGAGCTAACCTTAGCTTTTTCCAATGCATCAAAGGCGACTTTCTGCTGTGCCTCCAGCATACAGTACTCCTGCACGTAGGACTTGAGCTTTCTAAACTCTGCGTCCTTTTCCTCGTCTAAATATTTACAGACGTTGTCGGTGCAGAGATAAAGGCTGGTGATGCACTGTTTTCTCAGGTCTGCTAGTTCTGAATCCGCCATGGTATAAACCAGTTATTGTATTCGCAGATAGGGTCAGCGCCGATACTTATTGTTGGACAAGCAGCTAAGCAATGGCCAATGCCTATGATGTGTGCCGAAGAAAAATAAAAATAAAATGCCCTTTTCCTTCCGCCGCCTTTTCAAAACAAAACAAAGTTGCGTTTCGTTCGTAACTTTTTGCAATGTCAAAGTCAAACATGCCATGTATGTAGGTACCTACCTAAAAATTTTTTGGAACAGCGGCACGCATGTTACATTCAAACACAGGTGATAAATCGACGCGCCATGCATTGTGTTCGTTCCATCGTATCCAAAGACAAAGAAATCACCGAGCCGCACATATATCAAGGCGCGCAGTCACTGCCTGCCATGCCTGCTATACCCGTTTTGTAGGTATAGAATAGAGATTAACAGAATTTGGGTGCTAAAACATACAGTCTTAAAAGAAAAACATGATTTTATTAAAGACTTCTATTTAAACTGCATTTCAGAACTGTATGAGAGGAATAGTGTTTTTTAAAAATAATACCGATTTTTATGAAAACATGATTCACCAAATGCACTTTAGGTATATAGTTTAGCCAAAGGAATAAGATCATTTAAACAGTATTTGAGAAATGTGTGGGTGGGGAGTGCAGAGGTGGCCATTTTCCGGGCGGCATACGGAAAAGGGCGGCGGCACGATTATGTATAATCTAAAATAAAAAATCAATTTTCAAACTCCAACAATGACCTACGGTAAGGTTATACAACCTAACTTGCCTATACAGCTTCAACACATAGATTGCAACCGTCAAACGGGTTAGAGGCATTAATTTAAGGCAAATTAGGTTGCAGCTGCATCATAAAAATTAGATAAAGTTTTTTCTATACGTCAACCAAGCCCAACCACACAGTTCTTGACAGATTTGTTTTTCGTGACCAATGGCCATCTACAAGACGCGCCAACCCTGCTTATACCTACTGTGATGGATTGATGGATATAAGATCCCGTTTTCTGGTTATGACATCCAGTCATCTTAGATGAAAATCTTCCTAATACTAAGCTAAAAATTTTGCTCTTCTTCGGAGAAATCTAAAAATTCATAATCAGTACACTGTCTAGGAATAGATGCACTTAGTCATCCATGGAAAGGAAAATTACTTTCACTTATTTGATGAATCAATCAAATAAACATAAACCAATATAAACACGAACATCTATGGACAGCTATAAAACTATACAAGTAAAACAACAAACTTATACACAAAAATCGATTTTGGTCTTCGATCACAATCCTCTCGCAAGTTGAGTACACGACTTTAATGTACTTTTAAACGATCTTACACTCTCTCACAGCTCCTTTCTTATACACGCGGATTATTGAAGCTGCAGACAGTTTACTTAGATCGTGTGATACGTGTATCACACAGATACTATAGGTTGTCCGCAGTTTAATTTTGATACAATCAAACTTTTTGAAGCCTTAAATACCCACGAAGGGTTTCACCATAAATACCAACGAAAGTTACGTAACTTATCTCTCTCCAGATACCACTTGTGGTTTGATAGGCTTTTTTGTCTACAATTTGTCTAACTGTCTAATTTACTAATTTCATTCCATTCAGTGTTGCAAGGGAGCAAATTCTCTGTCGTTAGTTTTGCAGGCTTATTCTCATCCGCATCCCAAAACAAATCGAGTATTATAAATACCTATTACCTACTAAAAGATAATAACCTTGGTACAGTTCATGTACTTCATGAATATTCAGTGTTTATAACGCCTAATTTTGACGGGTACGAAGCAATTTGAAATTAAGATTATAAAATTAAACAATATTTTCCTGATATCTCAACCACGAGGTGTGGTAAAAAAAGGAATAGCGGACTATTGACAGACAGTAAAAACTCACGACACGGTACATAAATTACTTGAAAAAACTTACTATTGCCAACTCCTTTTACGGATTAAGAATTCCACGACTAATTACTATTTAGTACATTAATCGTATGGTGGGTCAAAAATTCTCCCACATCATAAAAGCTACCTCAGAATTGTGGCTTATGTTTATTTTATTACTATGCCAAATAAACTATTTTTCATGCAAAATACTATGACAGATTCAATGATTTGAAAAAATAGCCATAAGTACCTACTGTCTATAAAACTACTTATTATTTACATATAGCTACATTAAAATGTAGGTTTGAGTAAGGTTTCAACCTAACCTAACCTAAACAGGTTAGGGGTGTTGATATTTTGTCTGAAATAAATTTCAATATGGTAGATATCAAGATATATTCCTCTAGTATATTCAGAGTATAATTAATTATTTAATAAACTTACCTGTAAGAGAAGTTCTATCATAATTGTACAATAGCTTACCCGAATATATTAGCAGCCCACCCATCCTTAAAAGTTTCTACTTTTGTGTTACCTTTAAATTTTAACTTAAAATTCAATTATAGCCAATGTCATTATCAAAATATCAACACTGACAAAAGCTCGAATGACAGTTCGCTGGGTAAAAGGGTGTTTTTGTTTTTTTTATACCTACCTATCAAATACATGCTTTATGGCGACATCGTATGTGTTACAACTTGTGTTCCTCTAATATATTCGGATAAAGCTATCGTATAATTCTAATACAACTTCACTCACTGTTACAGTTACATTAAACGAATTTAAAAAAGAGGCGGGTAGCCTATTGCTCAAATACAATTAAGTTAAAATGGCTCATACTTTTATTTTACTGTAACCAATACTAAGTCTCAGATACTAAGAATCAAAACTGGTTAAGATCGCATGCTTATAATATTATAATTTTGTTTACTTAAGGGACCTCCAGGTCTATTTTTGTTTACATATACTTTTTATTTTTTCCTGTTTGACTGTTTGTGTCCTAAATAAAATAAAAAATAAAACATTAATTACAGAATATGTGAGTCATTCTTAGAACTTTGATACAACAGTCATGTCATGTCACAGCATTCTTATGATACTATTTGCGCGCGAGGAATCGTGTTTTTATAAATTAGATGTCATACCGTGGATCGGACGCATGGCGTGCCGAATAACAATTTGTGTTTAAACGCACTTATATCGGGCTGTTAAAGAATGATCTTGAAACGCTACCACCTTGCCACCGTCACCAGAGCCGAATTTTGAGGTCTGGAGGCCCTAGGGCAACGAATTAACGAGCGGAGGCCCCTAATTATTCCCAAATAAAAAATACGAAACAAAAACTACAATTCACAAGCAGCCTATATACATCCCACTGTAGGGCACAGGCCTTCTCTCAGAGAGAGAGAGAACTACAATGAATACGACGATATAATTTTTTTTATTTGAAAAACAAACAGGACGTTGTAAGTACTCATAAAAGATTGGCGTTTAATGATAGTACATTAGGGTAGCCATAATTAAGAATTGAATTGATAGTACATATTAGCCTTTTGTGGGGGCCCTTTCCTTGTGGTGGCCCCAAGGGCCCCGCCTGCCCTCCCCTAAATCCGGCCCTGACTGTCACCACAATGTGTTCTGTGGCCAGTGGCCACCACCCACCACCACAGATTAGGAAAAAGTTGCCGTTGGTGTTTTGAATAGTTGGTGTTTTGCTTGAATTTCTTTCGGGTATTTTTGAATTTCTTTTGGAGTTTGATTAAAGTTGTGTTGTACCAAACTAGTTAGAGACGAAGTGCTCTTATAATGGATTACTCCACTATCAGCAACAAAACTAACGTCACCGAAATGGAAGACATTACAAACGGTGAACTTACCGAACGGCACTATTTACTGAAAAAACAATACGAAAATCTCTCCGCGTGCTTTGAATCCACTAAACAAGAGCTCCACGATGTTAGACGAAGCTACCAGACTGCTTTAGACGTGCAGAGTCACCTGACGGTGGAGTTGGAGAGCCATCAAGTGGAGGAACAGAAAAGACGTACCGAGTTGAACTCTCGCATCACCACCTTACAAGAAGAGATCTCTACGCTTCGAGAAGAGGGCAGGGTGATGCAGGAGACCCACTCTAGCGAACTAACGCGCTTACAGGGCGAAATCAAGCGCCTGAAAGACGAAACTTCACTGAGACAGTCGCGTGAAAGTCCCGAGCGCAACAACACGGTTGAGCTCGACGAGTTGCGTTCAGCGCTGCATGCAGCGCTTACTGAGACTGAAGAAATGAAGCTAGCGTTGGATATTTGTCGACAGGAGACGGGTTCATGGCAGATGCGTGCCGCGACACTCGTGGAAGAAATGCAGCAAATGAAGGAAAGTGCAGAATTGAGGCGGGAGGAAGTGAGGGCAGCAAATGAGCGGGAGGCTGTAGCGCTGGCAGAGCTAGCAGAGGTCAGAGCTATGCTGCACCAGTGTACTAACAACATGCAGGAAGAGCAACCTCATGGTAAGTCTTAGTTTTAATGCACCTCAAACTTAATTCACCAAATAATATTTTACTTGCCCTGAAATCTGTTCTCTTTAATACTACAGGGTGTTTGGTGCATTTTTTGCTAAATTGAATTGACAGAATTATTTGATGTCTTTAGATTAGATTAGATTTATACTCTTTATTGCATACCATACATGATAAAGATATATGAAAAATGACATACATGAAGTCTTTAGTCACTCCAAAAAATTTATTTAAATTTAAACCAACTTTTTAATTACTCACTATGCTCATACAAAGACAGGATTTGTACCCAATAAATAATAACAATTATCTAACAATCTCTGCAATTTGTTTTTAGTTATTTTAAAACCAAATAAATAAAACAAAAAAATTACAAACAAAAAATGTTGTTTTACAGCTGCAAAAGGGAACTCCCTTTTTGCTGAAGTTGAAGACAAGAGACAAGAAATGGCCAAGACCCTGATACAAATGAAACAAACAAATTCCAAGGTAACTCTAGGTCAACTTGTATTTACACATCCAAACATTGATCATACACCCACTTCTACAACACCTATGTTCAGTTTTCACACTGTCATAAGCAGCCTATATAGGCCTACTCTCAGAGAGAGAGTATGGGCTTAATCACCATGTGTGCCCACTGCGGATTGGCGATTTCAAGCGCTGAGCTTTGTGAATAGCCCAGACACTCAGGTTTCCTCACTATGTTTTCCTTCATAGTTAGCTAGTGGTACTGCTACTATAACTTCAGTTTTCACACTGGCTATAGCAATATTGATTGGTCACCTCACCTGTACGAAAATAAAAATATGTACATTTCTTATCTAAAATACATTTTTGTGCAGTACATAATACTTAAAAATGCATTTTTATGCCTTTGAGCAAAACTTAACAAATCCGGAAATATTATTTGCCAAATAACTTAAGTTTGAAATGATATGATTGCTCACATGTAAAGGTTGATGAGCTGTCGAAAGTAAAGAAACATATTGTACGTTTTTGGGCTTGCAATAAAGCCCAAAGAGAAGACAATTTTTTTTTGTTGCCTTAATCTGTGCTGAGGACAATTTAAAAAACCTATTTAGGGACTGTACAGAATACAGCGAAGGTTGTAAAGAGGTTCGAAATTTCGCGGATGCCTGCACTTGCCCATTAGTTCACTTGGGAGAACGCTGGCACGGTTAGCCAGAGGTTGTGGGTCCAAGTTCCAGCATGGGTGGAATTTTTTGCCTCTAAATAGGTTTTTAAAATTCTTCACATAACTTCAGTTTAGATCGAATGTGTGGTAGATGTGGTGTAAGTGAGCGAGGTGTTTGATGTTCTCAGCTATACAGTACAGATCTTACAACAAACCTTGACGGTATTTGGTAATCATTTATAGTTGAACTTCGAAAACCATGAGCCATATGGTAGATTTACTGTTTATCACTACTTATGGAAGCTTCATTTATTTGGGCTTGAAACACAATTTCACTGATTTGTTTTTTGGCAAACATTAATGAGTATGCATTTTTTAATTTCCTAAGTTCCTGTGTTATAAATTGACCAAATACTGTTATTTCATCATCAGGTTTTGTTCTATCTGCATTGCCCTTTGAGATACAATCTTTAGACTTTTTGCTTTTCTTTTTAACAAATTCTAAAGGATCATCACTGTCTTCGCTCTCGCTGTATTTACGTTTTTTCTTTTCACATTTGATAGATGTTTCCAGCATTTCGTTGGAATTCGTTGACACATGGCTGTCATTATCATCGTCATAGAAATAATTCTCCTGAAAAAAAAAAAAAACATTGTGTGTCATAATCTTGGCTGAATTGAATTTACATTCGCTTTCAAGTATTTAAAATAAAGGAGAAAACATGAATGAACAAGTAGGTGTCTGCAGCTATAGCTAGGCTACCAAGTAGCTATTAATACATAGCAGCAGGCCAGTACCTCTTATGAGATAGCAATGGGAGGTAAAATAATTATTAGTAATGTTTACAACATTTATCAAAGGTATGCTCATACTTTTACAATAATTCAAAATGATTGAATGGGCAAGCAAAAGAGTGGCGGTCGGTAGAGCGCTAGCTCACATTCGAAAGCTACTCACCAAAACGTGAAAGAAAATATCGTGGGAAACCCTAGTGTCTGCCGCATACATACTTCATCACTTGCTACATTCAATGGCCCAACTATGAGGCTTCAGTTCTAAATAACTATAGACAAGCGAGTGGAAAATCCTACATCTGAGGGGGTGTGTTTTTGAAAGTTTTCTTAATTTATATCCACACACATCACACTTGGTGAGATTAAGTGCAAACTATATAGTATATCAAGAAGTAATCAAAACAAAGTTTGAGGTTTCGGTTCGGTGGGCACGCGTGGTAATTAAGCCCTTACTCTCTCTCTGAGAGAAGGCCTGTGCCCTGCAGTGCAATGTATATAGGCTACATAAAAAAGTGAGGTTTTCATGGTACATTATCTTTATGCCATACATTATGAATATTATTAGAGGCACTATACTGTATCAGCAAAATTAAACTCAGTGGGATGTTACCTTTTTAACAACGACCTTTTTCTCCTTATTATCTCGCGTTTTGTCGGCCAAAAAGGCTAAATACATCATAGGCTTGTAACCAAACCAGACGGCGCTCGGTGGTTTTCCATTACTCGCAATGTTTTCTTGAACTCTCTTATGATTCTTGAAAAACTGTGCTCGCAAGTTCCTGATCTTGCTTTCCACTTCATGCTGTGGTTTGTTCAGCATATTTGATAAACTTCGTAGCGATTCGAGCCTTTCATATTTATGATTATAATTGTCATCATTTGGATCCCATAGGAGTCTCTGTTTTTCATATAGCTTTATTAGCTGCAGAAAATCTCGCTGATCCCAATGCGTTTTGGCATCTGGACACCCGAGATTGTTAATATCGGTCCTCCAGGATGCACCTTCCGACGGACTGGGCTCTTCGTCTATATTCGGTAGATTTGGTAGACCTTCCTTCAATAGGAAGCCCATCAACTTATAGCCATACCACACTTTCCCGTAGCAGTTTCCTTTTTCCTCAATCATGTTTTTCACTTTTTTGTGCATGTTTAGGAACATAGTTCTGATGTTCTTGATCTTGTTCTTCACTTCTGGTATGGATGTGCTGAAGTTTTCAGCTATGAGTTTCATTACTTTTAACCGCATTTGTTTATGGTGATAGTTAGGGTGGTCTGTGTCCCATAGTATGGGGGAATCCTTGTACATTTCTATCAATCTCGTAACGTCGTCGCGTGTCCACATAATTTCTGACGTGTTAGTGACGTCATTGTCAGATTCTTCGGTGAAATTTTCGTCGGGATTGCTTTCTTCGTGCGAGTTTATTGCGTCTTCTTCGTCCCCCTCGTCGTCCTCCTAAAAAAAAACCATTTAATAAAGTTTCTAGTATTTCATTTAAAAAAAAAATCGTCCCAAAGCAGGGAAATTTCGTACCAAACATCATCTTGTCATGGCTCTAATCAACTGAGCTATTCCCTCCTGTCTAGCCCTGCTACAAGGCTATCCATGATTTTGCAAACACAATCATGTTAGAAACAGAAACAGCTAGATTATCAAATGTTTAAGTGGCTGCTCCGAGTTACAGAAAACTAAAATAGTAACAACAAAATACTGAGTCAGGATAACACATACCTCCGCTTCCTCCTCATTTGAATATAATTTCTTATCGTAAATCCTTTCCAAGAATGATAATGGTTTATAACCGAACCAAATATTCTTAGCTTTACCTTCCTTTATCTTTTTGTGCTGTCTGTGATACATGCCCCTTAATGATTTAATCTTTCTTCTTACGCTACCAAGAGTCTTTTTAAACCGATTGGCCATTTTACGGTATATTTTCTCTGCTAATCCATTGTTGTAATAGTCTTCATGTTCGGTGTCCCATAGTTCTGGAGACTCTTTGTACATTTGTATGAGTTCCAACGTATCTCTGTACTCCCAGGACATTTTAAAACCGTATTTCCAAGGTATCCCTAGAACAGAGTTATATGTAAGTTGAGATGTGTCAGAAACAAAATTTTATGAGTATGCAGCAAATGGTTTGCCATATAGTATTTTTATTATTGTTATAATTTCAGGAAGACAGAAATTCACAAATACACACTTTTGACTTTGAAGAAGTTGATATTGAACCTGAACTACTTTGAGGCTAAAAGTTTCTACATGTCTCTGTCTTATAAAGACTGTAAAATTAACTATAAACTATTTCAAAACTTATTCAATGAGGTCGTCTATAATATTATGTTAAATATCTATATTTCAATGTGCATATTTACTTATCTGCTGGTATAATGGCAACCAATCAAAGTCGTAAGGTTGTCTGGAAGAGATCGCTTTTAGTGATACTACCGCCGATTATATTCTTCGTCGTCTACCATTAAATTGTCTACCATCTACCGTAAATTGTATCGTCTACTATTGACCACTTTGAAATAAAAATGTATTGTAAGAAAATTACTAAAGATAGGTAACCTAGTAACTTTCGTGAAGTTCCTACAACTGTTCATTGGTATAGATATGGGGAGAGCCGTGCCCACCCCAGAATATTCTCGGCCTATTCCAGGATGTTGGGTTACTGCATACATGCATTGATGTGACACATAACTTGGGAATTAATCATAGATGCGAATGCAACTGAAACTGTTTGCAAGACTACCAAAAGTCGCTGCGATGTTGACGCGACCCAAGCAATTTAGTTGCCACCATTTTGTCGCACTTGTCCGTGTCCTGTCTCCATCGAATGTTTCTAACATTTCTGTCATAGAAGGTCTAATATTCATGGCAATTTTACAAAGTAACCAACTGCGTTTCCTTAAATTCGCCATTAATAATTGTACTTATCAACAAATAATTTACCTGGGCAACAATTTTATTGCTTCGTCCGAAGAAGCGACTTCGCCGATTCATGGATTCAACACGAACACGACACGACACTTGTTTTGTTTGACATGACAATGACAGTTCAGCTTACTTGCGTTTCGAAATTAAAAAATGCAATCATTCAAGATTTCGTAGCGGATACGTTCCAAAATCAATCGTCACGTTTTCTTCTTTCTTTTTGTTTTCAGGCTACTAAAGAAAGTTTAATATATTTTTTTAGTTAATAAAGATGTGATCAGTGACATCTATGTCTTTACTATCGTTCACTTGTAGGCTATTATGTTTTCAGATTCACTGAGTTGCCTTCAGGCTATACTTGCCAATCCGTTTAAGTCAAAAAATAAATTTCCCATTATTTTTAAAATCAGAGATGCCCTTTATAAATGTAAATCTAGTGACATAGATGTAGTAATCGCCTGGATTCCGGGACACACCGGGATTCGGGGCAACGAATACGTGGACTCCTGTGCCAAAAGAGCAGTACAATCTGGTTTAAATACCTATTGCCACAACTATACTCATGACCTGCGCTCTTTAGCAGCCGTTGATTTAAATAACTCCTGAAATTCAGAATGGAAATCCTATCGTGAGTCTAAAAGAACACAGTACAGCTCCATCCAAGAATCAATCCCTGCGAAACCATGGTTTTTCTTTTTCCGTAATGCGGATAAAAATGTTACCTCGACAATATGTCGTCTTCGCCTGGGCCATGCCTGCACCCCAGCCTTCCTCGCGAAAATTCGGATTAGGGACAACTCGCTATGTGAGTGCGGTTTGGACGACGGGACTCCGGATCACATCTTTTTTAACTGCTCAAAATTATCTTCTTCCCTATATAATTATCTTCCTGCCGATCTCCCTCTTCCCACAAATTTTCGTTCTCTGTTACAATTGGTATTCTCTCCATTTATAAAAGATCTATGTAATTTTATAAAAAGCAACAAAATTCGATTGTGATTCTATTACTAATGGATCTGGTTTTTTATGTATTTTATCTTTTTTGTTATTACTACATCACCACAACTAACTTACGGGATTCTCCAAAACTCGACATTGGCAGAATCCTTAGGGTAGCCATAATTAAGAATTGAATTGATTTATAACACTGCAGGTTTTACACAATAGGCCAGTCATTCATTAGACGGTCCAAACCCCCCCCTGTACGATGTAAAAGGTGGTGCAGTAGTTATATATTCTTATCTCGTACCTACATATGTTCCGTACCATTATCTATACAACATGTGAATATTTCAAGCGTCTACTTGTTGCCGTTAATGATATCGAGCAAATAACGGCAAAAAAACACTGTTGTATGGGAGCCCCCCTTAAATATTTATTTTATACTGTTTTTAGAGTTATACGGGACCCTATTACTAAGACTTCACTGTCCGTCTGTCTGTCTGTCTGTCCGTCTGCCTGTCTGTCTGACCGTTTGTCCGTTTGCCTGTCTGTCTGTCTGTCACCAGGCTGTATGTCATGAACATTTTCACAGATGATGTATTTCTGTTGTCGTTATAACAACATTTATACTAAAAACAGAATAAAATAAATATTGAAGGGGGGCTTCCATGCAACAAAAGTATTATTTTTGCCGTTTTTTTGCTCTAAATTAATAACGGCAACAGGTAGACGCTTGAAATATTCACATAATATTGGAGGTTAAAGTATGAAATTGCCGTTTTATTGCAATAGGTTCTTTGAATTGACATAGAATCTTCATGGTTTGAGGTTTTCGAATGAAACTTTTTTCAAATGGTTTCTATGATGTTCTTTTTTTAAAAAATGTGAAACATTTGAAGATCGACTTTCAATTGTTTTTGTTATTCAATTTAGACAAGAAAGGTGGATACTGCGAAAATTCGAGTGATTATGAGGCACCCATTTATCGTATTTTTTATTTTATTGATTTGACGCAAGTGAGTCAATATTGTGGGTAAGGTAACGTTAAACCATGCCGTTAATTCCTGGGTAGTTTGACTAGGGTCGGCTTCCACTATCTCTCTTAATTCATCGTTATTCACCTGTGTGGGCGGTCTTCCTCGTGGCTCGTTCTTTAAGTCGAAATTTCCATCACGAAAGCGTTTAAACCAAAATCGCACGGTGCGTTCATTAGTAGACCCCTCTCCAAACGCAGCATTGATATTGCGGGCTGTTTCTGCCGCGTTAGTTCCGCGTCGGAACTCGTATTCAAAAATCACTCGAATTTTCGCAGTATCCATCTTTCTTGTCTAAATTGAATAACAAAAACAATTGAAAGTCGATATTCAAATGTTTCACATTTTTTAAAAAAAAAAAATCATAGAAACCATTTGAAAAAAGTTTCATTCGAAAACCTCAAACCATGAAGATTCTATGTCAATTCAAAGAACATATTGCAATAAAACGGCAATTTCATACTTTAACCCCTATTATTTAGTTCTATATTCGCTTCTCATATCATAGATACCGCTTCAACTGCACTGGGTAAAAAGTTCCGTCGCAACGAAGACTGGTTTGATGGAAATGATGAAATCCTGAGGGCAGCATTCGATAAACACCGAGATCTCCTCCGACAGCACAGAAGGCAAAGAGGAAGCGTTGCGGTTGTTAAAGCTAGTGACCTCGAATTGCGCAAGCTGTCTCGTCATATGAAAGACAAGTGGTGGCAGGACAAAGCTAGATACATGCAATGGCTCACTGACACAAACCAGCTGGGAGAATTCTACAGTGAGGTACGTAAGCTGATTGGTACATCCTACCACGTGAGAGTGCCTTTAAGGTCTCTAGACGGTAGTCACTTGTTGACGAACAAGGACGATGTACTAAAGCGCTGGGCGGAGCACTTCAATACTCTGCTAAATGTGGATCGATCAGCTGATCTACAAACTATCCGCTTAATGCCTCAGCTCCCTCTTGCCTTTGAGCTGGACGAGCCTCTATTGCGTGACGAGGTTGTTACTGCCATCAGACAGCAACAAAACAAAAGGGCGGTTGGTATTGACCTCATACCGGGAGAGCTGATAAAATACGGCGGAGAGGAGTTGCATACGCTGGTCTGGGAACTATTTGTTCGCATGTGGGAGCAGGAGCGCGTTCCGGATACCTTTAAAGTATCGCGCATAAGCGCTCTCTACAAGAACAAAGGTGACCGATCTGACTGCAACGCTTATCGCGGTATTTCGCTTCTTTCAGCCCCCGGAAAGGTCTTCTGCCAGAAACCCAGTTTGGCTTCCGACCGGATCGAGGCACATGCGAAGCTATATTCTCTGTGCGTCAACTGCAAGAAAAGAGCAGAGAACAGGGTCGTCAGCTGTACCTTTGCTTTGTTGACCTAGAGAAGGCTTTCGACAGCGTGCCTCGGGAAGCTCTATGGTTGGTGCTAGGTAAGCTTGGGTGCACGGGAAAGTTTGTGAGACTGCTTAGACTCCTGCATGACGACATGCAATGCTGCGTTGCCGTAGACGGTGATCAGACAGACTTCTTCCCCGTTACCTGTGGGGTGAAGCAAGGTTGCGTTTTAGCACCTACTCTGTTCGCCTTATACTTTGCGGTGATAGTTAGAGAAGTCTTACAAACTGTTTCTCAAGGAGTTCGCATCCGCTTCCGCACAGACGGCAGCCTTTTCAACTTGGCTAGACTTAAGGCTCGCACTAAAGTCTCACACGTACTGATCACCGAGATCATGTATGCTGACGACCTGTGCTTCGTAGCAGAATCCCCAGACGGCTTGCAACAGCTAATGTCCGCATTCCACCAAGCCTGCAGTAAGTTCGGCCTGAAGATCAATGTCAATAAGACGGAGGTGATGTCCCTGGATATACACGGTCACGAGACACTGGCCATAAAACTTGGTGAGGATGTGCTGAAGCAGGTGGATAAATTTCGCTATCTGGGGAACACTGTAACATCCAAGTGTGACCTTGATGCTGAGATCAATAGCAGGGTCGGTGCCGCAGCTGCAGCATTCGGCAAGCTATGTTCCAAGGTCTTCTGCTCTCATGACCTTAAGTTGGCCACTAAGATATCAACATATATGGCAATCGTGCTGCCAAACCTCTTATACTCCTCTGAGACGTGGTGTGTATACCGCCGCCACATTCGCACTCTGGCTCGCTTCCAGCTTAAATGCCTCCGTACCATCATGAAGATCAGATGGTCTGATAGAGTGCGAAATACAGAAGTTCTGCGACGAGCCAATGTTGGTGGCATTGAGGCCTATTTAATGCGTCGACAGCTTCGGTGGTGCGGTCACGTTTCTCGTATGGCGGAGGAAAGAGTGGCGAAGCGCATCTTTTATTCTGAACTAGAGGAGGGCAAGCGGAATCATGGCGGTCCCCTCCTCCGGTACAAGGATGTCCAAAAGCGACACATGAAGAGATGCAAAATAGAGCCCTCCCGCTGGGAACGGTTGGCAGCACAGCGGCCAGAATGGCGCAGGTTGGTGAACAGTCAAGTACGCGAGTTCGAGGTTCAGCGTAAAGCTGACCTGGATACCAAACGCGACCAGTTAAAGGCTCGCCCATCTGCTGCCATAATATATAATTACGAGAACGGCATTCTCACGTGCCCTCAGTGTGCACGGAGTTTCGCCGTGAAGATAGGCTACATAAGCCATCTTCGAGCGCACCAGCGCCTCATCACTGATTAGGGGTCAAAGTGGTCGCCATGGCCGAAACCGGTCGGAACAATCATCATCATCATCATTCGCTTCAAAAATAAACAATAAAATTTAAATGAATTAAATGTTTAATTCAATTCAATTCAATTCAAATATTTTTATTCATTGTAAAAACAGAATGTTTACTTAATAAACGTCAAAGTTGTTAGTTTCACAATTAATGGATTATGTGGAGAAGAAGCTAACAAAGAAACTCCACATTTATTCTTTTCAAAACACGTTTTAACTTAATTAACAGAGTTTTCAACTTAAAATATTAGTCATGAATGTGTTGAACACTAGTCACAATCGTCCTTTAAATAATATTAATCTACTGTTTAATGCCAAACATCTTTGTCTTCTAAATAATCCTTGATGTTATAGTAAGTCTTTTTGCACAGAATGTGCTTAACACATTTTTTAAATCGCGTTGGAGGTAACTCTAATAAATCTTGAGGAATTTTGTTGTAGAACCTTATACAGTGCCCCATAAAGGATGTGTTAACTTTTCCAAGTCTAAATAGTGGAAATGACAATTTATGTTTATTTCTAGTATTAAAATTATGGTGGCCACCAACATTTTCGAAGTCTTTGATATTTTTTCTAACGTACATAATATTTTCATAAATGTATTGACATGCAACTGTTAAGATGTTGATTTCTTTGAAGAAATCTCTTAGCGAATCCCTACTACCTAACTTGTAAATAAATCGGATGGCTCTCTTCTGTAAGATGAAGATCGTCTCAATGTCTGCTGCCCGACCCCACAGTAGTATGCCGTAGGACATAATACTATGGAAGTATTTAAGAGGGCTCCCATTCAACAAACGTGATTTTTTGCCTTTTTTTCCCGATCTTTGTGTCTAATGTTGTATAGACAATGGTACGGAACCCTTCGTGCGCGCGTCCGACTCGCACTGGGCCGGTTTTTTTCTATTTACTCAGTTGCACCCGCTAAACATTCGGAAAGCCCAATGGATGGTTAATATTTGCCAAATTTTATACGCAAATACGAGTCGCCGGCATTATTATTATGTCATCATCCTTCATGGGCTTTAAAATATTTATTATTCTTAATTTCAGCTACGCCGTGAACTGGCCAATAAGCAGGTGGAGGTCGACACACTCCTTCACGAGAAACAAACAATTTGGGAGCAGCAACTTGGCGCTGCGGCGCATTATGACAGAGAACTCATTGGTAACATTTTAGGAATATAAATGCTTAGTAAACGTGGGCAAAGAGATTTTAATAACATATTTACATGTACATGTATCCCTATTGAGACTGTTCTTACGTGGAGAATGGTGTCTCGCTCGCACAATCTGGAATCAAAATTTCTCAATGAAAATCATTGTACACGATAAGATACAAGGGTTTGATGAATAAAAACGTTATCCATCAAACCCTCAGACCACGTTTATGAAAAGATTACTCATATTATTACAATATTAAAAAAAATATATACCTATTATGCGAGCGATACAGCATGCTCCACGTAACAGCAGCCTTAAGTATATGCAATTTATTTCAAAGTATGTCAATAGATGGCGCTAATTACATATTAATTAAAACTTTATTGTTTCTTATCAAAAACAGTAATCGGAACGTGGTAAGTTCCAATGGTTTTAATCTTTATTTAAATAAGTAAATATTTCAATGTAAAAAATACATTCTGTTTGTTGAATGTTAATGTAAAATGTTAGTAACAAAAAAAAACTTTGCAGGGGAGACCTCATTTTTTCTTACTTTTCCCTTCCAGAGAGCTACGAGGAGCGCATCAGTCAGCTAGAGGCGATGACGGAGCGGCAGAGGCGCGAACTGGCGCGTTGGTTCGGCAAGCAGTGTGAGCCGACCGCCAGCGGCTGGCTCTGCGGCGTCCTGGATCACATGAAGTAAGTCTGGTACTAGCTGGATAACTTAGTAAGTCCGGTATTAGCTGGATATCTTGTAGTAAGACCGTTACTAACTGGACTAGTTCTAAGGTCCAAGGAGCGCATCAGTCAGCTAGAGATGATGACGGAGCGGCAGAGGCGCGAACTGGCGCGTTGGTTTGGCAAGCAGTGTGAGCCGACCATTTACGTATTTAAAAATTTTATAACTCGAAAAATTTGAGTACTTTGTAACTTTCCATTTATTTTGTACATTATAGTGAACCTTCAGTTAATTCGTTTGTCTGAGATGAATTTCTCGGTAGTGTAATCTACTATCAATTTTATTGTACTTAATCATATTGATCAAGTAAAACAATGTAAATTTGTTATTAACTTAATACCGGATGAACTTACTTGGTTTTTTGTCGAAAGAGTCCGACCAGGTTTCGATCTGATACGCAGAGCTTCAGTTCCGTGTGGCGCCGGATTAAGAATAGCGTCACTCCATTTCCCTCCGTGGATGTCGTAGAAGGCGACTAAGGAAATAAATTACCAGGAGACGGGCAGCAGCGTCTACCTGAGATTCCAACCGCATACTGCGATCGCCAACCCGCCTGCCAAGCGTGGTGATTATGGCAAACCCCTTCATGGTTAAAAACCATGATGGAGCGTCGAATGGCTGATGATGAATGATGAATGAATGACGCAGAGCTTAACCATGGTGAGTAAATGTGTTGTTCGAAATGGCGCGCAGTTGGCTTTATACGGCCCGTTATCTTCTTCTTGCATTGTTTTTGTCCTTGGAGAGCAGCACCGCGACTCACACACAGCAGTCACGGCAATGATGCTCAGCCCGTTCCTTTTTGACACAAACAAGTGAATGAAAGAAAATCTTTGTCTTTGTATATGTATTATTATAATTATTCTATAAATTAGTAGGTATACTGTTTAATTTCAAAACTAATTAATTAAATTAAAATATCATTACACCGTTTGGCACTACCCCTACCCCTTTCCACGTCACCTGTTGGTTGGCTAGAATAGAATACTATTTAGTATTAAGCCCACCAATTGCACAAATAATTTTAATAATAATAATAAAAGTGGTGCGGTGGTAGCCTAGTGGGTAGAACATTGGACTCGGAAGCGGGAGACCCAGGTTCGATTCCTAGTGGGGGCATCTACCTATGACTTTGTTTTCTAAGTTATGTACATTTGTGAAATTATAGTAGCAATACCACTCGCTAACCGTGAAGGAAAACATCGTGAGGAAACCTGTGTGTCTGAGCTATTTACATACCTCAGCACTTGAAATCGCCAATCCGCGGTGGGCACGCGTGGTGAGCGCCCATACTCTCTCCCTCAGAGAAGGCCTGTGCCCTACAGTGGGACGTATATAGGCTGCTTATGAATAATAATAAAACTTATTATTTATTAGTGTCGTAAAATTTGTGGTAAGTAAAGTATTTTCACTTTCAATCAATAAATAAATAACTTCCAGATCGGAGTGCGAGAGACTCCGTCAAGAGGTGCTGTCGCGAGGCGCGGCGCAGCTGGCTAGCGCGGCGCTGGTGCGCGAGCTGAGACGCAAACTCGCCGCCACCACCACGCAAGGTTCGCTAGCTAACGTAGTGTTCAGACCTCAGATTCAAAGAACTAAAGCTAAAAGCTTCTAAACATAATGATGATCGTGAGTTCTCACTGGACTGTACTTGATGTTTGAAAATGGCCTAAGTCTGGGTGTATTTGCATGCTTGCCAGGCTACCATAGAAATCAGAAATCAATAAAAAATAAAAAGTTAACTGTCCCACCAGTAAACAACTATTATGGAAAAAGGACAAGACAGTACTTAGTCCCTACTATACTAAATGAAACGTCAGTGGAACTAAGATCCTCACAATATGGCAGTAAAATGCTTTATAAAAAGTGTGTAGCTTCTGAATTAATGAACCAGTTTGTAACCAGCACCATAAAATGATCCTATGTTAAGTATCTTGTTTTACTTCTCCATGTAAACTTAATTTAAGTAATTTGTTAGGTAGTTCTAACTAGCGCGGAGGGTAGTCCACGCCATCTTACTGCTGTTACTAAACATTTCTTATTTTACCAAACTACCGACACACTAGATTGTTATTTAACAGCTTATATAAATACGTATGCCAATAAAAGTTATGAGTTAATTATAAGTGACTTAGTTTTAAACTGAGAGGCGGAAACGAGTTAATGTAAAAATTGCATGTACCTTTTATAGAATAAACAAATTATTTATTTATTTATTTCAACGTGAAGAATTGACATACATTCTGAACGTTTGCTGAATGTCAACGTACTATGTTAGCCGTATATGGTATCCTAGTTTAGGACCAGTGCAATTTATTGTGTGGAATTTAATTTTTTTAAATATTTTCTTTCAAAGGACTCAAGACTGCAACGAAACCCTCACCTAAAGAGCTAGAGAAGAGCTCAAGTGTAAAGGAGTACGTCACTATACCGCAGAAGAGCGAGACTGTCATTCCGCTGAAGACCGAAATTGCAGTGTCAAAGGTCCAGCAGAAGTTGACAGTCGATGATGTTAGGAAGCGGGTTACGTTCAATTGATTTGCTTACAATATCAATACAGAGAGAAAAAACTTCTGTCATCCGCTGGTCGACTCTCTATCTATCTGACTCTCTACAGGGTGATTTCGAAATCGTTAGCTTTATTTTGAGAGGATGTTCTTTTTATCGTGAAAAAAAAGGTATTATTAATGATTTATCGGCTTAACATATTTGTAAATATTCGCGTTTTCCGACATTTTGTTCGAAACTGTAAATCCAAATTCAATGTGGTAGGAAATATGAAATATAATATATGTGTAAACATATAAAAGAACAATTGAGTTGGCCGGCGTCGACCATTAGACGCTTGACTCATAGTTTTTTTTTCAATTCTTATAACTTTTCGTCCTGGTATTGATTGTCTATGCTTAAGTGAAGTAATTTTGGGTACATAATTAAAAAAAAAAAATTACCCCATTTTTTTCAAGATGCGCCATGTTTTGGTTAGAAGGTCTGTCCGCTTAAAATTTGTCAATCGAATTCAAAGTCACCCTGTAGACTTTGTGAGTTTTCGATTTATAGAGAAACACGTAACAAAAAAATGTACATAAATATATTAGACTACGCTTGTGTGAGTAATAGTTTGGTAATAAGCAAAGATTTGTCATTTACACTAAGTTTCAATATCACTTAATAATACTACATTTTTAGTTGTGATTTCAAATTGTGATCATTGTCATTATTGTCGTCTGACTTTCTCTATCTGGGAGGAAGCCAGATTGACCACGAGTCCGGAGGGGTTGTTTGCCATATTAATTAGCCTACGACCTATTCTCAGACCTGCCAAATATACTTACACAAAGAAAAGGCATGAAACTCGGTGAAGCCGTTTCGGAGGAGTTCGATAGCAAACACTAGATTTTTATACGAGTATATTAGATGTATCAGTGGTCTGAAATCACCTATTTAAGGATGACATATCTCTCCATATTCCTTTGAGAGAAACTCACGTGTTGTGATGTGATCGAGAGAATGCCGGGCTGTGTCCATTCATCACCCATTGTGTATTATGTATATACTCTCCGAGAGAAAGCAATATAATGTAATAGTTTGTGATTATTATGTCCGGAGGCAATTTGTAAGTAAAATCTGTATGTTATTGGAACACATTTTCTTTTATTTGAAACTGACGTACAGTTACATAATACATATTGCAATTTGTGTAAAATAAACACGGAGTAAAGCCTATAAAACGAAATACCGGTCATTGGAGTAAAAATCGTTAAATAAACCAAGTATAAGATACTTTAGGAGCATGACACAAATATCTTATTTGACGTAAATTGTCTTAAGACCTCTTCTGCTTGCAATAGACGTTATTATTAGATGCTTTATTTAGATACTGCGAAACGGTTCCTTTTGGACACAATTATTAGTTTTCAACCCAGTAGGCAGTACAGCAAGATGCACGAAACGTGCGTGTTCTCTACTCAGCCTGGACCCGGCTGCTCCGCTTTGAGCCTGGGTGTGAGCGGTCCCGGTGAACTTCGTACCGCCACAGAATCCGTTTATACGATTCTTGCACAGCGCCATCTGTTTTTAAAACACAACGTTCGCTCGCACAGAGCGATCTATTTTAAACTTAAAACAAATATTATCCCACGGGAACGCATTACCGGGATATCAAGTATGCTATGTGTCAATTCAGGAATTTGTCTATCTGTACGCCAAGTTTCATGTAAATCCGTTTACCCGTTATTGTGTGATTGAGTAACAAACATCCTGGAAACATCTTCACAAACTCGTAGCTCAAGTTCGTTATTGTGTCGATTTGCAATACTGACCAGTATTGCAAATCTTAAACACCATTGTAAATCTTTTCATTTTGTTCAATAGACCAGGGGCCTGCTTCATAGAACTACAATTCACTGTTTACTGTGACAATTCGATGTACATTGCAAAATCGATTAATCATAAATACATATAATGCTCTATTTGGCGTTACATAATGTACATTACATAATGTACCTACATTACATAATGAACACACATAATAATATATGTTCAACGTAATTTTCATTGGATTTTGTTTTTGATTTGCATGCAACGATGCGCGCACACCGGTTTCGGGTACTTTTTATCTTTCTCTTTGCTAAAACATCCCCTATTTGGTCGAAGTATGTCCGCCTGGGACGTCCCTTACCGGCCCTTCCACCCACATTCGCTCGATATATTTGTTTCGTCAATCTTTCATTTAGCAACCGAACTAAAATGTAGACTCTGCTACGCAATGTAGATACCTACCTAGAATCGTAGTTTTGTGAAACTCGGCCCCTCACAGATCCCCTGAAGAGCATAGTGTCGATGAGGAAGTGAGGAGCAATTAGCCCTGAGGAGTTAACCCTCAGCTACTCGTGTCGCCGGGCGCCAGGTCTTTGAGCACATTCTCGCGCGCATGTGCGCAGTGCCGCGAGCGGCGCGCCGTCTCCCGCGCATCGCGCCGCGTGCTCTCCGCGAGGCGGCCCGCCGACGTCTCTGCCACGCAGCGTTTGAAGTCCTCTGAAAGAGACAGTCGTACGTACTTAAGAGGGCGTCCCGGGAGGCGATTCCGATACAAAAATTGTTTGGTTTTTAGGGTTCCATAGTCGACAAGGAACCCTTATAGTTTCGCCATGTCCGTCCATCTGTCTGTTTGTCTGTCTGTCTGTCCGCGGCCTAGCTCAGAGACGATCAGTACGAGAAAGCTGCAATTTAGCATAGAGATACATAATAGTCACGCTGACAAAACGGTAGAATAATTTTTAAAATAAAAACTTAAATGGGAGGTAGGGGGCTACGACATGGTGGTGGGTATCGTTGGATTAGTTGTTTAAAAAGACTGTGGCTTCAGGAAGATCATTTTTTTGATTTAGAGTTTCGTTTGCGAAATATCAAACGCAAATTTTGGTCCGAGTAGGGCGTCCCCCTCCCCCTCCTGGCTAAACGGTTGATTGTAGAAACTTGAAAAAATTCAGGGTAGTAGCACATAATTAACTTAAAAGGAGAACTGCCACGGCTAAGTAGGCTTTACAAGTTAACGAGTGATAGGCGACCCACTTGTAAAAGGAAAACTTCGTACAAAATCCAATGAAAATTACGTTGATGAAGTTGTCAGTTCTGTGAAGCAGATAAAACCCCCTCTTTCTACGGAACCCTACATTGCGCGTGGCCCGACACGCACTTGGCCGGCTTTTTATTTACAAAGGACAGGTTTACTAATGTATTGCCAAAAATCGTTTCCCAAAGTATTACTTCCCAAACTATTTTCCGCAAATTATCACTTGGCAAAAAAACATTTCTCAAAACAACTTAAAGCAAATAAACAGTTCATCATCATCATCATCATCAGCCTATGCTTGTCCACTGCTGGACATAGGCCTCTCCTATAGCACGCCACTGAGCACGGTCCTCGGCTACTCTCATCCAACTCTTGCCAGCCGCCCTGCGAAGATCATCGCTCCACCGAGTCTGAGGACGTCCCACACTACGTTTACCGATCCGCGGTCTCCACTCGAGAACTCGTCTACCCCATCGGTTATCAGTTCTTCGGATAATATGGCCGGCCCACTGCCACTTCAGCATGCTAATTCGGTGGGCTATGTCGGTGACTTTGGTTCTCTGTCGGATCACCTCGATAAACAGTTAGCAAAAGTTATTATGGCAAGTTATTGTTTACCAAATTCGGTTAGTTTTCGGTCTTACATGTTCAACCTAACACGCTCCTACGCGCTCCGCTACGCTACGCGCTTCGTCGCACCTATATTTTTAGCATAATAAACGTTTGTCTTAATAAAACTTGACGCAGTAAAATTATGCGAAATGATAATTTGACCAAATGAATAAAATGCGAAATGAAAACTTGCTAAAGTTTCATTTGGGAAATGAAACTGATGCCATAAGTTTATTGGGAAGTAAAATTTGGCGAAAAATACTTTGGCTAAACGGCGGTATCCCCAAAGGACATGCCGGATCGCAATGACACTTTCTTTACCAATATGTTTTTACCTCACATTGGGGAGGTCAACGACCAATGACTTTGTTTTCTAAGTTACATATATTTGTTAAATTTACTTGCTACAAGAACCCTTGACTCACTAACGTGTGTGTTCATATACCTTAGCGTTCGAAATTGCCCACCGCATCTTTTTGTGTTCTGAGGCTCGCACGGTAAGCCCATACTCTCTCTCTCTCTCTCTGAGAGAAGGCCTAGTAAGGTAGTACGACGACGCTAATGGCGCGGTTTAAATGTCAAAAGTCGCGACTTGTACATTAACTGTCAAATTCTCACATTTTAGCGCCGCGAAACGCGCGACCAATCAATAAATCAACAATAACATCTAATATAGGTATACTTTATCGCACACGAAACATTGAACTGGACGTTACATAAGAAATAGCATAGCATGTAAAACGGGTCTAAAACGTGTACAAAATAAACTACCTAGGTACATAAACTACAAAAACCCTTAACCATAACCTACATTTAGCAGAAAATAAATAAGTAGGTACACTACACAGACTAAATAGGTAAGTAAAAAACTTGTGAAAATAAATAAAGTACACAGCAAATAATACATAAATATATTGCTCAAAGTTATGATAGAGATTAAATATATAGCTCAGTTATGATAGAGATCACAGATGTTCTGTTAAAGAGATAGATAGTGCTCTTTCAACTGCTTCTTAAAAGCACCAATTGTAGGACTAGCGCATTTTTTCTGTGCGCATATTTACTTATCTAATCAAGAGCAATTACACCGAAACAAATCATTGCTAATTCCAAACGAGAATCGTGAGTACCTACCTAACCTGTATTTGGATATCTTGACAAGCTAGGGAGAGGCCGAGGCGCCCAAGGTTATTCCAAATGTCAAGGTAATTGGCGGGATATTGGGACTAGATATTCATATTGCCTGGTGTGACTAATTATGCAAATAATCAGGTAAAACCCTCGATGATACCAAGCCTACTTAATCTACCGTGCGAAAGCTACTACATATAAGTCTGATTAATAGACGAATCATCTCGCTACAAGCAATGTTCCTGCTACTGCTAAATTACCTACATTGACTTGAAATGACAAATAATCAAGCTCGCCTTTGAACATGCTATTTTATTATGTGTAATGTCCTGTTCAATGTTTTGTGTGCATTAAAGTATAAATTAAATTAATGAACAGTACATTCAGATTACGGTCTGAATAATAATAATAATTTCCACCCAATAGGTACAATCACTTGATCTGGTCCCAAATTAGGATACCCTGTGCTTGGTAACCAGGTAAGGATGAAAAAACGTATTTTCCATTACCAGTCGCAGAATGATAGCAGGAAGATTGCTGGTAACAACAATGCAAGATGCCCACTAGTGACTTCTGTAGTAAGATAAGATAAGAATATCTATTCTTTATTGCACACAAGAAACAAAACACATACTTAAATAAAAGTTACAATGAAAAAGGTACAATGGGCGGCTTTATTGCTAATAGCAAATTCGTCCAGACAACCTTGTGACGGAAAGATTGCCGAAGGATAAAGAGAGACGGGTAGGTGGTGCAAATATTTGTCCCACAGAACAGAGAAAAGTCCGAATAAGAATTACAGACTTACATAAATCTCACTTCAATAGTTTGTAGTAGGTAGGCTTAGTAGGTAGTTAATAATGTAGTAGTATGTATTTACTTTAGGATATGCTTTAAAAGTCAGTGATTTATATAAAAAACCGGAATTTGAAACCATGCACATACCTATAAGTAAGTACCTACCTATTCTTCTTTTTATGGCGCCATCTCCTATCGGAGACAGCTGTTATTATTGTAGACTTGTTCAATATTAGGTTCGATTATTGTTACATGTGGTGCAAAATAGGTCTTAACATGAATAATTTAATAATAATAATAATAATGAGCAAATTTTACACGTGAATAACTTATCAGAAACAAAACAAGTAATTATTAATAAAAAAGGCCTACAAAACCTGGCTGAATGGAACTCGCACGAGAGTTTGTGTGAGCTAGCCACTACCGACATCCTCCTCAGTCCTGACCTTGAAAATAATAATGGTTTTCAATTGTTATTTTCCAGGTCAGGACTGAGGAGGTTTATTAAGAGTCATCTTCACACGATGACACGAGCAAGATTTATTGCATACGAGTTGCCGCTTCAAGCCTTGGTAAAACCCGAACCACGCTGGATGGATGAGGTACTAATTCGATAGGGATCCGTATTTATAGAGACGACCTCGACCGACACATGCCGGAGCGTTCCGAGGTCCGAGGTGACAGAAACATCTGGTCTGAGTTGGGGGAGGCCTTTGCCCAGCAGTGGGACACATACGAGACTATGTAAAAAAAAAGAAAGCTACTTTCCAGAACGGTTACGTTTCAAATAGATCATGTCAGATAACCTTTTGTCTATGCTAGGCTAGGTTTGGAAGAGTCTAACTTAGAGTGGCCATTTTTAAATTGTGGAGATGTAGGAGCTTCCTTTATCTACTGTGTACTACTGGCCCGCGTTTCATAAAACTTACATTCTATTATGACAATTCCATGTAAATTATGTGGTCGAGTCTCCCTACTTGTAAATCCGTGGGTTAAATCATCGGCTATGCAATGTACCTACATCGAATTATCATACCTACTAAACCATGAATTGTGGTTCTATGTAATAGGGCCCTGCTGTGTCTCACCCACAACGCCCCAGCACTTGACGTAATCTCCATGGACGCCGGCGCGGCTGTAGCAGTCGACCACAAGCTGGTGCCGATCCGCGCACACTGGATCGGCGCTCACCATACGCTCTATACGCTTTTCTATGCGCGCGGCTGCCGTCTCCATGTCACGCACGGTTAGACTGGAACGGAAAGTGCTGAAATTAAGCCGAGTTTAAAAGAAAACCCTTTGAGTCTTTGTGATTTTGACAAAGTTAAAGTCTTTGAACGTCCTAAGAGTTTACCGAATGTTTACACTACAGCTGGTGCCAAAGTTCCTGACGGGCGGTTCAACCACAGTTATAAGAAGAAGAATTTTGAAGTCATTCCCTAGTCTAATTAATCATAGTAGAATTACAACGTGGTTTAAAGAGCGCATAATGACCCGCACAAATTAACTGGAAATAAGGCAGCGAGCTTCTTCCAACAAGAAGACTAGAATATGATGCGTAATCACTATCGTTTATACATCCGAAGTCATAAGATTGATGAAGAGAAGATACAATTTTGATGAAGGGATGTTGGGAAGAAAAGACGGACGGTGGACGAAGACAGTCACAGAGTGGTGGCTGAGAACTGGCCGTCTTTCGGTGGGTAGGCCCCCTACCCGATGGGTCGATGAAAATAAAGGCGGCAGAAGGACAATGGACGAGATTAGTAGGGGACCGGCGAGGGTGGCGTGGATGTTGGGAAAGGACAATCAGAAAATTAAAGGAACATTTTGAAGCGGGGCACATTTTTGCGAATGACACATTGGAAACAACACTTATGTATGCTGTTGAATCTTGGGTACCTATGGCAAAAGAAGCAAGAAAGTAGGATTAATGCAGTAGAAATGAGGTCCTTGCGAAGTATGTCTAGTGTTACTTTGAATGACAGGATACGCAATAGTTAGGTTAGAGAACGTCGTGGACTGAAAGAGGATGTAGTGACTATAATTGAGAAAGGAATGTTGCGTTGCTTTGGACATGTGGAGAGGATGAAAAAAGAAAGATTGACAAAACAAAAATATCGGCGAATGTGGGTGAGGGGCCGGTAAGAGACGACCCAGACGGACATACTTCGACCAAATAGGGGATGTATTAGCAAAAGGCAAGATAAAAAGTACCCGAAACCGGCGTGCGTGCATGCAACGACTAATGAATGTTGAGGAAGCGAAAGTGATGATGGAAGTCAGGATCGTGGCAAGTGGCAGTCTCTGGTCTCTGCCTACTCCTCTGGGATACAGGTGTGAGTTTATATATGTAAGTATGTACACATTGGAGGGATTGTAGAGCACAAACCATGAAGGTCCTTGTTGCTACACTTAAAAAAGCTCCCACCGAAGGTCACCAGTCACCCTTACCCTTACCCCCATCTCTGCGAGTGGTTCTCGTCGAGGCAGCGTAGCTTCTCCATGAAGATCTTGTCCTTGAAGTCGCCGCGCGGTGTGACGTGAGCGGCTTTGGCCTCCGCCCGGCCCGTCAGCGTCGCGTCTTCTACTAAGCGTTCCACCTGAAAAAATCGCTGTGTAGGTGATGGGAACCATATTTTTCCTCTCCATAAGTAAAGGTGACTGACCAGTCAGCTTTTTAAAACGCTCTCTATTCATATGAACAACGCCACCGCAGTTTTAACATCGGTTAAAACCGGTTCTTCCCGGCCTTCTCTTTCCTTCCGCCTTGCCCATCATAATATATCAAATAAAATCAATTTTTTTATTCAAAGTAGCACAAAAACTGGGACTTAATGAACGTTACAAGTCAAACTAGGTGTCCATTTCAAAATCTAGATCATTTTGGAGAAAAAATGGATAAGAAAACTCCAAACTTGTCTTTTCAAGTCCTTAATTTACAGAATTTATATAAATATTCTAGAACCTGGAACTCATGCATTGAACTGGCTTTAGTTCCAGACATCATCATAAGCAGCCTATATACGTCCCACTGTAGGGCACAGGCCTTCTCTCAGAGAGAGAGTATGGGCTTAATCACCACGCGTGCCCACCGCGGATTGGCGATTTCAAGCGCTGAGGCATGTGAATAACTCAGACATCATTGTCATCTAAATAATCTTTAATGTTATAGTAGCTTTTTTGGCACAAAGTGTGCTTTACACATTTTTTGAACCGCGTTTCTGGCAAGCTTGTTATATCCTCAGGGATCTTATTGTAGAAACGTATGCAATGCCCCATAAAGGATGTTATTAACCTTTGCCAGCCTAAATTTTGGGAACGAAAGTTTATGTATAGTCTGGAGCAACTGGTATATATTGCTTCGTAGCACATGGGCACCATACAACTGTGGTCGTTATGATGGGTGCAGGCAGACTAAGCAAACGTATACATGTGCAAGTCAGAATTGATCGACAGTCGTTTAGTGTGCCCTGACTGCCTCACCGAACCTTCAGTGGGGATCGAACTCATGGCCTGGTAGTCAAGCGTTTTACCGCTATAGGTACCAACGAGTCAGTTGATTTGGCTCAGTCACCGCGCGTGCCTACTGCGGCTTGGCGATGTAAAGAGCTGAGCTATGCGAACACCTTAGACACTCGGGTTTCCTAACGATGATTTCCTTTACAATTAGCGAGTGGTACTGTTACTACAATTCCACAAATGTACCTAAGTGTACGTAACGTACAAACAACGTCATTGGTACTTGCCGAAATCGAACCCAGGACCTCTGGTTGAGCTATCACCTCATAGATATAGCGTAAAATTGTTATACTATCTTCTAACCGTGGCTTCGTCTGCGTAGTTTTCATAACTGATTCCAGAGAGTGGTATTGCTACTAGAAATTTACAAATGTTCCGACATAACTTAAAAAACACAGTCAGTGGTATTTGTGTGCCAAATTTAATTTAAATCCGTAGTCGTTTTGGGTGACTGAGCAACAAACATTCAAACATCTGAACATATACACTTTCACATTTATGAGAAAACAGAAATTTATTACTGCCTTCGGGCCGTATTGTAGTAGAGAAAAAGACAGCGGGGAAAAAAAACTACTCTGACTACATAATACCGTAGGAAACTTACTATTCTATTGGAAATGCTGATCTTACGCTCGTTCACGTCTTCGTCGTCATAAGGATCACTCGGGTCGTCATCTGCGTCGCCGCTCGGTCTTTGGAAGTGCGTCGAACGAGACTTCTCTTGAGAGTGAGTTCCGCCCATGGTGTGCTAGAGCAAATTCAATCGTTGTAGTTATTTTTTAATGTAGTCTCAATGAAATGGGTGTCCCAGAGCAGCACAAAGGCTTTTTGATACACCGAGTTTTTTAAATAATCGAACTAAGCACCCATGTATTCTCTGCATCATCAAGAACATAGACTGCCTCTTTGGTCTAGCGGTATCACATCCGATTACCATACCGGAGGTCGTAGGTACGATTCTCACTGAGGGCCGGAGTACATTGGTGCAAATTCTGGATGTATTTCCATGTTTGTGATGTCCTTGCCTGGTAACTGTAGCACAGGGTATCCTAGTTTGGGACCAGGGCAAGTGATTGTTTTGTATTATTTATTACTAGCTGACCCGGAAAACGTTATTTTGCTATATTAATTAGCCTTCGACCTATTCTTAAACCTAACAAATATACATAAAAACAATTCATAAAAATCGGTGAAGCCGTTTCGGAGTAGTTCGATAACAAACACGAGATTTTTATAAGCACAACATAACATAACACGATAGGATTGACATCGTCACTTTCAGTGTACAAAAATCCCTAATAAATAAAGATTAAAAAAAAAACATAACATAACATAAACTCACGCCTGTATCCCAGAGGGGTAGGCAGAGACCAGGGACTGCCACTTGCTACGATATCTTAACAGATCACTTTCGCTTCCTCAACATTCATTAGTCTTTGCATGCACGCACGCCGGTTTATTAGATTTTTAGATTGTTATATATTAGATTATTTCTTCCAAAGAGACCGTGCCTGGAAAATTAATGCCTTAGGAGATATTGATGTCCGAAGTAGTCTGCCGCCGAAGTAGCTTGCATATTTTTACAGAACAGATATTATATAAAAATAGATAACCAATATTTCTTACCAAGGAACATTATCAATGTTCAAATTTTCCTTTAGAGAACAGATATGGAATTTCAATGCACATTTAAAACATCGAGGTCCCAAAAAACTGCTGAGCTGAGCTACAAGGACGCTGAAAATCATACCACCATCGCGTGCTAACAATGATTTCCGAGGAAAATATATGGATAAAGTAGTATAATACAAATTGAGCGTCACTTTCTAGGGTTCCGTACCCAAGCGGCAACAGAAATACATCATCAAAATTTCAACTGTCTAACTATCACGGTTCATGAGATATAGCCTGGTGACAGACGGACGGACGGACGGACGGACAGCGGAGTCTTGTTAACTAAGACCTTACCCTAAAAGGCAATCCCGAAATCGTAGCAATCGTGCCTAGGACCTCTTTGATGCGCTATCACTGCCGCGTGTGAGGTACATTAGTTAGATCTACCTCGGGCACTCAGGTTTCCTCACGATGTTTTTTGGTACATTACGAATTGTAACTATGTAACTGAGTTGAGTGCGCGCATGCGAAGGTTACTGTGCTGTCGACTGTCTCTAATTTGTGTGCCAGGGCTTCGATCAACAAAGGGTTGACACTTGATATCTAGACTTCTCAAGGGGAGCACGGGCTGCAACCTTCACTCAGATACCTAACCGAGTACTACGAACTCTAAACCATAGGCTTAACTGGCACTGTAGCGACCTAACTATTAAAACAGATTATTAGCAAATATATTATTTTTACTCTAATCTTTTCAACATCTTATCGATTTCCTAGCCTAGCTTGCGGCCTAGCTAGTCATCGATCGACACCTCAAACAAAATACAAGCCTTCCATTTAAAATGTAGCCAGACGCCGGACAGCTACTGTATGTGTATGTAATAGCTGTCATATATATATATATATACACATATATATTACTTTATTTAATTTTAATTAGTAGGCTTAAAACTATATATGTTAGAACTTATAGCCAATATATTATTATACTATAAATGACATAAAGACGTCTATAAATAGGTATCGTTACGCTTTCGTTACAATACCTACATATGTTATATTTTAGGATATATGTAACGATGTAGATCAGAGCTGAAAAACAAAATAAAACAAAAACATAATTATGTAGGTACTTATAGTAATGTATAAGTTTATTGAATTACACCGTATGGTTTCAAATTTGATTTCTTTGTATTTTTTTTGTACGCCTAGCAACTCTTTCCTATAGCTCCTACGGTTGACTAGTAGAAAATGCTTATGGCATTAAGTCCGTCGCATTTTACGTGCTACAGTGTAAGTGTGATAAAAGTATCAATAACTAAATAAACAAATATTTAGTACGTACTTAGAAGACGTCATTAGGTACTGACAAAATGCAACGCACAAAAAAAAAATCTATGACCAAGACATAAAACTAGAAGTAAACCTCTTCCTATAATTACAAAACTGTATAAAAAATTGCCTATGAGAAATCGATCTTGTCTGCGCCGAAATAAACACGGTCGCTTTTGGAGCTACCCTAATGAACTAAGTCTTGTCTGCAGCATTAATAGAAAAATATGAATTAAATGCAAACAAAAGTATCACTTAAACTTCTACATTGTACTCTCAATTCAACTAGCAAGTGTCTGTCTGCACTTGCCATCATATTACGGAAAACAAGCCAATAAATTAAGTTCGGGCACCGCGTTGATGTCTTTTATGGGCCGAACCACACAAATCGGGACAGTACCTACATACTAAAATAACATAAGCAGCCTCTATACGACCCACTGTAGGGCACAGTCCTTCTCTAAGGGAGAGAGTATGGGCTTAATCACCACGCGTGCCCACTAAATTAACAATTTCTATCAACGTCATCAACGTTTCCGTGTAGTGTAGACCAACGCTGAATGAAATAAAATATACATGCCTATCTCTCGTCTCACTGGAAGCAATAGGGTCACTACCCATTGAAATATCTTTAAGCCTTCTGGATACCTTGTACATACCATACTATTTATGTTGTAATAATTATCATGCTCTATTGTGAAACAAGCACGAACGCTCTCGGACATTTGAATAGTTATACTAATAAAGTTATTAATGAGTCTCTATCTCTGAGTCACTATTCATTCCAATGAGCAAAAGTCTCTAAGACGGATTCAGGAAACTTCCTGGCGTGATTCAATGACTTCTTCATTGTGGTTGAGACACTATGGATTTTCGATGCTGTTTTGGTCTTTTATTTGTGGTAAGTATTTGCGGAGGTAGAATTTCTCAGTTTTTCGTAAGTGCTTGTTAATCATAAGTATATTATGAACGGCGTATCCTATAAAAAATATCATAGGAAATATTTAGTTCAAAATGCAGGGTAGATTTAATTTAGAACATTCAGAACATTAAATTGAGGGTAAAGTCTATGCGTGTGCTGAATTGTATCCAAATCCGTTCGGCTATTTGGGCGTGACTAACATAAAAACTTTCTTATTTATAATATGAGTAGGTAAGCGTCGTAACTATTTAAAAGTTACTAAATATTTTAAATTAAGTAGGTACCTATATTAAAATAGCTTCATACTGTCGTTTTTTCTCTCATACGACTTATCTTGTTTCCTTTCATTCTATTGAGAAGTAAAATTTAAAAATTCACAAATCTCTTTGTCTTTGGCAAGGTATGACCCTAACCTCACAGAGCGTAGCTAGCTCTATACTTTAAGCCCAGTTAAGTTCATGCTAGGTTTACAGTTAGGACAACGCTAGGTACGCGACTGGAATTAATTTCAGAACTGTTTATGTTTCTCTGGAATTTAAAAGGATCTTGCTATTATCTTTGTAGAACAGACTGTTGTCATCGCTCATCGATATGACTCAAAAGCGACAACATTTTCCATTGTCATTATAAATTTTTATTCCGGATACACTTCATTGTAATTTTATCAGAAGAATCTGACCAGGTTTCGCTCTGATCCCCAAAGCCTAATTATCGTGCGTATCTAATATACGTATGAAAATCTCGTGTCAGAGTGTTTGTTATCGAACTCCTCAGAAATGGCTTCACCGATTTTTATGAAATTTTTTGTGTATATTTCTACCCTTTGGGGAAGAAATATAGTACAAGCCGTTTTACGAATTTTACAGGAGAGCGAAAACAAAAAAAAAAATAAACAAAATTCTGTTAAATGCTGTACTAGAAATGTAACGAGTTTTATAAACATTCAACTCTAAATTCAATATCTTCGTTAGTTTAGAAGTTAGCACGGCTTATACTACAAAAAAAAAAAAACTGCAGCCAATGGCTTTTATAGCAAAAATATACAAAATGTACATTTTTTTGTAATAATAATAACTTCCACACAATACAAACACTTGACCTTGTTGTAAAAGTAAAAAACAGTATCCTACTATCCTAGTCAATATTATAAATGTGAAAGTTTGCTAAATTAAAGTACGGCGATCCCTAGCGAGAATCGAATGACCTCTGTCTTGACAATCAAATATTTTACCATTAGTCCAACGAGGCAGTACTACAATATTTATAAGTCGCTTAAGCTAAACGTATCAAATTGAAATAGGCAAACACTAAGATAATATTAAACTCATCGACCGCGGTAGAGAATCTATAGTGGATTGCAAATCTCATTACCCACAAACCATGAACTTTTCGTGATTCGAGAGAGATGTAATCAGTTAACATTATGGGTCGCATCACCTATCCAACAATGGGCGAGTCACATCTAAGCCGGGAGTCATGGAATAAAATTTGCATCCACTTGGAGTGGACTCATCTATCTTTGGTTTTTGAACCGGATCTGAAGATCTTATTATTTTTGTGCTATTTTAAGTATGCTCTTAAGGGACTCCATTAGGTGTGCCATTCAATGAAAGAACATTTTATCGTTTTGTTTTTGAATTTTTGGTTGAGACTGGCGATGGCTGCCCCCTGCCTTATGCTCGGGTGCCGGGTGAACGGGGTTTTCCCAATTTGTGTAAGAGTACACTAATATTTATTATTGCATGTTATTGATTGCAATTGCAGGCAGTGGTAGCCTAGTGGGTAGAACATTCGACTCGGAAGCGGGAGACCCAGGTTCCATTCCCAGTGCGGGCATGTACCTATGACTTTTGTTTCTAAGTTATGTACATTTGTGAAAGTCATAGTAGCAATACCACTCGCTAACGGTGATGGAAAACATCGTGAGGAAACCTGGGTGTCTGAGCTATTCACATACCTCAGCGCTTGAAATCGCCAATCCGCGGTGGGCACGCGTGGTGATTAAGCCCATACTCTCTCTCTGAGAGAAGGCCTGTGCCCTACAGTGGGACGTATATAGGCTGCTTATGTTATTGATTGCACTCAAGGGATCTTGTTAGGCAGGGGGTAAGTACGTGTACCAACTAATGTATGATATTCAAGATGATTTGAGAAAAGATGGTCAGAATGGAGTTGTTACTCGTCATCTTTTTCTCCACTACAACTCCACCCAAAAACAGCGGGTAACACGATGCCATTTTCTTGTACATACCAGAGCAATAATTGAATGCAATAAATGAAGCGCAATAATTGACGTTCAAGGATTGTATGCAACTGTTTACACTTGAAAACTTGAATGCAATTGTTGTATTTGACAAGGAAATAATAGCACATGCCTTTTGTTTACATCATTGCAAGTATTTTTAGTAGATTATTGCTTTTAAGTTTTGACTTGTCTAAACACAGGCTTGTACGTGCGTATACGATTTACTGGCGCTTTCGTTCAAGTACTGCACGTATTTGCGTTGGCGAATTTTTCATTCAAGTCTTGAATGTTTTAGAAGAGAGGTGTGAATATGAGTAAAAAGGTGTTTAAATTCAGTTCTGCTGATATAATAAAGTTCATTGAGATTTATCGCAGTCATGAGTGTTAATGGGGTACTGAAAATGTAAATTATAAGAATCGTGATGCACGTAATGCTAGCAGCATTTTCACAGGAGTTTGAAGTTGACGGTTTCGGACCGAAGGAAATAAAAAATTCTTAGAAGAGCAGCAACGATCAACACACCCTCACTCACTGCACTCATGTTTGCAAATAAAGAGAGAATTGCGTACAAGAATTGCGTAAGAAATTATTGTACGTGCTGTTTACATCAAGAAAAGTTTTGAAAGGAAACTTGTCCCATTGATCAAGAATGTTACGTTTTGTTTAGACCATGCAATTCATTTATTGCGTCGATATAATTGTATGCTACAGGCATGAAACTTGCCTCGTGTAAATGGCGCTTAACACTGTACATTGACATTAAAAAAATAGAATGTAAATTGTTTACGTTGGAATACATTCTTATTTATGATTTCTTAATCATGTAAGTTGTGAATTTAGGACCTGTGACCGAAAACCTAGGATCAAGGACCTGGGATCTTGATCCGGTTTTTTTTTTTGCGGAAATGCTATCTAGTCTTAGGTTCTCAGCCGTAGATACTAAAAAAACCGGCCAAGTTAGAGTCGGACTCGCGCACAAAGGGCTCCGTACCATTTTCTATACAACATTAAACACAAAGATCGAGAAAAAAACGGCAAAAAATCACGTCTGTTGTATGGGAGCCCGCCTCAAATTTTTATTTTTATTTAATTGCCGTTATTAATATCGAGCAAAAAACGGCAAAAAAAATCACGATTGCTGTATGAGAACCCCCCTTAAATATTTATTTTCTTCTGTTTTTGGGTACGGAACCCTAAAATCACAATTAACATGATTGAGAGATTTGTAGATACTGTTTACAAAAACGATCTGTATGAGAAGGTACATTTTTTTTATTAGTGGTGCTATTAAGCCCGACTTCCCCTTAATAGGTAAGATGGCTATCGGGGTAGTTCTTGTAGCTGCATCAACAGGTCATTGGCTACGAATGTTCAAGTATGTTGTATACTTAATTCTACGTAAAGGATAAAACACACCAACGCTGTGGTGGTTCATACATACGTCATTTACGGCAGTAGTATTTTGTACCAAATGCCGCCGCCCGCGTTGGAGTGTTTTATCTTTAAGGCTGTTATTACGTCGAGCACGCTGTGTCGCTCGCACAATTTAGCATTTTTAGTTATTGTAATAAAATTATTATAGTTTTCATAGCTATGGTCTGAGGGTTTGATGCATAATTAAATTGCGGATATTCAAGGCATATTTTTCTTATCCTGTACAAAATTTTGATTGAGACCATTTAATTCCAAAATTAATAATTTTTAGTAAGGGAAACAAAAATGTTATTAAAATGTCCGTAATTTAATTGTGCATCAAACCCCCAGACCACATCTATCAAAACATTTTATTGCAATCAATAAAAAATTTTGAATTTTTGAGCGAGATAGCATCAGCGACGTAACAGCAGCCTTAAGAGGTCTCAGGTATGTTTGGTATTTACACTTAAAAATACTTTGATTTAATGTTTGTTTCGTAAACTGCTTACACCAATTTTTGACCCATTTATATGCTTATTTATGTAACAATACTAAAGCAAATTTCTTTGTATAATTGTTATTTAATATTGCGAACAGTATAACAATTCGCCTCTATAAAAAATATGTAAATACGCCTAAGATACAGGATACATTAAACAAATCAAATCAATTTTTTTTATTCAAAGTAGTACAGGAACTGCGACTTAATCAACGTTACCAGTTAAACTAGGTGTCCATTTCATAATCTACTTAATTTTGGAGAGTAGTCTAGTTTAGGCAACACTTGTTTTATGCTAGTCTTATTTATTTTAAACGAGCTGTAAGATATGTTAAGTTCTATAAATAAAATTAAACAATGTATTATTATTATTAATGAGATTAAACCAAAACATCATAACCATAAGATAAGAATATTCTTATCATCCCCCCATCTCGGAAAGAGTATTTTTGCTCTTCGATATCTGAGTGCAAAAGTCGTTTTTATCCGCTAGAGGGTAAATTAAATTGAATTTAGAACATCGAGTGCACTAAGTTTCTAAATTCAAAACATCATTAAAACTATTTACTTTTACCTCCATGGTGCCGAATTTATTATACAACTTTTTTAAATTTGTTTTTAACGCAGATTTGGAAAATTATTTAATATATATATTTTAATTTTTCTTGAGTTTTTCTATGTTTTCTATGGTATTAATGCAATGCCACTTCAATCTAAGTTCGACGCAAGTTCCCCACTATCATATTTTCGAGTTATCAAAACGTTGAAGACAATTCAATTTCCAACGAGGGAATGTAGGTGGTACATAGATATCTCTTATATAAACGCTTTGGAGTTTTGCAAAAACATAATTTCTGGTTCACATGAATACTGCAATTGCGTTATAAACAGTAGGTAATATCTGCATCATTGGGTGACATTGTTTTACAGACCTGTAGAGATATTTTATGTCATGTGCTCTAGTGTACAATAAAGAATATTCTTATCTTATCTTACCTTATAATAGGATGACTATGAAGAGGAATTTTAGTGCCTCTTGCAACGTCCAATGCCCGGCAAATAACTTGAATAAATGATTGACTACGCATATAAGTTTTTCGGGTTTCACGAGGGCTCGTCCCATGTGATTTTAGTTAGATAGACACAAATATTTTTTATTGTACGCAGAAATTCAATAAATCTAAGTACAATTGGCCACCTTATTACTAAAAGCAATTTGCTTCAGGCAACCGTAGACGGAGATAAGAATGAAATTAGAGACGGGTAGTCGGTGCAGTCAAGAAATTGTGTTACGAGTTGAAAAAATATACAGACTTAATAAACCGTACATAAATATTTGAATAAACAGACATACATGCATACTAATAATCAAATTATACAATGGGAAGAGAAAATAATATAATATACCAACGTAATATTAGATAGATCAAAGCTTGTACTCGTATTATCTAGGTATTCTATAGACTCTTTCACTCTCCTTTTATAGACCGCTGGTGAACGGTGGCGGCGGATTTTATCTTCCTGTATATAGGAGGCAGTCTGGAGGATTATGATTAAATGGTTAGGCCTTTCAAATAACGTGATATTCCAATGGTTAAAACAACGTAACTTCCGAAAATAGTATAAATTTCGTCAGTATCGATGTATTGTTTATGTAGCCTATAAACGTCCTTCTGCAGGGCACAGGCATTCTCGCAGGAAGAGAGAGTATATTAATATACTAAACGGGTCTAAGCGGATTATTTATTAGGTAAAATTGGGCTTAATCACCACGCGTGCCCACCGCGGATTGGCAATTTCAAGCGCTGAGGTGTGTGAAAACCGCAGACCTTCCGATTTCCTCACGATGTTTTCCTTCACAGATAAATTAAACCACTTTAAAGTTATTTAATTTTTTTTGTCTTTCATACAATCATGAATAACAAATTGAATGAATTTAAAACTTTTGCTTATTGTTATAGTTTAACTATCGATACTGATCGATTTCAATACCACTACATGATTTATACAGCATGTAACGCCTGGGTGCACACCTAGTTAGGTAACGTGACCACTTGGACGCTATAAGGACATATTTTTTAGTTGTAGTGGGCTTAACTATGCCATGTTCTCAGCTTTGTTGGCGTCGGTTCAGGAAATACAATATCTAATAAGTCGCGGGTTCCCTCGCAATGTTTGTCTTCACACTTAGCGATTGGTTTTGCTCCTACGTAAATTAGAAATTCCAAATAGGAACAGGCCGGATTCGAACCGAGAACCTAACGCTTGTGAAGCCACTGTGCTGTCATCGCTTCGTGATTACATAACATTGTATCCTTACTTTAGTTTTTGCAAACCAATGCTGTCTTATGTACATTTCCATTACGTCTCAACTTTGCCAACAAAATCTCAGTTCCTCTATACAACCTTCAATCTATGCTAAGCAGAGTTCACAAAGTCAACAGAACGAGTTTTCAAGTTTGAGATGAGAGATTCGTATCTATTGGAACTCTGAGTTTTGACCCCTAATTGCCATACTATTATGATTCGCACGTAACAAACATTTAGACATTTATTTGCCATTAGATGTACATGTTATGTACAATGTCAATAATATCCATTTTCTCATAACTATGTATTCCAGCAAAGGTGCAGCGCAGCACTTTTTCGGACACGTCTTTTAGAATTCCGTGCCTCAAAAGGAAAAAGACGGAACCCTTATAGGATCACTTTGTTGTACGTCCGTCCGTCCGTCCATCTGCCTGTCAAGACCCATTATCTCGGGAACGCGGGGAGGTATCGAATTGAAATTAAAACCATATACTCAAGTCTACAATCCCTTGAAGCTGGGATAAAATCAAATTTATAAGTTAACTTAAAAAAAGATACGGCTTTTTATGCCGTAAAAAATTATATTTCGACACTCAAGTGAATGAAAATTTATAGCGTACTTTCCGTTGACCTAGAACTATGAAATTTGGCAAGTAATGTCGTCGTATTCTCAAAACAAGGGAAAAATATGAAAACTATACATTTGTAATGAAATCATAAAAAATAGTCTTTTAAGTTCGGGAAAAGCTCGGAAGAAACTGCTAAGCTCGATTCCTGAATTATTTATGATACATAAAAATTTGCACGGAGCCCTCGGTGCGCGAGTCCGACGCGCACTTGTCCGATTTTTATATCTTAAGCCGCCATATGTGGAGATACAAAACACACTAACTAGAGCGTTTTCAACTTAATACCGCCTGGACAAGTGTATGGTGGAAGTGCCGTCAACTGAGCGCCCTACATTTTATGGTCCTTCGAGCCGGATTTTGATCAATACTTTATACTTTATTATATAAAATGATATTATAACATGCAATGTTACTTATCTGTTGTGTAATGCAATAAATAAAATAACACTGTTAAAAAAGCGACTGGAGAACTTTTTGCCTCTCCTTTATACAATATTGCCACCAATATGTGAGGGAGAAGCAAACAACTATTGGACTTAGAAATGGACTTTCTTAAATTAATCATGCTATACTCCCAGCCACGGCGTTCACTCCACAAGTAAGCGTTCCGTCAGCAGATGTGACCAACCGATTATTATCACTATTTACATTTTTGCAAAGGGCGAAATCCCGAGCCACTCGGGGCCAAATCCGAGATGAGTCTGACACACGCTGACGTCACGGAGTCACCGTCTCAATATAAAGGGAGATGCGCCCACGCCAACACCGTTTGTCTGTACCCACACGTGAAACGCGCCTTCTCTGTGCCTGAAACCGCCTGAACAGTGGACTAATACGACTCTACTATGCTTCGTCTAGCGACCTTACTCGCCGCTACGGTGAGTTCTGTTTATTGTTCTCTAAGTTATTATTTGTTTGTACGCTGTTGTTAAGTGTCGGTGACCGTTATGGGTGGTAAACGGGTCATGATGTCGCCCTTTTGTACACGAATCCGAGAATGGTGTGCTGAAAAATGTCGCCTTCACCTTAAGCCGATTTTGTATGTGATAAGTAGTTTAGTATAAAGATAAAAGTATTGTACGGATACACACATCAAAAAAAGTTTGTGATCAATAGCATAAGCTCCTATAATTCTTTAAATTTAACTTTATCAAGAAAAAATCTATGTTGTATGCTTTCTTTAAATAGGAATACCCTGTTTGAAATTAAAATATAAAACTATTTTTTATTATTTATTTAAAAAAAATTGAGCCATTAATCATAATGTAATTGTGATAGAAATTTCATAGAAAGAAAAATACTGTTTAATTAAACTTAAACAACAATTTATTATTAAAAGGTTAAATTCAATATAAAATAACTCCTCCCCTGGCTCGAACACATGCGGAGATCCTCCTGGGCATGCTGAGGATTTATCCAGCATTTCTGGGGTAACCTATCCCATTCTTCAATAGCGGCTTCCCTGAGCTCTGGAACTGTCTGGGGACGTGGCTTACGGTTCCATACAGCTCGTTTAAGAGCATCCCACGCGTGCTCTATTGGGTTTAAGTCGGGCGAGCCGGCAGGCCAGTCTAAACGTGTGATATCGTATTCTTGAAGAGCAGCATTGACTCGTTGAGCTCGATGTGCGGGCGCATTATCATCGACCTGTACAAATTGGTGCCCATGGTTTACTCGGAATGGTCTGACGATATCATCAATAACAACTGCTTTGTACATACATGTCTGCTGTCATGTAGCCCCGATACGGGATCAAAGGCGTTCTAGCTCCAATCATAATGCCACCCCAAAAGGACACCGATTTTCCGCCTTGCTGAACTGTTCCAGTGGCAGTTCTTTATCTTTCACGGTCGCCTGGTCTTCTCCAGACACGGACACGTCGGTTATCTGGATGAGTGCTGATTCGGGATTCGTCAACGAAGAGACAGTTTTGCCAAATGTTTTCTTCCTCACCTTCTTCATTTTGCCGAAGTCTAGCCCACTGCAATCTTTGTTGTCGACGTTGCCGGGAATTGAGCGGAGCTCGCCAAGACCTCCGTGCTCGTAATCCAGCGTGGTGCAAGCAATTGCGAACGGTCTGCGTGCTAACTTCAAGCCCAGAGGCGGCCCTGACTTCTGCTTTTATTTTAGTGGCGTTGATTGTTGGATCACGGGCTGCCAGCAATCTAATATAGCGCTTTTGGGCAGCTGTCAAAACAGTTGGGCGACAGCTGCGGGGTCGGTCAGCTAAATTCCCCATTCCGTGGTACCTCTGCAACGTAGCCACGACACAGGATTGGGATATAGCAAGTCTGCGTGCTAGTACTCTCGTGGTGTATCCTTCTTCCCTCAAAGTTACTATTCTTGCTCGTAAAACCTCTGATAATCCTCTTGGCATTTTTTCAATCACAACTTTCCGCAAAAAATATCTTGAATCGGTTATAATTGACTAAATCAGATTTCTGAATGAGCGTAAGCTAGGAATGAAAGCCTTTTAATATGAAAAAACAACTGAACGGTGTCATTGTTTTGTGTTCTAATTCTTTATTTTTAAATAAAGAATCTAAAAAGAAGAAAAAATCATAATATAATCTACAGTAACAAAAAAGATTTCAGTTTTTCAAAGTGATCGCAAACTTTTTTTGATGTGTGTATGTTAATTAATACTTTTGAGGGTAATATTGACTTGATAGATGTTGAAGTGTGCATGGGCATCTAGGAAATAGAGTTTCGTTAGAGTATTTTGGATCGTGTGATTGTGTTAGGTTTTATGTATAGTTTGTGGTGCTTGTCCTATAGTTTGTATGATAGCTGAAAGGATGATGGATGACCCACCTGGCAATTTCTAGGATTTTTAACTAGGACATAAAGATTTACAATTTTTACTAGGACATAAAGATATGGTTAAGATCATTCTATAATTACAACGTTTATTCTTTCAGAAACCGTAATAAAGTGATGATTATAAAATTAATATGATATAGTAATAATTACAATAATAATATAGATACCACACAATAAAATCTTTATCAAATCCATATCTTCACTTTTTCTGGTCCCAAAACCGGAATACTCTGTGCTATGGTAACCAGGCAATCATCACAAACATGGAAATACTCCCAGACTGAGCCCATTTGTACAAATGTACGGCGGCCTCCAGTGGGAATCGAACCCACGACCTCCGGCGTGGTAATTAGACGTAATATCGCTAGGCCACCGTGGCAGTTTGAATATAATGACTTACCTAAAATTATATTGGTAATCAATCAGGAACTATAGTCACGAAAATAGGGTTTAAAATTCGGTTAAATATTGTTGAGCCTCACCTGTTATAACGGATACTGAGGATTTTGCCTTTTCAGATTTCTTGTCTCTTGAACAATGCAGTAAACTTTTAGTTTTCCTTTCCTAAATGAGAAATAGTTGGCATTCACAGACACAATACCACTAACATACTGAATGTATCTATTGTGTTCACAATAGTATTTTTTTGTGGAAAGTAGAACGATTTTACAAAACAAACGGACAATTTTGATGTGATTATTTTTGGTCTTGTGACGGGAAAGTATGTCAATTGGTTTTTGTCTGTTTTTTGACTACCCCAACAAAAAGGTCGAAGTACAAGTAGGTACTCTATGAAACAAACTCCATTCTGGTACCTATACTGCGAGTATGCATGCCTAAGAGCGTTTCCACATTATCAGCCCCTATATTACGCTCACCAAATCCTGAGCGATTCCAATCGTCTAACTGTCAAATTAGTATGGAATTTGATATCAAAAGATAAGCATTATAATATTTTGGACATTACTATTGGCGTCTTACCAAATGCCTAAGCAGCATGCACCTGGGCCGTGTTTCATAAAAGCACATTTCATAGTTTATTATGACAATTCGGTGTATATTGTGTAGCCGATTAGAAAATTAGTCTTCCCACTGTTCTGTGTGCTAATCGGCTGTGCAATGTACATCGAATTTTCATAGTAAACCATGAATTGTAGTTCTGTAAAATGAGGCCCTAATATCTACATCTAATATAATAATCTCGTGTCACGGTGTTTGTTATCGAACTCCTCAGATCGGCATCATCGATTTTTATGATTTTTTTTGTGTTTATATGGTAGATCTGAGAATAGGTCGCAGGCCAAAATAATATGGCAAAACAACGTTTGCCAGGTCAGCTGGTACATTTATAATTTATTTATTTATTTATTTATTTATTTATTTATTTAACATAATAACTTATTATTACAGGATTAGCACCTAATGCAACAAGTTAAAAACATTTTAAAATCTTCACAAAAAAAAAATTAACAATTCAACATACAATCGTTATCTATTTACTATTAAACTAACTAGTTTTAACTTCTCAAATTAATTCACATTCCGTGAAGAAAAAAGTTGTTTATCTTAATTACTTTACTAGTTGCTTCAGCCTTGAACTTGACAGTTAACTGGATGATTTATCATATTCCCAGCAATCATCTCGACCAGTCTTGGACAAAAACGGCTTTTGTTGGAGGTACAATCGGCCTCAGTTCCACCCCAACAATTTCGTTGCAAAGTCACCCTTAACACGCGTGTAATAGTTGCTTATGCTATGCTAATAAGGATTATTTGGAAGACAAAGATGTCTGGTATTTAAATAATGTTAACGGGGACGAAATAGTGTAGTGTAACTTTATGTTGAACTCTCTGTTAATTAAGCAAACCTGTTTTGAAAAGAATAAATGTGGAGTTTCTTTGTTAGCTTCTTCTCCGCATAATCTATTAATAGGGAAACTAACAGCATTGACGTTCATTAAATAAAATTTTGTTTTTATGGTGAATAATTTTTTTGACTTTGACTCGACTTATGCTGTTGATTGTACCTGTGGAGTTATGCGTTGATATGTTAGCTTTGGGTGCACTTATAAACAATAGTAGGATTGGACTCCGTACATATCGTAAAGACATAGAGCTAATACCTACGTCAGATTTTGGACCTTTAAAGTGGGCTGACTAGGCGCCACCAATGAAAAAAAAAGTCATACTAGATTCTTTTACAAATCGTATTTGGGAAAAGTATCTAAAATTTTTCAATCATTTTAACAGTGATTTTAAGGACCCACGACGAAGAACCCTAGGTTAATCACGGTCCATGGGACTAGAATGCATTCACGTTTTTGTCGTGAATGCTATCTAGTCCTAGGTCTTTTGTCTTAGGTTCATGGCCGTGGGTCCTAAAAACTAAAAATCACTATTAACATGATTGAGAGATTGTACAGAAAATTTTTGCAAATTCGATCTGTTAAAATGAGATATAGTTTTTGTTTCTGGAGCCCCTCAATCAAAGTTCGTCATATCGCCTTTTGTGTACCATTTAAAAAATATATTGTTTAGGTGTATAGCTCAGACGAGTTATAACATGGAATATATAGAGTTTTATAAACGTTGAACGGCCAAGTCGGCAAAGACAATTTGAGTTCTCAGAAGCGTTTATTTTGGAAAAATTTAAACATACAAAGACCTCATGCGACATACTTGAATAAAGTATGCGGTGGAAATAATGAGCCATCACATGATTGAAATCCCCAAGGAATGCAAAGGGTCAAAACAATTTCTTTGCACGCAAACTCTAATCTCCATAACGTAGCATGCTATCGCATACCACGGATGGTTTTATGATTGTTACCAACAATTTTTTGTATTTTTTGTAGTGCTTTGAGCAAGATTTTTCTGCGCATCATTTTCGGACACGTAAACATAATTAAGGTTTTTGTCACGATTCCTCGAAGATCACGATTGGCCATATGGGAGTTGATTTCATATTCATAGCGCAAGGTTGAACCAATTCATTTTCTGTACAATTCTTCAAGTGCTAGCGTCCAATGAATGTTGACGAAATAGAACAGTAGTGGCTTAGAAACTATGTCAGGCAGCATCGTGGTACCTGCGAACTTGGTATCTGGCTACTCTTCAGGGAAAAAGGCGTGAGTATACGACTGTACTCAAGTTTTAGAAACAAAGGGTTTAATTTTGCGTTATTGAAATAGCAGTCGACAGCAGGGCCCACCTTTATATTTTTGTTGCAGATTTGCCCTTTAACGTAACTGATTACAATGCAGATGTGTAAAGGTTGATGTGCTGTCGACTATATTAACACATTAATGATCTCCAAACTTTTTGAAAAGAAAACTTATTTTCACATTTCATAGTCATTAATGGGACATGGAGCTTTATGTTTGAAATGCCGAACTCCAACTGAGACAAAACAGCCTTTAATTTATTAATGAAATTGGTAAACACCTTTTCAGGCAGCTTCGTTTGTGTCTCAGCTTATTAAGCTGTGCGTAGGTCACTGACGTCAATGGTATATAGAGGTCAGTGACATAGGTACATGACCCTGTACAGGGTGTAACAAAATCTCCAACTGAATCTGCAAATATGGGGGTCGACTCATCAACGCGAACAAAGTGAAATGCCCCGTTAACAATGGGGAAAAAATCGTATCCCAAGAAAAAAACATAGTAAAAGAAAACTGCCCACTTATTTTAAAGGCGTAGATGCTATACATTAGTATGAAGCTGATATTTTAATAGCTAATTTCAAGCACGTTTTCTTGCTGTTTTAAGCAAAAAGAAATTTGAAAAGTAGAATTCCCCGTTTTGGGCAAATATAAGGATCTTTTTACAACCTGTATAGACATCTATACGGCTTTACCGGCGCAGCAAACAATACAGTATATTGTAGTCAACAGTAATGAGTAAGCAATTAAGGCTGCAGTGCATCAGACGAACGACTATTGACGCGGACGAGTATTTCACGAGACGACCGGTTCTCTCCAGTTATGCTAATGCGTTGTCCTCCACGACTTTAAGGTTCCGCAGTGCTTAAAACAATCCCTTAGGAATTTTACATTCGCCGGCAGAGAAGATTACCAATGAGGAGGTACGTCTAGCCGCAGCATTAGTGTTTTCCTACTTCTGTTTTAGCATGACAAGTCGTTCCTGCACTCATGGGATCCTGTTAGGTAGATACTCGTTACCATTTGTATAATATTTTATTATGATTTGAGAAAAGATCTTTTCTCTTGTTACCATTTGTATCGAGTTCATTTTCACTGCCTTCGTCTCCACAACAACTTGAACGTAAGGCAGCGCCTATCATTTTACCTTGACAATCTTGACATTCAACAAACAGAATGTAAATTGTTTACTAACATCAAAATATTATTTTGATTTCTGATTTCTAAGTCATGTCAACAAGCAACGCGAGCTTTGGAATATCATCCGAAGGAGAAATATTGAATGCTTGGGGTATGTTCTTAGACACTCAATATATGGTCTCCTGCAGCTCATGATGATTGGCAAAAACTCGCTGGCAAGTTTTTAGTAATAGGCCAGAGAAAGAAATCATGTTAGAGAAATCTATCAAAAGTGGACTGGATTCGCAAGTGATTTTGAGCTTTTCCGCATTGCGAGAGACAGAGATAAATATGCGGAGCTGACTGCTAGCCTTCGCTGGTCGGAGAGGGTAGAGATAAGTGTTTATTTATAGCTCTTTTAGGTGCATTGATTACATTTGGAGAAAATAAGAGCTGATTTGATAAAAAAATCGGCGGGCGTAAGAAGTATTGGACAGGTTTGGTCCTTTAATGGCAAAGGAAAGGATTTTGTGAGATCGTTGACCTGGCGGAAATTATGTTTAAAGTTTTACTTTATGATATTCGAGACTTTTACGAGGTTTTGGGAACGAAGGTGGACTTTCCTTAAGGCCGAGTAGGCCCGGGCGTAGGGCACTTAGATTTTCCACGTAATCTGTTAATTGTGAAACTAACAACTTTGACGTTTATTAAGTTTTGTTTTTTTTTTTTGTTTTTATAATGAATAAAAATATTTCAATTGAATTGAATGAGGGGCGGCCAAACGCGGAAAAACACACTCACTCGCGATATATTTTGCAAATTATGGAACAAGTAACAAAAAGACGATTGCAAAACTTAAAAAAAATCCTAGAAGTAGACGGCGCCGTAGTAAATACATAAATGGCGCATTACCACGCGGTCCAGGGCCAATACTGCTAGTCCACCTCTGACCCTTTGGATTTAAAATTAAACGTAAAGAAAATAGTACTGTGTCTTTAACCTCGGGACAAAGTCCATCTAATTTACCTACGCCCAGTCCCATTAAATCAGTATCATATCTACTGCCTGGCACTTAACTCCACGATTAACCTCAGCCCAGCAGTTAAATGTTCTTAAAACAAAGGAACCAAAAGCGGACGATGGCTATCTTTTGAGGAAGAGACTTTGCAAAGCTGCATTTCTTTTTAACCGACTGTATAAGTAAAGGTGGGTCATGTCTTTCACGGAAATGTAGATACACGTATGTGTACCGCTTGTGACAAATTAGGCCTTCATTGTTTTCACGTCCACACCACACCATCAATGGTCCTGGTCTGAAACTAGGATGCCATGTGTTGTGGTAACCAGACAAGAACATAACAAACAGAAATTGTTAGTTAAAATCCAAAAATAAATACCTATGTAAATATAAAAACAAAAATCCCGATAGATTAAGAGGTTTTGCAAGGCCTAGTTGGCTTTTTTTAAGTTTTCGCCCTTAATGGGCAACAACGACAACAACAATGGCCCACTGACGTTGAACATTCAACAAACCCATCGAGTTAGCAGTCGGGAGTCTAGATAGCAGATAGCTATATTATAATAAGTTTTTTAACCACAACAAGAAAAGTTAAAGGGCCTTATAAGGTAAAGAAAAGATCTGCGCAGAATAATTATACGAATGTGGACAAGCGTACGGACAGGCGTGATGAATGATGTGGGAATCATGGCGGAAATATTATGGTAAGGTGATGGATGGACAGGGCACGTTGAAAGCGATGTGGTTGCATTTAAATAACAACTTTGTTTTAAACTGGCTGGAGGGACACGAAATACATCCGGATCGACCACAAATAAAAAAGAATTTGGATGCGAAAATTGGTGTTTATTTGTTAAACAAGAAGAAACTTGAAATTGGTTTTCCACTTATAAACGATTTCCTGTACTATATAAATTAAGTCTGGCAAGTACGTACGTAGAACAAAAATATGAGATAGAGATATTTAAAATAGTTTTCTATAAATATGCCTAACGTAGGACTAATATTTGTCTCATATTTGCATGCTTTTTCCAAGGTATTGTTTTTTTTAAGTTACAGGGTAATAATTTTAATATTAGGTATGTGTCAAGGGGACGCGGATGATCAGAAATATTATTTATGTTTTGCAAAGATCCAAGTGACCACGTAAAGGTCGGCCATGAAGCCAAGGATGATGCATAACTAATCACTAAACGGATCATATTAATTAATAATGTTTACCTATTATTGTAATTGAATTTGTAAAGGACGTGTAGAAAAGCAGCAGAAGCATTAGCATAAAATGTATATGCAGCTATGGGTTTATTTCTCGGGCTGGATAGATAGATAGGTAGATATACGGACGGATGGATGGACGAACGTATGGACAAACAGAAGCATAGACGGAGGAACGGATGGACGGACAGACGGACGCCTGCTCGTGTTTTTCATGAGACTGTATTCACAACAATTCATTTTCAATCCGCAAAACATTTTTTTTAGCAACGACCTTTTTTGGTGGAAGAGTTTTTTTTGTGACATTAAAATTGTTTTTATTTAACACTGCTTTGTATAGCTAACGTCATGGCTTAACGTACATTTCTTGTTTTTATACAAGACATAAATACAGGTAAATTCGACAGCACAGCAACCTTTACTTCCGTGTACTCTACCTCACTTCAGTTACGAGCGACTTTGCAACCAAAACGTGAAGGTTGACGTGCCGCGGACTGTACGAGTATTTTCGGTCACTTTTAACAGTCCGAAATCTAATAAGTAACCAGGTTCTAATAATTTTTTACCCTCGTAATCTGGATCAGTGTCTATGTGACACAGAAAAAACTCTTTAAGTCGAGATATTATAAGAAGACGCAAAGTTCACCTTGAACTTGAGATGGAGACGAAGGAAAGGTCACTTGAAGGAGCCGGCCACGAAAAGCGCGGCTAGTCTCTGAGTGCATTCTTATAGTGTTACTAGCTGACCTGGCAAAAGTTTTTTTGCCATATTAATTAGCCTACGACCTATTCTCAGACCTACCAAATGTACACAACAAATTTTATAAAAATCAGTGAATCCGTATAGTTCGATAACAAATACTGTGACACAAGATTTCTATATCGACCCTTTAAGGAAGAAATATCGTAAAAGCCATTTTTGGTGAAAATGGACCTTGAATACAGTCTTACTCTTATTGAAATAATCTGTGCATTTAGTTTCCTCAAGTTCGCAAAAAAGAGGCTTTTACTACCTTGATTCACAGTTTTTTTATTAAAATATGCGGTAAAAGACACTGATGCTACTTAACTTTTGTGGCATGTAGTACATTGTAGTACATTTTCTTATGGCTTATACTGCAATAATTTTATTGGTTGCAATTAAACTTATTAGTACCATTAGTCCATTGTTTGCTGTAAAAGCCATTGGATGCAGGTTTTTTGTAGTATAAGCCATGCTAACTGCTCAAATAAATTGAATTTAAAGTTGATTATCTACAAAACTCGTTACATTTTTAGTATATCTGTGACCATTGCATTAATACGGCACTTAAAAGGAAAAAAGATATAAAGAATTTTTAATATCTCCCGTAAAATTCGTAAAATGGCTTTTACTACATTTCTTCCCCAAAGGGTCGATCGATGCATTAGATTTATAAAAACATGGTGCATAAAAATATTCTAACATGCGTTAGAGAAATGGTATTGAACAGTAATAACTTATGAAAGAGCTGCATTTTAGGTGTGTTTTAAGCAGTTGGTGTTGTTATAAATAACACCATTTTTTTACGTAGCCTTGTTTGTGTCCCACTGCTGGGCAAAGGCCTCCCCCAACTCAGACCAGATGTTTCTGTCTCCTGCCACCTCAGACCACTCCGGCATGTGTCGGTCGAGGTCGTCTCGCCAACGTCTTCTTGGCCTACCTCTCCTGCGACGACCTAATAAATGAATGAATAAACACTATAAATGAATTTATTGACCTACCTACCTAAAACAACTAATTAAAACAATATAAACTCTGCTTACATTTTCCTTGAAGCTTTTTGTGGCCCATCGCCCCAATCAGGATATAGGCAGGTAATCTAATTGTCATGCGCGGGACAGGTACAATTATTTTAAAACACATCGGAATCTCGGCTACGTTCGGCCGATTTACTAGGAGCCATTCTAAGGTGCATACAGATATAGCTGGTCAGTTGCCGTATACCGCGTGTCCGCTTAACTTTGTGATTGTGCACTGAGAAAGCCGCTTCCGTACCGCCAAACTCCCAATCCTTGCGGATGCTCCTTAGCTAACTTTGCCTTTAATCAATCAATTAACTCTGAGTGTCTGAGGTGTACACAATATACCTCATAGCTTGAAATTGCAGTTCTGCGTTGGGCATGCGTGGTAATTAAGCCCATATTCTCTCTCTCTCTGAGACTCTCTGGGACATAAACCTCTTCCAGGGCACGCCACCTCTTAATGTCTTCTTTCAGCTTTTCCTTGCTGTTCCCGAAAAAGAAGGAGGTATTCAAATCGACGCAAGTATTTTTGACTTTTGGTATGTTCCTCCTTATTCTATAATTGTACATCTTAACCGAATTTAAATGTTTTTTTTGTTCAAAAAGGTATATTATTCGATTGGTCCCATTTAATTGGCTAACGCAGAGTAGGACGCCCATCTGCTCGCCGGAGCGACGATCGGAGACAGATTGCTGGCAGCGGCTGGATGAGGATGGCCCAGGATAGAAGGAAGTGGCATGCCGTGGGGGATGCTTATTGATTAAAAAAAAAATTACTAAATAACAACCGTAATAAATTACGTTGGGCACAGGAAATCTGCTGTGGAGCTAATGCGTGCCGAATGAAATAATCATCTGTGTCTGAACTGAACGCACCTTAAGGTAATGATTGCATTACTTTACATTATCAAAATGTTGGGTGTGACCTCAGTTTTTTGGGAATCCTTGTTCTTTTATAGCTCGCCATAATATAACCACATTGAAAACTAGTACCTACTCGCTTGCATAATAATGTTTCCGCGAGCAACGAGGCTATGTAGAGAATAATATATTTTTGGAAACACCTGTCACATGCCGTCACCTTTAAGTTTCTCTATTCATGTGATAAATAGGTTAAATTGCCATTGATATATTTTCGGACAACATCAATAAAATAAAAAAGTTAGTAAAGACAAATTGAACACCAAAAACATAGTAAGATATAATAAAACCTTCAGTATGTACCTATATAATTTTGCATTTAGTGATTTCTTGTAATTGGCTTGTATACTTGTATACTTATTTTTAACTTGATTTTACTTAAGCATTCTGTATACCTGTTGGTACACATATTGTTAGTAATCTGAAATAAATAAAATAAAAAATGTATTCATTGAAATCATACAAGGTGGATATAAAATGCAAAATTGAAAGCCTATTATAAAATTCATCAGTTACTTTAGTTGGTTATCACTTGGATTAACTTTTCTAGCATTAAAATGTTACTCATGTTTTGAGTCTAGCCGTCTTGTTTATAAAAATAAATTTCTCTAAAACACTGTTTACTTGAAGTTAAAACGGAATTTAAAACAAGATAAAAAAAGCAAATATGTTATTTGATTAAAATTTGGACCACGCCCTGCAAGCCCTATACTGAAGCGATTCAATGACCAAATAATTTAATTCATCATCATCATCATCATCATCACGCCTACTGCAGGACATAGGCCTCTCTCGTGGTTTTCCGAACGTCCAGATCTTGTGCCGCCCGCATCGAGCGACTCTAATTCAATTAAAGACTTCGAATTCAATTACTGCCAGTAACCCGATCTTTTGACAACGATGGATATTTTTTTGCAAAACGTGGTTTCGCCATTAAGCCCATTCATATCACCGGTTGTTATTATCAAAATTGCGCAACACTGTAAAAAACACGTTAGACTCTAACCAATAAGACGTCATTCATGAATAAATTCGAATCGTCATCTGCGTCTGGGTCACCGCGTCACCGATATTTTCGGACGATACGAATTCTCGCGAGGTGGTTTTCAATCACAAGTAATATTCAGTAATTCAGTAATTTATTCATTATTAAAAACGAGGACAGTTACATTCCTTACACCATCGTATTATGATGCTTATAGTGTATAATATATACATTCAAGGAAAAACGATAACATCTGAACTAGTGATAAACACTGTATCTCAGATGTCAACGCCCACTACCGCAAGGTTTCAAAAATACCTACACCATAAATGCATTAAGTTAAATAAAAGTACTATTCAATAAACATTACTTTGAAATAAAGAAATAAAAATTAAGTTTAAATTAAGTTTGGTAAGTGGAGTGTGGTGTATAGGTAAGTGTATGTACGTATGCGAGGGATTAGAGGGAGATGGAGGTAAGTATGTGTGTGTGTTGTGTATGTGTGAGAGGGGAGTGTTTGTGTTATGTGTGTCTGTGCAAGAAAGGAAGAAAGGATTGGAATTGCATTTGTGAGTCAAGCCTTTACTTTATGGTTTTTAGTAGATCCTCCGTTTTTGAGTAGTCAAGACTAAGGAGCCATTTTCTTGTTACGTCTTTACATTTTTCAAAAGGAAGAGAGTATATATGAAGGATTTTATTTATTTTATTATAAATGCAAGAGCCTAGCACATAAAAATAACGCCGGGAGAGGTCGGTTCTATGGGGTAACGTTGGACATACTCGGTCGAATCGGCGCCTATTAAGCACTAGGGGATCGTAGGGCATAGAGGCGTGCTTTCGAAGAACGATTTGCAACATAAAAAGCTGTCTCACAGTAAGAAACCCGCAGTCTTGATATAAAAGTGTGGTCGGATATCTGAAAGGCCTACCAAGCATAACTTTTATCACAGCTCTCTGAGCTCTCTCAAGGCATAATATAGAAGTTTGGGGAGCACCCCCCCAGGAAGTAATGCAGTAAGATATAAGAGATTGAGCCAAGGTATAATAAACAATTTCTAGTATGTGAGAATCAGCAGATAGTCTCAACTTCTTGAACACAAATATTAGTTTTCTGATCCGGTTTGTTAGGGCAGTAATGTGAGGTTTCCAGCTTAAGGTGCTGTCAATTATCACACCCAAGTATTTGGTATTGGTAGTCCTATCCAAGGCGAGGCAAGTGCAGTCTAGCCGATGACTACACGAGTGGTATTTTATGTGTTTAATATGTTTCATACTAAAGCGTTATGGGGCTCCTACACAAAACGGCGATGCGACGTCGCATCGTAAAAATCTGTGAGCTCGCGCGACGCATCGCAAGAACTTGCGAATTCGCATCGGCGTTCATAATATGATAATAGAAACAAATGGATGAACCCAAAATCTTCTTTGTTTCTTTTTACTATATCTTCGTAGCAATAACAGAAGTGAGCACTTCTTTTTACGATCTGTGTCACGATCTAGTTTGCAAAATACGTTCGTCGAAGGAATGGTCACCCAAATCGTGGAAGGGAAATGCCTTGCCTGGCCTTGCCGCATGAAATTGCATCGCAGTAATTCGTGTCGCAGTTTCCTGCGTTTCGAATTCGCATCGCGCCGATTAGCAGTTTTGTGTATGGAGCCATAAGAACCGCTATCTTATTCCAGATCCAGATTCACTTACTGCGCCTCTACTTTCCATGATCAAGACCCAGAGCATAAATAATTCAAATTATTCAAAATAACACACAAACTGTGACTTAATGAACGTTACAAGTAAAACTAGGTGTCCGTTTCAAAATCTACATCATTTTGGAGACAAAATTGACAAAAAAATCCAAACAGACTTTTCAAAATTCGCTCCTCGATTAACAGAGTTTACATATTATTCTAAAACCTAGAACTGGCATCCAGACATTTTTGTCATCTAAATAATCCTTAATGCTACAGTAGCCCTTTTGACACAAAGCGTGCTGTACACATTTTATTTTTACACATTTATCTATCTATCTATCAGAGCTAACTAGCTTCACCGATGGATATTAGGTAAAATGAAATGAATATGTTCGTCTGTCTGTCCGCGGCTTAGCTTGGAGACGATTAGTTCTAGAAAGCTGAAATTTGGCAAAGAGATACATATTAATCACGCCGACAAAACGGTAGAATAATACCTATAAAAGATTTTCGTTAGGGTACCCCCCATACGTTGATTATATGATTGTACTAGAAGCATATTATTCTAACGAATACAACACCCCTTTAGCTCATAAACACTGCACCAGATCTAAAAGAGGCCAGTTGCTACAACCATCAGCTAAAAACTACTATGGCGAAAGAACTAGAGAATATTGCATTCCCAAATTGTTTAATAAAATATTTGTTTTTGTTGGACCAGAATAACAACATAACATAACATATACACCTGCATCCCAGAGGGGTAGGCAGAGACCAGGGACTGCCACTTACCACGATCCTGACAGATCACTTTCGCTTCCTCAACATTCATTAGACGTTGCATGCACGCACGCCGGTTTCGGGTACTTTTTATAGTACCAGAATAAGGACCAGAATAAAGTAAAAATAAGCACTATAAAAGATAAATTGAAGGAAATTATGTTGACGTAGGTAAATATTGGCTGAACGAGTCTTGAATACTGTGTTCAGGATACGTTAAGCCAATCTAGTTAATTAAGGATAGGTACTTTTTTATTGTGTACAAGAAAATAAATAAGTACATTATATATTAAGGCTGAATTGCACCACTCTTTAGGCATGGTTTGAATAGCATTTAACTAAAACAAAAATTCTTCATACAAAATTTGATTTTAATGGCGACTTTGAGTGACGTCTGGGTGGTGCGGGTAGCTCCGCTAAGTTAAAATAGTAAGAGCTGTAAAAGACTGATTGTAAACCATAAGTTTTTACAAATTTGTAAAAAAAAAAACATCTACCTTCGGCACGCATTTTTTTTTTGCTCGCCTGCACCATAGTGTGAGGTGTCGGTGGGTTGGTCATTTAAAATTATTTTTTTGAGTATTGTAGGTATAGGAAGACCATTTTTTGATTTAGGGTTCCGTTTGCAAAATATTAAGCTTTAAGGCGCAAATTTTTGTCCGAGTAAAGAGTCCGTAGACCACCCCCCCTCCCCCCTCTCCTGGCTAAACGGTTCATTGAAGAAATGTATAAAAAAACAGGGTAATAGCACATATAATGAACTTAAAAGGAAAACTATCACGGCTAAGTAGGCTTTACAAGTTAACAAGTAAAGGGCGACCAACTTATAAAAGGAACACTTTGTACAAAATCCATTGAAAATTACTTTGATGAAGTTGTTAGTTCTGTAAAGCCGATAAAACCCTCTCTTTCTACGGAACCCTGCACTGCGCGGCGCCCGACTCGCACTTGGCCGGTTTTCTTTTTGCTTAGTTTATTTGCGATTGGTAAGCATGATCAAACTTCTGCATGTCGTTTGTAAATTCAAACCAATCTACGTACGTATGGGAATGGCCGCTTGAGGTCCCCTTAAGCTTTACGGATCGAAACGAGACCTGCGGCCTAATTAGGCTCACAAAAGCCTGAGCTATTCCAATCGTCTGACTGTCGAATTCCATACTAATTTGACAGTTAGACGATTGGAATCGGATTGAGAAGACCAGACCTTCTTAACGCTTTTAATTTTGTCCGAAAAGTCTGGCTTTAATCCGTCAAAAAGGCTTGTTGGCTAACGAAGATGGTTTATTTTTGTCAATAAAACATAGAAGTAAAGTCATACGGTTCTAAAGAGTCTAACAAAACAAACGACGTTCAAATTGAGTAATTATGATAATCCAGCGTCGCGAATCGGTCAACACGATCTCTTGAGCAACAAGACAAATCACTTACATTGAAAAGGACATCGAAGCACCCTGCTGCGATCGTATTTCTATCTCCAAGAGATATCCTATGGTCTCAATTTTTTTTGCTATCAAATGTTCGTGAGACTACTTTGTCTTAGAAAAACTTGTTTCTGACACCTGGAAACTTGATACGCTGCTGTGGTTTATGGTTTTGACCCTACCACGAATGAATATCAGCATTAAGAGTTTGCCATAGGTACCGCGAAAAGCTATTTTTGAATAAGCGAGTTCAACAGGATATAAAAAAAACACATGTATCACAACAAGGGTCACTACCCCACAGAATATCTAGATTTTGAAACGGACACCTAGTTTGTCTCGTAACGTTCAATAAGTCAGAGTTTCTGTGTTACTTTGAATAATTTTTTTTTTATCTTTTGACTTTTGGACAACGCATTGAAAACGCGAAAAGTCTGCAGTACGATAAATTTTAATGGGGCTTATTTGGATGTATAGAAAAATGAACATAGGTGTAAGTAATAAATTATGAGTTCAAGTTACACTATTTTATCTTATATTTTTGTTACTGCCCTTTTTTATATTTTTATTAAGTATAACTTTTACATACGGCAAATAAGTGTGGTTTATTTTTGCTCGAAATCCAAATCCGAATCCGAAAGTGATATTTCGATAGTTTTTGCAAGTTTTATAATAGCATCAGTTTACAAGTAAACAGACTCAAACAGTTCTTACTAATTGCGTTTAGGGCTTATATCTCATCTAATGCAGTCGTCTTTCAGCATTCGATGTATACGTAGTCGACAGCTGACTAGGGACCGATCTTATGTTGAAAGCATAGAGTCGAATTCAGCGTAAGCCGCGGCCAACTCAATCTCGCAAAGATAGTTAGCCGTGGCTCGAGTCAATACGATGACTGTGCCTTCCATTTACCGGAATGATGTCTCGGAAATACATATACAAGTATTACCAAGGCCACAGAGTACAAGCTACCTAGTAAATCTTCACATTTAGCTGAGCCAAATTCTTACTTTACTGGACTAAAATTAGATTTGTCAACATTTTTCATTCAAATATCACTTCATTGTTAAGTTGCAAAAATACATATCTGGTATTTTTCGTTTCGAGGTTTTACTCTACCGTTTTGTCGGCGTAATAAATATGTATGTCTATGCCAAATTTCAGCCCTCTAGTACTTGTAGTCTCTGAGCTAAGCCGCGGACAGACAGACAGACAGACGGACATGGCGAAACTATAAAGGTTCCTTGTTGAATACGGAACCCTAAAAAGGCATTTTTTTTAAAAGAGGTTCTACTTTCCTGTAGATGAAAGGAAGACAGTTCTCTATTAATTTGTTTTAATATATTGGTAGAGTCAGTTCCCGACGTACAGTCGACAGCATAACGAGTTTACATAACTGCTCTCTACTCAGTTTCGTTGCGTAATACTCGTCAATAAAAAAAATGTTTAACGGCTGACTGTACCTATTGAACAATGCGAGCGGTGACGTAGGTATTCGCATCTCGTAGTGGGTATGCGCCTTTACGGAACACGTGGTCAAAATGACGCGATCAATATGCACGTAAAATATTAGCAATAACATGTTCCTGTTTAACCATCTCATGTTTCATTCCGCAATGGTGACATAAAAAGCATCAATGCCATTATTATAATCTTAAAGGTTGTATTATAACCTTGTAGTAGCTGTTAGTCTTCCTAGAAACTAAAATAAAATAAAAAATATTCAAACGAAATTATCTGTCCTTCGGTTTACTGATTCATCGGGGCCTCGCAATGTGTACCTAGTTATAAGTTCCTGTTTTTGTGCCACCTTAGCTCTTTATTTAAGGTGCGTATAGACCTCCCCCAGGCGATACATTTCGGTGGACAAAACCTCACTCCGACCGTGTGTTCTTACGGCACTAATTGGGATTTACCAGAAACCGGCATGCGTGAATGTAGCGTCTACTGAATGTTGATGATGCGAAATGCGTTTGTCAGGATCGTGGCAAGTGGCAAACCCTGGTCTCTGCTTGCCCCTCTGGGATACAGGCGTGTGTTTATGCAATGTAATGCGATGTTGTACTAGAAAGGTCTTATTCTTCTAATCGATTTTCGGTAAATGTGGCCGGTCCATTGCCACTTCAACTTCATATTTTAGGCTGTCAGTCGCCTTGGTTATTATTCTTCTGGCAATAAAAGTAGTTTTTAGGGTTCCGTACCCAAAGGGTACGTATTACTAAGAGTCCGCTGTCCGTCGGTCCGTTCGTCCGTCTGTCCGTCTATCACCAGGCTGTATGTAATGAACCATATGATAGTTAGACCGTTGAAATTTTCACAGATGATGTATTTCTGTTGCCGCTATAACAAAAAATATTGATACAAACGACATACATACAACAAACGTGATTTTTTTGCCAATTTTTGATCGATAGCAATAAGTGGACATTCGAAATATTCAAATGTTGTATAGATATTGGTACGGAACCCTTCGTGCGCGAGTCCCACTCGCCCTTGGCTGGTTTTACTAACTGCATACTATTTCCTTCCCTTCAGGCTGTGCTGGTCTCATCGGCGCCCGACCCCGTGAACGTGTTCGAGACGGACATCACTCCTGAGGAGGCTCAGCAGTACCTCAACAGCCCGCCCTTCTCCGAGCCTCAACTCCCGGGAAGGACCGGGGTGCTGCCGCTGGTAAGACTGAGGCTATCCGCCGGTTCCTCCTACACTAACAATTAGTTGACCAAAACGGAGAACAGACAAGAAAAAAACAACTGACAGCTTTTAAAAGTAGATTAACGCACTGTTAGTGTACGGGAAACCGGGGGAATGGCTAGTTCACACTTGTTAAGTACGCAAGTAGTTAGTTTTAGGCACACACAGGCCTTAAACTCAGACCAGCCTGGGTAGTACGACGGCGCTAGTCGCGCGTTTTAAATGTCAAAAGTCGCGACTTTCCAGTACATTAACTGTCAAATTCTGACATTTTAGCGTCACAAAACGCGTGATTCATGCCATCATACTACCCATGCAGCAGGGGCCTGCCGCCCACGCATACCGAGTATACGGACGGGGAGTCCTCTTCCGAATAGGACTTTTTAGTCACGAGCGTAAATGCTGAAAACGCTGCAATATCTGAAAATTCTGTGATAGATGTGAAGGCCTTTGATTGATTGTGTTGGCGACCGACCACCAACCTTTATTATGTTTTTACTTCTTTTATACTTTTTCTATATGTCTTATATTTTTAAAATTGAAATGTGACTAGGTCAAGGAAAAACGGAGAAAAAAGACGAATTAAAGATTCCTAAAAGCTACTCTCGCGTTTTCTTACATTTTTATGTGCATGCGTTTTAGATTGAGTTAGTGTAATACGTCCTACCCACTGAAGAGCACAGGCCTTCTCTCACCACGTGTGACCACCGCGGATTGGCTATTTCAAGCGCTTAGGTATGAACACCTCAGAAACTCAGGTTTCCTCACGGTGTTTTTCTTTAAATCTCATGTGGTTTTGCAACTACAAAGTACAAATACGTCGTAACTTAGAAGACAAAGGCTTTGGTACATGCTGGGATTCGAACCGACGACCGTGACCTCCCGAATGTGAGGCCGCTAGCCTCTAGCGCTACGCTACCAATGCGAAATAATAATTTCATTTTATGTTAAAACATACGCGTAAACAGTCACTAAAGAGGTCTTTATTAGCAAGTTGCAAGTTAACGATTAGGTGGAATAGAATCGAATCTATTTTTCTGTTTTGTAGCCCCCTGCACCGGGTACCCCGGTGGGCCTGTCCTTGTTTATAATATGTCTAAAATTACGGTAATTTTTATGTTATAGTGCCGATAAAGACCACATTTTTCGGAAAAAGGGAATGCCGAGGTCATAAAGTGTGGCAACGTAGATCCACCACAGGCTACATCTATGGTCCTGTTTTATTTATTTGTTTTGTCTGTTGTGTATTTAGTTTTCTTTCTGTTGTTGTGCATATTATGTTACTTATCTGCTTATTTTGTTTCTGTGATGTATCTTGTTGGTATAATAAATGTCTTTCTTCTTCTTCTTCTTCATAAACGATCTAACTGTCGAGTCCCGCTTTTCTTTTCATATCGAGTTCATGTACTTAGTCAGTTTTTTTCATTTCCGTGCCTTATTAATACGAACTCCATAGCGTGCCTTTGTAAAAGATTATTTTACCTATCTAGGTAGATTAACAGCTTGCTAGAGTACGGGAAACCGGTGGTTAATCTTAGTGAAGCGGTGGTAGCCTAGTGGGTAGAACATTGGACTCGGAAGCGGGAGACCCAGGTTCGATTCCCAGTGCGGGCATGTACCTATGACTTTTCTTTCTAAGTTATGTACATTTGTGAAGTTATAGTAGCAATACCACTCGCTAGCGGTGAAGGAAAACATCGTGAGGAAATCTGGGTGTCTCAGCTATTCACATACCTCAGCGCTTGAAATCGCCAATCCGCGGTGGGCACGCGTGGTGATTAAGCCCATACTCTCTCTCTGAGAGAAGGCCTGTGCCCTATAGTGGGACGTATATAGGCTGCTTATGATCTAGGTACGTTAACCTATCCACTATCAGTGCTATCGACTTGCGCAGGTCCGTTGGAACGATCCGAGGTTTCGCTCCGCGGACGCCGGCCCCACCCTCGGCCACTACTGGAAGAACGGCAAGGAGATCGAGAACACTGACGATTACGTTGAAGAGGTGAGGGAAATTTATTCAACCGCTCTTCAATTAAGATCGATCTATGGTGACATGACACAATCATTCACTCACTCGTTCACACATACTCTCTTCTCTAACCGCTCGAACCACTGAGTGAGTTTACGGCTTAGTCCCGATGCAACCTCTCCACTAGCGGGCTTCGCCAGGACTGTGCGGCGAGTGGGCACACGGCGTGCGTGAATGATTGTGTCATACCGCCACAGATCCAAACTTTTAATTAACGTATTAAAACGGCGATTTTAGTAGCGTCAGCTAATTCTCTCGTACAAGTGTACAACCTAGAGAAAGATAAACTAAGAACATGCATAAAAAAATTTTAAATCTCTTTGGAGAGGCCACATTAAAAGATAAAGTAAGTAAGATAGGTTAGTTGTTTTCTGGTGTGAACAATAAATCGTGGTATTTTTATCTTATCTTAATCGTTGAAGTTGAAGTGGCAGTGGGCGGGGCACATAGCACGCAGAACTGATGGCCGGTGGGGCCGAAAAGTTCTCGAACGGAGACCTCATATCAGCAAGCGCAGCGTAGGACGATCAGCCACAAGATGGACAGATGATCTCATCCAAGTGGCAGGAAGACGTTGGATGCAAGCCGCTTCCAACCGGTCTTTTTGGAAATCCATGAAGGAGGCCTATGTTCAGTAGTGGACTTCTTGTGGCTGAATGATGATCTTAATCGTGGCATAGATTTTTCTTTACGACTGACACAGCGCCCGCGTACTCCGTGCTAACCACTATATCTCCTGATTTTAAAGGTCTACGATGCAGCTCAGTACCATGGCCAGGATGGCCTAGGCGCTTTCGCCTACGGCTACCAAGCCCCCGAATCCTCCAAGGTTGAGAGCCGCGCCCGCTCTGGCGAAGTCCAAGGCTCTTATACTTATAGAGATGGCAACAATGAGCTGATCAAGGTTTGTTGCTATTTTATTTTGCCAGGCGTTCGATTTCATGTTTCCGGCTTAGGCATACAAAAAGAGAAACTACTCCGTACAGCTTCTTCCGCGCTTTATAAGCTGGCGAAATTATTCAAACACCTCGCAATATGAAGATGCTGATGGTGGCAGACATAGATATTTCCGACGGATAGTGAGTAGGTACCTACACTGTCTGGTTTTTCATAACCTAGTTAATTGTATTGTATCCGTCATTGTGATAAAACCACTGTTCAATGACCTCACAGCTTATTGTGATTTTCTTACCCCCCCCATGGACTTAAGCGTGATGTTATGTAGCCTATATATTACACGGGAACCTAAGTTATCATACTGGTGAATTTTACTTCTTTCCTTTCAGTGGTCTTTGCGTGATGCGCGCACAAGGAAACAGAGTGAGACAGATAATTATATATCAGACAAGAGACAACATTTACAGATTTATTACATGTATAGATAGATGAAAAAGTAACTACATGTATTGTTAGCAATAAGGCCGCCCTTTGTACTTTTTCATTGTGACTTTCATATTCTACGTCTATTGTTTCTTGTGTGCAGTAAAGAATAATTTTATCTTATCTTGTTGTATAAGTACGTACCTATATAAGATTTTTTAGAGTTTTAATGGAATTCAACAATTGTTTGTTATCTTTTAAATTTTAATTAAAAAACAGTAAAAAATAACTAATATGCTGTTACAAATTCTATACCTACGGTGGCGGGGAGCCGCTGGATGCGGGCGGCACAGTACCGGGAAGTTTGGAAAACCGTGACGGCGGATGATGATGATGAAAATGTTAATTGACTCTTAGGTTGTGCTCAGAATACGGTTGAAAATTTTATTCTGATAAGATGCAGTAAAACTAGGTACCCGTATTTCTGTTTACTCTTTTATGGTAAGGTATTTAAAACAATATTTCTACACCAAGAAAATCACAAGAACAGAGCAATCTTTAAATTCTTATTTTGATCAGGTTCTCGCGAGACAGGTGCGGGAGCCAACGTTAATCTCCGATTTATGGACATTTTAAGTTTCAAAGATAAGCATGCGTCCTGTTCACAGCTGTACTACATATTCATTGCAAATTAACGTTTTTACTTTTTTTTTATATTATCAAACTAATCGATAACTCTTCACCTGAAGTCTTCAGAAAGTCGATCTTCGACCAGTTCGACCCAGCTTACAACAAAAATGTAAAAGAGGATTTGGCTGCCAACTAATAAAATTGTAACTCCGCAGTTTTCAATTCTAAGTTACTTCCAGTTTCTCGTACACTAACACGCTGTTACACTACTGTTAACAGCTGTCAATTGACCAAAGTGCATACAAAAAAAACCACTGACAGGTACTCTACTGATCTAAATAATGCCAGTGATGGCAGTTTGCCAGGGTGCAACATTTTTATTTTATTTTTATTTTTATTCTTTATTGCACTAATTACATTGTAAGTGTACAAGGGCGTGCTTAATGCAAGAAGCATTCTCTTCCAGCAAACCTTTGGTTTTGAAGAGACTGGCGACGGGTAGTGCAAGAAGAAGATTAAATACAATAATAAACTTACGTAAACCTAAGGAAATACATTAACTTAGACTTAGTGGGGGGGGGGGGGGGGGGGGGGATAATAGAAATTATTATAAACCTACATAAATAATAGTACATAAATAAATATGAATAAATAAATAATAAAAAAATACGTACATACATATTGAAGATAATTACTATTACTAAACATGACTTACATACCAATAAGCAATAAAATAAAATAACTGGTGATCGTTTAATGCCTATTCTGCAGATCAAGGAAGTGATAAAGAACTTTCTTTTTGAAAATCTCCAGGGTTGAAGCCTGACGAATGTCCAGAGGCAGGCTGTTCCACAAGCGAATCGCAGTCACGGTAAAATAATTAGAATATCCCGCCGCATTATGCTCTGGTGCGGAGATGAAGAATCCGGGACGACCGCATAGAGCGGGCGTCACTGTGGAGATGAACAAAGCGTTCCCTGAGATAGGAAGGGGAGCAAGTGTTATTCAAGACATTGTAGAGAGTGGACAAGTTATGAGTATTCACATAGTATAATATAGCGCTACGAATTAATTTGACTCGGTGGAGGTGTGAAATTTAGTAGGAAAACGTCAAGTATACTATGAGAAAAGTGACACCTTAACCGGGTCAGATAAGTTGGTCGCAATATACATCTGACTCTTGTTGGACACGTGCCACTATACTGTATTATTTATGCATGTATGTATGTAGGTATCTACTGACCTCTAGGGAGGAGGTTCTAGATCTCCGTGTCGTATCCGTGTTACGGTCTGGCAATTTATTTTATTTATTTTATTTTATTGAGTCTACAAAACAGAATACAGTCGATTGTTATACAAAATAAACTTAGAAATAAACTATTTGTGTTCTGGACTGTAGTCCAAGGTATGTAAACATAGAAGTTTGCCAAAATGGAAGTGGGATATGCAGTACTTAATCTAAAACACTAAGCCTTTGGCAAATAAAACTCATTGATGGTAATTTGAAATCAGGAATCTAGATGGACTTCAAGAGCTTTCACTTTGCTCCCGCCAAAAAATTATTTACTTTACAGTTTCGAGAGTCTTCCATTTCCTTCTAGATATTACCTATATGATAGCGAAGGTTTGCCTTGTACTACGATTTTTATATAAAATGTTTAATTAAATTCTGAATTATTTATTCATCACCTAGCTACCTACCTAGCTAGTCACTATGCCAACTCATTTGGCGCATATACCTAGACCAATTTGTTATCACTCGTCTCGTATGTGTTATAAAACCGATTCTTTCTTTCATTTGACTAATTCCCAAATTTTTCGCCGTTACTTTCGAGCTCTGCGCTTGATATTGTCAATATGCGGTGGGCACGCGTGGTGATTAATCCCGGAACTCTCTCTCTCTCTGAGAGAATGCCTGTGCCCTACAGTGGGAAGTATATTCGCTATACAGGGCGTCCCAAAGTTATGGGACATGAAGGGAAAGTACCTTAAATATCGTAGATAGGGTATTTTGCTGAAAGAAGACTTTACGTTATTTTTTAAAGTTAGTAATTCTGCATTCAAAGATTTTCTAAAAAATACTTGCGTCGTCTGGGAATCGAACCGACTTAAATTAAAAAAAAAACACCCCTACTTTTATGATGCCAATCGAAAGAATGGCCGAAAACTAATAACTCTTCTTAAGATTTTCTAAATGAATGTTTTCCTACTTGGATTGGTACGAATGGACCGATTCGATGGCCGGCCAGGGCTGTATAAAAAAACTTTCGAGCGTACAAGCAGTGAGTGAAGCGAAATATCAGGATCGTGACTAGTAGCAAATGCTGGTCTCTGCCTACCCCTTTGGAATACAGGCGTGAGTTGATGGAAGTGGCGGTGAAAGGCATAATTTCGTTTGCTTCCCACAGGTTCGCTACTGGGCTGATAGCGAAGGCTTCCACCAGGAAGACAACCTGCCCAAGGTGGAGCAGCAGCAGCCCCAGGAGACTAACGAGGTCAGAGAAGCTCGCCTGGCCCATGAGAAGGCTTGGCAGGAGGCCGCGGCGGCCGCAGCTCAGCAGCCCGACCCTCAGTGAGTTAATCAGTCAGTCAATCAATTGAGCAAATCAACCAAATGTCGTATGTATACTGGGTATTTCAGAAAAGTGTGGTGAAACTTACAGGGGTTATTCTACTCATAATAATTAATTACTTTTAATGTGAGAATTATAACCATTCCACCTCCATACAATGTCATACTTCAACAACACCATAAGTATAAGATTTGAAGGCATTGAGGGCATCATTCAATCTTGTTAGAACATTTTGCATGCAACCGAAAACAAGTTGTCTTCAGAAATTGATCAATTAGCAGGTAAAATCCTAGCTAAAGTAGTTGTAAATTTTTCCGTTCACGTGCCATCTTCAGATTTCTCATTCCACATCGATGTAGGGTAGCCGTACCCTTCCCCACACATCCAACCATCGAATGCTGATCTACCTACTGCCTGTTTCAGAATCCGCCTCATACCAAAAAATCTGTCATTTCAGGGGAGAATACTCCGCATCAAGCTCCGCCCAATACCAGGGTGCTGGCTCCGCACCGCAGACCGCGTACGCCGCTGCGCCCCAGTCCAATCAGCCCTACCTGTCAGTGACCCCGTACCAATCCAGCCAAGGACAGCGGCAAAACCTCGCTGCAGCGGCGTCGGGCCCTCAACCCGTCCTGGCGCCGGCCCCTCAAGCTGGAGCTAGAGACGGCAAGGCTTACGCGTCGGCGCAGAGCAGCTACCAGAACGTGGCTCAGCAACAGCAGTACCAGAAGCAGCAATATCAAGGCGAGGGTCTATAATGTAACATAAGCAGCCTACGTCCCACTGTAGGGCACAGGCCTTCTCTCAGAGAGACAGAGGATCATCTAGATTGGCAATCACGGGTCACGAAGTTCAGCAGAAATTTTATTAACCGACCTATGACTGTAAATATTAGGGGTTAAAGTATGAAATTGCCGTTTTATTGCAATAGGTTCTTTGAATTGACATAGAATCTTCATGGTTTGAGGTTTTCGAATGAAACTTTTTTCAAATGGTTTCTATGATGTTCTTTTTTTAAAAAATGTGAAACATTTGAATATCGACTTTCAATTGTTTTTGTTATTCAATTTAGACAAGAAAGATGGATACTGCGAAAATTCGAGTGATTTTTGAATACGAGTTCCGACGCGGAACTAACGCGGCAGAAACAGCCCGCAATATCAATGCTGCGTTTGGAGAGGGGTCTACTAATGAACGCACCGTGCGATTTTGGTTTAAACGCTTTCGTGATGGAAATTTCGACTTAAAGAACGAGCCACGAGGAAGACCGCCCACACAGGTGAATAACGATGAATTAAGTGAGATAGTGGAAGCCGACCCTAGTCAAACTACCCAGGAATTAGCGGCATGGTTTAACGTTACCTTACCCACAATATTGACTCACTTGCGTCAATTCGGACTTGGCCCCCGTGGTGGAGTATGGCCTATACCTTCCTCAGGGAAGAGACCCGTGCCCCTCGGTGGGGACATAATGGTTTGATGATGATTCAAATGTTTCACATTTTTTAAAAGAAGAACATCATAGAAACCATTTAAAAAAAGTTTCATTCGAAAACCTCAAACCATGAAGATTCTATGTCAATTCAAAGAACCTATTGCAATAAAACGGCAATTTCATACTTTAACCCCTATTAGTTGAAAAACTGACCATCGCTCCAATTGGTCAGAGATACGATAAACCACATACCAGTAAAATCTTTGAAGATGGTATTAGGCTACTATCTGTGTAGGTTTCAGTCCGCCCTAAGAATAACCCAGCTGTTTTATCTATGGGTAACCTTTTGCTATAAGTATTATCACGCCTCAAACGATTCCTTACCAATGTGTTCGCTTCAAGTGTAGGTCTTATTGAATTATAATTTAGAAAAGTATAGTAAAAAGATAGAGATAACAAATAGTACATTGTTCACCGAGAGGAGAAAGTGACCGAAATGACCGATCGGGAATCGCAGTTTCTCCCGAGTGATACATAGTGCTTTATACTACACCTGCTTGATAGTTTTATTTTACTTTCTACGAAAACTGAATCCTCAAACAACACACAAATTGGAAATGGCGCCAATGGCGTCTTCAATTTTCACATGTTCTTTTTTCAAATTGTTTATCCTGCCGCCGCAGGGTCGCACTGCCAGCCCGACACCATCCAACACACAGCTAGTGGCCAGTGTCATTTTGCGAACTTGGAGATAAAAACTCACTGTAAAAACTTTTTGGCTTTTGATATTTAGGTTACCGGCGCATAGTCTTACCCAAAATTAAAAAAGAAAAACCACGTAAGAAATAGATTTTCATACACTTTTCTCTCCCGCTCAGATGCGTTTTCTCCCCGCATATTTGTTCGATATGCAATGACGTACTTTCTACCGTAAATTTGATAAAGTATCAAGGTACTTTCCAAGCAGGTGTAGTATAAAGAACATTCTTTATTATACACCAGGACTCATGACATAAAAATGGTAAAGGTACAGAGTACAATTGGGGAACTTACCTATAGCTTATGGCGATTACTTCCAGACAGCCCTAGAAAATATAGATTTGAGAGGATAGCTTCCTTTTGTTCGACACCCATTATACTATAGAGTGTCTATCGTACAACCAAGAACCGAACCTGGACTATGATGGGATTACCCCGGACTATTTTTAGTAAGCACAAAGTGATCATGCTTTATTAAATTTTCAGGACAGTACCAAGGCCAGCAAGCCCAGCAGGGATCGTACCAAGGTCAACAAGGAGCTTACCAAGGTCAAGGGCAACAAGGTTCAGAGGAGGTTGAGCCCACTGTAAGTATTTTCCTTTAGATATTTAATTCCTCGCTGCTTAAAATCTTTTAATGAATCTTTCAGCACATATTTGTTACAAACATGTTTTAGATAGAAGCCGAGATACATGACCGACTAAGCTGTCAGGATGGTATAGGTGCTGGGCAAGCCTACTCCATCTAAAAAACAGTGTCCCAGGCACTGCAGCGTCCGAGTGGTCCCTTCACCTATCTAGTGGGAGTGAAGTTGCCACTGGACACTGCGCTGTATAAATCATCTCATTACGTAGATGCAAAGGCTAAAGTTAGATACATTAAATATAGGAGATAGGTTTATGATGTGCTCTAGTTATTCATTGACTTTTTTGTCATGAAAACTTATTAAACCGAATGCGGGCCTTGAGGTCTTATAGTATCTCCTTCACAATAAGACCTGAAATGAATTCTGACATCTTCTGACAAAACAAAATTACTTTCTTATAGGTAATTTTAAAGAGGAAATTAAATTGTTTGTTATCTGTCAAATGTTGACGTGAATATTGTCTTTTGAACGTAGAATAAATAATGCATTTTCAAAATGGCTGCATATTAAATGAATATTTGTATTTAGATGTCATTGTTAAAACAATAGTTTGTAAATTGAAACATTGATAAATGTTGCTTGTGAACTGATACTTTTATAATGAATTGTAGGTAAAACTTCATAGACACACGGAAAACCCTAACACTACAGAAACATGATATTTTTTCCAGGGCCCACCCCGCGGTTTCTTCTACAGCTACACCTACCCAGTGTCCATAATCGTGGCCAAGAATGCACAAGGTCAGAACGGTCCCGTCAACCCTGGCCAGCCGATAGACCATGACACCGTTGGCATCAACGCACAGGCCTCAGCTTACGCTCAGAGGGGCTAGGATATGTTAAGGTGCTATGCTAAATGGTCCGTTCACTATCCTGTGTCTGCTAATCATGTGATTGAATATGATCCGATACTATGCAAGATAGTGAGTAGGCCGCTTTTTAAGGTAGAGTCTATAGACCAGTCATGTTATAATTTACGGTCAAGTGTTTAAGAAGTACCTAATTTGTTACCCAGTGTCGATTTCTTTAGAAAATACTCGAAATTATTAGACAATATTTAGGCTTAAGTTTCTTGTGATTTTGCGAATACCTTATTACTGCCTTATGATTGTATGTCTTCGCACATAATTTTGTACCAATCCCATCGAAATCTTCTATATAGTTATGCAATTCTACCTTTTTGTTAAAGAATTTTCTTTTCTAAATATGTGGGTCTAGCAGTTAACACAACAATGGTACATAAATTATTTCCACAACATCTTTGGTGACCTATAACCTCCATACTAAGTTACTACAAGTAGGCCAGCCACAAGTGACATCGATGGCCTGTTTCTAAGTACACCTACATCATTAAGGTAGTTAAGGGACATTAAAGTTGCCATTTTAGTTGAGAACTAGGAAAGTAGGGTAGTGTTACTATAGTATCCGTGGAGCTATTTGGCCGTTATTAGATAGGCTTGGGTGGGAGAGCTTTGAAATATAAAATAACTTGATGTTTTTTTCTCTAGACACTTTATCCCACGCGATTGTTGTCATTATGATATTTTTACCTTCCTTTATAAATATTGAAGAGAAGGATAAGAAGAAAGGAATGACAATCGCTGGATAGCGTGCCCCAGAGTTAATATAACTAGTTAAGCAATTACGACTATCGCTAGTCTATCTAAGGTCAAATATATCTGCGTAGGGTTTAGTTCAACGATTTTAGGACATAGAGGTTTAGTGCTAACCGTTGAGCGATGTATGTAGGATTTCTAGCAATCAGAGGTTTAAGAAAATTTTGTCATTCAAAATTGATTGCAAATGTTTGTGATGTAAATATGGCCGGTGTTTGATAGAGTAACATTTTTCTCTTCTTTTTAATTAGGAATTCTTTAATTTTAAGTTTTTATTTTAAGTCTGTACCCACGTCTTTTTTACGTTTAATGTTATTTCACTTTTTGTTGTTAAACTCTTGAACCCGGTCTCCAATTAAAAGGCATTTGTATCTACTCCCTCTATGTAATAAAATTAACGAAAATCAGTATTTTGTTTTAAATATTCCTTAAACAGTCTATACCCCTATAATTTTAGTAATAGATAAATAGATAGATAACACTTTTTTGCACACCAGCAATAACAAGACAGTCGCCAATTAAAACTTCAAAATGCTTTATTCAATACTGTGGTTGAAATGCAGGAGCCATTCCGACTGGCAGCACTAAAATTTGTACCGGCATCACTGCACTACTCAACATATTTTGGTTATTTTCCATATTCTTCACTAACAATTTCATCTTCTCCACCTCCATTTGATCAACTGGCGCCATAGGCCTTGGTCTGAAAGGTAATCTTGATCCAATACCAGATATGATACTGGAAATTCCGTTCCATGCCCAGGCTATTGAATCAGGGACGTTAACTTCGAACGGAAGAAAAGGTATCACTTCAATTATACCACCTATAGAGAATCTACCATTAGCTGGAACAAGTATAAAATCTCTTTCTCTCGTCGGGACTTTTTTTTCTGATTCAGCTTCTACGATGACAGACTCGTCATCAATTTCTTCTTCATGTTTTTCACCATGTTGTGGTTCAGATATTGCCAGTACTTTTTGTCGTTCCTTTTCAAATATATTTTTGTCGTTGATTCTTTTGTACAAGTCTTGATTGGGCATTTCATTTTCAAGTGTTATGATGTCGTTGTCGGCTGGTAGCAGAATCATTGGCATAGGCTGAGGCCAGCTTCTGTAACAACAAGAGATACTGTAGATTTTGAAAGAAGACAAAAATACTAACCTACGATTGGCCAATTATTATGTACTAGAAATAATAATAATATGTTGTTCTACATTTAAAATGAACTATTGCGTTTTTGGATTGTAAACACGCGAAATAATTAAGCCAGTTGTAAGAAATTAGAGAAATTAAATTTTTCATTTATTTAGTTGTCGTGTCTCCAATTAATTCTTTTTTTAACTTTTTGATGGCTTAATTAATTATTACAACGACTGATTTTGCAATGATAAACTGTAAGATAGCTTATTCGAATGGCGTTATAACATACAAAAATATTCCAAAAGTGTCTTACTAATCATTAAAAAAAAACATCTGTAAATAGTTTTGTTTTAGTCTACATTTGATGATGATGATGAATTTTCTCAGGGCTCGATGAAAGGCCAATGAATATTTATATTTTTAAAGGATGCCTCAAAAAAGTTTAAATTTGATTAATTTACTTACGTAACTATTGGCGGTTGAAATTGTTGCATCTGCATGGCCTGCAACGCTTCCATTTGTTGCTGGTACGGTTGCCATGGCAGCTGCTGATATTGTGGCTGCATCATCCATGGTAGCGGCGCCGAAAATACATTTACAATTTGGTAACAACACAGCACTGTTATAAGATTATTTGACATTGTTCAAAGTTGCATAAAGAACTAAGTTAGACCAAAAATGTCTTGCATTCAATTCTCTCACATAAAATATATTGTTTCTTTTTTATATTGTATCCAGCTGCGAGTGTCTCACTAATCGTTCGAAATTGAAATATTACATAAACTTTATTTCTTAAAGTATTGAAATTTTTTTAGGCACATCAAACTGTTCTTTCGCGTTTCACTTAAAGTTTTCTATAGGATAATTAAAAATAAAACATTTTGTTTCCTTTCGCTCGCCACTACAGGCTGCCAGGAAGCAAATGTGATGCGTTCGCGTACGTTATTTTACATTATTATGCTCTGTGTATCCGTAGCATACTTACCTACAATACTCTACATCTCCTACGGTCGCTTGCTTGATAAACTTGCAGTACCAGACTGGGGATCACCAGTTTTTTGTTCCTTAGAATAAGGAGTCCTGACCTTGTCCACTGCGGCTTTCTTTTTTAGGGTTCAGTAGGTAGGTTCAATAGGATATATGAAATTTATGAGTGTTTAAGTAGTATTTATGTCGTGAAAGGAGAGAGTGTACTGTGAAGTTGGTGTCATGATGATAATTACGAAAGCTCTTACCATCTCAAATTAAAAGCAAGTATCGAACAAAGAAGGAAGGAACCTAGTTACTACCCACTTGAATCTGAAATAGGAAAGGACATAGGAAGACAAATATTGGGAATAATAATATTTATTTATGACGAAGTTTTACAACTTTGGGTACGGAACCCACCTTAGAATAATTTAAAACTATGTTATCTGAAAATGTAGATGAACCAAAAAAGATAGACCGATATATTGACACCTTTTTCATGCTATTATATTCTAGCACTTATTTTAGTGCGGTAAAAGATCACACACTTAAAGATAATTTCGGTCACATGAAAAACAATTGAGTCCCATAGCAGCCACCCTGACTAATTAATCTCTTTATTTGACCTAAAAGAAAGCGATAATGTTGATGACTTATTTGGCATACAAACATACCTTGCATTGTTATTGCATTTAGACCGATCAAATCTCGACAGAAAACTTCACAAAAATATTTTAAGGCCTTAGTCTCTTCACTGACCAATCCAGTTGAAGAGTTTTGTCACAAATAAAGATAATGGCAAACTTTGGATATATAGTTAACTATATAATAAATAATTATTATTACACGCGTGCGGCGTTATACGTGCGGCGCCGGACTAAGAATAGCATCACTCCATTTCCTTCCGTGGACGTCGTAGAAGGCGACTAAGGAAAAATATACCAGGAGACGGGCAGCAGCGTCTTCCTGAGATTCCAACCGCATACTGCGATCGCCAACCCACCTGCCAAGCGTGGCGATTAAGGTAAAACCCTTCATGGTTTGGAAAACCGAGCCGAGTATAACCGATTCTCCTTCTTAGAGTGTCGATGGCAAAACAAATTTTATTAAAATCTTTATTGAACAGTTGCAGCCCAGAACTTTGCGACGCTGACTGGGTTGTCACTTGCAATCATTAGGTCCTCCTGAGTACAGGTTTCAGGGCACGCAGGGCACCATGAAAGATGGTCCATCATCTGAGAAGTAAAACCGATTTAACGTCACAGACCCGAGCGTGACCGTTCCGTTTCGTCCACTGTTCATAAAAAGTACAACTATACTCCAATCCACGAAACGAACTCCCAAAGAAAATCGTTCATGTGCGCCCATTGGTTAACGCGCGTGACTTTCAATAGGCACTAGCCAATAGCGTCAGCATGTAAACCTACCCCATGCAGCGGACCGTCTTCGCTTATTGTTTCGCTTATCTCTAGCCGCGCGCATTGACCAATGATATGCGAGTTTTTGTTCCCTAGGAGTTCGACTCGTGGAGCGGAGTGTAAAGAAGTTTTCACTTCAAAAACAACTTGTCACAAACTAATATTGCTTTCTACAAATTCACGGTCAAAACGGGACCAATCTGTCCACAGGTCTGACGATTAGTCTTAACCAATGAAACGGGCGCAAAATATACACCACAGAAAATCTCTCTGTAATTGGTTCATTCTGTGCGTTACCGAGGTTAAGTTAACTTTGGACTACATTACAGAGACAGCGTAAGTGGTGAATGATGTTTGTACTGAACTAGCTACAATTGGCTGACACATTGGCAAAACCTGCCCCCTTGGCTCAATTTGTATGGGGACAATTACTTATTGCAGCATCTTTAGTTTTTTACTGTAGGTAACTGGCGTTCGCTCAGTCTCAAACGCACTTCCTACTTACACGGGGCACCTTGTTAAGCATGTTGACGCTAATGGTAATCATCATTACAGGTTCCCTGACAGTAAATGGTAGTAATCACACGTTCGCTTTGTGGGGTAATGGGTCAATCTCTTCGCGTTAATGCAAGGTGAGTGCGCTTTTTATTGTGTTTCTAGGGAGCGTCTCGACACAGTCTCTTCTGTCCTCTCCTATTTGATAGTCATAATCAAATAGGAGAGTCCAGAAGAGATAGGTAGGCCTTCTCTCAGAGAGAGAGAGAGAGAGAGAGTACTTAATCACCACGCGTCCCCACAGAAGATTGACTATTCCAAGCGCTGAGTTGTATGAACACCTCACCTGAGGTATATGACACTCGTTTCCTCATGATGTTTTCATTCACATCATGTGGCGACTGGTAGGCATTGCAAATTAACAAATGGATGTAACTTAGTACATCCATTTGTTAATTGAAATTGATTGTTGAAAATGCAATTGATTTAGTAAGTAAGTAAGTAAGTAAATTATTTATTTGATACTCAAATCTTAATATCTATAACAATACAAATTCAGATCACGGTTGGGTTAGATTTGGCACCAAATTGGTCTCCACTCAGCATCATGCCGTGGCCGGTAGCGACCACGACGCTGGTTTTCAGTGGTTACCATTTACGGCACAACAAAGAAAAAGAAACTTAAATACATCAATACATTTATGAAAATATTATGTACGTTAGAAAAAATATCAAAGACTTCGAAAATGTTGGTGGCCACCACAATGTTAATACTAGAAATAAACATAAATTGTCATTTCCACGATTATTGAAAATACAGATAACCTGGTGCCTAACAGCCTGGTGACAGACGGACAGACGGACAGACGGACAGACGGACAGACGGACAGACGGACGGACGGATGGACGGACGGACGGACAGATGGACGGACGGACGGACGAACAGCGGAGTCTTAGTAAGAGGGTCCCTTACCCTTTGTGTACGGAACCCTAAAAAACTGGCAGTAGATTTTTATAACTCATATACGTGAAAAAAACCAGCTAAGAGCATGTCGGGCCACGCTCAGCCTAGGATTCCGTAGAAAAGGATGGGTTACAGGGGGTAACAACTTCATCAAAGTAATTTTCAATGGAAATTGTACGAAGTTTTTCTTTTATTAGTTGGTCGTCTATTTTTTGTTAACTTGTAAAGCCTATTTAGCCTTGATAGGCTTCCTCTTAAGCTCATTATAATATGTGCTACTGACCTGAAAGTTTTCACAATCGTTTCTACAATCAACAAACGTATCCCTAAATGGAAAAATGGTTTTCCTACACTCACAATATTTTTAAACGACCAATCCAACGATACCCCATACTATAGTGTAGATGAGAAAAATAGTTGCATCCCTAATTTTAATGTAGGGGAGGTACCGTAATTTTATGTTTTAAGATTTTTTCCTACCGTTTTAAGGAAGAAAGAAAAAAGAAAGAAAGAAAGATATTTATTGGGTCAAATTAACAAATCATAAGAAAAAAAGGTATAACAAGTAACATAAACAAGTACAAGGGAAAAACAAGTCACATAAATACAACATAGGACAAGGCAAAGTCGGAGCGTCCGAGTGCATCCTGTGGTGTGTCAAAGTTACAAAGGGCATCAGACTCAGCATTGTGTTGGTTTTCAGTCAGTGCCTGCGGTAATTGACGTGTATATTACAAGGTGGTGCGAAACAAATGAAAATTAAAAAAAAATTGTTCGCGTGATTAATATTTATAATTTATGTCAAGTTCCAGGTTTCTAGTACTTTTCGTCTCTGTGCTAAGCCGCGGACTGACAGACGGACAGACAGACAGATAGACATACAGACAGACAGACATGGCGAAACTATAAGGATTTCTTGTTAACTACGGAATCCCAAAAACTGACAAAGACAAACAGTTTGAGTGAAATCGTACCTACTCTTTCATTTCTTACTTTGTAGAGTTGCGTACCCAAAGCGGGTACTTAGATTAAATTACTAAGACTCCACTATCCGTCAGTCTGTCTGTCTGTCACCAGGAACCGTGACAGCTAAGCAGTTGAAATTTTCACAGATGATGTATTTCTGTTGCCGCTATAAAAATACTAAAAACAGAATAGAATAATGTAAATATTTAAGGGGGGCTCCCATACAACAAAAGTGGTCTAAAGACAGCGTTCGCCATCTAGCGGCCATCTATGTAACCTTCATAGCGCCGATGTCATGTCGTTAAATGTCAATATTAAACGCTTCTTGTTGGTTTCTATAGATGGCGCTCTAGATCAAGTATGTATGTTGTATGTGAGTATGTTGTATAGATAATGGCACGGAACCCTTCGTGCGCGAGTCCGACTCGCACTTGGCCGGTTTTTTGTTTATTTATTTATGCAAACAAATAAATTAAAAAAAAGATAGCTTGCCAAAAATAGTGTCGATAAATAAATTGAATTAATCTACTACTTTTTTAGTAAATCTAATTATTTTGTTATTAATTTATTATTTTTTTCACTCAACTTCTAAGGGCTTTTTACGTACCGTGTAGTAAAAGCGGCAAAAGTCACGTTTGGATAAAGAAAGAGTTCTTGTACAAAATCAGTAAAAAAAACTTTATTCATCTCAACAATATGGCATGGCAAGATTAAAATAAACAACGGCAGACAACACTAGACTAAAATAAATAACTTACAGACGACATTTTCGACCGCGAAACTAAATGCGAAACTATACGTATATCACTTTTTCAACAAAACAGACTTATACTCTCAAGACGCTTTGACATCGTTCATCAATTTCTCATCGGCAGCTTTTTCGTCATCAACCACCACGGCCATTTCTACTTCGTAAGTACCAGGTCGGTTTCTCGATGGCCGAACTACCACTCCTGGCATCCTAATCTCGTGCAGAGAATCCACTTCATTCTCCGCTGCATCAGCAAGTGGCACGCCATTGCCTGAAACCTCTCCAGCACCTTGACTCTCATCTGGGTGGACTCGCACGGAGAGCAGGCCTTGCACTCTCTGCACCAAGTATTCCAACAAGGGTCCAAATCTGGAGACTCCGTTCGTGGATATGAGGAGGCGATCAGGAGCGTCTGGGCGGGGTTTCAGGACAAACATGTTGAAGTTCAGCGTTCGGCGGACTGGTCTCGCTCCCGTTGAACTCGCAGCGATGGCAATGATGAGTAATGTAGTTGTGGTACGCATTTTGTGTGATAGTCTACGCTTCTTCTTCTTAGCTTCAGTGATTCTTTTTATTCGTCAAGAACTGTTATTTCCTTCGTCGTTGTTATTGAGTCCCTTTTGAAGGTGGGTAATAGTTCGGCAGCTTACAGGAACTTCATGGGTTTGACAGTGGGAAGTCTCCGAGGCACTTGGCAGTATCTTGTGAGCTCGCGTCAGCGTGCGGCGTCGTCGGCAGTGGCCGCAGCACTGCTTGCCGTGCGTTTTTGCTACACCACCTAGCCTCACCGTGCACTGGCACCCGTTGACACCTGGGCGCAATATCAGGTGGTGGAAAGTAGGGTTCACCACTACCTGGTGCAGGCCGCTGTAACGGGTCCGAGGCAAAAAGATAATAATTGCCTCGTTTTATGCGGCACTCGGGATAATTGTACAGATCTCTCGGCACCTTTCGTTTGGAAAGCGTTTCCGTCTTATTTCTTAGTGAGTCATTATCGGTGGCCAGACTCTTGTGGCCTCCGCTTATATAGGTCTTTGGGTTACCAGGTTTGAGCCAATATAGGGCATATGCAATTGAAAAAAAAAAAGATAGGATGGGAGTGCGTTTTTGGTAAACCTTTTTGTCTATTAACTTAATTCCGGAATCACTTACTTGATTTTATGTGGGAAGAGTCCGACCAGATAGTAACATTGTAGTGCTTACGAAAGTTTTAGTTCAAAAAAGTTCTATGTACCCATGAAACTTTTTCGTTTTCTTAGTAACCTAGAAGATAATTATATAAATATATTTAAGGTATGTGCAATGGTATATGAAAGCAGGCCTAAGATTTTATGTCCTGCTGAAAAAGAAAAAAGGATTTTTAAAGAGATGTCACGTCTGAAACCGTGTAAGCTTTTCTAGTCCATCTACAAAATCATAATCTCACGATTCTTATTTGTGTTACATGAAATGTTGTCCTACACAGAATGAATGATAGATCTTGCATTAATGGTGATTGGCACTCGATTACCGATCAATAAAAAGGCAATTAAAACCTTTTTTATTCCATTAAGTGTCTTCTCGAGCAGACTTTACTGTTCCTACGTTAGACTAAGAGACTAATTTTGTCTGCTCAGTTTGTAAAGGCATCTGATTTATTTGCTGCTGGGTCTTAGATTGCAGTAAGAGCAATCTGTCATAATTTATCAACTGTTTGACATAAATAAGTTACTTACCCATAATCAGAAGTTGGATTAAGCTCACATTACTGAATACACATACACAGGCATAGATGCTGCTAAAGGCGTCATGCAGACGTATGTTTATGTGTGTATGAACTGAATCAATACTTATGGACTACGATACAACGATATGGAGTCTGCGGATAAAGAGTACCTAGTTTTATGGGCAGCTAGGCCGAATAATTTTATTGTACTATTTAAAACTTTCTTAGTTAATGATTGAAAATGGCATTTTAGTATAGTTACTCGATTAAGCGCAGATAATGAGTTCATATTAAAATACTAATCGTCGATTTAACACCAAAATTGTGTGAACGCGAGCCCTCTCTCCTCACATAATAACTATGTATTTAAGAGGACGAGTCTCCTATGTATTTGTTCAATACAGTGATAATAGCCGGGCAATTGCAATAGCCGGAAACCAATTACCTTTTCTCCTCGGTAAAAGTAATTTTTAGAACCTCTCTTTTACGGAATAATAAAGGCCGTTTGATATACTCTGGAAATCGGTCAACCTATGATTCGTGTAGTTGTTGCACGTCTTCTCAAGCTGTGTGTCCGAGGTGATTGGTCAATCTCAAGTCAGAACTTCCATTGACGAAACTGATCTAGTACGTATTAGAGATGTGAATAAACATAAACGAAATGCGGTTTCTAGGCTGATAATAAAATGATTATGCCTGGAACTAGTTTTTATGGCATAACTAGAAGGTGTATAAATTAACACAGATTATTTTTAGTGTGTGTGTATGCAGAAGTTCAGTAGAACAATGTCCGATTGGTTACAAAAGTTCTCATTTCAAAGAGTGTTATGTTCTTAGGAGCAAATTTCGTAGTTAGAATAATTTAGGATTGATTTATTATGGAGCGCGCCCCTTTAACACAGGTTTAAAATGCGCTAGTTTATAGCCTGAAATTGGGGTTTAGTATATAAGCATAAGTAGCCTATATACATCACACGGCTGGGTTTATGCTTCTCTCAGAGAGAGAAAGACAAAGACAGAAATAGTATGACGATAGGGAGTAGGATACGATATTTTTGTTCACAGTTACTAGTAGGTATCTTTTATGTAGCCTTTAACCTCCTCAGTCCTGACCTTGAAAATAACCGTGGTTTTCAATTGTTATTTTCAAGGTTAGGACTAAGGATTATATACGTCTTACTGCAGAGCACAGGCTTTCTCTCATAGAAAGACTATGGGCTTAATTACCACGCGTGCCCGCCGCGGATTGGCAATTTCAGCGCTGGGGTATATGAATACTTCAGACACTCAGGTTTCCTAAAGATGTTTTCCTTCACCGTATTGCTACTATAACTTCACAAGTTTGTGTAACTTAGAAAACAAAGTCATTGGTACTTGCCGCGAGTGGTATCGCTTTCACAAATTCAGAGAGGTTTGTCACCTTAATTTACATACAGTTTGCGTATGCATGTAAATTCACAAAATATTTTGAAAACATTGATACGAACCTCGATGGTTTGACATGATGGATTCGAACCTAGGACATCACGCAGCAAAGCAACAGGGCCTACCTGCTGCGCCACCACCGCTGTCACTGAAATTGGGTTTAATTATTTTTATAACGGCTATTCTGCAGATGTCTAGTGCCCCGGCCAAGTTGTTCAATGAAAACCTAAGCATAATGTACCTGCGAAAGTATTGTGGGTAGGAAAAAAATTCTCTAAGTAAATACCTCAAGATATAGAACAATACTTAATTGTTCTATCTCTTAAGGTTTCTCAAAAAAGAACAAAACAGACAAGTATTGAAGTTCCCAGTTCATTAACCGTTAACGACATGCCTAGCCCTTTTGTGGTCATCGGGCGATACTGCATCAGGCAGGGCATTTGGGGCGCTTTCTAACTCTATCTATTACCTGGAGGCTAATTAATGTCGACAGGCTGGTCTAAGGTGCCTTGCAATTTGCCCATGGTTGTGGCGTTTCCACAGAATAAGGAAGGAACTCTTTGCAAAGCTTAGTGTTCGGTGATAGTTTTCTTAAACTTGAAACCTAATTTTCGTTTCAGTATCACTATCTGGAATTTAAGATAAGATTATATATTTTAATTATTGTTATTGTAGGTAAAGGTAGTAGAATTACTAAATGACAATGCATTTTGAGGTCCGATCGTATATTTGTACATACCTATTAATTTTCGACGTGTGATTTAAATGTGTAAAATAACATAAAACCGTTTTTTTGCCACGCCTAATCCGTAAAATTGCATTGAAACATATTGTATTATAAATTATAATAACATCACACACATATAATTTATGGCAATAAATATATTGATTGATTGATTAAAAGGTAATGTCATTTAATTTAGTTTAGTTTGCTATTAATCAATGAATTTTATTTGCATGAATTTTAAAATGTGAAATTATTCAAGGAATTTTATTTTGTGTTTTTTTAGTTTGCTATTAATCAATGAATTTTATTTGCATGAAGTTTTATTTAATCGTGTAGAAGGTAAATAACATAATTTGGACAAGTTTTATTTTTGTAATATTATTTTTTCTAATTTTTGTTTAAGATGTATTCGTATGCAGTGCTATGCAATGCATGCCTATAAGTGAAGAATCCTGGCTGCACCGTAATGTTTTCAAGGATGTAATGTTGTATTCTGTAATATTATCTAGGATAGCCGTTGGTGTGCCGTTTCAAATAAATAAATAAAACCTCTTTGTTTCAAAATGTGAAACTGTTCGGCGGATGCTCGTTTCTTTTCCGGATGAGCGTGCCGTCGGGATAATTCATTGCAGTGCGCATCCCAAATCCAAGGTTCGGAAGTAGGGGGGGGCACTTGCTTAAACCGCATGCAACGAAAACATGTCGCCTTGGTGAGGGCTGCAACTCTGTAACTACGTGCAGTGTGAAATTCATTTGTATATCGTTGAGTAGTACAAAGTACCCATTACTCAGATCCTCTTAATTTGTGTCGCTAGATGGCGCCAGTGCCTCGTAACTCATTGCGCAGTTGGAACTTAAAGTTAACGTTTACTTGTAGACGTTTCACGTTAAACCAACGGCCGTGTACCCGAAACATCCCCCCGCTTATTTTAACATGTTTTTTTTTTGTTTTACCAAGAAATTCAAAGCGTTTAAAACTAGTGCCCATATTTCTTGCTATTGAACATCACTCAGGCAAGTATCTTGTATCTCACTGTGGCTACGGACATTTCTCCCCTCGTTATCCGAATCCATAAATGGAATCATAAAATTAAATTGGATCCATCGATTTCTAAGAAAAGTTAATAATATAATTTGATATTTAAAGCTATACCTAAGTTATGTTGCTCAATAGGATCAATTGAAATGGATCGTTAAGGAGGAATTGGCCATATTATCTGTTCAGTACTTCAGTACCCCTACCGTTAGGAATTATGATCTATTATATTATTTATTGCAAATCATAAATTAGAAAATTCATTACATAGCGTTGTTACAAAGGCGAACTTATCTCTAAGAGAGATCTTTTCCAGCCAACCTTAGCATAGGGTGTTTAAACTGAGATAACAGGAAGAAGGGAGAAATATTTATAACTACATAAAAAAGTACCTAATAATAAGATAATATACTTACAAATACCTATATTTTATTTATATTTTAATAATATTTTTATATGTAGCCTATATTCGTCCCACTGCAGTATACAGGAGTTCTCTCAGTGACAGAGAGAGCATGGGCTTAATCACCACGCGTGCCCACAGCGGATTGGCAACTTCAAGCGCTGAGGTATGTCAACACCTCAGATACTCAGGTTTCCTCACGATGTTTTCCTGCACAGCTAGCGAGTGGTATTACTACTATAACTTCACAAATGTACGTAACTTAGAAAACAAAGTAATTGGTACATGCCGGGATTTGGACCCACGATCTCCCGATGAGAAGCCGGCGTTCTACGGCTTATCTCATTTATGAAAATTTGATTCGTTAAAACACTCCTCAAATGCATATTACAGGGGTACAGCCTGTGGTGAAGGAAAATACTACCACAGACTGTTAAAACAGCATTTTAGAGAAATCGTAACTGTAACGCAATGTAGTCAAATTAACGTCCAGTGTATGGGGGCTGTCCATTGGAAGTTAATTGACGTCGACAGACAAGTCTGCCGCTGTGCAATTTACCTAAGACATCAAGTGGGTTGGTAATCATCAGCCATTTAGTTAGAATATCGTTAACCATATGACTACGCCTTTTGGATCTATTCAGTTATCGTTTATGACACAAATAATTAATTAAAATATACGCGTCGAATTTATAACCTCCTCCTTTTTTGAAGTTAGTTAAAATAACTTTATACTCGGGAAAATGGGTTTCTATTCATTACATTATACCAATAATTTTGTTATTATTAATAAACTAGCCGTCCCAGCAAATTTCGTACCCCCACAGAATCCGTCTATACGATTCTTGTTGCCATGAAAACGCAAGAAATGTCTTAGAGTTTGGCTTGGAAAACGGTAATGGTAAATCCCACAGGAAGGCACTATCGGAATATCAAGTATCCTATGTCTCAATTAAGATCTTTCTCTATCTGTATGCCAAGTTTCATGTAATTCCGTTCAGCCGTTATTGCGTGATTGAGTAACAAACATCCAAACATCTTCACAAACTTTCACATTTATAATATTACTAGCTGTCCCGGCGAACTTCGTACCGCCACAGAATGCACAGCGCCATCTATTTTTAAAACACAACGTTTTCTCCCACAACGCCATCTATTTTAAACTTAAAATAAATATTGTCCCACGGGAACGCATTAACGGGATATCAAGTATGCTATGTCTCAATTCAGTCTTTGTCTATCTGTACGCCAAGTTTCATGTAAATCCGTTCAGCCGTTATTGCGTGATTGAGTAACAAACATCCAAAACTCCAAACAGGTTCACAAACTTTCACATTTATAATATTAAGTAGGATAAGTAATAATTACGGCCTTATTTATAAATAGCCCGATTCCTCTAAAGCACTCCTAAGAGGCAGTTTATTTAGTCTGTGGTTACGACTTTTCCTTGTAATATCTCCACATCTATAATACCACACACTATTTTAACTAATCGTGTTGTTTATACGAATTATTCATATAATTTTTTGGTCCTTTAGACCCATTGTTAAGCTTCCTCGAAAGGAAAAACAGAACTCTTATAGGATAATTTTGTTTTCTAATCGTATATTAATTATTATTACAATCTGAAAGTTAAAAACTGTTAATAGCTGCTACTTGACACCTTAGTATAAAAAAACCAACTGACAACTGTTGACAGAACAATCGAGGTAACGGGGTGATAACTTTGGCCTTTGATACGATTTATGCAGCGTCCAGTGCCACCTTCACACACACTAGATGGGTGAAGGGACCACTCGGACCCTGCAGTGCCAGGGACATGGTTTTTTAGATGGAATAGGCTTGCTCAGCACCTATATCATCCTGACAGCTTTAGTCGGCCTTGTTCAAGGAAATACAATTCAATACGTGTGGAGTCAACCAAACCGCTGGTTTCCTTGTGTGCATGTAGTATTGCTTCTACAAATTCTTTGAAAATAAACAAAGTCATAATGCCCGCATTGGGAATCGCGCCTGGGTATCTCGCCTCTGAGTCCATTGGTCTACCCACTAGGCTACCACCGCTTCTAACGGGGTGACAAAAGATTTAAAAAAATAGTTGCACCAATATTTTTTCATAAGAAATGGGATGAAACAATTCAAGCTAGTTACGGTCGGAGCGTAATATCGGAAAAAAATATTCTGCATTTTTGCGGATATTCTTAACATAGATACATAATTAAACATAGTGGATCGACGCTGGACCTTCCTGCTAATATTATATGATACTCGTAGGTAATTTGCGTAAGTTTCTGAAAGTTTGTTCTTTTCGATGTTTGTCACTCATGTCTGGCATAAACAGTTGGAGGGAATTTGGCTCTCTTTACATGTAACTGGTCTCCTTGGAGCGTAGACGATCAGTGGCCTAATTACGCTCACCAAATCCTGAGCGATTCCAATCGTCTAACTGTCAAATGCCATACTAATTTGACAGTTAAACGATTGGAATCGCTCAGGATTTGGTGAGCGTAATATAGGGGCTGGTGTTGACGAAAAAGCCTGCACATAGGACAGCAAACCTAGCGGGTCATTCTCTAAATAGTCGACAACCAGCTTAGAGTGGAAAATGTAAATTACGAATGAATTTCTTACGCCAAAACGTAAATGTCCCCGACCGAAGTATACTCCAGCTAAAAGGACTGATGTCCATGCCCTGGATATTATACATTGATGGATATACCCTGATGACTTGTCGTACTAAATCTAAAAAACAAACTGTGAATGCGATTCATGCGACTCTTTTATTTGTGTAAAGATGTTAATATTATTTTTGCTGCACTAATTTAAAGACTGAAAATTCCACCCATGCCGGGACTTGAACCCGCGACCTGTGGCTAACCGTGCCAGCGCTCTCCGAACTGAGCTAATGGGCAAGTACAGGCATCGGCGAAATTTCGAGCCTCTTTACTGCACTCAAAAGTTAACTAAGCATCTTAAACTCAAAACCTCAACGACTTTTCCAATCCTGTGCGAACGAAACTGCAGGCCTCGCTACGGAGGACGTAAAAAGCTAGATTTAGTTTAATTGCAGTTTTATTGGCACGACATCGTCCGCTCCAAAGCCGTCACTTCGACCACCGGCGGGTGCTCCGAGTGGCCTCTAACGGAGCCTTTTCCTGCGGCCGCGCAGGCCATAAAACAAGACGATATCAAATAACTACCCACTAACTACCTACTTAATGAATATGGCACAGTGTAGCTGTCGTACTCCGCTGTCATTCCCCAAAGCGGCGCATCTTCAAACAAATGATTCATATTGATTTAGTTGAACAATATTTTTAATGTACGTAATTAATAGGTATTAGACCATATTAGATACGAAACAGCGTATAACATTGTACATTGATATTCAGAAAACAAAACAGAATATAAATTATATACGTAAAAAATGAGATTCCAGAAACCAATCTTACAAAAAATGCATTAATCTAACAGTAACTCGTTGTTAGAAAATACTAAATTGCCTCAATTTTTACGATTATCGAGTTTTTCAATACCTAAATGGTTATAACTGGAATAATATACTATCCAAAAAATGCGTACAAAAATCTTACAATTTTTCATGTTTCATTCAGAAAAATATTTTTTTTAAGAATTTTTGGTCCGTGTCATTTTCGCACTTAAAGAAAACATTTTTCTTCTGAACGAAACATTAAAAATTGTAAGATCCCACTTACCTAACTCATTGTTTTGTCCGTACGAAGGTCGCCATAGTAAAAAAAGGATATGCCAATCAGCGTCTGGAGCTCGCTGAATGTTGAATGTTGACAGCACATGGTTGACGTGGTATACATCCATGCACTCTACTCCTTTCCGTTACGGGCGACTTTGCAACTAAAATGTAGGGGTTGACGTGCTGTCGACTGTACGCCAGACGTCCAGCCCCTCTACTCTCGACGTTACCGTGTTCAAAGTGCGTCACAATTGAATGCAATAAGTCAGAAATAACGACTTAGTAAACGTTTTAGTTGTAAGAAATAGCATTGAACTTATTGGATAACTTCAAGCTTCAGAGATAAATGTTCTCAATTGTAATGCAAGTTAGCTAAATTGGCGTCGAGAGTAGAAAGAGGGGCAGAGCCGCGTTTCATGAAACTACAATTACGTAGTTTATCCTTGAGTATAAACTATGAGTTTATTGTGAAAATTGGATGTACGTTGTACAATAACGGTCTTATTTATAAAAACTCTATTCCTTGAAACACTTCAAAAACGCTGATGAAAATAGTCTGTGGTAGATATTTTACAAGGAAAATATGTAGCCACACATTAAATAAACACAGTTTTAGATTGGACTTAGAGGAACCATGTTTTCATAAATAAGACCGTAAGTGTTTTGTCTGTGTGGCGCCAGATTAAGAATAGCGTCACTCCATCACATCCCGTAGATGTCGTAGACGGCGACTAAGGAAAAAAATTACCAGGAGACGGGCAGCAGCGTCTTCTTGAGATTCAAACCTCGTACTGCGTTCGCCAACCCGCTTGCCAAGCGTGGCGATTTTGGCAAAACCCCTCATGGTCATATTCGAAGCTTGGAAAACCATGAGGGAGGCCTATGTCCTGCATTGGGCGTCAAATAGCTGATGATGATGATGATGATGAATTGTTTTGTTGCCTACCTTCACATTCCCAAGTTGGAAAGGCTTACCCTCGGTTTCTCGTACACTAACAAGCTGTTAATCTTTTGTTAACAGCTGTCAGTGCTTTTGTTTTGTATGCACTTTGGTCAATTGACAGCTGTCGAGAAACAGGGGGTTAAAAGCTCTCTAGTCGTAAAAGAGCAGAATCATGGCCTGGCAAACCAAGCTGAGCGAAATTTCTCAGTGCAATAGCTGTTACAAGCCAACCCGTTGGTAACTATGGAGTGCTTAACTACTGCTAGTTTATTACTACACGCGCACACAAAATGTCCACTCCAGATATTCTACTCAGTATTTCGGCTGCCTTAAGCCACTTTTAGGCACTGCATACTAACTTGCGACGCAGTTGTACAAGGCAAAATAACTTGTTACACTTGCACTAAGCAATACAAATGAATATTTTTTTAACATCCTCCCACTGTTGTTGTTCATCTCATGTTAAATTAAGGATTTTTTGTGGAGATCAAATAAATATGCGAAACTTTTTTGCAAAAAGTGGATTACAAATCTCTCAGTCATGTCAATAGTGATTCTTAGGACTCATGACCGACCTGGGACTACATAGCATTTCTGTCGAAAACGGCAGTTTTTAGTGGAACTGCTATCTAGTCCTTGGTTTTGGGGTGTGGGTCGTGGATCCCAAAATCACTACTTTCGTGATTAAAAGAGTTCACGCCCTAGCGTCATTCTCAGTTAACCTTCTGCTTTACACTCTGTCGTGACACGGGTAACTGCGCCAGTGATAATGGGCCCCGAAGTAGGTTGCGGCTGCAATCACACTGTCTTCTTTTTAACTTATGACTGTTATGACAAATAGTACCGATCGCCGGGCGCCTTCCGTTCAGTGGGCTAATGGGACAATGAACACCCTGTATGATTAAGTGGTGTTGGCGATGGAGCTTTGATGGGTGTAAATACGTTATAATGTATACTTGTAACGTGGTTATTAACAGGTTTTGTCTTATCTTAGAGACAAGCAGAGAGAGAGAGAGAGAGAAAGAGAGAGAGAGAGAGAGAGAGAAAACAATAGTGTAAAAAGGGGAATTCGAGAGTTTTAAGGACACCAGACATTACACTGACCCACTCGTTTGCAAACGAAATAACGAAACGTTTAGGTTAAAATTTATTATAGGAACGAGAGTTAGATCCTAATATTATTTATTATTAATATTTTATTGCAAACTAAAATAATGTACAATATGGCGGACTTAGTGCAGTAAGCCTTTTCTACCAGTCAACCGCAGGAGGTGGAAGAAAGATGCGTAAGGTGGTATGCATGCAAAAAAAAAAAAAACCGGCGAAGTGCGAGTCAGACTCGCGCACGAAGGGTTTCGTAACATTATCTATACAAAATTAGACACAACGATCGAGAAAAAAAGGCAAAAAATCACGTTTGTTGTATGGGAGCCCTCTTTAAATAGGTACTTATTTCATTTTAATTTCATTATTTTTTTTTTTTATGAAACTTTTTTCAAATGGTTTCTATGATGTTCTTTTTTTAAAAAATGTGAAACATTTGAATATCGACTTTCAATTGTTTTTGTTATTCAATTTAGATAAGAAAGATGGATACTGCGAAAATTCGAGTGATTTTTGAATACGAGTTCCGACGCGGAACTAACGCGGCAGAAACAGCCCGCAATATCAATGCTGCGTTTGGAGAGGGGTCTACTAACATGTTACATGTTACAATTCGATCCAATATTCCTTCATTTCTGTACCGGTTCAACAAGGCAACACAAGTTTCAACACGCGTTTCTTTCTGCAGATCAGTCAAATCATGAGGCACCCATTTTTCGTATTTTTTTATTTTATTGATTTGACGCAAGTGAGTCAATATTGTGGGTAAGGTAACGTTAAACCATGCCGCTAATTCCTGGGTAGTTTGACTAGGATCGGCTTCCACTATCTCTCTTAATTCATCGTTATTCACCTGTGTGGGCGGTCTTCCTCGTGGCTCGTTCTTTAAGTCGAAATTTCCATCACGAAAGCGTTTAAACCAAAATCGCACGGTGCGTTCATTAGTAGACCCCCCTCCAAACGCAGCATTGATATTGCGGGCTGTTTCTGCCGCGTTAGTTCCGCGTCGGAACTCGTATTCAAAAATCACTCGAATTTTCGCAGTATCCATCTTTCTTGTCTAAATTGAATAACAAAAACAATTGAAAGTCGATATTCAAATGTTTCACATTTTTTAAAAAAAGAACATCATAGAAACCATTTGAAAAAAGTTTCATTCGAAAACCTCAAACCATGAAGATTCTATGTCAATTCAAAGAACCTATTGCAATAAAACGGCAATTTCATACTTTAACCCCTATTAGTAGAGGACATACAGCTCATGATAAGGTGCTAGCGGAGGTTGGGGTAGGAGGAAGGAAGAATATCATCATCATCCGCCATTTGACGCCCACTGCAGGACATAGGCCTCCTTCGCAGTTTTCATAACCATGAGGGGTTTTGCCATAATCGCCACGGTTGGCGATCGCAGTATGTGGTTGGAATGTCAGGAAGAGGCTGCTGCCCGTCTCCTCGTAATTGATTTCCTTAGTCGCCTTCTACGACATCCACGGAAGGAAATGGAGTGACGTTATTCTTTATCCGGCGCCACACGAAGAATATAATAATTATTTTCAAAATGAGAAATTAAATAAAATACCGTTAATTATATAAATTTTTAATGCTAAGTGCCCTTCGATGTTTTTCTATCAGGTACATTTTGTTTTAGTAACTTTTTGAATGGTACATAAATTCCGTTTTACATTTGAAATGGTCTAATCTAATGAAATGTTACCGTACAGTCATTTCAGACATTGGCAAAGTCTTCATTTTAGATTTAAAATTTATCTTTTACTTGTACTTCAATTTGAAAATTTTTTAAGTAACTTAACTCGTTTTAGTTCCAATTACTCCATTTGGAGTCACATTATGCCCTCGACTTTGACATCCGTGACTCCACAGTCCAGAAGTCACATACATAAAACAGAGTCTAGTTTGTCTCAGTGGATTAGTTAGTACACAAATATTGGCATGGAATTGTACGTAATGTCGACGCCTCACTTGGCGTTGCCACTCTTATTTGCATATTTGAGAAATAATCATTCATTGCCGGGTTTTGCTGACAAATCTTGCTGATTTTGTAAAACCTGCAATGTGTTACAGGTTATTTAAACCTCTTCAATGAAGAATGTGATCGTGTTAGTGCCACGTCCATTTGTAAGACCTACAGAGTGTTTAAGAAAATATTTATTTATCTTTTACGAAAATTTCAGCTCTAGTGATTCCTCAATTTGAATTTCCAGTATGAATTATAAATTTTCCGCATCTTCGTTCTAAACTAGCTGGGTCGATCCCCAATAGTTTATTTCACGCCTTATTCTTCCCTCTCTGCAGCATGATTTGCACTGGAGTTGGTCTGGCGTTGCGCTTTGGCTCCTCCACTTCTTCTTTCGACTCCTCAATCTCACTGGCTTCACCGACGCGACTGGGAGAGCTCAAGTTGGCTTTCTCTGCAAATTAAATAAACAACATAACATAGAAACACTGCTGTATCCCGGTGGGGCAGGCAGACCAGGGTTTTCCACAGATCTTCTTTCGCTAAAATGCGCCCAAAAACGGGGTGCTGTGTCATAACTAGTTGGAAAACTTGGTTGCCAAAGCGGCCGAGAGCCAACGACTAATGATAGTTGATGAACCAATTTAAATAATGACATTAATGGTAATAACAACTTCCACGCTCATCTTCCCAAACTAGGAACTGCAATTGTAACCAGAGAAGAACATCACGAACATGGACATGTCGTAGCCATATCATAGAATTGACCATATCATGATGTGGTAAGCCATATCACGAAATGTATCCTTTTCATGAAAAGGCCAAGTCAAACTGGCCGTATCATGAAATGGCTTAGCCAGATCAATGAGCGACCGACGTTTGACGATTTGAATAGCGAAATGCATGACTATTTCATGATGCGGCCAAACGTTAGCGGCCATATTATCCAAGTATTTATTAACGAAGTATTTCCATTATCCACCGTTAGAGGCGCTGATGTTAGTTTGTTGTGTATTTCTACCATGGCGGCGACAGAAAATATTTCTAGTGAGGCCAATATTCTCGTAAATACTGTGCAAAATGAGGAAAGTAGGGTAGCAATCTCATTTTGTTGTTATCATTGTACCGCATTGTATTTTACGAGTGATAAAATATAAACTGTTGCTTCTTTTATTGGTATTTTATTCAATCTAAAAGGTTCAAATGCACCAAAACACTAAATACGTTAGGCATCTTCAATCTATTTTTCAGCTCAATGCAGTAAATATGTCAAACTTAAATCAGGTTGGTGCATGGAAAAGTCATGGGGCCTAAATTATGATATGGCAAAACGTAGATTACCATATCGTCAAACGTTGATGCTCAAACGATACGGCCAGTTTGACTTGGCCTTTTCATGAAAAGGGCACATTTCGTGATATGGCTAACCACATCATGATATGGCACAATCTACGATATGGCTACGACAGACATACGCAGACGCTAGACCAACAAGGCAGTCCCATAATAATACTAAATTTGGCTATCAGTCTGCATTGCTTGCTTGTGAATCGGCTCCGGAGGGATCGGAGGGACTCCGGCTGAGCAAAGCGCACAGAAGCGCACGCCTCTTGGCTGGCGCTGCATCCACCTTGGGCACCGGCCTGTTAGGAGATCTTACCAAGCATTATTTCCTTGTGAATGGGCTTGAGCTTGTGGCTGGGCTTGGAGGGGTACCGGCTGAGCAAAGCGTATGGAACCGCACGCGTCTTGACCTTAGGCATCGTGTTGCAAGGAGACTCTACTAACCATTGTTTGCTTGTGAATCGTCTTGAGCTTGTGGCTGGGCTTGGAGGGACACCAGCTGGGCGAGGCGTACGGAGCCGCGCGCGTCTTGGCTGGGCTTGGCTGGCGCGTTCGGGTTGGGTATCGGCCTAAACATAGGAGGTTGGAGTTTTAAATAAATTTACATATATGTTTAAAATGTTTCCATTGACCTATGTCTACATTATCCTATCAGTGGAAAACAACTAGAAATAGTACAGATGAGAGAGATATCTATGATATCTCCTTATTATTTTACTTCGCTAAAGCAACTTGTAAAAAGACTACCAAGTGACTAGCTAAATAAGTAAATAGACAAGTAGGTATCCAGAGACAAACGAGAGCTGTATCGTCAATCATAAGTACAATTTTTTATCTCTGGATAGTTGCAAATGCCATAGAGCAACGACTGCGGCGGAGCCTACAATATGTGTAATGTGTTTGGCCCGTATGTATGTAAGTATGTCAGATTCTATGTTCTCTCATAACTCCTTAACCAATAGACAGATTTTGACAAAATAAGATCTCAATATATTCGTCGTGTTTGCGCAAGTGTCATAGGTCACATAAAGTCAGCTTGAATCTAACAAGCCAAACATTGAAACTGAAATACACAATAACCAATAACCCGATTGCTGAACATCAACTACTAAGCAGGCGGGACCCGAATTCACCAATGTAACTCTTTGTGAAGGATCTAGGTTGATCTCGCCTGCTTGGTTGTTAATGCTCAGCAGTTGGGTTATTGGTTATTTTTTAATTTAGTTTTTATTACTGAACAGATTTTACCGCTACATAAATAGATAGACAGAGCTAACAGATAACGTTGGCGCAAGCTAGCCTAAGTCAATACCACTGCTCAATACTTGAAAGAAAGAAGGACAGACATTGATAGGATTCTGTTCAAAAACCAAAATAAATCAAGTTATAAGTAGAGCTTGTAGCCAACTTACTGGAATCCATAACCTGGTTCCTGAACGAAGTTATACCCAGACAGCTGCTGCTGATTGAGGAGGAACCCTGGATGGCCTTGCAGGCCAACTCGCTGATATCCCAGGAACGGCGAGTAAATCGGCTGGCCTGTCGATGGGTCTACGAGGATGGCGTTCTGGTAACCTGGTAAAGATGGATAACATGTGGATTAGTGGCTAGGAGACTATATGAACTCTAGATTATTGAGTGGAACTGACTGGCAGATGCAGTATATGATGCCCCCTCCCCTAAGGCACGCCACTTCTTTCCATCCTCCGCCATCCCCATCCAGCCACTGCAAGCAATCACTCTTATGGCAGTGGTGCTCCTATGACGTTTCAATTCAATTGAAAACTGCAAACTGAGAGCAGAGAATAGTCGCCTGAGTCAAGCAGTAAATGAATATAGGGTTATATTCTTTTTGTTGCACTAACCCGTGCTGAGGAAAATTTTAAAACCCTATTTAGAGGCTAAAACTTCTTGGACCCGCGACCTCTGGCTAACCGTGCCAGCGCTCTCCCAACTGGGCTAATGGGCAAGAGCAGGCATCGGTGAAATTTCTAGCCTCTTTACTTCTCAAACTTCTCAAAACTTACAAGTGATGTAAATTGCTTCGGCCAGATGTCACTGCTTGTACGCTGGCACGGTTAGCCAGAGGTTGCGGGTTCAAGTCCCGGCATGGGTGGAATCTCCAGCCTCTAAATAGGTTTTTTTTAGAATATACGCGCTCTGTGGCACCAAAATTCTTTACAAACGTAGGTTGGTTCTAATTTTCAAAATGCAAATTGTAATTGGAATGGAACTATACAGATATATTAAAATGATATACATTAAGGTTTGCAAATGCTCACACAAAGGTCGACTCACGCCAAGTCATTGGATAAGTAACAGTGACAGGGTTGTCAGTAATACAATTTATCTATGGATAGTTCTGCAAATACGTCTTTGGACTTATTCAATGGATAGAGCTAGCCTCTGGATAAACAGACAGCGCAGTCAGATAGTGTTCTATCTGCTAGCGCAATCAGATAGCGCAATCAGATGGTGTTGAAAATTGTCAAAAAAAAGCAAGAACATCCTTGGAAAAAGTGAGACAATTTGAATAATATCAGTTATTTGCAAAAAGCTCGATATTTTTCTCAACATAAAAACGATATGAACACCTCGATATGTGTCATTGTAATCCTTACTCATATTATAAACGCGAAAGTTTGTTTGTATGGATGGATGTTTGTTACGCAAAAACGGCTGAACGAATCCGGATGAAATTTTGCACAGATTATTCAGAAAATTTGCATAGATTAGTCTGGAGTAGCACATAAGCTATTTTTTGTCCCGGAAAATACACATTAAGATTACCACGCGAACGAAGTCGCGGGCAACAGCTAGTATATATATATATAAAAAAAACCAAACCGGCTCGTATTTTAGATAATACATTTTGAGTTACAATAACAATACATTGGTATCTGCTAAAATATTCTCCAATTATCTCTAACTGGCAAGAAACTGTTATAATTTTATTATTTATAAGCATTTGGCAATGCCTGTCCATGCCAATAAATAACTAAACTTGTTTTTTTATTAAACGTCGCATCGAACTGTGAGTTTTCTAAAAGTCTACTTTTGTATCAAACTTATTTCTTAATAACATAATTGCATAAGTAAGTAGGTGAATAACAGCCGTAAGTTTTTATAAATAGATTGGTACACATTACAATTCTAATCAATGTTAAAAAAAACTAGCAATATCAGGCCATAGAGATTATAATACTGGCCAGTCACAAGATTTAGTGAAAAGCTACAAAACGGTAACATTCGCAATTCAAATAAAAAAAAAGATGCACTTTTTAATTTTATTTATCTACTACGATTTATCCGACTGACAGTGACATAAGGTAGTAGAGTTGTTTTTCTTGTTTCTTGTTGAAATTGTAACCAGCCGATGTCGACAAATTCTGCCAAAGTCACGTCTTGACACGAAATTGGCAAACTTTCTTTTAATGAGGCGACTGCAGCACCAGTACTAGTTGTCACGTAGTGTAGATGAACTCTACCTATTTATCGTCCTTTGAACTGACAACCAAGTTTTTTTCAATTTCACATTTGACGATAACCGTAACTGAGTGACATCGTTGGACTATAAAATATATATGTATTTTTATATTGCATCTTGATTTGTTTTAAATTGTAATAAGATACATTTATTTTAATAATAAAAAAAAATGCATGTATTTTTATATAGCTGAGCGCTATCGTGCTATATTTCTAGTAATTATGAACTGCCTATTTGTGGATGTCTGTTATTGGCCTTGTGAACTGTTTCTTTATTATTGTAATCAAATTATTTGTTTTCGCTGTTGATATCCTCAATAAAATAAAATAAAATAATAAATAAAACGTTAATACAAAGTTCGCCGAACAGCCTAAACTATCAGTCCGTTGATATCGTGTCGTTCAATGGAAAACCTTCCATTGTTATGAACCCAACGATCTCCAGCCAGAATTCTTTGTTAAAGTAAACAAACCTTGAACTCCTTGTACACCAGCCTGCACATAGCCCGGGTTGGCTCCAACTTGCACGTAACCAGGGTTAGCACCACCTCTGTATCCAGGGTTGCCAGAGATTTGCACGTAGTTAGGGTTGCCACCAGGGACTTGCGCGTAGCCAGGATTCCCACCAGGGGCGGCGGCGACCACGTAGACCGGCTGGTAGCCACCGATGGTGCCAGGGCGGTATCCGGGGATCGGCATGTGGACAATGTAGACACGTTGGCCCGGGGCTAGCCCTGGGATGTTCGGTTGGGCTGGCGACTGGAGGAGAGTTAGCAGATTAATCTTCTTTTTTTTGTCCGTTAACAGTTTGCTAATGAACTGTTGACGATTGTCTGCTAACAGTTTGTTGTACGATGATGGTTTTAATGACGTTTTAATCCTTGGTCATGAAATCATTAAAACCAACTGGGAAGTGAATGTTAACTGTAAATAAGTATTTACATGTCAGCTACTGGGGCAATACGCTTGTTCCTTAATTAATATACCTTATTTGCCTGCCAGCGCTGAGGGATCACTTCCTCAGCACAACGCTGAGTCAGCTGCCTTTTGTTGCAACGTAGATACACCACAGGCTACATCTATGGTCCTGTTTTATTTATTCGTTTTGTCTGTTGTGTATTTAGTTTTCTTTCTGTTGTTGTGCATATTATGTTACTTATGTGCTTATTTTGTTATTTGTTATTTGAATATACAGAGTATTTGAGAATTTTCCGAAATATCGACATAATATTCTTTCATGAGGTTGTTGATATCTAATTTTGCTCTCCCAAATGTATGAAACAGATGATAGGTTTTTCATATATTGGAGTTGGTTTCGTAATGGACGTTGTTTATTTGTTGATTAGAAGAACCCCGGACCTTCTGGAAAAAGTTGGGAATATGCATACTTGTGGGTCAGGTCGGCAGGAGCCCGTTAATGCTAATGGCGAGAGACCGCGGCACAGAAGTGGACAGAGATGGGCTGATGAAGAAGAAGATGATGATAATTCATACTTGCTGTGGGGGCTGTTGCGGCTGGATGCCCCCGGGCAAGATCTCCACCTCGCTGTCTGGCTCAAGGTTTTCCAGTCGCGACGGCGTGTTGGGACTTCCGTTTGCTTCTGAAAGATTTGAAGACCTATGTTTCATGTGGATACAATGTCAGTGTTTAATGAAGTTCAAGGCCCAAAAGGGGGACTGAACAAGTGTGCCTTTAAAATTTGAAGAGAACCCTCAATTCGTCTGGGATACCATCATCAGAACCGGTTATGATGACCAAGGGACAATCTGGGAAGTCTACCCTTTCAAACAAAAAAATAATTTTTCAAAACGGTCCACGCGAGTTCAAGTAAATGGGGAACATACATAAAAAATGATTCCGACAATCGAGAACCTCCTCCTTTTTTGAAGTCGTTCAAATAAAACCGTCAGAGAAATGAGATTTTCTACTTTAGTCCGAAAGTTCTCAAACAGATGGCGCTGTACGTCGTTATTATCGTGAGACGGCATTTTGTATACTTCTGTACATATAAATATGTAGATTTTATTTTAATACGTCAGTATCGTCGGTCGTCTGGAATAAATTGCTATTAGCAATAAGGCTGCCAATTGTACTGTGTCGTACACCAGGAAAAAACAAATATATGTTTGTGTTGTAGTAGTTTTACAAAAAAGTAAATGAGCGAGGGTTGGTAGCCCATGAACTAAATGGACTAACTTTGTCTTGGTTGCTTAGTCTCGACCTACGTCAATAAATGTTTTCTATTCTATTCTTCTAAATAACTCACATTGGATGGAATAGGTTTCTAGTTTATATACCTCTACAAACCTTGTTTCTGTTGCGATTGTTGGTTGTAGTAGTTTGCCACTTCAGGATTATCCAAATAGAAGTTACTCAATCTGGAAACATAGGACAATAGCACAAATTAACACAATAATTGGCAGCAGTGGCGGCAGTGGCAATATTAGCAGCGAAAGTGTTATATTGCTTCTGCCGTGAAAATCCTACCATAATATAACTGTTCGTTATGTTACGAATCTGCTCTACTTTACTGTAAACCAAAAGAGTAAGTACTAATATAATCTATATTAATAGATCTTAAACACTAATATACATAAACACCCTACATACGTCTCACTGTAGAGCACAGGCCTTCTCTCAGAGAGAGAGTATGGGGTTACTTAATCACCACGCGTCCCCATCGCAGATTGGCGATTTCAAGCGCTGCAGTATGTCAGACACTCAGGTTTCCTCACGACGTTTTCCTTCACGAGGCGTTAGCCAGTAGTATTGCTACTACAACTTCACAAATGTACATAATTTTGAAACCAAAGTCATAGGTGTCTGACTTGCCTGCACTGGGAATCGATCCTGTGTCTCTCGCTTCCGAGTCCAATGTTCTTTCTATTCGCTAGGTCGCTCACCGCTCTAATAAAATCCGTACTAATAAAAATAGCATTTTTAATGTCGCGATGCTCATATATACTCATATATATTATACTTTATTATTAAAAGCGATAATTACGGACAACCTCGTGGCGCAGCGGTAGTGCATCTGCATACCATGCGAGAGGTCCTGGGTTCGAATCCCGGCTGGGGACAAAAAAAAACCCCGGGTCTTGGATGTTTACATGTCTATGATGTCGTTGTTTTTGGTTCCCACGACACAGGGTATCCTAGGGGGCCAGAAGCAATGTATGTGCCTGTATGTAGATTAACGTCTATGTTTATAAAAAAAAAATTATAACAAATAAAAATCACGCGCCTTATCACCGAACCTGACCGTGGACGTAGTGAGTGGTGTATGTCGACCCGCTGCGCAAAACTAAAAGTGATTTGATGGTAGATCACCTACCCTCACTACAATAATTGACCGCACTCGACACTTCTGTCTACCCCTGAGCACGGCAACGTTGCCGAGACGTCTGGAATTGTGTTAACCACATTTTACCTAATAAATAATCCCGATTAGACCCGTTTAATAAAAGGAAAGGAAGAATAATAGGTGGACGTTCATGAACATGACAACTATAGAGTCTTACTGCTGTTGCTGCTGCAAATATGCTGGTCCTTGTGGGTACTGGGTCTGCACGCGTCCCGACCCCGGGTGCGGCGGCGCGGCAAGAGCTGGCATGCATAGCGCGCCTAGTAACAACTGAAAAAAAAACGTGACTATTATGTTATTATTATTATGTAAGTACTAAAGAGAACCTAGATGAATCTGTTGAATTTTTGATCTCATCAGGCGGGATTCGTGAGAGACTGAACGCACTTGAAGGCAACCGAAACCGTGTGCGAGTGCCAATGAGTTGATATATTGAATAAAGTGTTTATTTCTTTCCAAATTTATAAATAAAGTACAGGGGCTGGATCCTCCTAGAAAGTATAAAATGCCTGTGTCAGGAAGGCCCGCTCTTCCACAAATATAGCAAACTAAGAAATATTACAAGAAATTTGCAAACATTTCGTTTAACGAGACGTAGAGGTTTGTAGTCCCGAAAACGAAAGCAGCTTCTTTCCTATCTTTCAAATCACGAACAGGACTCTGACCTTAGCCATTGAATTTTAAATGCCTTAGCTAATCTAAGCCCATCTCCATCTCACAACACCGATTAGAATTCAACTCTCGCTCGGAGCAGTACGTACCTTGAGCGAGGTCTGCAAAGGCCGATCGACCGGAAAATAATACTTACTAATAGAACCAGAGTCGCTTATGTCATGCGGTACAGATTGCGATGATGTATCATATCTTGCATGATAGGTCAGATTCAGGGGACAAAAGGGACAACAAACAAAATGATGCTCTAGTAACAACATGACGTAGGCAGATCCAGGTTCAAAAAAATTGAACTGAAATATAAATGAATTGAGGTCACTTTTCTATAGACGTATACTTCATTCAATTCAATTCAATTAAATTCAAATATTTTTATTCATTGTAAAAACAGAATGTTTACTTAATGAACGTCAAAGTTGTCATTGCACACATAAAAGACGTACAGAAACCACAAGCTTCCAAAATAAAAAAGTGTAAACGGCGGGCTTTCTTCAGAAATGTTACACGGCGAGCTTAATTCAGCAGAAATCTATCAGAATTCTATCATAGTCGATGAAACCTTAACATGACTGTATCTATTTTTCATATAACATACACAACCTAACCAGCGTATGTACAATGTACATGCTACTGCGGGACACAGAACTTCTCTTAAAGAGTGAGTATGGATTTAATAATCTCTGGGATTGGCAATTTTAAGCGCTAACTTATGTGAACACTACAGACACTAACGACATGTACCCCCAGAGCAAGTGGAATTGCTAACGGTATACTCAGGTAACGGTGTACTACGTATACAAATGTATACATGGCCCTGAAAATCAGAATTGGAAAAGAAGTTCAAGATCACGAAATATATCGCTGAATTAGACTCGCCAGGGTAGCCTTCTCAAAACTAAGCTTCTCCTTCAAAATCAAAACATGGAGCCGTCAGAAAGCGTAAATCTTCAACCAGTGCATTTCACCACTCCTTACACAGGTACTAATCTAACCTAGGTTATAAAAAAAACTGTATTTTAGAAACTCCTAGTAAATCATGAAGTGATGGAAAAAAAACTGGTAGGAACAAGTCAAAGGGACAGACAAAACAGTAAAAGGTTCCAAGCACGTAGCAAAACTCTGATGTGGTTCAAAGCATAGCGAGGCACAAGTGACAATGGGCAGGACATGTAGCATAAAAGATACTCATAGCAGTGCTAGAATAGAGGCTATAGGACAAAATAATATGAACCGGAAGATCCCAAATGAGATGGAAAGAGGATATCGTGGCGTCCAACAACGAGATACTCACTGCACAAAAAAGATAACAATGAAGGAGGGATATGATGGTCGAAAATGGCTTAAGATAAGAGGGATGATAAAAATTTAAGTCAATTCAATGTATCTGCTAAACCTCTTGAGGACATAGGCGTACGTGGTATAAGAACACATTGCAAAATTTCCTTTGTTTTCCTTTGCTCGTTGCTTATAAACCAGGGTTGTAAAATTTAATTGCAATGTATCAGAATCTTTAAGGACTTTGGGACCTTATAAGTCCTGGCGCCAGTTATCCTTTCGAGCGGTTCAGTAAACACAAAGGCATTTACCGCATAAGATGATGCGCTGGTAATGTGACCAATAGATCAATAAATTAACAAACATCTACATATTTTACGGACATCGCCAACGATTATCTGCTTTGATCTATGTCTGACAGTTAAGGATAAGTGCTTTTAAAGAGCACCATAAATTAAGTAGAGTGTGAGGCTTTGCTTGCAGTGCAATTATAAGTATAAATAAAAGCAGCCAATATGTACCGAGTTATGTATAAAATGCGCAATTTCTGAGTCACCCCAACTAGGCGTTTGTTCTATGAGATTTTTCGATTTTTTTAATTCTCGTAATATACCTGAGGGCTTATATAATTTTACTAAAGTCACGCTTTATATTCACTAATGGGGAACGTGCGTCTTACTTCGATTGGAGTGACTTTGATACCATAGGAATCAACCTAGGAAAAAATTAAAAATAAAACGATAAAAATGTTTTTGTCGGGGTTTTCGGGGTCACAAAATATGCGAAAAATAAAGTTACTCTAATAACAAAAAACTTATTAGATTTCGTTTTGTCATTGAATTTTGAACGTTTTTTTATAAGGGTGTACATACATAAAAAAATATTTTACGAGATAACTCAAATATTGATAAACGCTTCATATATTATAAACGTTACGTTAGGGAGTGACGTCACAGTCTAAGGTCGATTTGTGTGGCGCATTTTAGTACCACTTGACGATATTGACTTGTAGCCTCACTAGTCTCACTACTTTATATATATTACACATTATTTACATTCACACTTACAAGACAAATCTTTTTCTATATATATATATATATATATATATATATATTTGTTGCGCGCCGCCACCGCAAGATGGCGGATCCTACGCAATGCCGGCGGCGGTATATATATATATATATATAGAAAAAGATTTGTCTTGTAAGTGTGAATGTAAATAATGTGTAATATATGTATAGTAGTGAGACTAGTGAGGCTACAGACTTTTCGACCGGTTATACATAAGCAGCTTATATACGTCCCACTGTCGGGCACAGGCCTTCTCTCAGAGAGAGAGTATGGGCTTAATCACCACGCGTGCCCCCCGCGGATTGGCGATTTCAAGCGCTGAGGTATGTGAATAGCTCAGACACTCAGGTTTCCTCACGATGTTTTCCTTCACAGTTAGCGAGTGGTATTGCTACTATAACTTCACAAATGTACATAACTTAGAAAACCAAGTCATGTACATGCCCGCACCAGGGATCGAACCTGAGTCTCCCACTTCCGAGTCCGAGGTTCTACCCACTAGGCTACCACCGCCGACCGGTTATAATATTACAAAAAGCATTAGTCGCAGAGAAAAAAAATACCACGTTTATTAATCTTTTAACGTGTCATCTCCCATTGTACTAAAACATTTTTAGTGCAATTTCTCCATTGTTTAAACACGTACTGTAAGTACTCAGTTGTGATTGTCTACAGTCCATTACTGTTGATTATCCATTGCATTGGAACAATCAACGGCAATGGATAGTACTGTTGATACTGACGTTAATACTGATTGAGTAAAGCCAGAACGTTAAAACCTGCAAACATGTGATCAAAGTTCCATGAAAGTGTAATGTGGGGTCTTAAAGTCACATAGAAATTAACCAACCACGAAGGCAAAGGAAAAGGATAAGAACACTTTGCGACCCCAAAACAACGGCCGGATGGAGTAAACAAAAGGCCTTAGAACAAACAATACGCAAAAAACAACTTAAAGTTAACACAAACGCGTAATTTACGTAATTTCATTATTTATTGCAAGCACCAACGGAAGAGCTTGACAAGAAGGGGCATGCCAAGTTGGTAACTATAAAAAATACCAGAAGAACAGCGTTGATGACACTTTGTACGAAAACAAATCTTACTATCTCATCTGCGGCCGGTGTGGGGTATTAGGCACAACTCTGGCAATATTATGTTATGGGACACGAAGGTTTACGATATTAATAATAAGGTCTTGGCAAGACTCCAAAGAATTCTGTTTTTAAAATTATATCTCACGAAAACTAAAGCGCAGGATTATTGTATACGCTTTTCGAGATTTCTTCTAAAGAAATTTAATTTAATGTTATGACTCCTTGTTGATGATGATATGACTCCTTGTGACTGACACTGAAAACAACAATGTGATGTGCCTTTTTGAGTAACTACGCACATCACATGCTTTGTATTGTTGTATTTGTTTGATTCAGAATAGCACTACAAATATTGCCTTTAATTTACAGTGGCGATATGTATACACTAATTAGGTACTTATGTAGTTTCCTTAAGCGTGACGAACAAAACCGTCTTGTCTACTATTGATGCTTCTGTGCAAATATTATGTGACTAGGGGCATGTCATGGAGGCAAATTAGTATGTAGCGGTCGTAGAACCTTCACCCACATTTCGATCGGTCATTGAGGCAGGATTTTATGGCATCGCCACTCTCTGAGATGGTTTCTAAATGCATTCCTAATTTGAAATTTTCTTCTTTCTTGCATCTATGGGACTTATTATTAATTTGAAATTGTATTCTTAGTTATTGCATCTAGCCAGCATCCAGTTAATTGTATTTTTATTTGCATATGAAGATAATAAAAAATAAGAATATGTTATCTGAAGAAGAGTAATTCCTGTTTCTTCGGTGGCCAGTATTTTATATTCTTCACAGTAATATTTTTTTCACCTCACTAGCTCGTAAAAGCTCTGTTTATCATTCGAAATCTGCGTGGAAAATCGCACTTTATCCGCTAGCGTGGAAAGTGTTTTTAAAATTCGAATATTTTTATTCAATAAAGGTTTCGTACAATAAATTACATATATATAGAACCTCATTGGTTTCGTAATAGTTTATATTCTCTGCAGCCAGTCCATTGATGATTGAAATGCAAATACTTATTTCATGTCATGCGCCAGCCTCATTTAAAGAATCGCACTGGCCGGCAAGAAAATTTGATTTAAAAAAAAAATTTTACTTTCAATATTACCAATTGTAGTAATTTTACTTTTAATTTTTGAAATAAATAAACAGTAATTTAATATTTATTAAAACTGTTTTTCTTGCACCTAACATTTTCCTCGCTTTAGTGAGGTGAAAAGTTGTGTGTTGCGCTCGGCAGCAAAGTTATTTAGCGTCTCGTACCTTTGAAACCCTCGCTACGCTCAGGATTCTATATTTGAACCACTCGCTTCGCTCGTGGCTCAATCCTAGAATCTTTCGCTTGCTCAGGTTTCAATACAAGGTACTCGCGCCAAAAATTTACTTTGCAGCCTTGCATAACAAATAACTATTTATTATGAAAAGATCACTTTCACATTGGTTCATGTAAAGCTGCGCTTCAAAACGATTTTGATGTACCTATATGATATAAACTTATTTATCACACATACGTACATTAAGTAACGCCTCTGTACCAGAGGGGTAGGCAGAGACAAGGGTTTGCCGCTTTCCACGATCCTAACAAACCTCTACTACTTAGCCTGCCTATTATCTCTTTACTTAATTAGTATGTCTAAATCAGTAACTCACATCTAAGAACAGTCAATAAGATTACAGATTACGCTAGTACAGCTAGTACTAGCTAGTATTAGTAGCTCCCCAACCAAAAGGCATTATAGTTTTTAAACACTCGTGTAAACAATTTAATGATTTGCTATTCTCAGAGGGATTTATTTATGGTCGTGCAAGGTATGTGTGCTGTTTTGTATGTATAATTAAATGGCATAGACCCTCGTGATTAAAAGAAGCGGTGTAATTGGTTCGCTGAATCGAGACGTTCTAGATGAAGACCACACAACAAATCTCAACTTAAAAATACCTAGTAGTTAGATGTCTAGATATCAAGAAACTTACAAAAATATAGACTATAGTAACGTGGACTCTATGCTGTATATCAGATTCAACTTAGGTTGCGTGACGAGCACTGTACAGTCAGAAACAACTCGACATACTCAGACCGAGAAACCTTTTACTTTCGTTTAATTCAATTCAATTCAAAAATTATTTATTGCACAAAGAGGTGTTTGTACAAAGGCGAGCTTAATACTAATAAATTCGTCCCTGCTTAGGCCGACTTGTGCTAACACTATCTGACAGCACTACACATTTATTTAACCAGGGGTAAGCGCTATCCAGTAAATAAGTCCAAAAACTTCTTGCACCACATTTTCAGAGCTATTCAAAGATACATAATTGAATGACTGACAACCCTGTCAATCGGCTATTTATTCGTTTATCCCAGGATACGTATTTATCTATTTCCTTACTTATCCAGTGACTTGGCTCTGGAGCGACTGGTCGCCCTTAGAGATATAATTATGTAGGCTTAACCACCACCCTTACCCACCGAATAAAAACATAGCGCAGACTCAGGTTCCTTGATATTTGGTAATATAACCAACCAACCAAGAATATACTTAGGTAAATACTTAGAATCCCATTGTGCTACTACAGGGCACAGGCCTTTCTCAGGAGAGAAAGCTTGAGGTATGACTATATTTATAACGAAAGTCGTTAAAAATATATTTACCCCTCGATCAGAATACAGATAGCAGTATTGTGTGACCGAGAAGCCAATAGTTTTCTAATTACTTTCTTTAACGTCTAATGTCTAACCCCAAACCTTCTCTTTTTGAGACTCAGATTGTCTTGCGATGTCTTACTTCATAATGTGCTGCTGATCGTACACCAAAATCACGCACTCCCCACTGTTGAATCAGGTTTTCTCACGACTTTTTCCTTCATACCTGACTGTACTCAAAAAAAGTCCTGCCGAAACAACAATCGTTGCCTCTACGTGACTCACGAAAGTGCACAGGGCATGGTTGAACGAACCCTTTATCACAGATTTACCTTTGTGCCGAAACAGTTTGAGTCACCGCCGTCGGACGCTACCCAAGGTCACGGGCAGATTCTTCGCAAGTGTTATATCGCCAGAGATTACCTTGGCATCGCCACTCTCGCCACTCGCATTCTTAATTTGAAATTTTCCTTTTTCTTGCATCTATGGAACTCATTCTTAATTTGAAATTGGGTTCTTTTTTATCACATTCAGCCAGTATAGTGCGAAGTTTTATTCATCTTTTTTGTTACTCTTTGGTTATAAAGTACTAGCTGAATAAAAATAATTTCAAGCATCATTAGATATGATTTCGTAGTAGAGTTAACTCCTCGATTAACTAACCTCCTCGAGTACTTACAGCTTTACCCAGAATTATTTCCGTTGTGTAGAAACTAAATCACAGGAGAAAACTGCCTTAACCTCTTATCACATGTTGTAGTGTTAAGTCCCAAACGAGCTTTTACTAAGTACCTATTAGATACAAAATATATGCATCCAGAGGATCAGCCTCAATATCACGCGCACCAAATCTTGCGGGGTTCCTAACATCTAGCTGTCAAATTCCATAGAAATTGCGATCGGTAACGTCAGGATTCTGACAGGATTTTGTGAACACATAACCTAGGCCTCAGTTTCAGCATAAAACTTAGATCGGCCTTACTAATAAAGTGCCTGACAATGCTTTTGAGTGTGTACTTCAAGACAAAACAGCTACCTCTTAAAAGAGTATAGGGAAGAGCGGGTGATCGTGCTCTTCTTCCACTATAAAGGGAAATTTCCCGCTAGGCAGATCATATGCCTGGGGACGGCCGGTCCAACTGATGTTCGTCGGACGTCATATTCATGGTATGTAATGTGAAACATTTTGCTTGCGCGATGCAGGAATGTTGGAGTTTATAGTGTGCGTGCAGAGTTGACATGTGCTTGCCACAAGAGCAAGAGCGCTTGATTAGGGTTCCGTAGTCAACAAGGAACCCTTATAGTTTCGCCATGTCCGTCCGTCTGTCTGTGTGTTGGTGGAGGCAAGTAATAGTGTGCATCGGCTGATATTTTTTTTCTATTCTGACGTTGTCAGTCTTTATTGTTTTATTACGCCTTTTCGGTCAGGCTGGTGATGTCGTTGTTGGGTTTTTTTGTATAATAAGACAATCAACTGAAAAATATGCTTACAATACTCGTTGACACATGGAACGATTCCTCTGTATTAATTTCGCAAAGTTTGTGGCTTTAACTTTCCCTCGGGTATATTGCTTTTCAAAGCTAACTTTTTCCAATCTGCCAGTGGAAAAGTAAGTCCAGAGAACCAGCTTGGTTGGCCATTAAAACTGGTAGCTTCTTGTTTATAAAACTATTACAAACTCTTCTTTTGGTATTTATCAAGGTTTTTAAGTACGTTCTAAGAAAAGTAAAAGCTTAATGAACTTAAAATATTAAGCACTTCCACTTAGAGGACAAGAAGTTTTATTGATCACATTTTTATTGAATTTATATAGAGAGGATAAAGAAAAAAAGAATGACGAAAGAAATATGTCGAGCGAATGTGGGTGGAAGGCCCGGTAAGGTTTGTCCTAGGCGGACATACTGCGAACAAATGGGGGATGTATTAGCGAAGGGCAAAATAAAAAGTACTCAAAGCCGTGCGACCTATACTGCTAATGAATATTGATTGTGGCAAGCGGAAAATGCTAGTCTCTACTCAACCCTCGAGGATAAGCCGTGAGTTTACATAGGTATGCATTTTTATAGCAAACGAAGTTCGAAAAGAAAGGATTTGTCAAAGGAAACTACTTACAAAACCAATAATAAAGTCATTCGGCGGTCAGCATAATAATCACCATCATCAGTTCCTGTTATCCCTAATCAGGGAAATGGGGCTCTTAAAACAGATTTCCATAGCGGTCGATTTTGCGTGTTCGTCACAAGTTCGTCCATATTTATTCAGCTAAGCTAGGCTAAGCTCCTAGCTCTTCAATCAATAACTCTAACCCTCAAACCCTACATGTTGGTAAAAAATATGACTTGGTCGTATCGCGGCCGTTGCACGAACACTCTCATAGATCTATTGTAAGACATCAAGTCCCTTATTTTTAACGACCTCGTGGCGCAGCGGTAGTGCACCTGCATACCACGCGAGAGGTCCCGGGTTCGAATCCCGGCTGGGGACAAAAGAAAATACAACCCCAGGTCTTGGATGTTTACATGTTTGTGATGTCGTTGTTTCTGGTTCCCACGACACAGGGTATCCTAGTGTGGGGCCAGAAGCAATGTATGTGCCTGTATGTAAATGTTTATGTTTATGTTTATGTTTAATGTTGTGTCATGCAATAGTACCGTGCATGATTGCCAATTAATATTTTGTGACCAAGATGTACATAGGTAGGGCTTGTAGAGTTAATTAAGCCCTGAAGAGTTAGGTGCAAAGTAAAACTGGTTCCAAGTTAGAGTTCTGCGAGGGAGAGCCAACTTTCATAGAGAAAAACGTACCTACTTTAGCACACTTAGATCAGAGAGTGGGGGATAATATCATATGAAATCAATCAAAATCAAAGTGTTTTTGTTTAAAATAATACAAAAACTGCACTTTACATAAACTCACGCCTGTATCCCAGAGGGGTAGGCAGAGACCAGGGACTGCCACTTGCTACGATTCTGACAGATCACTTTCGCTTCCTCAACATTCATTAGTCGTTGCATGCACGCACGCCGGTTTCGGGTGCTTTTTATCTTGCCCTATTTGGTCGAAGTATGTCCGTCTGGGTCGTCCCTTACCGGCCCATTCACATTCGCTCGATATATTTGTTTTGTCAATCTTTCTTCCTTCATCCTCTCCACATGTCCAAACCAACGCAACATTCCTTTCTCAATTCTAGTCACTACATCCTCTTTCAGTCCACAACGTTCTCTAATCACACTATTGCGTATCCTGTCATTCAAAGTAACACCAGACATACTTCTCAAGGACCACTTTAATGAGAGTTAAAAGTTAAATGGACACCTCCATTTCAACACATAGACAATTTTGGTGAAAAAAGGGACAAAAAAAACAAACTTAGTCTCTTCAAAGTTGGTCCTTAACTCCAATGTTTACATATTATTCTAAAACCTAGAACTCGTGCATTGAACTGACTTTAATTCCAGACATCTTTGTCATCCAAGTAATCTTTAACGTTTTAGTCCTTTTGGCACAAAGTGTGCTTTGCACATTTTTTGAACCGCGTTTCTGGCAACCTTGTTATATCTTCAGGAATCTTCATAGGTTGTCATAGTCTCTCTACATGTACAAAGCGGAGTTTACACCGTACCGAGGTACCCAGGTTAATGCAACGTCGAATCATAGACCGTGACCAACCATGCTGGTCGTCCCTATACGTTGCCAACCAAATGCTTGGGTAAATACCTGTGACGGACTGTGTTTTGTCACCAATGTTACGATACTATGCAGTTAGGTTGCCACATAAATGAGCCGATCTAATGCCCGGTGTCCAGAATATTCACATAAAAATTTATAAATCATATCTTCTTTCAATTAATCCCGTTTAGTTATCGTAATCCACATTGTACTGGTGTACAGTAAAATCTAATGTATAAAAATCTCGTGTCACAGTGTTGGTTATCGAACTCCTTCGAAACGGGTTCACCGATTTTCATGATTTTTTAGGGTTCCGTACCCAAATGATAAGGTCTAAAATTATAAAATTGTAGCAAAAGCTTTTGCTTTAAACAAAAGGCAAATAATAATTACTAACTTACAATAGTTAATAACTTCTCTGTGTCTTCATAGGTCATTTGTGTTTGCAAAGAAGGGATATTAAAGGAGAAGACAGTGATAGTTTTGAGTTGAGCCTATTGTAGAGAAAAGGACCAAGGAAAACGAAAAATCCTTGTGTAAAAGAACGTTTCACGATAATATTATTCGTACAAACTAAATCCTTCGGCTTTTTTAGTAGAGTCAGCGCTGTAATGAAGTAGCGCATGTTGTTTAAGTAAAGTGCTACTAATAAATAATTACCGAACAGTTAGAAATTCACATGATTGGTATGAGAGCTGTGGTAGCGGAGCGGTAGAACGCCGGCTTCTCATTCGGGAGGTCGTGGGTTCGGATCCCGGCTTGTACCAATGACTTTGTTTTCTAAGTTACGTACATTTGTGAAGTTATAGTAGCAATACCACTCGCTAATTGTGAAGGAAAACATCGTGAAGAAAACCTAGCGTCTGAGGTATTTACATACCTCAGCGCTTGCTGCGTACAATGGCCCAACTATGAGGCTAAGTGCGGAAACCTCTAGTCGAACTAGAACATGATTGGTATGACAGATGAGTAGGAAATAGAAAAGGTCGGAAAGTCGTAACTTAGCGGACAGCTCGTTGAGCGCGCTCCAGTGGAAGTAAAAGCGTTTTAGAGTCTCCTCAATATGATGTTATACACTATGTCAGTACGGACTGGCACAAAGCATAATTAATGGGCATGCGATGGGGATGCAATTGTCACTGAAATATTACCATCCGTTTGTAATGCGCAAAACACCGTTTTTATTTGGCGCCCGTTAAACTATGCGAAATACTTACTAAACTATTAGGAAAGATCTAAATTCTATTATTTTCTGTTCTTCAATAATTTCGTTAATCGAGTTGAATTTATGTGGTGTTAAGTGGCTGGCAACGGTGACTTCTTTCTTTCATTTATCTTTCCCATGTTATGACAATGGGACAGTATAGCTCGAGCGATGAGGTAACTAATGCCGTAACTTCGTAAGTTAATAGTAAGATACAGCCAGAGGGTTGCGGATGGTTGCAGTTGGATGCGTCTCCGTATTGTGAAATATTGATTCTAACTAGGTAATTTTATTTATAGAGAGTATAACATAAGCATAGCATAAGCAGCCTATATACGTCCCACAGGCCTTCTCCCACTGACAGTATGGGCTTAATCACCATGCATGCCCACCGCGGATTGGCTATTTCTAGCGCTGAGGCATGTGAATAGCTCGGACACTCTGGTTTCCTCACGATGTTTTCCTTCACCGTTAGCGAGTGGTATTGCTACTATAACTTAACAAATGTACATAACTCAGAAAAACAAGTCATATGTGTATGCTCGCACTGGGAATCGAACCTGGGTCTCTCGGTTCCGAGTCCAATGTTCTACCCATTAGGCTACCACCGCTTATTCAAGGTAACACAGAAATAGAGAGTAAAAGGGAGTAAAAAGCTAACTTTTGGTGCAATAAGTGGTATGGTAGGTATAGACAACAACAACACAATGTAAAGGTTGGTCTGCTGTCGACTGTAACTTTGGGAGTCGGAGTAATATTTGCTGATTTTAATTGTGACTAGTGAGTTATTTGGTTACTTGTTTTATTTGTCATATCATTCACATTTGTTCGAATTTGTTGAAGAAATTCTTCCCTGTTTCCTTTTCCTTGACTTCGATGGAATTTCAAAGAAAGGTCAGTTAGGTCTATTTTTGGATCTTTTATTTTGGTAGTATTTCGAAATTAACTTACCAAAACCGCCATTTTTCACAGAATTCGGTGCACCAACAGAGGAAGACGATACTCAAAACAAAAGACGCGAGAGACCGGCGCGCGCGCAGAAACAATGGCGCGTGTTATGCAGCGGGGATCGCACGCGCGTCACTTATATTGTGTCGCACGCATCATATTGTCAATGCGAGGGCGGGCGAGCTGTGAAGGAAAGTATCGTGAGGAAAGCCAAAAATACTGTCATCGTGGTAAAATATTTTGATTTTACATCAAATCAAATATCAAATAATATTTATTATTGTAAATAATAATACAAAGAGGCAAATAAAAATTTGTTAAACAATGCTTAGACTGTAAAAGGTTTAACATGTGTAAATATCTTAGAGTAACGGTGACCCCACACTAGGCATAGCCTGTATCGTGGGCCTCACGACATGAAAATGGGCATTATATTGACATTTCATTGCTTCAATCTAAGCAGATTTGGATCTAATAAATTATTTATGTAGTACATTTAATTTCAAAATAATATTAATAAAAAAGTTAATTATTATAGAAAAGTATATTTGTTTATTCCATATATTTTCTTTTGTATTTTAATTTCATGCTAAAATTGAAAAACAAAAATAAATCAATAATTATTACAATAAAATAATTAATTCAATTACATGCATAAACAAAATTTTTATTTGGACTCTTTTAAATAATATTTATAACATTATGCATTTTAACAAATTATGTTGTCTCATTGCGCTTAGTGTGTAAGTTCGGGTGATTATGTGTGTTGAGTATTGTTCAAATGTACTTAGGTCTTAGTGTTTCAGTCATTTCATGCTCGGGACTCTGTGAGAGTATTGGTTATTTCTGTATTTTCAGCAAAGCCTCGGAACTTGCGTAGTTTAAAGTTTTTAGGTAATTGGTTACAGTCAACTTACATTCTCTTATTGATTATAAAGTTATTTATATCTAAAATTAAAAACCGTGATCTGTCAGGATCGTAGCAAGTGGCAGTCCCTAGTCTCTGCCTACCCCTCTGTATGTTATGTTATGTTAAAAACCGTCCCGTTATACGGGATACATGAATAAATGAATGAAAAATATAATTATTCAGAGCCAAAAACCGTTAAGAAAATCATCTCTAAGTACCCCGTATAATGTTTAATGATTCATTCCTATCCTAATTCCCTGCCTGTGTAAAAACCCTAAGCTTGAATCACTGATGAAGAAACGCTCACGCTACCTACAGTCATATAAAATCCTACAATTTTGTTACGTGCACGTCTCACATGTTTGGTCAGTCATTTCTTAGAAATGTCATTACGACCGCAATGCGGTCTTGTCGGCAGATGCCTGGAGCAGTGTGGCTGACACAAAAAATAAGGAATTGTAGGAATATACGGTCTTATAAAAAATCAATTCCACTAAAACACTCTTAATACGGAATTAAAGCCGGCTTATAACCAGAATTCCTCTCATAAAACGACTTTAACTCTGTCTTAAGGGTGTTTTAGTGGGAGCGACTTTTTTATAAATACGACCGTAAAAATTGCACACAGTTTTACATCTAACGTATATTCCTTTATTTCCGACCCGTTCAATCATACTCAGTGAAATGCTGGCGCTTCTCTTGGCCATTCGTATTCGCGTATTGGCCGACCATCTAGAATATATTTATAATATAATATATACATTGCAGGTTTTACGAAATCGGTGCTAAAGATTTGTTAGAAAATCCGGTAATGGATGGTTAATATTTGCAAAATACGCAAATACGAGTGGCCAAGTGACGCAGCGGGCGTTATAAAGAAATGTGAAATTGGATGTTTCAATATTGGTCACCCTTTCATGCTTTGGCGGCTGAACGGAATTAGATTAAATTATTACAGAATCGCTCGTAGCCCCGGCTGCCTGAGTGATCTTAAACGATCACGAAGGTTAAGCAACACAGGGCGCGTTCAGTGCATGGATGGGTCGCCGTCTATGCCTAACGCTAGTGGCATTTTTCCGAGCGGTTCCGTGCTTCGCAAGGCACGTTAAGCTGTTGGTGCCGGCTGCCGTCGATAGATGACAGTCGTTAAGCCAAGTCAGAGGCCTTAGGGCGGCTTGAAAACTTCTGACAGTAGACGAGCCACTAGTCTACAAGCCTCCACCAATCCGGACTTGGCCCCCGTGGTGGAGTATGGCCTATACCTTCCTCATGGAAGAGACCCGTGCCCCTCGGTGGGGACATAATGGGTTGATGATGATGATTACAGATACAGATCGTATGTACAGGGTGTTCATAGAATGCCCACAGCACATCGATATTTTCACACGTGCACTCTACTTAATCACCTTACGGGCGACTTTGCAATAAAAATGTAAGGGTACCTGCTGACTGATATAATTATCTGCGCTATTATGAACATTTCTTCCAAAGGAATGGTTCCTGGAAAATCAACGGCTTAGGATATATTAATGACGTGGAGAGTCGCATTTATTTTGCATATTTACAGAAATAAATTTGCAGGGTGACATTGAAGATCTTAGCAAAATTTCAAAGGGACATTCTAACTATTCTCATAGCACTAGCTTTAAAAAAATGGTGAGTAATTTTTTTGTAACAAAAATTACATAATTTCATCATCATCATCATCATCAACCCATAGCAGTCCACTGCAGGACATGGGTCTCTCCCTGTATGGGATGTTTTGCCGTAATCTCCACACTTGGCAGGCGGATTGGAGATCGCAGTGTTTGGTGGTCTGGTATGACTGGTCAACGCTGCTACCCGTTCCCTGGTTTCTGTTTTTAGGCGCCTCTTACGACACCCACGGGAAGTAAAATTTTATCATAAACAAACAATATAGGTATGCATAAAAAGAAATACAAATCTAAAAAAAATATTATTTAAATTTCATCGCCGGTCAACTCAAATTCTTACTTACGCATTTCTGACGACGTTAAGCAAATAAAAAACAGTTTTCAATGCTACTAAATACTTGTTTACGGTAATGAAAAGATATCATATTCCTTTCAAATTTAGCTAACAATGTCAAAATCACGCTATCATATCTTATCTTATCTTAAAACTTTAAAATTCTGACTCGCAATGTATTATTAAGCCATCGGGATCTCTAACAAGTGTAGTATTTGCGGTCAAGTGTATATGTGTACACGCACGTGTGTATGCAGATACCAGTGTAGCATGAGCGCTGAAAGTATCCAATAGCTAGCAATTTTGACATTTTCATTTTTTGGGCTCCGTACCCAAAGGGTGCCAAACGGGACCCTATTACTAAGACTTTACTGTCCGTCGGTCTGTATGTCCGTCTGCCTGTCACCAGGCTGTATCTCATGAACCGTTAAAGCTAGGCAGTTGAAATTTTCACAGACGATGTATTTCTGTTGCCCATAATACAAACTTAATATTTTGCCGTTTTTTTGCTTCATATTAATAGCGGCCACAGGTAGACGCTTGAAATATTCACAGAATATTTAGTTCTATATTCGCTTCAAAAATAAATACTTAAATTAAAATAAGATAAATCTTTAAGGGGGGGCTCCCATACAACAAACGTGATTTTTTGCCGTTTTTTCCCGATCTTTGTGTCTAATGTTGTATAGATAATGGTACGGAACCCTTCGTGCGCGAGTCTGTTTTTACGTAGCCTTTTTACTTCCCACTGCAGGGCACAGGCCTTCTCTCAGAGAGAGAGAGTATGGGCTTAATTACCACGTGTGCCCACAACGGATTGGAAATTTCAAATCTTTAGATATATGGACACCTCAGATACTCAGGTTTCCTCACGATGTTTTCCTTCACAGTTAGGGAGTGGTATTGCTAACAGCAACAACTAGCTCTCATTTTAATTACCAGTTTTTTAATCAGCCATTTTTGTGTCCCACCCACTCGCCGGGCGGCCGGCGTAATGTGGGTAGACCTTAACAATTGTCGATGCACAGTTTGAGATTCACAGGCTTAGAACCCGGAAAAACGAGACGGTAACATTTGCTTCTGACTCATTGAAATGCGGATAATAAATTGATTTAGAACATAGCATCGTGTTGGCCGCGTGCCATATAAAGTTGCTACTCATCTGCGAGGAAACAATAAAACCCTTCATTTTAAGGCTTTCTATTAACACAAAGGCTGCGTCCTATACGCATGGATTGCTCTAAGAACAGTCCACCTTACCTTTGATTAGTTGCCTTAAGGGCGACTTTGCACGAACGAACGAACGAATTGATATGCTGTTGACTGTACGACTAGGTAAGGCATTAAGGCGTTAGCACACACACACACATACACATACACACACACACACACACACACACACACACACACACACACACACACACACACTCGCATGTATGCTTGCACTAGATTAAAATTACAAAATATTATTTAGTAACCCTACTAAGAGATTTTGTTACCTATTTTTCAACTGGGACCATTGACTGCCACTTGCCACGATCCTGGCTTTCGCTTCCTCAACATTCATTAGTCATTGCATCCACGCACGTCGGTTTCGGTACTTTTTACTTTTTTAATTTTGTTAATACATCCCCTATTTAGTCGAAGTATGTCCGCCCGGGTCGTCCCTTACCGGCCCTTCCACCCACATTCGCTCGATATATATGTTTCGTCAATCTTTCTTCCTTCATCCTCCCCACATGTCCAAACCAACGCAACATTCCTTTCCACAACGTTCTCTAATCAAACTATTGCTTATCCCGTCATTCAAAGTAACACCAGACATACTTCTCAAGGACGTAATTTTTACTGCATTAATCCTACTTTCTTGCTTCTTTTGCCTGGTTTGTTAAGATCTTGGCAAGTGGAAAACCCTCTGGGATATAGGCGTGAGTTTATGTATGAGTTTTTCAACTGGTATTTTGTCTTCAGACCTGATAAAAGAGCGGGATCCGCCGGACAGAGGTTTCATACTTACTTGGTGGGACTGAATAAATAGCATTGAAATGAAATGAAAAGAAATTTATTTAGAAAAGGGTTAAAAGAGTGGTTACTGGCTCCCAAAGTAGGATTCCCTGTGAAATGGGTAGCCAGGCTTCTTCCAAAATACATAATAATATGCGTTTTACAATAGTTACTTGTATTGTATTTTTTGTTAGCAACCTTAGACGTCCCGCTGAAGAAGCGCCGGTGTTTTGGCGCTGTAATTTCTTTAAGACGATTTCCTTTATCGTCAGTGATATTGCTTCTTCATAATTTTATTATTTGCTAAATAATGCACATAACTTCTTGACTTTGGTTCTCTGTCGGATCACCTCGTTTCGAATTCGATCTTTCAGAGAAACGCCGAGCATAGCCCTTTCCATAGCACGCTGAGCGACTTTAAATTTGTGGACCAGCCCCACCGTGAGTGTCTTGTAACGTAGTGACGTTTCGGCACCATATGCCATGACGGGTAGGACGCACTGATTTAAGACTTTCGTCTTGAGACTCTGTGGGATTGGCGATGTGGTTGCTAAAATCTGTCTGTATTGAAGATCACTTGTGCTTTATTTTTATTAAATTAGTATCTTCTAATCCGTGTTTCCATCAGTATTCACAAAGTCTTCATACATTCCACCACTAGCTATCAAAGACTCGACGTAGATTCCCATATGACCCAAAGTCACCCACATCGCCCACCAAATAAGCATGCTGAAGTGGCAGTGGGCCGGCCATATCATCCGAAGAACTGATAACCGGTGGGGTAGATGAGTTCTTGAGTGGAGACCGCGGATCGGTAAACGTAGTGTAGGACGTCCTCAGACTCGGTGGAGCGATGATCTTCGCAGGGAGGCTGGCAAGAGCTGGATGAGAGTAGCCGGGGACCGTGCTCAGTGGCGTGCAATAGGAGAGGCCTATGTCAAGCAGTGGACAAGCATAGGCTGATGATGATGATGATGATGAATTTCTTCACAGTCTCTATTACGGATCCTTAGATAGATTTAGCTTTTAAGATTGATCGTTCATGGATCGTTCATGGATGTTTCGTCCTATAGATATTGTTTGTTTATGGGTAAGTGAAAAAATGTTGAGGAAGAAAATTCTTTTTATTTGACGCGTAATTTTTTTCAAAACTAAATATGTTTCTTAATCATGGTAAGAATGTTAAATTAAAATACGGTGAACGAATTAAAAGTCGAACTGTAGTAAAGGAATATGACGCTATTATATGTATTATACTAGCTGTACCGGCGAACTTCGTACCGCCACAGAATCCGTCTATACGATTCTTGCACAACGCCATCTATTTTTCAAACATAACGTTCGCTCGCACAACGCCATCTATTTTAAATTTAAAATAAACATTATTCCATGGGAACGCATTACCGGGATATCAAGTAGGGTATGTCTGAATTCAGGTCTTCGTCTATATGTACGCCAAGTTGCATGTAAATCCTTTCAGCCGCGTGATTGAGTAAGAAACATCCAAACATCTTCAAAAATTTTCACATTTATTGCCCGCTGTCGGGCTCGGTACTGAGTCAGGACAATTGAATGTGTTGTGTGGTGTTAATAACTGTCGGTAGGTTTATCTATCGACGGATTTATTACAGGAAACGGCCATAATTCATTGGTATGGTCGGCCGCACGTCAACCTTCACATTTTAGTTGCAAAGTCGCTCTTAACGTAACTGAGTAGAGTTCATGCAAGAAACTGTTGATATGCTGTTGACTCAGGACCTCATGAATGTTATGGATTCCACCATGATATAGGAAGCGACTTAGACTTCAAATAGAATGCGACTTCTAAAAAAAAGTACTTGTTTCGGCACAGGTAACACGACAAAGCGAGTCGCGGGTTATTACGCCAAGAGTCGTCACTTTCTGCATTGATCGTAAGATTCTGATATATCAGTAAGATAACATGGTTATAAATGTCATCAGCAACTTAAGTAACGTACAGTTGACAAGATGACCTTCTGTCAACTGTACATAACGTATATGTTTACCCATCCTTCGTATTAGTTGTCAGTGATTTTAGCATAATTATGTTATTTTTAAGTGTATTACACTAGTCTACTACGTAATTGAGAATCTAGATCAGACCAGGTTATAGTTTGCATTTAATTAAGTATGCCACGAGTTGGCATTTATATTCTGATTCGATGCCGAGACGCAGAAAGTTTGTTTTTGAGAGATGCTTATGTATGAGTCATACATATACTCTGTACTAAACGAAAGTAACTTGGATGTAAACATGAACACGAAAAACTAAGAGTGACTTGAGTAAGTCGACTAATGCCCGGTTCCTATATTCAAGAACGACTCGTTTTGCTTACGGATGGTTAAGATGTCTACTCAAGTATTCCTCTTAAAAACGGTTTCGAATAACGTACCGTACGATAAATGTATGGAGATAGCAATTTGTAAGGTTCCTAACAATTTTTTAAACATCAACCAGCTATTTAAGTTACGGGACGCAATTACGGGACGCTTGTTAAGGATAAGTTACCGATCACCAATAACGATCCGTTAAATATGGGAACCGGGCATAAGAGTAATAATTGATTGTACTCGCCACTTCAGTCTACCCGTGACCACGGCAGTTGCAGCGTTGCCGAAACGTTGGGAATCAAAAGTAATTAAATTTTACCTAATAAATAGTAATTACTAAAATTATTATTAAGAATCGCGTTTAGACCCGTTTAATATATTAGGGGTTAAAGTATGAAATTGCCGTTTTATTGCAATAGGTTCTTTGAATTAACATAGAATCTTCATGGTTTGAGGTTTTCGAATGAAACTTTTTTCAAATGAAACCATGGATACTGCGAAAATTCGAGTGATTATGAGGCACCCATTTTTCGTATTTTTTTTATTTTATTGATTTGACGCAAGTGAGTCAATATTGTGGGTAAGGTAACGTTAAACCATGCCGCTAATTCCTGGGTAGTTTGACTAGGGTCGGCTTCCACTATCTCTCTTAATTCATCGTTATTCACCTGTGTGGGCGGTCTTCCTCGTGGCTCGTTCTTTAAGTCGAAATTTCCATCACGAAAGCGTTTAAACCAAAATCGCACGGTGCGTTCATTAGTAGACCCCTCTCCAAACGCAGCATTGATATTGCGGGCTGTTTCTGCCGCGTTAGTTCCGCGTCGGATCTCGTATTAAAAAATCACTCGAATTTTCGCAGTATCCATCTTTCTTGTCTAAATTGAATAACAAAAACAATTGAAAGTCGATATTCAAATGTTTCACATTTTTTAAAAAAAAGAACATCATAGAAACCATTTGAAAAAAGTTTCATTCGAAAACCTCAAACCATGAAGATTCTATGTCAATTCAAAGAACCTATTGCAATAAAACGGCAATTTTATACTTTAACCCCTATTATATTATTGTACTATGTAAACAAGAACTCATTTTAAATACTTCTAGGTCATAAAATGTAAATAAGGATGAATATTATTATTTCATTATTGGATGACGTGTGACGCGCGACTGACCTACTCCGCCACAAAGTAATACCTAGCACTGAAAGGCGGCAATAGTTGTTGATGTAATTGAAAAACTCTAATTGATCTGTTTCAGCATTATATGCGCATTTAAATAACACCCTGTAAAGTACGCTTTGCAGCTTTTCTGCAGCTGAAAAAGCCCTAAATGGTTGTCTTATACAGGGTGACTTTGAATTCGTTCAACGTATTTTAAGAGGACATGATTTAGAAATATAATAATATGGTGTAATATAGGACATTCCAACCATGATTTAGAAACATATAATGTTTCTAAATCATGGTCCGAACGTCCCACATTACACCATATTATAGTGCTTTGATGCACACGATGTTTTTCCTTAAATCAATGCTAAAGGATAAGAGCTTTTGAATTCCTGTACAATTTTTCTTTACTCCGGTATATAGATTTACACCTCCACTCCGACTGCCCGCGGTTTGCTGGAAGAAATCTCTCACAGAGATAAGCTCGCCTTTGTACATGTAATTTCGTATTATCGTATTTCCTTTACGGTTTTTCGTTTGCAATAAAGTATTTTAAGTATTATAGACAGATACAATACTGACAATTTTTGTGTAAAATATTTATTGAGTAAATTACTTAGGTATCACAAGAGTTCATAAAATAAACAGTAAAATTAAGTAAATAAAACTCGTACTCGCTCTAAATAAAAAAAATGGCAATGATTTTTTATTGTAAGTACCTTATACTTAATTACAAATACGTACATACCTAGTGAGATTTATTAATAAATGCATTCAAATATTATACAGGGCAACAAACTCCGGGAAGTTAAATCAATATAATGATTGCCACATCAATAAGTTTTAAAACATACTACGAAACAGCATCAGCTCCAAGTATGTTGGCCTTAATTAAACTGTTTATTTTCAAGAAGATATGGAGATTCCGATATATATCGAAACGGAGATCCGCCTGCCAAGCGTGGCGATTATGGCAAAAACCTCTCATGATTGTACCCAAAACACCCAGGCCTCTAGTCCCCGGCGGCCCCGCTATTCCTGGCTACGCAGTGTGGGAAGGCTCCCCACCAGATGGTCTGACGACCTGGTTACGGTAGCGGGGAGTCGCTGGATGCGGGCGGCACAACACCGGGAAGCTTGGAAAACCATGAGGGAGGCCTATGTCCTGCAGTGGTCGTCAAATGGCTGATGATGATGATGATGATGTAGATTTCATATTTCCAGTAAAACGCTGATTAGCAACATAAAATTATTATCTGCCCCTTTACTCTCATCGTATTGCGTTGAAATTGCGTTACAATTAAATGCAATATGTCAGAAATACTGACTCAGGAAACGGTTTAGTTGTAAGAAATAGCATTAAACTTACTGGAACATTAGAGCGCAATAGAAACTGAGAGCATATGTTGGCTAGTTATTAAATAAGTGCACTCAATCAATTGTAAATTTGTAACACAAGTTGGCCAAAGTAGCGTCGACAGTAGAGGGGCTGTTCGGCTTCTGTTCAATGTAAATGTAGCGTTTATAAAGAACTGCACCTATATTACGCGCATCAAATTTTGAACGATTCCAATCGTCTAACTGTCAAATTCAATAGATTTGGTGCGTATATTAACATTTTTACATATTTTTTTTATAATAAGTACATTTTCTTTTATTAGCTAATTTGGAGTCCCACTGCTGGGCAAAGGCCTCCCCTTTAGCTGTCCACTCCTCTCTGTCATCAACCATTCCCTGCCACCCCAGCAGAAAAATCGTGAGGTAATCCTTTACGGTATGCGCATCAAATCCTGTCGGATTTGCGGCGTTTGATGACTCAATTACCAAGAAGTTCACAGTTAAATCGTTCAGAATTCATAAGCGGTTGTACTTCTACTTTAGGAACTTGGTGCAGCTGGGATGACCAATTCTAGTATGCTTTGGGTTTTTTCACTTTGTTGATCTGGAAGTCAATGCCTAGCAAGGTGGGGTCGAGGCCGGCGATGGCCGTGGCGATAGGTCTGGCGAGGGCCAAGCCGGAGGCGGCCACGGCGGTGGCGTGAGGCCTAGACGCAGCCAGGCCACTTTCACCAACAACTGCTAGACCTGAAATGGGAGAGCGGCTTTTTTGTTGCTCCGAGAGTGGATGTCATAAAGTGGATTATCTTAGTGGGCATCGTTCATGGACGTATAGATCATCATCATCATCAACCCATTATGTCCCCACCAAGGGGCACGGGTCTCTTCCCTGAGGAAGGTATAGGCCATACTCCACCACGGGGGCCAAGTCCGGATTGGTGGAGGCTTGTAGACTAGTGGCTCGTCTACTGTCAGAAGTTGTCAAGCCGCCCTAAGGCCTCTGACTTGGCTTAACGACTGCCATCTATCGACGGCAGCCAGTACCAACAGCTTAACGTGCCTTGCGAAGCACGGAACCGCTCGGAAAAATGCCACTAGCGTTAGGCATAGACGGCGACCCATCCATCCACTGAACGCGCCCTGTGTTGCTTAACCTTCGTGATCGTTTAAGATCACTCAGGCAGCCGGGGCTACGAGCGATTCGTACAGATACATAGGGTTATTTCAAAATGCGCAATTTCTGAAATACGTGGGTTTGTACAATAAACAGTTTGTGAGTTTTGTACACTTTTGTTCTGCGACTTTTGAATTATTTTGTGTAAGTTTCCATTACAATAAATATGTTTAGATACGGGGTTTTCTGCATTGCGGTCGCGCTACTTGATAAATAATGCTAAAAACTATAAGTGTCGAGTACAATGAACATATTAAGACTAGGAAACTGGTAGAGCGCATAAAATGCGCCAAAAATTTTAATGTGTTATACTTTATCAAATATTTACGGTAAGTATTCCCAAGTAAAATTGAGTAAGTGTTAAAAATTACTAATGTAAAATTACTGCTATCGACTGTAGCATATGAGTCACTATCCACACCGCCAAATAAAACGTTTTTAACATAGCGCTGAAACAGGTCAGCCAGTCGCGTTTTTATCAAACATAACGTAGATTTAATCAGGTCCACTAATTATTCATTTATGAACAAAACCAACCCGCCTGCCAAGCGTAGCGATTATGGCAAAACCCCACATGGTTATGAAAACCATGAGCGAGGCCTGTTTCCTGCAGTGGGCGTCAAGTGGCTGATGATGATGATGAACAAAACCCAGTGGGATTTCCCTGCCGACTGTAAACCTTACCAACAGGCCTGGAGTCTGCTACAGACCCACCAGCGTTGATGACCTCGCCGAGCTCATCTAACTCGTCGATGTTGGTGTTCGATCCTTCGTCCATACCTTCTTCTCCCACCTGCTTGAAAGAGAAAACAATAGTTATCTTTTTTTAACAGGTTACATAGGAATAATTGTGCGCATCAAATCCTGTCGGAATCCTGACGTTTACGATAGAAATTATTATTAATATGGAAATTTACAAGCAGACGATTGGAATCGTTCAAGATTTGGTGCAAGTAATTTAGGAGCAGAACCAATACAAATATCTTGATTGAGAAAAGCATTTGCCACAGTGAATTTTGAAGCCCTCGTTCTTGAACTAGGCAAATCAACGCGTCAGGGGCAAGTGTCTTCCCTTACAATTCAATGCAAGTTAGTGCTAAACAGTGTACCAGACGAAAAAATAAATAAAAGTAATTATTACAGATGAAGCAAACATTAAAAGCTTGAAGCTCCAACAAGCTCGTGATTTCGATCACCGTAAGAATGTATCTACATAGGTAATCTGGAGGGTAGATAATTATAAATGACAAAACAATGTGTCATCATCAGCCATTTGACGCCCACTGCAGGACATAGGCCTCCCTCGTGGTTTTCATAACCATGAGTTTTGCCATAATCGCCACGCTTGACAGGCGGGTTGGCGATCGCAGTATGTTGGAATCTCAGGAAGACGCTGCTGCCCGTCTCCTGGTAATTTATTTCCTTAATGTGTAACAGAAACCAAATTATCTTACTGACGAAATATCTTTCTACTCTTCCATAGGAGAACAAAGGGGCAAGTTTTTGAGAAACTGCTTTTCCTGAAGTTTTCTATTTATTAGTGAATTATACTCTATATTGTGAAACAAATGCTAGTCTACTTGATTTTTTTCACGATTCGTCATGGTTCTCAAACTACTGGTAAATAGTTATTTGTTACACAAGAGTGCAAAGTTGCTTTTAAACCGCTTGCCCAAATTTGATAACCGAGCAAGCGAAAGATTCTAAAATTGACTAAAAAATTAGAATCCTGAGCGTTACCGAGGGAATCAAGAGAGCACGAGGTAAAAAATTTGCACTCGAGTCCAACACGTAACTTTTCATCCCATCTCAGCGAGAAAAAAAACACAAAGGAGGTTCTGAGTCGGAGTTTTTAACAAATTAAAAAAGGATGTATGATAAATTCGGCACCAGGGAGGTAGAAGTAAATAGATTTAATGATTTTTAAAACTCATAGAGGCTAAAAATTCCAGCCATGAGGGGACTTGAACTCGCGACCTCTGGCTAACCGTGCCAGATTTAATGATGTTTTGAATTTACAAACTTAGTGCACACGATGTTCTAAATTGAATTTTCTTTATCCTCTAGCGGATAAAAACGGCTTTTGCACTCAGATATCGAAGAGCAAAAATACTTTTTCCGAGATGGGGTGATGAACAAATAACTCTAAATAACAATCCAGGCTCTTCTTATAATTTTTTACTGGTAGCGACATCTAGGGGGGAAAAGTTACCTCTCCACCCTACCTCTCAAGGAAATTCTCTTCTTGTTATACGTCCAAGTTAATCTGATGAAGTTCTTTGTTCACTACAGAGATGGCGTTGTTTTTAAAACTATAAGTACCTAATATGAAGCGCTTTTCCATTACTACTTTTGTAAAGAATTTCAGATAAGACAGACTTCAGAAATAATTTCAGATAAGATAGAAAGATAGATACAGAACAGTTTATTGCACAACCAGGAGAAGACATGAACGAGATCAGCCAACCCAAGAAGTGTTATTATGGGTCATTTAGGTGATCCAGAGCAATGAATCACGACACCAGTCTTTGAGTTCGTTCCTAGTACTTTGAGGTCAATTCAAACAAGATTTTCCTGTTATAAATCATGCCGTAGTAAAACCTAGGGTAAGCGTAGTGCCCACCTAATTATTCCACAGCTAAGCTATCCACTTACTTCGGATTTATACACGAAAGAAAACATTCAATACTCTTTAAAGAAACTGACTGATATTGGCCTTAATAAGTATTGTTCTATTTTGAAATAATATTAATATGAAAGAATATTCTTTTTGAAATTTTAATTAAATACCTACTGCATTAGTCAGGTAAGCGAACTGTACTTTTAGGAAATATAATACCTACAATTTATAAAACAGAAATGGTTGCCAAAAACGTAACACAAAAACACACACTTACGTCCTCGTTCTTTTGCAATTCAAACTGCTTTTTCCCAGTAGCATTCTTCTTAAACAGCATGTCCACATCGTCTCCAATTTCGTCGATCAACTTTATTAAGTTAGAGGAAGTCTCCCCTAGAGTTGCCAGTTGTTCTTTAAACTGAACCTTATCCGCTCGCCTTAAGGACTCAGTGCGTCTGCCTATATTGTGCAGTTTTAGGAGGCTACTGGACAGCCTTTGCATCTGTTGTAGGCTCGCTGCTAACACTTTGGATAGGAGGTTCTCGTCGACGTTTTTGACGATATTCTCGCTGCTTATTGTTTCCTCGGAAACGATTTTCTCTTTGACCACCGAGCCGGAACTGTCTTTTGTCACTTCGAGATATTGCCCTTTTGCTCCGCCGTAAAAGGGTAAGTATTGTATTGAAGTGCGCAATCTAGAAAGAGAATTGGAGTTGTTATGACTCTGACTATTATTATTATGCCGAACAAAGTTCCTTCGCTCGATGCGTTGCTATAGTTACCAGCCGCTCTGAGTTAATCATGATTTGCTTTCTCAAGCTATGCGAAAACTCGTACAAAACAAATATTGTGTTGTTGGAGCTAATTTACTATAAAATTTTTGATACATAGGTTATAACATTGTGGTTCGAATTTCAAAACTTATTCATTTAAGTTGAATACATACGCTAAACAAATTACCCTCCTTTTGGGCTCCGTTGCAGTTGGGTACAGAGATTTAAAAACATAGCAGTTGTGAAGTGTATTTAAAATTTTGGTAGATAAGTTAAAGTAAAAAAATATAAATTAACGTATTATGTCCCACTGCGGGGCTCAGGCCTTATCTCAAAGAGAGATAGAGTATGGGCTTTTTTTCACCAAACCGAGTCACGCAAAATACGGATCGGCGATTTCAAGCACTTACACTGAGGTTTTCTCACGATGATTCCCTTCGCAATAAGCGTTTTGGTTGAAAAAAAAAACAACAAAAAAATATTTCAACACCTTTATTTAAAATAAACGTTTGTTCAAAAGTTGTACAGTAAATATTGTATCGAAAACCACTTTCAAGGTAGAAAAAACATCGAAAGTACTTTTCGAAAATAATACAAAAAGAATAAGCCTTTTTAAAAAAATGCGCTACAAATTTTAACAAAATTTTCAATTTATAGAAAATAAATAAAGATCAGACTGTGCATGGGCGATACCACCAGGCCCAACCACAGCTACAGCCAGGGGATTGTGAACTATGGTTCCATGCTTCTTAGAGTCTACAATCACTTGCGACACAGGATTTGCTATCGCTGCACCTTTAATACTGATAGCATTGGCTACAGGTGCCAAAACCAAGTTTATTCTGGGACCTCCTTTACTGAACAGCTTCTGGTCTCCAAATTGATACCGGTCCGGTGTGCTGGTGATGCCAGGGTTCAGTCTTCCAAACTCTCCATGGATTCCTCGTCGTATTGCTCGCCAGTATCTAAGAAGTTAGAAATAGACTTCTTACTACCAGTTAGTTATGAAAAGTTGAACAATGTTTGTTTTGTACTTGACGTTGTTTCCGCAAAATAAAGGTATGGCTTTGTCAATACCTAAATTCAAAAGTGTCAAAGACAAAATCGACAAAATATGGTAAATAATGACCTTCTTAATTACATTATAATGTTATATCGATATTATCTTTACACAATGATACGTTGTTTTAGCGAAAAAAACCTATTCCATTGTTCAAGTCTTCTGTGACAAGAATTGATAAGACATACTATTCTAAATATAAAGAATAGAACACTAAAATAAAAATACGCGGAGGTTTTCTCAAGTCTGCTCATCGGGTTTGTGATAGTAAATAACCGGTCCGGTCGCCACCAATCTACCTCCTTCCACGACATGAGATCTTGGTAGCGTACCATCGTTAGCAGTCTTCTTCTGGAGTTGAGCGATTATATGACTAAGGTCAACATCAGGGGATAGAGCGTAGACCTTGGCAGCGGGTCCTGCGACTGCCATCCCTCCAGGCTGCGTGTATGCCATTCCTCCAGGTCCAACGATAGCAGTTCCACCTCTACCAGCTGTTGCTACGCCACCTGGTCCAGCTATGGCTACTCCACCTCTCCGCACTTTTAGCCTGTTGATGAAGAATCCAGGACTCGGTGCCACAGGTTTTCTGTTACCGAATAATGTAAAGTCTCCGAAAGGAAAGCGTAGATCACCGTCTGCGGCGCCAGTTTTTGTATCTTCGATGTCTTCTTCTTCTTCTCCTTCGTAAGAAGGTTGCTGCTGTTGTTGTGTTGGTCTTTTTGTGATGAATTTGTTTTTATGGCCGAAGATTTTCTTAGAGATTTTCGTCAGTTGCGTGTCAAGTTGCTGTTTTGTTGAGTCGTTTGAAATGGTGCGCTTCTTAATTTTTCTTCCTTCTCTTGCTGAGAAATCACTTACTGCATTAATGTCTTGTACATTATCTTCTACGTTTTCTGCTATGTTTTCATCACTATTGTTTGGACTAGCCTCGTCAGTATTTTCTGTTGATTTTTGTTTCCTATTACAGACATCAGCTGCCTGTCCGACTTCAACCAAATTATTCCAATTGCCACCTTGTAAGAAGTTCAATAATGGATCTTTTATAAGGACAGGGAAATAACCTGCTAAAGGCCATGGGATTGAAAATGGTAGAGATGGTAATCCTTGTCGGCTGAAATATGGATTATCTATTGAGTTCAAATCATTGTTCGGGATTTGGTTGTATGTACTATATAGTTCATTACCAGGTAACAGAATCATAGATTGTTTCAAAAAACTAATTGGAATAGGTACCAAAGCCACAGGTTCTTTTGGTGCATTATTCCCTAGTTGTCTAAACTGAAGGGCTCTTGGAATGCCGTCTCTCAAATAGTTTGAATATTCATTGGTTAATGTGTTACTTTCTTGAGGCTGCTGAGTTTCACCCAAAACTTGCAATTTACCGGTCGTTATCAACATTTGTATTTTTTTCAGCGTTTCTTCGTCAAGCACGAAACTCTTATGTGGGTCATTCTTGTTTAGATTTATTTGCTGTCTGTGAGGTTTTTTCAGACTGGTGTTTATCCGTTGGATTTTCTCTAATATTTCTCTTGTTTCGTCCGATCGAGGTGTCTCTTTTGACGGGTCATATATAGGAAATGATCTTTCGTCTCCTTCAGTGTTTAGATCGCTTTGATCTATATTTGTTTGTAGAGGTAACTCCACTGGAATGACCGACCATCTGAAATAAGATATATCTTATTTAGTTACGGTAATTTAGTTTAATATATTTCCTACCACAACCAAGCCTTTTATTATGCCCCTTTTCCGAAATAATGTCGAAGTAATGAAATACAAAGCTGAGGTTAAAAAGGGCATTTCTCTTAGACAATATTTTACTTAAAGAGCTGTAAGTAAAATATTGTCAAACACTTTTTTAAGGACCAAAGAGCGAAAGCGTGCAAAAGCATTAAAACGAACTATAAATTTACACACCTGAACCATTAGAGTCTCATATTTTAGCCTCGAAAAGAATTGATGCCAGTATTTAGTCTCCGATCAACTACGCTGGAACTATACGAAAATAATTCAGGTGACATTCGATTTTTTTGAAAGTACAACCGTACAATAATTTATTTCAATAACGTTTGTCCCTTATTTGTCACCAGAATTATAATTTTACTGTATTAACATTATGTTGTTAGTAGTTTTTGGTGAGATTAGCTTTTGTGCATAAAGGCTTGCTTTGTGCTGTGAGTTTCTAGAAATTTCTACAATAACTTAACTACCTTAAGGTTATTTCTAGCGCCGTTAAATTGAATTACAAATAATGTGCTGGGTGTTTAATTTTAGTTTTGCGTGTTGCCATATATAATTTGTGCTAGTTCGAAAACAGTTACGACACGCCCATTTGTGTTAATATTGGCAACACAACTTCTTTACAAGTTTTTTTAAGAATTTAAAATTATTTTCAATTCAATACTAAAGCGTTCATAATCCTCATGATTGCTCATAGGTATTTATTATGGTCACCGTAAATGAGGCAAATAGTTGACTTTATGGCTGAAGATTATGTGCGTTTTGGATAACGAAACAAGTTATCTACCAATATAATATTATGATTAAAATGAACTTTTGACTTACTCATTTTCCAGCGGTAGGCTGTCACCTGCTGCTAGCAGACAGCTCAGGGTTGAGACCTGAAACATTTACATTTTTCCTGTTTGAACATAATTGGAAAGCAATGGACGAGATTGGCCGAAGACCGAGAGTGTTGCGTGACAGGAAAGAGGCCTATGCCCAGTGGGCTCTATTCATGGGCTGGATAGTCAGATCGATAGATAGAATTCAATTAGTATTTTGTGTCAACTATACGTTGAAATATTTTCCTTCCTCAGGGAAGAGACCCGTGCCCCTCGGTGGGGACATAATGGGTTGATGATGATGATACGTTCATACATAACAGATGGCTAGCAGTGATGTAGGAGCTACGATCTTATGTAGACAGAAATCAATAGAAAGATAATTTTTGTGCAACCTCAAGGATTGGACAAGTTCAGTTTCGATTGTGCTCAGCAGAAAACAAGGAAAATAGCTGACTGACAACCTCCAATGATGGAGATCCGACAGCAATTTTTCAAGAACTAAGCAAAGTGTTATTGAACCAAAAGGAACATAATAAAAGTAGTTTAAAATTGATTACTTTTAATTTTTAATTTTCATATAATGTTTTTAGGGAGGACGAGGCAGGCAAAGATTTTTATTAAAAACTAAAATAATAACTTTCACACAACACAATCACTTGTCCTGGTTGCAAACTAGGATACCCTGTGCTATGGTAACCATGCAAGGACATCACAAACATGGAAACACAGAGACTGAGGCCAATTCTACATAAGTAGAAAATGTTGCAAAATATAAACTTGTGATTAGAACTTACGACCTCCTTTTCATTGCGACATCCTAACCAGAAAGTCAATAATGAGATTCTTGGTGTAAATTATCTCCAAAGTTATAAGCTATGATTAATTCGATTATTCATGTATGGATTAATCAAAGGGGCGATGACCTCGCTATATTTTGGTTGGGATTTTCGATACTGGTTTTGCAAACGGTATTTTTGAACATATGCAATGCAATGCACATAAGTTTATGTAAAGATATATCGGGTTCGGGTTCGTCGTAATACCCAAAAAAGTATTAAATATTGCAATATTCATGATGTGTAAAATGTTTAAGACCAGCAGCAAAAAAGAAGCTTAGGTAATTGGGTATTTGACAACATATCAAATGAGTTACTTTTAAAACGGAATTTTGCATGAAAATACTAGCTTATGACGTCACATTTCAGAGCACTCTTTTTATGTTTAATCTATTTAAAAATTGTATTATCTAGTAATTGACTAAAAGAGATACATTTTCCGAGATATTTTGTCATTTTTGTTTTAATCGAGCATATGAAATAATTTATTGTTGATCGTGTCAAATACCGTATTATGACGTGATGTTCGGCCATTACTTTAAGTTGTCTCATTTTAGATATTTCTAGGCTTATATGGTTAATGATTATGGTAACAAAAAATGTTTAATCCTCTAAAATACATACTTGTACGCTTTGTAAGTACTAATATTGTACTACATTTTGTTTTTTTGAGGTTCGTGTATTTTGTTTGTACACCTTCGTGTTAACTTTGTGTTTTTGTGACAATTTAAATAAATGTCTTCTTTCTTTCTTTCTAATATAGTAGCTCTGAATCAAATGTTAAGATTACACTTGACAGCTGATCAAAATTTAAATGTTGGTCTTTAGATCAGTTTTCTTGCAAAGGTGATAGTTAATTTCAGATCGTCAGTGTGTAAAGAAATCAAAACCTTTAAAATAAAACAAACACAAATCTAATATGTCAGCCCACATCCGTCCGCTACCGGACATGGGCCACCCTCCCAAGGCTCGCCATTTTCTGTCTTGTCCACGGCCGTCTTCATCCAGCCTCTATTAGCAATCTGCCACAGATCATTGGACTAGTTAGCTGGTAGGCGTTCTACTCTGCTTTGACGAAACACTACTTCTATTGTACCCGTATTATGGTCTGAAAATGCGCATTTTTTAAATAACTCTGTGTTTTCCTCTAGCTATAATTCCTATATCCTGTATTATATTTAAATGACAGACGAGTTATTTCATTAGTCTGAGCAGTGTTTTTAATATGATTCAAAATGTAGACCATAAAATATGCACAGATATAAAATTACGTTTGATTTTACCAAACATAATTTTAAATCTGAGCACGAAAAAAACATGAATTTTTAGATATTGAAATCAGTAAATGATTGTATCACTATTAAATCGCTTCTAAAAGAAAAAAATATATAAATACACTGTCAAGGTATATTATTTTACATTTCGTATCGTTGGACAGTATTTTTTCCAAACGGTTGTTGAAATATGAAGATGTAGATGGATATACTTTGATTTCGAAATGAGCGGAATGAGCATGTAAGTATACAGTGGAATTTATCTAATAACAAAAAAAATCTGCTACCACACGCATGACGGAGCATCACTAGAGAGCAGCTCAACCGATTTAGCTGATTTTTTGGTCAGGACAGGATTTGTACGAAAGATTGTTTTTGGAAAATCCATTTGTATAAATTGACAGGACAATGACTGCTGAGTCAGCTAGTTTGGGTCAGCTAGTATAGGATGAAATACTCACATAGTATTTTCTAATATCAAGAACAAATAAATAAGTTACACGAAAACAGTGGCATTAAGTCCGCCGCATCGCCGTCAAGAAAAAATATTTATTTTATTTTATTTGGAGAAAATACAGGCACAGATAAGAAATATTTTATGTTTTACAATATTGGGTATGGATTTATCTGCCCTATGGAACATTTCTCACTTATAGTTCAAGCAGGTTGTGTAAAAGCGGCAGGCGCTTACTATTGTCTAACATGCAAAAAAAGCAACTGATTAAAGAGAACAAGGTATAAGCCACTCAATAGGTTAGAATTACATAGTTATTTTGCTAGACTCGCAATCTGAATACAGTAAATTATACACCATTGCCCTAAATTGAGCCAACGAATTGTTGAATAAGTCAACCGAGGCCAGGCGTTTGTTGTAAGAATCAAATAAATATGTTACACGAAAACAGTGGTGAGAAATCGTGGGGCACTCAGCATCAGCCCACAATGAAGCCGCTCTGTCAAGAGCATACTGACCAAGAAGAAGAAGATGAACATAAACACCCATTTCCCTTTCAATATTAGCCGGCGGGATAACCTACAAAGATACTTCCGAAGTTGCTCTAAGCAGCAGCTCCACTTTAGTTCGCCGGCTAAGCGAAGTTTGTCTGACTAGCCCCAACCAACGACCCACTTTGCCATAGCACTCTATTGCCAACGTGAGCCAAGAAGCAAGCTCCTACAAAAACATAAGTGCACTCGCTGCGCTAATTTTCATCTTTAGTTTACGGGCCTTATAATAAATAAAATAATCTATCTACATCTATATCCTACTAATATTATAAATGTGAAAGTTTGGGAAGATGTTTGTATTTTGTAACTCAATCACGCAATAACGGCTGAACGGAGTTAGAAGAAGAAGAAGAAAGACATTTATTATACCAACAAGATACATCACAGAAACAAAATAAGCAGATAAGTAACATAATATGCACAACAACAGAAAGAAAACTAAATACACAACAGACAAAACAAATAAATAAAACAGGACCATAGATGTAGCCTGTGGTGTATCTACGTTGCCACAAAATGCAGCTGACACAGCGTTGTACTGAGGAAGTGATCCCTCAGCGCTTACATGAAACTTGGCATATAGATAGACAAAGATCTGAATTGCGACAGGATACTTGATTGATAATGCGTTCCCGTGGGATAATATTTTATTGTTACCGTAACCATTTTTGAAGCCAAACTCTAAATTATTTATTTATTGCGTTGCCATGGTAACAAGATACGTACAAACGGATTCTGTGGCGGTACGAAGTTCGCCGGGACAGTATCTAATATAATATACCAACAAATCTCGTGTTTGTTATCGAACTCCTCTTTCTACGAATTTTTTCGTGAATATTTGGTAGGTCTGAGAATAGGTAGTAGGCTAAAACGTTTGCAGAGTCAGCTAGTCTGTATATAAAAATCTATATATGAAAATGAATCCCTAAGTATTTCCCTTGCTGACGGCATCACGCGTGAACGGCTGGACCAATTCCGCTAATTCTTTCTTTGTTGTGTTTGTTATTGTTAGGAGAAGGTTGTTATGAAGGAAAATTGCGTGGAATATTCTAATATTTAAAATTCAACATAGTCATGAAAGGACAAAGTCACATGTTTATGTTCAGGTCCCAAACTGGGATACCCTGTGATATTGTAACCAGACAAGGATGTCAGAAACATGGGAATGCCGAAACGTCTTAGCCCGGTTACCATAGCACACGGTATCCTAGTTTGGTACTAGAAGAAGTGGTGTGGAAGTTATTATTATTAAATTTATATGAAAAAATTAAACCGGTCAAGTGCGAGTAGGACTCGCGCACGAAGGGTTCCGTACCAATATCTATACAACATTAGACACAAAGATAAAAAAACAGCAAAAAAATCACTATTTTGTTTTTAGTATTTGTTGTTATAGCGGTAAAAGAAATACATAATCTGTGAAAATTTCAACTCTCTAGCTATCACGGTTCTTGAGATACAGCCTGGTGACAGACAGACGGACAGACAGACGGACGGACGGACAGACAGACAGCGAAATCTTAGTAATAGGGTCCCGTTTTAAACCGGAAACCTATACGGAACCCTAAAAAGCCCGGTTTATTGTAGGAATACAAAAGGCCCTAAGAGTTAAAACGGTAACACTGTAATTTTCGATAATAATACACTGTGAAGTATAACTGGGTCAGAGGCTCTTCATCGAAATATCTGAATACCGAGGTAGCCTCCGAGGGAAAAGCTATAATCAAGTTTTTGCACTCGGTTCCACTCGAAAACAGCTATTTACGTATGTTATTTTTGTTGCATTAACCCGTGCTGAGGTTATTGCTGAGGACAATTTTAAAAACCTGTAAGTAAAAGAGAAAGAAAGAAAGAGGATATTTATTTAAATTGTCACAGAAACACAAAGTAAACATAAAGGTACACAAACAAAAGACACGAACGTCAACAAAACAGAGATAAAAAAAACAATTGTGAAGAGAACATGTGAGGCATATAGAGTCAAAGGCAGCCGGGTACCACACAGTAATGTATGGCACGTAATACAGAGAAGTTTGTAGAGGTTAAATTTCGCCTATGCCTGCACTAGCCCATTAGCTCGGTTGGGAGAGCGCTGGCACGGTTAGCCAGAGGTCGCGGGTTAAAGTCCCGGCATGGTTGGAATTTTTAGCCTCTAAATAGGATTTTAAAGCTATTTACTTGTTGTTATCTAGTCAAAAACTGATCAACCTTTATCTGGTGCAAAGGCCAGTCAACCGTAACTGACATTTTTTAGGTTAACATTTTCATAGGTCTTTGAAAAAAAAGGTATCAATCGTTTATGTTCAGTAAATCACAGTTTTTAATTCACAAAATATTTTGATTACTCATCTGAAAATTACTATACAGGGTTATTTATCAAGTCCCTAAGTAGCGTTAAAGAGCGTGACAAAAGAAGTCACGCGTGGTCATGCTACGAGCACAGATATGTGAAGGCACCCCAAGGGGCTCCAATCAAGCGCCTAGAGAACTCTAAAAAAGGTGTTAGGTGTAAAGTAAACACACTCATCAATGCAAGCCAGAGATCGAGACTGCTGATCGTTAAACAACTAGTTTCGGACCGCTATTTGGCTAACAATGCTCCAACATTGAGGTCGCAAGGTCGAGTGGTCAAATGTTTTGGAAGCCTTCTGAATACTTTCTATATCAATTTGGCAATATTGCGTTTCAATTAATGTTACTGTTATTTCTGCATTATCCGTATGCTTACGATATGAAACATTTTTAATGATTGCAAAAACAAATATAAGATGGTTTGTTTGTTACGGTTTATCGCAAAAAAAAAAAATCCCAAAAAAAAGGTAGGTAAGCGTTGATGTACAAAGGCGGATTTATTTTAAAAGAAATTTCTTTCAGCCAGCCTAAGGAAGATTTTGAGTAATAAAACAGAGAGCAGTGGATGGCAAACTCAGATAAACTAGAAAAAAAATCTAAAATTACTTACTCCTTCTATCACTTATTTTTAACCGAATGAAAAAAAAAGAGGAGGTTCTCAATTCGTCGGATTTTTTTTTTATTTTTTTACTTTGTAATAACTTCCACACCACACAATCCCTTGTCCTACGATAACGAAGTCTACGAAGTCCTACACAAACTACGATACACAAACATGGAGAAACAACCTGTTGTACAAATCAAGTTCGGCGGCCTCCAATGAGAATCGAACCTACGAGATCTGTTTTGGAAATCAAACATGTTAGCCGCTAGATCAAAGAGGCGGTCGAAATTAACCCTGTATAATGGTGACATATCTCTATGATTACTACGTGTTTATTGGAACAACCTAAACCTACCTTTTTATCACAGTATAATTAGAAAGTGTTCCTTCTTTGTTTACAGTTAAACTTTGACCCACTCTTAGGTACGATATCATCTGACAGCATAGAAAGTTAATTTGAACATGTTCATTGTTAAGATTATGGAATATCTAGACGCTTAAAAACACCGTACTTTCTTCTTCTTAACCACATACTAGATTTAGTTTTAAAATTTACGATGAAGAACTTAATAAACTTGAGCGCCTCCCAAACTTTGCTGTAAGCTTACCCAAATATGACTACGTCTCCAAATTCCTCGCTAAGCTCAAGTGGCTTCCTATCTGTTTTCACAGGCTCACATCTTGTCTCTTTTCTACTCAATACTGTTCAATCCAACCACCCCTTTCTATCTCAATGAGCAGTTTACCCACCCCGGTGATTCCCACGCCGGGCATTGCGGTCTGACTACGATTTGGCGCTTTGTAGCAATTTGTAAGACTCCGACTTTCTCGACGAGGTTTTTCAGTGACTCATTTACTGTAAAGGTGACTCGGCTGTGGAATGATCTGCCGGTTTCAGTAAGGCGCTCTCCATCTCCAGCTGTCTTTGTCTGTATCAGAGATATCTCAATACTGAGGTCTGTATCTAAGAGTAGAATATCCGCACTTATGCATATTTTATTCTTCCAAGTATAACGTTTATTTACTTCTCGGGTAGATTTTTACTCCAATTACAACTATTATGAACGTACATACTCACGGAATATTTCCTCCAAGCTTCAAGTCTCTGGGTCTACTGGTCCAGACTGTACATTGACTGTCAGTCAGTCGGTTATTGTAGTATAATAAACTAGCTGTCACAGCAAAATTCGTAACGCCACACAATCGCACAACGCCATCTATTTCAAACTTAAAATAAATATTATCCCACAGGAACGCACTACCGGGATATCAACTATACTATGTCTCAATTCAGGTCTTTGTCTATCTGCACGTCAAGTTTTATGTAAATCCGCCGTTATTGCGTGATTGAGTAACAATCATCCGAACATCCAAACATCTTCACAAACTTTCACATTTATAATACTAAGTAGGATAGGATAGGATAACAAGAAAAAGAGAACATCGATTGTAAACGAAACTTTCGTACACCATCCTTTCTAAAACCGCAGCTTTAAGCAGTGTGTTTACTCTTATGACAATTTTTAAAGTGTTACTCGACACAAACAGCTATTGTTCTGGCACGGGGAGAGGTAAAAGTTGTCAAGCAAACGGTAGTAAGCGATAACGTCAGTGTTATGTTTAGATCAAGAAAGTAGCAGCAAAACTTCGCTGATAGTGGCTTTCTAGGTAGCCTGCTCAGAGTTGTTCTAACAGAGACAGCTTTCCGCATCTTATAAACAGCTTCTATTCGTTCCACTGCAAGGCAATGGCCTTCTCTCCGGGAGAGAGCAACTGTGTTCAACTTTGAACGTTCATTAAGCTGTAGCGGGCGGCTGCGCTACTTTGAGTTAAATCTTTGCCAGTTATCATTGTAAATAAATAAATGTTCAACAAAATGTTTATGCTCTTATTACTATTAATTTATTAAATTAGACTTTAAATTCACTGCTAACACAACTGATTCGAGTCAACTTTAGGAACACAATACTGACGACCAATGGGTGTTCTTAATGGAAATTACTATTGTATTTTTTACGCAAGTCGCTTTTATGTTCTGTTCGAATTTTGTTTTGATGTTGTCGTTAATCCGTTCTTTTTTGCTTTATTAACCAACTACGGGGGAGCCAAAAGGGAGGGTAATGTGTTTGGATCGTATAGATACGGTATGTAAGTATGTCCGCTTATATGTTCCCTCGTAACTCCTTAACTAATGGTCAAATTTTCACAAATAAGATCTCTTTCGATTTGTAGTGTTTGCGCAAGTGTCATAGGCCGTATAAAATCAGCCTAAGTCCAACAATAAAAAATAAAGATGAGAGGAGACTGTAGCTTTTGAAACATTGAAGTATGTATTCCCATAATATATAATATAATGCAGCCTAAAAATTGTATAGTTCCAATACTACGGAGTTATTTATTTTGAGTTAACTGTCTCATTGGTCTAGCGGTCAATACGCTTGAGTACCAAAACAGAGGTCGTGGGCTTGATTCCGTATTTTATAGGTACTAATGGCCTCAGCCTGGGTGTATTTCCATGTTTGCGATGTCCTTGCCTGGTTACTATTGCATATAGTTTGGGACCAGGACAAGTGATTGTGTTGTATGGGAGTCATTATGATTATAGTTATCTGTAATCGAATATGATCTGAGTACATTACTGTGTATGACCGCTTGCACTTGGTAGGCACAGCAATCATGTTAATTACATTCGGGTTGCAGTAAATAGGGCCTAGCAGTCTAGTTCTGCGGTCGACCGGTTTCGCTTATTATCGCGACATAGTGGCGTAGAGCAACGCGGTAGAGACATGTTATTTTTCTTTACACAAATGATTAATTTCATAAAAACACAGAATACTTATCACTAGACTAAAATCAACGTGCAATAAATGAGTTAATTAATCTTTAACAAATATAACAAAATTGTTTATGTTTTTGAGTGCTAGCCATACAAAAGACGTTAACGCACTGTACTTTGTACTGGGAACAGTTGTCACTACTATTTAAGCTTTTATTTATTTATTTTAATTCTTTATTGCACTAATTACATTGTAAGTGTACAAGGGCGTGCTCAATGCAAGAAGCATTCTCTTCCAGCAGCTTTGATAGCTTAACATTAAAAATATCCGAGGTGTGGCGTAGAAAATATATAGCCTGAAATCTGTTTCTTTAGTACAGGTAATTAGACCACTTCCTATAAGAAAAAGTTTTTTTTATCGTATCGTATTGACCGCGTTAAGTTTCAAGATAGTATGCAAAGAAAAAATAGAAAGAATAAAGAAGAAAAAATATGGATTTAAACTTTCACTTATTGGGAGTGGTTTAATTAGCGATACCAAAGATTCGGTATTTTTTACCCTGTCTTAATACATAGGTTGCATAGTATATAAATATAAAGTCAACGCAATTCAACTTTAGTAGTTGAATTGACAATAAAATTTTCCTAATTTTTGTCGATCGCGATTACTCCTTTTGTTTTGAGATTTTGTTACACCCTGCACAAAAGTCTAAACAATGGCTTCTAAAGTAGATGGTAACGTCTATAACATCATCAGTACTTGGCTGTCAATAAACTATATATCTATTATTTTCTGTGTTGGCTAACGCACACTGATGTAAGGACAATTTTAAGGCCACATTGGCAGTTGTTATGGGTCAATGACCCGATTATTAAGCTCTATTAAGATCCGTGCTTCTTATGATTTCCTATAAAACATTTGTCAGGATTATTTCTTGAAATTAATTTATTGGACTGAGTCATGCCTTTGGGGCAACGTACGAATGCTTATTTATTTCGTGACTTGGATTATACTATAAATAGAATTCGTTACTTTGTATTCCGTTTAACACTTACGAATCAGCTTTTACTTCCACTGAATCGCAAGCAAAATCTCAATTCACATACAAAAAAATCAATAATAAAAAATACACTCACCAAAAAGGCCACTTTACAGAACGCCGTCATCGTCGAAAAGAATAAAATAAAAAACCAAACAAGAAAAACTCGTTCCAAATTCGAATTCCGAATGAGAACTTTCACCGTAGCGCGTGCGTCCCGCCGCTGCTTCGGAGTGCGAATGTCAAGGTTTGCCGCCACTTGTTGCCTCAGGTGGATCCCCAGATTCCCCAGTGACCAGCGATGGGTACCACGGACTTGTTCGAGTACACTTGGCTGTATAATAATTGTCTAAATGATCCGTCTGCAGCAAATTCAATTGTTCCTAAGTAATTGGATGCGCTTATCTCTATCTATTTGCTCAATATGTCCTATCTATCCTATGTAGGTATATCTATCTAGATAGGATATATTGAGCACTGCCTACTCTGATCTGATTATTTACCGTCATCGACAGTTAGCGTTACTTACTCCGCATTGTCGTCACAATTGTGCTTAAAACTGAATTTTACATATGAAATAGTGGGCTCATAAGAGGTGTTGCTCATTTAACTTTTAGTCTATTTAATAGACTCTATTAGATAAAATCGGATATTTTTCGGTAGCAGACGCACGAATTACTACAATAACCTAACAAGTGACGAACAATGGGCGTATTTTATCGAATTTTCGCTCTAGGTGATTTGCAGCTATTGTGTTGAGCCGAGAAACACAAGTTGCACAGCGTTGGTAGATGAAAATTGTGAAAGTAGAGCAATAGTGCTTGATAAAAAATCAATCGCTAATGGATATTTTGCAAGTGTGAGCTCAACTTGATTAGAAATAAATATTCACAAAAGGGTTTTGTGAATACAGTCGCAGTAAATACGCGCAATAAATTTTATGACAGTAAAACAATGGTTTATACTATATCTGTATTTTAGTTTTGTTTACCGAAATAATTAATCAGTGTAATTCACATTTACTTAAACATATTCCAGTATCAAAATTACATAACAATTTTTTCATTGTTTTATAGAAATCGGAAATCAATAATTTATTTCAACGTAAAGAATTTACTTTCTGTTTGCTGAATGTCAATGTAAGTGCTATGTTACTATGCTATCTGATGCCTTCGGGCCGTATTTGTAGTGGAGGAAAAGGCAGCGGGAAAACAAACTCCACTCTGACTTAATTTTCTTACAAAAGTAGGAAAAATATAAATGCTGTGGCCAGACACACGAACAGCACCCGTTCACGAGCATAACGCAGATGTCAGCCATTACAGCAAAAAACGTCGTGAATTAACAATATCGCGGTGTTGGACACAATGTACTCTTTTGATGTATTCGTAAACGTTCGCTAAGGTCTAAATAACATAATATCGCACCTTAATTTCCTTAACGTCACTAAACGAAATACACACATTTTCAGCGAAGGTGTCATTCTTCAGTTAAAACTCATGCGTTCCGCGAGAAAGTACCTAACGACACAATGCCATCTAGGGGCTTTTTAGTGAACTATTCAAACCGAGATTGTAGGTTAGATGGTAGGTAGGCGGTACTTACCTCCATTTTGATGATTTTTGTTTAGTGACGTTAAGGAAATAAAGGTGCGATATGTTGGTACAATAGGTGTGATTAATACTAGTTAGTATTACCAAAGTGAAGTACTTACTAACTAGATAAATTGTACAATAGATTAGAAATATCATAAAAAGGAAGAATATGCTCATAAAATATTCATAGTGTAGAATAACACGTAGTAGGTACTTAAATTGCAGATACTTTGTAGAACTTCTTACAAAACTCCTTCCATCTTTTTTTTCCCCAAAAATCTCCGAATGATGTTTTTCTTTTTCGTTCAAACAAACAACCTTGCAAAAATACAATTACGTTCAGAAATCAATAATGTAATAAGTTGATGAAATGATCTAAATAATTTCGCTAAAAAAATATTGACAATTTCAATTACAGTATTTTTAAAAGCAAAACCTTACACTAGCCTTCAGAATGTATTTAATTTGGGAATTTGGGACAAATCGACATGGTAAAAAAAAAACAGATTGAACCAAACACATTCAGTATGTCACAGTACAAGACACTAAATCGCTTATTAAAGGTAATAACCATATTTGACGCCTTCATTATGATCCAGTCCAATCCAATGTGCCGTATTCTTTTCCGAACCGTTATTCTATTCTCTACATGTGAAGCTTCACACCTACGAGCCATGTTTGTAGCACTAAATGACAAATAAAGACTTGATCCATGTTTGTGTTTAAGACCTAAATGACCGATCGTATTGTACCGTAATGCAAACTGTTGTAAAAAAGTTAAAAGAGAAACTTCACAGTTGGTCTTGATCATTAATTCCGAAAGATAATTTGAGCAAAAATCGAGATTAGTTTGCAATGGACACGTACGAGCATTTTTTTTATTATTTGTTAATTTGACTAAACATACATACAAACATTTTGTATTAAGATTATTAATCTAATCTCATCTAAGTTGAAGTCCGAATCATTTTAAGTCACATCCCGCGTAGCCTGCCAATGAGACCCGAAATACGTCCGTGCAAAGTCAAAGTAATTTGTTCACGTTATTTGTCGCGCATAATACAATATAATTTGCAATAAGACAATATAATTTGCCCACAGCTTCCAGCGTTATGATAGCGCATTAGTAGAACGCTAGCCTCTTATTCGGAAAGTGGTGGGTTCAAATCCCGGAATAGACCAATGTCTTTGTTTTCTTACATTGTGAATTACTGTCGGTTTATGTACAAAAGTAGCCTATATACGTCACAGTGAAGGGCACAGGATTTCTCTCAGAGAAAGAGAGAGTTTGGGCTTTATCCAAGAACGTTTTATTGGCGCTCCATGCAGTAACACTGGCGCTAACAATGGAAAAAAATAACCAGCCAAGTGCGAGTCGGACGTTCCATTATCATTATTTTACATACAACAATATTAGAAACAAAGATAGAGGAAAAACGGCATACATCACGTTTGTTGTATGGGAGCCCCCCTTAAATATTTATTTTATTTTAATTTAATTATTTATTTTTAAAGCGAATATAGAACTAAATATTGTGTGAATATTTCCAGCTACCGGTTGCCGTTATTCATCATCATCATAAGCCATTTGACGCCCACTGCAGGACACGGGCCTTCTTCGTGGTTTGCATAACCACGAGCGGTTTTGCCATAATCGCCGCGCTTGGCAGGCGGGTTGTCGATCGCAGTGTGCGGTCGGAATCTCAGGAAGACGCTGCTGCCCGTCTCCTGGTAATGTATTTCCTTAGTCGCCTTCTACGACATCCACGGAAGGAAATGGAGTGACGCTATACTTAATCCGGCACCACACGGACTTGTACTAGACTAATAGCAGGCGCTCACGTAGCAAATGTAAGCGGGGTGGCCCGAGACTTAAAGTCTAATTTATAAAAAAACGATTCCACTAAAACAGCCCTCAGTGAGACTTATCTTAAGACAGGTCTTAACTAAATTATGATTTATAAAGTTAGGTCTCTACATTAGTTAAGCTATAAGCTCTCCGCAACTTAAGTCTCGATAAATGTTCCTTAAGCCTACTTTTAGCAGTTTCTTTAATCTGTGACGTGCACTCTGCCCCACATGAGTGTCAAACACGAAAGCTATTACTTTCAGTGTTGCCAGATGAGGCGATTATGGCGGCCAAAAATTGCAATTGCACCGACTTTTCTTCGTCTTAGGAGGTACATTTTCGATATTATCCATCGTGTTTTAAGTTTCGTCAATTCAATTCAAGTTTAAGTTTAAAAGAAAACCTCACTTCGTCAATACTTTTTTGGAAATTTACAACAATATAGCGTTTTTGACACAACCACAGACTACATAAGAATAATTGAAATACGTAATATGACATTAAAAAGGAACAGCGTTTTAGCTCGAAATTTTTATAAAACATAAAAAGATAAAACGCCCCCTGAAGTTAAATAGTGTCTTACTTAAAGAGACTCTGAGAGAGGCACTACTTATTTTTTTATAAATAAGACCGTTGGTCTAATTTTGAACACGGGAAGGCTCATGCTATGTAGGGCGCAGACCTCTCAGAGAGAAAGTTGGACTCAAACCTCACCATGCTAGCATATTCGTGATTTCTGATGCTAAGATACGCTTCTTAAATGACTGGTCGTCACACTGCTTTGGTCAAGGGCCACATAGAAAAATGTGAGGTATTATTGCAGGCCGCGTATTCGTGGATTGGGTAGTTGACAGTGCTACCAATCAATTATATTTTTTTATAAGAACAAACGCGACTGTGCCGTGAATTTTGAACAGCAAAAGCGCAACCACTGCCTTAGATACTCGGGTTTCCTCGTTAACTTAACTTTAACTTTTCTTCTCAGTTAAACACCAAATCAATTGGCTGTGAAAGCGTTGAGGTATAGATTGACCTGATGTCTACTGTACTAGGTTTATTTGTGAGTATAACCATTAAGCTGTTAATTATGTGGCATGCAGTAAGGTCATAAAACCAAAAAGGGAACAATAATAAAGATGAAGATGTTTTTCCCTAGATAAAGCTGCAGTGGGTAAAATGGTGACATTTAAAGTGCGTCGAATGAAACCATAAAAATGTTGAAGTATTTAATTTTTGTAAACATAACTTGATTAATGCATACTAAGAAAAGTTTATTTTCTAACAATTTACTTTTATGTTTATTATAAAATACTTGTTTCTTAGGATCGTGAAAGATATAAACGATGAGTCATTCGAGCTTGAACATAGTGGTTTACTGCACATAGTTTTTTGACACAAAATACAGGAAAATACCCTTCAAACATCAGGGGACACAGAAAACTACATAAGTTATGAATGTCGTGTATGAGTTATAGCTACTATTTAAACAGAGAACAAAATCTGCAGAATATTATCGACCCTTCGGGCATCTCTGACGTTTCTGTCACTTTTCCAAGTTGCTGTTTCACATATCATCATATCATTGTCATCTGACTTCGCTATTACTTTTCCTTCCGTTTTAAACTCATCTTTATTACCTTTTTTAGGTCCCCCTCGACTTCCCATACCAGCGAATGTCCTTTCTAGATGAACTTCTTGTTTTATATTGAATACATTTTGGGGAGGGTCAATCCTAGTTTTATTATCCTCAGTTTTTCTGCTAGAAAGTCTAATTTCACCATCCCTGTGGCTTACAGAACCTCTGATATTCACGATCACTGTTGGTTTCAACACGATCTGTGATTCTCTGTTACCTATTTGGCTTTGGCCAGCCATGTTGTTTGTTATTGGGGGTTCAGAGGATTCTTCTGGCTTCTCCGTTTCTTCCACTACCTCTTCTTCTTCGTTCTTTTTTGCTGGTTTCTTTGAAGCTGGAACTTTTTTGGGCTTATTAGTCGTGGAAACTCTAGGTGTTTGTGTTATGTACAAAACGATCTCCTCTTTAGGACTATCCGTAGTTTGAATACTCTTCGATTCATTCGTCTCTTGCAGGCTTTTGGGGAATCTGTATTTGAGGGTCGGCATCTCAATTCTATCGTTCCTTCTGGGTATGAATTCAACGTCACTTGGCATCTTTGGAGGCTCACTGTCATATCCGTATCTCTCGTAGTTTTGTGCTATGTTGTTCTCTTCGTTGGGGCTGGCATCGTCAGGAAGTTGCGAGCGTATCCGAAGTGATTCTATGACATCACGGAATAGAGAGCGCTCCTCATGAGGTTCTGTAACCACACGGTCTTTGGATGGCAGGGCGTTGCAGATGAAGAGCATGTATGTCATACAAAGGAAGCAATGCATCTGGAAACAAATATATTTCATCAAATACAGTTTTTGAAGTGAACACTTCTTTAGGCGCACTCTGCGCTCTTTCTGAATCGGGTATACTCGGCTCCGGTCGGTCGGTGACATTGAAGTTTTCACTTCTAGCATGTGGTCATAAGCACAGACCCTTTTTCCCCTGGCAGTTGCAAGGTATTTTTTGTTTGGGGATTGATTTATTAATTGAGTGGGACCGACGGTGAGAGAAATAATGAAATTAGCCTGATCTCGTATATGATTCGTGTAGCATGTTAAAGTAACCAAGCCAATTATTCTTAATCACAACTGCGGGCAAAAACTATTTGTCATGCAGGTAGACAACCTCAACTTGAAAGTAGGTAATGTTAATGAATATTCTGGCAATGGTAGGCGCATAGCAACTATCATTATTGGATAACCTTAATTTGCTTCAAATGTACAAAGTGTCACTGAAATAACGCAAAACTTGAAAACTGTTTCCTCACTGTCTATAAGCTAAGATTAGATAAGAATATTCTTTATTGTACCAGGAAAAACACAAACATAAGATATTTACAAAAATACAGTACAATTGGCGGCCTTATTGCTTATAGCAATTTCTTCCAGGCAACCGACGATGGAGTGTTGCTGAAGGCAAAGTGAGACGGGTAGTCTATAATTAATATTTTGGGATGCTATTGTACATTCAGCTTTTATCTATAATAAAATTAAAAGAAACACGAAGTTCATCCGAAAAACGATTGTGTACACAGCACAATATAATTTTTTACACTCGTTCAATCTATCAAGTTGCTTATAAAGTGAACTTGAAAACCGGCCAAGTGCCACTAGGGTTCCTTACATAAATTATTGCCTTAAGACTATTATGTATTGTTTTCTTTCATTTATTTAGGGCCAGCCCCATAATTAATTGCACTATAATTACACTAAGTTTGGCACTTGTTCGTTTTTAAGTTGCCAAAAACAGAAGAATTCACGTTTATTATACGGCCTGTCTTGTATTTGTTTATTTTTTAATTATTTGTTAGCATATCCGACATTTTAGAAAATCCTAAATAAAATTTAACTAGCTACCTATCGCGGTGCGAGAAATGAATTTAAAAAAAGTCAAACAAACAGAGATCGCGGGCGTAGGAATAGGGTGGCGTCCTTCAGGTACGGAACCCTAGAAATAACTAAGAAAATACAACTAATTTATCCCCTAGGTTCCAAACCTGGGGTAAGATTACCCCCACAGGGATAAACTTCTTATTCTCTACGGCATTAGTAGGCCGGCAAAATTGGTAAATAAGCGCCACTTGACAAGCGCCTCGCACTGAAATATTAATCAAAAGTGGTTTTACTACTAGGTTTTTGGAGTAACGAGATCTATAAGTTCAGAGACCATTGAATTATCTTCTCTTACCTTTGCAATAGAAAGACTGCCCAGATCCCAGACGCCAGACACGCCGTACCTGCCCGGCTCGTTGCGCAGGAGTGGATGCGCGCGCGTCGGGAAGAGTAGGGTTGACTGAACTCGCGTGAACTGACAAGGGCAGGGGTGGTAAATCGGGCTCAAATTCAAGTCCACTTTAAGTTTAGCCTCCTGAGAAGCAGATCTATTTTTTGTTCCAAAATATTAAAAATATACAATATTTTCCTTAACCTCACGAAGCAAGGTTCTTAAGTTTTAGTCGTCGTGCAAAAACACAGGCACTGGTATTTTTTTTACTATACCATTCATAGTAAATATGTGAAAGGAGTATTTTCATGAAACCTTGTGTTTAGTGATGAACATGCTTAATCTAGTTCATCATCATCATCATCAACCCATTATGTCCCCACCAAGGGGCACGGGTCTCTTCCCTGAGGAAGGTATAGGCCATACTCCACCACGGGGGCCAAGTCCGGATTGGTGGAGGCTTGTAGACTAGTGGCTCGTCTACTGTCAGAAGTTGTCAAGCCGCCCTAAGGCCTCTGACTTGGCTTAACGACTGCCATCTATCGACGGCAGCCGGCACCAACAGCTTAACGTGCCTTGCGAAGCACGGAACCGCTCGGAAAAATGCCACTAGCGTTAGGCATAGACGGCGACCCATCCATGCACTGAACGCGCCCTGTGTTGCTTAACCTTCGTGATCGTTTAAGATCACTCAGGCCGCCGGGGCTACGAGCGATTCTAGTAATCTAGTTCAATTTAGTTAAAATAATATTGTCAGATTTTCAGAGCACGGAGTCCGATAGTGAAATGAAACAAATTAAAATCAAAGTGGTTTTTTTTCAAAGTAACTGAGAAACTGCGACTTAGTTAATTTTGCAAGTTAAACTAGGTGTCTATTTCAAAATCTACATACGTGCTAAGAATTCTGAGAATTAATGAGTCTATGCTGTCGACCAGAAATCCAACCTATGCAGATTTTAAGCAAAGGCAACGCAATTGACAGTCCAGATTACTTTGAGAGGTCCGGGTTTTAATCTCGAAGACTTTATTTTTAAAATTTTCTTTTAATATTTATCATCAGGACGCCCAAGCGGTTGAACAGATGTTTGGCATATAGGTGTAATAGATTACTCTGGCGTTCCTTTTTTGGTATTTCTTAATTTTTTGATATTCTACTTCGCTTTTAACATTTAAATTATTCGGAATCTATAATTCTCGTTAGTTTTGATCGAGGCTTACCCGAATTTTCATCCAGTAAGCCAATATCTTCTTTTCATTGTGCCTCTACCTAGGACTTCAGCTCTCTAATACTCTACTCCATCTCTTCCCAAGCGAAAAAAGTTTTCAACGCCAGCCAATTGGTCCATTATCGATATGTCAGATTCACGACTCCATTCGCCTTGAAACACGCCTTGTCCCGTCAATCGATAGCCAATATGGCTACAAAGAACGAAAACAACATTCCATTTGAAATGTTTGCAACACCTGTCCTAGAATCGTCTAGGCTAGGCAACTTGCATTTTCTTCTCCCGACCACTTTTTACATCCGGAAATGTGTACTTACTACATCTCAGGCCACTATGTCCTACGGATGAAGGCCCTATCCCGAAACCAACGATATTATAAAGAACAAAGTATTTAGTAAAATATTAAATTCCCGCACATTTTTAAGGTTCCGTACCCGAAGGGTGCCAAACGGAACCTTGTTACTAAGACCTCACTGTCTGTTTGTCCATCTGTCTGTCCGTCGGTCACCAGGCTGTATCTCATGAACCGTGATAGATAGGCAGGTGAAATTTTCACAGATGATGTATTTCTGTTGCCGCTATAACAACAAATACTAGAAATAGAATAAAATAAATATTTAAGGGGGTTCCCATACAGCAAAAGTTGTCTAAGGACAGCTATCTAGCGTCCATCTATGTAACCTTCACAGCGCCGTTGTCATGTCGATAAATGTTAATGTTAAACGCTTCTTGTTGGTTTCTATAAATGGCGCTGTTCTCAAATTCGATCTTGTTCTAATGTTGTGGGTTAGATCAGATACACATAAAACGTAAGATTTATACGTATATAAATTTGCTGTATTTCACTGTGCATCTTTCTAAAATACTTACATTGATCTTAATTATTGATAGGAGACTTAATTATTGATGTTGTAAAATGACATCATCATCATCAGCCATTCGACGCTCACTGCAGGACATAGGCCTCCCTCATGGTTCTCATAACCATGAGAGTTTTTGCCATAATTGCCACGCTTGGCAGGCGTTAGTAATTCAACTGGACAATATGGCGTAGTCTCCTTGAGTTGGCACTATAATGGTGGCGTATAGTGCCAACTCAAGGAGACTACGCTTCAGTTTTGTTTTCAATATACCTACTAAGATTCTCAGCGTCAATTATATCGTGCGGCAGTTTATTGTATACATTTGCTCCGAAGACCTTCGTACACTTACTAGTTTTAGTTACACGGTGCCCCGAAAGTGATTTTTAGTAGCTCTACCTGATATGTCACCTCGGGTATCAGATTTACAGACTATCAGACAGTAGTCAAATTTTTTTTAGTCCAAACCAGAGCTAGGATTTTTTGCGTTAGGATTTTTTGATCGATAAAAATCTGCTTTGCTGATGTTCTCTGTTCTACTCCCACTGCCGCCCCTCTTTTGCATGACAAAGCCTCTGTGCCAGTCAACCGCCTTTCGTCACAGTGCATCACCGTAGTTGAGCAGCGAATGCACTGTCGCGAAGTAACACTGGCGTACGGCGGCCCGCTGCAGCACGCATGCTACGCGGCCCAGCGAAGCACGCTCACCCCAGCTTGTCACACAGCGTATCTACACAGTATAAATAAAGGTATCTATGTGCTCGCTCCACCCTAAGCCCATGTCAACCCTAAAACCTACCAAGGTGACAGCGTCTACTTCTGGCAGTTTTTGCCCATTTATATGCACTTCCAGTGGTGCACAATGGCGTCCAGCCAGACTGAATCGCACCACATGCGTCTTTTTGGCGTTGAGAACCCGCTATGTCGTTGGCATACATGAGCACTTCGCTATTCGCCTCTAGTATCAGTGCTCTGCTATCTGGTATTAGTAGTAGGCTGGAGGTTAAATTAGACATGAAGGAGCCCTGCACAACTCTCATATCGAGCGTTACTGGATCAGACCTGAGTTGCCCCTCTGCGGAGATGACCGTCTGCTGCCTATTGTGCATGAAGTCGGCCATGAGCGCAAGCGCCGGCTCGCGCACATCGTAGTGTTCGAGCTTGAGCGGCTCGGGACAGATCGCAGCTTAGCACTGCCTCCCCGCCTCATCATCATTATAAGCAGCCTATATACCTACTTCACACGGTAGGGCACAGGCCTTCTCTCAGAGATAGAGTATGGGCTTAATCACCACGCGTGCCCACCGCAGATTGGCGATTTCAAGCGCTGAGGTATGTGAATAGCTCAGACACTCAGGTTTCCTCAGGATGTCTTCCTTCACAGTCTGCCTCTCCACCTCCCGTGCCATCAAAACACGTCGCACAAGCTCGCGTGCCAAGTCCATTATCGACCGACCCGGCCTCTAGGCGCATTGGCTCGAGGACAGCGCATTTTGAAAGGTTCAAGAAAGAAGCCGACCTGTTGTAAATGCCTACCTCTATCACTTTCGCTATCGCGGGTATAATGGACATGGGCCGGTAGTCTCTATGGTTCTCCTTTTTTTCTTTACTTTTAAATATGGGTAACACTTTCACGTTCTTAAGGTCTTTCGGTAACTTTCCATAGCTAAGAAGGACATTTATAAGATCCGTTAGTGGATGTATTAGAATCGTGACTGATTTATAGACGAGCTCGTGAGAGGTTTTTTACAAATCTTGGGTAGTTTTGGGTGCAATTTGTCTGGTTAGGATGTTATGTATTTCCTGAGGAGTAAAGAGAGTAGGCCAAATGGAGCAATCGCTAGCCGGCCGCGCGGTCAGCAGCCGACGGTACGCCAGAGCCAGTTCAGCGGTCGGAGCGTTGGCCGACTTCGCAATATTTGCAAATTGACAGTTAAAAGTATTTAGTATTTCAAAGCGCGACTCAAATGAAGTACCATGGGCCCCTCTTATGTCCTCGGTATAGTCATTAAGTTGACAATCATGTAGTTTTGTTTATTCCCGTACTACCTGCCAGATTTCTCTTACCATGCATCTACTGTTGAGTATTCTCTTTGAGAAATATGATGCGTGTTCACTTTCTAGTTTCATCTTCCTAGATGCTGGTTACTTTCTGAGAACTTTCTGGCCAGCTCGTGCAGCTCATGCTTACCTCATACCTCATTGTTTATCCAGGATGTATACAGATGCAGGAAGTATTGCTCGGGTTCCGTCTGGTATTTCTAGCCTATCTTGAGCCTATCAATAGATTCCACTGTGCGAATAAAGTTAAGTATATTTTGGGCAGTGTATAGCCTTCGTCGTATGTGCCCTGTCTGAGCAGGAGCACCCAATTTGTCGCAAGTAATTACGGAAGGCTGTACATCATGTTTACTAATGTGGGTAACTATCGGGCTTATTGTTACTCGGCTTAGCTCAATGTTGCTTAAAAAGTTATCAAGCGTGGGGCCTTAGCTAGACGTGACTCTAGTGGCAAAATTACCATGCGGAGTTATGTTGTGTAATGACAAAAGGTCCAAGACCTGTCGGCGCGACGCCGGGTCTATCAAAGTATTTATATTAAAGTCACCCGCGATAACGACATACAAGGTTTGTACAATAATCTTCTCTCGATTCCGGCGATCGATAAATGCGTGCAAAAATAACAATATTATATAACAGGGATTTGAACCCACCAGCTCCCAGATAATATCACAATGAAAGAAATTATGATATGATTATTAGTACATTACGGCTTATATTATTCTTTCAGGCTTAACCCAAACGAAAGAAAATGTTTGTGAGGACCCAATTAAACCCCATGATACATACAATACACAATTAAAAAAAACGCCTCAAACTTCAGTCAACGACATCCCGTTCTCAAAGTCAGTTTCTACGCTCCAATTTCAACGTGAACTGATGTTGATCCTTCATCATGATGTCAAATTTCAGTTTCATTGGCGGCACTTTGCAGCTCGGGCAGTCAGGAAAACGTGTTAGACTCTGTTTGTGTTCAGGGCAATCGTTGGGTAATGATACGCGGTAGTGGCGCATAATGTTCGCTATCGCAGTCTTGATGGACATCATGGCGTACTGGTAACCTGAAAATAGAATATAATGTGATAATAATAACTTGCACACAATACAATCACTTGACCTGGTCCCAAACTAGGATACCTTATGCTATGGCAACCAGGCTAGGACGAATGATTGAGTGTTGAGTGTTTTTAGATGATGACGTCTGGAGAACAGAACAATGGCAATTATTTGTTAGTTAATTAAAAAAAAACTGACATAGGGAATATGCTAAGGCATGTAAAAGACATAATAAATGACTGAAATAACAAATAGCCGAAAACTCGACCACTGGACGTTAACTACTAAGCAGGCGGGACCAACCTAGGTACCATGTAACAATGTTGAATTCAGGTGCCGCCGATCATTTCATCATTGATAATTTTTGTATTTCATTATTTCATGGCTGCACCATCATAGCAACACCATCTAGTAGCAAGAGACTAAGTAGAGAACTTCGTGCAAAATACATCGGGAATTGTATAACGTCTTCGTTATTTTGTCGGATTTATGCTGATTGTTCTATTTGATCTATTAAACTCTTATCTCGCAAAATTTGAAGTTCATTAAGTAAACATTTTGTTTTTATAGTGAATAAAATTTTTGACTTTGACTTATCTGACAAGTTTTTAAGGGAACATAGACATAGCACACTTACGTACAAACTTACATGTAAAAAGCAGAGAAGTAACAAAAATAACTGAGTATTCGTAAGCTAGAAACGCTATTAGACTTACCAATACAATTCCTAGGACCATTACTGAAGGGTAAGAATGCAGCTGGATGCCTCACTGATGAATCCAGGAACCGCTCCGGTCTGAAATCCTCAGCATCAGGGCCCCAGTACTTGGGGTTCCTGGAATCAAGGGGCCCATTAATAATTAATTAAAAAATAAATAAAACAAACAAAACAAAAACAAATAAATATTTACTTGTACCTACTGATAAGAGATTATTTTTGCGTCGCATGGCAGATTTTCTCTGTTTAGGTGGAACAAAGCATTTTTCGATAGATTTCGTGATAAATATTAATATTTATCAATTGTGTGATGACTTATGAGTTTCAAAAGGATCGTCTCAATAATTAACTAAGAAATATTAAAAAATATATTAGTACGTACTCTGATGCCCTTTTTTAAATTTTGCTAAATTTATGATGAGGATGGTGAAGTCAATTGACAACTGATACTTTTGAAACCCATAAAAGGGATGCCTTTTTTCACGATATTAATAAAAATTCAATCAATCAATCGCCGGTCGCAATATTAACCCCCGGTTTCTCGTACACTAACAAGCTGTTAATCTACTGTTAACAGCTGTCAGTGGCTTTTTTGTATGCACTTTGGTCAATTGACAGCTGTTAACAGTCGATTAAAAGCATGTTAGTGTACGAGAAACTGAGGGTGAGTCTCTCTGAGATAGAGTACGGGCTTAATCAGCACGCATTCTGACCGTGGATTGGCAGTTTCAAAAACTGAGGTACTAAAACACTTTATACACTCTGTCTCACTGTCTAAATCACACTGTCTGACTGTACTGACTAAAATAAAATTCGTAATTACTACAAGAAAGAATGAAACATACCTATGAATACCCCAGATGCTGATCAAGATTCCCATGCCGGGCACCAAGGTAGGAAGTGATGCTGAGGAGAGAAAAAAGGGATGTTAAAAATGCATATGAGTCCGTATCTTATCTTCTTCTTTGTCGTTCCCTCATATCTGATGATCGCGATCATGGGTCGCTCATATTTCCACAGCGAACGGTTTTCCGTTCCATGGACCGCCTGGTACGTGCTGCTAGCGGCTGCAGCATTTATGGCATCCGACCATCTTGACAGTGCTCATCCTCTGGCACATTTGCCATCCACCTAGCTGGCGATCATCCGCCTCCCAAAACTGTGCTTGGGAGAACGCATTGTGTCCGAAAAACTGACGACTTTTTGTTGGAAAAATGTAGATAGGCAAACGTAGGTTTTTGATAGCAAGTTTTAATAGAAAAAACCCGACTGATTAAAAGTTGAAAGATTCATAACACATTTTTGTTTAGCCTCTATAATATTGGTGTCCTATTGCAGGGCAAAGGCCTCCCCCCTTTTAGACCAAACTTTTCGGTCATTTGCCACCACTAATATAACAGAATATAATAATTAAATTGGAAACTTACACAACTTTTCGTTGCTGTCAACTTTTCTAACAATAACGGGAGCTGGAGGATAGAGTCGCAATGATTCACGAATCACCGCATCAATGTAGTTCAGTTCCAATAAATCTTTTCCTGTGATTGGTCGCTTTGATTCACCGAAGACTTTTTGTATTCTGGAACAGATGGTCAAAAAATATTGGATGTGTATGCTTGTAGATAGACAGAGAACACTTTCATCGTCATCATTATTCAGCCACAAGAAGTCCACTGCTGGACATAGGCCTCCTCCACGGAATTCCAAAAAGCGGCTTGCATCCAGCGTCTTCTTGCCACTTGGATGAGGTCATCTGTCTATCTTGTGGCTAGTCGTCCTACACTGCGCTTGCCCATATGAGGTCTCCATTCAAGAACTTTTTGGCCCCATCTGCCATCAGTTCTGCGTGCTATGTGCCCCGCCCACTGCCACTTCAACTTTACTAATCCGCTGGGCGTCGACGACATGTCGACGTCTTTCGTTCGTCTACGGATCTCATCATTTCTAATTCGATCTCGTACAGAAATTCCGAGCATAGTCCTTTCCTTAGCTCGTTGCGTGACCTTGAGCCTTCTTATGAGGCCCATCGTGTGAGACCACGTTTCAGTGCCATAAGTCATCACTGGTAACACACACTGGTTGTATAATTTTGTCTTGAGCGATTGAGGTATATTGGACGAAAAGACTTTTCTATGTTTCCCGAATGCTGCCCAGCCGAGTTGGATTCGACGATTGACCTCTTTCACGAAGTTGGACCGGCCTAGTTGGACTGTTTGTCCTAAGTAGACGTATTCGTCTACAACTTCGAGAGTCGAGTTCCCCAATGTTATTAGGGTGGGCACAACACGGGCGTTCGATATGACCTTCGTTTTGTCCATGTTAATTTTAAGGCCCACGCGTTGGGAAACTCGACTGAGGTCTTTGAGCATTATGCCTCTTCCTTGTTCTGAGCGAGAACACTTTATTGTACATAAGAAAGGAAATCAAACAGATAATTTAGACAATCTTTAGAGGATTTACAAAATTTATTCCTTACATTTTCCATTTAAGAGACGAAAGTTTGCTATTTACACGATTCATCATCATCAACCCATTATGTCCCCACCGAGGGGCACGGGTCTCTTCCCTGAGGAAGGTATAGGCCATACTTCACCACGGGGGCCAAGTCCGGATTGGTGGAGGCTTGTAGACTAGTGGCTCGTCTACTGTCAGAAGTTGTCAAGCCGCCATAAGGCCTCTGACTTGGCTTAACGACTGCCATCTATCGACGGCAGCCGGCACCAACAGCTTAACGTGCCTTGCGAAGCACGGAACCGCTCGGAAAAATGCCACTAGCGTTAGGCATAGACGGCGACCCATCCATGCACTGAACGCGCCCTGTGTTGCTTAACCTTCGGGATCGTTTAAGATCACTCAGGCGGCCGGGGCTACGAGCGATTCTTTTAAGATCACTCAGGCAGCCGGGGCTACGAGCGATTACACGATTTACACGATTGTTACTTGCATTTTCCAAGAATCGCGTAAATAGCAATCCTTCGTCTCGGCCTACCCCTCCAGGCAGCATAATATATAAATTTGTTGTTGAAATAACGCAAACACCTGAAAAGCGTTTATTCATTATAATTAAACCTCCTGCAATAGGCAGAAGTTCTACATTCATAAATTTAATCGTTTATACTGGAACATAACGTAGTGAAGATGTTTGGATGTTTGGCGGTTTTGATGTTTGTTACTCAGTCACGCAATAATCGCTGAACGGATTTACATGAAATTTGGCGTAGAGATAGACAAATACCTGAATTGAGGCATAGCATACTTGATATCCCGGTAATGCGCTCCCGTGAGATAATATTTATTTTAAGTGTAAAATAGATGGCGTTGTACAAGCGAACGTTGTGTTTTAAAAATAGATGGCGCTGTGTATGAATCGTACAAACAGATTCTGTGGCGGTACGAAGTTCGCCGGAACAGCTATTAAAGTAATAATTACTCTTCAAAAGCCTTCTCCTGAACCTCAGGATGCCTCGCCAGCATGCTAAGTGTAAATCCCATAGCGACTGCAGAGGTGTCAGTTCCAGCTGCGCTCATGACGATGCACTCATCTCTCAAATCATTGTCAGATATACCATCCGTCTCCTCCGCTATGTCCAGAAGGATATCCAGGAAGGAACAGAAGCCTCGGGGCTTGATGTCTGTTGACAAACACAAAGTAGAGACGAAAAAGTTTAGTACAGCTGTGAAGTGGAAAAATGTTTATATTGAATGTTTTTCCTCGGATAATTAATTTAACTGCACAAAAGCGTTAAAGTTATTAACAATCGTACCCCTACACTTAAATAAGGGATGCAATTTTTTTCTCGTCGTTGTATGTCATTGTATGTCGTTGGATTGGTCGTTCAAAAATATATTGAGTTTAAGAAGACCTTTCTTCTTAAACTCAATATATTAGGGGTTAAAGTATGAAATTGCCGTTTTATTGCAATAGGTTCTTTGAATTGACATAGAATCTTCATGGTTTGAGGTTTTCGAATGAAACTTTTTTCAAATGGTTTCTATGATGTTCTTTTTTTAAAAAATGTGAAACATTTGAATATCGACTTTCAATTGTTTTTGTTATTCAATTTAGACAAGAAAGATGGATACTGCGAAAATTCGAGTGATTATGAGGCACCCATTTTTCGTATTTTTTTATTTTATTGATTTGATGCAAGTGAGTCAATATTGTGGGTAAGGTAACGTTAAACCATGCCGCTAATTCCTGGGTAGTTTGACTAGGGTCGGCTTCCACTATCTCTCTTAATTCATCGTTATTCACCTGTGTGGGCGGTCTTCCTCGTGGCTCGTTCTTTAAGTCGAAATTTCCATCACGAAAGCGTTTAAACCAAAATCGCACGGTGCGTTCATTAGTAGACCCCTCTCCAAACGCAGCATTGATATTGCGGGCTGTTTCTGCCGCGTTAGTTCCGCGTCGGAACTCGTATTCAAAAATCACTCGAATTTTCGCAGTATCCATCTTTCTTGTCTAAATTGAATAACAAAAACAATTGAAAGTCGATATTCAAATGTTTCACATTTTTAAAAAAAAGAACATCATAGAAACCATTTGAAAAAAGTTTCATTCGAAAACCTCAAACCATGAAGATTCTATGTCAATTCAAAGAACCTATTGCAATAAAACGGCAATTTCATACTTTAACCCCTATTATTTAGGACCCATTCTTTGATTCAGGGTTCCATTTGTGAAATATTAAGCTTTAAAGCGCAAATTTTGTCTGAGTAGGGCGTCCCGCCCTATCCTGGCTAAACGGTTGAAGTAGAAACGTGAAAAATTTCGAGGTAGCACATAATATAATGTACTTGAAAGGAAAATGATCACGGCTAAGTAGGCTTTACAAGTAAACGAGTAATAGGCGACCAACTTATAAAAAGAAAACTTCGCACAAAATCCATTAAAAAATACTGTAATGAAGTTGTTAGTTCTGTAAAGCATATAAAAGCCTCTCTTTCTTTGGACCCTACACTGCGCGTGGCCCGACACGCACTTGGCCGGTTTTTTAATTGAAGGTGCGCAAGAGCGGCAAACTTTACAGACAGCGCCTGCACGAAGTGTTTAGCAAGAAATAACAGAACAGTACGGTTGAGAATAAAATAATTATAGAGTTTTTAAAGAATACATTACGTATGTAACTAAATAAATAATCTTTATTGACATGACATAAACTCACGCCTGTATCTCGGAGAGGTAGGCAGGCAGTGACCAGGGTCTGCCACTTGCCACGACCCTGACAAATCTCTTCCGTTTCATACACATTAATTTAGTAGCTGAATGCACACACGTCGGTATCGGGTACTGTTTATCTTGCCCTTCGCTAATACATTCCCTATTTGGTAGACTTATGTCAGCTATAACATAACATACATCGACCGAATGTAAATTAAAGAGCCAGTAAGGGATGTCTACCTTTACTGTTGTTGTTGTATGTATGTTGAACAAACGTTCACTGGCAGAATATGCTATTTAGCATTAAGTACCTAGGCCTTTGTACTAAACATGTGTTTTGTGCAATAAAGAATTTTAATGACAAGAATAATAATATGTCTTTCGTCACTTTTTATAGTTCCGTACCCGAAGGGTGCCAAACGGGACCCTATTACTAAGACTTCACTGTCCGTCTGTCTGTCTGTCTGTCACCAGGCTGTATCTCATGAACCATGATAGCTAGGCAGTTGAAATTTCCACCGATGATGTATTTCTGTTGCCGATATAAAAACAAATACTAAAAACAAAAAAAAAAATTTAAGGGGGGCTTCCATACAACAAACGTAATTTTTGCCGTTTTTTGCTCTAACAACGGCAACAGGTAGACGCTTGAAGATTCACAGAATATATAGTTTTATATTCGCTTTAAAAATAAATGATTAAATTAAAATAAAATAAATATTTAAGGGGGGCTCCCATACAGCAAACGTGATTTTTTGCGGTTTTTTCTCGATCTTTGTGTCTAATGTTATGTGGATAATGGTACGGAACCCTTCGAGTCAGACCCGCACTTGGCTGGTTTTTTTCTACCTTTAATCTCTCCATATGTTGCTCCATCAGTCCACAATATATTTTATTGGGTTCTTGTAAATTTGTACCCGGTCGCCGATTCGAAACTATTCGTTCAAACAACTTTGCGCAAAGGGCAAATTTTATCTACATGAAATTAATATCATTACGATAAGCCAATTATTGTCTTTGTTATCACCGCAGGGTTGGTCTGCCAACTTAGACCAGCTTGGCAACTGGTTTACCTCGAGGTGATGGACCCCGGTGGGCGGTGGTAGCCTAGTGGGTAGAACATCGGACTCGAAAGCGAGAGACCCTGGTTCGATCCCCAGTGCGGGCATGTACCTATGACATGGCTTCCTAAGTTATGTACATTTGTGAAGTTATAGCAGCAATACCACTCGCTAACGGTGAAGAAAAACATCGTGAGGAAACCTGAGTGTCTGAGCTATTCACATACCTCAGCGCTTGAAATCGCCAATCCACGGTGGGCACGCGTGGTGATTAAGCCCATAGTCTCTCCCTGAGAGAAGGCCTGTGCCCTACAGTGGGACGCATATAAGCTGCTTATGTAAGCCGATTAATTTTAATAAAGATTTAGTGTTACATACTTAAATTACCTTCGAAAGTATGAAATATTTTTTTTTATAATTTTTGAAGCAATCGATTAGATTTGTGAATAAACCGTAGCACATAAATATATGTCCTCGCAAACTTTTTTACAGGTCTTTTAAGACATTCATCTTTCCCATAGAAAGCGTTCATATATCTTTTACCGTTGAGGTAGGGTTTGTAAAAAACGCATTCGCTTGGTCGATTTTTCGACGACTTCTGCTTCTTCTGGATCGGTCCCTCAATTCTGAGGATCATGACCATATACAATGGTTCTAAACTCATCACGGTCATGGGCGAGATGGGATGCTTGCTGAATGGATTCACCTGCTGTCCTCTTTGGGGCATCGGACCCGCGCATTGTTATTCTGCCTCTCGCCCGTCTGCCTTCGATCTGGCCCAAAATGATTAGTTTTTCCAGAGTATGACGCGGTGACCGCATAATGTGTCCAAAAACGACGACTTACGTAGCAAAATTGGTCTCTACGCAAAGTTCTTTTGATTTAATAAGATAATTTATATAGTCTATGTTCATCCTGAAGAACTATTCTAAATTCTGGTGAAAGATTTTTGAAAGCATTTGCGTGGCTTCGGAGATTATCCCCTACAAAAAAAAACTACAAACTTTTGCTCTTTGTAATATTAGTTTATGTATACTGTATGTACTTACTACTGTTTTGATCAGTTTGAATAGTGTTTTCACATTCCTGCTTTCTGAGTATCCTTCTTGATTTTATTATCTGAAAAAAGAATTCGAAAAACATATACAGGGCACTAAGGCGACTAAGGAAATAAATTACCAGGAGACGGGCTGCAGCATCTTTCTGAGATTCCAACCACATACTGCGATCGCCAACCCGCCTGCCAAGCGAGGCGATTATGGCAACACTCTCATGGTTAGAAAACCATGAGGGAGGCCTATGTCCTGCAGTGGACGTCAAATGGCTGATTATGATGATGATACAGGGCACATCACGGTACAGGCCTTCTCATAGAGAGAGTATGGGCTTAATCACCACGCGGGGCCACCGTTGATTAGCGATTTCAAGCACTAAGATTTGTGAACACCCCTCGCTCTCGGGACACTCGGGTTTCCTCGCGATATTTGTACCATTAGCGAGTTGTATTGCTACTACAGATGTAGAAATCATAGTCATCGGTCATTACAGGCCAGGGTTCTATCATAGCACGTATCTGTCGAAGAGCGGTGGTAACGGAGCGGTAGAACGCCGGCCTCTCATTCGGGAGGTCGTGGATTCGAAACTCGGCATGTACCAATGACTTTGTTTTCTAAGTTACGTACATTTGTGAAGTTATAGTTGCAATACCACTCGCTAACGGTGAAGGACAACATCGTAAGGAAACCCTAGTGTCTGAGGTATTTACATACCCTAGCGCTTGCTACGTGCAATGGCCCAACGATGAGGCTAAGTGCGGAAATCTCAGGTCTAACTAACTGTATCTGTCGAAAAGGAGGCGTCGTACTCGTCATTATTAACAAACTTTACCGCAGTGGCTTCTTCAAAATAGCAAAATAATATCAGCATGATGTTGGTATACATGACGGCTGGTATTTTTTTTTATATACCCGTTTTAGTATCCCACTGCTGGGCAAAGGCTTTCCATTTAGCTCTCCAATCCTTCCTGTCACCGGCCATTCCGTGACACTCTGGCAGAAAGATCGTGAGTTCGTCCCGCCACATCCAATGTCCACCTTGTCCACGTTTGCTGTATCCGTCGCGTGGGACCCAGTCAGTGGCCATTTTTGCCCATCTGTCAGTTACGTTTCGCGCAAAATTCCATTTTAACGTTGCGTTCTCTTTGATAAGTTATAATTAATTAACTACGTACAAATTATTATTATTTATTTTGTGAAAGTTGTTCAAAGTGTTATTTGGTCAGTTTTTTTCATCCCAGAAATGACTAGTATAGTAACGATTACAACAAAAAGATACAAAAATATAATAAATCTTACCTCAGTGATAAAATTGCACACAGTTTGTTTCGAACTGCTAAAGCTCCTGTATTGAGGAAGGAGCTGGTAGACCCAGTCAGTCTGCAGCCAGGGCTGGCAGACGCGATCCGCTAATAGTTTGCTTACCCTGTCGAAAGCCTCTAGGAAAGGCTGGTTAGGATTCTTCTGAACTTCCAAATTTACGCCCAGAGTTGTGACTGAAAATTGAGGAACTGGTAACTGGACGTCATCTGTCAAAAGACAGTCTGTTCTCAAATCAAATCAAATCAAATCAAATCGTTTATTGCCAGGTTAAAATGTTCACACTGTTACACTATTACTTACATCCTAATTACCAATAATTATATTTAGTTTTTAAACATACTAAAACATTGTTGTTTCGTTGTTAAGGTAGGTGTTTATTTAGAGAATGCAGCAAACGGCAACAGCCTAAAACAACAACTACCCTCCGCGCTAGTCAAAAGACTGTGTTGCGGCAGAGTAGGAATCATCATCGGAAGCAACCAGATATTCTGACCCATACCTTGTAGTAATTACGCGAGTAACATAGTTCAACCAAGTTTGGTTGGTGTTAACTTAAGTGTATAGTACACGTTCTCAGCACTATGTATCTTGTAGGCAGACTGTATTTTTGAAACACGTGACTAACTACATCTGAGAATGAAGCTTTACAATTTGAAAAAGCTTAGATAATATTTTTATGAAAGATCGATAGAAAAAACAGGCCAAGTGCGAGCCGGACTCACGCACGAAGGGTTCCGTACCATTTTCTACACAATATTTGAATATTTCAAGCGCCTACCTGTTGCCGTTATTAGTATCGAACAAAAAACGGTAAAAAAATCATTTGTTATATGGGAGCCTTTAAATATTTACTTAATTCTGTTTTTAGTATTTGTTGTTGCAGCGACAACAGAACAGAAATACAACATCTGTGAAACTTTCCACTGTGTAATCACAGTTCATGTGATACAGCCTGGTGACTGACGGACGGATAGCGTAGTGTTAGCAATAGGGTCCCTTACCCTTTGGTTACGGAACCCTAAAAACAGTCAAATCACTCGCAATCCTAGAAAGGGATCTGGAATAGAAATTTTAGTTCTCTTTCTATGGAATTAAAAACATGCCAAGTGAAAAGGATCGTCATGGATAGTCCTGCCCCTATAGTACCCGCACCAAATTCTGAGCGAGTCCAATCGTCTAACTATCAAATTAGTATGGAATTTGACGGTTAGACGATTGGAATCGCTCAGGATTTGGTGCGCATGATTAGGCTCCTGATCAATTTACCACAAGCAGCGTCCAGAGTATACATCGTCAGGTAGTTCCACAGCTGCTGCGGTGTCCCTTCGCAGTCATCTTGCAGTCTTCGCACCAATGTGCTGCTGCCTTCCGCGAAGACTGGCATGAACTGCTTCAGATTGCGCGGGCTGAACGCTGGAACTATTTGCTTCCGACGAGGTCGCCAGAGTGATACTGAATTAAATTATCGTTTTTCCTTATTATCTGTCTATGTAGTCAGACGGCAGGATGGTGAACTAAGGTGGTCTCAGAGTGGTGGCTGAGGTTGGCTATACGATCTTCTCTTGATGTGCCGTCTCCTATCGAACCATAAGCAGCCTATATACGTCCCACTTTAGGGCACAGGCCTTCTCTCAGAGTGAGAGTATGGGCTTAATCACCACGCGTGCCCATCGCGGATTGGCGATTGCAAGCGCTGAGGTATATGAATAGCTCAGACACTCAGGTTTTCTCACGACGGTTCCCTTCACCGTTAGCGAGTGGTATTGCTTCTATAAGTTCACAAATGTACATAACTTAGAAAACAAAGTCATAGGTACATGCCCGCACTAGGAATCGAACCTGGGTCTCCCGCTTCCGAGTCCAATGTTCTACCCACTAGACTACCACCGCCTTTTGTTCTACCCACTAGGCTACCACCGTCCACCTCCTATAGAAGCTTGGCAACCAATTCGGCTATCGTGCTTTTCGAGGCTGCCTATACAAACAAGGAACTGGTATTCTGTTTAAGCCCCACTGTCGTATGTTGTTTAGCCATGATATCTTTGGTCTCCCAGGTCTCCATCTTCCTGGAATCTTGCCTTGTATGATAAGTTGAAGGAGACTGTACGTGGCTTGACGCATTATATGTCCGAAATACTGTAGCTTCCGTTTCTTAAGTATATGATCGGTAGGCAAAAACGTGAAGAATGGGTTAGGAAGTTGAAAGAATTGAAGAAGAGCACAGGATCCACATCAACACAATAGGTACAAGCGGCAGGGAGAACCTTATTGAGAAGCCAACGTCGGTATACCTCAGTCATAAGTGCAAAAAGTCATCATCATTCAGCCACAAGAAGTCCACTGCTGGACATAGGCCTCCTCCATCGATTTCCAAAAAGACCGGTTGGAAGGAAGACTTGCATCCAGCGTCTTCCTGCCACTTGGATGGGGTCATCTGTCCATCTTGTGGCTGCAAAAAGTATCAGTTTAGTATCAAAAAGTATCAATATCTACGTTTTACAGTACGGATCTCTAATAGCTTCAGGACCCGGACGCGAGGAACTGGCAAAGCCGATCCTGGGACCAGCGCCGAACCGCCAGCCGTTTTTTGCAGGACATAGGCCTCCTTCGTGTTTTTTTTCATGGTGGTTTTTGCCATAATCGCCACGCTCGGCAAGCAGGTTGGCGATCGCAGTATGCGGTTGGAATCTCAGGAAGACGCTGCTGCCCGTCTCCTGGTAATTGATTTCCTTAGTCGCCTTCTACGACATCCACGGAAGGAAATGGAGTGACGCTATTCTTAATCCGGCGCCACACGGAATATTAATTGCCTAACTTTGCATCGAAACTGCGGATTTCGTTCTTTATAAGGTAAGTACTCCTGGGATTTTTTTAGAAACCTTGGGCAGATTTTTTTAAGCTCCTGAAAAGTTGGCCGAATTCACTTACCGTTTTCTTACAGGAAGGGTGCGACATAAATTATGATTTGTCGTAAGACTCAAATATTTTGATATTTTTATAAACGACTACGGCATTAAGTAAGATTTCACAATTAACCATGTGATGATAATAATACTAAATTAACAAAGATTTTTGGTAGTCACGTGGTCAATTTACGATGAACTATGTCGAGCGCGTAAGCTTATTGACGTGGTAGTAAAGACAACTCGAAATTTTAGCAAAAATTCGCGGTCGCCATACTGGCCTTTTGCGTCGAATTTGCTCTCTTAAACGCCGCATAACGCACATTAATAATACTCTATATTTACCGTTTGACCTTTCGGAAAGAATTTCGAGTGCACAACACCGCGATAGTCAAAGAAAACACTCAACATGACTTGACTTATGATCGCCTTTCGCGTAGTTTTTTCAGCTTCGGTTCAGTTGGAATTTGAAGGCGCCATGTCAAACTCGTAAACTTTACCCACGTCTCGTCCCCAGTAACAGTGCGTTTCATGAATTTTGGGTCGGAATTGACTCGTTCTAGCATGTCCTCAGCGACTCTTATGCGATTGAGTTTGTGGAACAAATCCAGGTCTTTTGGGACTAGCCGAGTGGCAACATGTTTCATACCCAAGTGATTATTAAAATAGTATGAATTAACTCGTGACACACAGAAAGTTCGGCGGCTATCTCTCCCAAACTTGAATAAGGATTTTCAGTCATTATTTCCTTCACTTTTGCGATGTTAACTTCAGCTGCAGACGTCAATGGTCTACCAGAGTGGGGCAAATCTTCCATCACATCTTGACGGCTTTTGAACGTTTTGCACGTGTCTGTGATAAAGTTGATTTACCGCAAGTAAGCCTTATGTAACATGTTCAGTGACTATTGGTGATGCAAAATTTAAGACAAACTTTTGTTCGATGTTTTTGTCCATTATGAAATTCGCAATACCTTGTGTAGGTATGATATCAGCACTGTACCTATTTAATCTAAAAAAAGATGCAACTCAAACTCCGCGGCAAAATTGTTGAGCCAATCTAAAAAAAAAAAAAAAACAAAAAAAAATTGAAACCATAAACAAAACAAATCACTTTTTTGCCTGAATGTATATAGGCTGCAGTATACATCATACAGAAAAATAATCTCATCGGAAAGTTTCATCCGTTTAGTCCGTTTCTCCAATATGCCATCTCGCATGGTCTTTCGTTTTTTGTATCTACGGGCTCACTGTCATCTCCACCATATCGTCCTGCCGCCCAGCTACTGGCCTGCCCACTGACCAACGTCCTGTGACTGCCTTGGAATATTTACATCAAACAATTAAATAGAAATATTTTGTAACTTAATTGTTACTACCTACTGAGTGAGTTTCTTTTAATACACCGTCTTACCTGGTGCAAAGATGCTACCAGTTCCTGTCAAAGTCTGCATAATATCCATGGTGTCGTCTTTTGTTATGAACACTTTTAGAAGTTCTTCTGCTAAAACTGCGTCCGTTGTGACTAAAATAGGAAATAGCATATTATTAAAATACAGAACTGCCTGTTGGATGACATGCTCGTGAGGATTCTAACAATACTGCTCGCTTCTAACTACGTCCAAGCATTTGAAAGTTACGGTGAAATACAGAAAATGAATTTCGTCCGTTTGATTGATCTATCTGTTTCCAGCTATAGGAATGGCTTAACTTTGAAAGGTCCTTATTTAAAAATACAGAACTGCCTGTAAGATGACATGCTCGTGAGGATTCTAACAATACTGCTCGCTTCTAACTACGTCCAAGCATTTGAAAGTTACGGTGAAATACAGAAAATGAATGAATTCAGCTATAGGAATGGCTTAACTTTGAAAGGTCCTTATTTAAAAATACAGAACTGCCTGTAAGATGACATGCTCGTGAGGATTCTAACAATACTGCTCGCTTCTAACTACGTCCAAGCATTTGAAAGTTACGGTGAAATACAGAAAATGAATTTCGTCCGTTTGATTGATCTATCTGTTTCCAGCTATAGGAATGGCTTAACTTTGAAAGGTCCTTATTTAAAAATACAGAACTGCCTGTAAGATGACATGCTCGTGAGGATTCTAACAATACTGCTCGCTTCTAACTACGTCCAAGCATTTGAAAGTTACGGTGAAATACAGAAAATGAATTTCGTCCGTTTGATTGATCTATCTGATCCAGCTATAGGAATGGCTTAACTTTGAAAGGTCCTTATAGCTAATGTTACGTTGAGAATGCTGTCTCCCTCACACAATATAACATTTTTAGTAATTGTAATAAAACGAGTATACTTTTGATAAATGTGGTCAAAGGGTTAGACAGTAGACAGTTTGTTTTGCGATAAGTAGTTTTTAATGAAGAAAAGTTGTTTCCAAAATTATAAATTTTGGTATCAAATTTTCTCAATCAAGAACAAAATCAAAATCAAAATCAAAATCAAAATCAAAATCAAAATCAATTTTTTTTTATTCAAAGTAGCACAGAAACTGCGACTTAATGAACGTTACAAGTTAAACTAGGTGTCCATTTCAAAATCTAGATCATTTTGGAGAAAAAATGGACAAAAAAACTCCAAACTTAGTCTTTTCAAGTCCTTAATTTACAGGATTTATATAAAATGTTCTAAAACTCATGCATTGAACTGGCTTTAATTCCAGACATCATTGTCATCTAAATAATCTTTAATATTATAGTAGCTTTTTTGGCACAAAGTGCGCTTCACACATTTTTTGAACCGCGTTTCTGGCAAGCTTATTATATCCTCAGGGATCTTATTGTAGAAACGTATACAATGCCCCATAAAGGATGTATTAACCTTTGCCAGCCTAAATTTTGGGAACGAAAGTTTATGTCTATTTCTAGTACTGAATACAGGATAATCTATCAAACCCTGAGGTCACTTTTATCAAAAGTATACTAATTTTATTACAACCATTACACACACACACGCGCGCGCGCGCGCGCCAAACTTTGCATGATTTACGTTAGTATTGCTTTTTTATTTTGTTTATGCCTGGCTGTGTAATTTCTAAAACTGTGCCTTGTAAATAAGATAAGTTTAAAAAATATTAGTCCGTTATTGGCCTATGTTTGGTCTACATTAATTACCTGTCTTTTGTAACTTTGTGCTGTGGACTTTGTAAAGTGAATAAAATAAAAAATAATAAATAAAAATAATTAAAAATGTTAAATTGTGCAAGCGAAACAGTATGCACCACGTAAGAACGGTCTTAAAATATTGCATCGTTATACAGCTTATCTTGTTCTTAATAGCTTTGAGTATTTTTTAATGGCTTTATGATAAGTTCAGCGACGTTTCAGAACGATACTTAAAAAATACACTTACTTAGAAACAAACGTCGGGCAAACCATAATTTTGTGACACCACCGAGCCTTGTACTGATTTCTGCGAGCTTCATGAAAGTTGACATCCGGTCTAAAAAATATAAGATAGGTACTTAAAAAAAGTAAATAAATTTTACGTTCCCTTGTTTAAGCGGTTTAAAATTTAAGTGCTATTTTTTCTAAAGATGTATCCACATTACAACGAGCCCGGGGATGTGCGGGTCCACCGATATATACTAAAACTAGGGGGTGAACCCCTAACGGCCAACCCCCAGCCGCTCCGAGCTTCGCTCTCCGCTCGGCCTAGGGCCGAGCTAGTTACTTACGTTTAGGACTTGTGAGTGGGAACATGTATGGTCTCGGCCTTCGGCCTCGGCCTGAACAGAGCTCGGGCTTCGGCCTCGCCGCGTAGATTCACGGATTGTATATTACCATTGGTGTATTTCCATATTTGTGATGTGCTTACCTAGTTATTATAGCACAGGGTATCCTAGTATGGGACCAGGCACTTTATTTCCAAGACAAATGTTGCCTGACTTTAGTATCTAGGCCCAGAAAATGACAATAGTCCATTCAAAATAGACGAAAAAAAGTTCGCATTAATTCCTGACAAGCTGGATTTTTGTATAGATCTTAAATACGTCGTCACAAATGCTGTCAAAACAAGAACGTTTTGTGTCGAAAGTCCTCATCGATCCTGCATGTGCGTTGTTTTTTAACCGGGGTCAAAATTCAAACATTTCGTTTTTAGCAATACCTCTGAAATAGTGAAAGCTATTAGAAAAATGGTGAACCTAGTCTGGGCATCGTAAAATCTTCTACAAAAAGGTATCAATACTTTTTTCCCTATGAAGCACCTTTCTCGATTTATGATGATTTCTACTCAAGTTTGCGAACAATTTGCGTTTTGAGGCTTAGTATTTCGCAACCGGATTCGTGAATCAAAAAATTATTTTCCTGCACCTACAATATTTTTAACCGACCAATCCAGCGATACCCAACACTATGTGGGAGACACGAGAAAAAAAAATCATCCCTAATATAGGTGTTGAGGAGGTACCCCATTTTTTTACGTTTTGCTTTACTGTTTAGTCGACGTGATTATTATGTATATTTTTGCCAAATTTAAGCTTTCTAGTACTAATAGAAATCATCTTCTCCTTTCTAGTAAAATAGTTCTCCAGAGGAGAGCCTTACGACGTCCCAGGTGATTTTTTGTAGCTCCTGGAGGAGCTTTTCAAATCGCGCGCTATCTTTTAAAGTCCTTTTGTCAAACGTAGCCAGGGTCAATTTGTTTTGGCAGCCGGTTCTCTGCCGGAGATTCCGCGGACAGACAGACAGACCGACAGACGGACGGACATGGCGAAACTATGTGGGTTCTTTTTTAACTACAGAACTATAAAAAGCGCCGAGTACCTCAAAGGTGGTGCGGAAATGTGAACATATGAATGTAAATACGACTTTCCTGCAGTCTGAAATCGTGATAAATCGAGAACGGTGCTTCATAAGGAAAAAAGTCTCAATACCTTTTTGTAGAAAATTTTATGATCTAAAAATTTTCATGCATGCATTTTTCCGGTACTCTCACCGTTTCAGAGATATAAGCAAGAAACAAAAAATTGTGAGATTTGTAAGGAATTATTTAAGACCTATACAGAAATTGAGCTTGTCCGGAATTAATGCAAACTCAATATCTATTTTGACTGGACTATAAGCACATAGAAAAAGGTGCTCCCCTGTGTTGATACATAAGTATAACAAAAACTTCTCTAGTATTGACATTTTTCTTTCGCCTGGCTATGTATTTAGGGTACCAAACGGGAACCTATTACTTTATTACAGAAATACCTTATCTATTAATTTTCACAGATAAGGTATTTCTGTTATCGCTATAACATAAATTACTAATAACAAAATAAATTAAATATTTAAGGGGGGATAATGGTGCGGAACCCTTCGTGCACGAGTCCGGCTCGCACTTGGCCGGTTTTTAAACTAAAGGTGCTTTTGCAGCTGGAGGGCAAGTTGTAGCACTCTACTTTAAAAGATGTCGTTACCATAATAGATTATTTAGTTAATTCAGCGAATTGTGTATGCTCCATGTAGTCAGCTTATCATTATTATTTATTCATTTAAATTGCAAAACATTACAGTATAGACTATTGCGTTTTACAATTAGCAACTATGATTATGATTGAATTGCAATAAAAAATCATAATCACTTAATAAATGAGACACAGTAAGATACACGAAACGTACAATAAAATTAAGGTATAATAAAATTTATTTATACAAATAGTTATCATGCTTTTTCTCATTTTTAACCATTATTTTCGTTATTTCCGCTTTCATAAAGCAAATAATTCTTGTAACTTATCCGTGGATTAAGTAGTTTTGCAATGTTTAATTAAGTCTGATTTATGCAAATAATGTACAACTGTACTTAATCCCAAATAAATAAAATAAAATAAATAAATGACCTAGACTGCATTTTAATAAAGTAAAGTGACTGCCTCGTTGGAGTAGCCGTTAAGGTGCTTACTACCAAGATAGAGGTCGTGGCTTCGATTCCCACTGGGGGCCGCCGCACATTTGTACAAATGGCCTCAGTCTGGGTGCACATGGTATCCTAGTTTGGGACCAGTACAAGTATTGTGTTGTATAGAAATTATTATTTTTATATTTCTACACTAGCCCAGACAGAGTAGGTACATTAAGGTTTTCTGGTTTCTATGATGATAAGGGGATCTTAATACTCCCTGAAATAATAGGTTAGCTCCTTTACCATCATCATCAGTCATTTGACGTCCACTGCAGGACATAGGCCTCTTTCGTGGTTCTCATAACCATGAAGGGTTTTGCCATAATCGCCACGCTTGGCAGGCGGGTTGGCGATCGCAGTATGCGGTTGAAATCTCAGGAAGACGCTGCTGCCCTTCTCCTGGTAATTGATTTCCTTAGTCGCCTTCTACGACATCCACGGATGGAAATTGAGTGACGCTATTCTTCATCCGGCGTCACACAGGGCTCCTTTACCACGCGCACCAAATTCTGAACGATTACAATCGTCTAAGTGTCAAATTCCATACTAATCGTTATCACGAACGTGTGCATCTGGATGAGCACAAGGCCCGACCACCTGCGGCTATCCACTATAATAATTATAATAATGACAAAGGGTTACTTACGTGCAGCGAATGTGGTCGCCGTTCTCTGCCAAAATTGGCTACATCGGGAGCACATGAACGTCACTCTTGATAGTCAGATCCCAGTCAATCAATCAATTAGCCCGACCTTGTCCACTGCTGGACATAGGCCTCTACCAAGGCACGCCACTTCCTTCTGTCCTCAGCCATCCTCATCCAGCTGCTACCCACAAGCTGAAGAATCCCAGTCGCTGTGGCAAAATACGGTCGGATAATCGTAATCACAGAAATATTAGAAATGTGTGTTACCTTGATCATTTCCAAGAAATGCATGTGCTTGTCCGATAAAAGGGAAACAGGTAACGTTTGGTGCAGTGATGCAATTCAATGACCTGTGAACGTACTTCCTATAGAAGTGATCGAAAATCAACCATGCGGCCACTACACTAAGTGCGATTTGCCACAACATTTCTGTGCTTTGTACCGCTTTGCATTCAATTAATCCTTGTTACTTTAGTTTCACCGACTAGCTATTTTATATGATCAATTTAAACATATATACACAGCTTATTATTTTAACGAACTATAAAAACTTAGGCTCAGTTACACTTGCATTAATTTATTAATTCAAAATACAATAAAAATCAACCCCTAGTAAGAATAAATACTCCTGTCATGATAATATTACTCAACTTATTTATTGTGACACTGACTTGATAAGAAGCACAAAAGTGAATAAAAATTATTTTTAAATGGCCTAAACTTAAACTTCCACCACCTCTAGTTGAGTCAGTACTACTGGGTTTAAAGCACCAGACTTAACTTCTTATAAATTTTATGTAACTGTTACGTTGACCAACACGAAAGAGGAAAGACTACAACAGGCACACAGCAAAGGATTTTTTTCTGTTCTGTAGAAACAGGTATAGCATAGGTCAAAATGAATATTAGGTTAGGTACATAACTATTTACCATTGTTTTAGGGTTCCGTACTCAAAGGGTGCCAAAACGGACCCTATTACCAAGACTTCGCTGTCTAATCTTGTGGCTAGTCATCCTACGCTGCGCTTTCCGATATGTGGTCTCCATTCGAGAACTTTTCGGCCCCATCGGCCATCAGTGCCCCGCCCACTGCCACACACAGAATATTTAGTTCTATATTCGCTTCAAAAATAAACAATTGAATTAAAATAAAATAAAAATTTAAGGGGAGCTCCCATACAACAAACGTGATTTTTTGTCCTTTTTTCTCGATCTTTGTGTCTGATGTTGTATAGATATGGTACGGAACCCTTCGTGCGTGAGTCTGACTCGCACTTGGCCGGTTTTTTTATATGAATATAATAACGCATAACGCATGTCCTAATATAATAGGCCATTTTAACATAATAATATCAATAAATTGGAAACCACTACTTATTTAAATAAAACAATGAATAGAATGAATATATATTATAATCATACCATTTAGACAAGGTCTGTACGAAATGCAAATCCAGAACAATTTACTAAATACCTAAGAAAAATATAATGAAAATGGCACTTCTGAGATCAACATAGTTAATTTTTTTTTTCTATTTGTTGCGACTCTTGCACCACTTTTTGGTCGACCGATTTCGGGCTCTCGAACAGAGTGCACATCGACCAACTCGTCCTATCTTTGGAGTCAATTAGGGCCAGTTTCTGAGTTAAGAATTTTGCTTAGTAAATAGTTAACTGTAGTGCTGTCTCTTCGAATTTCTCAGAAAAGAGCGTGACGGAATGTTACTTAAGTATTTACTTAGTAAAATTCTCAATTCAGAAACCGGGCCTTAGTGTTAGACTTCCTGACATTCATCAGTTGTGCTTTCCAAAAGTGCACCTATTCTGAATGTCAGCTGTTGGGGAAGAGTTTCAACTTGCGAATCCTCCATGATCAAAGCGGGTATGGATCGAAGATACTGAAAATATAATAAGTTTACTGAAAATCAAACGTTTATCAAAAGTTTTATAATTAATTATTAGCCAATACAAATAAAATTATTAAAAAAATCGTTACAACACCTGTTAGTGTATTCTTTTTGTTGCACTAACCCGTGCTAAGGACAATTTTAAAAACCTATTTAGAGGCTAAAAATTCCACCCATGCCGGGACTTGAACCGGCGACCTCTGGCTAACCGTGCCAGCGCTCTCCCAACTGAGCTAACGGGGAAATGCAAAAAAAAAACGTTACTCTGGTCTATAAAGTTACTCTAGTGCTAGACGCGTATACTATATCGGAGGATTGTGTGGATTTTGGCAAGAAAAGGATAAATGTAAAATGGTGAATGCCATTGTGTTTTGCCCAGATGGAAGGAGCTTATCTCGATGTATTGTTGGTTCAAGAAGACAAATATCCTTCTGTAATGGATATTTATCCCACGGCATTTATTTATTTATTATTAATTTATTTATTTCTAAGGTGCTTGGCGATCCTTCGAGCATGCATAAGCAGCCTATATACGTCCCACTGTAGAGCACAGGCCTTCTCTCAGAGAGAGAGAGTTGGGCTTAATCACCACGCGTGCCCACCGCGGATTGGCGATTTCATTGGCTATATGAATAGCTCAGACATTCAGGTTTCCTCACGATATTTTCCTTCACAGTTCCTTCGAGCGTTGCTCAACAATTGTGTATAATTATCAGTAATTATGTTCGCAATCACTACTACTTTTAAACCAACTAATATGAGTCGGGTCATTGGTTATTTGCGCTTTTATACTCCTTTGCGTCTTTCATGAGATCTTATTACTTATAATTGTCCGGTTCCTTTGAAAGTTATACAAGGTGTTTGGCAGATGGATTGTTAGTATTATTATTAAAATTATTTATTGCACCAAGTAGATATTGTACACTAGGTGGGCTCAATATTAATTAGTATTTTATTCTAGCCAATCAGTGGGTGACGAGAGAAGGTGGGGATTAGGGCATGCAGAACCGGGTCCGGTTCCAGATTTTGCGTACCCGGTTCCAGTGGTAGTCAGAACCGGGTCACCCGGTTCTACCCGGTTCCTAGCGACCAAATTGTATTTTTTATATTTTTTTGTGTAAATGATAATTCAGAGTTTGGTTAAGTAGGAAATTGTAATGTAATGAGGTATTAATAAAAAAAAGTTGGTATTGGTGTGAAATCAACGTTTATTAAATTATCATTGTAATCAATGACTAACTCTTGAAACTATTATTGATTAATAATCAACGAAAACTTATTCTTCTCACAACTAAATAATCAACAAAAACTAACTCTTGAAACTATTATTAAAAAATCAACGATAAAACATAAAACGTACTCTCCAACAATTAAATAATCAACAAAAACGAAACGAAAACTCTTCCTTCACACAATAATAATCAACAAAAACTGACTCTTGAAACAATTAAATAATTTGGTTTGTATTTTTTGGTTTGCAAATTACAGAAAATAAAAAAAAAGTTGCGTAGTACTTACTTAAATAAGAAGAATATACTAAAACACTTAAAACATAAGATGAGTGAGATCCACTGGATGGAATATGTAAAAAAATAACATTAGTCAAAACTAACTAGAATAAGATCAGTTATTTACACTTACACCTTTGGTAGAATTTTTTCTTGGTAATAAGATCTTAAAAAACTTATTACATCTAAACTTTGGTCACTTAACGAGGTACGTAAACGATTACAAATATACCCGGCGGAGGAGAAAATTCTCTCTGGTTCCACACTTGGTGGTATTATGGTAAAATCTTATCAGTGGCCTAATTACGCTCACCAAATCCTGAGCGATTCCAATCGTCTAACTGTCAAATTCCATACTAATTTGACAGTTAAACGAATTGGAATCGCTCTGGATTTGGTGAGCGTAATATAGGGGCAGAACCGGGTCGACCCGGTTCCAGCGCTCAGAACCGGTTCCACAGACTCATTGAAATACCCGGGTATACCCGGGTATTTCGGAACCGGGTAGAACCGGGTGCATGCCCTAGTGGGGATAGTGCCAAACCGAGATATACTGTTTTAAATATTACAGGTAAAATAAACATAATAATTAATATACTATATAAAGTAAAATTGTGTACTATTTACTATAAACTGCTAACCCCTGAATGTTATTCTTAGCGTCTTCATAAAGTATATTTCCATTGTATCTATTTGTAAAACTGTATCGCTTTTATTTTATTTATTTATATTTTGGCAACAGAGCAGCCAAAATATAAATAAATAAAATGAAAGCGGTATGCTTAATTAGAAATTTATATAATAAAATAATATGTAATACTTATAAATTTAACTTAATCAATAAACATACACTTATAGAGAGAGTTGGACGATGAGATAAATTGTAATAGTGCACGTGTTAAGTAATTTGAAACCTTTAGTTTTAAAAAAATCTGGTATAGAACAGGTCTCCCGGTTATTGAGATGTCAAAGTTGTAGTTTTTTTTTATAAAATTAGCCAAAATTCGACATTAGATTATAATAAAAATTCTTCTTCGAATAGTGGCAACCAGTTCATTTTTTCATTTAGATGGATTGTGCTTTTGATATGGGTAACATAATCAACATTTTGTATGTAATGGCAGTTAAATGTATTAGCTGTCAGTACAGGGAAAATGGTCGCAAAAATAACAAAAATTAAAAGAGAATGAATTTCATTGATACAAAGTATGATTTCTATTTATTATAACTCAAATGTAAAGGTTGAGTTTCTATCGACTGTACACCGTCATTATTATGATAAGTGTAACAAACGACGTTAGCGCACATAATTGGAACCACGGGTGACCCTATACACCTATTACACACCTTAGCTCACACAGGCTGGCTTGCACCAACGCTATCTGGCAGCACATTCTGTCTATTTATCCAGGCGTAAGCTTTATCCAGAGAATAAGTCCAAAAACATCTTGCTCCATGATTTGCGGAACTATCCAAACATGAATTGTGTGACTGACAACCCTTTCGATCGGCTATCTTCTTTCGTTTAACCCTGGGCCCTTATTATGAAGCAGCGATATGTTTGGAAGGGTCGCAACGTCGCGCTTGAGCCCGACAATTCAATCGAATCTAGCGACAAATATGGTTATTTTTTTAGATGACCTCATCCAAGTGGGAGGAAGACGCTTGATGCAGGCCGCTACCAACCGGTCTTTTTGGAAATCCATGGAGGAGGCCTATGTCCAGCAGTGGACTTCTTGTGGCTGAATGATGATTCATTTATCTAGCTTACTTACCTTAATGTGAGTACTAATCTTGTCTTATTTTTCATCATCATCTACCCATTATGTCCCCACCGAGGGGCACGGGTCTCTTCCCTGAGGAAGGTATAGGCCATACTCCACCACGGGGGCCAAGTCCGGATTGGTGGAGGCTTGTAGACTAGTGGCTCGTCTACTGTCAGAAGTTGGCGCCAAGGCGCAAACATCGATTGCGCATGCGTGTTGCGTCACCGCGGACTCGTTCATTGAACCTTTTTTTTAAAGTAGAGGTTCAACTTTCTTGGTCCATGGTCTGCGGAGGGAGCATGAGATTTTATCGAGGCGGTTTATCTACAAAAAATGGCCGTTTTAACGAGTTTTGACGTCTATAGTAGGTTAACTTATCGTCGCAAGCACAATGCATCGTTTTTATACCAGTGCCGTGAGATAAAAAAACATCTGTCACTATAAGATAAACCCTATCGCAAATGCGAGCATGATGACAACATAAAAAGATATATTATCGACTTTTGACAGATGTTTCATTTAAATTTATCCCACTTTTGAGAGGGGCATATAAACTTATATCTAGCGTTTCTGTCAGTCATTCTACGAATAAAATCATCACATTTGTCATGATTTGTCCACTGGTGCCTCTTCGCGCCACCTACGCATCCCATTCGTGCCCTTCCTCTGTTTCTGCTCACTGACCGACGTCCAGTGGCCGTCTCCAGGGATTTAAGGACCCGCTCACTGACCTCCGTTCAGCCCTACTCCACGCAACCAAGCACCCTCTGCCGTCCTGCTCAGACCGTCGTCCAGTGCCTATCTCAATTAAAATAATACTAGGTAAAATGTACCAGTCAACAAAATATTTTAAAATAAGAAACTTCTAAAACAAAGATTTAAACCGACACACTAAAAAGGGCAAAAATTATTTCTTTCTAATGAACTTGCATCCCAAGCCATTTACTCACCCCACAAATCATACATAACTTCTACTAAGTACCTAAGTATGTATGGTGTATTTACTACAAATGTATGGTTTCTAGGAAGTTTTCTGGAAAAAGCTTGACACAGACTCCTCCATTTTTGAAGTCCGTTAATAATAAAATGCTTTTAGTTATAAGTAAATCTAATATTTATTTTGTAACTTTAAACAATGAAATAGGTGGTTTACTACATAACTGGGTACCCAATGGAGAAAAGAAGCATGATATGTTTTCTTCTGAAAACGGGAAATTGTTACCAAACAAATTAATATGTTCTTCACCTTTGATGTAATCTGTAACAAAAAAATAAGAAGTAAAAAAAATGTAATGCATTTCCTAGGAGACTCTGGATATGCCTTTGAGCCTGCCTTGGCTGATGACGCCCATCAGAGGAGAGGCCGAGTAGACTCCCGAGGCTCGATACACACATTGCCATTGTGGAGCCTGAAACCCAGTAGAGGAGGAATGGCCAGCTCAATGGAACATTCCCTAATTATATTTAACCCTTGAATGAATGCTTCTGTGCATGTAATATAAAAAAACTATAGTGGAACTTGGGTAATTAAGCATCCAATTTTGAGTTACTATTTTGAAAAAATACAATTCGTACATACATATTCCTACGTTTTAATATTTGATTTATTTGTAAGATTTGATTGATTGTAGCATAGACCAAATATTATTGTAGTCAGCGCGTTCAAAATATCCTGTAACAAATAAAGAGCATAATTAAAAAGGAGTCCAAAACATTCCAATATGATGTAATAGCTTAAGACGAAAAGAAAAAAGGTAAGACATGTTACGAAAATGATTTTAGATGCCCCTAAGAGCAAAAATTGACGCTATACTGGATAGACCTCTATGGTCTATCTATCCAAATACTGTAGGTATTCACTGAGCATTGCCTAAGTACACATTTGCATTAGTTTGACAAGCATATTATTTACCTATTGTACTCGGTTGGTGATGGTGAGTCAAGTATTGAACTTAATTTAATATATCACTAGATAATAAGTAGGTACTATCAACACTTACATTCCGCCACTGCTCCAGTCGTGTCGGGACCATGCTCCTTCGACAAGGCTCAATGCGCCCCACTCTTTCAACAACTCTAAAACAGAAAAATATTATAGTTCTTGCCGATGAGTGACTTGTATATGATGTGATGTCCGTATGAGCTTGTAGGAAGGATCTCCAACTATTGTAGTATTGTATAAATTAACTGCAATGGCTATAAAGTTTGTACTTACTTCATTTTCGGCATCTAAGCATCTATTGTCCGTTATTTGTTTGTTTATTTACATTTTATTTGATACCTAGCACAGACTAAGTAAAGGAAAGATCACACACAGATCAGATTTCAATCTGTCAAAAAACGCAAATTGAACGAATGAAATAGTGATTTTCGTCACATCCCTATTTGCCGATTCAGTGTTGTCATACCAATAAGTAGATAAAATCTTATCTCCTATCTAAGGAAGATATGTATGTCGAAGAGAAGTCATGCTCGCGGGTGGGATATAATATCGTAATGTTTTAAAATTTTAACCTATCTATCTAGATACGATAAAAATCTCATGCTCCCCCCGCTGGAGGTTGTATAGGTGTATCGTTATGATTAAAAAGTTATATTATGATACAGGTGTCCATACAAGACCTGTATGGTAAAAAAACTTTTTTATTTTTATTTTTGGCCTATGCGTTTGTCATAAGAGTTTTGTTTTCAGTTTTATAATCTTTGCATTGTAGTATCAGAGTAGATGAAGAGTATTAATCTAATCTAATTAATCTAGCGACTTGGTGCAAGCCGCCCTTGGTGATGTGGATCGACGCGCACATAGTGCACTAGAGGTGACACAGGGCTTGGTGATTGTTTTGGCATGTTTTTAGATGCTGTAAACAGTAAAAACACTTTGATTTACACTTTAAAACATATAACATAACATAAAATTTACTTATCCTCCTCAGTCCTGACCTTGAAAATAACAATGGTTTTCAATTGTTATTTTCAAGGTCAGGACTGAGGAGGATACAGGCACATACATTGCTTCTGGCCCCACACTAGGATACCCTGTGTCGTGGGAACCTGAAACAACGACATCACAAACATTTAAACATCCAAGACCTGGGGTTTTTTTTTTGTCCCCAGCCGGGATTCGAACCCGGGACCTCTCGCATGGTATGCAGATGCACTACCGCTGCGCCACGAGTTTGTCGATTTTTATTGAGTGAATCACAAGACAAATTATGCAAATTGTGACTGTTTTACGTTGCCATAGTAATGTCAAGTTATGTTTCTTTTTTACAAAGACTTTGCGTAAACATGTAAATATGCTTTATAAGTTACAACAACGCACGAATTCCTTTAAAAATTACTTTGATGGAGGTGTTAGTTACTTAAAACCCCTCCTTTTACGGAACCCTACGTGGCCGTGCGCGTGGCCGGCTTATTTTTCGACAAAAGTTAACATAGAGGGTGCACATAAATAAATGAATGCCTGATATCCAAACTACGCAGGGCCTTGTATTGGAGCATCAGTTTTCTTCCGAAGTATATACTTTTATTCACGAATTATTAGTGTGAACAAATTGAACAAGGATGTCGTGCAGTTACGGTTACCGTCGAATGTGAAACCGTCTATAGGATAATACAGGGTGACTATCAATTCGTTCGATACTTTTTAAGGGGACATTAATTTTGATAAAAACGGCGCGTCAAAAAAATTTTTGTTAGGTACCTAAAAATACATTACTCAAGCATAAATAAACAATATCAGGACAAAAAGTAAAAAATCTAGGAAAAAAAACTAAGGAATCGTATTTTTATAAATAAGCCTTACGTTTTTTAAAAAAATATGTTTTTTTTGTTTACAATTCTATAACAGTTGGGTTTTTTTGGTTTAAAAAATATATTTTGTATTCTCGTCCACAGCCGTCAAAATAAAGCTCGATGGGCTAATGAATTCCCTATGAGACCCTCAGGGTCCGGGGAGGCAGATTGGAAAAGTTAACCTATCTTTCGTGCTTTTTTAGGGTTCAGTGGCTAAAGGGTCCAAACCTTTATGGTTGATGGCGATATGTAAATACTTTGCGCCTTGAAAGTCGATGAATATAATTCACTTGGGCCACTGACACACGTGCCATTCACACCTTATTAAAGGGTTTCATACATTGCGTTACAAAGATAGGGGGATTTTGGGATTGTGTAACAAATTCCCTATCCACATCAAAAAATGGGTTCTGTTTGTAAATACAAAGAACTTGGTTCAATTTCATTTGATTAAATTTTATATGATCTAACTTTAGTTTAATAACATTTAACTTGAGTTTTTTTTTTATCTGGTGTGCACTAACAATAAATCGGGCAATATTAGCACCGCACGTCTAAATGACAATCCAATTTTGTTTAAAATGTCGTCGCCCAAGATACAGGCTCAGCCTAGTGTGGGAACACGGCCACCACTACCTAATGTTATTTAAATATTATTGTTCACTTTGTTTAAAGTTGAAACTAAGATTAATAATTATTAATCCATATGCATGTCTTTTCGACTAATATACCTCAATCGCTCAAGACAAAATTGTACAACCAGTGTGTGTTACCAGTGATGACCTTCTCCTTAAAACTCCATCCCACAGTACCAAATTCTATGGCACCTCCTTCACGGTTCAGGCAGTCCATTTATGGAATAACCTGCCCGTGGAGGTTAGAAAAGCAAAGTCCTTGTCTTGTTTTAAGGCATTGGTGAAATCTCACTGCCTCACTGTTTGAACTGTGTAAACTGTTGCTTATATATATTTAATTATGTATTTATTTTGTAGGTATTCATGTATATTATATACATGTAAACTGCTGCTTATATATATTTAATGTAGTAGCTATTTTTTTTAGGTATTCATGTAAGTATATTATTGGTACAATATGTAATTATAAGTACTTATGTTCTTGTAATCTCTCGCTGTACATCCATCTACCGACTGTATTCTTGGTGCATTCCTCTCCATCTAAAGGTTGTCTGGAAGAGATCGCTCTAAGCGATAAGACCGCCAATTGTATACCACTACTTAGATATAAGAAACTATTTGTAATATCTTTCACCTGGTTGTGCAATAAAGTGTTCTCTATCTATCTATCTATCTATGACTTATGGCACTGAAACGTGGTCTCTCACTATGGGCCTCATAAGAAGGCTCAAGGTCACGCAACGAGCTATGGAAAGGGCTATTGGAATCGGAATTTCTCTACGAGATCGAGTGAGAAATGATGAGATCCGTAGACGAACGAAAGTCGTCGACATAGCCCAGCGGATTAGTAAGTTGAAGTGGCAATGGGCGGGGCACATAGCACGCAGAACTGATGGCCGATGGGGCCGAAAAGTTCTCGAATGGAGACCACATATCGGCAAGCGCAGCGTAGGACGACCAGCCGCAAGATGGACAGATGACCTCATCCAAGTGGCAGGAAGATGCTGGATGCAGGCCGCTTCCAACCGGTCTTTTTGGAAATCCATGGAGGAGGCCTATGTCCAGCAGTGGACTTCTTGTGGCTGAATGATGACGATGATGATGATGCATGTAACAAAATTCATTTGGTAATAAATAATTTTTTCTTTACTGTACTCACTTATACTTAACTTTGAAATCGGTGTAAAAAGCTGAAGTTACCACTGGCGACCAGTAAATGCAACAGCATACTTTTCCCAGTTCTCCCAATAATAAAAGTTGTTCATATTGACTATGTACATATGTATGTAACTATAAACATTTTTGAATCTGTTTTATTATTAGGGTTTTTTGTACACTATTTGCGACGATGACAATCCCATAGTTTCTTATACTAGACTTACTACTTTTTCTACTTATTCAATTAAGAAAAGGTGTACAGGAATCTGGCTGGGCCCGAAGCTGCCGCCGCCAGAATGTAAAAGTCAAAAATGTTATTCGCTATAAAAACAAAATGTTTACTTCAGGAACGCTAAAGCTGTTAGTTTCACAATTCATAGATTTATCACCATCCTGTGCGTGTGTTCTTTATCGTCATCGGAGCTATTAAACACTGGAAAAAATCCGATTCTTAGGGTTCTGAAAAAGTTATATAATTCCGTCATTCTCAAAGGCAAAACGCCAGAGGCATGGAACAGAAGTGTGGTGATACTTTTCTTTGAGAAACGTGATAAAACCCAATTAAAATTAAAGAATTATAATGAAATGATCACTTCCGAGCCATGTCTATAAGCTGTTCTCAAGAGTCATCACGAATCGTCTCGCATGTAAGCTCGATGATTTCCAGCCCCCCAAATAAGGGGGGAAATCAGCCTTTCCGAAAAGGCTTTTGTACGTTGGACTACATACATATGGACGCTGCGGCAGATTATACAGAAGACCGAGGAGTATAATCTAACACTATGCTTAGCGTTTAGCCTTCCATTCAATCGAGGTATGGGCGGTACTAGAATCTCTCCAGTGGTGCCAATTTGACTATTGCTGTAGCGAAGTTCATTTGCGGTGCGGAGAGAGACAGGGAGTTGTAATCTGTCTCCGAAACTGTTTACAGCTGCACTTGAAGACGTATTCAATCTTCTGGACTGGAAAGGATCTGGCAACTACATAAATGGCGAGTACATCACTCACCTTCGATTCACCGATGACGTAGTGATTATGGCTGAGACGCATCCTGCATAGTTACTTAGCAAAGTCGATATATTTCGGTTTCTTACGTGAAATGCTACAGGAAATATTCATTTATGGCGTCACGTTTGATACTAGTCAAGTAGTGGATTATGTTTTAAGTAAAAATCGGAGAATAGTTTTCCGAACTTCAACGGAACCCACCAGTTTTAAATATTTTTTTTAAGAGGAAGGGAAATTTAATTGGATTTCCGGCCCATTGCATATTGATGAAAATTTCAGATTTATTAAAACATCACCAGCGTTTTTTGACAGACCATTTGGGCTGAGTAAAAAGGTGGCTTTACTACGGATGGATACTAGTTCAGTGGGGCTGTCACAGAGGCAACTGAAGTTATACATTTAGATTGCGAAATATGGCCATTGAACGGTTTTTTAATTTATTTTCTTAAATTAATTTATTAGAGAATATTTTAAATTGATTTACCTCCGGTTTCTGGTGCAAGGGAAAATGAGATGTAAATGTAGCTTTTACATCTGCCATCTCTCCCGCTCACACATTCTAAATTTTTTAACTAATGTTAAAATGAGTAAACTAATATACTTTTGATAAAAGTGGTTTGAGGCTTGTGAAATTACGGTCATTTAAGATATATTTTTGATATCTTACACTTAGTTTTTTATTGAAGAAAATTGTGAATAAAAGTAATAATTTTGGAAACTACTTTTATTCATCAAAAACTTCATCATCATCATCATCAGCCCTTTGACGCCAACTGCAGGGCATAGGCCTCCCTCATGGTTTTCATAACCATGAGGAGTTTTCCCATAATCGCCACGCTTGGCAGGCGGGTTGGCGATCGCAGTATGCAGTTGGAATCTCAGGAAGACGCTGCTGCCCGTCTCCTGGTAATCAAAAACTTGGTATAGGAAAACAAAAGTATATTTAAAATTATATTCTTTTTGTTTTACTAACCCATGCTGAGGACAATTTTAAAAACCTATTTAGAGGCTAAAAATGCCACCCATGTCGGGACTTTCATCCTGGTGGGCTGATGAAAGGCGAAATCAGCTCTTTCATAGACCGGTAGCTGGAAGACCAGGCGTTGTCGACACGACGAATATGTTTATAATAATAATTAAATTTAAAATAGGGGATTATATTCTAGAGACGAGGAAGAGATGTTCCGAAGACGTAGAGATGTTTGGTTATCTACAAGGAGACTTCGGATTCCTTTGAAAAGTTGTAAGGGGACATTCTAACCGTGATTTAGGAACGTATGGTGCAAGTTTTGAAAAAATAGCGCATCAAAAAGATTTTGTTTTACATAACAACAACATAACATAAACTCACGCCTGTATCCCAGAGGGGTAGGGAGAGACCAGAAACTGCCACTTGTTACGATCCTGACAGATCACTTTCCCTTCCTCAAAATTCATTAGTCGTTGCATGCACGCATGCCGGTTTCGGGTACTTTTTATCTTGCCCTTTGCTAATACATCCCCTATTTGGTAGAAGTATGTCCGTCTGGGTCGTCCCTTACCGGCCCTTCCATCCACATTCACTCGATGTATTTGTTTTGTCAATCCACATGTCCAAGCCAACGCAACATTCCTTTCTCAATTCTAGTCACTACATCCTCTTTCAGTCCACACAACGTTCTCTAATCACACTATTGCGTATCCTGTCATTCAAAGTATCACCTAACATACTTCTCAAGGACCTCATTTTTTTAAGTTACCTAACATTATTCTACTCAGTTGAATTGAAACCCATTCTTATTTTCAAGTTCAGAACTGAGGCGATTAAGCATAGACAAACAATATCAGGACAAAAAGTTTTAAAAATCGATAAAAAAAACTATTTGTCGGCCGTCTTATGGTCGGCGTCGGCCAACTCAATTGTTTACGTTTATCTGACGATAGGCTCTTAAACATTTAACATATCAGAAAACATTTTCACCGTTTCAATTCTACTTTCTACCACTTTGAATTTGAATTCACAGTTCCGAGCAAAAGGTCGGAAATCGCGAATATTTGCAAATATGTTACACTATATTACTGCGTTTCACAATGAAAAGACAACCCCTCCAAATATTGCTAACGATTTCAAAATCACCCTGTAGAAACGAACAAAGGAACTAAAGGAACACCACGCGTTGTCTCCTGAAACGTACTCGGCATTACTTGTCAATAGTCTTATCTGACTCTGGGCAGTTCTTCAGATTATTTTCCCAAGCACGCGCCGAATAAACAAACACTAAGGCCTCGCAGATAAACAACGGTGTTACATCATTATTATCGTGTCGGGCCAGGATCGGCAAGGGTCGGCGATTGAATCGGCCCAATCTGGGCTCCCGAGGGTCATCGCGAATTCATTAACCCTTTGGCTGCAGGGTTTTATAGTTCGCCACATTAGGTAGGCATGGGTTCTTGTTTTTTTACGCACTGGTTGGTGACTGTTTTTGTTTTTAGTAGCCGTAGCATAACAACTTGCCGCTATGTTTATTGTTAATTATTAAACATTCACTTTTATTTGCATTTTTTTGTATATTCTGTAACTACGTCCACACATAGAGAAGCCTCAGAGAGAAAGAGAACGGGCTTAATTACTACAATTAAATTTCAATTAAATTGCGCAATTTAGGATAGCGTGTGACATGGTAACCAGGCAAGAACATCACAGACATGAAAATACAACCAGACTATGGCCATTTGTACAGGGGCCTCCTTTGGGAATCGAACCCATGATCTCTGGCCTTAGCAGTCAAGCGTGTGTGAAAAAAGTCTCTGGATTATGGCACCCCGTATCGCGCGACCAGTGGTCATTAGCGGCCAACCTGGAAGCACCACATTATTTTCTATGTCACGGCCTGCCGCGTGACTTGAATCCTAAACTCCTACACCACTCCACCTGTTCACCCCCCACGACTCTTAATCCCTGGCACTATAGAGTTGAAAATTCAGCGATTTAACTACGGGAAAAGTTGGCAAGGAAGCGCGGCTAGTTATTTACAAAGAAGTTGCAATCCCGGAGTCTCTTCGGGGAGTTTAGTTTGTTTGTGTGTTGCGAGGGACAAGTTATCTCATGTCCTAGGTTTCCGTCAGAAGGGTGAGGTGAAAGGGGTTAGTTTAAGCCCTTATGTCCAGTTTTGTGGTTGAAAACATAAGTTTCGGAACAAAAACTTTCGTAAGCACTACACATTATTAGCTTAATTCCGGATTCACTTGATTTTTGTCGGAAGAGGTGTCGCTCTGATTCGTAGAGCTTAATCACGGTGAGTAGAAACGGAGCTCGCGTCGTCGGTGGCTGCTCTCTGACTGACGAATCAGACCAAAATCTGGTCGGTCTTCCAAAAAAAATTAATTAAGTGAATCCTGAATGAAGCTAATAATGAAGACATAAGTTTCGAAATGATTTTGAATGTCTCCAGGAGATTCTGTGTTCCGTTTATTCGTTTTACATTGTACTTGTCCTAATACAAACTGAATGGCGTAACCGATTGAGTGATACGCGAGCGATGGAAATGACACTTGATCGCATTCGCTGTAATAAAATAATACGTGCAGAGGAAACACAACAAGGATAAATCCTCTTTATCTCACTCACGTGTGAGACTCACTTCACTCTCACTCACATCTCCTCATCGTAGCCCCGGCTGCCTGAGTGATCTTAAACGATCACGAAGGTTAAGCAACACAGGGCGCGTTCAGTGCATGGATGGGTCGCCGTCTATGCCTAACGCTAGTGGCATTTTTCCGAGGGGTTCCGTGCTTCGCAAGGCACGTTAAGCTGTTGGTGCCGGCTGCCATCGATAGATGGCAGTCGTTAAGCCAAGTCAGAGGCCTTAGGGCGGCTTGACAACTTCTGACAGTAGACGAGCCACTAGTCTACAAGCCTCCACCAATCCGGACTTGGCCCCCTATACCTTCCTCAGGGAAGAGACCCGTGCCCCTCGGTAGGGACATAATGGGTTGATGATGATCTCACTCACTGATAGCTGTATAAGGCTATTCAAACTATATTTCTGTTCCTCTATGTTGAGATCAATAGGAAGGATTTATTGATAATATTAGAATATTCTTTATTGCACACTAGAAACGAGACATAAAATATGAAAGATATGATATTGATCTAATTTCATTTTTCCGATTCGTTGCTCTAGCGGTACGTATCTTTCTGATTACCATGCCGGAGGTCATGGGTTCGATTCCCACCCGGGGGCCGCTGTACATTCGTACAAATTGCTTCAGTTTGGGTGTATTTCCATGTTTGTGATGTCCTTGCCTGCTAACCGTAGCACAGGGTGTCCTAGTATGGGAATAGCACAGGGTGTCCTAGTTTGGGACCAGGACAAGTGATTGTGTTGTGTGGAAGATATTACTTTTATTACATTGCATAGTTGAAATAATATTGATAATTTTAAAGTTTTGCTCATTTGAAGTGCTTTAATATCGATATCAACATCGGCTTTCAATAACATTTTGTATATAAAGAAAACAGCGTAGCATCGCGTTGTATATCGTTCTATTAGTACCTACAAGTTTTGGACTAAAAGCCGACCTAAGGGTGGCCGATTGTACATACCGGGATTTGAACCCACAACCTCACTAATGCTAAGCAACTTGTCTGTCTACTGAGCCACCATCGCAGAATAAGATGGTTCGCAAGGAAAAGAGCAACTCTTACACAAACGTAGAGGCAATGCATTCGATAGCCTTGATTCAATTGCGCTAGTGCGACACAGAGCTGCCTTCACAATATGCGCGGTATTGGATGTACAGTCAACAGCAGGTCGACCTCTTGTTGCAATGGAGAGCTTTCACAAAAAAAAATCGGCCAAGTGCGTGTCGGGCCACGCTCAATGTAGGGTTCTTTTAGAAAGAGAGCTTTTTATCTGCTTTACAAAACTAACAATTTCATCGAAGTCATTTTCAATGGATTTTGTATGAAATTTAACTTTTATAAGTTGGTTGCCTATTACTCGTTAACTACTAAAGCCTACTTATCATAGAAAATAGTAAGATATCCGACGCAACTATTCATAAGTAATCTATGAGTTAGGTCGTCGCGTCGGGTCGCGGCATGTTATTAGTGTGTCCTCGAATCCTACTTACGTATTCATTTTTAGATTTTCAAGGTTAACAGGGTACGTAAGTATGTCTCTAAATGCTTTGTAGACTTTATTACGCTAAACCAAAACCCCGACCCTCGGCTCCAACTCCAACTCACTTTAGGGTGCTCAAAGCGAACAATACAAACCTTGCCACCGTCACCGGCCTGACGCGCGTAAAAAAAACAACAATCCTGCATCGCGCAAACGAAATTTCCCGCGAACAAGTACAAAAGCTTTGGGTGCTTCTAAACGTTTGCTTTTAGCCGGCTCAGCCCTTAGTGGTTCATGGACTGCTAAAGGCCGAGGTTCCTAACCTAACCACGTTCTTGGGCCTCTTTCGCGGGGTAGCGGGTCGGCCCTCGGGTCAGGAAAAATTGAAACCCCGCACCAAATAGGATGTAAAACCCGTGAACGTCATAAAATGACGTCGTGCAGTGCAATACGTTAGTTAGGTGTAGGTAAGATAATAAAACTACTGGTCTTTCTCGCGTGAGAAGTTCCTTAAGCTCGCCTCTGTACAAATTATTTCTTAGTACCTGGGTGACCGAGCTTTGCTCGCTAGAAAATGCTTCTTATCCATTACCTTTGTACAAAATAATTTATGTAAAATTCTGATTATCATTGAAAATCATTATTAATAATCAATTTCTATTATAGAGGGTTTATTTTATTGCAGTGCAACAAATTTTTCACAGCGCAAAGGAGAGTTATTTATGCTAGAGACATTATTTTTATATTAATTTCCATTATTTTCAAAGAGCCTTTAAACGGGTCTCTGTTAAAAATTGTATAATATGAATAACATAAACATTTACATACTGTCACACACATTGCTTCTGGCCCCATACTAGGATACCCTGTGTCGTGGTAACCAGAAACAACGGCATCACAAACACGTAAACATCCAAGACCTGGGTTTTTTTTTTCGCCAGCCGGGATTCGAAACCGGGACCTCTCGCATGGTATGCAGATGCACTACCGCTGCGCCAACGAGGTCGTCTAAATATTACGTAATTTTCATAGTACTTTGTTTCCCTATGTAAAATATTGCTAAATTCTCAATTACTTTTAAGTGGATCCATTTGAAACTTAGAGCCATCACCCTTTATTGAAAACCGATGCAAACGCGCTGCAGCTCGTTTATAATGTTTTGCTCCCACTTTCGTGAAGGCGCCCGCGCGCGTGAATCACGTTTTTAAGTCTTTGTGAGCGATGGCTCATACTGTAGATATAGATATATGTCTCTTTTTAGGGTTCCGTAGTCCGACAAGGAACCTTTATATTTTCACCGTGTCCGTCCGTCTGTCTGTCTGTCTGTCTGTCTGTCTGTCTGTCCGACCGCGGCCTAGACCGGTGGTATACATATTTATCACGCCGATAAATTTAAACAATAAAATCTTGGATTTTTTTTTTTACTGTACCTCCCCTAACATGAAAAGTGGGGATGATTTTTTTTCTCGTCTCCTACATCATGTGGGGTATCGTTGGATTGGTCGTTGAAAATTTGCTTCGCTAAAATATGCAACTTTGAAATTCGGGAGTTCACGCAATTCATCGAACAAATCAAAGAAACGAACACACAGCGTGTGAGAAGTGAAAAAGTTTGGTTTTCTTTTTCGGTGTCTGTGTATTGGCGTGGCCATAACCTCAGTGCTGTACAAGAAAATTCATGGATAAAATTGGAAAATACATAGAAGAAGGGAAGAAATAATGGATCCAGACTAAAAACAAAGCTGAATTGATTAACATCGCGAATGAATTAGCTGCGGAAAACGCACTATAGGTATAACAGTTCTTATTAAATTTAATTCGATTATAACTTTTAATTTAAAAGTCTGTTATTATTAAGTTAATTTTTTTTTTGTCATATTTATTGGTGTTTCTTCCCCACGTAACCTTGTAAGGATATTATTAACTGCGTTTTCTGTTTATTCAAAACAGTCACAATCAAGCAATAGGTAAAAAAACCATTTCATAAGACCTTCTTCAATAATAGATTTTATCTGGTTTTATCGCCGTCTATGCCTAACGCTAGTGGCATTTTTCCGAGCGGTTCCGTGCTTCGCAAGGCACGTTAAGCTGTTGGTGCCGGCTGCCGTCGATAGATGGCAGTCGTTAAGCCAAGTCAGAGGCCTTAGGGCGGCTTGACAACTTCTGACAGTAGACGAGCCACTAGTCTACAAGCCTCCACCAATCCGGACTTGGCCCCCGTGGTGGAGTATGGCCTATACCTTCCTCAGGGAAGAGACCCGTGCCCCTCGGTGGGGACATAATGGGTTGATGATGATGATGAATCTGGTGAAGTTTCTTTGTAACCTGTTGTATGTAATAAAAATATTACAATTTGCAGACCAAAACTAATGCCGTGTAAATGAACAGTAAAATCATTCAATAGGCTTGATTCCACTGCGCTACGTGCGACATAGAGCTGCCTTCACAATGGCATGTCTTCCGTGACGGAGACTGAGCGCGGTATCGCCGCTTGCAAGCAAGAGCTCAGGTGAGGTGCGGCCACGAAACATCTTTGATGCCGAGGCCAAATAAAAATAATAAAATCGTTTATTGATGCGAACAGTGCACAGAAATAAAATAACAAAAAAATACACGCTTGATAGAGAAAAAAAATAACAAACAAAGGGATGCAGGCTCAGCATCCCTTTGTTTGTTATTTTCGTTACGTTTCAAATTAAAATTACTTCCATCGAAGGTAATTTTAATATGAAATGTCATTAAGGACGAAACTGAGTGATTTATTCTTACAGTTGTAGCTTTATAAGCTGCCAGTAGAAAGCGTAGCAAGTGCGTAGACTTCAAAATTTTTTTTTAAAACAATTTTTTTTCACCAGTCTTGTAACTTAGTACATTAATTTGGTACACATACTCGTATACCTCATACAGTGACAGTAATAATTGAAGATAATGTGTACGAGTGATAATGTGCGAGTCGGACTCACCAACGAAGGGTTCCATACCATTATCTACACAACATTAGACAAAAATCTAATTTGAGAACAGCGCCATCTATAGAAACCAACAAGACGCGTTTAACATTGACATTTAACGACATGACATCGGCGCTGTGAAGGTTGCATAGATGGCCGCTAGATGGCGAGCGTTGTCTTTAGACAACGTTTGTTGTATGGGAGCTCCCCCCTAAATATTTATTTTACTCTGGTTTTAGTATTTGTTGTTATAACGGCAACAGAAATACATCATTTGTGAAAATTTCAACTCCTAGCTATCACGGTTCATGAGATACAGCCTGGTGACAGACATACAGACAGACGGACAGTGAAGTCTTAGTAATAGGGTCCTGTTTGGCACCCTTCGGGTACGGATCCCTAAAAAGTCACTACTGTGAAGGACCTTTTTTTGAAAATCCTATAATTTACCTAAAGATTTTCTTCACTAAGTTAATGATTTCTGTCCATTGAGATTGTAACGCCTAAAGCTAATTTATAGGGGTTCAAAACGTCGTCTGTAGTTACATCTCATCATCATCATCATCAGCCACTTAACGCCCACTGCAAGATATAGGCCTCCTTTGTGGTTTTCATAACCATTAGGGATTTTGCCATAATCGCCACGCTTGGCAGGCGGGTTGGCGATCGCAGTATGTGATTGGAATCTCCGGAAGATGCTGCAGTCCGTCTCCTGGTCATTGATTTCCTTAGTCGCCTTCTACGACATCCACGGAAGGAAATGGACATCCATCTCATATTTCAATCTAAATAAAAACATCCGCTGGTTTCGTGGCCGACCCCTGGCTCAGCCGGCTTGCGGTGCGCGATCCACTTCCATTCATCATGTCTTCTGCATCCTGTCTAAAAGGATTTTATTAATTTACCTTCTCCAAACGCTGCTGTGTTTGCTTCCAGCCGCCTTATTAAATCTTTCTTAATGGTCGCCCGCGAGTGCTCGCAGTTGTTTGTGTACAGAGGGAATTGGCGAGCGTCTAATATGGTACGGAACTGAAAATGGCAGTGGAAATTGCAGGCGGCGTCTACTGGTTCAAAATAGACGCAATGTTATTGGACTCTTGTTGTACTTACTGCATAAAAAGTGTTATTGTGTTTTATGGGAATGGTATTGTCTGACCTCAAAAAGGTGCTGAAACCCAAAAGTTTCAGTTTAAGACCTTGCTCACCAAAAAGTGATCGTAGTTTTTGTTAAAAGAGTTCTAGGATTTGTAAACTTGTTAAAAGGACCAAATTTGAAAAGGCTAAGTTTGGAGTGTTTTTGTCAATTTTTTCTCTAAAATGATCTAGATTTTGAAATGGACACCCAGTTTAACTTGTAAAGCTCATTAACTCGCAGCTCATTTTGAATGAAAACATTTCGATTTGATTGATGATTAACAAATTTAATTTTATTCATGCGGGTCACCTATTGTTTGAAGTTTGACGATGGTTTACGACTAAGGCGCTGGCCACACAGAAGGGATCTGGGACGAGGGCGCGGAAGAGACGCGTCGAGGACGCGAACTCTATGCGACGCGTCGCGTCTTTTCCGCGCCCTTGCCTCACGTCCCTTCTGCGTGGCCAGGGCCTAACATTTAGTTCGCGCAAAGGAAACACAAGGTAAAATAAATGTTCCACTGAAGAGCAGATCCTACCATTATTCTAAAAAAATAAATTGCGAAATAAATACGCGCTGCCAAGCCCCGTTTACACTTGAGTCAATTGGTCGCCTTTTGATGTAACGAACGAATGTTCTATGTACTTCTACTAGGTACCTACTTTTTATAAGAATCATCATCGAATCATCTTAAACTTAATACATCAAAGCTGATATGATATTATTCCGTGATTGCCATCAATAACTTTAAAAGCCAAAATTACTTCTTACAAAAGTAGGAAAATCATTAATGCTGCGGCCAGACACACGAACAGCACTCGTTCACTAGCATAACGCAGAATGTAAATTCTTTGCGTTGAAATACATTTAAGATTTCTGTTTTCTGATTTCTACTTCTTATGTAGATTCCAAAAGTAGGCTCCGCGGAACCCAAAGGTTCCGTGAATAAGTGTCTGGAAAAATCACACTTGTCGCTGAATATTTCCACTATCTTGACTGTTGAATTATTCTTCATCTAGAAATATCATTTAGGATTAACGTAATGGAACAGTGGTGGTACTTTTAGAGACATCAAATCTCGAATTTGGTATTTTGGATTCTGTCAGATAAGAGAGGTTCGTTAATATTCTACAATCTCTGTTATTTATAAATAGATATGACACATATATGCCTGGTTACCATAGCATAGGGTATCCTAGTTTGGGACTAGGTTAAGTGATTGTATCGTGTGGAAGTTATTTTTATTATTATTATTTATTGCACAACCAGAAAGTTCAAAAATGTTTATTATTAGATGAAAATATATATTACAATCTAAATTAGCGCATAGATAGTTGTAAGAAATTGAATAAATTAAAAAAAAATAAAGTAATTATTAACGGTCCGAGGATCTTGAGGCTATACGGCAATGGTCGATGCGGTATGGTGAACCTACCAAGACGCAGGTCATGTTTGTCGGGAGCCGACCTCTTATCGCCAGACTCGATGTGGACTCACTTCCTGCTGTACTCTACGATGGAATATCTCTCCCCTACTGCAAAAATGTAAAAAACTTAGGTCTCTATATACAGAACAACCTGTCCTGGGAGCTTCACGTGGCCGAGACAAGCAGGAAAGTTTTTGCCTCCATGCACTCTCTTAAGCGGCTTCAGAATTTTCTCCCATACTCTGCTAAAGTTACTCTTGTCAACTCTCTTCTTCTCCCTATTATCGATTATGCTGACGTTTGTTATCCCGACATTACTGAGGAGCTGCTCAGCAAACTCGACAGACTGCTCAACCTTTGCATCCGTCTTATATTTGGACTGCGTAAGTTTGACCATGTCTCTTCCTATCGTAATCAGCTGAAGTGGCTCAACATCCGTTCCCGCAGGAATGTTCACATTCTCGCCTCTCTGTATGGTATTCTTAATAACCCCTGTTCCCCCTCTTACCTCAGAGGACGTTTCGAGTTCCTGCTCAGTGAGGGTCGCCTTCTGCGACCTTCCCGAGCATTGCATCTCCGTACCCCCGAGCATAATACGGCTGGTTATTCAGGCTCCTTCACTGTGACAGCAATTCGCCTTTGGAGTAGCTTGCCTCTAGACATCCGACAGGCCCCATCGCTTGAAATATTCAAAACCAAAGTGGCGATAGCGCCACTACCTAAATCTCCAGCATTTGTCTTAATTTATTATATTATAAGTATTTCACAATATCTTTCCTAAATCTGTAGGTTTATGTATTTATTTATTGTATCTAGTATTTATTTATTTATTATTATGTTGTATTTGTGTAATATTTCCCCCCTATTATATTTTATATATCTAGGTCTGAATAATAATTAGTAAGTATATTTAATATTAAGTAAGTTGCAATACCTGATAATGTTCTCATCAAAACTTAGGTTAGCTGGTAGATAATGCTAAGTAGCATTAAGCTCGCCTATGTGCAAAAGTTTCTGTTTTATATGCAATAAAGGATTTAATAATAATAATAATAACGGTATACATTAACCTACCTGGTCACGTAGAGCGATATCTTTTCATCATCATCATCAATCAGCCCGTAGGTACTCGTCCACTGCTGGACATGGGCCTACCCCAACCCCCCAGCACGCCACTTCCTTCCATCCTCGGCCATCCTCACACATGGATCACAACATCACAAAATGACACAATCCGCCAAAGGTGACTAATATAGCCTATAAGATTAGCAAGCTGAAGTGGCAGTGGACTAGTCACATACGCCGGCTGAGGACAGAAGGAAGTAGATAATATAAAAATCGCAAATTGGTAATATGAAGATATTATAAAAAAACTCAAAAAAAATTGCCAATTTTATATTTTCCGTATTCGAAGAATTATTTCTAAATACATTCTATAGAAACTCCTTTCAGGTTGCGCGTTACTTTACTTACAAGTTCGATCATTTACTGATCACATCCATGACCTCAAGTGCCATTAGCAAGCTCCAAATCCTGTCTGTCTGATCAGTTTGGAAGTTTGGATGGTGAATTCGCCACTTAAGTCGCCCCATGGGAACACAGCTCCTCAGGCTTTTACATCAATAAACTGCGGGCTCCAGCGTTAAGGCGAACTCGGTAATAAATCCCGCTTACTACATCGCGAGATGGCCTAAAGCATTACGGTGCAACATTAAGGAGCTGGCCAATGGTCGGGGAAAAAATGTAAGTAAAGGACTTGGTTAAGGCGGATGTCTATCTCCTTTGGTACAATGAGGTTTTTCAGTCTTACGATGCTCTGAAACTTTCTTATTCTAGGCGTCTGTATTTTTTTATAACACTAAAAAGTGACGTTCTACCGCTACGCTACCACCGCACGAAAACTGTGCAGGAAAATATTTTGAGGAAACCTGCGTGTATGTTGTGCTCACATACCTCAGCGCTTAAAATGGCTAATCCACGATGGCCACGCGTAGTAATTAAGCCCACACTCTCTCTCTGAGAGAAGGCCTGTGCCCTGCAGTGGGACATAATATAGGCTACATAACAAAAAAAAAAACATAGTGACAGGCCGCCTAGTGCAGTTTCAAAATAAACAATCTGTGGTTTTTGGTAAATGACGACCGACTCAACGAGTGTAGTCTAAGTATTTTACAGTATTTTTATTTTGTATGTAATAATAATTAAATTGAATTACTATTGGATTTTTTAGAAAAAAAAATTTTTTCTTTAGAACTTGGATTGATTACACATTCTCTCTATCACGTGCAGCTGATACAGGCTTTTATCTCTGGCATGGCGTTTTCGCAAGATCCCCGTAAGCTTCTCAAGTTTCAGATAACACGAAAATTATTCCAGCAAACATCGCGCCCGCCTCTCCGCCTTAAGGCGCCATTGACTAGTCCGCCGGCTGACGGTAAGCCGCGGAATGACCGGCGAGGCGGCAACCCTTCTAGCTTTATGACAGGGCCTGAAAGCCTTTAGACCGGTGTTTCTCAATCCTGACGCAATATAATTTGCTGACGTCAAATTATATTGCGTCGTCACAGTTAAAGAGTGCATATTGCAGGAATGAAAATTGTTTCGCGAAGTAAATATCAGGGCCCTGTTTAATAGAACTGCAATGCATAGTCTACTATGACAATTCGATGTACATTGTAAAGTTGATTAACGCACAGGTTAACAAGTAGACTCTGCTACGCAATGTACCTCGAATCGTCGTAGCAAACTACGAATTGTGGTCTAATGATACTCAGCCCAGGTATTATTATCACGATTATTTATGTATTTATTTGAGTTGGCGATATTATTCAGCTCGGTAAGGAAGTTACGAGGTGATTAGTAAAACCTTGTGTCGCTAAACATGTAACATGAAAACAATTAGTATCACACTCTAGGCACAGTATAAATTATACTGTCCTCTAGGAGCGTCATTGAGTAATTTGTGAATGTAATGAATAATATAAGATAAAGATATGAAAGTATTTACTGCCTCATCAAAAAAAAAAAACGTAAAACAAAGCAAGGCTTAACCAGTGATGACATAAAATAGGGCAAAAGGTAGAAATAACGAATGAATGCGTATATTTAGTGATGGCACGGTACGTTCTACTAAAAATATTACACAATACAAATTTTATTATAATTTGTACAAAAAAGAAATTCTAGCATTTATACTTGGCGCATTGCAAACGATTTGTTTTGGTCAATGTTTAAATAAACATATTTGTTTTGTATTATATTGAATCGCTCGTAGCCCCGGCTGCCTGAGTGATCTTAAACGATCACGAAGGTTAAGCAACACAGGGCGCGTTCAGTGCATGGATGGGTTGCCGTCTATGGCATTTTTCCGAGCGGTTCCGTGCTTCGCAAGCCACGTTAAGCTGTTGGTGCCGGCTGCCGTCGATAGATGGTAGTCGTTAAGCCAAGTCAGAGGCCTTAGGGCGGCTTGACAATTTCTGACAGTAGACGAGCCACTAGTCTACAAGCCTCCACCAATCCGGACTTGGCCCCCGTGGTGGAGTATGGCCTATACCTTCCTCAGGGAAGAGACCCGTGCCCCTCGGTGGGGACATAATGGGTTGATGATGATGATATTGTATTTAATAATGTTTTATGACTTTACAGAGAGTACCAATAGCAAATAATATACAAGGGAACATAATTGACGACGATAAAACAAAGAGTAATTTTTGGCAAAGAACTGAATTGATATTACGCCCTAAAATTTATAAAGGAATTTTATTTTTAATTTAAAAATGAATGGTATAAAATATATTCAGTTGAACAGCCGTACGCTTGGTTCGTACTTATCTCAAAGCGGCGAGAATCTACGGAACCATTAACCAGCTTATATGAATCCTTGTGAATGGTTTACATTAATCGCCTACGATTGTAGTGAGTAGCTACAAAAGTGCGAGGCTGAGGCGCAGGCCACACAAATAGGAAAAGAGCAAGGACGCGGCTTCCTTTTAAGTCACTTTTATATAAATAAAACTAGCTGGTGCACGGGACTTCGTCTGCGCGGGATTACTTCAAGTAGCTTATTTTCTTCTCCAAGGTCGTATCTATTTTTATACCAAAATTAATCAAAATTGGTTCTGCGGTCGTGAAGCTGTAAGAGACAGACAGAGTTACTTTGAAGAAGAAGAAGAAGAAATACATTTATTTATAGCCACGCGGACATGATACAAGGCATAGGAAATAAGGAAAAAGAGACTAACCCTTTGCGGGACTCTTGTTCTATATTGTGTACTGTATGTAAATTGAAACGAAGGTATTTTTGATGATGATCTCACTAATAGGTATAATAAACGCTATAGTTTGTGAGGATGAGATGTGCGGATGTATATGATGATTTATGGTATTGCAAAAGTTATATGATGTAGTGTGAAAGACAAAGTCTATCTACTTTAAATACCAGAAGCGATAAAAGTAATTATTTTGATACAAGGATCAATTTGTTACTACCAAATGTGCATTAGAAATAAAATTATCTTTGTTTACTGACGATATAATATATTATATTTTGGCGATAATGACTTACACCTAAAAGATAGAGATATATGCTGTCGCGGGCATTTTTGTAAGACTATTTAAGATGAACATTTCCATTATACATTATATACGTGTAACTCTAATGGTTTTGGTAGCGCAAGCCAGAATAGCTTGCAGATAGTAGAATTATTTCTTACTTACTTGACACCTATCGTTATACATTGAACAATTCACACAACATATTTATACATTATAGCCTATGTGTTATTCTGATGTATAAGCTATTATTATTGTAAGGTTTCATTAAAATCCATTCAGTAGTTTTTGTGTGAAAGAGAAACAAACATTCTCATCCAAAGTCTGATTTTAAAATATAAACTACATGAAATTTAAACTGAGCTGCAAATCAGAGTGACAATATACCCGTAAGTTTGGCTTAAAGAAGACAGACTGATGTCTGTAGGATCTGAGGGATGGCAGAGGAGAACTACTGGCGCCATTTTCCCCACCCAATTGGTTGATTCCTGCAGCCATCAATGAGAATGTTATATTTTATGTTTGTGTACTCCACTAGACTACCACGTGTTGTGGGAAAATAATGTGAGAAAATCTTCATTTAATACGTCGCCAATTCCTGGTGGATACGTCTATGATTAATCCCATACTCTTTTTATGCTATAAGTTTGTCAATTCAGTTTTTTCGCCTTAAATAAATAAATAATAATAATATCCTAAGGCAACGCCTGAGTCCTATAGTGTGACATATACAATACAAGCTGCGTACGTGTTATGTACGTGATGTAAGCTCTTGATTTTCCGAAAGTTGGCAGCTGCAACGCAAGTAACCACTTGAGGGGCAGAATGTAAATGGGGGTTAAGGTGTCATTAACTCGGTTATAATTTTCAATTACAGCATGGAAGCCATAACGTGCACTTGCTGGTATTATTATCATTAGGGACATTGAAATCATGGTACAGACGAAGTAGATATTCTCGTCCGGGAAACTGGGTTACCACAGTTAAATAAAATAAATAAATAACATAACACAACCTTGTCCTGGTCCCAAGAATACCCTGTGTAGATAGCCCGGTACAAGAACATTTTTCACTTGAATTTAATCGTTTAGAGGTTATGTTCGGTAGATTTACGTGAAGGTAAGATAAGAATATGCTTTATACTACACCTGCTTGGAAAGTACCTTGATACTTTATCAAATTTACGGTAGAAAGTACGTCATTGCATATCGAACAAATATGCGGGGAGAAAACGCATCTGAGCGGGAGAGAAAAGTGTATGAAAATCCATTTCTTACGTGGTTTTTCTTTTTTAATTTTGGGTAAGACTATGCGCCGGTAACCTAAATATCAAAAGCCAAAAAGTTTTTACAGTGAGTTTTTATCTCCAAGTTCGCAAAATGACATTGGCCACTAGCTGTGTGTTGGATGGTGTCGGGCTGGCAGTGCGACCCTGCGGCGGCAGGATAAACAATTTGAAAAAAGAACATGTGAAAATTGCAGACGCCATTGGCGCCATTTCCAATTTGTGTGTTGTTTGAGGATTCAGTTTTCGTAGAAAGTAAAATAAAACTATCAAAATGATAAGTAGTGATAGTGATGATGAAGCAGGTGTAGTATAAAGCACTATGTATCACTCGAGAGAAACTGCGATTCCCGATCTCGGGTGTTTTAAAGCCCTCGCCTACGGCTCGGGCTTCAAACGACACCCTCGACGGTAATCGGTCACTTTCTCCTCTCGGTGAACAATGTACTATTATTGTACACAGAAAAAAAGAAACAAAATATTTACAAACGTTAAAGGTTAATTACTTGTAACTACACATCCGAGGGATACTCAATAAGTAGAGCGAATGAGGTATAAACTCCTTGGATAAAGAAAAAGAAATACTGGCAGACATAGACCACATATTTTTCAACGTAATACAATTAAAAAAGGCTGATGCTCTTTTGTCTTTTCAATCAAAAAAGGTTCTTACTTGTGTTCTGTCGCAACAAGCAATAATTAAATATCTGTTTGAAAAATTTTACTACGGAACAAGTAAATCAAGACTTGCAAGCTATGTTAGGGGTTCATGCTCCTCCTTATTCTACGGCTGCGCGTTGATGTGCTGAGTTTAAGAGGCAAAGAACATCCACTAATGACGACTCGCGCTCAGGGCGCCTTACGACTGAAGAAATGATGAAAAATTTTGAAAAACTTTTTTGGCGGATCGTCGTACTACTGTTCGTTTTATAACTGAAGAACTAAACATTTCAATAGAGAGTATTCATAAATGATACATGACCATTTGGGAATGAAAGAAGTCTCAGCGCGTTGGGTGCCTAGAATTCTAACGGCCGAACAATAACGAACCAGGCGGAGAATTTCACAAAGCTGTTTGGATCTGTTACAAAAGATTCTGGCCGGTTTTTGGCTTGATTTGTAACTATGGATGAAACATAGCTTCAGCATTACGACCTTGAATCAAAAAAACAATCCATGACTTGGAAGAGACCATCATCATCGACCCCTAAGAAATTCAAGGCCGTTGCATCCGCGGGCAAGATGGGTTCGCTTTTTTGGGACAGCCAAGTGGTGGGGATGATTAAGTACTTCAGTCATGGAGCCACTATTATGGGGAATAGGTACGCAGAATAAATCAAAAAGTTGCTAGATACGCGTGAAATAAGAAATACGCGAAAAACGGCGTGGCAAACTCGCTAAAGTGGTTTTGTTTCATCAAGATAACGCCCCAGCGCACAAGTCCCAAGTTGCGATGGATGCCATCAACGATGCTGGCCTCGAATTGGTAGAACATCCTCCATATTCTCCAGACCTTACTCCTAGTGACTTTTATCTATTTCCGAAATTGAAAGAATATCTAAGAGGCCAGAAATTCGACGACGATGACGCTGTGATCGCCGCAATACAAGGTTTTGTAGAGAATCAAGATGAAGATTTATTTTAATAAGGGAATTTTAGGTTTAGAAAAAAGATATGCTAGGTGTATACAACTAAAAGGTGAGTATGCTGAAAAATAAAATAACGTCTGATAAAAGTTAATTGCATCTTATTAATTCTCACTACTTATTGAAACCCCCTAATATGTATAGATGATTCAGAAAGATCCCGTAAAATTTAAGGAGATTATTCTAGGCATCAACACATACAAATATTATTACGAGACCAATTAAAGGCCGATCCTGAAACGCTGAAAAAGAAGTGGATGGGATCTGTGTCGGGATAACCGGCCGTTCGTCTAACGTGAAACGTTTATAAACATTAATTTTAGCTTCAACTGCGCAGTATGATGCGAAGCTCTGGCGCCATCTAGCGGCGCGAGGGGATCTGTGTAATGGCTATTTTGTTCTACGATGTATAAATGATTTGCACACAAGACGTAGTTACAGAGTTACAGCCCTTGGCGAGGCCACATGTTTCGTTGCAGGCGATTTTAGCGAGTGACCCTCTACTACCGAACTTCACGTCAATATGATACAATATGTCATCATCAGCCATTTGAGGCCCACTGCAGGACATAGGCCTCCTTCGTGGTTTTCATAATCATGATGGGTTTTGCCGTAATCACCACGCTTGGCAAGCGGGTTGGCGATTGCAGTATGCGGTTGGAATCTCAGGAAGACGTTGCTGCCCGTCTCCTGGTAATTGATTTCCTTAGTCGCCTTCTACGACATCCACGGAAGGAAATGGAGTGACGCTATTCTTAATCCAGCGCCAGCGAAGTGATACAATATATACATTGGTGCAAATTTAAAAATGTTTTATGGAGTACCTAGCTCATATCTTTGTCAATATTTCTGAGTAGCTACGATAATAATAGTGGTTTTTAATGACGCCATAGAATATAACGCCCTAAAGTTTCCCCGACCCTTTCTGAAACACTGTAGTTTTATTCAAAGGAGGCCTTTGTCCTGCAAAGGGATACCGATGTAACAAATGACTTGTTAATTGACGAAAACATTATTTCGGAACACAACGATACCTTGTTAGTCGTTATCGAAATTGGGTATTTGACAGAATATCATATGAGTTACTTTTAGAACGGAATTTTGTATGAAAATACTGGCTTATGACGTCACATTTCAGAGCACTCTTTTAATGTTTAATCTATTTAAAAATTGTAATAACTAGTAATTGACTAAAAGAGATACATTCTCCGAGATATTTTGTAATTTTGTTTTAATCGAGCATATGAAATAATTTATTGTTGATCGTGTCAAACGCCGAATTATAAATAGGTATTTTTTAACAGTATGTGGCTGCCTAATTAAACATTTTGGGAAGGAAATTGTATTCACGCAGCACTGCAAGGTAAGTAGATACCTACTCTTGGAAATAACAGCCCTTCGGCACTACGGGCTATAGTTTTGTAGCTTCGAAAGCATTCGAGAGGCGCCGAACTAAACCAACCCGATTCAGAGATAATCGACACCCCATTTAGTCGATTTACTTCTCGGTATTTACGACAGTCTATTTAGCCAATTTACTACTCGGTATCATTTAGCCAATTTACTACTCGGTATTTACAAAACTCTATTTAGCCAATTTACTACTCGGTATCGTTTAGCCAATTTACTACTCGACATTTACTACACCCCATTTGACTAAATGAATACTCGGTATTTACTAATATCGGTATCGTTTACTGAATTACTAGCTCATTGAATGAGCCAGTAATACTTTTTTTTTCACGACTCCATTTCCGAGAAAAAAACATATATACACACATACATAAACTCACGCCTGTATCCCAGAGGGGTAGGCAAAGACTGAAATTGCCACTTGCCATGATTCTGACAGATTACTTTCACTTCCTCAGCATACATTCAGGTACGATAAGATAAAAGTATCTTGCCCTTTGCTAATACATCCCCTATTTGGTCGAAGTATGTCCGCCTGGGACGTCCCTTACCGACCCTTTCATCCACATTATTAATATCGAGCAAAAAACGGCAAAAATATGTTTGTTGTATGGGAGCCCCATTTAAATATTTATTTTATTCTGTTTTTAGTATTTGTTCTTATAGCGGCAACAGAAATACATCATGAAACCTGGTGGCTCAGGTTTATTGCCGTGACTGCATGCTGAGTCGCTGGTTTTCAGCCCGTAACCCTTCCCTATTCCCTTTTTTAATATTTGTAATAAAATTAGTGTACTTTTAATAAATGTGTTCTGAGGGTTTGATAGATAATAAAATTACGGAAATTCAAGACATAATATTTTTCGTATCCTGTACCTAGTTTTTCGTCGAAAAGTTGTTTCCAAAATTATTATTAAGTTTTCTTTATTGAAAACAACTTATAGGAAACTAAAAATATTTTCAATATGTCCGTAATTTAATTATGCATCAAACCCTCGGACCACATTTATAACAATCACTATAAATGTTATATTGTGTGAGCGAGAGAGCATGCTCGACGTAACAGCAGCTTTGAAAACTGTTTTATTTTATTTTATTTTAGTAGGGTAAAAGAACAAATTTAAAATTAGTAAAGGTAACAAAAGCTGTTGACAGCAGATTAACAAATTTTTAGCGTACGAGAAACTATGGCTTAGCTTCATCATCAGCCCCTTGACGTCCACTGCAGGGCACAGGCCTCCCTCATGGTTTTCATAACCATGAAGGGTCTTGCCATAATTGCCACGCTCGGCAGGCGGGTTGGCGATCGCAATATGGGGTTGGAATCTCAGGAAGACGCTGCTGCCCGTCTTCTGGTAATTTATTTCCTTAGTCGCCTTCTACGACATCCACGGGAGGAAATGGCGTGACGCTATTCTTAATCCGGCGCCACACGGCTTAGCTTACTTACGCCGAATGCCCGAGAATCAACCCCGCCAGCGTATACAAACATTCGCGCAAACCGTCGCGTATTATCGCCTGATATTGCAGTTTCGCGCTGCCATGTAAGCTGAAGATTGCAGTGCGAAAGTAACCCCTATTTCCCTCTGTTAGATAGTATGAGAAGATTGTGATTTGAATTTAGATTGGGGAGCGGGAAACGTTTTGTTAAGTATGAAGTGACCTATTTCTTGTAGTACATACCTATAGAGTAGTAAAAGTGGCTCGTAAATTTTATTCAAATTACATACATACATACTGAAACTCACTCCTGTATCCCAGAGGTGTAGACCAGGGACTGCCACTTGCCACGATCCTGACAAATCACTTTTGCTTTCTCAACATTCATGCCCACACGCACGCCGGTTTGGGTATTTTTTATCTTGCCCTCAAAAAATCGAATCAATCTACTATATTTCATTAGGTATATTTGTTAAATATTCTGGCCAAATGGGCTGCTAGGATATTGATTACTGAGCTAACTCTTATTACCGACATACCCCACAAGTCTTCAGTTTTTTTAAAGATTTGGCTTTTTAAACGCTTTATTCACGGTATGAGCTTCAATATAATCAAACGAAAAATCGTGATCGCAGGGGGGGACATTATCTTTCAAAATACTTCCTGCAAGATCAGGAGATGAATCTAAAGGAGCCGTCGTTATAATTGAAACATTTGTAAAGAATTGTTCAAAAGCCGCGGCAATGTCTTCATTTGACGTCATTAATTTATCATCTATCTTAAGTGAAAATTCGCGGATTCGAAAATTCGATTTGGATTTACCGGTTTCCTTATTTATTAAGTCCAAATTAATGGTTTTAGATTTATTAGAAGATTTAAGAATTTTGGCTTTTATATGCTCGCATTTAGCTTTGTGGCAGACGGCCCTAAATAATTTTGAATATACGGTAAAAAAACTAGGGTCATATGTGTATGTCTTTTTCTCATATAGTGAATAAAGTGTGTCCCTACTCTTCCATTATTTCCTTTTGATGATAACTTTTTCAATTTAAAAACTTTTTCAAAACTATCTGAAACGACCTTAAAGAAATCTCCGTAATGGGCGTTAGCATTGATGGTTTTATTTTTTTAGGTATGTAAGCTACTTTGTAAATCAATTTTAAATAATTCTAATTTTTTTGTTGTCATGGGCCTGTAAAGTATATCTTGTTCAGATTTGTTTTTAATCTGCTTCATAGCGTACAATTTGACTAGTGCGGTCTGACTTTGAGCAATTTATTGTAGAATAATGCAAAAATTCACAGTGACAGTATACATTATTAAGACAGGTGGCTGTGATTTCGGTAATCCTAGTGACTTGAAAATAAGTTTTAATTTAGTATTTAAAGCGGAATCTATCAGCAAGTCGATATTAAAATCTCCACATACTATAAGGTTCTTGCTACTACTTGAAGCTACCTTTAAGACATACTCTAGTACTGATTCAAATAAACTGTAGTCACTGGCGGGGGGCCTGTATACGCTTACTACAATGTGCTTAGCCAGTTCGACACATAATAGCTCAATAACTTTTTTAACAGAAAGTCTGCAAATATCTTTCCATTCTTTATATTTTAAACTACCTACTATTTACTATTATTAAGGATCCCCCGTGCAATGCAGACTTTCTATCGAAGCAACTGGCTATTTCATAATTATGTACAGAAAAATTCATTTGATACTCTAGTAGCCAGTGCTCTGTGACACAAAGTACATTCACTCTATGTTGTTCTAAGAACAACTCTAGTTTTAGTAGTTTACCAGAAAAGCCACCCTGTAAATTTTGGTTAGCTAAGATAAGTTTGTTTAAGGGTGGCTTTTCTGTTGTCTGCGCTGACAGTTTAAATCAGCAGACAAGCTTAACCTACTTATGTTAGGTTTTTTTACAACCTCAGAATACAGAGGTTTGCAAGTAGAAATTTTTCTAGAGTTTTATCGACGACTGGTCCCTGTTTTATTGTCTTAACAATAATAGGGTCATAAATATTGAATGCCAACAATTTGGCAATCTGTCGCTTTGAAGAAAGGGGCACATGTATCGTGTCCGTAGTGAATATAAAGTTTCGAATAAATTTATTCGCGTCAAAATACAATACTTGGTCGCAATGGCCAAAGGTCATACTATTATACAATAGCCGGTTTAACTTATCTATCCGGGCATTTTGTGTCTCTGACAGAGTCTTAGAATAAGGAAAAGTCAAAGTCAAAAATTTTTATTCACTATAAAAAAAAATTTTACTTAATGAACGTCAAAGCTGTTACAAAGAAACTCCACCTTTATTCTTTTCAAAACAGGTTTGCTTAATTAACAGAGTTTTCAACTTAAAGTTACACTACACTAGATACAATCGTTCCTGTTAACAGTATTTAAATACCAGACATCCTTGTCTTCCAAATAATCCTTAATGTTATAATAGGCCTTTTTGCACAGAGTATGCTTAATACATTTTTTAAACCGCGTCGGTCGTAACTCTAATATATCTTGAGGAATCTTATTGTAGAACCGTACATAGTGCCCCATAAAGGATGTATTAACTTTTGCAAGTCTAAAACGTGGAAATGACAATTTATGTTTACTCCTAGTATCAATATTGTGATGGCTACCAACATTTTCGAAATTGCTGATGTTTTTTCTAACATACATTATATTTTCATAAATGTATTATTGACTTGCAACTGTTAACATGTTAGTTTCTTTAAAGAAATCCCTTAACGAGTCCCTACTACCTAGCTTGTAAATAAATCGGATCGCTCTCTTCTGTAAGATGAAGTTCGTCTCAATGTCTGCTGCCCGGCCCCACAGTAGTATGCCGTAGGACATAATAGTATGGAAGTAACTAAAATAAACAAGCCTAGCAGTATAGCAAAAGCATAGATTACAATTTTCCTTGCTTGAAGAGCAACTATAGAATCATAATAATTCGTCAAATCATCACAAATAATACTAAAAACAGAATAATATAAATATCTAAGGGGACTCCAAATACAACAAACGTGATTTTTTGGCCTTTTTTGCTCGATATTAATTACGGCAACCGGCAGACGCTTGAAATATTAGAATGTTGTATAAATAATGGTACGGAACTCTTCGTGCACGAGTCCGACTCGCACTTGGCCGGTTTTTAAAATAAGATTTCTTACCTCGTAACAGGATTTCTCAACTATTTTATTTTTATTTACGTCTATACTTGAAAGTAATATCCTAAGCAGATGCCGTTTTAAATTACTTAATCACGCATTTCAAACCACCCAGCTTTCAGCGATTACTGCGTCATCCGCGTACAACATTAAGAGAGACTATTATTTTGCCGTTAAATAACTTAATAAGTAGAGCGAGACCCTACGTCACGTGCCGCGGGCGCTGCGAACGGAATGAATACAGGATTAATACAGCGGGCTAGTTCTGGAACGGAAAAGACTGATTCTGTAATCCGTGTTACTCCAGATTAAAAATAGCGTCACTCCATCTCCTTCCGTGGATTTCGTAAAGGCGACTAAGGAAATAAATCACCAGGAGACGGGCAGCAGCGTCTTTCTGAGATTTCAAGCGCATACTGCGATCGCCAACCCGCCTGTCAAGCGTGGCGATTATGGCGAAACCCCTCATGGTTATGGTCATGAAAACCATGAGGGAGGCCTCTGTCCTGCAGTGGGCGTCAAATGGCTGATGATAATGATGATGATATATTGTAATAAACACTTCCACACAATACAATCACTTGTACTGGGGAGCGAGTCTCTTAAATGCATTTTTGTTCAATAGAGTCACCTTAGTAAGGCGATGCACGATGGTTGTTTTATTGACACTAATGGCAGTCTACTAACCAATCTTATTGCAATAAACCCGTGCAACTTAGCACATAAGCACCTCATAAGCGTTTGTAAAAAGTCCTATAAGGATTTCGGATTCATTTTGCGGCAGTCGAGAGGTTTCACAAACATTGCCGCGATACGAGCCTTGTATGAAGCTATTGTAAAAAGCCACTTAGAATGCAACGCAGTCATTTGGAGTCCACATCCTTACTATAATATTATAAACGCGAAAGTTTGTATGTATGGATGGATGTTTGTTACTCGTTCACGCAAAAATGGCTGAACGGATCCGGATGAAATTTTGCACAGAGATAGTTTCTAGTCTGGATTAGCACATAGGCTATTTTTTATCCCGGAAGAATACATATCAAATTTACCACGTGAACGAAGTCGCGGGCAACAGCTAGTGAGACTATAAATATATGTTGAAACAAATTCAAAATTAATTTATTAGGGTAATCTATCTTAAGTTATATGGGGTATATCAGGTATCCCACCTTGTTCGTTCGGTACGGTTGGATGCAACCAATTGGAGGCAACAAGGGAGTCAGCCTCAGATACTTACTTATTAAAGGTGCTACGTGGGGTTGTGTGCAACCCACGAGTGCAGCTGCAGACGGTCGGGCTGCGTGTGCCGGACACGAAGGACACATGGACCACGGACACAGGGACCACACGTAGCGCACGTATGGCGGCGCCGCCTATTCGTCTGTCCTCTAAATGAATTCACAAAGGCTACTCTTTTTATATTGTGTTACAGTGAGTAGATATTTTTATGGCCATTGTTGTTGTCTGTATACGTAAAAGCGTTGATTATGTCAACTAAGTTAGTTACTTTAAAACATAAATAAGTATTTTTTGGAATTCGCCACCGCAATAGAGGGCTCCCTGTAATTTGAGCGTTAAGTTTTTTGATATGACATAACATAACATAAACTCACGCCTGTATCCCAGAGAGGTAGGCCTCTGCCAGGTCTGGTCCGGCCTGGTCTCTACCAGGGACTGCCACTTGCTACGATCCTGACAGATCACTTTCGCTTCCTCAACAATCATTAGTAAATTATTATTATTATTTTTGATATAAATAAATGGAAAATTAATAAACTCTGCGCCCCGCCTTTTTCGCGAGACATGCTTAAATAGGCGAATTAAATAATTTGCGGGGGTTGTACTATCGGAATGACATTGTATTACTACTGCTTAGTGGATTATAAAATAGATGCAAATAACTGCTATTGTCTTGCTCATGTCATTCTATTGAACAACTACTTGTGAATAACAATCTAGGCCTTTATTTCAAACTACGATGCCATGGTGCTATGGTACCCTGGCAATGACAAAGGAAATACATCAAGACTGATGCCATTTTGTACGGCCTCTAGTGGGAATCGAATCCACGACCACCGTTTTGGTAGGGAAGCATGCTAACCGCTAGACTATTGAGGCAGTCAGGTATTGACCCATTCAACAGTCCACCTTCGACTACAGCTGGGCTCTGCAAAGGTTGCAAACAAAGTAGATCTACAAAGGTCCACTTTGTTTGCGCCTGCCAAAAAGTATTTAATCTTCTTGGTAGTTAATTTATTCTTTTTATGAAATTCGTCTTTTGTTTTTTTTTTTTTTTTATTTAATAAAAAACATTAGCGCAAGCACCATAATATTGTATCCAACTCTATTGCATTAAAACCCCTTCATTCAATTGAATAGTCTTCGTATTTTTTTCTAAGAGGATATACAGAAGAGATAAATCTATCTTTCTATTCTCGACCATCCTCATTCAGCCGCTATCAGTAACCTACGTTTGCCAGTTCCTCGTCTCCACTTGAGAACTTTTTTACTCCATCGGTTCTGTAATCCTTAACCTTATCTTGATAATAAATACATTTTCACTTCTCATGCTCTAAAAGTTCGTCTTTATGTCGTGCGTAGGCGACATAAAGTCGCTTTTTATGCTCTAGAGCATAAAGTAAAATCTTCGTCGAAGACCAAGGCAATCGCTGCAACAGCCACACGAACATCTTTAACTTCATACAACAACCTCTTTATTTTATTTCGTTTCGTTCGTATTCTAAGACCAAGGCAAAGATACCAACAGCCAAAGTACACAATAAAACTTCATGAAATAAACTTATAATTTGTATTTCGTCTCATTTATTATTTTTTATATTTGTTTATTTTTCAATTTAGTAGATCAGTATAGTATTTAAGCCATAACAACAACTTATCATAGTTATAAAAAGAAAATGTTTTTATAACTGAGCAGTATGTAACGACCTTAAGTCAGGTGTCACGTCCCTACAGAAAAAAAAAAGAAAAAAAAGTTAATTGGCGGGAACCATAATTATTTTTACATGTTGCTGTTTCATTTCCTCGCAATCGAAGTGAAAAGTAGAGTGTACAACTCGTCCATAAAACCCATTTTACACTCGACTTTATATCTATCCTCGCTCGCAAGCTCGCTCGGATGGATAAACGTCTCGAGTAAAATGGTGCGTTTTATGCACTTGTTGTACAATCTACTATTTCACTTAAATTTTTTTTTCATTTCCTTCGGTAGATGTGACTCAAATGATGCTCCAGCGACCATGATCGTGCCATGTACCATTCACACTAAACTATCATCATCATCATCAACCCCTTATGTCCCCACCGAGGGACACGGGTCTCTTCCCTGAGGAAGGTAACGGCCATACTCCACCACGGGGGCCAAGTCCGGATTGATGGAGGCTTGTAGACTAGTGGCTCGTCTACTGTCAGAAGTTGTCAAGCCGCCCTAAGGCCTCTGACTTGGCTTAACGACTGCCATCTATCGACGGCAGCCGGCACCAACAGCTTAACGTGCCTTGCGAAGCACGGAACCGCTCGTTAAAATGCCACTTGCGTTAGGCATAGACGGCGACCCATCCATGCACTGAACGTGCCCTGTGTTGCTTAACCTTCGTGATCGTTTAAGATCACTCAGGCAGCCGGGGCTACGAGCGATTCGCTCACACTAAACTAATTAATTGATTATTCAGTTTGCTGACGAGGAAAATCCTGGCCGCACGCCTCACAACTCACGACTGTATCTCGGAGGGGTAAGCAGAGACCAGAGATTGACACTTGCCGCAATCCTGACAGACCTCTTTCGCTTCATCGACATGCATTTCATTCCGGTTTCGGGTACTCTTTACGTTCCCCTTTGCACATCCCCGGTTTGGTCCAAGTATGCACGCCTGGGTCGTCCCTTACCGGCCACTTAATATATTTCTTTCGTCAATTATTATTAATTTTGCGTATTGTACGCGAAAGGGAGGCCATCAATCCACTCGGCCACTTCCTCGTCAGCTTCGTGAATTTTCCGAATGCCTCCCTTTATGGACCACAATGGACAGTAGTCAGTAATGTGGCACATAGTTTGCACTTCTCCGCATCTGCAGGTGCGGTCTGTATCGAACTTCCACCTATGCATCAGGTCGGCGCGTCTACCCTGCGAGGTTCGGCATCTGTTGATTTGTGTTCAGTATCTGCGAGGTAGATTAAATCCAGGAACATTTAGGTTTGGATCAGTCACCAGATCCCTGTTGAGCGCCTCGGAGTTTGTCCACCTATCCGTCCACCTCTGCGAGAGGGTCTTCTCTTGCTGTAGGACTTCTGACGCCATCAGTGCAAATACCTGCGTGATTTTAGACGCAGCTCGCTTCTTGTACTTTCTAGATCTTTGTGGATTGGAAGCTGCGGCATTTGACTAATGTCGTCAATCTTCTGTCTTTTTGCACAGAATAAGTCCGTATCTGTAGACTGGGTGCCATCGGACTCCGCGTTGTACGTGACGGTCATTTATTATAAGGAAAAAGATTTGTTTATGACTTTCTTGGTCACGTACCACATATGTAACGAGGTAAGGGACTTGTGATTAAGGCTGTTAGATTAGTTATCCCATTACAGTGAACTATTAAAAAACCGGCCAAGTTCCTCACCATTTGAATGTTTGAAGCATCAACCTGTTGCCGTTATTAATATCGAGCAAAAAAACGGTAAAAAAATCACGTTGGTTGTACGGGAGCCACCCTTAAATATTTATTTTATTCTGTTTTTATCATATCGGCAACAGAAATACATCGTCCGTGAAAATTTCAACTGTCTAACTATCACGGTTCATGATATAAAGCCTGGTGACAGACAGATAGACAGACGAACAAACAGCGGAGTCTTAGTAATAGGGTCCCTTACCCTTTGGGTATATAACCCTAAAAACGAAGACATGACTGCAAGTTTGGGTACCTAACCTACCAGTATGATGGTCGAGGTGACTTAAGGATTAAAGGTTGGCAGTCTTATTTATAAAAACACGATTCCTTAAAACACTCCTCAGAGCCAGTTTAATTAGTCTGTGGTAAAGGGAAAGACGCAATAACAGATTATTTAAACTGCCTCTGAGGAGTTCTTTAGAGGAATCGTGTTTTTATAAACAAGACCGTTAAATCCTATTAGTGATGTTGATGTGATAAGTAGAATTGAGAGGCCACAGAAAGCCAATTTCAAACAAAAAAATTCCATTGTTTTATTTTGTTGTTGATACTTTTTGTATAATTTTAAATTCTCCTTTTTATGTGTTTGCATTTGAAATGTTCGCTAGTTTGTTATTTTAATATTGTCACTCGAGGATATAATCACGACAAGCAAGTCATATTTTTTATTTAACATTCCGACATATTTTACCAATCAACTTAACAAAATTAATGCATACTTATAGATTTTTGACAATATTAGCCAGACTGCCTGATATGGTCGTTATGCCTCATTGATAAACATTTTACAAGTGCACGAAAGTGATATGCGCGCATTTGCTTGAAGCTGATTGTGTATCATCATCATCAGCCATTTGACGCTCACTGCAGGACATAGGCCTCCTTCGTTTCATAACCATGAGGAGTTTCGCCATAATCGCCACGCTTGGCAGGCTGGTTGGCGATCGCAGTATGCGGTTGGAATCTCAGGAAGACGCTGCTGCCCGTCTCCTGGTAATTAATTCGCCGAGTCGCCTTCTACGACATCCACGATTGTGTATAATGCAGCCTATATACGTCCCACTGTAGGGCACATGCCTTCTCTCAGAGAGAGAGTATGGGCTTAATCACCACGCGTGCCCACCACGGATTGGCAATTTGAAGCGCTGAGGTATGTGAACACTTCGGACACTCAGGTTTCCTCACGATGTTCTCCTTCGCAGTTAGCGAGTGGTACTGCTATGACAACTGCACAAATGATTGTATATCGAAAAGTAATTATATTATTTTGACACTCGCAGGAGAATCAACACCTATAGGGTACTTTCCGTTGAGCTTTAAATTTGGCAAGAAACAAGGTCTTATCGGGAAATGAAGGGAAAAAGCTGGAAATTGTAAAGAGTCACTTGGCTGGTTCATTGATTTATCAAGTTGTTCGTTACTTACACGGTTGTAAGTCCCGAAACTGGACGGAGTTTTTAGGGTTCCGTACCCGAAGAGTGCCAAACGGGGGTACCAAGACTTCACTGTCCGTATGTCTGTCTGTCACAAGGCTGTATCTCATAAACCGTGATAGCTAGGCAGTTGAAATTTTCACACATGATGTTTTTTTGTTGCTGTTGTAAAAGTAATAAAATAAATATTTAAGGGGGGCTACCATACAAGAAACGTATTTTTTGCTGTTTTTTGCTTGATAACGGCAACAGGTAGACTCTTCAAATATTCACAGAATATTTAGTTCTATATTAGCTTCAAAAATAAATAATTAAATTAAATTAAAATAAATATATAAGGGGTTAAATATTCGTGAGGAAACCTGAGTATCTGAGCTATTCACATGCCTCAGCGCTTGAAATCGCCAATCCGCGGTGGGCACGCGTGGTGATTAAGCTCATACTCTCTCCCTGAGAGAAGGCCTGTGCCCTACAGTGGGAGGTATATAGGCTGCTTATGTATGTTATGTATTTGAGGGGGGCTCCCATACAACAAACTTGATTTTTGTCGTTTTTTCTCGATCTTTGTGTCTAATGTTGTATAGATAACGGTACGGAACCCTTCGTGCGGGAGTCCGACTCGCACTTGGCCGCTTTTTTACTTTTTAAGGCAAGATAGATAGATAGATAGAATATTCTTCATTGTACACAGAGATTACATTAACAGAAATTCAATAAATTTAATAAATTCAATAAGCAAGCTTTTTTGCTCGACAATTTGGTTTTCATAGTAAAAATACGACTCACTCAATTAATATTTTTCGGGTTACCCATTCTTTACGCCACATCATGTACGGATCTGAATGAATGTGGATTGGCACAAAAAATAAAGAGGATGTACTAGTTCCATTAACAGAACACTAAAAGCCCTAATAGAGAGATTAACAGCTCGCACAAAAAGCTACCAAAAACCGAAAGCCGCCGTAGATTTAACAATTCCTGAATCGCTCGTGAAATTTGGCATACGCCACAAAATGAAAGAGGGTCAGAAGGTGTTGGCCCGGTACGGGAACATTATCCTCTTGTGCTAAGTCGACTAGATGTTTTATACGATTGTGTAACGTTAATTGAACATAGTTAAGCAATTTTTTCAAATAGGTTTTTTGCCTCTTTCACAAATTTTTTTTAACTCTTTTTTTAAATTATTTAATTTTAAAAAACGTTTTTTAACTTAACCCACAGACGGGGGCCCAGACGGGAGCCCACGATACAGGATATACCTAGTGTAGGGTCCACTATACATTGCATCCTGCTAATCACTTTTTTTAAGTAAATAATTTTTAAAAGAAGAAGATGAATCACATTTATTTGTCGCTGCACACAAATTATACAAGGCATAGGAAACAAGGAAAAACATACAAGGCAAAACACTTTATTTTTAAAAAGTTGCTATAGTTAAGTAACTAATAAACTACTATTTTCTCCTAATGAACGTCAAAGTTATTAGTTTCAGAAAAAATATTTTATGTGGAGAAGAAGCTAAATCAAATCAAATTACTTTCTTTGCATAAAATTACATGCAGATGTTACATAATAATTAGTTCCTTCGTGTTTTGCCATTTAGGCGTACAAATTTAAGCTCAGCTTAAACCTCGAAAAGGTTACAATTTTATATATTATGTCAGTGTTTTGTAAAAATTAAGTAAATAGGTAGATTACATACATATCAGCATTTGTGTTATTAAACTTAATTAAAGTAACGTCAAACAAACTTAACATTAATGTATGGATCTCATGTAGGAATATAATGTCAATAAAATGTCAAGTAATAATTTAATTAAGGTTATAATTTTATTATAGTTGGTCTGCTAAAAAATAATTAGTTGTGTAATAACATTTCTCCATCAGCAGATCCTTAAGCTTCTTCTTGAAAATCGTTATGTTAAGGTTTTTAACTGACGTTGGAAGTTTATTAAATATTTTTGGCGCCATGCAAAACACTCTTTTAAATCAATAAACTCCACGTTTATTCTTTGCAAAATATTGTTAACTTAATGAACAGAGTTTCATATAAAAGCTCAGGAATGTGTTGAACACTAGAACTAAGGTGTTGTAACGAGCAGTGGACAAGTACCAGCCGGTCAAGCCCAGATGGCGACGCTCACCTAAAAGACATCAACTTACGCGCAGCTAATCTTGAACGATTCTAATCGTCTTACTGTCGTAATTCATTCTATAATTCGTTCATTCATTTTTGAGTGTTTCAAATATACCTCTTTTAAATAACATCAAGTCTATAACACTACAGGGGTACCCACCCTACGGGGTCCACACAACATTTCCCATTGTTTTTCAGCGTGCTAGGCGCATAATTCGAACCAAACCCCTGCACCTTTCAGCATCGCAAAACTAAAGGTGTAACTTCACGCCGCCATAGTTTCACGCCGGCATTCCCGGCCATCACCGCGGGAGCAGTTTTAACAACTCGTTGCCGGCTCCACGCTGAAAAAGTTAACGGCACTGGACGGCACGGGAACAAGCCGGCCGGGATTCAGTAAACGCGGCCAGGAGTTTCCGGAACGGAAACTCTTTCTGACGCATTCGGCCTGGTTTTACCCGACTGCGCCAGAAGGACGGTTATGTTTCTCGAGTGTATGTTGTGTCTGTCCTCGCTCCCCCTCGCGCTTCACCTTGCGCGCCCGCCGGGCCGCCCGCGCCCGCCACCCGGCCCGCCGCGCGCCAGACATAAACAACTCATGAACGCGAGCGCGTGCGCCGCGAGTACTTTATTCTCTTGATTGTAACTGAATTTCTGTTCATTATATACCTTAAACAGAGCCTGCCTTATTCGTTAAAAATAGTTTGTGGCGTTAATCCATCCTGCAAGCAGTGTATGTTCTTTGGAATGCTATAATATAGGCTAAACGGTTTGATAAATATTAATTTTAGCTTGAGAGGTGTCGTTAGATTCGTCTTAATTGTGGGAGTGACATTGGATATCATCATCAGCCATTTGACGCCCACTGCAGGACATGGGCCTCCTTTGTGCTTTTTATAACCATGAGGGGTTTTGCCATAATCATTGGATATATCAGAGGCCTAATTATGCGCCATCGCAATCGGTAATTTTCGGTTGTTCTCATTAGTCCCCTCTAGCCTTGTCACCCAGGTGACAACCGGGAAGACAATTCCCAGCTGTCATCCCGGGGGAAAGAGCCTAGAGGGAACTGATGAGGACAATCGCTGAATCCTGTCGGAATCTTGATTATTGCGATAGTAATTACTATGGGATTTAGAACTTCGTTAATTATGACTAAAAGTGAAAAAAATATAAGGATCTAATGTACAGATCTAACCTATGACTTGGTTTTCTAAGTTATGTACATTTGTGAAACTTCACAATGGTAGCAATACCAATCGCTAACGGTGAAGGAAACCATCGTGAGGAAATCTGAGTGTCTGAGCTATTCACATACCTCTGCGCTTGAAATCGCCAATCCGTGGTGGGCACGCGTGGTGATTAAGCCCATACTCTCTCCCTGAGAGAAGGCCTGTGTATATAGGCTGCTTATGTAAACAGATCTAATGGAATATATCGTTTAATTCAGTGGCTACGACAATCAGCATAAATTAAGCGCACCAAATCCTCAACTCTGAGAGTTAGGTGATAGGAATAGTTCAGGTTTTGGACCTACCCTGGTAATTGTATTAAGATCCTTGATGTTATCATCATCATCATCATCATCATCAGCCCCTTGACGCCCACTGCAGGACATAGGCCTCCCTCTTGGTTTTCATAACCATGAGGGGTTTTGCCATAATCGCCCCGCTTGGCAGGCGGGATGTTATAGCAAGCTTTTTTGCACAGAGCGTGCTAAGCTTAAATGGTGCCAGAAAAATCAACTACAAATTAAGATGGACATTTTAGCAACTCACCATTCATCTAAAAATTTTGGAAGATTTTGGAGAGAAACAAATAAGATGAATCTTAGATCGGGGCTGCCCATTAGTGTGGATGGCTGTAGTGAGCCGGAGCCATAGCAAATATTTTTAAGAATTGCTTTATAGTTGAGTCCCCACTGGGGCGGGTAGAGGCAAAACAGCCTTGTAAGGACGGCCGTTCGTGTCTGGGTGCGCCTGTAAGTGTGTCAGCTAAGGATGTTACCGTAATAATAAAAAGAATGACTAGAGGTAAGTCACCTGGACAGGACTGCCTCAGTATAGAGCATTTGAAGTATGCAGGGGTTCATTTGCCGAGGGTATTGGCCATGTTATTTACATTTTGTATTAGGCATTCTTATTTACCTGCTGACCTTATGAAAACCGTTGTGGTACCTGTCATCAAGAATCGTACAGGTGACGCGTCTGATAAGACTAACTATAGGCCAATATAGTTAGTCTTATCAGACGCTAATACTATAGCCAAGGTGCTGGATGGTGTGCTTGATGACCATCTCGGTGCCAGCATAAAATTAAATGATGCACAGTTCGGATTCCGTCCTGGACTCTCCACCGAGTCTACGATATTATGTCTAAAGCACACTGTCCGGTACTATACTGACCGTAAAACCCCAGTTTACGCATGCTTCTTGGACTTGTCAAAAGCTTTTGATCTGGTGTCATACGATGTCCTGTGGGGTAAGCTATCGCAGGAGACTGATCTGCCTGCCGAGATGATCGACATCCTCGGGTATTGGTATGAGCATCAGACTAATGCTGTCAGATGGGCGGGGTCGCTTTCGGACGAGTACAGGTTGGAGTGCGGGGTGAGGCAGGGGGGGTTGTCTTCACCAAAGCTCTTCAACCTGTACATGAACCAGTTGTTGGTGCAGCTAGAGGGCACGGGTATCTGGTGTTCGATAGACGGCAAAATGGCCAATAACATCAGTTACGCGGATGATATGGTGTTGCTAGCTCCATCTATCCGAGCATTGAAGAGACTGCTGACGATCTGTGAGGAGTATGGTGCGGCCCATGGGCTCAGATACAACGCGAAAAAAAGTGAGCTGCTTGTTTTCAAGGCTGGAAGCAAAACATACTCGACTGTACCGCCAGTTCAACTGTGTGGGTCACCTATGGCGCGCGTCAAAAATTTCAGGTATCTGGGTCACTGGGTCGCGGATGACCTGTCAGATGACTTGGACATTGAACGTGAACGGAGGGCGTTGGCCGTGAGGTGCAACATGCTGGCCCGCAGGTTTGCACGATGTACTAGGGAATCTAGGGATGTACAAATAACCTTATTTAAGGCATTTTGTCAGACATTATACACGTGCAGCCTGTGGGTTAGCTATACGCAGCGATCGTACAACGCCCTCCGGGTGCAATACAACAATGGCTTTAGGATGCTGTTGAGGCTGCCGCGATACTGCAGCGCTTCAGGGATGTTCGCAGAAGCACGCACAGATGGTTTTCACGCGATTATGCGAAAGAGAGTGGCATCCCTGTTATTTAGAGTGCGCGGCAGCGCCAATGTCCTCCTCCAGACCATTGCGGACAAGGTCGATAGCCCCATCCTGGTGCATTGGGTCAAGCTCCATCTCACTACCTAGAGCCTGGGGGGAGCCTAGGTTATGTCTCTAGAGTAAACAAATACTGTACATAGGTATTTTATTACAAATTTTATATATATATATATATATATATTTTTATTGATTTTATAATTATTGTATTATATTAATTAATTCTGCTATATATATATATATATATATATATATATAATTTAGATAATATATATATATATATATATAGCAGAATTAATTAATATAATACAATAATTATAAAATCAATAAAAAAATTATCTAAATTAAAATTGTATTGATTAATATATTTATTATTAATTTAATTATCTAAATTATATATATATATATATATATAATTTAGATATTTTATCTAAATTATATATATATATATATATAAAAAATTATCTAAATTGTATTGTATTGCCTAATACAATTTAGATAATTTTTTTATTGATTTTATAATTATTGTATTATATTAATTAATTCTACTGTAATGTTAACATTTTTATTGCTGTTATTATTGTCAAATATGGACCCAGGTCTGAAATAAATATTTTCATTCATTCATTCATTAACACTTATTTTAAGGTGGGACGATTCTCATACAAATGATTTTTTCCAATTTTTTTAAAAGAATTATATAATTATACACTGAAACAATTTATATCTGCATTAATTTAGGCTTTTATTTGCGCTAATTTATATTTTACTGAAAAAAAAAACAATTGTTTATGAGGATGTATTAACTTTTGCAAGTCCAAATCGTGTAAATGTCATCATCATCATCAGCCATTTGACACCCACTGCAGGACAAAATCCTCCCTCAAGGTGTTTCTAACCATGAAGGATTTTGCCATAATCGCCACGCTTGGCAGGCGGGTTGGCGATCGCAGTATGCGGTTGGATTCTCAGGAAGACGCTGCTCCCGTCTCCTGGTAATATAATATATTTCCTTAGTCGACACTACGACATCCACGGAAGGAAATAGAGTGACGCTATTCCTTATCCGGCACCACACGGGACTCTTAATCCGGCGCCACAGGGGAAATGACAATTCTTGTTTAATTGTAGTATTAACATTATGATTAACGCTATCAGATCAACTCGATCATACCGAAAGTTTCGGTACAATCGATACGGCTCTGCAGATGGGATAAATGAGCAAAAAGTTAGATAAAATGTACCCAAAACCGGCGTTCGCGCATGCAACGACTATTGAATGTTGATGAACCGAAAGAAGTCTAACAGCATCGTGGCAAGACGCGTAATAAACTTACGGCCTTATTTATAAAAACACGATTCATCTAAAACCGATCTAAACCTCTCTTTATTTAATCTGTGGCTACGTTTTTTCCCTGTGAAGTCTCTATATCGCAGACTATTTTAACTACTTGTCTGCCGCGACACAGATCTGTGTGCAACTTAGTATGGGCCACCTATACGTTCCAATCCGCAAGGGCAGTTCAGGGTTTAATCAGCCTTTTTTGTAAGTATTTTAAAGTTTTTAAGGTCTTACTGTATGTCACTTGTTTTGGTTAAAACTAAAATTATAGATTTGTTCCATATTGACGACAGAACTACCCTTCGTTTCTCGTACACGACCAATCTTTCAATCTACTGTTAACAGAAGTAACAGCTAAATTGCAAAAAAACGACTGGCAGCTGTTAACAATAATTTGACATATTGTCAGTGTACCAGCAGCCGGTCAATGTTCATAGTGGGCACGCTTTTGACAGATCGGTCGTGATCCTCGTGAAGAGGCTTTAACAATAAACAATAACAGCATACAAGTGCTGCACGGCGACGCGAATCGCCCGTTTTAACTTCAATAGTCGCAACTTTCCAGTACATTAATTGTCAAATTCTGACATACCTATAAGCGCCACGAAACGCGTGGCTCGCACCTACGTGCTACCCAGGTTGATGTTGTGTGCCTCCAATATCTCACATGCAAATTAAACTATTAAAAGCAAGTTAAAACCTATCGAATGGTCTAGAATTCTGTCCGTGACGAAGTGACGGAGCGAAAGCCGTTTAGTAACAGCGCCTAAATCATGATCAAACTAGAAGTGGAAAACTCACCGCCCGTTTTCTACTCTGAACGAAAGTGTGGTTTAGTCTGTACTCAGGTACTTTTACGTACGTGCTTCTAGGTGGGTTAAATTACTTGGTAACTGATGTGCATACTGCAATAATTTGAAAGGTGGTTTGAAAGACAAAGCAAAATGAACGTGCCTATCGAATACGCTAGTTTGTCTTTTTAAAAACGCACTTTTTAAAAATATCTCGAATCTATTAAAACCATTAGCAGCCACCCAGAGCGGACCGCGGGTCCGCGGGTCACTGTTCTGTTAGACGGAGAGGCGGTTCTAAGTGTTGGCGCATTTTTTTTTTTAACAAGATTTCTCAACCCAATACAGGATATCTCAACTATTTTTACTTTATTTACGTTTATACTTAAAAGTAATAGTCAGAATAGATGCCATTTTTAATTACTAATTACATAACCGCGGCTTTCGAACCAATCACAATCTAACATGCTTAATGATTGTTAAAAAAATTGAGTACTTTTGATAAATATGGTCTTATGGTTTAGTAGATACCTAATACAATTACGGTTTATCCTGTAGCTAGTTTTTGATTGAGAAAATTTGATATAAAAACTACAACTTCGGAAACAATTTTCTTTATCAAAAACCAAGTTACGGGAAAATAAAAATACATTTTAAATGTCCGTAAATTTCTTACCGATCAAACTCCCGGACCACATTTATCAAAAGTAAACAAATTTCCATAATAATCCAAAAAAAATTTTGAATGCGCGACTGGCAGCCTTAAGCTTAAAAGTATTTAAGGCTTAATGTACCCGAACGTCACCGGCCCACTGCAGAGCACAGGCCTTCTCTCAGAGAGACAGTATGGGCTTAATTACTACGCGTGCCCACCACGGATTAGGAATTTCAAGCGCTCGAGTAGGTAAGTAAACACATCTGCCACTCAGGTTTCCTCACGTAACTTAGAAAACCAAGTCATTGGCACTTGCGCCGGGGTTCGAACCCACGACCTCCCGAATGTGAGGCTGGCGTTCTACCGCTTCGCTACCACCGCTTTTTAGTATAGTACACTGCCTGTATAGCATAGCACAGTTTAGCAGAAATTAGTATAGTATAGTGTAGCAGAATTTTGCATTGGATACAGTCGACAGCTGATCAACCCGTCATCAAATTTCACCTTTAGCATAAATTTGTACTTATGTATTTATGGTTGTTGTGGCCGCGAATGTATAGTTGACAGTAAATAAACCTTTACATTTTGGTTGCCGTGTGGCGCCGGATTAAGAATAGCGTCACTCCATTTCCTTCCGTGGATGTCGTAGAAGGCGACTATTCATCATCAACCCATTATGTCCCCACCGAGGGGCACGGGTCTCTTCCCTGAGGAAGGTATAGGCCATACTCCACCACGGGGGCCAAGTCCGGATTGGTGGAGGCTTGTAGACTAGTGGCTCGTCTACTGTCAGAAGTTGTCAAGCCGCCCTAAGGCCTCTGACTTGGCTTAACGACTGCCATCTATCGACTGGTTAAAAACCATGATGGAGGCCTATGTCCTGCAGTGGGCGTCAAATGGCTGATGATGATGATGATTATGATTTTGGTTGCAAATTCACCCGTAACGCAACCAAATAGAGTTCACGCGTGTAAAGATTCATGTGCTGTGGACTGTACCAACTTTTCTAACGAAACGGTTTTCACGTTGAATCTATTTTGTGCTAAGAGCATCTAACGCTTTCATCGCTACAGTATGGGTTAATTGCGATTACATTGTGTTTACTTTGTTTTAAACCAAGTTAGGGCAAAGTGGAAGTTTGTTTCTGCGTTGCCTTGAAGCTTTGCGATTTTTGATGTAGTTAAGAGCCTAATATCGACGAGTTGAGACAAGCTTATAGGAAAGCAGGCCTCATTCCGAAACGAATTAGGTAAATTTTGAGATGACGTTCTGAGGATATTACATACGTAACTGTAACGTAATAAGTGTATCAATAATCAGTTTTTCAATTTATTGAGATAAATAGAAAAAAACTTATAAACTGACTTCGAGCGGTGGTTGCGGATAGGTAGAATGCCGGTCTCACATTCGGAAGGTCGTGGTTTCGAATCCCGGCATGTACGAACGGACTTTGCTTTCGAAGTTACGTATATTTGCAAAATTGTAGTAACTATACCCGCCACTAGCTAAGAAGGAAAGGAAGACATCGTGAGGAAATCTTAGTGTCTTAGGTCTTCAGCGCATAACTCAGCGCTCGAAATTACCAATCCGCGGTGGGCACGCATGGTAATAAAGCTTCACTGAGAGAAGGCCTTTGCCCTGCAGTGGGACGTATAAAGACTACTTAAAAAATAAACTTCCACATAACACAATCACTTCTCCTGGTCACAAAACAGGACATCACAAATATGAAAATACACCCGAACTAAGGCCATTGGCACAAATAAAGTGCGGCCAGGCGGCCTGCAATGTAACTATTGAGGCTAAGTACGTAAATCTCATGTCTAACTGATTCCACAATAATTAATAATGCATTTAATTGCCTAGTATGTGAATACGCCCCAAAAGGGCAGGATAATGCCCAAAGGCGATAATTTCCCAAACAAGCCGCCACAGCTGTACCGCTGTTGTCAAGGGACTGGGACGTGACATCTGTAAGCCGGAGCCTTGTGCGTGACCACTGGCCTGGAGACCTCATTCTGACTCAATGAAGATGATCTAAAGATGTATTATTATACTCCGACGCCCTCAATGATCGACAACGTGCGGGCGGCATGATTTCAATCTAAAATAATGCTTAAATTCTTACGAAATTCGAGACTACAATACAAGTTAAAAAACCAACCAAGTCTTCCTTACTTTTTTTCAAGTTTCTACAATCAAACGTTTAGCTAGGAGAGGGGGGAGGGGAACACCGTACTCGGACAAAAATTTGCGCTGTAAAGCTTTATATTTCACAAACGTCTTCCTATACCACAATATTTTTCAACGACCAATCATTTAGAGACTTTTTGCGATCCTCCTCCCCCTTCGAGACTTACGTGATTAACGGACAATGCCATAGTCATAAACATCTCACTTTGTGGGGTTGGAGGAAGACTCTAAACAGATAGATAGAAGGAGAACTTTATTGCACAACCACAAGATAGAATTACAAATGGTTGCTCATATCAATGTAATGGTATAGTTGTCTTATCTCCTGAATAGTATGAACTGAGAATTTTACAAAATAAAAATACTTATTTATCGTTGTGTCTCATTCTTTTATGAGAAATCTGAAGACACACACTGACAGTTAGATAAGTTTCTACTTAGGGAAATTGTCGTAACGTGAGACAAAGTGCAAACATAAATTACGATTTGGAAATTTACACAAACGTATTTTTTGCAAACAGGACCTTCATTTAGCTAGCATTCATCCGCATGAAATGAGTAATTTCCGACATGAAAAGTATCCTATGTCCGTTCCCGGAACTCAAACTATCTCCATAGCAAATTTCATCCAAATCCGTTCAGCCGTTATTGCGTGATTGAGTAACAAAATTCCATTAAACATCTTCACAAACTTTCACATTTATAATATTAGTAGGATTCTAACAGTACGGAACCCTTGGTGCGCGAGTCTGACTCGCACTTGGCCGGTTTTTTTTTTTAAATAATTACTTATACGTTTTGTAGATACGCGTAGTGCTGTTTTATACTTTAAGGTGAGAAGTATTTTTATAATTCAATTTTGAACTAATTCTTGTCCAAGCAGTAATTAAGTTATTACAGTTATTATAAAATTAAATTACTTAGTTGTTACAATAATAACAATAAAGTCTATTCACGTCACAATGTTAGGCACAGGCCTTCTCTTAGAGAGAGAGCGTGCCCACCGCGGATTGGCGATTTCAAGTGCTAATGTATGAGAACACCTATGGCACTCGGGATTCCACATGAGGTTTTCCTTCACAGTTCACAAATGTCTGTAGCTTAGAAAACAAAGTCAACGGTGCATGCGGGCACACCAGGCTCGCCCTCGACCTCTTGAATGTGAAGCAACCGTTCATCACCGCTACTTAATTATAGTTGAATTATAACGATTCGTCGAAAAAAAAAAGCGATGGTAGCCCAGTGGGTAGAACAATGGACTCGGAAGCGAGAGACCCAGGTTCGATTCTCAGTGCGGGCATGTGACTATAACTGTTTATTTGTAAAGTTACGTAACGTACATCTGCGAATTTGCAGTAACAATACCACTCGCCAACGGTGAAGAGGAACCGCATTAGGAAACCAGCGGCTCGGTTGGCTTCGCACGTATTGACTTGTCTTTCCTGTGGGCTATGCCGACTAAACTGCCAGGGTGGTATAGGTACTGGGCAAGGCTACTGTATCTAAAAAAACAATGTCCCGGGCACTACAGCATCCGAGTGGTCCCTTCACCCATCTAGTGTGAGTGAAGGTGCCAATGGACGCTTTATAAAACGTCTCATTACGTAGATTTCAGTAATTAACTAACTTAGGCCTCTCAAAAAGCTTTGATTCGCGGGTAAATGGCTATCAACATCAAGAAATTTAGTAGTATAATAACTTGAATTTATAGTGCTTCCCAGATGAACTCCAAATTCAAAGCTTTAACAAATAAATTTCTAATTGGCCAACTACCATAACTAAGGAACTGCTACCTGTTTCTGAGTTGACAATTTTTAAAGGAAGAAAAAATGTCGGTCAAGTCCGAATCGGTTCCGTACCGTTATTTGAATATTTTTTTAAATGGTTAAGCACAATGTCCACCACCTCTAGTCGGTGCCTTTTTTTACATTATTTTTATATCCTCGTAAATGATATATTTTGTACACTACATTTGAATATTTCAAGCATCTACCTGTTGCCTTTATTAATATCGAGCAAAAAACGGCAAAAAATAACATTTATTGTATGGAAGCCCCCTTAAATATTTATTTTATTCTGTTTTCCGTATTTGTTGTTATAGCGGCAACAGAAATACATCATCTGTGAAAATTTGAACTGTTTGTTTATCATGGCACTGTTGCTATAAATGGCAACTGACTCAGCAATATGCTGAGAGTCAAGCCATCAGCGCTGATTTTCAGTCAGTGCCAGGGGCTGCCCCGCGAGCGCCACAGACCGCGGTGTGGTACAGCCGTGATACAGATCGTTTTTGCAAAAAAGTGTCAGACCAATCTCTCAATCACGTTAATAGAGATTTTTAAGACCTATGAGGTCGAGCGAAAGATGATATTAGTAGGTAATGGTTACTTTTCTCCTACAAAAATAATACTTCACCCTTCGACAAAAAAACATAGACATAATTTATTGGTAATATTCATTACATGTCAAATTGAGAGATAATAATTACGTTGAAGCTATAAAAATAATATTAATTCGATTGCATACAGAAAAATGACAATTCTATAGAATGTCAAGAATAATGAATAATGTCAAATTTTACATAATTGTAGCAATGTCAATTTTAAAAATGAAAGAAAATAATATCGATTGTCTACCATTATGTAGACTGTTCAAAGGTCAGGAACTCACCGTAGCTGTAGGAGATCCTTCGACAAAAAAACCTTGTCGTTTCAAGCTAAATGTTTTTACTTTTGATAGGAGTCTGTTACTCTGAGAAATACTTAATTTGGTGTCTGTAAAGGACTTAAATTTTCGAAAAAGTTTTCATGTAATGAGTTTAAAATTTTTTTTGAAAATTTTAAAATTTAAATTTTGAGTTACATAATCACTTTTCTAACTCAAAATTTCACACCTCCACTTCGATTTCCAAAGGTTTGCTGCAAGAACTATCTTAGAGACAAGCTCGCCTTTGTACATGCATATTCTTATTTTACCTTTCCTGTCTTGTGTTTTCGTGTGGAAAAAAGTATAATAATAAAATTCTATCTTTTTCTCATCAATATTTTTTTCTCGTGGAACGAGACATCTTGTTAATTAGAGTGTAATTAATATAACAAGCTAATGAAGAAGACTTCAGGGTCGAAAATAATTAACCTTCAAAGAATAAAGAAATCAGACAGTGAAAGTACGTACATAAAATAAATTGATAGTAGGTACTTAGGGCAACTTTCGTACAGTTGGCTATACCCACAGTTTGTGACAAAATCCCCATACACCTTTAAGTTTGGCTGGTTTGCGAATCATAGTAAAATAAACGTTCTTTGACAATGGATATTGAATACGCTAGTTTGTTTTTTGTGAAAAAAAACTGAAATAAAAACCCGACTGCTGAGTATTAACTACTAAGCAGACGGGACCAACCTAGGTACCTCGCAATGAGTTACGTTATTGAATTTGGGTCCTGCCTTGTTAGTAGTTAATGCTCAGCCCATATATTACGCGCACCAAATCCTGAGCGGTTCCAATCGTCTAACTGTCAAATTAGTATGGAATTTGACAGTTAGACGATTAATAAGGCCCCAGCACTCGGGTTGTTGGTTATTTTTCTTTCAGTTTTGTTTTTGTCTTTTTAGTGATTTTTTTGTTGGCTTTATGCTGAATTCATATAGCATGCCACGCCAAATCGATTGCTATATTATTTCTTAAAATTTGGCCATTGGTTAAGGAGTTATGATCATCGAATCGGACATACATACGTACGAGTCAAAGACATTACCCTTCTTTTGTGTTTCACCGCAGCCGGGTAAAAAGGCACACTATTTTCATTTTCCAAAAAAGTCTCCACAGAAACTCGAATCTGTGAGAACCAATAGTAGCCAGCCAGAGAGGTCATTATTCTGATAGGCGGAGAAGCGCTAGGCGGTATTAATTAATTAATTAATTCGCGAATTTTCTAAGCTTAACTCCTGTGACGTGAAATTCTTCGGACTTCAGCTTAGTCCAGAAAAAAAAAATTACCATTACACTGTAACGTATCCACCGCGAACTCATAACTTATTTATTTCGCGATTTCAAGGTTTCATCATCATCAACCCATTATGTCCCCACCGAGGGGCAAGGGTCTCTTCCCTGAAGAAGGTATAGGCCATACTCCACCACGGGGGCCAAGACCGGATTGGTGGAGGCTTGTAAACTAGTGGCTCGTCTGCTGTCAGAAGTTGTCAAGCCGCCCTAAGGCCTCTGACTTGGCTTAACGACTGCCATCTATCGAAGGCAGCCGGCACCAACAGCTTAACGTGCCTTGCGAAGCACGGAACCGCTCGGAAAAATGCCACTAGCGTTAGGCATAGACGGCGACCCATCCATGCACTGAACGCGCCCTGTGTTGCTTAACTTTAGTGATCGTTTAAGATCACTCAGTAAATTTCAAGGTTTACCTCCTAGTTAATAGTATATCGAGATTTTTTTACATCCTCTAGACAGGCCTCTATAGCTGTAACTGACATTCACACTGCAGAATGAGCGCGAACGTAAGCGAACACCTAGAAATTTCTCACTGGCCCTAAGTATAAAACGAGTGACCTCATGTGGCACTTGCGCGAGCGCCTTTTTTCCCTTTATTCGCATTCGACTACTGCGAACCTATGTTCGCACTAGTTCCATTCATGCGTACAAGCCCAGTGATGGAACTACTGTTAATATCCGGGCCAATGGAGTGCTCAATATTGCCCAAAGTACTGTTTCCACTACGAGTGTGCGCAAGTCCTGCTACAAGAAAGCGCTGCTCGTAAAAAGATGGTTTTTTATCTGCTTTACAGAACTAACAACTTCATCAACGTAATTTTCAATAGATTTTGTACGAAGCTTTCCTTTTATATGTTGGTCGCCTGGCCTATTACTTGTTAACTTGTAAAGCCTCTTAGTCTACTTCATTATATGTGCTACTACTCTGAATATTTTCACGTTTCCGCAATCAACCGTTTAGCCAGGAAAAGGGGCGGGAAAGCCCTACCCGGACAAAAATTTGCGTTTTAAAGCTTCACATCCCATAGTATGGTGCAGGCGAGAAATAAAAAAATTTTTTTTTGACATTTTATTCCAACATTTTGTCGGCGTAATAAATATGAATATCTATGTCAAACTTCAGCTTTATAGTACTTATCATCTCTGTGCTAAGCCGCGGACAGACAGACAGACGGACGGACAGACAGACGGGTCAAGATGTCATGAACAGTGTTTGAACGCTGAACTATTAAAAAATATGGTTATTATTATTCAAGTATTACATAAATATTTAGTAGCATGCTAGGTACTCGCCAACTATGAAGGAAAACATCGTGAGGAAAAGTGAGTGTCTAAGGTGTCGTGTCCACATATTTACCTCGGCGCTTGAAATTGCCTATCTGCGGTGGGCACGGGAGGCGACTGAGCCCATACTCTCTCTCTCTCTCTCTCTCTCTCTCTCTCTCTCAGAGAGAAGGCCTGTGCCCTACAGTAGTACGTATATAAACTTTGGCCTTTGCATTTACGTAATGAGATGATTTAGGCAGCGTCCAATGGCACCTTCACTCACACTAGATGGGTGACGGAACCACTCGGACGCTGCAGTGCCTGGAACATTGTTTTCTTTTAGATGGACTAGGCTTGCCCAGCACCTATACCATCCCTACAGCGTATATAGTCTACACTATAATTATAATGCATTCGGATAAAGCTCGTATAATTATGATAGAACTTCACTGACAGGTAAATCCGTTTAATCATTGTGTGTTGAACATACTACTCTATGTAAAAAGTATCGGGAATATGTCAATAAAAAGTTCTCGTAGACCTTCAACCGCTATGACCAAAGAAAACATCGACAGAATCAAGAAGCTAGTGCTCGAAAATCGACGTATGAGTCTGAGAGAGTTGGCTAGTGAGGTGAACATATCTTTTAAGTCCGTCCACAACATTCTCATTGACATTTTAGGCATGAAACGCGTCGCCGCTCGACTAGTTCCAAAAGAGCTCAATTTTGTTCAAAAAGCGCAGCGAAAGCATGTCGCTGTAGACATGGTTTCCCGAGCTTCTACGGATCCGACCTTTATGAAACGTATAATAACTGGCGACGAGACATGGGTTTATGAGTACGACATGCAAACAAGCCAACAGTCTTCAGAATGGCGTCTCGAAAACGAGCCGAAACCCAAAAAACCGCGGCAAAGTCGCTCCAAAATCAAGGTGATGTTGACAGTTTTTTTTTACTACCGTGGTATGGTTCACTCCGAATTCCTTCCAGAGGGAGAAACAGTGAATAAAGAATATTATTTAGGCGTCATGAAGCGTTTGCGTGAGAGTATCCGCCGAAAACGTCCAGATTTGTGGCAACACAACTCATGGATGCTGCACCATGATAATGCACCATCACACACAGCCATTATAGTGAAAGAGTTTTTTGCGAAAAATTCAACAAAAGTTCTCGACCAAGCACCGTATTCACCTGATATGGCTCCGTCTGACTTTTTTTTATTTCCCAAGTTAAAATTACCACTTCGAGGAAAACGTTTTAAGTCGATAGAAGCCATAAAAGAAAATTCGCTGAATGAGCTAAAGGCCATACCGCAAATAGCCTATGAAAAATGTATGGAAGACTGGGTGAAGCGGTGGAGATGTTGTATTGCAAGCGATGGGGCCTACTTTGAAGGCGATAAAATAAATTTAGATGAATAATTTGTATTTTTTGTTTTATTGGCAAATTCCCGATACTTAGTACACAGAATGTATGTTCACACTTTTATTTAACTGTACCTGTCTACGTGCTGGGTATACAAGGCGGGTTCCTTGTAATGAATTAGAGCAATATATTTGCAATAAATGAGAGTTTATGACGACCACCAAACTAAGCCGTACGTGAGGGTACAGTCGATAGCAGTTCAACTTCCATGTACTTTACTCAGTTGCGTTACTGGCTATCTTTCAACTGAAAAATCTTGTTTCATTTGTATACTTTGATTTTTCATCATCATCATCATCAGCCATTTGACGCCCACTGAAGGACATAGACCTCTTTAATGGTTTTCATAACCATGAAGGGTTTTGCAATAATCGCCACGCTTGGCAGGCAGGTTGGCTGGTTGATTGGTTGGTTGAAATGTCAGAAAGACGCTGCTGCCCGTCTCCTAGTAATTGAATTCCTTATTCGCCTTCTACGACATCCGCGGAAGGAAATGGAGAGACGCTTTTCTTAATTCAGCGCCACACGGACGAATCCGGAAAATGATTTTTATTTTTCGCCTTTGTTTCTATAGAGGGAGTACCTAAGTCCCCGTATATATCCCAGAATGAGTGGTTCTATTCTTCAAAACTTTTACTAGAACTTCAAGATGGCGATCTACAGGGTGCCTTTGAATTTGTTCACTTTTTTTGACGAGATATTCTAACCATGATTTAGCAACAAATTATGGTGGTATAGTTTAAAAAAAATTCATCATTATCATCAGCCATTTGATGCCCACTGCAGGACATAGGCCTTTTGTTAAAATAAATTACGCGTCAAAAAAGTGTTCCTTGCTACCTCTTCGGAATTGGATTTAAAGTTTGGAGCCTAAAGTCGGAAATCACGAATATTTACAAATATGGTATACCATTACTAATAAATCATTAAAAATATTGTTTTTCTCAATGAAAAGAACATTCACTCAAAATATTACTAGCGTTTTTAAAATCACCCTGTAGTAGAACCTCCCATTTTCGAACGTATATAGGGTTTTTTTATCCACCTGCGGTACAACCATAAGAAAGAGTAATGATTTTATCAGTCTATGTGTATAAATGTATGTATGTATGTATGTATGTATGTATGTATGTATGTATGTATGTGAAACGCATGCACGTAAATATTTAAGAAAACGCGAGAGTAACTTTTAGGAATCTGTTTTATTTGTCTTTCTCCTTGACATGGTTCTTTTTCAATTTTTAAAATATTAGACATAATAATATAGAAAAAGTATAAAAGAAGTAAAAACATAAAAAAGGTTGGTTGGTCGGTCGGCAACATTATGTATGTATGCATATATGTATGTACGCATAATGCATACATATACTATTAAAAAAAACTAAAGTAAAAATAACCAACAACCCGGCTGAGCATTAACTACTAAGGAGTCGAGACCAACCTATCTACCTCGCAATGAGTATGATTGAATTTTGGTCCCGCCTGCTTAGTAGCTAATTCTTAGCAGTCCGGTTGTTTGTCTTATTTGTTATATGTTATACTTTATTGTACACAAGAAAGAAGTTACACATAAAACAAAGCAATAAGAACGGGTACATAGGCGAGCTTATTTCTATAGAAATTTCTACCAGCCAACCACATCAGTTGTGAGACGATGATTTTAAAGAGGTAGGGAAATAATGTGTGCACATTAAACGAATTAAAAAAAATAATAATATAATAATAACAAAATGGGATGAGGGAACATAGAATCGGACATACTTACATACATACATGCGAACCAAACACATTACCCTCCTTTTGGGCTTAGAACAAACATACATATACACATCTATTTACTACGAGTATATTAGTCATAGGGCATGCGCGAAAAACATAACCTTCTTTAGATTTCGCTGCCGGGTAAAAATCACAACTCATTACCATCAGCCATCCCCCTAATGACGCTAGCAACAGTACAGATACAATCTCAGTCTTAACGCACAATTAAGAGCCGTTGCTGAACGTAAACAGAGCTGACAATTAAGTCCCTAATCGGATTTTTAATTTAACTTTTCGGGAGTTGACTTTGCCTCGCGCTCACGGCATTAGCGCCAAATGTGGAAGCGGATTTATTTTGTCGGAAGGTTCCGCACATTTGGTGCCAGCTTAAAGGACTATTCACACTATAACGGGATGAGGCGATCTTGATGGGCCCACAGGACACGGGAAAGATACAAACTAAAATAAGCCTTAAATATTTATTAGAATCTAAGAAGAGAGACTAACAGTCTTAATTCTAAAAAAAAATAGTCCTTAAAAGTAATAAATACTTAAATAAATAACTTCCACACAACACAATCACTTGTCCTGGTCCCAAACTGGCAGGCAGGCACTTGATCTCTCCCTAGACTGTTTAAACTGCATTTGAGAGGTGTTTCAGAGGCATCGTACAACCGTACAGTACCAGCGCAAATAAAGCCCGGCTACGCGCGGCTCAAGGGCACGTCACGAGAACGGGCTTTTTTGCACTTGTGTTGTAGCCTCTAACGTTGCAAGTATTTAAGGATTCTTTTACCTTCAAATCGTGCCGCACGTAATGTGGATAGACCTTAATGGAGAAAATACTTATAAGTGACTATTTCTCCTTAGATACCTTCCATTGAAGGTAACTGGGCTTGACAACTAAGAAGACATATAACAGACGTTTTCTTAAATTCATTTGGCACTTGAAAATAGGGATGTCATCGACTAAGCTTCCAATGTCCACTGAATTTCTACTCAGTTTTTTTTTGGAATAGTTCAATACGTAAGCAGTTCCAGCATCGATATGTTGTTATTTTAAAATCTATAAGTTTACCAAAACTCTTCAAAGACCATTTCTAATACCTAAAATAAAATACTTCGTAGATCAATAAAAAAAAACATAGCCATTGTTTTCGTAAAAACATAGTCATAGACGAATACGTCTACTTAGGACAAACAGTCCAACTAGGCCGGTCCAACTTCGTGAAAGAGGTCAATCGTCGAATCCAACTCGGCTGGGCAGCATTCGGGAAACTTAGAAAAGTCTTTTCGTCTAACATACCTCAATCGCTCAAGACAAAATTATACAACCAGTGTGTGTTACCAGTGATGACTTATGGCACTGAAACGTGGTCTCTAACTATGGGCCTCATAAGAAAGCTCAAGGTCACGCAACGAGCTATGGAAAGGGCTATGCTCGGAATTTCTCTACGAGATCGAATCAGAAATGATGAGATTCGTAGACGAACGAAAGTCGTCGACATAGCCCAGCGGATTAGTAAGTTGAAGTGGCAGTGGGCGGGGCACATAGCACGCAGAACTGATGGCCGATGGGGCCGAAGGGTTCTCGAATGGAGACCGCATATCGGCAAGCGCAGCGTAGGACGACCAGCCACAAGATGGACAGATGACCTCATCCAAGTGGCAGGAAGACGCTGGATGCAGGCCGCTTCCAACCGGTCTTTTTGGAAATCCATGGAGGATGCTTATGTCCAGCAGTGGACTTCTTGTGGCTGAATGATGATGATGATGATGATTGTTTTCGTTTATAATTCATTGTTATTGTTACGCAATAAGTGATAAGTGTAACTAGCCCTCTGTATAAAACTCTTTGAGGTCCAACCTCCCCTCGAAAGACCATTTCGCCCTCGCGGAACTCCGAAAAAGGCCAGTGAAGCGCACGCCTTTTCCTGTAACAAGTTTTAAAGTCCTAAAAAGTATTTAAATGAGGATCGGGTAATTATTCACTAAGTTCCTCTCTCTCGGAGCGGTTAAGGGGAAAACTGTCGAATACGCACTTGCTGGCCAAAGAAAAACGAGCCCAGAAAAAACGGGTTTGTCCCAAGCGACTTTGAAATGGAAAGCAAGAGGGGAACTTTGGGAAGATAAAGCTGGATTTCCACGGTGCAGCGACCTTACTAGCCTGAGAAGACGGGTTATTTTTCACACAAATTAACCGCGCACTTGCCTCAAACTTAGATTCAAGTGGCATTGCTTTTATACCATATTAGACATAGAACAACTCAAGAATAATAAAAAGTGAAACCGTAAAAATATATTTCACGGTGTTTTGGGGTCCCAAAAATACAAAAATCAAGTTACTCTTATAATAAGAACTTTTTTGATTGAAGTCTAAACGTTTACTAAGCGACATCGTGTACCTTTTCAAAATTGCAAATGTGTATGTAGACTCAGCGGACTTACTAGCCAATATAAGATTGGTAGTCCCCTACTCTTATGATACACGTAGATCCCTAAGATTGTATGTTCCCCGTGCGAGGACCAACTATAGGCAAAATTCCTTTCTGATCCGAGCACGAAATTTTATTTAACTCAATAAGCAATAGCATAGACTTGTTTAGTACGAAACGCAACGAATTAATCGAACTCTTTGTGGACAACTTCGTTGAGGCTGTGAACAACCCTGTATTGAGATCTCTGTAAGAAATCAAAGACTTTTTTTCTTGATCTGTATGTAACATCATCTAGCTCTGTATCAATTTAAAGTAATAATAATTTAAACTTTGAAGAAGCAGCAATTAACCTAACCAAAATTAGAACCCTCTTTTAAATTTAGTGCTAACTGCGAGACTAACCCATGGCTTTTTTGTGTCATTATTTTACTCACTGTATTTTACTACTGTAAGCTGTAAGATCTCCAAACGTAAAAATAAATAAATAAATAAAAAGAGTGTAAATGCATAAATAAAACCATTATTTACGAGATAACTCGAATATTGATAAACACTTCATACATTATAAGGTGTTAAGTGTGACGTCATAGTTTGAGTCCGATCTGTATGGCGCATTTTTGTACCACGTAACTAGAATGACTTTTTGGCAGGTCACATTATGAAAAGTATTAGTCATAGAGACAAAAATTAACTATTTTTATTTATCTTTTAACATGGCCTCTCCAATTATATTAAAACATTTCTTGTGCAAGTACTCCATTCAAGCGTGTAAGAAAATAAAAAAATATGTAGGTATTGAGAATTGTAAAATTAAAATTTGTCTGCCTTATGAGGGCATTCCAATTTTGCATTTTTATCGGATTTTTGTAATTGAAATGAAACGTGTCGGAATTCGTAGGGTGACTGAACTGTGTAGATTATATCAATATTATTTACAAAACTTCGGTACTAAAACACTCTTGAAATGGAGTCAAAGCCGGTATAAACCTCATAAGAGAGGAGTTCCTGTTGTAAGCCAGCTTTATCTCCACCTTAAAAGTGTTTTAATGGAATCGACTTTTTATAAATAAGACGTTAGTGTCTTGATTCTTCTGTATGTAATCATCATAATCATCATCATCGGCCTAGGCTTGTCCACTGCATAGGCCTCTCCTATTGCACGCCACTGAGCACGGTCCTCGGCTACTCTCATCCAGCTCTTGCCAGCGGAGATCATCGCTCCACCGAGTCTGAGGACGTCCTGCACTACGTTTACCGATTCGCGTTCTCCACTCAAGAACTCGTCTGCCCCATCGGTTATCAGTTCTTCGGATGATATGGCCGGCCCACTGCCACTTCAGCATGCTAACTCGATATTTATTGTCTTTGTTTGTTGTTTTTATATTGTAAATATGGATCTTGCAACCTGAAAAAAAAAATTGATCACATCTGTTCAAAAAGAGCTAGTTTAGTCCTAGTAAACAGGGACCAAAATAGCTCTTTGATCCCTAGGGACGAAAAGTTATTTTAATTTGGGATGTGGATAGTTCTAGTAAAAATTCCAATCACCAATGAGATCAATCACGAGCCAAATTAAAAAAAAAACGTCCGTGAAAAAAATAAATGACCGCGAAACGGATTCCTCCGCCTTTGTTCATAATTGTTTACATAGTCAAATCCAGATTTTTATAAAAAAAAATATGTTACTTGCTTCTTTGCTTTGTTTTCAAGTAGTGAGATGAAAGTATTGTATTTACTCCAGGGAATCTTGTATCGGACGCTAAAAATGTAGTACAAACGTTCTATTCTGTTCTTATTCATAAGTTACACTTACATATTTTTTTTGTAGAGAGTGATAAAAAGTAGAGTGTCCTCGAGTGGTGTACTTTAAATCCTTCGCTCAGCTCTGAATACGGTATTTGACACGATCAACAATAAATTATTTCTTATGCTCGATTAAAAAAAAAATTACAAAATATCTCGGAAAATGTATCTCTTTTAGTCAATTACTAGTTATTACAATTTTTTAATAGATTAAACATAAAAATAGTGCTCTTAATTGTGACGTCATAAGCCAGTATTTTCATACAAAATTCCGTTTTAAAACTAACTCGTTTGATATTTTGTCAAATACTCAATTCAAAGAAACACTCTCGCCTTAAATATAGTTGTTTGCTCCCTAGGTAAACAATCTACTATTTATTTTACTTATAACTAGTAGCACGAACAAGAAACTTTGCATATAGTTCGATACAGTTAACGCCAAATATAATTTTTACCATGAACCATGCTGCAGACAGGACTGTCTTCCTACGAGAGCATTCCTCAACGGTTAAAAGTGAAACGAAACATGAAACTGCATTTTTATTAACTTAATTCCGGAATCATTTACTTGAATTTTTGTTGGAAGAGTCCGACTAGGTTTGGCACTTATTTAAAGAGCTTAATCATGATGATTAGAGACGGAGCTCGCGTCGTCAGTTGCTCGTCTCTCTATAAGTAATTTTATTGGAAGTGGCTCCATTATAGGTACAGAAGAGATAGTTTGCAGGTGTTTAAATTATTTCAATAACAAGTCTTATTGACATAACAACCCCCTTTATTTTTCCTCCGAAAAGCGAGTTTCTTCACAACACGGACATAAGCAGAAAAACTTCCGCAAAAGCGCAACCCGAGAATGCCGGTAGCATGACTTCGCCAAAGATAAACTTTAAAATCGGACTTTCTGCAAACTTCCAGCTCGCTTCCTTGCTGAGCAGTTGGCTGGTGACTATTCCCATAAACCGCAGTCTAGTTGGCTCTAGGCAACGTACAAGAACAGGCCTGGTTATGAAAACCATGAGGGAGGCTTATGTCCTGCAGTGGGCGTCAAAGGGCTGATGATGAACCACTTTTTTAACCCTTTTATAGATATAGTTTTTTCATTTTCACATCCTTGAGTCGGGCCGGGCCTTACTTAAACCCACAGCATGTCTGTAAAGTCGACAGCGGGCTTGCCCTCACACGCATGCATGTATAGCAGCTGAACATTAAACAATTCTAAACTTGGAGTTTCCCGGAATGTTCCTGGAATTTGGAACTTTTGTAAAAAATTCAGAGGACCGTTCGCTCATCTAATAAGCATAAGCACAATCAGCCTATATGCGTCCCACTGTAGGGCACAGGCCTTCTCTCAGGGCTTATCGCTTCGCTTCTCTTTTGCTTCGCTCATCTAATACAACAAAAAAACTTGAACTGTAACTCTTAACATTTGTTGTAATATTGCTGGCTAAGCGGCTTTGTGAGGTTTACTAGCGCCACCAAAGAAAAAGAAATTATATCTCTTACAGATCGGTTTTGCAAAAAGAGGCTCATAAATTTCTTAATCATGTAAATTGTGATTTTTAGGACCCAAAACCGAGAACCTGGGACCGGCTAGAATTAATGCCAAAATTGGCTGTTTTCAGAGGTGAATTTTGTCATAATTTCAGTTTGTAAGCAACTTTTTTCAAAAAACCGATTCGTTAAACATATGATTTCATTTTCATTGCTGATGCTCATTGAGCCCCTTTAATGGCGAGAGTCATCATCATCATCATCAGCCATTTGAAGCCCACTGCAGAGCACAGGCCTCCCTCGTGGTTTGGCAGGCGGATTGGCGATCGCAGTAGGCAGTTGGAATCTCAGGAAGACGCTGCTGTCCATCTCCTGGTAATTTATTTCCTTAGTCGCCTTCTACGACGTCCACGGAAGGAAATGGAGTGACGCTATTCTTAATACGGCGCCACACGGCCCGAGTGGGGAGAGTGTAGGTATGTAAAGGTTGACGTACTGTCAACTGTACATAAATATGAGTCTAACGATAATAAAAAAATAAGTTAAAAAAAATTCACAGATTTCGTGCCTCACATGACTATCGAGCACATTGGAAATGAACTGAGTCATAAATATCATGTGAAAAATGTCTTTTTGACTGTTTTCAAAAAGGTGTTAAATTACAAGGCAGATCCTTAACCCTATCGACTTTGTTTTAAGCTCAAATTGTTGCTGACTAAATTTTCCCGACGAGTTTTTTTTAAATTTTTTCCAAAACATCGAGCGTTAAAATAAAAAAATCGGAAATAATTGAATTTTTTTTTCACTATCTGGGCTATAACTTTTTTTCTTTTTGACTTTTTCGAAGAAACTTTTTGAACCTTACAGCTCTCGTCAATACGCGTCTTTTGAGCTTTTTTAAATATCACATCTTCTAACTCTCCGTGTTATAAGGGGATCACACTTTTTCGTGAGATCGGAGCCTACACTGCAGCGAACGAAAAGACACTTTCAATGTCAAAAGCAGTCCCTAAACAAATTGCCGTCCGCAAAAATACAAGACGTTCGAAGTGCGAAAAAAGTAGCTTCATCCCAAACTATACCTATTGATCTTAATAATTGTAACTACCGCTATTGTCATCTGGAGTAAGAGAACAATTGAATAATAGACAACGGGGTAGGATGGGACGAATCCGATTGGGAAAAAGTTTTCATGTCTTGCGACTGCTAATTCCGTGCCTCTTTGTCATGAAACGATTGGTAACGTTCCGCTTCGGGCGAGTTGAAAGCGTTCAGCAACTGTACTACGCGCACCAGTTTCCAGGCCCTAGAGTATATACACACATAGTTTTCAATAGAGCGATATAAGCACAACAATAGTTGTTAATTGCCTCTATTTGGTAGTCTACAAAGCAATGGAAGTAAAAATGGTATAACCCACGCAAATAAAATGGGCATCTCACTCGACGAAGTTAAAATCGCGCGAGGCGCCGAGGCGCTAAGGCTACATTATACTAATACTGTTTTTCATACTGATTAATCATTAATAATACTGTTTTTCAGGATGAAAAGAACCTTCCCTCAAAATACGGTGAGCGAATTCAAAATCAACATGTAGAGTGATATCAGGCACGACGATATTATCCTCTATACCTCTATTTGATAGTCTACAAAGCAAACGCAGGACAATGACATTCCGATGGTGTAATTCGAGCAAATTAAAAAGGCATCTCTCGCGAAGAAGATTGAATCGCGCGGGGCGCTGAGTTAAGTTGGACGGGTTATACTATTGGAATGCTATCTGTTACTAGACTACTAATAGTGTCAATAAAACGACCATTACCGTACGCCTTATGTAATTTAGAGACTCGCCCCCTGTTTTAATCGGTATCACCACGTTACATAACATAAATTTACGCCCGTATCTCGCATGGGTAGGCAGAGACCAGGTTTTGCCACTAGCTACGATACTGATAAATCTTCTTCGCGTCATAAACACTCATTGGACTTTGCATGTGCACAGTTGCACACGCCGGTTTCGGACACTTTTTATCTTGCCCTTTGCTAATGCATCCTCTATTCGGTAACGACTTCTCAAATACGCACCAAAAATAAAATTAAATATAATTATTATAACACACACAGGCAGTCTATACACGTCCCACGGCACAGGCCTTCTCTTAGAAAGAGAGGCTTAATCATCAAGCGTGCCCACCGCGGATTGGTGATTTCAAGGTCCAAGGTATGTGTGAACACCTATATGTGAACACCCTGCATTACGAATTTCGTAATGCATTTTATTGCCTAAGAAATACTATTTAAAAAAAAGAAAACTGGATGGCCTGTTTGGATTTTTATTGCCTGAGGTTAGGTTAGGTGAATTATTATTGTTATCCTTTGTTGCATAAAAAAACATTTAACACCTATTACATAACAAATAACATGTACATAACATAACAAATATCATGTCCGACGTTCAGAGAGTATGTTAAAAAATATTCAAAAACGTTTAGGCAAACTTGTTTAGCAGCCAAATCCATTAGCATAAGTAAACAAATTATGGCGTGAACTAATAAAATCAAAACAGTCTGGCAAGTAATTAGCAAAGAGACAGGCAAAACGAGACCTAGGGACCAGATATTTGCTTTAAAGGTAGAAGGGAATTTAGTCAATTCAAAGGAAGACAGCAGAAATATTTGAAAATTTCTTTAAAAACATACCCCTCAAAATAACGGCTAGCTTAAATTCTTCCCCTCAATCAGCCGAAACTTTACTTCTGGAAAGTATAAATACATGCAAAGCTGACTTCCAATTCACCCATATAAGTCCCTTTGCTATTGTCAAATAAAGAGTTAAACTTTAAAAAAAACCGAAGATTTGTGGGGATTATCGGTTAAACATATAAGTACCTACGGTTATCCATATTCTAGCACCTTACCTTGCTACAATTTTTAATAAATGCATTGACCAGGGAACCTTTCCTAATCTATTAAAGTTAAGTAAAATAGTACCCTTATTTAAATCTGGCGATAGTGAAGATCCCGATAATTTCAGACCAATGGCAAAAGTTTTTGAAAAAGTAATTTTGCATCAATTGCAGACTCATTTTAGTATAAATAAAATATTTCATAAGAAACAGTTTGGATTTACGAAGGGCCGCTCAATGACGGACGCAGGCATAGCATTAATAAAGCACATCTTTGATGCGTGGGAGGAGCCGCAGGATGCCATCGGGGTGTTCTGTGACCTGTCCAAGGCGTTTGATTGCGTCGACCACGAAACGCTTCTCATAAAATTACACCGATATGGTTTAAGTAATAGATCGCTAGCTCTTCATAGATCTTACTTAACACACAGAACCCTAAAAGTAGGTATTAATAGAGTTAAATCCTCAGGATCTAATGTAAAAGTAGGAGTTCCTCAAGTTCTATACTAGGACCGTTCCTTTTTATGGTTTACGTAAATGATTTGCCGTCGCGGATAGTATTGTTTGCTGATGAAACATCCTTAATTTTTAAAGTAAAGAGAGTTTTGCTCTATCTACAGTTCTAAACTGGTTCACGGTGAACAATTTGATGTTAAATGTGAAAAAGACAAAATGTGTCAAGTTCTATTTGCCCAATGTTAAAAATGTTGACACGTCTCTAAAAATATCTGGTGAGAAATTAAAGCTGGTAGAGTCCAAACTATTTTTAGGCATAACAATAGACTCAAAACTGCTGTGGGGTCCGCATATTGAAAAACTATCGGGTAGGTTGAGTTCAGCTGTATTTGCAGTTAGAAAAATTAGGCAACTTACAGACATATCCACTGCGAGGCTGGTCTATTTTAGTTATTTTCACAGTATTATGTCATATGGGCTGTTATTATGGGTACGGGCAGCAGATATAGAAACAATATTTATTTTGCAAAAAAGAGCAGTAAGAGCAATTTACAACTTAAGCAGTAGGGAATCGCTAAGGGAGCGTTTCAAAGAAATAGGAATTCTCACACTGCCTTGCCAATATATATTCGATAATATAATGTATGTCCGTAAAAATATAACAATGTTCAAATTAAATAGGGACGTCCACAACGTAAACACTAGGAATAGAAATAAGCTTGCTTATTTAAATTTCGTTTAGCCAAGGTAAATACATCGTTTGTAGTCTATTGCGTTCGTTTTTACAACAGAATTACAGAACATGTTCTATCCTTGTCTGAAAATAAATTTGAAACATTCATTAAAAATCGCTGTGTAAAAAAGCCTATTATAGAATAGACGAGTATATGAACGATGTAAGCCCTTGGGAGTAAACCAATTCCACTGCAATTTCATTGTTATTTAATTATTAATATTATAATTTATTTGGTTTTAAAAAGGTGTACTGACGACGTGATTGCACATTAATAACTATAGCACACATTTTATAGCTGACAAGAACTCAATCTGCAGGTTTGCTAAAAGCCATTCGAATGGTGGCGTGGTGGCCGGGTCACCTATCTCCCTCTAAAATGCTTGAGACTGGTGATGGCTGACCCCTGCGTTATGCTCGTGAACGGGTGCTGTTCGTGTGTCTGGCCGCAGCATTAATGTTTTTCCTACTTTTGTAAGAAGTGTTATTTTGGCTTTTAAAGTTATTGATGGCTATCACGGAATGTACGACCATGTATGTACGCACTTTTAAAGGTTTCAATTTAATTTCACTTTCTCCTAATATATACTTTTTCGCCTAGTTTAGGAGATAGGATGCAATGACAAGACTATTGTGCAATGGATTAGCACCGAACGATTGTTGTCATTTTAAATGTATTTTTTGGTTCAAAATAAACAAATTATTATAATTATATTATTATATTATATTATGGGCTGACCAGATAAAAGATAGAAGAGTCGTCTCGCTCTCTCCTTTATGCGCGTTCTAACTCCTCCTTTGTTTGTCAAATTGAACGTATTCTTAAAGACCCTTTGATGGGATGAATTGAAAGAGTGAAATTTAATAAGGAGCTCCTGTTGCGCCTCGATCGTTGAGGGTTTGTCATCTCACGTCAACATGATGTTTCCTTTAAATGAATAGCGGAAATGGAATTAAGTCTTTCTGTGGAAAGAACAATGTTTTTGTCCCTTTTACTCGACTCCGAGAGCAAATCAGGGCTTTGTTGTTGGCATGTACCTATTTATGTTTCTTAATGACCGCGCATAGGCGAATCGGTTTGATCAATTTTGATAAGTCAGCAGTGCGCCGACGTGAGTCGCGCATTTCAAATGTGAAAAGCAGCGACTTCTCAGTACATTAATGGTCGAATTTTGACATTTTAGCGATACAAAACGCGAGACTCGTGCTGTCACACGTACTACCCATGGGTATTAGTGACCCGAATACCTATATGACGTAACAAAAAAACTCAAAAGGCACTTTACTCGAGTTTTAGTCAGCTTCTTTGAACATAAACATAAACATTTACGTACAGGCACATACATTACTTCTGGCCCCACACTAGGCAACCCTGTGTCGCGGGAACCAGAAACAACGACATCACAAACACGTAAACATCCAAGACCTGGGGTTTTTTATTTGCCCCCGTTTTGACTTTCTGCGCTTGACTGATAGAAAGTGCTTGTAAATTTCTACTCAAATATATCCTACTCCTGGGCCGAGGCCTCTAGCCTATGACACCAACACTATAAATCACCAGCCAAAGGCATATTATTGTGACTAATTTATGAATCAAACGCGTTCAGTTAACATTAACAGTAACTTCCACTAAGGTCCTAAACCATATGCTATGGTAACCAGGCAAGGCCATCACAAAGATGGGAAAACACCTAGACTTAGCGACAGGAGATTGGTCGTCGTCAAGACCTCTGTTAGTCATGCGTGTTACCGCTAGACCAAAGAGGCAGCCAATTATAACACAAAACGGCTAAATTAGCGTTAAGAGTACTGAAGCGGGACTGTAATGGGCCAGTTCACTCTAGTTTAGCAGTGCGTTACCAACACCATTGATAGAAATAGGTAGGTTAGCCTAGGAGGCAAACCGGCTATTCATCTATCGATATCTCATAGCCTATAGAATTGTAAGGGCTTCAATACAAAGGCCGTGGAGCCAGGGGTGCCAGATGAATGGATGCCTTGATAAAGCGGCCTAGGGTGCTTGTACACTTGCTGTTTTTCGGTGAACCGCTACGTTAATAAACTAACGTCTTCATTCTCCGTATTTCATATTCCTCTGCATAGTTCTGTACTAACTTTTTTTCTAAAGCGACCATGCCCCGGGAAACCAACGGCTTAAGAGACATTTGCGACTGACAAATACTTCTTGGCTACAAATAATCACGATTACGAAATAAATACGTTCAACAAGGATGAACTGTGCTGTGGCAAGCAAGCGAGGACATCACAAACATGGACAAACACCCATTTGTACAAATCATTAGAAAATAAATTTGAAGGAATGAGTAGGCAGCAGGGACTTGCCTTTTTTCTCAGTTTGCTTTCCAAATAATCTATCTCAGAATAATCTTTTTTTAAGATAGATAAGATAGATAAATCATTTATTTGCACTTGCACACACACACTAAAACGGACATAGAAAAAAAACGAAACGAAGAAAACGAAGAATCTAGAAATTCTCCAGTATTTCTACTACAGGGTGTCATAGAATTTTAAAGGGCATTTTGACCACGTTCAAGAACCTAACAGCACTAATTTTAACAAATTACTTCAAAATATAATTGCTAACGAAGATTCAGAAAAATTTCAAATTCGCCCAAATTTCAAATTTGCCCACATGTCAAATTCACCCAAATTTCAAATTCAACAATCTTCCTCTTTTGTATCGAAAGCGTTCACTCTTTTTCAGACACCTCGCACTTTAATTGCGATAGGTGAAGCCTCCATGAGATCCTGCAAGCTACGTGGAGCTTCAGGCCAGACATAAATAGTATTTACATCTGCAATTCACTTACAATTCACACTGTAAGACACTGTATAAAGTTGAAGGAAGACAGATTGACAAAATAAATATATCGAGAGATTGTGGACAGAAATGCCGGTAATCGACGCAAGATATTAAGTATCCGCAACCGACGTGCGTGGAGGCAGCAATTAATGAATGTTGATAAATTGAAAAGTTTATTAGGCTCGTCGTACGTGGTAAAGCCTAGTCTCTGTCTACCCCTGCGGCATACCGGCGTGAGTTTATGTATGTATGTATTCTGTATAAGTCACAAGTATAAATAAATAAATAAATAAAATAAAAAGAACTTTATTCAAAAGTAACAAATTTGCTTCTTAACATAAGAGTAATTTAATTTAACACACTTTTGAAATGGTCGGAGCCTCAGCATTAATGCTGTTTTTCAGTCTCCGCCGCGATTTTCTACACTCATTCTTTATAAATAAAAAACAGTGAGGCATAATATTAAGCATTAAAGGCATAAAAGTGATTTTTTTTTTTTCTTATAAACAAGATCAAACATGTTTGTCATTTGTATAGTGTAGAATACCCTTAAAATGGCAAGAATAGACTCTCTGATACTAGAGGTATAACAAACGATTGTTTCGATGTAAGCTTTTGAATGATATTTATTGGTTTTAAGTTCTCACGAGGTTGTCTTACTGATTTATTACGGTTTAAGATGTTATTGTCTGCGGCGGTGACGCAGCGGTAGATCGCCGCCGGCCTCACATTCGGGAGGTCGTGGGTTCGAATCCCAGCATTTACCGATGAATTTGTTTTCTAAGATATGTCCATTTGTGAAGTTGTAGTAGCAATACCACTCGCTAACGGTACAGGAAAATATCGTAAGGAAACTTGAGTATCTTAGGTATTCACGTACCTCAGCGCTTGAAATCGCCCATCCGCGGTGGGCAGGCATGGTGATTAAGCCCATACTATCTCCCTCAGAGAAGGCCTGTGCCCTACAGTGGGACGTATATAGGCTTCTTATGTATGTACATAAACTAATTCCTGCATCCTGGAGGGGTAAGCAGAGATCAGGGTTTGCCACTTGACATATGATCCTTAGTATCCCGACATACCTCTTTCGTTTCATTAGCCGTTGCACGCATGCATGCTGGTTTCGGGTACTTTTTATCTTTCGCTCAATACTCATCATTCGCTTCTGCTCAGCGCTTGATATTCTTCTCAGAGATAGGGTAAGGGCTTAATCACCACGTATGCCCACAGCGGATTGGCAATTTCAAGCGCTGAGGTATGTGAACACCCCATACATTCAGGTTTCCTCTCGATGTTTTCCTTCGGGTTAGCTAGTGGTACACTACTAAAACTTTACAAATGTACATAGCTTAAAAAAAATCATCGGTAAATGCCGGGATTCGAACCCACGACCTTCCGAATGTAAGGCGGTTCTACCGCTCCGCTGCCAGCGCCGGATTAGGATATTGGAAATAAATATTTTTTATCTTATCTAAGTTTACCGTTTATTATTTCGCTGTGTTGTTTCACCGACATTTAATAGCTGCAAACCCATGAACTTTTGATACTGTATCCCTCTTTCATCCTTGCATTAATTATCCTCACAGTAAATAGACCAGGACAAAATTGTGCTCATAAATCGTGAACGTCATCGTGACTGTAATTATTACACAAAGTGTAAAATGACCCCAAAAACAACCGAAAATTCGGAGTTCTCTTCAGACAGACATAATATCCATACGAACAAATTATTGGACAAGGAATGTTTTGGAAACGCAAAATATATACAAGAATATCAGCTCCTCCATATAGTTAATTGTTGCAGTGGTAACTTTGGTCTTTGGAATAGCCGATAATTATTTTCATGGATGTAGAATCGACCAATCCCATGGGTCCGATTCATAGAACCATAATTCATGGTTTACTTTGACGATTCGATGTACATATGAGGTTGCTTGGAAGAAATTGCTATTAGCAATAAGGCCGCCAATTATATCTTTTCTTTTGTCATTGCTGTCTCTGTAACATTTTTTCCGGTATACAATAAGGAATATTCTTATCTTATCTTACATTGCAAAGTCGATTGACCTACAGATTAGCAAGAATAAAACTGCTACGAAATGTACATCGAATTGTCATAATAAACTACGAATTGTAGTTTTATGAAACTCGGCCCAGAAGACATAAAATCAATGCTGCCCCTACTACGCTCCGATAAGCTTAGTTCAAAGGGTACTTCCTGAGCTAAAACAACAGTTTTATGCAAATAAACTTAGACCCACGGTAGGGTGTCAAGCCAAGTTCGTGCGGTAAAGGGCGACGCGAGAATATGACCGGTTTTCATACATTATTAATAAGTTTATACGTATTAATAACGCACATAACTGAGAAATACAATGGCAATATGGCGGAATCAATGCTGTAGGCATTCATATACATTTAGGCGACTATTCTCATAGTAATTATCATTATAAATGCTTATAGCTAAAGTTACTTAAGTCAAAACTATTGAACTGTTCGACGGTTTTGAATTTGTAAGTTAAGTCACTTTAGCTGTTATAAAATAAGTAAAGATAGTAAACCCTGGTCTCTGCCTACCCGTTTGGGATACAGACGTAAATTATTCATGTACGTATGTACGAAAAAAGTTTTACAAGCAGTTATTGAGTATTTCAGAAAGGTCCGGTAAAAGTTAAGGAGGTTACGTCACTCAGTACAAAAGTGAAAGTGAAACTGTCAATATTTTATTTGCCATAAACTCGATGCTTACAAGATACAAAACCTTATTTTTGTAAATATACATTATTTTTAGGCAATCAACTTTAACTAGCGGTGGCAGCCTAGTGGGTAGAACATTGCACTCGGAAGCTCGAGACCCAGGTTCGATTCCCAGTGCGGGCATGTACCTATGACTTTGTTTTCTAAGTTATGTACATTTGTGAAGTTAAAGTAGGAATGCCACTCGCTAACTGCGAAGGAAACATCGTGAGGAAACCTGAGTGTCTGAGCACACCTCAACGCTTGAAATCGCCAATCCGCGGTAGGCACGCGTGGTGATTAAGCCCATTCTCTCTCTCTGAGAAAGGACTGTGCCCTACAGTGGGACGTATATAGGCTGCTTATTAATTTTAACTATAAGACCAACGAATCGCTCGTAGCCCCGGCTGCCTGAGTGATCTTAAACGATCACGAAGGTTAAGCAACACAGGGCGCGTTCAGTGCATGGATGGGTCGCCATCTATGCCTAACGCTAGTGGCATTTTTCCGAGCGGTTCCGTGCTTCGCAAGGCACGTTAAGCTGTTGGTGCCGGCTGCCGTCGATAGATGGCAGTCGTTAAGCCAAGTCAGAAGCCTTAGGGCGGCTTGACAACTTCTGACAGTAGACGAGCCACTAGTCTACAAGCCTCCACCAATCCGGACTTGGCCCCCGTGGTGGAGTATGGCCTATACCTTCCTCAGGGAAGAGACCCGTGCCCCTCGGTGGGGACATAATGGGTTGATGATGATAAGACCAACTCCACGATATCAAAAACGAAAATCTGCTGTGTTCTGTGGCTGCGCCATTATAAAATTTGATTTTACCGCTACATTTTATTTGCTCTAACAAATGTATGAAACAGCTGTTACTTTTCGATATTTTGGAGTTGCTCTTGTAATAAAAGTTTTTTGTATTAATGAACATAATAACTTCTATCCCGGCCAATTAGCGGCCCGGAGGCAGCGGCTAACATAGTAAAATAGTACATTGACATTCAGCAAACAGTATGCAAATTCTTTACGTTGAGATATATTATTGATTTCTGATTTCTCCATATAATACCCAATTTAGTTGCACGAAACTTTTCTAAAACACCCTGTAATTTTTTAAACGTTTCATCGGTGACGCCTAAGATCCAGAAATTCCCTTTTACCAACTTGACCTCTTTTTTAGGGTTTCATAGTCAACCCTTGCTGAGGTTTCCTTAACCCTTACGGTTTCGCCATGTCCGTCTGTCTGTCCGTCTGTTTTTCCGCGGCTCAGCACAGAGACGATAAGTAAGTACTAGAGAGCTGAGTAGAAGAAACGGTAAAAATTTATAGGGTACCTCCTCTAGAACTAAATCAGGGAAGCATTTCTTTTTTCTTGCCGACAGCATAGTAGTTAGTCGTTGAAAAATATTGTGGGAAGACCATTTCGTTTGCAAAATATTAATATTCCCCTCCGCCCTTCTACCGGCTAAACGGTTGAATGTAAAAACGTGAAAACACTCCGGGCAGTAGCACATATAATGAACTTAAAAGAAAAACTATCACGACTAAGTAGGCTTTATAAGTTACCGAGCCATAGGCGACTAACTTAGCATAATCAGCCTATATGCGTCCCACTGTAGGGCACAGGCCTTCTCTCAAGGAGAGAGTATGGGCTTAATTACCACGCGTGCCCACCGCGGATTGGCGATTTCAAGCGCTGAGGTATGTGAATAGCTCAGACACTTAGGTTTCCTCAAGATGTTTTCCTTCGCCGTTAGCGTGTGGTATTGCTACTATAACTTCACAAAGTACATAACTTAGAAAACCAAGTCATAGGTACATGCCCGCACTTGGGATCGAACTTGGGTCTCTCGCTTCCGAGTCCGATGTTCTACCCACTAGTCTACCAACGCTTAACTCATGAATTTATCCTAATTTAACTGTAATTGTACCAAACCATTACGTTACTAACTTATAAAAGGGAAAATCCATTGAAAATGACTTTGATGAAGTTGTTATTTCCGTGAAGCAGATAAAAAACCTATCTTTTTACGGAACTCAATACTGCTCATGGACCGGACCGGATTTGGCCGGTTTTTTATCTTTATGTTTTGGTGAAATTCAGCGTTAACGTAATGAGTGGCCCTTAGGGTCATGTCAAACACAGGCCCTTATTACTGAAGAGAGGGCCCAAGTTATAAGAGGAGCGGTTCGGGTAACAACCCGCCTGTCGCCGCTAATTATTATTTACTAGCTGACTCGGCAAACCTTGTTTTGCCATATCATGTGGCCTACGACCTGTTCTTAGACCTACCAAATATACACACAAAAATCATAAGAATCGGTGAAACCGTTTTGGGGGAGTTCGATGCTCAAAAGACACTGCAAAAATCATCTGCAATATAAGTAAAGGCCACTGATGATGATGCCCTTAGATGAAAGTATTTTAAACTTAAAATAAATTTTATCCCACGGGAACGCATTACCGGGATATCAAGTTTGCTATGTCTCAATTCAGGTCTTTGTCTATCTGTAAGCCAAGTTTCATGTAAATCAGTTCAGTCGTTTTTGCGTGATTGAGTAACAAACATCCAAACATTTTCATAAACTTTCACATTTATAAAATTAGTAGGATTTAATTTAAGTGTTCAATTAATTTAATTTACTTAATTTAGTGTGCCTTTTCACTTTAGGTACAATCAACAACTGTGTTACGCGTATATTCAAGTCGTTTTCAGGGCATCCTACTAAGTAGAAATTACAATCAATCTAAACAATTTTGCCTTTGAATCAATACGAAAACTTCGCCTGTCTATTATAGACTTTTTGTTGGGAAGAGAGCCTTACACTGCGTCGTGTGTGTGTGAACCAAGTTTGAAATCACGGGGTGAAATTCCACTTGGCTTATCTTTTTCCACGTGGTTTAGATTACCGTTCAATAAGTAATAATTCAACAATGTGCAAAAAAAGCTTACTATAACATCAAGGATTATTTGGAAGACAAAGATTTTTGGCATTAAACAGTAGATTAATATTAATTACAGGACGATTGTGACTAGTGTGCAACACATTCATGACTAATATTTTAAGTTGAAAACTCTGTTAATTAAGTTAAAACGTGTTTTGAAAAGAATAAATGTGGAGTTTCTTTGTTAGCTTCTTCTCCACATAATCTATTAATTTTGAAACCAGCAACTTTGACGTTCATTAGGTAAACTTTCTGTTTTTATAAGGAATAGAAATATTTGAATTCAATTGAAGTAAACATTTTGCTTTAATAAAATGAATACCTAAAATGAAGCTAAGATTTAAAATAAATTACTTCCACAAAATAAATACACTTGTCCAATTAGACCCCTGGTGCTAAACTGGGATACACTTTGTTATCTGAGTTATATCTTGTGAGTGTTACCCATTTATTGTTGTGGTTTTTAATTCAAGTTCTTGGTTTTAAGTATCTGTACACTAGACTACTTATTTTTCTGTGTCATACGGTTGTGTGAGTATTTGTCTCATGTTTGTTTCGTGTATTTTTAGTAAGTAAGTACACTTTTTATCTATCTGTCCTAAATATTCTATCAAACTGCTTGGGCAAGCTGAAAGAGTTCAAGGTCGAGCAATGAAGAGTGCTATGTTAGGAGTTTCACTGCGTGATCGAGTCAGGAATGAGGAGGTCCGCAGAAGAACCCAAGTTAATGATATAGCTTGAATAACTGCTCAGTTGAAGTGGCAGTGGGCGGGGCACAAAGTTCTGACCTAGCGACCGCGGACCGGACCACGCAGCGTGGGAAGGCCCCCCCATCAGATGGTCTGACGACCTGTTTACGGTGGCGGGGAGTCGCTGAATGCGGGCGGCAAAAGACCGGGAAGCTTGGAAAACCATGAGGGAGGCCTATGTCCTGCAGTGGGCGTCAAATGGCTGATGATGATGATGATGATGAAGCCGAAAAGTCAACTTTTTGGCAAAAGACCTGTAGTTATGCCAAATTTTCTTATTGATTCAACTTCTCTGAACTTTGGCCAATTTGTTCCATCAATTGAAGCCAGAGTCGACTACGTTTGGATTGATCAGAATTAATTTAGTTTTAATAAGAGATCATGTACGCCATTCTAATATGGATGAAAGTTGAAATGCCTGCATAATATGTCATAAAAAACTTTTATTATTGATCTACCAATCCAAAAAAAATATTACAAGTCTAGACGAGTCATCTGAATTTCATACGTATTTATTGCTTTCATTGTATTGTTTTTCAGTAAATAAATTGGTAATGTCAATCATGAATATTCTGATCTTATCGTAATATACATTAACATTCTAAAAAATAATAAAGTTTACTAAATGAATAATCGCGCTTTGAACCGTTAAACGTATAAAAAAATACTAGATTCCGGAATCGATTCGACTCTACTCGCCATGATCGAGCTCTTGGAATAAGAGCGAAACCTGGTCCGACTCTTCCTACAAAAATCTAAGCAGGTGATTTCGGAAGTTAATGATGTGTAGTGCTTACAAAAGTTTTAATAAAAAAATAACCTCTATTTATTACCAATGCTCTTACGTGTATTGTTATCGATATTTAATTTAACCTATGTTACCTGTTAATTTTCATAAACCTGTATCTGTGAACAGTCACATAATACGGCTGGTTATTCAAGCTCTTTCACTGTGACAGTAAATTAGCCTTGGGAATAGCTTACCACTACACATCCGGTACAAGTTTAATAAAGATTTCATTAGAATACTCAATCGGCAGGTCTGTGTTGAAGATCTAGAAAAAATAAAGATACAATTTATAACCTGATTTAGGTTGCGTGCACAAAATATAGTTTACACATACGATTTGGTTCCGTGTGGTGCCGGATTAAGAATAGCGTCACTCCATTTCCTTCCGTGGATGTCGTAGAAGGCGACTGAGGAAATCAATTACCAGGTGACGGGCAGCAGCGTTTTCCTGAGATTCCAATCGCATACTGCGTTCGCCAACCCGCCTGCCAAGCGCGGCAATTATGGCAAAACCCCTCATGGCTATGAAAACCACGAAGGAAGCCTATGTCCTGTAGTGGGCGTCAAATGGCTGATGATGATGATGACACATCCGGGCTTGTCGGGCCATCTTGAAATATTCAAAGTCAAAGTTTACATTCGCTACCTACTCGTAAGTCTCCAATAATGATCTTAATTTATTGTGAGTAGTATTCACACGTAGACATCACATCATCACAAGTAAATATGTAGGTTCTGTGTATTTATTTATTGTATTGTAATCATTTATTATTACATAGTATTTGTCTAGTATTTCCCCTCTGCACGATCTTTTTATATATCTAGGGCTAAATAAGTAAGTAGTCTATTCTATATTCTAACTTAGTTCTCGCGATTCGCGAAGGAAAACGTCGTGAGGAAACCTTTGTGTCTGAGCTATTCACGTCACATACCTCAGCGCTTGAAATCGCCAATCCGCAGTGGGCACGCTTGACGATTAAGCCCATACTATCTCCCTGAGAGAAGGCCTGTGCTACGCCCTACAGTGGGACGTATACAGGCTGCTTATTAGCTGTTAGATAATGCTTAGTAGAATTAAGCTCATCTATGTGGAAAACTATGTGCTTAAATACAATAACCATAGTTTTTATTATTTTTAATAATGAGTCTGATTTTAATCAGCTGCAAAATTGTTACACGAATATGTTTCGGGTTAATAAATACGACACCGGAGTTGCGTTAAATAAAACAGTGTTGTAACTCCCTGGGGACGTGCAGTAGAATATTACCGAAATCTCGCTCAAATGTGATCACAACAAAATCAAAGCTTTTTTTATTAAAAGTAACACAGACACTGCGACTCAACGAACGTTATGAGTTAAACTAGGTGTCAATTTCAAAATCTATAGTTCATTTGTTTAGGTATTTATTGAATTATACGGTTTATAAATCTAAATCTTCACACTTTACAGAATTCAATGTGAAATTACACAGAATTTCATGAAATTCAAGTGAAATGTAAATATTTAGATTTATAAAGTGTATATTTCAATAAAAAGACGTATCACGATTGTTTACGTTTAGTTAAATACCTAAACAAATGAACTGTACATATTTTTTGGGGAAACAGACAAAAAACAACTTCAAACTAAAATTATACTTCAAAAAGAAAAAAACGGAGTCTTCATATGACAACTTTGCTGTCTGTATGTCCATCAAGGCTCTTTTTTGCAGGAACGATTAGACCTATGAAATTATATTAATTTAATGTAGGTAATGGGGCCGAAAAGCTCTCGAATGGAGACCACATATCGGCAAGCGCAGCGTAGGACGACCAGCCACAAGATGGACAGATGACCTCATCCAAGTGGCAGGAAGACGCTGGATGCAGGCCGCTTCCAACCGGTCTTTTTGGAAATCCATGGAGGAGGCCTATGTCCAGCAGTGGACTTCTTGTGGCTGAATGATGATGATGATGAATGTAGGTACGTACTATGGTATGTACTACGTACGTACTATGATCTCTGTAAAAAAATTGTAGCAAAATTATAGAGGTTATAGCGACGATGGGTAGACCACTTGCATCACATTTAAGGCTGTTCTTATGTGGAGCATGCTGTCTCGCTCACACAATTTAATAATTTTAGTGACTGTAATAAAATGAACATGCTTTTTATCAATGTGATCTGAGGGTCTGAAAGATAATAAAATTGCGAACATTTAAGACACATGTTTATGATTGACAATTTTTTTTTTTCAAAATTAATAATTTTGGAAACAACCTTTCTTTATTGAAAAGTACGTAGGTACTTATAGGATAACAAAAATATATTTGTAATTTTATGAATTTGATGTCCGTAATTTAATTACACATCAAAGCCTCATTAAATATTTAATATTTTACGAGTAAGTTGCAATACCTGGTAATATTCTCTTCAAAACTTAGGTTAGCTGGTAGATAATGCTAAGTAGCATAAAGCTCGCCTATGTGCAAAACTGACTGTTTTAAATGCAATAAAGGATTTAATAATAATAATAAGTTCCAAATGTATCAAAAGTTTATCATATTATTAAAATATATAAAAAGATACTGAATTTCCACGGATATTTACTCGTTATTTTTTTTCATAATATTCCGAACGTTCGGTACTTTTGCAAGTGCCGTGGTCTTGGTTTTTATTATGTATAATGCTCGGGTTAACCTTGGAAAATACTAAAAAAAATATGTCGAATTTTGCGAGCGAGACAACATTCTCCATAATAATCTAAGAACAGTTTTTAGAGAGAGAGAGAGTAACGGATTAAGCCGTTACTCTCTCTCTTTCTGAAAGAAGGCATGTGCCCTGCTGCTGAATGCCCTGCATTAGAATAGAACGTATATATATGCTTATGTATGTTTATATATACCTCCATATTCTACGGTATCTTAAAAACTACTACCATGAGATTGAGATTGATACCATTACATTACATACTATACTCACGCATGTATCTCAGCCCAGCATAGACCTTTATAGACCTCTTTGGCGTCATAGACCTCTTTGGCGCCTGGGATTGATATCCTTTTTACGGTTCCGTACCCAAAGAGTAAGGGTAACACTATTACTAAGACTCCGCTGTCCGTCCGTCCATCCGTCCGTCTGTCACCAGGCTGTATCTCATGAGCCGTGATAGTTAGACAATTGAAATTTTTACAGATGATGTATTTCTGTTGCCGTTATAACAACAAATACTAAAAACAGAATAAAATAAATATTTAAGGGGAGTTCCACACAACAAAAGTGATTTTTTGACATTCTTTGCACGATATTAATAACGGCAACCTGAAATATTCAGAATTGGCCAGTTTTTTTTATAATACTGTATAAACATAATTATACTTAATTATTTATATTCATAATTTCGTGTTGTCATATTTCCTGTTCTGTTTTTCGTGTGCAATAGAGTATTTAACATTTATCGGGTCGCGATTGTTAACGCGCACACTCGCGTGTTGTTGATTTAATATCGGGAATGAAGGGAATTAACTTTATCTACCTCATAAGCAATCGCGGTAAGAACCTGTCAATTTATGTATGCATACATAATTACTTATCCATAATTTAATTTACTTCAAATTGATTTAATTAATAACTTGTAATTTAATTTAATTTCGTAATGTAAAAAATATTTGAATCTTGTCCGAAATTAAATATTTATTATTATGATACGAGTAAAGAAAACACTCTACAGTCGGTGTTCTGTAGGTACTTGCACATTATGTCCTGTGTAGATGCGAAAATGGAAACATATTTCAAGCAATATTTTGGAACTATATCGACTGCTATCAACGGGTTATTCCTAGAAGATAATACAACTTGGCATATCCATTGTTTCCCTAAAATAACGCCATGTTGTCAGCAAGCAGCTTTGCAGATTAAAGTGGATTTTAGTAACATTGGAGACTGAAGACTTTAAAATATAATTACGATAAGAATTCCCCATTGTGATGGATTCCGCATTTTTGTATAAATAAACATTTACATTCTGTATCGTTGGTATCGCAGCGGTAGAACTCCGGCCTCACATTCAGGTGGTCGTAAGTTTGAATACCGGCATGTATCAATGACTTTGTTTTCAAAGATACCTAAATAAAGCGAGGAAAACTCAAATACACGCTACACCAACGAGGCACTCAATTTATAGTAGCAATACCAGTCGCCAGCCGGGGAGAAAAACATTGTGAGGAAACCTGGGTGTCTGAGGTGTTCACATACCTCAGCGCTTCAAACCGCTAGGCCGCGGTGGGTAAGCGTGGTGATTTTACGTCCATACTCTCTTTCTGAGAGAAGGCTTAAATAAATAAATAAATAAAATGCTAGCTTATACAGCAGGTTGACCTTTACATTTTTGTTGCAAAGTCGCCGTAATGTAAAAGATTACAGTGCACGTTTGTAAAGGTTTATGTGCTGTCAACTGTACTTGTATACATATTCAGTGGCGTACTTTTTCGCGTTTTTCACGACAACAGCTCAGGGGTTTTGGAAATACAAAATACTCTTCAAATTTAGTTTTAGTTGAGCTATCTTTTTTTACGATAGACTATTTAAACTACATTTGAAACTACGCTTTAGAGGAATTGTGCTTTTATAAATAACGCCGTAACCTCCTGTTTCTCGTACTCTAACAAGCTGTCAACCTGCCGGTAAAATCTGACATTTCGCCCAAGCGAATTAAAAAACAAACAACTGACAGGAGCAAATCGTAGATTAAAAGCTTTTTAAAGAACAAGAAACCGAGGGTGAGTTTTTGGGACCAGCTGGCAACGACCCGGATCAACACATTGGCGCTGTTAATGCTTATCACCGCAACATTTCGTGCTCGGAGTTATAACACACAGGCGTTTCTACAATCGATGCATTAAAATTATTTATTGTTCACTATTTGGCTGGATGCGTATTTTTCTGCAACGAATTCTTGTCGGAAAGGAAGTGTAGCGGGTTGTAGTTCTAGATAGACCCCGGTATGTACCAGGTACTTTAGTAATAATAAATAGCTTCCATACAACACAATCACTTGTCCCGGTCTCAAACTAGGATACCCTGTGCTATGGTAACCAGGCATGGAAACACACCCATTCTGAGGCCATCAGACACAAATCAAGTACGGCGGCTTCCAGCAGGAATCGGACCCATAACCTTTGTTTTGTTAGTCAAGCATGTTAGCCGCTAGACAGTCGATCCAGTCATAAACTCACTATATAAGCAGCCTATATGCGGACGTCCAGGGGTTAAGGTACTCTAAGGTACTAATCCATTTCGAAACTGGCTCCTGTACAAAGACAGCTGTCGACGTCGACGGCTGCCGCAGATATTCGACGCTGCATTGTCGGCGACTGTCGCCGACGCGTCACTGACGTTCGCAACATGCCGCCGCCCGTGTTTTAGCGCGCTAAGACTGTAACCATAACTTGCGGGTCTGCTGTTAAATAAAACTTACCTCATTTAAATTTTTCTATCGTCCTATAATTTGACAGAGCAATAACGGAAGATATCCCTTGCATTAGATACATACTCACACTGTACAGCATACGATATCATACTGCGCCTAAGTACACACGGAAAAGCGTAGAGTTGAATTCGCATCGGCATGTGTGGTGACCGCCGTGTGCCAAAGCGTGCCAAAGCGTAGAGAGCGAACTAACAGTCCACGCTGCCACAATTAACCTTTACATCTCAACCGCCTGTAATTCCTCGCGCACCTACCATGCTAGCCCATTATGTCACTTAAATCTACTGCACTAAGGTGTTATTCAGCGCCGCGGTGGCTCGACCAGTGGCTCCCTCTGGGAGTTTCCAGCGACACGGACAAATTAGAGTACAATGGACAATTAAGCTATCCTACAGAGTATAGTGGGGCACGGGTTGTGGATTTGTTGGATGGATTTGGATGTTGACAGATTGAAAGAAAGAAAAAAAGACATTTATTCATATGCCAAATGGTCGCGGATTCAATTAAAAGAATGTATTCGTAATAAAAGCAAACCGTTCATGTAGTGAATGTAAAATTTTTAGTTTAAGAATTATTAATAAAGAGTTTATTCTTTTTTTCTGATTGTGAAATAAAGTGCTCTCTATTATTTATGTAACAGATATTACACTAGCGATTTGCGAGCGATTTGGAAGCGAGACGCCTGCGGCGGCGCCGCTGTCGCGGCGACCACCCTAGACGCCATTTTGTACAATCGCGTTTGATGGCCCGCCCCACCCCCTTTGAGTCATATCTAAGATACGTGTGTAAGTGGACGAAGCATCGTTTAGAGGTTCAATTGTCGTTGATACAATGGAAATAAAGTTATAACTAAAATTCAATATCGTCCCGTTATACGGGATACATAGTATTCGCGTTCTCCCAGTCGATTAGGTACTTGAAAATTAATCCTCCCAGATTCGTCGTTGACTTGTGAAACTTCTAATATAGCTCTCCCCGTTGCTCGTTAGGCGACCTTGAGCTTTTTTATGAGGCCCATACTCAGCGACCCGGTGTCCCATCCATCCACACATTGGTTTAACACCTTTGTCTTGAGACACTGCGCTATTTTGGACGCGAAAATATATTTTAGTTTCCCGAACGCTTACAAATCCGAGTTAGATTCGACGAGTGAGTGACATCTTTCTCGAAGTTGGACTTACCTAACTGGACTGTTTGTTCCAGGTTTACATAGTGGTCGACAACTTCGAGGTCAGAGCCGCCAACGTCGATATGACTTCGTCGATATCTTAGTCTTGTCTATGTTAATTTTTAGACATACTTTGTTAGAAGCTCTGTTCAGGTCATTGAGCATTTAACTTAAATCTTTCAAGGTCTCAGCCATAATCACTATGTATGTCATCGGCGAATCGAAGGTGAGTGATATTCTCGCCATTTATATCCATGCCAAATCCTTCCCAGTAAAGAATTTTAAATACGTCTTCAAGTGCAGATGTAAACAGTTTCGGAGATATTACATCTCCCTGTCTCACTCCGCGCTGCAATTGATTCGAATCCTGATCCTGCAGTTAGACCGTCATTGTGGCGTTTTTGTACAAACACTTGGGCACTTAAATGTAGGGATAGTTGATTTGGTACCGCTGGAGAGATTCAAGTAATGCCCATCTCTATCGAATTGAAGGCTTTTTCGTTGAACATAAAAGCTAAGCACAGTGCTAGATTATACTCCTCGGTCTTTTGTATAATCTGCCGCATCGTATGTATGTGGTCCAACGTACTGAAGCCTTTTCGGAAACCGGCTTGTTCGGGGGGCTGGAAGTCATCGAGCTTGCGTGCGAGTCGATTCGTAATGACGCTTGCGAACGTCTCTCGCCAATGAGACCCAAAATACGTCCGTGTGAAGATAAAGTAATTTTGGTCAAGTTATTGGTCGGGCATTATATACAAGTTTGCGATTGTCTCTCTTTTATTAACGGACTCCAAAAAAGGAGGAGATTCTCAATTTATTGGTTTATTAACTGTACGAACGAAGACATAAGAAAGGTCTGAAATTAATTAAAGCCTTTCAATTTTTATTTCAATCGATGTAGTTACCCTGTCCAAGTTGCCAGTAACCAGAATGTTCTGGACCAATCTAATCTGGACTGGCAATAGTTTTTATTTGTTTTCCTCTACTCTCGACGCTAGTTTAGCCAACTTGCGTTTTCGATGCGCTCTGAAGTTTCAATAAGTTTAATGCTATTTCTTACAATTAAAACGTCTACTAATTTATTATGTCTGACTTATTGCAATTAATTGTGACGCAATTTGAACATAATAACGTCGAGAGTAGAGAGCCAGGCCGCTCCAATCACGTTTTATATTTCTATTTTAACCCGCCATTGGTGACGTAAATTTGACTTACATTGTTGGTGACCCCGGTCTCACGCACCGGGGTTTTTGACTACGATTTTTCTGTAATTTACGATTATGCTACTTTTCACCGGAAAGGCTATAAAATTTGAATTTGAAATTTGAAAATTTCATAAAACAAATATCCTTTATTAGCATTGGACAATATCTTTGGATGCACTAAAATTCTAAGATATTTTAACAATGTTTTTTAAACTCAAAAAATAGCTATAAAGATTATTTAACAATAAAATCAGGCTTATTCAGTCTTATGACACTGGAAAAATAAAATAAAATAACATAAATGGTAATACTTCTAACAAAAAAAAAAAAAAAAAAATACAATACTAAAATCACTCATCTTCAACAGCGAAACAGCAAGCAACGGTCAGCAATTCACGCGACGCTGTTGCGGGGTAGACTGGCGGTAGGTGACGTGGAATTAGGCAGCTACTCGAAACCACAGTGTAATTCGATGAACGGTGACAAAAATATTTGATTTTTTTCAACTACCCGGTCTCAAAGACATATAGGTCACCAATGGCGGGTTAATGTACTGCCAGAAAGAGCAACCGGATAGGTAAACTAACATTTTTAATTCATTGTAAAACAACTGGAACTGGTTCACAATTTAAGAGGGTACTTAAAACGGCAATCCCCATGCAAACATAATTTGGTTTTAATTTACAAGCGCATTACTTCGGTCGAATTTTTTTTTCCAATATCTTTAGAGGACACAAATTAAAAATAAATTTTGCCTTGTGAAAAGGCTTTAATTCATTTTTAGGGTTCCGCATCCAAAGGGTAAGGCACCCTATTACTATGACTCCGCTGTCCATCCGTCACCAGGCTATATCTCATTAACCGTGATAGTTAGACAGTTGAAATTTTCACAGATAATGTATTTATGTGTCCGCTATAACAAAAAATAATAAATAATAATAAATAAAAACATAATAAAATAAATATTAAGACGTTTGAAATATTAAAGTTTTGTATAGATAATGCCTCGGAACCCTTCGCGCGCGAGTCCGACTCGCACTTGGCCGGTTTTTTTTTTTAAGTATTTATGGAAAATAAAGAGATTCATATGCGACTTTGACTGGTCCACTCAGGGAAAAGCCAAGGGCTAGTTAACTTCAAAGCACAGTGCACAGACGGGGCAGATCAAGGTGCACTGGTCGCTCCGAGGGGAAAGTGCGCTCATTTCAGCCAGATTAAGAATTAATTCCTCGAAAATGGAGGGAATAGATTCGCTATTAATTTCTCTCGGGAGTAGCCGAGTTTCCCAACTAGACGTTCGAATTGGTGGATTTGGACGCTTGTCGGTGTCCAATTAAATACCGCGTTGGGCTCGGATTTTAGGCGTTTCATTCAGGTTTTGCTTTTAGAATCTGGTAATTCGGTCTGCTCGTGTAATGTGTTGGGGGAAATGAATTAAATAAGGCTTTTCCAATACCTACGTGCTTTTTTTTTCAGAGAACAAATACTTCGATGAGATGCATCTTTTATCTGGTTTTTAGTAATGTAAATCAATTGACAGTTTTACATTGGACAATAACGGTAGTTTCTACGTCACGATATTAGTCTCATTTATAAAAAGTCAATTCCACTAAAACACTCTTAAGAAGCAGTTATATGCAGTTTATGCCGGGAATTTTGGAAACTCTCAACTCCATCATAAAAGTATTTTATTGGAATCGACTTTTTATAAATAATTCTGAAATATACCCAAAATAAAAAACCTTGCATTTCTTACGGCATTGGCCGACCATTGAAAGGAAAAATATGTCATGAATTTATCGTTATTTTTCAATGTAAGACAGTCCATTAAGGGGCTCCAGGGCGTAATACTACCGGCACCGAGGAAAAAAATCATATCGTTTTTTACAGATCGAATTTGCAAAAAGTGTGTACAATCTTTCAATCACGTTAATAATGATTTTTAGGACCTATGGCCGTATCAAAAGGCGTACCTAAGGCGAAAAACCTAGGACTAGATAGCATTAAATTAATGCCATAAACGGCCGTTTTCGGGATAAATGCTATCTAGTCCCCGGACCGTGATCCTAGGTCCTGAAAATCACTGTTAACGTGATTGAGAGATTGTACAGACACTTTTCGCAAATACGATCTGTAAAAGAAGATAATTATGATTTTTTTTCATTGGTGGCGCTAGTTAGCCGACTCGATCCCTTAAGTTGTTTTAATTTCTTTACGATGTGTGTCTGCTCGTCCTTCTCTCTTTCCTTACTTATATCCGTCCGTACGTCCGTTCGTCCGTACGTCCGTTCGTCCGTACGTCCGTACGTCCGTTCGTCCGTACGTCCGTTCGTCCGTACGTCCGTTCGTCCGTACGTCCGTTCGTCCGTTCGTCCGTTCGTCCGTTCGTCCGTTCGTCCGTTCGTCCGTTCGTCCGTTCGTCCGTTCGTCCGTTCGTCCGTTCGTCCGTTCGTCCGTTCGTCCGTTCGTCCGTTCGTCCGTTCGTCCGTTCGTCCGTTCGTCCGTTCGTCCGTTCGTCCGTTCGTCCGTTCGTCCGTTCGTCCGTTCGTCCGTTCGTCCGTTCGTCCGTTAGTCCGTCTATTTACCTGAAAATAAAATAAAAATACATTTTTATGATAAGAACAGTAAATGGGGCCCCACACAAAGAGTTTTTAAAGCTTTGTTTTTATTTCCTCTCTGTATAAATATGTGTCATTGTCAAACTTGGCGTAATTATAGTGCAGTACAAATAATAATATAAATCAGCCTTGTATAAATTCGCCTCCGGCCAAGGGACCCGAACTGAATTAAAACAAAACACGCGTTTGCTAAATAAGTAAGACAGTACGTATACATATATGTAGAACTTAATTAGCTTTTTACTTATTTGTGTATTCTTCCTGTTGTAGTTTTTTTCTGGTGTAATAAAGGATATTCAACTTCCTTTAAGGGCTTGCAGTGACAGCCTTGAATACTTTCATACCTTACCTGTATGTAAAATGCCTAGAAAACCAATAGACCACCTATCTAACTATCTCTTTATCATCCGAAAAAATGCTGTTTTAAATTCACCAGTAACAACTTTTCCGCTAAGACTAAGTACCTATCTCAAGTTTAACTGTCCAAGGGAAGAAAGAAAGAAAAGAAAGGAATTGAGTGTTTAAATAACATTAGTGTAAGTGCGCTTAATTCATTAGGTTGCCCTTAATCTACTATAAATCCCCGGGCTCGCGTTTAGGGTCATTCCCTTCAGATTTATTTTAACGCAAACGTCGGCTCAACTTTTTTCCGGGCATAAGTATGGGCTAGATACGGGGTTAAACCCTGGTAGTAAAGGAGCAACAGACGTGAAACTTAGAGTTTGCGCCAACGGCAACAGATTCTTGACCGTGATGGCGGAGAATGTTGACAACATGTTTATAAACACCAGTGTCATACTCGTATAAATGAACTTGTATTGTATATTGAGAATGTAAATAATATCTACCAAAAAACTTAGGTTAGGTTTCTCTTAGATCTCAGTGTCTTGAACATAAATAAACATTCTATATTAAGCAGAGTCTGTACAACAGCAACTATGCTGAGCGTCTCTTCTTTTCACAATATTTATTATATTTCATTTATTTATTGCAAAACCATGAACAGTTCATCTTAACAAGTAACATGGACCCTGTAAAGGTTGTAGCAAATTTATATTACATAAGAAAAGCACGCATGCAAATATATACAAAGCTTAGATTAGGACAAAGGCAGCTAAGTTCTTGGTTTGGTTAAGGTTCTATTTATTTTATTTGGTTTAAATATTCAAGTTTTCCAGGAGTAAGTGGGTGCTGGGATGCTGGATAACAAGACAAAGATGGCGGGACGACTAGACGCGAGTCCCCGTTCAAAGACATTGTAGTTCACTTTTTTCTGCTATTTCTGCTGTCTAATTTCTGTCCCCAAATCCCTCGTGTTATTGATGGAACTTGTAATTTTAAGGAGGTCTAGTCTAGAAAGCTTTATGAAGTTACATAAAAAAGAACAGAGCCATTAGGTAAGGTAAATGAAAACGTTGTGAAAAAACCTGAGAGTCTAAGGTAATGTAAGTCATACATCAGCGCCTGGTATTCTTGATTCGGGGAACATGGCTTAGAGTGAAGGCCTGTGCTCTTCATTGTACAGGCAGACAGACATTGTACAGGATACTTATCATATCTATTAGCTTCTGGGTGAAAACCCCAAGGCAAAATAATACTTTCACTGTTTTTTTCAGGCGTCAGCAGCTGCAGGTGCTAGCAGTCGAGTAAACCCCCAGAGGTAAACCAAAACATTTTAATCGTATTGCTCTGAACGAGAGCCTGTGATATGAGTGTTTAGGCTGCTTAACTTATCTATCCTGGGTGCTGGGTCCTGGGTGAAAGATTAGGAGTAAAATAATATATTCGCTTGTGTTTTTCAAATGTAAGGAGGTTACAGTTCACGGGTTATTACCCCAAAGGTAAATTATTGCATGAAATTGAGATTGTTTCGGGCGTAAATACATTCTTTCTGGCCTTTTTAAACGTGTCTCTCCGTATGAAAGCCTGTGATATGCAGTGTACATGCTGCTTAACTTATCTATTACGTTTTGTGTGATAACTTCAGGAGCAAATAAATGCATTAGCTTGAGTTTGTTTCAAATGCAAGGTTCTAGCAGACTGGTAAAAACCCCAAAGGCAAATTATTACATGGAATCGAGTTTTATTCGGGCGTAAAGATAAACTTATGTCGGTATTTTCTCGAGTTCAAGTGTGTGCTATTTATTATCTACCAAATAGCATACATTTGAAGTCGAGGAAATACAGATGTAAGTTTATCTTTACGCCCGAGAAAAACTAAACTACTAAATAAAGGCAGCAAAGATTAAAGGTGAATTTCCAATACCCTAAGTAATAGACAATGTCGCAGTGAGCAATACCGTGTTAAGCGCTTATAGTGTTAAACTCTGAGAGAAGATATTTCAGGTGAAAGCGGTTAGAATCTCTGATATAAATTGATAGATAGATAAATTGATGACTAGAAGGTTACATTACAACTTACTCTTATTAAGAGCAAACCAGCAACCTGACGGTCCGAAATCAAATCAATGCCTTAGTGACAATGTGGTCTAAAGTCCAAAATAAAGAATTTGATTAGTTTCTGTACCGTAGCAAGGTTTGTAAGACTTCACTGAGAAAAGAAAAAAGCGGAGAAGTTAGTGTAAATTTATTTTACGCCTCCACTTCTCCCACCCACTTCTCAGAATGAAATGAAAATCGGAAATCTGAAAGTATTCCCGTACAGTCGGAAGCACAGTTCTTTTAAATGCCTACACTCTACTCAGTTTATATAACGAATGACTTTGCAACAAAAATGTTTTTGAGTTCAGTCTCTTTCTTTAACTGCCTGCCTTATAGCTTGTATCAGTTACTGTAAGTATCTGATATGATTAGTATCTGTATCTGATTAGAGTAGTTTGGTGTTTTTTTTAAGAAAACTGACTGAAAATCAGCGCTGCCAAGATCACTCGAATATCTGTTGACCGGTCCAGTGGGCGCAGTTGGAGGTATTATTTTCTAGTACTGGCCACTTTTTTGAAACTTGTTTCTATTATAATTATGTCTTAAGGACTTCAAGTGTTACGCATTTTCTTAGTTTAAAAATAGCCTATTGTTTGTAATTAGTTCAATGAACTTATGGTATGAAAATGTATTTATTATCGGTTCAGGATTACAGAAACCCTGAACCGATAATAAATACATTTTCATTCTCATTTTTTATTTTTAGTGTATTCTGTCTTTGAGACAATTTTATTGCTAGGCACTTGCTTAGTCCACTCTTAAACTTTAACAGTCTTACTTATACAAGCACGATACGTCAAATGCATTTTTAGTTGGTCTTAGCATCGGTCTTGGTTTTAACTTTTGCTTGACTATTCAAACTGCATTTGAGGTGCGTTGAAGTGTCATTTATTTATTCATTTATTTAACATCAAACATAGTCCATGAAAAAGAAACTAAAGAATGAGTCTAAATCCTACTTACGAATAGTTCATACTTTAAAATGGCACACCAATGGCTATACTAAATACATTAAAACTTTGTAAACTAAATCCTTTTTATCCCTTGGGTGCTGTCACAAATATGTATTTTTCCTCTCTTCAGAGCAGTTTCCTATTCTAGTGGTTCCACCTACATGTTACCCTTAATATTTAAGTTATTAATAATCGTAGTGACTTCTTGCTTAATTGTGCTGTTTGAGCTATTGTGTCATGTTTGTAATGCAGTCTACTCTATAAAGATTTTTTTATTTTTTATTTTTAATGTCAACCAACATGTTAATTGATAGCAAATAGGATGTGCTGAAAATCAGCGTTGCGCTGATGTTCGCACACGCAGCATTAAGCTGAGCATATCCTTGTTATCGCATAGCGTTAATTCACTCAATTTATGTAAATTATTTTATCTTTGTATTTTTTGTGATAATTAAACCGTTTTTAAATTTTAATTTCTATTTCAATGTGGGCACTCTACCTAGTGAGGTCACGAATAACTTCGCAACAAAAACGTAAAGGTCGATAAGCCGCCTACAGTACTGTTGACTGGAAAGGTTTAGCGATTCAGCGAACTTAAGCTCTAGGCTACATTTACTGAATTTGTGCTGAAATTTCCTTTTCATGCTCCATCGTAGCCTAGGTATCGTTGGTTGTAGACGACCGGATTTATTTGCTTCTAAGCGTTTCTTTGAGCGACGATAAAAAAGCGACGACGCTTTTCCTGTTTTGATGGGAAAGTTTTTGTTTCGCTCCATTTTTGTTAGAGTAGTTTGTATTTTTTAAGACCACGCGCTGTACATACTTGATAATAGAACGACGACACCTGAAGTAATTACTTCGTGAATTCTCAATTATCAGGGCTTGTTTACATTTGCTATTTTTTAATACGTTTTTAGCATGCTATTTCAAAGCATACTAAGAAAGCACGCATTTGGCAAATGTGCTATGCTTTTTAGCACGCTAAAAAATCTGTCAAGTTATCTGTGCTTTAAAAAAAGTATCCAATAAAAATGGCGTCGAAAGTGAAGTGGACACGGGATTTGTCAATTAAATAGTTAACAGAATACCAACAGAATATCAAAAACATGCTTGCTTGTGGAATTCGTGCAGCGATATTTTACAATATTTTATCACAGCCAATAACTATGATAAAATTTCAACCGCTTGCAAACTAATTCGTGATTCCATTATTTCCACTTGCAATGCTTGTGCTTTCTTCGTTTTTCGAGACAACTTGTGTTGAAACTAGCATAGCAAATGTATATCGGCGTCTTTAATTAGCACTCTTTTAGTCTAGCGTGCTAAAAAAACAGTGCTAAATAGCACGGAATTTATAGCAAATGTAAACCAGCCTTTAATGAAGGTAGGTACTGAGCTCTCGTGGGAGAAGGTTGTTTTAAGTACAAAAAAACTTTTAAGCGTCTTTGTCGAGAACGGGCAATTAGTTAGACTGATAGAGCACGACGTAAATAACAAGATAATTTCTCATCCTTAATTAATAGTTATTTTAATTCTTTTATGTGAAACTTTTGTGCACCTCATGCACTCTCCCAGGCACGCGAGGAGAGGCTGATGATCACAGGCCAGGTGGATGGCAAACGTGCCATAGGAGGGGCACAGACAAGATGGGTGGATATCATCAAAGCGGCAGCCGGTGGCAGCATGTACCAGGAGATCCACGTGATGAAAAACCGTTCGCTGTGGAAACCAGCGACCCATGATCGTGATCCTCAGTCACGAGGGAAGGAAGAAGACGATGCGAAACATAACCAGCTTGAGTAGGCATGTTTTTAAATCTATAATATTACCTGCAATTACTTAAAGTCAAGCAAATATTACTACATTAAAGTAAATAGGAAGTACCAAAAAAAGTTTACCCGTCAACATTCACTATTGCAGATCACTCAAACAAAACTCACAACAATAAATTAAAAAAATAAACGGGCTAAATACGAGTCGAGCACGAACGGTTCCGTACCATTATAGACAATTGAAATTTTCACAGATGATGTATTTCTGTTGCCGCAATAACAACAAATACTAAAAACAGAATATAATAAATATTTAAGGGGGGCTCCCATACAACAAACGTCAGTTTCAATTGTATAACTATCACAGTTCATGAGATATAGCCTGGTGATAGACGGACGGACGAACGGACGGACGGACGGACAGCGGAGTCTTAGTAATAGGGTCCCTTACCCTTTGGGTATGGAACCCTAAAAACTGTTTGGCGGGCATTGGTTTTGAAATTAATATCGGAGACGGTGGAGACTACACAAATACGATTGAAAATTGTAAGAAGAGAAGGCGTAGAAATCCTCAAGCCTGAATCAGCAGATTCCAATTGCGAATACTGGTAGGGTCGCCATGTAGCGAAGCTGGTTGTACTGGTACTGACAGGCAGGTAGATAGGTAGGTATATTAGACTCCCGGGATATGGATTACACACGTGGCTACTCTTAATGGGGTTGGCCAGTGCCACCACACTACAATCAATATTTTCCCATTTCATTGTAAGTGATTTGGCAAGCGGGTGAAACCTGTTCACACATTTATCTTTTCGAATGGTCAAAAACGTTATTGGCTGGATCCTCGCTAGAGTTACTTAGCAGGAATGCGCACTTGACCGGGCCGCAGTTGCGTCAGAAGTTGTGAATGACATTGGAGCCGCAAGAAATTCTGTTTCGCATACTTTTCACGGCTGTCTCTTAGAAATCTGTCAATTATTTCCAGCTTACAATGAAATGGCTTATTCTAGGCCGGGTGGCTCCGGCCTAGAATGAGCCACCCCATTTCTTCCCGTGGGTGTCGTAAGAGGCGACTAAAAAACGGAAACCAGGGAACGGGCAGCAGCGTCGACCTGTGACACCAGACCACCAAACACTGCGATCTCCAATCCTCCTGCCAAGCGTGGAGACCTCCCATACAGGGAGAGACCCATGTCCTGCAGTAGACTGCTATGAGTTGATAATGATGATGTGACAGCTGGCGTCTGCCATTTTTCAACACATATAAAGAGCGTATAAAAATCATATTTTCCCAAAGTAACATTTAAAAAATTGGGGTGTCCTACTCGTAAACATGAGCAACTATTTAAAAAATGTCAGGTATTTTATTAGTATCCTTACAATTAGCGTCTATTTAAGGCATCGAATTTAAATATTCAACAGCTGATAATTTTTGCGATATTTCAAAATTACGACCACTGTATCTCTAAAGTTAGTAATAGTTAGCCCATAGTTAGTTATGCAATAAGCTGTATACTAAGTTAATCAGCAAGTACATTAGTATTACCTGTTATTCTGATATACACTAGAACTAGATAAGTACATTTGTGATAAAAGCGCAACTTTCCGGCAATAAACTGCGACGCAGTTTGACGAATTTTTTTGGATAACACACTGTACTGTATCTTTTTCTGACAAAAATACATTTAAAAAAAGTTATTCGTATTGACGAGTGAAGCCCCCTTCTCTTTGGAGAAATAAGGCGAACCCAAAGTACATTTTTATCTCGGAGTAGCCATTCCTGCTAACCGCACTATCCCAAGGTTAACAGCTGAAGGGTAAAATGAAATAAACTCCGGACTATCCGTCTGCCCGGGCAACCCGAGCAACCCACCCCCGGAGGATTGGCGCTGCCGGATAAAACCGGTTACCTGCCACTTTCCGAGGCATGTTGACTCTACGATTATGGCCGACTTTCGTTTTGGCATTTCGCTCTCAAAATCGTACCATTTATGAATTTTGAAAGGGTTTATTCCGCCTAAGGGCTTCTTCTACTAAAAATGTTTCTTCTACGTTCTTATAAATGGAACATGTTACTCAGGACTGATGTTGCCATGTTATGTTATGATATTAACATGTAATTTTAGACGTTGTTTTATAATTATCTTTTATTCCTGTTACGAATTTTCACATTTATGTAGTACAATTATGAAACACACATAATTTCAGACCTTGACCAGTAATGCATAGTATCAATAAATTATGTCTATACCTAAATCAATTTACAATAACGTTAAAACCTGATTAAAAATACACATCTGAGATAAAGTCATATAACAAAACAATTGATGTATTTCGGAAATCGTCAATTATAGAGGTAACCTTGTGTAAGCCTTAACAATGCTTCGTAAAATCGTACCATTTATGAATTTTGAAAGGGTTTATTCCGCCTAAGGGCTTCTTCTACTAAAAATGTTTCTTCTACGTTCTTATAAATGGAATATGTTACTCAGGACTGTTGTTGCCATGTTATGTTATGATATTAACATGTAATTTTAGACGTTGAATATTTTATAATTATCTTTTATTCCTGTTACGAATTTTCACATTTATGTAGTACAATTATGAAACACACATAATTTCAGACCTTGACCAGTAATGCATAGTATCAATAAATTATGTCTATACCTAAATCAATTTACAATAACGTTAAAACCTGATTAAAAATACACATCTGAGATAAAGTCATATAACAAAACAATTGATGTATTTCGGAAATCGTCAATTATAGAGGTAACCTTGTGTAAGCCTTAACAATGCTTCGTAATGTGGGCAAATAGCTAGACGGACAAAAAAAACGGGACTCTCAATTAAAACTTTTTTCGCGCTCGAAAAAACCTTTATTAAAACTGCCCTGCCAAAGTAGAATCAAACGAAAAAATAGCTAATCTCCTCGAAAAGATTTTGATAAAAGACGTACTTATATTTCAATTAGGTAGTCCAATTATATAGGTAGTGCCCATTAAAGTGGACGCGGCGATCTATATCGACTTAAGACGACCTCCGCCGTAATCCAGTTTAGTCTAGCTAGGGTCACTGGGGTCAGTGTACTTATGGTGCTCATTCAGCCATAATGCAGCTGTAATATGTATGCAAGCTCGCTGGGTCAGACAGTAATAAACCAGCTAACGTCCTGACTAGATGTGTACAGAATAGAATAGAAACCGTTTATTTATTACACACAAAAGACTTTTATGTTAAAATTCTTTTACATTTTTTTTTCATTTTAACACCGGATGTCAACAAAAAATACATTCATATTTAAAGAAGGTTTACATACTTACCCGGGTGTGATACTGTGTGTCGTGGCAATAAATGGCTACCAGGCTCAGCATCTGTTTCGGGCTCCATTGGCTATCTACACATTCAATCAAGAATCCACGACCTGCGGCATGGTAAACAGACGTGATGCCGCTGGACCAACGAGGCAGTCGAGGTTAACGTTAACGAGCAAACATATCAATATTTAAAAACGAACATGCAATTATTGTCGTTATGGCACTAATACTGACTTCCGAAAAAATAAAACTTATTAGAAAAACCAAAATAGGAATGTAAGAAAGGCACAGAGAGGGAGACGGAGATAGATAGACAGTGAGGTCAATAGAGAGAATGGGAGTTAGAATAAGTTGCAGCTGCGGACGTTTCGTTTTCCAAAATTGTTAGCACGCTACTCTAGACTTGCAGTTTAGGAGATGACCTTAAGGGGCTCCATGAAGAAATCATATCATTTTAGATAATTTTCGGAAAAAGTGCCTGATCAATCTCTCAATCATGTTAATTGTGATTTTTAGGACCCACGAAAAAGAACCTAGGATCATGAACCTGGGACTAGACAGCATTTATGTCCTAGGTGTTTTGCCTTAGGTTCACGGCTATGGGTCTTAAAAATCACTATTAACACGATTGAGAGATTGTACGAACACTTTTTGCAAATTCGATCTGTAAAAAAGATATGATTTTTTTTCCTCAGTAGCGTTACTGTTACTCCCCGGAGCCCCTTAAGGAGCTCCATGCGGTTACACTCGCGCTACCAATGGAAAAAGTCATGTGTTTTTTACAGATCATTTTTGCAAAAGGTGCCTGATCAATCTCTCAATCATATTTGTAGTGGGTTTTAGGACCTCCGACTGGGAACCTAGGATCAAAGATCTGGTACTAGATGCTATCTAGTTCTGAATTTTTTGCCTCAGGTTCAAGGTGAAGAGTCCCAAAAATCTGACGCTTATTGCAAAAACGATACGTTTGACTAAAATCGTCAATTCACGGTGGCCACGCGTGGTGATTACAACTTCCTCTCTCTGAGAGAAGGCTTGTGCCCTGCAGTATCGTATTTACGTATGTGTTGCGTATGCTTCTAGTTACTACGACCGAAACTAGTTTTCATAACTGCCATGCGCCCTGTCTAGGAGACATTCATAATAATTGACTGAGCGCAGTAAGCCTTGGTCCACCCCAGAATTCACACTGAGAGTTCACATAGACGTTTTGGACACTGGAGGAGTGTTAACGTATCATATACCTAGATAGGTACACTTGGAAATTCCAGAGTTCTTCTTGTAGAAAGGGAGGTATTTCAATAACTAATATAAGGTTTTTTTTTTCTCAGAGGGATAGACTTAATCACCACGCGTAACGTGTTGGTTAAAAACTATTCATTGAGTTTTCTGGCTATGTATGACTATAAACACTACTAAGCATATCACGTTGCAATGTCATTTGTGTAAGATTCTTAGTTTTTTAACAGATTCTGATATTTATTGTCACTGTTTGTTAAATCAATTGCTATTATAGTTTCTCAGTTCTGTTAGAGAGAGCAAGGGTAGCCTAGTGGGTAGTAGAACATTGGACTCGGTAACGAGAGACCCAGGTTCGATTCCCAGTGCGGGCATGTACTTTCTTGAATTTTCTTTTCTAAGTTAAGTACGTTTGTGAAGTTATAGTGGCAATACCACTCGCTAACGGTGAAGGAAAACATCGTGAGGAAACCTGAGTGTCTGAGCTGTTCACGTACGCGCTTGAAATCACCAATCCGCGGTGGGCATGCGTGGTGATTAAGCCCATACTCTCCCCCTGAGAGAAGGCCCTTGCCCTACAGTGGGACGTACATAAGCTGCTTATGTTAGGAAGAGAGAGTATGGGCTTTATTACTACGAGTGCCCACCGCGGATTAGATTTTTTCAGCGATAATTCTTTACCACGTTCTATGATTTCATTCATTATTTTTTGTTACTAAGTGGGTACCTCCGGGCAGTTCCATTATAACTGAAAATTCTTTTTTTTAATTCGATCCAAAAAAAATGGGGTAGTGTTACCACTATAAAATAATACTAGTTAAACTCGGTAGATTTTTTTACCAAAAAAAAGTAGATACCAAGAAAAGTATTAAAGAAATACCAACGTAGCACACACAATTTTTACTTGGTTACCTACTTGGTTTTTAAAATTGAAATGGGATTATTAGTTTTTTACGTATTGGCAACACTTGGATGTTGATAACCTCGGGCTTGAGGTTTGACACATTCTTCAAAACGTCATTTATTTTCAAACATTTCGTTTCTTTCTTGGTCAGAACGTTTTGTAATTAATGTCTAAGATGAAAGTGACGATGACAATGATGAGGACGATATACACGACGAGTCTACTTGAGTAGTTGCAACATGGGAAAGAGATTTTTATTCTAAAAGTAAAAGATTTTTGTTTCGAGTTTTTTTGTTTTTTTCTTTGTATTTGTTGGAACCATAGATATATGACCGGCACAGTTGACGGTATATTTTTCATACAATATCCAACATGCAACCCGCGTCCATAAACAACTGCGGTCGGATTCAGTATGGAACAAGACATCGCGCGATATACCTATATAGCTGTCGTCTGTCGCGACATTTAAAAAATACTTGCGTTGTTGTCCACAACAAATGTGATGGATTGTGATGGTGTACGACCCCAGCACATGTCGAAGTGACAGTATTTTTTTTGCAACGAATTTTTTTTTTGCGAATTATATAGCAGTTGTGTGTGTATTTTCAGCACTTGAAATTCCACCGATATCATATACCTCCTTAATACAGTAAAGTAAACCTTGCTAATATAAATGTGCTAATCCTGCCTAGGTAGGTTCAATCTATAGTAGCTAGTTTGAGCAGAATTTATCCGGGAGTTGTATAATACAGTCAAAGTAATTACGCTGATGGCTTGTTTAGGCTGAACCAACCTCTAGCTCTGGTGATGGTAGTAGCGTTGTGAGGGCAGCCTAGAACATAATACAAAGTTATACTTATAATATTTTGGGGGTAAAAATACAAATGGATAGGTTACACTCTTAAAATTTTGAGGGACGAACAAAAATGCATAGGTCATACTCATCATATTTTGGGGGTACAAATACAAATGAATAGGTCACACTCATAATACTTTGGGGATACGAACACAAATAAATAGGTCACACTCATAATATTTTAGGGGTACGACTACAATTGGATAGGTCACACTCCTAATATTTTGGAGGCACGAATACAATTGGATAGGTCACACTCCTAACATTTTGGGGGTACGAATACAAATGGATAAATCACACTCATAATATTTTGGGGATACGAAGGTGCTGCGCGTGGCGGCCACAAATATTTGCTCGAACCAAACTACTCCAATTAAATACGTTAATCAAGGATGACTTTTCAAAAATAATGTGAAGGTTAACCTGCTGCTGTAGGTACAGCAGAGATATTGCAAAAAAATTGGTTCATCTCATCTCTATGGTGACGGAGTCGAGTGTACGTACTAAACTGTATTTGATAGATTAAAGTATGGAGAAACGAATTGTGTGACACAAACAAATATATAATTATGGATAGAGAACACTTTATTCCACACCCAGTGGCACGATATATTTATTAATCAATAGCACAAAAAAGAATTAGCGCTTCCATTTTTTTTATATTTTATTAAACCTCCTTGGGAACGAATTTCAACTAACGAATAATATCCTCCTTTTTTGAAGTCGGTTAAAAAGAATTGGCGCTTCCATTTTTTTACCTCTAACTTGATCTTTCGGTCTAAACGCTCCATTCCGTTCCAGAGTTTCGTTGCTACCTACGTTGGTACAACTTTGGCTTAAGCGATACTACAGTGTGCTAGTGCCCGTCTAGGGAAACAAGGTAAGTTTTAACTTCTCGAGTTTCACATACATATTGTCTGAAGCTCCCAACTTTCTCTCTCCAGAGGCAGTGGGCGACACGGCCATTTTTTACGTAGATGAAGAAGCGATACCGTAGCGCGGTCGCAGCGCGTGGCGCGCCGCTGCACTGGCTGTTGTGGCTGGCCGTATACCCTCGCTAAGGTAGCCACGACTCTGTGTAGCTTCTATATTTATGCAAAGTGTGTCTTTGAAGTGACTAATTTATTTATTTTGTCTGGGACGCAGCATATATTAATCATATCTCGGCTCTTTTCAATCGATGGCTTCTCTTGACTGTTCAACTCTTTAGCTCAGATTTATTTTCTACCTACTTTATATACAGTTGTCATCTCACGGCTCTGAGTGAGTACATCCGATGTTACGTATCGCGCGCCTCACTCATTCGAAGGAAGTGTAATATGTGTGTATGTACAGAGAAGCAGATGACTTCAACGTGCAGAGAGTGTGATTGGGAGATGAAGAGACATCTGGAACATCTGGAACACGGACACACTTGAGGTCGCCTGACGTATGTGTCATATCATATCTCGGTCCGGAGTTATCCATAACTAATCGCTTCTGTGGAGGATTAGTAGAGTTGTTGTGGTGCGTTTGCATTGTCACCAGGACCTCTTCTCGCAACGTTATTGCGTCAAATTGCGTCACAATTAAATGCAATAAGTCAGGAATACCGACTTAGTAAACGAACTCCAGTGCACAACGGAAACTGAGGGCATATTTTGGCTAAATTATTAAATAAATGCAATCGATTGTAACGCAAGTTGGCTAAATTAGCGTAAAGAGTAGAGAGGCTGGTCGTTAAGGTAGCGCAATGCAAATTAGACAGAGCGATGCTGTGGTATCTTGGTGGCGCGCCACAGCAACGCGACAAAAAGTAGTCGTGGGCGAGGGTTTTGTTCAGCACATAAATGTTGCCTGGCGCGTTGGTCCATCGTGTATTCCGATTAGGTACTCCACAAAAACTTTGAACTGCTGAGGTGCTTTAGAAATTTAATTTTAAAAGAGGGCTCGTTGCAATAAAGACAATTTTGCCAAGCAAACAATAAGTACGATTTTGTTTCAATTCGAGGTGTTAATAAAGTTAACCTTTTCCAACAACTTTGGTTCTAACGGCCTTACTTATAAAAAGAAGAATCCACAGAAACATCTTAGGACGGCGTTAAAACCAGTTTATAACTCCTCACATAAACCGGCTTTAACTCCGTCTTAAGAGTGTTTTAGTGGAGTCAACTTTTTATAAATAGGACCGCAAGAGTTTTTTTTCTCAGGAAGATACATCTATGAAAGTTTAAATGTAGACTTTATCTAATATATAAAAATCTCGTGTCACAGTGTTTATTCTAGTTCTAGCTTGACTAGAGATTTCCGCACTTAGCCTCATAGTTGGGCCATTGTCGGTAGCAAGTGCTGAGGTACGTAAATACCTCATACACTAGGTTTTCCTCACGATGTTTTCCATCACCGTTAGCGAGTGGAAATGTAAAAATGTAAGTGACTTAGAAAACAGTCATTGGTACATGCCGGGATTCGAACTCACGACCTCCCGAATGAGATTCGGCGGTCTACCAAATTTATTCATACACGGTGTTTGTTATCGAACTCCTCCGAAACGGCTTCACCGATTTTTATAATTTTTTTTGTGTATATTTGGTAGGTCTGAGAATAGATCACAACTTGTGAAATAACATTTAATCTGGAAACTATTTCTTCGGTCATTATAAATACCACTTCCATCGAGCAAAAGTATAAAGATTTCATTGGAGTTTGGCAGCTCATTAGAGTTTATTCGATAAAAGATATCGATTTGTATGTCTACGGTGCTTCAACGTAAAGCCAAAATCAGAATTGAAATCCAAAATTTTCAGAATCAGTGTGTCCATATAATGGAGAATTTCGCATTACTCCGCAGAAATACATACCTACACTCGTCGACAGCTCTCACTGATGAAATTACCATTCGTACTTGGTTAAATATTTACTTCGAAAGCCTAGTGCCCCCAATACCCTAGTTGGAACTTTAGAGGTCTACGGCAAACATGGCGGAGTCTCGATTGTTATAATAAGTTCTCAAGTCGATCTTCGAGGCAGTAGAGTAGGAAACTTCTGCAGTCTCTGGTGGCAGCATGTTCGTAGTTGGCCAGTTATAACGTGATGTATAACGTGGGGAGGTGCGGAGAGTGATTTTATAAGCGAGCGTCTTTTCATTAGAGCATTATTGGCCATCCATTGCAGATCCCTCGGGAAGGGGGCCACGCCCTGACCCCGACTCCCGTCGGGGAAGTGGGAGAAGACCACGTGATGATGATTATAGTATTACTAGTGACCCCATAACTTTCTGGTTGTCAACACATGTGTTGAGTTCAATCTTTAAATTATTTAATTTAACATTATACATGGGACCATCTTCAATTTTTTGAATTGTTTTTGCATGATTTTAATTTAATTTTAAATAATTAAAATTTACTTTTGAATAATTTTTATTAACTTAATAATTGTGAAATAAAAAAGCGTCCACATTATCAATTAACTCAAAAATACTACCTGGTATTTTTTTTATACGGCCCTCGCAGGACAGGCCTGACCTAGTGTGAAAGTCACTAATAATCTGTTATGGACAATAATAATGCTATTATCTAAAATAAGGATGAAATTTATTTTTATCAGGTAATAATAAATCTATTTGTATCTGTATCTGTATTTGTATCTGTATCTGTATCTGTATTTGTATCTGTATCTGTATTTGTATCTGAATTTGTATTTGTATTTGTATCTGTATTTGTATTTGTATTTGTATTTGTATTTGCCCGCTACGGGGTAATACATCCGTATGTATGTATTACCCCGTAGCGGGCACGAGCTGTATGGGCAATTTCGCAACTAAAATGTAAAGATTAATGCGCTGTTGACTGTACAAATATTAATCTCGCTCCCACACATTGTAAACGGTGTTATTAAAATAACGCAAAAATCTGAAAGTCGTTTTTTCATCGTCGACAGTTAAAGCTTTTCCGATAGGTTTATTCCTAGTTTAGGATAAGATTTTCCTCTTATCTTTTTAAAATGTAATTGTTATGAACAGTGGACTGAACGAGGATGTAGTGACTAGAATCGAGAAAGGAATGTTGCGTTGGTTTGGACATGTGGAGAGGATGAAGGAATAAAGATTGACGAAACAAGTATATCGAGCGAATGTGGGTGGAAGGGCCGGTAAGGGACGACCCAGGCGGACATACTTTGACCAAATATGGGGATGTATAAGCAAAGGGCAAGATAAAAAGTACACGAAACCGGCGTGCGTGCATGCAACGACAAATGAATGTTGTGGATGCGAAAGTGATCTGTCAGGATCGTGGCAAGTGGCAGTCCCTGGTCTCTCTCTGCCTACCCCTCTGGGGTACAGGCGTGAGTTTATATATGTATATATGTTATGAACACTACACCTGCGATTTTATGTGTATTATGTCCTTGAGAAGTATATGTGGTGTTAGTTTTCATGAACGATACGCAAAAATGTAATTGGATAACGCTGTGGACTGAAAGAGGATATAGGTAATTAGGAGGACTACCATTGAGAAAGTAATGTTGCCTTAGTTTCCAACCTAAACAAACATTTAGATAAGATGAAGGATGAAAGGTCGACAAAAGAAATATGGATGAAATCGAACGAATGTAGGTGTAAGGGCTGCTAAGGGACATCCCAGACGAACATACGTCGACCAAATAGGCGATGTACTGACTGCCTCGTTGGTCTAGCGGTATCACGTCGGATTAACATGCCGAAGCAAATGTGCGAATGGCATCAGTCTGGGTGTATTTCCATGTTTGTGCTGTCCTCGCCTTTTTACCGTAGCACAGCGTATCCTAGTTTGGGGCCAGGACAAGTGATTGTGTTGTGTGGAAGTTAATTATTTATTTATTAGTCAGTCATTACCAGAAGTCAAGATGAAAAGTAACAGAAATGTCGTGGCTAGGATCCAGGATTGTGGCAAGTAGCAAACCCTTATCTCAGCCGTCGTCTGCCGTACTATTTTTGCGACTTATCATCATCATTCAGCCACAAGAAGTCCACTGCTGGACATAGGCCTCCTCCATGGATTTCCAAAAAGACCGGTTGGAAGCGGCTTGCATCCAGCGTCTTCCTGTTACTAGGATGAGGTCATCTCTTCATCTTGTGGCTGGTCGTCCATTAGAGAACTTTTCGGCCCATCGGCCATCAGTTCTGCGTGCTATGTGCCCCGCCCACTGCCACTTCAAGTTACTAATCCACTGGGCTAAGTCGACGACTTTTGTTCGTCTACGGATCTCATGATTTCTCATCTTTCTCTGAGTTTTGCGACTGCGTCGTTCTGAAACTTCCTCATCCATACTTAACCATAGCGTCCAAGGGACAACCGCCACTTTCCTAAACTCACTCTAGATTTTCGAGCCCGCCTGTCACATTCCGTGGCACAAATTCAGCTTTAGGGCACTTTAAAGAACAAGTTTATGAAATCGCCGCATAGGCAACTTCATGCGAGTTTCACTTAGTGTCGTTAGTCGGCCATTCCGCTTGTGTCTCAGCTATAGTTACTTTATCGACATAGACACCAAAACCATGTCAACTAGTAACCTCAGTCGATCTGTAATTGTATGGTTTTAAGAATTAGGCATTGTAGAAGTTACCGTCATCCGTGGATACTTCACACGTGCTTTTAAATTTAGGGAAGGTTGCATCAGTAATTTTGTGATTATTTTCACAAAATTAATTAATTCATAATTCAGTATTTTTGTCATACCCAGACAGCTCCGACAGACAGACAATTTTAAAATAAGTCAGTTGAATAAGCGAATCGTAGCCATATCTATTTCCACCGAAAAGGTCTAATTATCAAATTAGAATGGGAATGAATTCGTAAAGCAAACAATTCTGGACCGAGGTCGAGTGGCCAAATTGCCCCCGTGTAAAGAGGTCCTTACACGTAATTGATTTAAAATTAATCCGGGGCTCGCTGTAAAATTTATGCTTTTAATCTCGACCTAACTAATGAGTAGGCAGAAGCTCCAACTTAAATGCTATGACCACAGTGAAAGGCGCGCATTTGAATTCTGCTTTAGCACATTTTTTAGGTGTCCGTACCACAAAAAGAAAAAAAAAGGAACCCATATAAGATCACTTCGTTGTCCGTCCGTCCTTTGTCTCGGGAATACATGGAGTTACCGAGTTGAAATTAAAACTCAAATCTACCAGTCCCTTGAAGCTGTAAAAAAAATCAGACTTCTAATTTAACGTGAAAAAAAGATACGGCCGTTTATACCGCAAGAAACGTATATTTCGACGCTTAAGGATAAAAAATCTAAATACTATACGTTGACCTGAAACTATGAAATAAGGCAAGTAATATTCTTTTGTACTACAAGTACTTAGAAGTAAACGTTCAGTGATATTTAAATATCCTACATCATACTTAAAGGGCAAATAGTTTTTCCAATATCTCAGTAATTATTATTAAAAACAACAACCTCCATGTAAGACAATTACTTCTCCTGATGGTCTGACGACCTGGTTACGGTGGCGAGGATTCATTTTGTCGCTGGATGCGAGCTGCACAAGACCGGGAAGCTTGGAAACCCATGAGGGAGGCCTACGTCCTGCAGTGAGCGTCGAGTGCCTGATGATGATGATGATGATGACTTGTCCTGGTCCCAAATTAGGATACCCTACTATCGGAACCAGACTCAGGAGACAGACTTATAACACAAATCCAGTAAGCGGTTTCCTATGGGGATCAATCCCTCGACCTCTGTTTTTGTAGTCAAGTGTGGTAATCTCTAGATCAACGATTTATTATTATTCAGTCATTATTATTCTATTAGACTTAAAGAATTTAGAGAGGGATGCTATGCGAGGAGAGGATTCTGTTTCCTTTAATCTGTCATGGATATGCAAAGTAAATGGAAGATAATGGTACTGCGGGTTTAAGAATGAGGTACCTTATTACATAATACTTTGTTACTTATGAATGGTTTTATTACTTTACTGAGATTGCTTAGCTTTGAAATAAATTATTTGGTCAGGATTAGAGCGTAATAGCTACTGACTGTGGCAGGGAGATAAAGTCCATGATATCTTGTCGACCTTCGTTTCGCCTGTTTATTTTATCGCAAAAACATTAACGGGGTTAGTTATAAAAACACGATTCCCTTACGAACACTCCATAAACCTCGTTTAAATAGTCTGTGGTAGAGCATTTAAACAGGAAATACTTTTCCACAGACTATTTATGGTGTATAGAGTGTTTTAAGGGAATCTATTGTAAAAGTGTACATTAATTATTAGCTAAGACACTTTAATCATCGAATCTGTTTTGCTATTAAATAAAGCCCAAGACTTGCGGTTCACAAACCGGCATTCTATGAAAGACGTGGTCATCACCACGTCATCGCGTGTAAGACATCTTTTGATATGATGGTTATATATCACATATATCAATCATATAAAACGATGGTGTCAACATAAAACAAAGAAGAAGATAACAATATTCAAACAGAACAGATGTTCAATTTTCTAATTCGGATTCCAACCGCATAACTGCGATCGCCAACCCGCCTGACAAGCGTGGCGATTATGGCAATATCCCTCATGGTTATGAAAACCACGAAGGAGGCCTATGTCCTGCAGTGGGCGTCAAATGGCTGATGATAATGATAAAGAATATTCTATCTATCTATCTACCCTAACAATATTAAACGACATATCCAACGATACCCCACACTATGTTATAGGCGAGAAAAAAAATGCATCCCTAATTTAGGAGTAGGAGTAGCTACAATTACAAAAAATAGGATTATATGCCACCATGTATATCTGTGCCAAATTTCGGATTTCTAGTACTTGTCTCTGTGCTAAGCCGCGGACAGAAAGCTGGACAGGCAGACAGACGGACAGACAGACGAACATGGCGAAACTATAAGGCTGTTGACTAAGAAACTTAGCTTGTTCAAAAAAATTATTCAACAACCGTTGTACTCTAAGGAAATTCAACAAATTGACCCTTGTTACGTCAACAAGTCATCTCTGTGGAAGCCCAATTCTCTCGGTCCTCTTAGCAAAAATTAAACAACACCGCTATCGGCAGTGATAAATAGCTCAGGTCAAACTGGGGAGTGTTAAAAATGTAAACCATTCAATCTTCCGAGAAGACTACTCACTGCAGGCCGTTCGTCTTGAAAACGAAAAAAATTTGAATGCTTTATATACCATCAGCTTTGTCAGAAATACAGAACAGTGAGCCCTGCACTAGTAAATTTTTAGCCTCTAAATAGGTTTTTAAAATTGTCCTCAGCACGGGTTAGTGCAACAAAAATAATATAAAAACAATTATTATTAATTTACATGAACGGTGAAGTCTTGGGAAGGCCAAGACGATAGGTCGTGAATTGCAAATGTGAATCGAAAATTAGGATTTAAACACTAAAATTTCTTCACAGAAAAATACCTTCACCTGTAAAATACGAAATACCTGAATCAGCTCAATTTTACTATTAGAGTTTCTCTTTTACAACAACTATAACTTTTTTGTTTATCTGAATAATATTCAATTGCGTTTTGAACGCCCTAGCATTGTAGCAAAAACAATAAATTATTGTTTGACCAAAATGTATGTTAAATCTATTACTCCGAGCGCACAGATTTGTGTGGCACTTTTTGCCCTGGGCTACCGAATAGTTAGGGGAACAGTAGGAGTTTTTGAAATAACAGAAATACAAATCCTGTTAATAAAATTTTAACGTCCGACATCGCTAAGACAGTCATTTGATAGACAGTGATAGTCATTTTGGTATATTTTTTTACTATCCAAAACTCAGTACAGCTCAAATAAAACCATATCTAGTGACTGCAGTTCGCGATTAATTTTTTCTGATGCTACAAAGTTTAAAAAATCATAAAAATAATGACCGACGGCCCTAGAAATACTAATCACAGATTTAGGGGTAATGTCGGAGAACCCGGCCTTAACACCAGACATAAAAAAAAAAAAATAATAATATAGTTTTAAGCATACGGCGTCACAATGAAGCAGAACAACTGTAGAATAAAATGGTTTTGAAGAACACTGTACACTTGCTAATTGTGAAGGAAAACGTTGTGAGAAAACCTGAGTGTCGGCGGTTGAAATCACAAACCAGCGGTGGTCACGCATAGTGACGCCCTTGACTCTCCGTGACGTCAAATGCCCTGCAACGGGACGTAAATCGTTGCTACAGTCACAGAGGAAAAAAGGACTACAGTGGAGAGCTGATCAAACGTTACATAACTGTTGTAGTTATTAGTTACTCATAACGTTACTAAGTAGAAGTGTCGGTCACCAGTGATTGAAGTACTCACTTACTTTCCTTTTATTATTCTGCCAAATTTTTTTCTAAGGTGAACAGAATAAAAAAAAAACAAGAGCACTCTCGAATAAAAATGTCTTTGTTAGAGAAATTGTGATCTCCTTTATCTGGTTTAACTTTTGGCGACATTTAAATTAAAATATTCTCGTCTTGTCTCCTTGTTGTTTCTGCAAAGGACACCGTTAAAACGTCCTGTTTTTATTCGATTCCGGGACAACCAAAATACAAGGAAGTAGAAATAAAAACATTCTTCAAGAAATAATACACTGGCAAGATAAGCTACGAATGGACATGAAATTTACCAGGCCACTCAGAAAGTATTGCGAAAAAAAGTTTATATGCTTGAGAGACTGCCCAGTTATAACATATTTTGAAAATATGATTATTTATAAGTAAAAATAGGTACGTTCCAACTGCGGACGCGTGGACCGTTGAGTACATTATGTATGAGAAGTTGACAACGTAAAATTTGTCTAATCGATAATTACAAGCTACACGTTGAACCTACCTCCAAGAAATAATGTACTTGAGAAATCAACATTTGGGACCAATTTTTGATGACACACCGCAGACAGCACACCAAACTTTACATTTTAGTTGCAAAATCACCCTTAGCGTATATTCTTGATTGCACTCATGGAATCTGTTTGGTTAGATTATTTCTTCTTTCTTGTATTTCTATACTATTCAATCCAGCTTCCCCATCCTACCTCAAAGAGCGATTTGAGTTTCTCCACTCCTCTCAAAGCCTATCTCTTCGCTCATCCCAAACTCTACTCCTAAAGGTCCCTTCCCACCGTACCAACTTTTACGACTCTTCTTTCTCTGTGCAGTGCAATCTGTTCGACTGTGGAATGTCCTGCCAGAGGAAGTGCGAAAAGCAAAGTCCCTTCCTATTTTCAAAGAATTGGTAAAGTCTCACTATCTCGCTGAAAACCTGTAATGCTGTTGCTATGATTTTCTATATAATAACCATAGTAAGTCTTGTCTGTTAAAATAATATAAAATAAAATCCCAAGTGCGGGCATGTACCTTTGACTTGGTTTTCTAAGTTATGTACATTGTGAAGTTATAGTAGCAATACCACACGCTAACGCTGAAGGAAAACATCGTGAGGAAACCTGAGTGTCTGAGCTATTCACATACCTCAGCGCTTGAAATCGCCAATCCGCGGTGGGCGCGCGTGGTGATTAAGCCCATACTCTCTCCTTGAGAGAAGGCTTGTGCCCTACAGTGGGACGCATATAGGCTGATTATGCTATATCTGGTTTAACTTTTAAGTTTGTATAGTATATATTTGTGTTCTGTGGTTAGTTTAAGTATTTTATTAAATATGTATATGAATATTAGAAGTAAGTCAGTTAGTTTATGTAATTTTTTTCCCATATAGTTCATGTACACCTACCTACCTACTCTCTTCATCAGTTCTATCCATCCTAAGGTTATCTGGAAGAGATCGCTTTTACCGATAAGACCGCCAATTGTATACGGCAAAACTTAGACATGTAAGCCCTTTAATGTATTTTGTTTTCTGGTGTGTACAATAGTATTCTAATCTAATCTAATCTAGATTAGATACTCATACCAACTAAGGGAACGTTACTTTTTTTGTCTCTTTTTGGAAACTTTTGGCAAGACCCGGCTGGCAACACTGGATCACGTACTATGGGTACGTTCCCCTAGTTGGTATGAGTATCTTATCTAACCAAACAGATTCCATGAGTGCAATCAACAATATACAATAATCTGCAAGACCCGGCTGGCAACATTGGGTCACGTAATATGAGTACGCTCCCTAATCTATTAAAAGATGGTCGGAGTTTTTCTCGTTATCATTTTCTCGACCACAACTCGACCGAAAAAACAGCTTCTAACATTGTACATTGATATTCAACAAACAGAATGTAAATTATTAGCTTAATTCCGGATTCACTTACTTGGTTTTTTTGTCGGAAGATCCGGAATTAAGCTAATGATTGCTAAAGTTTAAGTTCAAGAATGTAAATTCTTTACGTTAAAACAATTTTTCGATTTCTGATTTCTTATTACTGTTGTTGATGCTGCCTACTGTACTCAACTCCTCAATCTCACCATGGCCACGACGGCAACGAATGTAACGAAACCAAAACCTGGCTGAAAGGTAATTAAGTTTATTCACTTTTTCGAACAAAACGTAATCTGGCCAGTAATTTGTTTAATTACCAACATAAAGCCTCATCAATTGCACTCCCGGTAATTCCTTTAACATGAAAAGCCCCAATCTGGTGACCCACTATCGAAAAACATCAGGTAAAATTCCGTCCAACCCGACAGCGTTTAACGTAGAGTGGCGATGCGCGGAGTCGGATGTGAAATGAATGACACAAAATGTCGGCTTTGGCGGGTTATCCCGGAATCGTTCACAATTTATTAACACTGTATTATAAGCGTTGCAGTTGGCGTCGAGAGGCTGATGATTATGAGATGATAATTATTATAAGCATGTTCTACCCACTAGGCTACCACAGCGGTGGTAGCCTAGTGGGTAGAACATTGGACTCGGAAGCGGGAAGCCCAGGTTCGATTCCCAGTGCGGGCATGTACCTACTAAGTTATGTACATTTGTGAAGTTATAGTAGCAATACCACTCGCTAGCCGTGAAGGAAAACATCGTGAGGAAACCTGTGTGTCTGAGCTATTCACATACCTCAGCGCCTGAAATCGCCAATCCGCGGTGGACACGCGTGGTGAATAAGCCCAACTCTCTCTCCGAGAGAAGGCCTGTGCCCTACAGTGGGACGTATTTATGCTGCTTATTATAAGCATTTTAGTGAATTTAGCATAATGCTTATCCAGCATATCAAAAATAAATGAGAGCTCTATATGCAGCAGAGTTCTACAGTTCCTCCTGATACTTTTTAGAAATAGTTGTGGCGATTTTGCTCGAAAAGGTCAATGGGGAACTTGCGTCTAACTTAGATTGGTGTGACATTGCTTATATACCATAGAAGACATATAAAAACATAGGAAAAATTACAAAATAGAACCAAAAAATATTTTTTCCGTGTTTTCGGGATTCCAAAAAAATATTGAAAAATACAGTTGCTCTAATAATAAAAAACTTATTAGATTTAGTTTTTATCGAATTCCGAACGTTTTCTTATTTCTTTATTTATTTAATATCGCAATAGAAGCTTACAGTTTCCCAAAGCGCCCCTATTGCTATGATTACGTATATAATAAACCTTATTTATTACTTGCATACGTGTAATCTTAGTTCAAATGCTATTTTGTTAATAGAGTCAACAAAAATGTCAATATGTTGGACCTCTGTAAGAAAACCGTTGTTAAGAACAAGTGCCTTAGGCGTCGGCGCGTTGTTAGCGCGGCGCGTGCGCAGCGCGCTTTCCACGAACAAATAACGGTGTAGATGCATAAAAACATTATTTCACGGGATAACTCACGTATCGATAAACACTCCTTACATATAAGGCATTACGTGTAAGTTGTGACGTCATAGTTGGAGCCCGATTTGTGCGGCGCGTTTTCGTACCACGTGACTATTTTTACTTTTCGGCTGGCTGGGTTCGGTTAGGCTATTAGTCGAGGAGAAAAAAAATTACCACGTTTATTTATCTTTTACCATGGCCGATGGCCTCTCCTATTGTATTAAAACATTTTTAGTGCAAGCTTTCCACTGACAAAATAACTGGTAACTGCCGGTAACAATATCATTTCATGTCATTTGGCAGTAAATCAAAAAATTATGAGCGTTCTTTTCCCATGCATCTAAACTCTACAGTTAAGACTAATTATACAAATAAGCTACACAATGTACTACAATTAAGGCCGTCAGCGCAAAACCGGCCTATCCCTAGTTTTACCCATGGATAACAGATGGCGCTGCAAATATTCTTTTTGCCTACGAAGCGGACTATGTATTCAATTTAAATTCATGAAAACTTATACCTCATTATCTCCATACTAATTACGTTAATCTTCTGCGCTGACGGCCAATTGCTTTGACGGCCTCAACTGTCATAATAATCTATGAATTTTAGTTTTACGAAACGCGTCCTATGTACCAGTCAGTTATGCGGTCGCTCCACAAATTTTACTCAGATCCATTCAACAGAACGCAACATCTGCACTCACCCTGCAGCAAAGCACTGGAAGCCCGGGGCCGCATCACTCGCCACTTCATTAGCGAGTGGCGTGTGTCCGCATAATGGCCACCAGTGTACGCCGGGGAAATTACACTGGCATTCACACTGGCGTGCAGTCTACTAAATGCGTCGCTGTCCAATAGAGTCGTATTAGCACAAAAATCTAGGATATTAACACTGTATAAACTATTTGTAGTTCTACAAAATCGCAATGGCTTTCAACGGTACAACACGTACTATTAAAATGGCACCTTGCGTGAACGTGAACGGAATTGCCGGATTTACTTTGGGAGATAAGCGTGAAACACCACATTATGGGATTGGTAGTTTCATATATTTACTAATACATTGTGCGAACGTTGCATGAATACCAATCCAAAGGTGTGACACCAATCAAAGCGTTTGGTTACAGTTCTATTAAACAAATACACCATGAATTTTGGGTGGTTTGAAAGCCATAGAAAAATTAAGGTGTCTTAAGAATAGCTATCGAATACGCTAGTATTACAATCAGAAATGGCATACAAATAGAAAAAGGGTACAAAAGGAAAACCTGGCAATAAATTTTTAACAAAATATCACAAACATCTGAGGAACAAATCAATCGTAACCTAAGCACATTTATCATTACAATTTACACGCAATAGCAGTGAGTAAAATATAAAAAATACAGAGGTGTAGTCTGATGTTACCTGGGCGAGTGCAGTGAGCAAAATCGAGCGTATCAAAGTCGCGGCTGCCGACAACAGCAGCAGGCGGCAACTCGTGGTATTTTACTTAGTTGAAATTCCTAATACTAAAAACCTATTTAGAGGCTAAAAATTCCACCCACGCCGGGACTTGAACCCGCGACCTCTGGCTAACCGTGCCAGTGCTCTCAAAACAAAGCCAATGGGCAAGTGCAAGTATCGGCGAAATTTCGAGTTGAAGTCCCGACATGGGTGGCATTTTTAGCCTCTAAATAGGTTTTTAAAATTGTCCTCAGCACGGCTTAGTGCAAAAAAAAGAGTATAACTATGTAGATACAGCGATATCATTCCAATGTTAAAACCTACCCGCAAAGTGCCCTGCAAGTGATGTAAATTGCATCGGACAGATGTCGCTGCATGTACGTAATACAGAGAAGTTTGTAAAGAGGCTCGAAATTTCGCCGATGCTTGCACTTGCCCATTGGCTCAGTTGGGAGAGCGCTGGCACAGTTAGCCAGAGGTTGCGGGTTCAAGTCCCGGCATGGGTGGAATTATTAGCCTCTAAATAGGTTTTTAAAATTGACCTCAGAACCGGTTAGTGCAAAAAAAAGAATATATGCCTAATACTAGTTATTTTTTTTTAAAAGGCACTTTAAAATATCTCTACACAAAATCGAATCTACGATAACCATTAGTAGCCAGCCAGAGCGTTGCGTGCGAGCTGCGGGTCCGCGGGTTATTGTTCTAGCAGACGGAGAGGCTGCACCAATTATTTGAGATTTTTCAAAAACAAGATTTCTCAACTCGAAACAAGATTTCTCAACACATTTTTTTTTTCTTTCAAGTCTTTACTTAAAATTAATAGTCTAAGTAGATGGCACTTTTAATAACTAGGTAATTACAAAACCGCGGCATACAAACCACCCAGAGCCCTTATTACGAAAAAATGCGACATTATCCGAAGGGTCGTAAACGTCGCGCAACAAGGAGCCGGATGCCACAAAGTGTAGCATGTCGCACTGTAGTACAACGTTGCCCAGGCGTAAAAGAGCATACTTATTAATACTTTACTTTACTTTATACTTTATTGCACACATAAAAACACATAAACAAAACACAACATACATATTCTTATTCCAGAATTTGCGACGCGCTGCCTTTGCTCGCCACTCAAAGACGACAGCAATGGTTTATGTAGACACAATCTTTCTCATCTTTGTATTGTTTTCTCTGCGTCTATTTAGTAATAAAATACAGGCTAGGCTAGAAGGCTTTGCAGTTTTGCCTGTGAGTGGGAATTAGATGTCATTAGAGACTCTTTCTAGCTAACGTAGGAGTGACTGATCAATCAACGGTTGGTAGAATGTGGGTGGATTATGGAAGAGATCAAAGACTGTTCTGTCTGGATGTATTTCCATGTTTGTGAGGTCCTTGCCTGGTTACCATAGCATAGGGTATCCTAGTTTGGGTCCAGGATAAGTGACAGTCACTTATTGTTGTGTGGAACTCGATTCTTATTTTTTTCACGGCAGACAAGTGGTTAAGAGACTTGGTATATTATGCTGGTATGCTAAATGCACTGCTGATATCAACCTGCCAAAATAATACCATAAAAAATAGGACGTGAAACCTAAAAAGTTATTTATTTATTTATTGAGAATTCAATCTAAAAAAGTTCAATGATACTTTAAAGTTAAAAACTAGCTAATAGACTTACTTTTAGCCAAATCTTACAGTCTTATTATTAAAAACACGACAGTTTAAGTATTTCCCTTTATTATTTGTTTTTTAAGCTGAAGCTTAGGAGTTATTTTGAGGATTAGTGCTTGTAGAAACAAAACCATTTCTATTTCACACTCTTCAACTTCTGTTCTTCTTTTACAAAGCTACTATTAGCGCCAAGTTATGTATTAATTAATTATGTAAAGTTTTTGTAAATGCGGCGTTTCTAAGTGGCTGAACTTGTCACTTCCTCTATACAGTATTCAAAGGGTCTACGCCTTTCAGCAACCCATTAAAACAACAAAAGAGCGACCTCACACCTCTTTTGTAGCCGCCGTATATCTCTTTTCCGTACATTAATTAGGGCGGGTTTAGCGAGTCTCATCATGCGTATTTACGGGATAAATTATTTGAAGAAACTTGCACCTTCGGGACGGGATCCGAGCGGAGGTGTTCTAGTGAGGCGCAAGGCTTAAGCGGTAGCAAATATTTAAAGAACTGAAAACACAATTTTAACTTAGTTTCTCCCGAGCAGCGTGTGCAGAGTTGTTGATAAGACGTGCCAAAAGAATAGTTTAAATTTCAAGTCTTGTTAATTGGTTCTAGCTTTTCCATAAACTCAAAGCCTCATTAGGCCGCTCATATTTGTGTCTTTGGCAAATATTAACTAAGTTTTGCCGGGTTTTCTGACGAATCATTTGCTCAAATTTCGTGCAATCTGCAATATAATATTATGAATCGTCGGCAAAGATGTCTGGACGTATTTTTATTAGTGATAAGGCCACGAATAGTACTACATTTAAATGGATTTAATTCCTGTCTATGTATTTTCTGTGTATAATAAATATCTATCATATCACTCACATCAGGTGGGCAGTTAAGATGAAGGACTCAATTATGTTAGTGCATGTTAGTGAATGCAAAGTATGTTAGTGCATTACAGTACAATGACAGATACATTGTCGGATTACGTGACTTGATTTTTACGTAGATAGAATAGATAGCATAGATCAGCATGCATCATACACAGCATTTTTTCATATATAACACAGTGCATGGACTTTAAGCGGCAATTCACCGAAATGAAAGTTGTTACTGTACTGTGCAAAAAATTCTGCATAGATCATCTCCAATAGATGTAAAAATACATATTGGCAAGCGCGGCGTAGGACGACCAGCCACGAGATGGACAGATGACCTTATCCAAGTGGCAGGAAGACGCTGGATGCAGGCCGCTTCCAACCGGTCTTTTTGGAAATCCATGGAGGAGACCTATGTCCAGCAGTAGACTTCTTGTGGCTGAATGATGATGATGATGAATATATGTAAAGGCCATTGTAGATAGATAGTTACATAGATAAAATATTCTTTATTGTATGTACACCAGGAAATACATATAATCCTACTATTGTACTACAATTAAAGCCCAGTTCAACGGTTAAGATCAGCCCCTATTTTTACTATTATGTAATTACCTGTCTTATCAGCGCAGGCCACGAACGTTCGTCTCTTGCGCCAAACCCTAAGCAGCTCAGCTCGGCTAAGGCAACGGGATTACAGGTAAGTCCTGTAACTTATTCACTCTGGATGGAAAGATAAACAATAATCTCTAAATGAGCTTAGAATAAGCTACGAAAATGCCTTGCAAATAAAGTCGGTATAAGTATATGGACCGAGTTAATGGGGTAGCTCTACAATTCGGAATGAAAAAATAAAGGAACTTCTTAACTTAAGATAAACTTAAATTTTGGCCTTTGCGTCTATGTAAGGAGATGATGTTTACAGCGTCCAGTGGCACCTTCACTCACATTAGATGGGTGAAGGGAGTACTCGGACGTTGCAGTGTTGACATTGTTTTTTAGTGTGGTTTTTTAGATGTGGTAGGCTTGCCCAGCACCTACACATCCATAAGATAGCTTTCCTTTTAAAACCTTATAAATATACTTGGTGGCTCGGCAAACGTTGTTTTATATTCTTTTTGTTGCACTAATCCGTGCTGAGAACAATGTTGTTTTGCCATATTAATTAGCCTACGACCTTTTCTCAGACCTACCAAATTATACAGAAATAATTTCATAAAAATCAGTGAAGCCGTTTTGGAGGAGTTCGTTAACAAGCACTGTGACACGTGATTTTTATATATTAGAAGATAACTTCCCAAAGTTCCAAACTAGGATACTCTGTGTTAAGGGCATCACAAACATTGAAATGTGAAATAAGACTGACCTAAAGGGTAGAAAAAGAGTAGATATAATATGTATATATATAAATTGATGCCCAGAATTACAAGTTTATATTTTACTTAATACCTAGGTTTCGGTAAACATACACACAAGAAAAGAAACAGGATTCTTACCACAGATATTAATTTCTTTGAGTTTCCGATATGCTGCTCGTGCGAGTTATTTTTCTTTAGGTACAAAGCGGTATTTGCGGAGTGGTAGAACGCCGGCTTCTCATTCGAGAGGTCGTGGGTTCGAATCCTGGCATGTAGCAATGACTTTGTTTTCTGAGTTACTTACATTTGTATAATACATTTGTATAACATTTGTACATTTGTATATCCATGTATAACGAACTGATAAGTGACAATTCCTCAAGTAATCTTCTTGTACCGGCCAAATCTTCTCAGTCTTTAGTGCCCATACAAGGAGCTAACAGAATAAAGCGCTATATTCGAGCAAAGAGGCACATTAAACGCATCAACAAAGCGTTGAAAAATAATACAGAGATTGTCAAGTACATGGGTGTGAAAAAAATTAATGTTAGCTTACAAAAAGACTTATTGAGCAGCGCAATGGAATATGCAGTATGCTCTAGTGACTATGAGGCAAAAATAAAAGACTTACACTCTCATATACACAGCCTAGAGCATTCACTACATGACTTGGGTAGGCAGTTCACCGAGGCACAAGAAGAAATGAATGAGTATGCAGCAGAATTAACGGCAATAGGAAATTATAATATGGACAGGTTTGAAAGCTGACAAACAAAATGCCAGCAATGTGTACTTCGTGCAAGACACCACGTGATCATCAACCACATGCGTCAGCATCACACATCACCCAACTGCTCGGTTCTACTGAGGAAGACACGCCACCTGCATCCTGCCCACCTGCGAGCATGCCTGAAGTGACCAGTCTGACCGATGTTTGCGCCCTCTCAAGGCCCAGCTGCACAGTAAAAAGAAAAACAATCATCTATTCAGATAAAATAGGTGTAGGCCTAGGTCCCTTGTTAAACGATAGGCTTACACAGAATGTCCTGAATGAATGTCATCCCCACGCGAGTTTTACTGACATTGTGCAAGACTTATTCAAAAAACCGCTTGAAAGGGATACTACCTATATATTATTAGTAGGTAATAGCTGAAAAAGTAGGAGTTCCTCAAGTTCTATACTAGGACCGTTCCTTTTTTTGGTTTACGTAAATGATTTGCCCTACCTAGTAGAAAAACTATCGCAGATAGTACTGTTTGCTGATGATACTTCCTTAATTTTTAAAGTAAAGAGAGGTTTAGGTAATGTTGACGATGTAAACAATGCTCTATCTACAGTTCTAAACTGGTTCACGGTGAACAATTTGATGTTAAATGCGAAAAAGACAAAATGCGTCAAGTTCTCCTTGCCCAATGTTAAAAATGTTGACACGTGTCTAAAAATATCTGGTGAGAAATTAGAGCTGGTAGAGTCCACACTATTTTTAGGCATAACAATAGACTCAAAACTGCAATGGGGTCCGCATATTGTAAAACTATCGGGTAGGTTGAGTTCAGCTGCATTTGCAGTTAGAAAAATTAGGCAACTTACAGACATATCGACTGCGAGGCTGGTCTATTTTAGTTATTTTCACAGTATTATGTCATATGGGCTGTTATTATGGGGACGGGCAGCAGATATAGAAACAATATTTATTTTGCAAAAAGAGCAGTAAGAGCAATTTACAACTTAAGCAGTAAGGAATCGCTAAGGGAGCGTTTCAAAGAAATAGGAATTCTTACACTGGCTTGCCAATATATATTTGATAATATAATGTATGTTCGTAAAAATATAACCATGTTCAAATTAAATAGGGACGTCCATAACGTAAACACTAGAAATAGAAATAAGCTTGCTTATTCTAAATTTCGTTTAGCCAAGGTAAATACATCGTTCGTAGGCTATTGCGTTCGTTTTTACAACATCCTTATCCTTGTCTGAAAATAAATTTAAAACATTCATTAAAAAATCGCTATGTAAAAAAGCCTATTATAGAATAGACGAGTATATGAACGATATAAGCCCTTGGTAGTAAGCCAATTCCACTGAGATTTCATTGTTATTGAATTATTAATATTATAATTTATTTAATTTTAAAAACGTGTACTGACGACGTGATTGCACATTAATAACTAAGCACACATTTTATAGCTGACAAGAACTCAATCTGCAGGTTTGCTAAAGGTCATTCGAATGGTGGCGTGGTGGCCGGGTCACCTATCTCCCTCTAAAATGGTTGAGACTGGTGATGGCTGACCCCTGCGTTATGCTCGTGAACGGGTGCTGTTCGTGTGTCTGGCCGCAGCATTACTGTTTTTCCTACTTTTGTAAGAAGTGTTATTTTGGCTTTTAAAGTTATTAGTGGCTATCACGGAATCATATCATATAGGCTTTGATGTATAAGTTTAAGATGATTTGAGAAAAGATGGTCAGAGTGGAGTTTTTTTTCCCGCTGCCTTTTTCTCCACTACAAATACGGCCCGAAGGCAGCGGCTAACATAGTAACATAGTACATTGACATTCAGCAAACAGAATGTAAATTCTTTACGTTGAAATAAATTATTGATTTCTGATTTCTGATTTCTGTGAAGTTATTAGCAGTACCATTCGCTAACGGTGAAGGAAACCTGTCTGAGGTGATCACACAATTTGTTTTTGATACTAACCCATAATTACTTCACTTAAGTATAAACAAACAATATAAGCCCATACTATTTCTCTGAGAGGCCTGGACCTTAACGTGGATGGTATAACAGTCTGCATTAATATTGTCATTCTTTATCAGAGTTAATGAACAAGTAATTTAAGAAGACAGGGTGCCTCTTCAATAATGAAGCCGTGAGATTTATCGTATGAGAAGGTGCTCCTTTAATCATCCTAATAGGTACTTCATTATTTACTAACGCATCCGCCCACGATTAATTTCGGAGGACAGGATGAGAGAGAGATTAAATTAATATTTTCTCGTTCGCTAACAACATTTTGAAACTTGCTCGTGTGAACACATTTATTTTTGGCAATTTCCACATCTCACTGGATGTCATTTGCAAACCAATTACTTATACGACAACACAGGCCTAGCCTAGTGTGGGGACTGCGAGAATTTTGTAAAAAAGAATCAAATCAAATCATTTATTTACAAAACGTATTTAACCGCGGCGGCGGGGAGTTACTGGATGCGGGCGCCACAAGATCGGGAAGCTTGGAAAACCATGAGGGAGGCCTATGTCCTGCAGTGGGCGTCAAATGGCGGATGATGATTTACAAAAAAGCTTAAGTACTAATGACATAAAAAGTTTAGTCAACAATGTTTCAGGGCTCTGTGTATTTTGCGAAGTTAGAAGTTTGCGTTCGACGAACAACATTTTGAGTATTTTCTCGTAGAATATTTAATTTAATATTTGTATTAGCAAAGGGCAAGATAAAAAGTACCCGAAACCGGCGTGCGTGCATGCAACGGCTAGTAAATGTTGAGGAAGCGAAAGTGATCTGTCAGGATCGTGGCAAGTGGCAGTCCCTGGTCTCTGTCTACCCCTCTGGGATACAGGCGTGAGTTTATGTATGTATGTAAATAAAAAGACTTAAGTTAATGTGGATAGGTAGGAAAAAGTGTGTCAGTAACTACACATCGGTCGCACTAGACGGTCCTGTTAACTTAATGTGGGTAGGTAGGAAAAAGATTGTCACACACTCGGCGGACCTGTTTCACGACAACTATTATATAAAAAGATTGCCATGAAAGGGTTGTCAATCTCGGGCGATGGCGGATAGGTGAAGGTTTAAAATTACTAATAATTAATTAACCGCAATTAAACGTAAACCTCTTACGATTAAACCAAACTGCATCTTTATCACATTTTCTTCTATATATTTATCTGAAATAACAGTGTAGCGACCTCACTGAAATCTGAAATTGCATTCTGCGGAGCGCCGACTGACAATATCTTCGCATTGGCGTCTCACTTTGGGTACTGACGCACACGAAGCGTGCGCGGATATTTATGTGACGCTGGCGCCGCGCGGTGCGTTGTGGGATGAATGTTAAACTATTTCGCCTCTAAAACCTAACATAATCTCGCACCTCCATCTCGGGGATGTAAGCAGAGACTAGGGTCTCCGTCCAGCATGCGTGCATGCAACGACTAATGAATGGATTTATGTACGTGATTTAGCAATAAAGAATATGAATATGAAATAATGTTCATGAAGCCAGGACCGTGGCAAGACTGGCAATTGGTAGACCCAAGGCTCTGCCCACCCTTCCGAGAGATATATCAATCAAAACCAAACATCTTTATTACGCAGCTGCATTAGCACACAGCTTTGTTCGAACATACATTTTTGTACTTCAGTAACTCATGTAAATAAATTCGATTCTTAATCATACCAAATATAATAATATATTTACTTTTTATTGGTCTCCGACAACAGTATCTCCCTCATCAGTATCTCCCTCATACCAATGTCTCCTTGTACACAGTGTAAAGGGAATTTTAATTTGTAATAAAGATGCGTGGTTTTGATTGATATATCTCTCGGAAGGGTGGGCAGAGCCCTGGGTCTACGACTTGCCAGTCTTGCCACAGTCCTGACAGATCTCTGTCGCTTCATGAACAATTTTCATATTCATATTCTTTATTGCTAAATCACGGACATAAATCCATTCATTTAGTCGTTGCATGCACGCACGCTGGACGGAGACCCTGGTCTCTGCTTACATCCCCGGGATGGAGGTGCGAGTTTATGTTAGGTTTTAGATATACATATTTTGTATTTTATAGCTACGTTCATACCTAAATGATTATTCGATTTTTCGCTGAGGGGAGAAAATGATCTATTTCCGTTCGAGAGTATGTCTAATCCCGACGCGCAGCGGAGGACAGAAATAGGAAAATCTATGAAGAAAAAAAAAATTATAATAATTCAAAGCGTACTATTAAACTATCAATTTAGTAAAAAACCAAATTTAACAAAAAAAAAAAAACACATTGCTGCGCTTATTTTTTTCCCTAGTGCAGAAAAATGTAGCCAGCCTCCTTTCATTGAAAATCGAGTGATAAAAAAAATTCCCACTTTTTTGCCTAATTATTTGATGTAATAGTAGATTGTATCATAAGAAAGCAATAGTAGATTGTTAACCGAGGGCTGAAAGGCACCCATTCCTGACGAGATGTTTTGGCGCTCGAACGAAGTGAGGGCGCCAATAGTTCGAGGCAGAAATGGGTGCTATCACCCGAGTAAAACACTCTACTTTTCATTACGAATACGAGGAAAGTAAACACAAGCCAGTTAAAATCAAAGATATAATACTTAAGGAAATCACGCCGAAACAGACGGATGGTCTAGCTCGCGGCGAGATAGCTCGCGCGCCAACTTGTGCTAGCCGTACATCACAATTCGCAAGATGGCGCGCGACCGCGAAAGACGGCCATTTTGAATTTGCGTATTTGGTGGTTTTATCTGTGTCTTAAACAATTTTTTTTTTTTTTATGGAAAAGGCTAACAGCTTAAGCCCATACCGCCTGGTCTTATTTTAGTTTCTTTTCTTCTCTCATGAATTTCTTACAATCCGTGCTGTAGTCCGCGCTTTAACATAACATAGCCTGTATCCCAGAGAGGTAGGCAGAGACCAGGGACTGCCACTCGCTACGATCCTGACAGATCCCTTTCGCTTCCTCAACATTCATTAGTTGTTGCATGCACGCACGCCGGTTTCGGGTACTTTTTATCTTGCCCTTTGTTAATACATCCCCTATTTGGTCGAAGTATGTCCGCCTGGGTCGTCCCTTACCGGCCCTTCCATCCACATTCGCGCGTTTTTTATTTGATTTCTTTTTTTTTTATTCAGCCGGTGGCGTGACTTTGGGCCGTCGTACCAGTCTTTATTGAAACCACAGATTAAAAAGAAAAAAAGGATGAACACTAAGTTGTACCAAATTAAAAAAGTGCGCAAAGATAATTGGATAAAGAGGATTAAAAACTCATTACTACCCCAAAAGTTTATTACGGAAAACACCACCTTTGGGTGCACTTAAAGGCGAACCGGGTCGTCCTTTTGGAATCATAAGCGTATATAGGCATATACGTCCCACTGTAGGGTACAGGCATTCTCTCAGAGAGAGAGTATGGGCGTGGTGACACGCGTGCCCACTGCGGATTGGCGATTTCAAGCGCTGAGGTATGTAATTAGCTCAGACAGTCAGGTTGCCTCACGATGTTTTCCTTCACCGTTAGCGAGTGGTATTGCTACTATAACTTCACAAATGTAAATAACTTAGAAAACAAAGTCATAGGTACATGCTGTACTGGGAATCGAACCTGGGTCTCCTGCTTCCGGGCGGGATTCACTTTTGGAATAGATGGGATGAAAAACCTTTTTGAGATTTGACTGTTGTATTTTTTTATGTTCGCTGCTAAAAAACAAAAGAACACTAGCAGGGCAGGAATTGATTTTCATAGAAAATTCCTGCCCTGCCGGAGACAATTACATCTTGCCTAGCAAGAATGAAATTCCATGTAACTTTTCCCGCCGCACATATTTTATAAGGGAGAAATGACGAAACCTGTTTATGAACGAGCAATAAGACACTCAGTGAGTGTGGTATAAAAAATTATTCAAGAGTCGGAGTCACGCATGGAAGGCTCTGTACCACTAAACAATATTTTGTCGTAGTTTTCTTAGAAGAAATTGTGTTTTTGTTTATTCAGTTTCAGCTAAGTATGAGTTGAAGTCAGATTCAACTCAATACTTAGCTGAAACTGAATAAACGAAAACATTTTCTTTTTTTTTTTGGTTTATTTTCTTCTCGACGTTCCTCTAGAAAAAAATAAACCCATTAGAAATAGAAATGTTTATTTGCTATCAGACAATTTTTTGGGACAATTTAGATAGTAAGGCATATTACAAGACAATAACAACATTTTATTGAGACGGGTTGTACCGATGACTTTGTTTACTAAGTCACGTTTATTTGTGAAGTGACAGGAAACCTGAGTGTCTTTGCTGTTCACATGCCTCAGCGCTTGAAATTGCCTATGTGCGGTGGGCATACGTGGTAATTAAGCCCATACTCTCTCTGTGATAGAAGGCTGTGCTTTGCATTGGGACGTATATTTATAGGCTACATAAGAAAATGAGACGGTCACGGGCTGACCTAAACTTACGTGACCGAGAATGAGACCACATCGGATGATTTCAGATGTCCTTCGATAAAAATAATAAAATAAAATCATCGAATTCCAATTTAAATCCTTGTAAAAAGTCCCCCGTTAATTGCCGCAACCCTTCTCGCATCGGATAAACATTCGGCCCGTCTCATTTAAAACCTCCGTCCCAATTCCGCTCACGTCGCCTTAAGTCGGGTGTTGCCAGAGGCTGCACAAAATTTCCATTTTCCGTACGATTTACCGCAAATTAATGCCCCGAATCCGTCGCCAGCGCCGTCAATTTATGCCGGATTTGCGTGTTGCAAACTTATAGTGGCCAGCGCCGTCGCCGGCACTCGAGAGTTTTTTGCTAATTGAGGTGTGGCTGGTTGAAAAACTTGCCCGCTGTTTCTCGTTCAATAACAATCTCTTTATTTTTTTTTGTTGCACTAACTCGTACTGAGGAAATAAATAAAATAAAATAAATAAAATATTTTTAATTTCAGTTTCAAACTTAATGTTACAATATTTTTGTGGGAGTTTCCTTTTAAATAAGAATTACCTGTGCCAGGAAAACTCCCGTTTTTCCTAATTGGTTAGCATAAATTAAGTTAATTACAATTGATAATGGACTCAAATTCAGCATGCAATAAATGGGTGGCATGGGTGGAATTTTTAGCCTCTAAATAGGTTTTTAAATGGGTTTTTATAACAATCTCTTAATTGATGAATTGCCATATTGATAGTTTAATTACACTTAAAAAAAACCTATAATGCGGCGGACTGATGCCATAAGCATCTTCCACCAGTCAACCGCAGGAGGTAGATGAAAGAGTTGGCATGCGTGAAAAATTTTACTGTTTTATTTTTCACGCCTACCAACCGACTACCAGCCAACTGAAATCTTTTTTTTATGTAGCCTATGTATGCCCCACTGCAGGGCACATTGCTTCTCTCAGAGAGAGAGAGAGAAAGAGAGAGAGGGAGAGAGAGAGAGAGGGAGAGAGAGAGAGGGAGAGAGAGAGAGAGAGAGAGAGAGAGAGAGAGAGAGAGAGGGAGAGAGAGAGAGTACGGACGTGAACACTACGCGTACGCGTGCCCACCGTGGATTGGCAATGTCAAGCGCTGAGGTATGTGGACATCTCAGATACTCTGGTTTCCTCAGCATATTTTCTTTCACAGTTAGCGAGTGGTGTTGCAACTAGGTTATAAAAACAGGCACGTATTATGACGCGCACGTATCCGTGTGGCGCCGGATTAAGAATGGCGTCACTCCACTTCCTTCCGTGGATGTCGTAGAAGGCGACTAAGGAAATAAATTACTCGTACCAGGAAACGGGCAGCAGCGTCTTCCTAAGATTCCAACCGCATACTGCGATCGCCCACCCGCCTGCCAAGCGCGGCGATTATGGCAAACCCCTTCATGGTTAGAAAACCATGAGGGAAGCTTATGTCCTGTAGTGGGCGTCAAATGGCTGATGATGATGATTATGAACTCTTCTAAACTTCGTTTAAAGCCGTTGTTTTTATTACTTACATCTAGACTCTTTAAAAATAGGTTGAACCATGTAAAATTTTCATGTAGGTACTTTTATAAGCAGCCTATACGTCCCACTGTAGGTCACAGGCTTTCTCTCAGAGAGAGAGTATGGGCTTAACCACCACGCGTGCCCACCGCGGATTGGCGATTTTATGCGCTGAGGTATGTGAATAGCTCAGACACTCAGGTTTCCTCACGATGTTTTCCTTCACCGTTAGCGAGTAGTATTGTTATAACTTCACAAATGTACATAACTCAGAAAACACAGTCGCAGGTACATGCCCGCTCTGGGAATCGAACATGGGCCTCCCGCTTCTGAGTCCAATGTTCTACCCACTAGGCTACCACCGCCCTATGGTATTAAGGGTATTAAGTTAAGTTAAGTTAACTGTGCCAACCAGCCTGCGACGACAACTGAAGAGAACGTGGCAGGACAATAGAGTTAGTTCAGTTGGGTCACCTATATACGAGTATTAGTTACAAAATGCTAATAAAATCGCTGTTCTAATCTTAACTAAAGCGTGATTTATTAGCCGATTGCAAAATTCACATGCAAATTTCCAAGCCACATCCCGGCTCCCCGAAAACCCGGCAAACTATGCAAACTTATATCCTCAGTTAATCCCCCTCTACATCAATTATACAGGTTGATTCAGAGGCGTGACGCCTGGCAGTTTGGGTAGCACCCTGTCGATCACACGAGCCGGGTCGGTCACGCGATGGGATTCATGTTCATGTAAATAATGAAAGTGAGTCATGGACTGGGGCGCGTTTACCTTAAGGCTGTTTTTACATGGATCGTGCTGTCTCGCTCGCACAATGTATATATTTTTTAATATTGAAATAATATGAGTAAACTTTAGTTAATTGTGGTTTGAGGGTTTGAGGCATAATTAAATTACGGATATTTTAAATATATTTTTGTTTTTCTATACGTAGTTTTTAATAAAGAAAAGTAATGAACAACATTCGAGGTGGCTGGGTGCCATACATTACTGTATGGTACGCGACTGCCTTTGACTCTATATGCCTCACATGTTCTCTTCACGATTGTTTTGTTTTGTCTCTGTTTTGTTGACGTTCGTGTGTTTTGTTTGTGTACCTTTATGTTTACTTCGTGTTTCTGTGACAATTTAAATAAATATCCTCTTTCTTTCTGCCTTTCTTTCATTATTTATTTTCGAATCAAATTTTTTCAATCGAAAATTTTGTACGAGATAAAAAACGTATGCGTTGAATGTCCAGTATTTTAGTATCTATCAAACCCTCAGATCACATTGAAGTATAAAAGTGTACTATTTTTTTTACAATAATCGAAAACGTCATATTGTGCCAGCGAGATTGCATGCCAGACGTAACAGCAGCCTTAAAGCTGGGTTCTCCGAGCGCATGGATTTGTATGGGACTTATTACGCTGCGCGAGCGTATAGTTGGGGAACAGTAGGCATTTTTGAAATTACAGACAGACATACATATCCTATTAATAGAATATTGACGACCGACGTTACTAAGGGCTAAGGTACATATGTATTTATATATTAAACAGGTTATCCGTGACGTGGTGACCCGTTTAATATATAACTATGTATGAGCATCGGGTGTCATTACAAAATACTATTGTTTATTGTACACTAAAATATACATATTTTTTTCATAAATACACAAGTTATAATTTTTTAAGTAGCCTAAATTCATCCCACTTTAGGGCACACGCCTTCTCTCAGAGAGAGAGTGTGGGCTTAATCACCACGCGTGCCCACCACGGATTGGTAATTTCAAGCGCTGAAACATCAGACACTCAGGTTTCCTACGATGTTTTCTACGATGTACTATTCCTACTATGACTTCACAAATGTACACAACATATAAAACAAAGTCGTTGCTATATGCCGGGATTTGAACCCATGACCTCCCGAATGAGAATTCGGCGATCTACCGCTCCGCTACCACCGTATGAAAATATGTGGTGCACAAATTATACCCGTAGGTATTCAGAACTATGATGAACTAATATTGTAAAATGTAGATTTATTGAACGAGAAATTGCGTAATATAGTCCTAAATCAGGGAATTAAAAGATTATGTTCAAATGATGCATACCATTTTATTGATGAATAAAATTATTTGCTAGGCTCTTATATATTTTTAATAAATTACAACGTTAATTGACTATAACATAGGTTATCCTCTAAATCTGCATTAAGTTTAGCTTGTACAAAAATAAAAATTAAATTTATCAAAAATCACTACCTACTTAAAACTTACAAAATTTGGGTTGATGTTAAATTATTTGGCATTGCTCTATTTTTTTTCGTATAAATTTCAGAATAAATTTAATTATAATAAATAAAAATATTTCCTAATCTAACTACCTACAAACCAAATGAATGTTATTTCTATTATATTTTTATCTTAGAAAGTCTAGCCATATTTAGTACGTTTGTAGAACACAATGTAATATGTCTTTTAACTGCAGGTTTAACAACATGAACGAGTATTTTGTTTGTGAACAATTATTTAACTGTATCATTAAATTATCATAAACATTGCTACATCAGTCTGATTTCAACAAAGACTACTTGCTATAGATTTTAAACTATTATTTACAGAGTGTTTGTTAAGTTTAGTAATACTTTTTCTATCTGCACACAATAGACATTCTAAAACCATTGGAAACATACAAACTAATCTTAAATTAATATTTGAATATGAAAGTAGATGAATAATCACCACAGCAAAGTTGAACATTGAAAGCTTTCAAAGTTTTTTAATTCTAATAACAAATCTAAAATCTTTTACATGAAAATATACGGAAATCGCAACTAAAAGTGCATTTTCTTAAAAACTTCGTAAAAGTTACTTCATAATATAAAATTGAATAACAAGCAAATCTTTTGGCTAGGTTCCAAATAGAAAACGCTGCGGCAACCGCTTTCAGCTCCGATTCAATTTACGGAGTTGCATCTATTTGTGAACATTTTAGATACAAATAATTTTAAGTTAATTTGTCGCGGGGAAAAGTTTGATTAAACGTAGCTTACATTGGTTATATAAGCTACCCGAAACCGGTGTACGTGTATTCAGCGACTTGTGGATGTTGATGAATCGGAAGAGGTTTGTCAGGATTGTGGCAGGGCTAGTGGCAATCACAACCCCTCCCATTCCGTCATTATATACTATATTATTATTATGAATATTGATGAATCGGAAGAGGTTTGTCACGATTGTGGCTAGAAGCAATCCCAACCCCTCCCATTACGTCATTATCTACTGTATTGTGAATGTCGATGAATCGGAAGAGGTTTGTCAAGATCGTGGCTAGTGGCAATCCCAAACCCTCCCATTCGGTCATTATCTACTGTATTATGACTCTCTTCAAAGCAATTCTTAGAGCTATATCAGTAACTCGGGTTCTTCTGCGGAACTCCTCCTTCCTGATTCGATCACATAGTGAAACTCCTAACAAAGTTCTCTTCATTGCTCGTTAGGCGACCTTAAGCCTTCTTATGAGGCCCACACTCAGCGACCAGGTCTCACATCCATAAGTCATCAAAATTGTATTAGTCATTCGAGAACAGAATTGTCATTCTTGTATTTGTTGAGTACACTATGACATAGTGTCAAATAGCACCTATTAATATGCTAATATCGCTCTCACAACTACGCATTTAGTAGGATTTAGACCCTGGTTCGTAAGAAAAAATTGGAACTTTCAGCAATAATGAAAACTACGCGTTGAGGGCGAAACTCAACAAGTACTTTGTATACTAACTTATCGTCAAAAAAGGGTAACTACGGTTTCTTATGTCACTTGGTCACTCGTATTTGGCAAATATAACCATCCAATGCCGGGTTTTTTGACGAATCTTTTGCGCCGATTTTGTAATATCTGCAATGTATTATTGATCGTCGCGCTAAAACGGATAGCTAAGTGAAGATAGATGGCGCTGGTAATGTTTACAAACGCTGAAATATAGTAAAATTGTTTTTGAATCGCTTGGAAAATTTTAATTTTTTTAGCTTATCTTTATGAACCCAGAATTTTCTGCTCTTTATTTGAATCCTCACTGAAAACGATATAAAAAGAAATTAAGAGACCCGCACATATCCTAGGCTTTGGTTGTATTTGCCTGAAGTAGTCTATGTCACCCGGATCATAACAATGATTTGATTCGACACTTCATTTTAGCCTCATTTAGCCGTGGTGTGGTAGAAAAAATACATTCATAATATAATTATAGACGGCTAAAATCATAACCATTACTCTAGGCTCTACCGTCATCGAGGTAAAATATAACATACCTATCTAAGTAAACCGAAATGGTAAGAAGTTCCTCGCCATTTCCCTGGACCTGACCCTTAATAACCTATCAGACAAATACCTAAATCTTCATAACTTAAGTACGTATTATATTATATTATGATGCGGATTACGCTAAGTTTTTACACCAAGCACAATTATCTCGTAGGCACAAATTGGGATAAATACTATGTATTTTTGTTAATATTTAGAACTAGGCACACTACCTTTTTACTTTTTAGAAGGTTTTACGGATTAATATTTATAAGATAGCTTTAGTCACTCATAAATAAGTAATGTCTCCCTACGAGTAGATGTTTCATTACAATTTTAATACATGCAATTTATAACCCTCTATAACCCTTATTTAAGACTTCGGTACCTACCAAAATCTACCTACTTGAAATCAAATACTCAATTCGATTTCAAAATAATTCTAAAATACACCATAATCCCTTTGGATTTGTTTACCCTTATGATCACTAATTAACTTAATCACTTTAGCAAGCACATCACTTTTGTGTCATTTCACTAAAGTCGGGTTAAGCACTAAATGGTTTTAGTCACAACACTGTCACTAGGGCTGGCGCTGTCTTCATGTCGGTTCTTCAAATCCTGAAATGAAAAAAATACGAGTAAATAATCTTTTTCAGATAGCCAGGATCTACCTAAAACATTAGGGACTTTGAAGATTTCTGTAAAAAAAAAAATCGCGAGAAAAAAACATCAGTATTACATTTTAATGCCACATGTGGTAAGTTTAGTACGGAGTGGTTCTCTATTTTGGTTGCTATTTTGATGTTGTCACTACAGTAAACGTTGTTACTAAAGTACTAAAGTAAACACCATTCATTTTGGGTGGTTTGAAAGACGGGTCTGACTATGCGCTATACGCTCGTTTGTTTTTTTAAAGACGCACTTTTCAAAAATATTTAATATTTTATTTATTGAGAATTTTCTCCAGTAAAAAATATATTTGTATTTTAATTTACGTATGTACTTAAAAGTATTAGTCTTAAATAGATGCCATTTTAGTTACTGATTACATAACGAAACCAGCCAGTATTGATTGACCAGTTGAACTTCTCCGTTTTGGTAGATACCGGAACTTTGTTACATGCTAATTACATTCTTATTTCTAAAATGCGCAATTCCTGAAACCCGTCAGTTAGAGTTTGTAATTTACAACAACTTTTTTTCTACGACTTTAGAATTTTTGTGCTCAATTTTTCACAATAAAATTTTATTATGAAAATTTGGATTTCGTTTTTTAGGGTCCCGTACCCGAAGGGTACCAAACGTTACCCTATTACTAAGACTTCAATGTCCCTCCATCTGTCTGTCCGTCTGTCTGTCTGTCTGTCTGTCTGTCATCAAGCTGTATCTCATGAGCCGTGATAGGTAGAAAGTTGAAATTTTCACCAATGATGTATTTCTGTTGCCGCTATAACAATAAATACTGAAACACTCAATAAAAACAGAATAAAATAAATATTTAAGTGGGCTCATGTTGTATGGACAACAAACGTAATTATTTTTTCCGTTTTTTGCTCGATCTTAATAACTGCAACAGGTCGATGCTTGAAATATTTAGAAAATATTTAGTTCTGTATTCGATTCAAAAATAGATTATTAAATTAAAATAAAACAAATATTTTAGGGGGACTCCCATAAAACAAACTTGGAAGTTTTCTTGCCGTTTTTTCTCGATCTTAGTATTCAATGTTGTATAGATAATGGTACAGAACCTTTTGTGCGCGAATCCGACTCGCACTTGGCCGGTTTTTTATGTAGTCATATACGTCCCACTGCAGAACACAGGTTTTCTCTCAGACGGAGAGTATGGGCTTAATTACCACGCGTCCTTACCACGGATTGGCGATTTCAAGCGCTTGGGGTATATGAACACCTCAGACACTCAGGTTTCCTCGCGATGTTTTCCTTCACAGTTAGCACGTGGCGTTGCTACGAGAAATATAAATCTGGGAAAAAGTCGTAAAACAAAAGTAGTTGCCAAACAAAAATTGCGGTTCTCATAAATAACCCTATAGAATGTGTTCTGACCTTATTTCTAATACCATATATTATACTCCTTATAATATTAGCGACTAAGAAAATAAATTACCAGGAGACGGGCAGCAGCGTCTTCCTGAGATTCCACTGCGATCGCCAACCCGCCTGCCAAGCGTGGCGATTATGGCAAAACCCCTCATTTTTATGAAAACCACGAAGGAAGCCTATGTCCTGCAGCGGGTGGCAAATAGCTGATGATGATGCTCCTTATACTTATAACGCATTCCCGGTGCCATTTGATCCACACTTCTCAGAAAGGCATAAAGTTCACTTGAGATTATTAGATCGGTTGGTAATACGCGGTCGTAAAACTACAGAAACCAATCATACACTATATTTCCCTAACGTATATTTACCTATTCCAACGTAAATAAGATGAAATGAAACGTGAATACCTAGAACATGAACAATATTGACATTACGCTGTTCCTTCGAATTCATAATAATAATTTCACTAATATTGACATAATTCTAGATGGGTAAATAAATAAACCGGCCAAGTGCGAGTCGGAATAGCGAACAAAGAGTTCCGTACCATTATCTATACAACATTGGATATTTCAAGCGTCTTAATGTGGCGTTATTAATATCGATCAAAATACAGAAAAAATAATACGTTTGTTGTGTGGGAGCCCCCTTTAAATATTTACTTTATTCTGTTTTTAGTATTTGTTGTTAAAGCGGCAACAGAAATACTTACATGAGAAATATCAACTGTCTAGCTATCACTGGTGATAGACAGACAGACAGATGGACAGTGGAGTCTTAGTAATAGGATCCCTTACCCCTTGGTTACCGAACCCGAAAAATGGCAAATAGTCTGTCTGGTTATGAATGTAAACATAATTACTCAATACAGGGGAATACTGCAAACAATTATAAACCTAAATAGGTAATATCTTCCTTAATATTGTTTAGCACTGACTACCCGTCATTTAGCTTCTCATTTTTTTCCGTCAATGGTCGTCTGGAAGAAATTACTTTTAGTAATAAGGCCGCCAATTGTACTGTACTATATTATTGTTAAATTCTCATAGGTCATTCCTGGTGTACATATATTAAAGAATATTCTATCTATATATCTATCTAATATTAATATCAATCTTTTGCAAACAATTCTGGTGACTCGGTGTGCCTCAATTATTCTAGTGATTCGTTTTTTGTAACCTCATGATCAGGATCAGGCGTAGGGTTGTTTGTTTGTTTTATATTTGAGATTTTTCATTTTTATTGATATTTTACTAGTAGCCCGAGCACTATTTAGAGATGAGTAGCTAAATATAAATAGCGCCATCTAGTGACTAACAACGGAACTTTCTGCAAAACAGATCGGATGTTTTATAAAGTTTTCGTTCTTTTGCCGGACTCGTGTCCTCGCGTTATTATGACAAATCGATTGAGATCTTATTTGTGAAAATCTGATGACTGGTTAAGGAGTTTTGAGTTAACATAGAATCGGACATATATACATGACATGTGTTCGAACCGAACACATGATCCTCCTTTTGGACTTCATCTCAGTGGGTGTAATGAAACTACAATAGAATAGATTGCATATAATTTGACATTCTACACCCTAGGTTCATCACGACACTTACCCTAGACGTGGCAAGCCTCTGCACAACCACTTCAAGCCTATCCCCGGCGGAGGCAATCAGGGGCACGGTGAGACAGCAGTCGTAGTCCACCGTTCGAGTCCCGTTCACCTGAAAGCGAGTGATATATGTTTACCATAAAAATATTATATAGAAAGTGAAAGACAGAGATAGAAAATTATATTTCAATATCAGTTGGTCTTGTTTTGTCTGCGCTTGCCCTGCAGCATATTATCTGCATTATGGCACTCTTTTCGTATAGAGTTCTCTGATGCGAGCGTAGTCTAAACCCACGTCGAGATTAGGAGAGTAAGGAACCCTAAAAAAATGTACTATGTTTTTTATAATGAAAAAAATAAAGAGATATAGATAAATATATATTTATTTAGAAACAAACATCGGTATACATTAAAAGTTATTCAATGACTAATTTACAAGTTTGCTTAGATGTTAAGTATGCCTTTTATAGGCATTATTGTTATGAATTTCTTCATTGTTCTCGTCACAAAGCAAATTGTGAAATTAATATGATGTTAGTTTATTTGTCAAAGCCGCGTATCATTTTAGTCCCCTTCAAAATAGACATCGTCAAAGCAATTAAAGGCGGGTTCAGTTAAGTAATTACGTATAAATTTCTCTACTTATTGTCCCTGAAAATTGATACAAACATTCAAATCAAACAAAGTTCAATAAAAAAAAATAACCCGGCCAAGCGCGAGTCAGACTCGCGCACGAAGGGTTCCGTACCATTATTTATACAACATTAGACACAAAGATCGAGAAATAACGGCAAAAAATCATGTTTGTTGTATGGGAGCCCCGCTTAAATATTTATTCTATTATACTTTATTGCACACAAGACATTTAACAGGATATTACATAAAAAAATACTAATTATGAATTATTTCATTTTAATTTAATTATTTATTTTTGAAGTGAATATAGAACTAAATATTTTGTAAATAATTCAAGTGTCTAACTGTTGCCGTTATTAATGACGGCAACAGGTAGTTATCGAGCAAAAAACGGCAAAAAAATACGTTTGTTGTATGGGAGCCCCCCTTAAATATTTATTTTATTCTGTTTTTAATGTTTTTTGTTATAGCGGCAACTGAAATACATCATCTGTGAAAATTTGAAATGCCTAGCTATCACGGTTCATGAGATACAGCCTGGTGACAAACAGACAAACCGACAGACAGACAGACAGAGAGACAGTGAAGTCTTAGTAATAGGGTCCCGTTTGGCACCCTTCGGGTACGGAACCCTAATTATTGAAAAAAATTATTGTCTTTTTGTCCACGTGTAGCCCAAACACCGTTACAAAGTGGATCAAATTTATTTATCCTGTGAAATGAAAACCCACCTGCAGAATCCTATCAAAAGGCCGCAGCAAACCGACAATGTCGGCCGGACCGCCCTTCCTAATCCTGTTGATGTAGACCCCTCTCTCGTACAGACCATCGGAGACGGAGAACCCGTAGTCGTCGTAGATAGCGTCTTTGTACAGGATAACGTGGTGGACAGATCCGCGGACTGGAGAGACCGTCTCACTCCCGTAAAGACCTGCATTTGGGAGAAGCATAATATGTTATATGTTAAGTCTTTGATGACACCCGCGGAATCTTTTTAAGTACTAATAAATCGTTAAACCGTCTATTATAATCTCCATATCACCAAGGTTAACAGGTATATAATGCTGTGAGCATTAAGTTCGCCTTTGTACGTAAATTCTTATGAGTGCAATAACATTATTTGGGAATTGATGATCAGAGTGGAGTTTTGTCGCTGCCTTCTGCTCCACTTAAGAATTGATCCAAAGACAGATCACATTGCACCTCAGCATTGAACTTCGAGAAATTAAATTATTTACGTGGACACAAATTTAGGAATATTCTTGTATATTTGTAAAAAGCGAAACCGAGGCAATAGTAAGCTACAAATACAAAAGTATGTACTAAGGGTGGAAATAATGGGGATATTTGATATATTTCACGCAATATAACTTTTCTTAGATGGATGATCATCAAACGATGAACTGCAAATAAAATAACATTTATGTAGCTATCAAATATCGTAATTGGTAGAAAGACTTGACTTAATTAAAAGTTCTACATTATTTCACAGGTTTAACTGCAAAATTATTAAATTTTGTAACTGCCTACTTCCTTTTGATGTTTGAAAATTGATCCAGTCTGTTGCAGGTAGCAGTCATGTTACTTATTTTTAAACAATTTGGAAAAGCTAGAAATTATTGGGAACATAATGGATCTTAAAAAAAACCTATATAGAGGCTAAAAATTCCACCCATACCGGGACCTGAACCCGCGACCTCTGGCTAACGGTTAGCCAGAGGTCACGGGTTCAGGTCCCGGCATGGGTGGAATTTTTAGCCTCTAAATAGGTTTTTAATATTGTCCTCAGCACGGGTTAGTGCAACAAAAATAATATAATTAATGGATCTTATTCATCTACTCTACGAGATTTCGAATGTAAAATGTTACTTACTGGGTGCGTCATTCTCATAAATGGGACTTGTTGAAAATTGGAAGCTAGTTCCAGGCACATTCGATTTCAACGGGGACTTCTGTGGGGTCGTCACAGTATAAATTCCATTGTTCATAAAATCATTATCCCAATTGGGTCTTCTACTTTTAGGCGAAACCATGCCATATGGGGCCATTTGAACATAGTCACACTGGCATGAGGACCTCTCCATATTATGCAGCTTGCAGTCTTTCATATTAGAGGTTAAGATTTCAATCTGCTGCACGTCGTCCTCTCTTGTTATATTTTGCTTGTTTTTCAAAGTGTTCTCGGGAATGATGCATGTGTTTTCGTAGTGAAAAGTTTTCAGTGAGTTGTTTAAAGAATAGTTCGGTAAGGGTAAGTCGTTTACGCTGTACGGGGCAGCGGAGTTGTAGTTTGAGGCCATTAGTTTGTCTTCGTCTGTAGGGGAATATAGATGCTTGTTCGTCATTCTGGTTTTATCGGGCACTGCGTATTCTATCACTTCCGAGTTACCTGCAAAATGAACTATATTTTGAATAGCAATAGATTCTTTATCACTTTGCGTATTCTTGACCGAATTTCTTACCACAGTTGGCGCTCGTCCGGACAGGTGTGTTTTGATCCCACGATTCAACTGCACTGTCATTTGACAGTCCAGGGCTTGATGTCGAATGACTGGAATCTCTAGCACTGGCGCTCTCAGCGTGTTCTAATGAACCTATATATTTATAAACTACTTGAATATTTGCATAACTCTAGCACGTATTTATATTACTTTTTAAAATTTTTAATTACATGGGCAAGATAAAAAGTACCCGAAACCGGCGTGCGTGCATGCAACGACTAATGAATGTTGAGGAAGCGAAAGTGATCTGTCAGGATCGTAGCAAGTGGCAGTCCTTGGTCTCTGCCTACCCCTCTGGGATACAGGCGTGAGTTTATGTTATGTTATGTTTGCCTTTTTATTTCACAAATAATAGAAATTATAGTTTTGCATGATAAACATTATTCTTTATACAATGAAGAATATTCTATCTATCTATCTACAAAGATTTTCGTAGAAAGATTAAGTAGTTCTTAGATTAATATTGTTTTAAAATAGGGTTCACTTTTTTTTTATTTGCGCTTTACGCACTCTTCCAATGTGAAGAAGAAGAAGAAATACATTTATAATACCAACAATGTTGCGGCTTCTCGTAAATAATGGTTTCAAAAATTTACTATTAAACAGCACCGCCATTTATTTTTTTTAAATTATAGAACTGACGTTGTTGTAAATCATGACTAATTCTTGTTTCGGGAATATGTTCAGAAATTGCGCACTTTTCAGGTATCCCTGTATGAGTTGGGAAACAATATTTTGTTCAGTTGCAAGTTACAAAGTATACTTATTATCCTACAGTTATAACGTCTTTCAACTTTTGTGTTTATTAACCTCACCTGTTAATTTCCTGCAGAGTTGTAGTTGCACTCTTTGCCCACTATGTTGAAGCAACTTTATTGCTTCAGATAAGGGTTTGTTTAGAACACTCTCCCCATTAATACTTAGCAGTTCATCGCCTATTACTAGTTTACCGCTCTTTTCTGCTACCCCACCTGGAAAATGGAAATTAATTTGTACATTGTTGCCAGGTTCTTAATTACCGTAACACAGTAGTGGCAGTGTAAAGCTCGTAGTAAAATTTTGGGTTTATGTTTTAATAGCTGGATGTTTTATTATGTTCGCTAAATCAAAATCAAATACTCTAAAAGCGGCTAGTACAAAATGTCATAAGGATTTGAAGTTTATTCGTAATTTAAAAATCTTAAGCCAACATCCAGTGACGGGGAGGCACTTGGAGAAAAAGAGCTACAGATCCTTCAAAGAAATCCTATCCTGACTTTTGAGAATAAAAGTTAAAGTGCACCAATACTGCTAGTTTTTCCTGTACTGTTATCACCTTCAACAAGTCCGCTGACCAGTACGGGCTGCGTCACATCTTCACTGCCAGCAATAGTCAGTCCCAACGGTCCATTTTCTTGCTTTATCAACTCAACAGTCACTACAGCTGTTCCATTATCATTACTGCTCCCATGACTTCGTTCGCTCTCTTTTGTACTGTTATTAGGACTATCCGTGTGGTGGCCGGAGTCATCTCCACTGTGGACGACTGCCTTAGTTTCAATGTTACTGAAGCTTTGCAGAGTTAACTTTGGGTTGTGATTATTGATGCTCGACCAGTCGTCTGTCAAGTCACGTTTGCGGATCTTCAGTGTAATAATGTCGTCGGGCGAGTTTTGCAGGATATTGAAGGCGGTGTCCTGGAATTAAGCAAATAATTTACTTGGCTACTTTAGAGATAGGATAAAGGGAAGATAAAAAAAATATTTATTCAAATAAACACAAATTGAACGTCACTACGCATTATTAACTTAACTCCGGATTCGCTTACTTAAATTCAGTCTCTCTCAATACTCTCTTTCAAGATTAGGTGGACCTTTCAAAACCTCTATTGATATTGATAAAACAAGGAGAAAAAATGTTTTCAATAAATTATACAATCCCGTTACATTACATTTTGGACGAAAGATGCGTGTTGAATTCTGACTGATCCTGCAGTCTCAGAAGACGCATATTGAATTTTCCCCAAATTTCAGGTAGAAGTCATCGAACCTACATGCACTTACTTCATAGCCCTAAGACGTATTGCGCTGATGAAAGTTTTGGTTTCATAATATCGATAATTATGATATGCTTACGAAAGATTACAGAAGAAAAACAGTCGAAAATATCTTACCAATGACAAATTATGCAGTGGTTGACCATTTATGGCCAAAAGCTGGTCTCCAGGTGACAAGGCACCACTTCTATGGGCCACTGAGCCCGGTTTTATGTCCGATATCACCATTGGCTCCTCGTTGCTCAATAGTTTTTGTTTGCAGCCTGAAACCATGAATACCATGTTTGGTTACAGAAAAGCTATTAAGAAATACGAAGTATCGATTGGAGATTCTTGATGGATGTCACTCTGTCAATGCTCATGCAGACGCAAAATCATGCGCGTCTGAATGGGTTCAGTCAGTAAACAATTTGATGGAGTTTGATGTCGCGATGCATCTATTATTATTTATTTTTTATTTTATGTGCTTTTTATTTCAGCCATGGCACAATCCTGCTTCCCAAAATAAAGTTCAATAAAAGTAAAAGTTTTCTGTCAAGTTTGTATACCAGCTATTGGTTTTTAGATAAGAGGAAACTTTCTTACGCACCGAAATAATTGATTAGAATGTATTAAATAACAAAACATAGGCCTTAGAGATAGGAGAGTAGTGTGTGTGGGAGAGTATGGGAGAGTATGTTGGCTTAATGCCAATCACATACACGCGTGGTTATTGGCGATTTCAAGTGCTGAGGTACGTTAAGAACTCAGACACCTAGGTTTCCTAGTAGTTGAGCAGTCAAGAAGAAACATTTAGCTAAAATGAAAATTAAAATACCTATAGTAAAGTAAAAAATATTCGGTGTTGTTCACAAAAATAGTTGTTGTTCATAAATAGTATGCGGTGTTTCCCTTGTAAATTTTCTACACTTTGCCTCTACAACACTCCTCAAGGGCAGCTTAAACAATCTGTGGTTACGTCTTTCCCTTTACCAAAAATATCGATTTTAGGGTTTTTATGAATTAGAGTTTTTCATAATTAGCCTTTACTTTTGTGAAATAGATTTTAGGAAAAACTTACCAGTGATAGTAACGCCAAGTCCAGCCGAAGTCTTCGCCAATTTCACGTTGAACACCCCACTCGATGCCTCAATCATATTAGGCATGCTGAATTCGACATTAAGCGTCAAGTATTTGGGGCTGTGGGAGTCATTCCTCCTCTGCAGGATCTCGTTAGCGACATCCAGCGTTAGGTTCTCGTGACCGTTTATTGACATCACCCTGTCCCTTATTTGGAGGCAGCCGGACCTAAGTAAACAAGGGTTAGAAGATAAACAAAACAATTTCCGCGAGTAATTATACCGACAGTAGAGAGTAGTCTGGGTTAAACCCATTTAGGGATTCTAGAAAACATCGCCGAAGTACGGTGGGGTCTATTTTGGAGACACTACTTTCGAGCTTACTGCTTAAAATTTTGAGGAAATTTAGATGAAGCTATTCTACATGCGTGTACTAATTACCGTCAAAAGGCATTCATTGACGTGAAACATCTGAAAGTTCAGTAGTAGAGGTCACTTGCTAAAACCGCATGCAACGAAATAAAATAATGGCGCCTCGGCGAGGGGCGTGTAGTGTACAATTAATTTATACAACGTTGAGTAGAAAAAAGTAGCCATTACTCAGATCCTTTTGATTCGTGCCGCTAGATGACGCCAGTGCCGCGTAACACATTGCGCAGTTTAGATAAAAAAATATGCTGAGTAATACACGGCCGTGTAACGCGACACAGCCCCATCCGCTGTTTTGAGAGCCGCTAGGTCATTTAATCATATTTGTCAATTAGTGAAATAAGTTACCGTGAAGAAATAAGGGACTTTTGTAGTATAGGTGGTCTGAGTATTTATTGATATTTATGCATAGTGACTGAATTTCTATCAGTTTTGGAGTGAGCGCAATACAGGTTATACTTTCAATGTTACCTGAGTTATTGCTATCAATGAAAACTTTTAATTGGCTCTCTATTTATTATACAAATTTTCATGCATCTTTTTCATTGCTGTAAGTTTTCCGTAAGCTGTAAAAAATTAAGAAAATCTTGTTGCTAAATATACATGAATACATAAACTGACGCCTGTATCCCGAAGGGGCAGGCAGGCAGTCATCTGCTGAAATTCTAACAAACATCAAGTCTTCATCCACACATAAAATAATAAATTATATTTCCTAGTAATTTTTTCATGATAAATCAATCAATACATATTCCCCTCGTGAGTACAAACCTCATATATCAATCTAGGCGTCACCAGCAATTTGCTTATTTCCTCTTTTCAATGGGAAACTTGCCTCAAAGTTAGATTGGAGTGACAGTGGATTTATAATATAAAGCACATAGAAATATTCAGAAAAAATCAGGTCAAGTGCGAGTCAGACTCGCGCACCGAGGGTACCGTACACGTGCTTGGCTGTTTTTTATAATTTTTCGTAAGAATATTATATTATAAGTCCCACAATTACGCCAAGTTAGATAATACGAGAAAACTAATGTTTTACGAGATAACCAAAATAATGTTAAATGCTTTATACATTCATTATAAGGCGTCACTTATAACTTGTGATGTCACGTACCAGCTCACGCTTGATTTGTATGGAGCGTTTTTGTACCAAATGACTAGAATTACTTTTTCATAAATATGACTTTGCCGTGTGGTGCTGGATTAAGAATAGCGTCACTCCATTTCCTTCCGTGGATGTCGTAGAAGGCGACTGCGATGATTCCAACCGCATACTGCGATCGTCAACCCGCCTGCCAAGCGTGGCAATTATGGCAAAACCCCTCGTGGTTATGAAAACCACGAAGGAGGCCTATGTCCTGCAGTGGGCGTCGGGTGGCTGATGATGATGATGAAGAGTTTGCCAAAAACAAGAGGTTGTCATAATTAAATTTTAATAAACATGTCATGTGGTATAATTAAATAGTCATAGAAGTCTGGCACTCTGTACAAACTTCTACCTCGATCTATATTTTACATTAGTGCCCCGTTCAGTACACACGATAATAAAACCTTTTGTACTACGAGAATGGAAACTTTCCCCCACCCATCTAATTTTAAATTACTTTCTTTGGAACAGGCTGTTGGCAAGTTTTGGCACTCATTATCATACTTTCGCATTGACAATGTTATTTTGTTCTGCATAATTATATTTGTTTCGAAAATTTGAATTTCAAATTGTTCGCCGGAGTAGGCAAGGTGTTCACATCAAGTTCTGATGAATCTATCAAACTGTGTTACAAAACAATCAACTATATTGTTTAGTTTCGCCTAATGGTTTGTGTTATCAATCTAAGCTCTTAGTATTCTGTAAGCTTTAGTCTATCGATGTTACGTAAACAGCAAACTCCGTCACATCTGCCGAAGAACCGGTGTCAGTCTAACCTACATGACTCCTTCAGCTGTTGTCCTGATACAGCTGCAAAACTCGCTCTGACCTGAAAGCTTGCGAGTCCCGCGACTGCGTAGCCAGATTCATCATCATCATCATCAGCCATTTGACGCCCACTGCAGGAAACAGGCCTCCCTCTAACCATGAGGGGTTTTGCCATAATCGCCACGCTTGGCAGGCGGGTTGGCGATTGCAGTATGCGGTTGGAATCTCAGGAAGAAGCTGCTGCCCGTCTTCTGGTAATTTATTTCCTTAGTCGCCTTCTACGATATCCATGGGAGGAAATGGAGCGACGCTATTCTTAATCCGGAGCCACACAGATTGGTTATAAGGATAGCTGCATTTCTTTAGAGCCAGGTCACAGCTCTGCCCAGTCTCCTTCAGCTGATATTCTCATACAGCTTGAAGTCTTCAGTATACTATTTCACTCTGACCTGAAAGCCCGCGACTCCGAAACCAGTTGGCCCAAGCCAGTCCACAGTTCTGCCAAAACGACTCCTATAGGTGCTGTTCTGATAAAACTAGGAGTCTTCATTATACTTTCCCCCTCTCACCTGAACGCCGGCGACTGTGGAGTCACGTGGCTGATGAGGAGAGCTGCGTTTTCTTCGTGCAACGCCAGGCCACAGCTTTGCCCAGGCGGCACTTCCAGCTGCACGTTCAATGACTCGCTGCGGCAGACACCTACTGTGCTCATGTACTGCTGCGAGTCTGCAAGAAAGGTAAGGGCTCTAGTAGAGTTGTTGCTCGTGCGTTGGTCACGTGAAGAGTGTTCAAGACGGTTGTCATAAAAGTACGGTATTTATACTGTTTTGCGTAGCATTCAATGATTTCCTTTGAACCCGGGTTGTTCAAAGAAAGACTTTGGATGCTTAGCCAATAACGCCCAACTTTTATGACAATCTAGATATAAATTATGGATTATTTTTTTATTTCAATAAAGACTAGATTTTATTGAGTCATACTTAAGATTAAAGGGTCTTACAGCCAAATAAAACAAATATTTGAGCATGCGAACTTAGATATCAATATTATTTCTCTAATTTCAAAATCAACAATGGCCATGCTACATTTTTTAATAGGAACGGAAATTTCAAAACCATTTCGAGAATGTTGCTTTCCGTTCAAATTCTATTATCAGTTTTGTAAATAAGTCTATATTTTTTAAGATATTCAATAAAAAGCTTTGACCTTAAATAACTTTTGTATGACGTCAGCAAAGGCAGTTTGAGTATTAATCCTCTACCTTACGAAACAGAAAAACGAAATGTCAACGTGTTAAAGTGTCGTGTCGGTTTCACAGAGTGTCGTGAATTTAGCCGACCAAATCAACTGACTTTAATGACACTTGTTTTTTTTTATGTAGGCAAAGACTATCTCTTTAATCATGCTCTGATTACGTCACACACCACAAAATTTTAGAAAAATATTAAAAATAGAAATAATGAATAAAATTCGAAAATTGAAATAAGTTTCTTAAAATGGTCCATATTTTAGAAATAAATTATAAAAAAGGTACATCAAAACTATGTAAGTAGCATGGCTTAGTTCATAATTATCATTATTATTTTATGTAGCTTTATACGTACCACTGCAATGCAGTTTTTTTCATACAGCCCATATTCATCCCACTGCAGGGCACAGGCCTTCTCTCAGAGAGAGAGAGAGAGTATGGGCTTAATCACAACGCGTGCCCACCACCGATTGGAAATTTCAAGTGCTGTGGTATGTGAATAACTCAGACACTCAGGTTTCCTCACGATGTCTTCCTTCACCGTTAGCGAGTGGTATTGCTACTATAATTTCACAAATGTACGTAACTTAGAAAACCAAGTCATTGGTACATAACGGGATTCGAACCCACGACCTCCTGAATGAATAGCCGGCGTTCAACCGCTCCGCTACCACCGCACTCGGACGCTGCAGTGCCTTTTTTCTACATGGAGTAGGCCTGCCCGGTACTTATACCATCCTGACAGCTTAGTTGGCTTGACCGACAGGAAAGACAATTCAATACGTGCGGAGCCAACCAAAGGAAATGGTGCATTACCTCATTTTCTATTATAATTACAATTGTGAGTTTGTAGAAGCAATACATCATCATCATTATCAGCCATTCGACGTCCACTGCAAGACATAGGCCTCCCTCATAGTTTTCATAACCATACTGCAATACCAGAAGCAATACATACTGCACGCTTATGGTGAAGATAATCTTATAATCTTAGCTTGAAATAGCCAATTTGCGGTGGGCACTCGCGGTGACAAGGCCCGTATTCTCTGTCTCTCTCTGTGAGAAAAACGCTGTGCCCTGCAGTAGTACGACTAGTATGTGTTGACAAGTAAAAATGATGCGTGGATGCTAATGTTATTTTCTACGAACAAATTACTAACTGTTGCCCGTGACATCGTTCGCGTGGAAATGTTCATGCGTATTTAAAGTAGCCTGTGCTATTCCAGACTATATTTTCTATCTCTGTGGCAATTCAACAAGATCCGTTTAGCCGCTCTGGTGGTTGAGCAACAAACATCCCTCTGTCCACACTTTTGCATTTATTTAGCAGAAATATTTTAGTATTAGCAGTCTCTTTAGTTTTGTAAATTTTTGTAATAAAATGTATAGAGTAAGTAAAGTAAAGATATTAAAATAAAATACACGGTATTATTTACTTAAAGTAACTAGTATATTCCTTTATTATATTTCCTTATTCATAGTATTTAATTTTCAACATTTTCGTATTGTTAAATACACACTAGGTACGTAGGTAATTAGGCACGAGATGACTCAACCAGGCGCAGCACACAAGGAGCTCAAAGTATTTCCCGAGATCTCATTTAGGCAAAATATATTCGGCTTTCGGCTAAACGACAATATTAGCTACTGTAATTAGGGACACCCGAACAGGAGTTGAGATTCTCCGGAAGTTAGTAGATTTCTTAATAGTAAGCTCAGGGCCGGTTTCTGAGTGGAGAATTTCTCTAAGTAAACACTTAAGTAACGTTCTGTCACGCACTTTCCTGAGGAATTCGAAGAGACAACACTACAGTTAACTATTTACTTAGCGAAATTCCCAATTCAGAAACTGACCATAGTTGGAATGTGTTCCATTATTTCACCATCAGCCATTTAACGCCCACTGCAGGACATAGGCCTCCTTCGTGGTTTTTATAACCATGAAGGGTTTTGCCATAATCGCCACGCTTGGCAGGCGGGTTGGCGATCGCACTCTCAGGAACGAATCTCAGGAAGATGCTGCTGCCCGTCTCCCGGTAATTTATTTCCTTAGTCGCCTTTTACGACATCCACAGAAGCGAATGGATGGTGACGCGGCGCTATTCTTAATCCGGTGCCACACGGATTTCATTGTTCCATTGTTTAAAAGTCAAATATTTATTTAAGAAAACCATGCGGGACGCCTTTGTCCTGCAGTAGGCGTCAAATGGATGATGATGATGATTAAGTTTACAGTTTCTGTTTGCGTTACATTAACCATGAGGAGTTTTGCCATAATCGCCACGCTTGGCAGGTGGGTTGGCGATCGCAGTATGAGGTTGGAATCTCAGGAAGACGCTGCTGCCCGTCTCTTCGTAATTGAATTCCTTAGTCGCCTTCTACGACATCCACAGAAGGAAATGGAGTGACGCTATTCTTTATCCGGCGCCACACGGAATTTTATGTTCATTTGACCCTTAAATAACAGATTTTAAATTCTTAGTTATTCTAATACCTGGTATTCACGCTTTAAACTAGATTACATACATAAACTCACGCCTGTATCCCAGAGGGGTAGGCAAAGACCAGGGACTTGCCACGGTCCCAACAGATCACTAAAAGGAATGTTGCGTTGGTTTGGACATGTGAAGAGGATGAAGGAAGAAAGACTGACGAAACAGATATATCGAGCGAATGTGGGTGGAGGAGCCGGTAAGGGACGTCCCAGGCGGACATACTCCGACCAAATAGGGGATGTATTAGCAAAGGGCAAGATATAAAGTACCCGAAACTTGCGTGCGTGCATGCAACGACTAATGAATATAAACTAGATTAACTTTACTTGTTGTCTACATTTTTTGCATTTTTATTATAAACGCGAAAGTTTGTACGTATGGATGGGTTTGTTACTCTTTCACACCAAAACGGCTGAATGGATCCGAATGAAATTTTGCACAGAGATAGATTATAGTCTGGATTAGCACATAGGCTATTTGTTTTTCGGGAAAAATACACATCAAAATTACCACGCGAACGAAATATATGTCCACTCAACACAGTCACTTGTATTGGTCCCAAAATAGTCCTTGTTAACGTCACAAGAAAAAATACCCAGATACCTTTTGCACAAACACGACCTTGTGATGATAATCAAGTGACAATCACAGTCCTACTCGTAAGAACCACGAACTTGTACGATTAATTAACATAATACGTCCTCGGACAGGCAGTTTCTTTGCACATTTTACCTGCACAAGCATGCCACTTATTTTCCCCTTTAATACTGAGTTTACCCCACGATGCAATCTTTCATGTAAAGAGTAATAGTTACAATGCTCACGAACAAAGCTTTTAAGCCGTGGGAGCCCCGGTAAAGGAATAAAGCCCTGAATCGCTAATATGAGAAGACTCTTTTCTATAGGTTTATATTCTCAGTCAATTCTTAATAAAAGTGATAATGTACCTACATAGATAATAAATGCCTCTTTCTCCAACGACACCAAATGTAACCTAATTACGACTAAATAAATTGCAATTTATACGCGACGACGCGTCGTGCCTCGTCGTTGCCCGGTAAAGCCACCGAAAAATTATTCAAAGCGATTTGGACCAGATAATCTGTCGAACGATCCTAAATGGAGAACTTGCACAGAAAAAATATTGAACATTGTCTATCTTGTTGATTACCTAGTTATTTAAGTGACCACTAGATGGCGCTGGCACTAGGAACGGATTCGTACATCGCGGTATGGTTGCATCTTTTTCAAGACTATATTGTCGAAATTTTAATTTGTTAATAATCCTTCGAGCATTAAAGCAGTAGTAACCCATATGGTCTTTAACTTCAATATGTGCAAGTAAATAAACATAATCGGAGAGGCTATGTCGAAAGATAAATAAACGTGGTTAATTTTTTGCTCTACGAAGACTAATACTTTTCAAATTGTGACCTGTCAAAAAGTCATCCTAGTCACGTGGTACAAAATGCGGCGTACAAACATCAAACTATGACGTCACAACTTGCACGTAACACCTTATAATGTATGAAGAGATTATCAATATTCCCGTTATCTCGTAAAGAAAATGGTTTTATGCATCTACACCCTTTGAGAAAACGTTTAGAATTCAATGAAAAAACGAAATCTAATATGTCTTTTATCATTGAAATTGACGATCCGCGGCATGCGTGGTTATTAAGCCTGTACTCTATCTCTGAGAGAAGGCCTGTGCCCTGCAGTGGGACGTATATAGGCTGCATAAAAAAAAGGGAGTAGCTGGATTATCTTCATTTTTGGTTTTATTGTTTTATTTTTCTTGAGTTTTTCTATGTCTTCTACGATATAAAAGCAGTATAAGGCCACTTAGTTTGACGCAAGTTCCCCATTTACTGGCTTAAACTAAGTACTTAGTATTTTTGAACATCATTTGAGCGTATTTTATTTCAAATAATATACTACATCAAAACTCGCCAAACTTTTACATTTGATGGCAAGAGATAAGTGGAGAGTGTTTGATATCCATTAGCATATAAGGGTAGGTGAGTATATTCCTAACTTCAAATCACGCAAAGTACGTCGCATACAGCGTAAATCCACCGCGGATTTCACGTCAGTATCGCCTGGCGTTAAAGCTTAGGAGGTATTTACATTAATATAGTTCCAGGCGTCTAGAAGCAGGATCTCAATAAATTCATATAGTGTGTGTATTCAACTACGAACCGATGTACCTATAGGTCCTATATTGAGTAAAATCTTTACAGCCTTCTCTCTCGTCGTTCTCGTTGGTCTAGCGGTTAACAGGCTTGACTGCCTAAACAAAGGTCATGGGTTCGGTAATGGAGGCCACCGTACTTGATTCAGAAATCAGAAATCAACAAAATATTTCAACCTGTGGCAGGAACACGCTGGATGCAAGCCGCTTCCAACCGATCTTTTTGGAAATCCACGGAGGAGGCCTATGTCCAGCAGTGGACTTTTTGTGGCTGAATGATGATGATGATGATGATGATTTCAACCTAAAGAATTGACATTCGGTTTGTTGACATTCGGAATGTATAGTGTTATCCGTTGTCTTTGGGTCGAGTTGTAGTGGAGAAAAAGACTGAAACAAAAACTCCACTCTGACCATCTTTTCTCAAATCATCATAGGTATAATACATTAGTTGGTACAAGTACCTATCTTACAAGATCCCATGAGTGCAATCAACAACATACAACAATCATGAATATTATATTTGTACAAATGGCCTCAGTCTGAGAGTATTTCCCTGTTTGTGACATGTTATCCTAGTCTAGGAGATTTTATTTATTATTTGTACGATCACAGGGATCACGGCTTTACCGGGTTATTGTATTAGCTAGTTACGTACCGTAATCGTCTTGTAGGCCCAGCTTAGGCATGGAGCTCTGTCGGAAGTTCCTTTGTCTCTGCTTCTTTGTGTTCAGCGTCGATGCGCCCGATATTGAGTTTTCTGAAAAGAAAACGGAGTTAAGGAATTCGGCGCGAAAGCTTCTGGTTATCTTTGGGCCGCAATGAGAAGTACTTCTAAACGAGGTTGACTTAGGGAAAAGCCAAATGCAAAGATTCTCTTCGCTCTTCCAACTCTTTGAGATTTGACAGTTGACAATCGCACTAAGTTGTACAGTGGGGTAACTGCGCACACTAAAATCATAATTCTTTTTCCACTGATTGTGTCTGAAGTCCTACAGCGAGGAAGTACTATTCTGATACAGTAAGATAAAAGCCCGTTTTTTTTTTATTTTTTTTATTTAAACTGTTAATTTAGAAAAAAAAACGTTATTAATCTAGCTCTGGAAGCTGAACCTTGAATATAAGATTATAGTGCCTCCAGAAGTGCTCTATATTAAAGATGAATGATATAAATAAACTACATATCCGTACTCATGCTTACACTTAAAAGATGGACACGCGGCCTAATAAAATAATGTTGTTCGATTTCGTTGTTGTTATTTGCCTCCGTTTGATAGTCTACAAATCAAAAACAGCACAGTGTCATTCTAATTCTAAGAACTCTGCAAATAAACAAAACTAAAAATACTGCTAATCTTAAAAACCTATTTAGAGGCTGAAAGTTCCACCCATGCCGGGACTTGAACCCGCGACCTCTGGCTAACCGTGCCAGCATTCTCCCAGCCTCTTTACAAACTTCTCTGTATTACGTACAGGCAGCGACATCTGGCCGAAGTAATTTATATGACTTGCAGCCCCGAGTAACCCACATGGGTGAAATTTTTAGCCTCTCAATAGGTTTCTCAAATTGTCCTTAGCACGGGTTGGTGCAAAAAAAAAAGAATATACTCCTAATCTGTGCTAACGTAAAATATATACCTATTATATCTGTTTTTTTACGGAATACCGAGATGGCAATGTCTTGGTGTTTTTATTCAAAAATATTAAACCTACCTGCTTTAATTCGTGTGAATGTGTGAAACGAACGTTAGAAGGTCAAATGAGTCACACACTTATTCACAAAAATACAAGAAATCAATGAATAATATTAATTTATAATCGTAGCACCATTTAAACTGGCCTTATACCTTTAAAATTAAGTATAATTTGTAACTATTGTCAATATTTAGCACAATGCCCATTGGAAATTATGCTAATTTACGTTTGAGCTAAACGAAATGTCCGAATATTGTCTAATTTCACTAACAGCCCGTAACAGGCTTTCTGAAAATCGAGAAAAGGAACAAACGATACAAAAGATTGTTATTTACACGTGCCAGTAGAGTTGCAAGGTTTTTCCGTAATTATTACGGGGAACAAGGAAGTAACAGGATTACCTCCTTAGAATAAACAGTAATAATAGTATCGTGGCATGTGGCAAAACCTGGTCTCTACCTACCCCTACGGGATACAGCACAACACAATCCTGGTCCCCAACTAGGGTACCCTGTGCTATGGTAACCAGGCAAGGACATCACAAACACGGAAATACGCCCATTCTGAGGCCATTTGCACAAATTTACGGCGGCCCTCAGTGGGAATCGAGCCCACGACCTCAGAAATGGTAATCAGACGTGAAATCGCTAGACCAACGAGGCAGTCAATGATGCCGGATCTGAACGTAATACCAATACGATTTGGTATATCCGCAGAGTCGCTTTGCGTCGCTTCGGCGGCTGAGGATAAAGCATCAATTTAACTTTGGAGATCCGTTCATCAAACGTATCTGGAACGTCAAAACTTGAGTCTTTCACATAATATGAGTTTGCTGTTCGCAACAGCTTTTCCTATTAGTTCTAAAACTCTTGTTTGAGGTGGAAGAGGTTGCCTCTTCCGGAAGAAGGCACTTTGTCTTGACACTTGAGATGTTGGCCACCGGTCACTATTTTGACTTGTCAAAGCGTGACTTTATGGAGCTGCTGTTTTTGTGTAATATAATACCAAAGACATGTCATAAGCTCATGCCTGTTTACTTAAGACGCAGGCAGAGCCCAGGGTCTGCCACTTGCCACGATTCTGACAGATCTCTTTCGCTTCAGCAACATTCATTAGTCGTTGCATGCATGTACGCCGCATGTAATGCCTTATTTCGTGAAACTTTTTTTCTCAATTTATATACGTACATACGAAAACTCACGCCGTTATTTATTACTAAGCATGCTGCTTCTTATCAGGGACATAGAGCCTTCATAAAATAACTCCACTTGCTGGGGTCTCGAGTAGTGACTTGTAGGTGTTCCCATCCCAACCCAAGTATTTCTCCTTTTTAAGTAAGCCTCTGAAGTAACTTATCCGCGCCATGTGGTTTTTGGACGTCCCCTTTTTCTCCTCCACAAGAGGCTCTGCCGGGTATTACTAAGTATGTTTAATTTTCATCATTTTGTGTCATTGTCCTACCATTGACATACGAAGAATGACTATGACTATATTATATTTAATACACACGCAGTTTCTTTAAAAATTATATCTATCCGATAGCGCTTTTACAAAGCGAAAATTGACAAATGACAAACTTTAATCAGATAACCTATTATATTCTTTTTGTTGCACTAGTGCTGAGGACAATTATAAAAACCTATTTAGAGGCTAAAAATGCCACCCATGCCGGGACTTGAACCCACGACCTCTAGCTCACCGTGCCAGCGCTCTCTCAACTAAGCTAATGGGCAAGTGCAGGCATCAGTGAAATTTCGAGCCTCTTTACAAACTTATCTCATATCTGTATTACGTATAGACAGCGACGTCTGGCCGAAGCAATTTACATCACTTGCAGCCCCGAGTAACCCACTTTGCAGTTAGGTTTTTACATCGGAATGATATCGCTGTACCTATATGGTTATTCTTTTTGTTGCACGAACCCGTGCTGAGAACCATTTTAAAAACCTATATCAGGTAACCTATATCAGGAATTGCGTCTGCTAAAGGTAACCTAGTATTTTGTAATAAAAGCGATAGGTTTTTTCATTTCACGCGAACGAGAATACCCGGATTTGCTATACTCTAGTGAAACTAAACTTTAGTTAGCTTGCGGGCATGGAGCGTGTTCACCATACTCTCGTATCACATGGAGTATTATGTACAGTAAGCGACAATGTCAGCTATCTCTTTATTCGATATTTGTACTTACGCCTAGCGCAACAGAAGCTAAAACTGCAGAGCTGCACATATCCCCATTGTACTTTGCTATCATAAATTGGTATGATATCAATCGAGTATTGTAGTTATTATGGAGGCGTGCTTTTAATCGAAGTACGAAATATTGGTTTAATAGTTTGGTGAAATTTGTTGCATTGTACATTACCAGGCTTTAGTTCATAATTTATATTATAGTAACTGGATGACCGAGCTTTGCTGGTTTTTTTGTATGTGTATGTGTATGTGTATGTGTATGTGTATGTGTATGTGTATGTGTATGTGTATGTGTATGTGTATGTGTATGTGTATGTGTATGTGTATGTGTATGTGTATGTGTATGTGTATGTGTATGTGTATGTATATGTGTATGTGTATGTGTATGTGTATGTGTATGTGTATGTGTATGTGTATGTGTATGTGTATGTGTATGTGTATTTGTACGTGTATGTGTATGTGTGTGTGTAAGTGTATGTGTATGTGAATGTGTATGTGTGTGTATGTATACCTATGTGTATGTGTCTGTATGTGTGTATGCGTCTCACCTCTAGTATACCGTCCACCATGGGCCAGCACATGTCGTGGCGCGATGTGAAGCCTAGTGAACCCAGCCTCACAACTCTCCAAGTAACACATGACCTCTTCAGCTGTGTAGTTGTTGCCATCAATGACGTGGTCATCGAATGCCAGGAGCTGGTCTCCGGGGTGCAGGGCGCCGCATCTGCAAACGACACCGATCGTGTCAGATATCATAAGTAATGTCCACAAAAAATGATATTGCACAGATATTTGTTTTCAAGTTGTCTCAACTTAGTAAAATTGTTTAAGAACATTTGATTGCACTCATACACAAACAAGGAAATTACACTTATAAGGAACCCCTCCCTCTACTAGCTTAGTAAAGGCCGAGATCAGCCGCGGATGCGGATAGCGAGACTAGTTCGAATATGCAATGTAGTCTTGGTAGACTACTCATTTTTTATATAAACTACCTGAAAGAATAAACTGTTTGCTTACTGGAAATTCGGATAAGATTATAAGATGCCTTTCTTCTAAAAGGGAGGAGGTTACCCGTTTGACGCATGTGTTTTTTGTCTTCAAAATCTGGGGGCACGGCAGTACCCCCCCCGCCAAGTCGATCAAAAAAAGCGGCACGGCCGTACCATCCTTTTTTGGAAGCAGTTCAGGCCATTTTCGACCCCCTGTAACTTCGTTTTGGACAAAACTAGAAGCTTGAATTTTCAGCAACCAAGCAGGCATTGTATAAACACGGCATGTTTCAAATTTTATTCAATTTGAACCAGTAGTTCAAGAATGATTACTAGACAAAGTTTCTTAATTTTGTCACTCACTCAGTGACTGACCGATTATCAAAACTCTAAGTCACTTCTAGCAGACATAGAAGCTTAAAATTTAGAATACAATTAGTATAATACTAAAATATTTTGCAATATCGGTCCAGTTTTCTAGATACACCAACTGCATAAATACATAAACATATACTATTACATATTAGGCATACTGCGATCGCCAACCCGCCTGCCAAGCGTGGCGATTATGGCAATACCCTTCTGGTTAAAAACCATGAAGGAGGCCTATGTCCTGCAGTGGACGTCAAATAGCTGATGATGATGATGATGATACTATTACAAAGTTACATTTGCAGTGAATGAATCAGTCAATCTATTGACGTAAAATATAAATACGTAAGTACAGTCCACACCACATCAACTTTTATATACGTGCACTCTAGTCAAGTTGCGTTAAAGACGAATTTGCAACAAAAATGTAAGGGTTTACCTGCTGTCGACTGTGCGTAGCTGAAAAGTGCTTTAAAATGCCCAAACACAAATCGAATAAAACGGCAAAATTTACGGCCAACCGAAAGGAGCAGCCTAATCGAATCCCATTAGTCAATTCATCGCCGAAAAAGCCCGGGCCTAATAAAACGCCAGCAGATTCATTTGATGCCCCTTATTTGACAATTTGTTTTCAACTAACTACCAGAAAGAAACGAGTGGAGGGCAAACAAATCTACCAATCTCTTGGATCCGATAAGGAAGTAATCAATAAAGAGCGGCCCGGGGGCCGTTTGGTGCTCCACAGGGGCGGCAGCAGGGATCAGTTTCTGAAAAGAACTACTAAAACTGGATATGACTTCGTCTTGGATGTTATCGTTTGTAATTTCGTCTCTTTCGCATCGTGGTAGGATCCTGTTCGAGAGGTTTTCTAGTCCATTATTGTTTTTTTTTTTTTTATGTAACCTATATACGTCCCACTGTAGGGCGTAGGACTTCTCTCAGAGACAGAGAGAGTATGCACTTAATTGCCAGCGTGCTCACCACCGCGGATTGGCAGTTTCAAGCGCTCAGGTATGCGAACACCCCAGACACTCAAGTTTCCTCACGATGGTTTCCTTCACCGTTAGCGGTATTGCTACTATAACATCACAAATATACATAACTTAGAAGACAAAGTCATTAGTACATGCCGGGATTCGAATCCACGACCTCCTGATTAAGAAGCCTGTGTTCTACCGCTGCGCTACCACCCTCCATCTTGTCCATAGTCTTATCTGATCATTTTGTCTTCTTCTTATCTTATATAACTCTGACTGTCTCGTTGGTCGAGCCGTTAAGGCGCATAGCTACCAAAACAGAGGTCGTGGGTTTGATTCCCACCGGGGGCCGCCGTATATTTGTACAAATGACCTCAGTCTGGGTGTGTTTTCATGTTTGTGACGTCCTTGCCTGGTTACCATAGCACAGGGTATCCTAGTTTGGGACCACGTCCAGTGATTGTATTGTGTGGAAGTTATTATTATAATCATTTACGAAACGAATTCCAAGTTTAAGCTGTCTTTTGCGCTCAGCGCATGTGTAACTATTTAACTTCAATTGCCTTTGACGAGCTATTTCTAGGAATAAGTCTCCACTTTTAGGTGCGTAATAGTACACTCAAATGGCTCTTACTGTATGTTACCACTTCATATGCGATAATTGCTTAAATGCAAAACACAATGTGAGCGCCGTCGTTAGCAGTCGACAATTGGCTCTAGCTCTGGCTGAAAGTATTCCTAGGTAACGTAGTAAGAACATAATCCGCATTATCTAAGTGTTATCGCTATGTGAGGGGGATGCGTTTCCTCCTCAACAATTAAACTAACCGAAGGGTTTTGTAGGATATAATTTTGTGCGAGAGAATATTTGTGGCAGCAAAAATAAGCCACTTGAAGCGACTGACATTTGACAGATGCGTCGCGAGGAGGCAAGAATGTACGAATACGATGTAATGGTCATCAGTCACTACTCCATTGTCCACCAGCATCAAAACCCTGCCTAACTTCACCTCTGTCACTCCTGAGAGTTCAATAGATGTTACAATCTCGCCAAATTACCGAGCAACGGCATAGTAACGAGATTGGAAGGGATTAGGGGCATTGAACATGAAGTGGAAAAGAATTAGAGCAACCAGCTTAGTGCCGACCGGGAGGGGATAAGGATTAACTCCTGGAAGAGTCGCTGATGGCCACAAGATTGATTCTTGTTCGCGGTGACGCGAACAGATAAAGTAGGGCGTAGTGTTTCGAAATAAGAAAATACGAAATTCAATTAAGACTGCAAGATTGTGCTGATAAAGTGTAAAACGCTTGCGTTAGACATAATATTAATTTTGAACTCAATGAGCAACTAACATTGCACACGACAGTCTATGTAGGGGCGGGCGGGCTGAAAATCAGCGCTGTGACTACGAATGCAATCACAGCATAAGCCCGTTCTTTGCCCGAATCCGGTCCCGAGGACCAGTGTGGTTGGCATGACAGTGAAGAGTCCTATGCCCAACAATGGGCGTCTTTCTTGGACTGTATAGATAGATAAATAGATTGTTTATTTGTTGTAATTTAACTTTCAATTTTTCACTTTAACTATATACCTGCGATCTTCAATCCTCATTCGACCGGATTCAAGTATCGATAAAGGAATTACCATTTTGCTCTGTAAAGTACAAAACTGTATCTTATCGTGTTATAGTATGTGCGAATAATCACTGCATAGTATTAAATACTATTCGTGTAGACTGATCTTAACTTAAATTGTCCATTAGCTCAGTTGGGAGAGCGCTGGCATAGTGAGCCAGAGGTCGCGGGTTCAAGTCCCGGAATGGGTGGAATTTTTAGCCTCTAAATAGGTTTTTAAAATAGTCCTCAGCATGGGTTAGTGCAACAAAAAGAATATATGATCTTAACTTACTAAGCTGGCACAGTCAACAGCAAATCAACTTTCACATTGTAAGTGCAAAGTCACCTATAACGTAACTGAGTAGAGTGCACGGATGAAACGGTTGATGCGCTGACGAGTGAGCTATCTTTGCCAGCACCTTTATTTAAGTGGGATTCGAATAAAAATATCGTATATTTTCAATGGACACACATTTAAAAAAAGTCTATTCAGTTCGACTAACATAAAACGCCAAACCCTCACATAATACATTTGGATAAACCTTACCTATCACTGATACTAGCAGGCAATATGCTGTCAATGTAAATAGCATTACAGTTCCCAACCCTCTGGTACGTATCCGAGCCAGAGCTGTACACGTCATCGCTGTATCTCTGATTGGCCAGAAACAATCCTAGATCCTCGTTACATGGTCTTTCGATCTCTATTAGAAGAGGTCCAGTGGCCAGTTTTACGGACTCCATTATTGAGACGTCGTATTCTATGGTGAGACTCGTTACTTGGGGGCAGTTCTGTAAGATTTGATGGACTTCTGACAGCGTCTTGTTGGTTAGGGATACCTGCAAAGATAAAGGGCAAGGCGTTACTAATTTAGTTACTAGTAAGGGAAGTCTTATTTCCGAGGAGCTGCTTCTATAGTGCGGTATGACTAGATCTGTGAACTATTCACCAAGCTGGGAAGGCGGAACTTCTCCGTTCAATCATCCGCACTTCGTTTTACTAACATTATAGCTAATATTAATCGTAAGGAATGAGTCCTCTCATGATTTGAATCAATGTAGTCCGACTCCGGTGCAAACAAAAACGTAATATGACCGTTATAGCTTGAATATGAAGACAATTGATCAATTAAATTTGCAGCACACCTGCGAGTATAGACCTTCAAAATATGGTTCATGGATCAATCTGAGAGCATACTTCCGAGCATTTACTTCCTGTGGTGCTACAAATCTGTAAAGGTCTTGGCCTCTTCTACATTCTTCTTTTATTTCACTAAGTTCACTTAATTTATCTTCCATTGTATTAAGGTCCTCTATTGTGCAATCAATCCATTCCTTTTTTGGCCTATTCCTCGGTACCCGTTCTTTTAGAACTTATTTCAATATCAATTCCACTGTTGGACATTGCTCTATTTGACAGCGATATATTCAGCGAATCTTACCACCAAAACTAAAAGAAAAAAACTTACATGATCGACCTTTAACAGCCTGTCACCAGGCTTGATCCTGGAAGTATTGTACGCCGCTCCACCTGGCCTCACATGTGTCACCACCAGGGGCTGGGCATCCAAAGACCTGCTGTTGAGGACTAAATCTGCGGTCTGAACCGAATTGTCTGGAAGGCCACCACGGATGGTGATGCCAAGGGACCCGTTTATCTTCTCCACTGGTACTTCGGATAGCTTTGTTGTGATGTACAGGGAGTTCTGTGAGGCTGTGGGAGAACATATTAACTTGCAGTCATTAATTTTTTTATGCTCAAAATGATGACTTTTATATGTATATTCATTTAATCTGGCCACTTGGCCAAGTGGCGAGATGGTTGATTAGATTCATATTATAGATGAACAGGTTAAGGGACTCCAGGGAATACTACCGTCACCGAGGAAAAAAATCATATATTTTATTGCAGATCGAATTTGCAAAAAATGTCTGTACAATCTCTCAATTATGTTAATAGTGATTTTTAGTACCCATAGTACCTTGAGCGAACAATCCTAAAAATCACTGGTAACATTATTGAAAGATTGTATAGACACTTTTTGCAATACGATCTGTAAAAGAAGATATACTTTTTTTTCATTGGTGGTGCTAGTTTCACTGGATCCCCTTAAGTAACCTTTTCATTAGTTAGCCATGGTACAGATATACCATTGACACCATAAAACCAGTTAGTTCCCTAATGAAATTTGCTACAGTATCTTGGAGACCTGCCACATATTGACGAATAATATTCGACTATCAGTTTTGTTCTCTAATGCAAATTCCAACATCATCTATTCATTCGCCTGTTAACCTTATGAAAGAAAACTCTCTCTCAGCTTTGACCTGGTATACTCACCAAAATTCGGCATATAGTATTCGACCTCCAGCTCAGCTCTCTCCTCCACATTATCCAGCAGTCGCAGCACCTCTTCATTGGTTAGTCGTGCTGTGGAGATCCCGTTTACGCTGCAGATCCTGTCTCCTGGCGCCAAGCGGTCCGCTGTGAGAGCCACCGAGTCCTGGGTAAAGCCGACGATGGATGGGACTATACCAGGCTCGGAGCGACCTGCGGACAACAGGAAAGGCAGTTCGTAAGTTTTTAAAGCGTCAATATCGGTTAAAGACCATAACTTAGCATAAACAATTAATTTTCCCGCTGCGGGGCACAGGCCTTCTCGCAGAAAGAGAAAGAGAGATAATAAGGATAGGGAATATCTATGAATGACCATGCAGATACATGATATTTTATGACATTTGTTGGAAAATCTTTGGATCAATAAAGTGCCTAGTATCCAAAAAATCAAGTTCCATAGATAAACATAATATTAGATTCTACTAGGAAAGGAGGAATGTAAATAACCGTCGAAAATGTAGAACCCAGTACTGAAATAAAAAAGAGAGTGTATAAAAACAAACCACACAAAAAACAAAAATACCGGCGAAATGCGAGTCGAAGTCGCGCACGAAGGGTTCCGTACCATGATTAGATATTAGACAGAGATCAAATTTGAAAACAGCGCCATCTATAGAAACCAATAAGAAGCGTTTAACACTGACATTTAACGACATGATATCGGCGCTGTGAAGGTTACATTGATGGCCGCTAGATTGCGAACGCTCTCCTTAAACAACGATTGTTCTATGGGAACCCCCATTAGATATTTATTTTATTGTTTGTAGTGTTTTTTGTTATAGTGGCAACAGAAATACATTATCTGTGAAAATTTCAACTGTCTAGCTATCACAGTTCATGAGATAAAGCCTGGTGACAGACAGCCAGACAGACAGCCAGACAGACAGACAAAAAGTGGAGTCTTAGTAATAGGGTCCCTTACCCCTTTGGGTACGGAACCCTAAAAAAAGACACAAAACAATCGTGAAGAGAACATGTCGTGAATCGTGAAGAGAGCATATAGAATCAAAGGCGGCTGCGATGAATAACGATAGAATAACTTATTTTCGGTAATGGAGCCGAACAGGAATACGTGATTCAGCGTCACTAACCGACTGGAGACGAGTATATTTGAACTGGTTCATATTTGTATTGTGACCATGTTATAGCTATTCAGATGTCACATTCAGAGTTTGGTTCATATATGAGTTGGGGCACAGGAAATTTTGAATGGCACGCAGCATATTAATGCTGCGTGAATTTTATACATGGCGATTGACTTTGAATTTGATTAATTTTCTTTATGGATTAAACATCATAAAAAATGGTTGTATACCTTTATTTGTGTATGATTTTATTTGTGATTATCGTGGTTTATTCTGTCACTTTATGAAAACTACTTAAATATCTGTTTCATACTGTATCCAGAATACGTATTGTATTCTATATAAGTATAATCATATACAACATAGTATTCTACTCTATATACCTAGTATTGCTCACGGTTGTACCACACCGCGGTCTGTGACGCTTGCGGGGTGGCTCCTGGCACTGACTGAAAAACAGCGCTGGTGGCTTGACCCTCGGCATACTGCTGAGTCAGTTTCCATTTATAGTAACAGTGACACGCCGTGACCTTTCGTTTTCCTTTCTCTTTCATAACATTTATGAAGAAATATTTTCTTGGTTGGTTTTTGTTTGGTTATTGTGGCGTGTGAACTGTTTTTATAAAAAATACTTTTCTTCTTTCTTCTTAAAATTCAATTTAGTTTACTTGTCAGAAAGAACGCAAAGCTCACCCAAAGATGTTTTCACTTCAATAAAGAACTTCATAAGTAGCCATCAAAGGCAATTGGGAAATGGCATCGTCAATTGAGAAAAAAAGAACCGAAAAAACTAAGGCTATCATCCACCCCAATACAATTACTTGGTAGAACCAAGTTTACTATTAGTTTACCATTACGCTTCAAGTTTATTCCTCACGTGATCACGAGTAATGTACATAAAATACTCCATAAACGCTATTTCATAATGAAATGTGCGCTCAGTTACTACTGAACCTATAACCAACTTATATTCTCTTAACCAACAGGGCAAATTGATCTCTAGATCTATTGCAATAGGATTGCTTTCTTCGGCATTAGATATTTTTGCTGAAAGTTTATTAAGAGCTTGTATGTTGTTGCGAATCGAAACTGTCTTATCGTTAAGCGTTATTGCAGCTTCATCAAATGGGGATTCCAATAATTCCGGAGATTCCGATTCCTAATCTGAGAAATCCGTAGATTAGTCAAACTGAGCTAATAGTACAATGTTGCCATTCACAGCAGCTTTAGAAACGTGGATATTTTTGTGATTTTCCTTTTTGGCACTGGGTCCTTTTTATCCTATGTAAATTATGTTTAGGTTCTTAAAATATACATGAATGAAATAAGAGAACTGACCCATAAATGTAGTAGTGTTAGAGTTCTTGGAATGAGGCCCTAAAATGCTTAGTTCACTGACCTTAGTACTATTACAATGAAGCTTAGTAGGTACTCTGATTTCATTAATCTGAATTTCAAAAACCTAACTACGATATCTATCAAACCCTTACTATTATATCTGTAATCCCGGCAAGCATAAGCATACGCTGTATATTGTGTTAAAAAACGAACCTTTTTATATGAACCTAGGCTCCTTCGTATTGTACTGAAAATCCCTTTTGTCTTTCGTTCTACCATATTTTTGTCCACTAACCTCCTGGGTTGAGTTTCATAAGACTGCAATTCGTTGTTCATTGTGACAATTTGATGTACATTGCATAGCAGAGTCTTCCTACTTTTTGATCTCTGGGTTGATCAACTTTACAATGTACATCGAAGTGTCATAGTAAAGCATGAACTATAGCTCTATGAAACAGGCGCCTGACATTCCGTGCAACTACAATGACATTCCGTGCAACTTCAATGGTGCCTAAATGCGATAGAAAGTTGCGGAGTCTTCAAATCTACCTCCGCGACAGTCAGACATGTTTACTGACCTCCTCTGTCGTTGGCAGATAATTACGTCCAGATTTACAAGGCCACAAAACTCAAGTTAGTAACTTTTGCTAGCTTTAGTCGGATTTCCTGGCATCGTTACCAGATAATGCCCTATATCGTCTCACGCTCGAACCCTGGTACGTGACTTAAATTCTTAAACGGCAGACATTTCTACCGTTCGATTTGAGCGCGTTTCTGTACCAAAAAGCTACAAAACAGTTAGTACGTTCTGATAAGATACGTTACACTGTGCTGTAGTTGGTAGTTAATAGGAGGGCTATTACGTAGCAGTCGACTGTGTTGGGTTATCAATTTTCGCGTTGCCGTAGTGTCAAAAAAAAGTATGCATTTGACAGTTCGGTGTAGGTAAAATTGGACGAGTTGAGTTATTACGTAGTGCCGCCTGTGATAAGGATACCACAATTATGAAAAGTTCGCTAACAGTGAAGGAAAACATCGCGAGAATAGCCGAGTGTCTAAAGGAGTGTACACTGTAGTGGGACAGGCCCCTAAGGCCTAGTATAAGTGTACAAAACGTGTTATTGGTATAACTCATACCCGTTTCTTCAGCTAGACCATTCCCAATTAGTAAAAGTTTAATATCATCAATTATTTTCTATCGACCTATCACGTATTCAGCTTCTCAAAAGTGCAATTTACTAATACAGATTATACAGAAGTTTTTTTTTTTTTTTTTTACGTAGCCACGTTTGTGTCCCACTGCTGGGCAAAGGCCTCCCCCAACTCAGACCAGATGTTTCTGTCTTGTGCCACCTCAGGCCACTCCGGCATGTGTCGGTCGAGGTCGTCTCGCCAACGTCTTCTTGGCCTGCCTCTCCTGCGACGACCGCCTTGTGGCATTATACATAAGTACAAAAAAAAATTTCACATTAATCTTCTCATTCAAGTTTATATTTTGTGGACCGTGTCATATTTTTTATAAAATAGTAGGTGCATTGGGCTGTATTTTTAGCATTGTTAAATTATTTTGTGCCATTAGAGATTTCATTAAAATGCGAATGAACGGGTCAGCGCTACTGACTAGATAGATAGGTAGATGAATTATTTATTTGCATTTACACACACACACACACACACGCAATAAAAACAATAATACAGTACATAAGATAAGCATAACATATTTCTGTGACTACGCATGCAGTCACAGCAACAAGCCGAGCTGAGCCTCTCCCTTTTTATCATAAAAATAATAAATCGATTTCTATGCTGTAGGCATTGATTTTGTTGTAAATAAAATATTTTCACTTTCACTTCCACTTCTCTTTCACTCGTGACAGTTGACTTTTCAACTTTTTATTTATTTTTATTGTTTAATAATCGTAGAATAATCGTAACTAAAGAGTATTCAATTTTTAAACTAACAGAAAAACTATTAAAATTATGAAATAAATACCATTTTGTTTCTCTAAAATTTCTACGATTAAATTTTTTTAATAGCCTTGGTAGGTCCAAATACTGTTAATGACAACCTCTGATTGACGTGTTCAGAAACTTTCAGATATATCGAAAAATGTTATAAAAAAACGATTTCTTAACACCCTCAAACGGAGTAAGTCTTTATAGCAATTTTTTGAAACTAACTTAAATGTGGTATTTACAGAAATAATTAAAAAAAATATCTAAACTACCCAATCCTTATTCTTTAATTTTGTTATTTAAGAGGCTCCATAGAGTAACACTAGCACAATCATGGAAAAAAATCACATCTGCGCATTTATAGGTAATCCTGCATATTATATGTCATTGCCAAATGTAAGTATTAACACCTATTCCTATCACTAGCTATTCCTATCACTGCCCGTAACTCATCCACTATCAATCGTCAAGCAATCGTGTAAAACAATCCCCCAACCATTCAATGAAACACCCTCCCAATAGTTCACCCACTGTCACTAAGTGCGCTATAAAAACGTGACTACAGCCAGCCTTCATAAAAGTGTCTCAATGGATCATAAATATGAAATGGCACTCCTCTCTAACGGCCTCTCGGAGTCAACATTGATAGTGAAATTGCCAAAGCGTTTATTCCTAGTCAATAACGGGCATAAATATCTATAGGGGGGAATGGAATGCTTTTAATATTTTGCTTGATGTAGGTCAAGTCGATAGGATGTCTAAATAAAGCACAGTGTTCAATAATGCCTTGAAATTGGACATGTCTCTTTGATTCCACGATTTAAGGGAGATCTGTACCAACTTCAATAAATCAGCCAGAATTCGTCCACTGCTAGAAATAGGCCGCCCTCCACACCTTTTGTTTCTGTCCTCGGCCATCCTTCACGTTAAAAATCTGCCCCATATCGTGCGTCCAGCGACCTCGTGGAAGTCCTAGGCTGCATTTGCCAGTTCGTGGTCTCCAATCGAGAACCTTGTCCAGTACATGTGACCAGCACTTAAAACGCCAACGTAAGAAGCTCGTTGGGGGAATTGTTTAGCATAAGTGACTTCATGATTAGACATCGATCTTTTAAAACGTTGTATGAGGCTATTATCCAGCTAGATGAGCTAAGGCGCTTAAAATATAGGCGTTAAGAACAAAATGTGTATTGAGTCCAAGAAAATCAAGCTTTAATGTTTTTCTATTCGCCAAAACTGTACGGATTTAGTACTCCAGATTTTTTTTGAGACCTTTTTAAGATTGATCTCCCGATCGAATTATGAAATTAGATATACAACATAGATTTCAAGGCATTATTGAACACAGTGCCTTGTATTCTAGGGTCGTGATATTATTGCCCTTATTCCTATCTCCATTACTTTCTTAATAATTGCGAAAGTTTTCATTGATTGGCTCACAAGTCTCAAGCGAGCTTGATGTGAACAAACAGTAGTATAGCGTATCAATACAATCTTTGGCTCAAATTCGAGATGTAGGGGGTTTAAGTCCCGACATGTAGTTGTAGGTGCCTATGAACTGAGTTTCTAAGTTATGTCATTTGTCAATTTGTAGTAACAATACTGCTAATCGTGAACGAAAATATCGTGAGGCCTCGTCGGCTCCACACGTATTGACATTCCTGAGGATGGAGCTACTAGCATAGTAAAAGGCAATTTAAAGATCGCCACCTTCCGACCCATCTTCTTGAGGAATAAAATATTCTCAATCAAAAACTTTGTACAGGATAAGAAACATTATGTCTTGAATGTTCGCAATTTTATTGTCTATCAAACCTTCAGACCACATTATCAAAAAAGTACTAATTTTATTACAATCGCTAAAATTATTAAATTGTGCGAGCGAGACAGCACGCTCCACGTAAGAGCAGTCTTAAATCTAATACATACATAAGGTTGGTTGGTACGAGTAAAAACCTAACAAGACATTTCAAATTTAAAGTCGCTCAGCTTGCTATGGAAAGGGCTATGCTCGGGGTTTCTCTGAAAGATCGAATTCGAAACGAGGTGATCCGACAGAAAACCAAAGTCACCGACATAGCCCACCGAATTAGCATGCCGAAGTGGCAGTGGGCTGGCCATATCATCCGAAGAACTGATAACCGATGGGGTAGACGAGTTCTTGAGTGGAGACCACGGATCGGTAAACGTAGTGTAGGACGTCCTCAGACTCGTTGGAGTGATGATCTCCGCAGGGCGGCTGGCAAGAGGTGGATGAGAGTAGCCGATGACCGTGCTCAGTGGCGTGCAATAGGAGAGGCCTATGTCCAGCAGTGGACAAGCGTAGGCCGATGATGATGATGAAGATCAGTTTCTCTATACCTATTATGTGTTTTAATGCCGTCAGTAACATTACTATGGAATATAAAATATATTTCCGCGGTTTCAAAGTTCTCCTCAAAGTAGAAGTTTGAATGTTTTTGGCGATTTCGCAATGTTTGGACCACAGAATTAAAACCATAAAATTGTTAAAGAGACGTCCCACGTAATGCGAGAAAAATAATCCACGCTGTCTCAGGTAGTAAAAGCTGGAAATGGTCTCGCTGAAAGTTATTAGTTACTTTGTAAGTTTTATATTGAGGACGCTTTCCGGGATTCTCTGTTTCAAGTCGGTGATATAAACTGCAGTTTGGATAGTAAAACCCAGTTCTTACTTAGTTACATGCAAATTAGGTGGGTTCGATTTTAATGTTGTTCGTTCGATAAAAGAGTATTGTCCGCACAGATCTTTTTTGGGGTAACGTTAGTCACGGATGGTTTGCACATCGCTTACTGTCTTAACTGTGTATGTGTGAGTAATCGACATAGTGTGATGCATAGTAAATTACTATTAGTCAATTACTAAAGTAGTCAATTACTCACACATCAAAGAATAACACATATTGAGACGTAAAATGACAATATACACAAACAGAACAAACAGCAAAAAAGTACAAAATCATAAACAATTTTTTGGATCTCAAAATGTGCGAAAAAGTCCAGTTACTGCAATAATCGTATAACGTTTTCGATACTTCGTTCTTACGAGATAATTGAAATAATCGAATCGCTCGTAGCCCAGGCTGCCTGAGTGATCTTAAACGATCACGAAGGTTAAGCAACACAGGGCGCGTTCAGTGCATGGATGGGTCGCCGTCTATGCCTAACGCTAGTGGCATTTTTCCGAGCGGTTCCGTGCTTCGCAAGGCACGTTAAGCTGTTGGTGCCGGCTGCCGTCGATAGATGGCAGTCGTTAAGCCAAGTCAGAGGCCTTAGGGCGGCTTGACAACTTCTGACAGTAGACGAGCCACTAGTCTACAAGCCTCCACCAATCCGGACTTGGCCCCCGTGGTGGAGTATGGCCTATACCTTCCTCAGGGAAGAGACCCGTGCCCCTCGGTGGGGACATAATGGGTTGATGATGAAAAAATTGAAATATGTGACTTGACAGAAAATATTACGTCTACATTGTGACAATTAAGTGGAACTTTAGAAAATTGTAAAAACCGGCCAAGTGCCTGCCGGGCCCTACGCAGTGTAGGGTTGCGTAGACTGATATTAGGTAGGTATTTTACTTACATTCACTATCTACTTTAGAGAAATAACTACTTAAGTGAGTTGGTCGATAGTTAACGCTTTTCGTGGCCTACAATAATAAAGCCCCTTGTGTCTAACTATGATAAGACCACCGTAATTTTGCTCTAGGCTATTTAGGACAAGATAATCTGTCAAATCCGCGAAGAGCGTTAGTAGCCTAGTGTGTAGAACATCGGACTCGGAAGCGAGAGACCCAGGTTCGATCCCAAGTGCGGGCATGTACCTATGATTTGGTTTTCTAAGTTACGTACATTGTGAAGTTATCGTAGCAATACCACACGCTAACGGTGAAGGAAAACATCGTGAGGAAACCTGAGCGTCTGAGCTATTCACATACCTCAGAGCTTGAAATCGCCAATCCGCGGTGGGCACGCGTGGTGATTAAGCCCATACTCTCTCCTTGAGAGAAGGCCTGTGCCCTACAGTGGGACGCATATAGGCTGATTATGCTAATCTGTCAAATAGTACTAAAATGACTGGCTCATAAGCCGTACCACACATTATTATACAAACACAAGGCTTGGTTTCCCATCTGCTATGAATGGAAGATTCATATTTTTTTCCCTTCCAACCAAATATTTTTCTGGCAGATGTTCCAGCTATGATGATTAATCGACATCGCAACAAAGCAACTTCCTGTATCGACTTATACACGCTGATTTCTGGGTGGTTTAAAAGCCGCGGTTATGTAATTAGTATAGCGAAAAACAAGGCAACTATAATAATTAGATATAGTTTTTTTCATTGACTTCGTTTTTACGTTTTCTTATGAGGGTGTAGATACATAAAAACATTATTTTACGAGATAACTAAATATCGATAAACGCTTTATAAATTATAAGACGTTACGTGCAAGTTGTGATGTGAGCCCAATTTGTATGGCCCGTTTTTGTACCACATGACTATATTGATATTTCGACAGGTTACATTATGAAAAGTATTAATTGTAAACAAAATTTAACCACGTTTATTTATCTTTTCACGTGGATTAGAGCATTTTTATTGCAAGTTCTCCATTGAACAAAAAAATTCTTAATTCTTAAAATAAAGATGTTGTAAATGACAAACTTGGCAAGGGACCTGGCGTGAGGGTGAAGAGGCCTGTGCCCAACAGTGGGCTCTGTTTATGGGCTGACTAGATAGATAGAATTGACAAACTTCAATTGAAGTATTGGTGTAATTTAGTGATAAAACCCTGTTTACACTACGTGTGATTTTGCAACCGAAATTTAAAGGTTGATCTGATGAAAGTTGAAACAACCTGTTGTTAATGTAAGTTATAGTCAAAAACATGTTCAAAATCTAGATCAGTTTGGAGAAAAAACCGGCCAAGTGAGAGTCTCAGAAGTCCGGAGCGGAGGTTATATATGAATCTGATCGCTCTTTTCTGCAATACGAAGATGGTTTCAATGGGGCCAATCTTTATTAATCTAGGTACTTTTAATTTGCCTAAAAACTAGGGATTCATGGACATAAAATTAGATTTAGTGTGAAAAAATAAAGGTACCTACATTTTTTTTATTTATTCTAAATAACCCTTATGTTAATACCTAATAGGTTCTTTTTTGCACGGAGTAGGCTTAGTACCGTTTTGAAACCGCGTCGGAAATGATATCTATAAAGCTCGTCTTAGTTCAATCATCTTATTTATTCAAGCAATATCAACCACTGTTATCGAATGATTGACTCTGATTTTCAAAAACGTAGACAAAGGCCGATTGATATCAAATGTGTCACTTTTCTTTATGTTAGTAAACTGTTTCAAAATAAACAGTCGTGAGTTAATTCAAAAACAGATAAATGAATAATTTTCTTATGTCAACAGTTATTTTCGTTTTAATATCTACTGTGCTATGTCTGTCAATTTCTAGTCAAATTGTAAGCCAGTCACCAATACATAAACAGCCTTTATACGTCCCACTGTAGGGCACAGGCCCTGTCTCAGGGAGAGAATATATGGGCTTAATCCCCACGCGTGCCCACCGCGGATTGCCGATTTCAAGCGCTGACGTACGTAAATAGCTCAGACACTCAGGCAGGTTTCCTCACGATGTTTTCCTTCACAGTTAGCGAGTGGTATTGCTACTATCACTACACAAATGTACATAACTTAGAAAACAAAGTCATAGGTACATGCCCGCACTGGGAATCGAAACCTGGGTCTCTCGCTTCCGAGTCTAACGTTCTACCCACTAGGCTACCACCGCTCACCTCACCTCGCAATCACCAATATCAGGGGATAATTCAGCGCGATAATGAGAAACAGCTTCTCCATTACAGCTCTACATTTCAATATTAACTTGATTATTCCAATACACTATGTTAATACAATATGGACAAATCATCTAATAACCATATTGTACACGCATCACTCTACATCTATAGCTTAGATTGTATTCCTGTAACTGAATGTGCACGTTTCGTTTGGATCTGTGTCATCATCATTCAGCCACAAGAAGTCCACTGCTAGACATAGGCCTCCTCCACGGATTTCCAAAAAGACCGGTTGGAAGTGGCCTGCATCCAGCGCCTTCCTGCCACTTGGATGAGGTCATCTGTCCATCTTGTGGCTGGTCGTTCTACGCTGCGCTTGCCGATATGTGGTCTCCATTCGAGAACTTTTCGGAGCCATCGGCCATCAGTTCTGCGTGCTATGTGCCTATCTGTGTACTTTTACCTAAATAGGTTCAGTCGTTTAACTTTGCGCGAAATATTTTTTTTTTGTTAAAGCCATTATGATAATAATGATAATTTTCGGGGATAAATTAAGTAGGTATTTAGAAAATAAACTATAAATAGTAAGGTAAATAACGCGTTGAGTTTACTGTAAAAAATAAATTTGTAGTTCTACTAGCTGACTAGAAAACGTTGCTTTGCCATATTAATTAGCCTACGACCTATTCTCAGACCTACAAATATACACAAAAAAATCATAAAAATGCGTGAAGTTCTATAACAAATACTGTGACACGAGATTTTTATATAATTAACGACTTTAAACTGAAATTTTTCGAGTACAGGCCCAAAAATTCAACGTAAACCCAAATTTTTAGTTGAAGGGCCTAACCGCTTTAACATCTCAAGTGGCCGGGGTCGTAAGTCCACCAGGCAAAGGACCTTTATTTATAAGGATGAAAGTGGTCTACATAGACATACCACACAAAGACAGCGTGTGTCAAACGAAATTCCGCTCAAAAGTGTGGCGACACGCGCACATTAACGTAACATGCATGTACTTACCTAAGTGGATTGTACTGACGTTCGCAGCATGCACATTTTTCCACTAATACAATGCAATTCAACACTGACAACCGGCTCCGCTAAGCATGGGAGGCGCTTTTTACAAGAACAGTCAATGTCCAATTTTAACGAATTTCGGTTTTCGGTCTTTGGCAACACTGTTCAACAAGCTGCATTAGGCTCACTAATCAGTTTTTACAAAACCTTCCTATGTCCACGCTTATTCCATCGAAAAGTTTAGGCAATTTTACAAAAACCACCAAGGTTAGCTTGTAGGACAATCGTTTTCGCCAAAAAGCACCAAATTTACTCTGGGACAAAAGTTGTTGTTGTAAAAAGCGCCTATTTGCCCATCTGTTGTCTCACTTTGTTCGGACAGCGGTTCTACCTTATAATAATTCTATGGGTCTTCAAATCACGGCCTACTGTTGTAGAATATTCAAGTTCCTAGTTAGGATGGTTCAGCCCGGTCAATTGCGTGCGGCAACACGTCTCGCGACAGTCGCGACAGAATAGCTTATCACCTCGGTAATCCAGAACTAGGATTGCCTACAACGCGATAATACCAAATTACGTATGCTCTGTACGGTAAAATCATTCCCATGTTTGCAAGGCTTTGCATTCACGAGCTAATTTAGACTGGATACTTAATGCCAATATTAGCTTAGTCATATGAGGTAATAACGAGACAATCACATTGGAATTAAGGAGTAAGAACAATGCTTAAAGATAATCATAATATTATACATTTTCACACAACATAATCCCGCCACCCGCCTGCCAAGCGTGGCGATTATGGCAAAACCTCTCGTGGTTATGAAAACCACGAAGGAGGCCTATGTCCTGCAGTGGGCGTCAAATGGCTGATGATGATGATGATGATGACACAAAATAATCACTTGTCCAGGTCCCAAACTAGGATACCCTGTGCTACGATGAGCAGGCAAGGACATCACATACATTACCGAGACTGAGGTCATTTGTACAAATCATAGATGTTATGTGTGTATTTAGTAATTTTTTAAGTATTCGTCTCGTAAATAAAACAATACAACAAAAGTCGTAAACATAAACGTAAACGTTTAGCGTTACAAACTCATTGTTAACAGTATCAATTACTGGATACTCGTGTATTAAATAGTTCACACGTGTATGTTAGTACATAAAGCCTATATACATCCAATTGAAGGGCACGGAGAAAGAGTACGGGGTTTAATCAACACAGAGCTCGTCAAACCATCCTTTAAAGAGCTTTAGGTGATATTCTCACAAAACAGAACTAATGTGTCAAGCTAGACTCAAGAGCCTATGACTAGGGTGGGTATAATTACGCCCACTTAAGAAGTTAGTTTCGGACAGTGGTCCATTTACAAAGTGATTGACGGGGCCTAGTGGCGCGGAACTTGGCACAAACACGCAAGGAGCTCTCTTCCGTGCATAGTTTTGAAATCGTTAGCAAAGGGGGTACTTTTTATTTATTTACTTACGTTTATGAAAAGTATATACATTATATCGTTACTAGCTAACAGCGTATATGAGTTATGTTGAACTAAATGTATAACTAGGTGTATATTACACCTGGTTGTGCAATAAAGTGTTCTCTATATATCTATATAACTGATTATAAATGGTGTACATACAATAAAGAATATTATATCTATAACACAATATGCATAACAAAAGTAGTTAAGTACCTACGGCGGTGTTGTTTTCGCCATGATAAAATGCATTATTAATGATTTAAAATTAAGGTACCACAGCTTTGTAAATATTCGTGAATCCCAATTCAAAGATCCTTCATCATCATCATCATCAGCCATTTGTCGCCCACTGCAAGACATAGGCCTCCTTCGTGGTTTTCATAACCATGAGGGGTTTTGCCATAATCACCACGCTTGGCAGGCGGGTTGGCGATCGCAGTATTCGGTTGGAATCTCAGGCAGACGCTGCTGCCCGTCTCCTGGTAATTGATTTCCTTAGTCGCCTTCTACGACATCCACGGAAGGAAATGGAGTGACCTTAAAGATCAAGAGCCAAAGATCCTTAACGATGAAAAATTTTTAAAAGCTCTCTTTCGAGATGCGTAAACTAGTAAAAATACAATGGACTTGGCTGGCGCCGACCATACCATAGATACTCGACCTACAGTTTTTATCAAGTTTTTTCCCTTTTTGTCCCGATTTTGTTTGTTTATGCTTTAGTAAAGTAATATTAGGTAACAAAGATTGTTTTATATACACCACATTTTTTCTTTCAAAACTATCGCCATATGATTCTAAATTGACAAAAGTAAACATCGGGCGAATGAAGGTAGAAGAACCGGTAAGAGACATCCCAGGCAGACATACTTCAACCAAACAAGGAATATGTTTGCAAAGGGCAAGAGAAAAAGTACCTGAAATCTGTCTCTGTCCCGTTTGTCCAAGACTGGACCATCAGATGCTGAATTAGACGGAACATTATTCATTTATTTTAGACAATGTGTCAAAAACATACGATTAACAAAATATTTAGACTAAGTTAGTTAAATCGAATTCTTTCCAGCTGCGATAATGTTATTTCCATGTTAGTTTCAATCAGACCATTCGAATTTCCAGGACGATAATACCTTATACCTTTACACCGTGACACGCGGAACAGAATTCAGCCTGTACCGACTAGCGAAGCATAGAGAGAGTCATTCATTTGAGCATTGATTGATGTCAGAATAATGTTGTTAGCCGATATGTGTTTTAATCACCTACGCTGATCTACTGACATTGTTATTCACATTACATTATATTATACAAACTTGCCCCTGTGTACTGTGGGATAGGCAGCGATCAGGGTTTGCCACTTGCTACGATCCTGACAAAGTTCTTTTGCTTCATCAATATTCATTAGGTAGTCGTTTCATGCGCGCACGCCAGTTTTGGGGATTAAGTTTTTAGTATCTACAAATTATCAAATTTTAACAAAAAAAAAAAAAACAATTAAACAAATAGTAATATCTTGAAGCAGGAAAGTTGGATTAATGCAGTAGAAATGAGGTCCTTGAGAAGTATGTCTGGTTTTACTTTGAATGACAGGATACGCAATAATTTGTTTAGAGAACGTTGTGGACTGAAAGAGGATGTAGAATGTTGCGTTGGTTTGGACATGTGAAGAGGATGAACCAAAAAAGACTAACGAAACAAATATGTCAAGCGAATGTGGGTGGAAGGGCCGGTAAGGGACGTCCCAGGCGGACATACTTCGACCAAATAGGGGATGCATTAGCAAATGGCAAGATAAAAAGTACCCGAAACCGGCGTGCGTGCATGCAACGACTAATGAATATTGAGGAAGTGCAAGTGATCTGTCAGGATCGTGGCAAGTGGCAGTCCCTGGTCTCTGCCTACCCCTCTGGGATACAGGCGTGAGTTTATGTATGTGTATGAATGTAATGTCTTGTAATTGCTTGACTAAGAAGCTTAAATTATTTACACCTCCAAACGACCGTGGGTTTTGTTTGACAGTCTAATCTGTGTTCTGATATGAACTTATCCACGATATGAACTTATCGGAAACGTTTACGCGACTTAAGGGCATGAAGGGTTTATATTGTTACTATTAATACAATTATTTCAGAAAAATCCATAATACCTAGTATTAGTAATAGTAAGACTTAGTGTATATTAGTAACTAAACCTATATTGGAACTAAAGTGAAAAGTTTACTTTTTAAGTCATACTTTTGTTAAGACCTGTCTTAGGACCGCCATACGTCTAACTGAGCTGTTTTAGTGGTACAGTTTTTTTTTATAAATACCTGAGACTGTTAGGATTTAATATTAATTTCAATTTCACAGACGGAAGTATGCACAACAAAGTAACATGATAACAGTTCCTTTTTTCCTTTTGAGGAACCCTAAAAATAACCCAACAACTTGCAATACTAAGAAACAAAACTGGTTAAGATTGCATACTTATAATATAATGATCTTATTTACTTAAGGGACCTCCATGTCCATTTTTGTATTCCGTGTGGCGCCGGATTAAGAATAGTGTCAAACCATTTCCTTCCGTGGATGTAGTAGAAGGCGACTGAGGAAATCAATTACCAGAAGACGGGCAGCAGCGTCTTCCTGAGATTCCAACCGCATACTGTGATCGCCAACCCGCCTGCCAAGTGTGGCGATTATGGCAAAACCCCGCATGGTTATGAAAACCACGAAGGAGGCCTATGTCCTGCAGTGGGCGTCAAATGGCTGATGATGATGATGATGATGATGATACCTTTTACTTTTTCCTGTTTGACTGTTTGTGTCCTAAATAAAATAAACAAAAACATTGGGAAAATGTATAGTTTACGAACATTCACAGCGGTTCAATAGGAAAAATATTCAGTGACACGAAGAATACTCTATTGGCAACCCGCCACGCCCATCGAACATCTCCAGACCATCGGACGGATATTTTACATCTGTTTATACCATCGGCAGTTCAAATGGCGTGTTACGGCACTTTATACAGCCCGTTAGGACCACTAACGGCATGTAGTGGCGCGTTACTACCTCTATGGGGCGATATAGATAGACGCGCTGTATTAGCATACGTATGATCTGGTGCTGGATTTACATTGCTGCACTGCGAGTCTCCCCCTGTGGCACCGAATCAAGAATAGCGTCACTCCATTTCGTTCCGTGGATGTCGTAGAAGGCGAATAAGGATATCAATTACTAGGAGACTGGTGGGCGCGTTTTCCCGAGATTCCAACCGCATACTGCGATCGCCAACCCGCCTGCCAAGTGTGGCGATTACGGCAAAACCCCTCATGGTTATGAAAACCACGAAGAAGGCCTATGTCCTGCAGTGGGCGTCAAATGGCTGACGATGACTGCGAGTGGAGCTGTGGTTGGGCTGGCTGGTGGTGTGTCTACGGGGTGTCTAACTTTGTTCTATCTTGTTGCATGGTTCATGTGCGTAATACATTTGTCAGTTTATTCATTCCACCATTAGTTCTAAATACTTGATCCGATTTAGAAGCGTGTGGTCTTGTTAGCATTTGCCACGTAAACTGCCGTTAATGTTTTTTTTATTGCAATAATGTTATGTGCAAATGGTCTCAAAATGGGTATTTGCCGTATTTGTCTTGCGTCCCGCATTCCCATGAATTCCTTTAAATATTGAATTACAAGGAGTAAGCAAGTGCATGTTTGAACGGTGTTAGCTGACCAGTATAACGCCGGCTTCTCATTCGAGAGGTCGTGGGCTTGAATCCCGGCATGTACCAATGACTTTTTTGTCTAAGTTACGTACATTTGTGAAGTTATAGTAGCAATACCACTCGCTAACCGTCAAGGAAAACATCGTGAGGAAACCTGAGTGTCTGCCTGTGCACTCCAGTGAGACGTATATAGGCTAAGTACATGAAAAATTCAACTGCATGTGTGTAAACGGGGAATAACGATCGGATGGCAAGATATCTAGCCTTTGAATTGTCGCAGAGAAGTTGGAAGTTAAAGATACATAGAGGTTACGAGTGTTTTATCAGACAAGCATCTTATATTACGCGCACAAAATCCTGAACGACGACAATCGTATAACTGTCAAATTTTTATGGAATTTTGGTGCAAATAATTAGAACTCAGTTTTGGATTTTGCACCAGGATTTGGTGTAAATAATTAAAACCCAGAGCTGCTTATCGTCTTAGATCTTAATTACCGAATACAGAGTATGTATTAGGTTATTAAGACACTAAGCAGCACACGCTTAAAGTCGTGACAGTGCCCAAAATATATAAAGATAGATCAACTGTCCACCTTATGATTTTATGTATCCTTATGATTTTACTATCAATTCCTACATAATTGAGATAGTAACCGTCGGGACTCCATTATGATTTTATGCGAGTAATCTGTACGTGCATGCCTGATAACTTCGTTTTTATAGCAGTTTTAATATGTCCGTCTACAAAAAAATCAATCATTTGTCATCAATAAGTACGCAGATAAAACAATTTAAATCATAGGCAGTATGAGTCAAATCTGGGTCCTTATTATAAAAAAAATCGATATTATTGGAAGTAGTGAGATGGTCGCTTCTCCGTCTATTAAATATGAAACTATTAAAAAAAAATAACCGTATTTGTCGCTAAATTTGAGTGCATTCGCTTGTCAGTGTATTAAATATAAAACTGTTTAAGAAACGAACCGTATTTGTCGCTACATTCGAGTGAATTGTCGGGCTCCAGCGCGACGTTGACGACCCTTCGGAACATATCGCTGCTTCATAATAAGGGCCCAGGCTTCTAAGAGCGGTAACTTCAGCAACAGCCAAAATTTTATTTTCGCATTGTACCTGAGGTTTCTTTCAGCCTAGATCTATGGTTCAAGTGAGCTGTCTAATATCACAAAGAAGAAAAAGATTTACGGACCCCCAGGGGGAGAGATGACATTATAAGACACTAAATCACCGCGGAGTGCCGTATCTGCGGCGATATTTCACTTCTAAATCCATTGAAATATTACTGTCTGTATAAATTATAACACCCTCGATGATAATCAATGTCTCAGAGGTCTGTTTTGCATTTTGACAAGTCAAGTGCTTCAGTAATATGAGCTACGATCTTATCTACAAGACAATTACAAAAGTTCAGTAATGCTTGCTGGATGAGAACGTGTCTTGCATTTAGCACGCTCTTGTATACTTATATCCAGCATATGCTGAGTCAGAGCCCCTTTGCTTTTACCACACCCACAAAATGCTCTCTCGTATTGTCTATTGATTTGTGTTTGCTTATTTCTGTTACTCTTTTTGTGTGCTTACTTGCTGTACGATTTTGCTTTGTAATTTTCTTTATTTGTTCTGTATCTATGTGTGTGTGGAAATGCAAATAAATGGTTTTATCTATCTATCTTTCTATCTTATATCAAAGAATGGTACAATAAAGTACCTTAATTTTTTATTGGTAGTCCGAAAGAAGTTGTAAATTGTAAGTATGCGTGATGCTGATGATTCACGGAGCAGATGGTTGACTTTGGTGCAATTTCGTATCGTCGCACTAGCAATGGTCAGTTGTTTAAAAAAAAACGAAAGTTTGCTTGCATCTCAGAATGGGATAAAAATATACATTTTTTGCAAGTTCTCCATTACATTATAAGTAGCTTTACAACTAAAATGTAAGCCCTACATACGTGCACCTTAATCCTACAAACATTTAAAGGACCTGCTGTTAATTACACCTAGGCTGACTTGCGCAACTTCTTAAATGTCACTTAAGTCGCCATTTAAATTGCCTTTTGTATGAAAAAAAATACTTAAATGCTACTTTAGCCCCCCTAAGAAAGTGGGTCAAGTTAGCCTTATTTTATTTTATCCTTCGTCATTACATTCTATTTACCAAGCAATATGATCCCAGTTGCAGCCTTAACACAACATTAGATTTAAAGGAGCGGAATCCTCAGACAGCCAAAGAAGTTGAGTTCGGCATAAGTGGATATCTGCTGAATTAAAGATAGCGCACGTCTCTCGCGGGCGGTGGACTCAATCGCCCCAAAGCTTTGCACCTTTCAATTGTGGAGGTTCAATTTATTGCAGCGAAAATACTTAGTTTATTTAAACTTTGTCCGTGAGACAGTGAGCTCAAGATAGAGTAATGAGTCAATGGAGGGGCTTTTGCTAAGAAATGAGCAAAATCTTAGTCCAATTAAAGTAAATAATGTTGACATTAGATTTAAATTCCGTGTGGCGCCGGATTAAGAATAGCGTCACTCCATTTCCTTCCGTAGACGTCGTAGAAGGTGACTAAGGAAAAAAAATACCCGGAGACGGGCAGCAGCAGTTATGAAAATCATGAGGGGTTTTGCCATAATCGGCACGCTTGGCAGGCGGGTAGGCGATCGCAGTATGCGGTTCAAATCACAGGAAGACGCTGCTGCCCGTCTCCGGCTATGAGGCGTATGTCCTGCAGTGGGCGTCAATTGGCTGATGATGATGATGAATGTTGACTTGCAAGTTTCAGTCTTGTCTTCGGTCATGTATCTTACATTTGGCCCGAAATTTCAGAATAGACAGTTCACAGACGCAGTAAAAGTAATTCATCTAGGTGAATCAGATACCTTAAGTAAGTTAGGTGGAAAAATCCTACTTTAGAATCCAAATAATTGAAATTTGGAATACTCAATTAAATTTGTATGGAATCAGGCATCACTTAAAATTAAATTTGTTAACAATGTTTTATTGATAACAATGAAATTGGAAATAGTTAGGACCAACTCGAAGGTGCAAATGAGAATTTTAACCCAAATAGAAGAGAGGAGAGGCGATTCTGGAATCCATCCCGTTCACGTTGAAACTGAGATATTTGGAGTGTTCAACCGAACCTCCTTCGACGCCATTCAATGCATAATTAGCCTTTAAAGTATTTTGCTGTACTAGTAGTTTATATTTAGCAAGATAAAAAATAATAAAAATACTCGTACGATGTGATGTACGCCTTGGAATGAAAAGATATTAAATACAAAGTTATGCATTAAAAAGACATTAAAAACGGGTGGGCACGCGTGGTAATAAAGCCCATACTCTCTCTTTCTCTCTGAGAGAAGGCCTGTGCCCTAAAGTAGGACGTATATAGGCTGCTTATGTTATGTGTAAGAACGGGTGTTCAAAAATAAAAATAAAAAAAAAAAAAAAAACTATTCAATCCTAATAATGACAATTCCATTTTTTTTATTTGGTCTACATGATTCGTCCTAAAAGCACCAATGTTCGTTTCAAGTTCGTTAATTTCAACAACTTCAATTGTGATTGCTTGGCGGTAAAGGGATCAACAATAATTCGTAACCATGATTTTGCTGTATTCGGGCGGCACAACACCGGGAAGCTTGGCCTATCTCCTGTAGTGGGCGTCAAATGGCTAATGGTGATGATTATTTATTACTTTACTCTTTTTATTGTCACTTTAGTCGTTATTTGACACCTCAGTTGTGAAAATTTGTCAAACCGTTTCGCCTCTGCGTGGATGTAAAAGAACATACGTATGAGCAAAAAATACGACCTTCCTTCGATTTTGGAGTTTGTAAAAATAAATAAAACCCTATAGGCTAACAGTTAATTGAATTTTATTTGAGTTCGATGGACTTTTTGGTTACCTGATCTCTTGTTGAAATTTCACCTTTTGTACACTGTCCGTGTGCAATAAATAATTAATAATAATAACAATAACCGTAGCTCTACCATTACATAAAAAACATGGTCTTATAAAAACGGTTTCATTAAAACGCAAAGAGCAGTTTAAATAATCTGTAGATACGTCTTTCTCTATACCATATACTAATTAAACTAACTCTGAGAAGTGTTTTAAGGAATCGTCTTAGTTTTAGTATCATGTTAAGTCTGATCAAATTAAACGTCAAACTAATCTGCCTAACAAAGTGGATAACTTATTGAGCAAACGAAAAGCCAATTTCAGGCCGTCTTTCAATTAACTCCGAGTGATATTGAAACTAAAGTTAAGAGCCAATGAAGACATTTTTCAGTGTCACCTTTGAGGGGTTAGGACAAGCCGTCTCTAGGGTTCGTTCATCAATCACTATTAAGCCAAAGCTAGCTTTTGCTCTTGGCTCCGCCTGCACTGAGAGGTGATTGAAGCGGCTTGTGATTGTTGTGTTTTATTTAAGTTTTAAGCCTTTTATGTGTGTTTTTAGAACTACATCACGGCTTATATAAAATCACGCCGCTAACCCGGAACTGTAGGCAAAGACCACGGTTTTCCATTTGACGTGATCCTAAAAACCTCTTCTGTTCATAAGGAAGCCTGCCTCTGGACATTCGTCAGGCTTCAACCCTGGAGATTTTCAAAAAGAAAGTTTTTAACCACTTCCTTGATCTGCAGATCACCAGTTACTTTATTTTATTACTTATTGGTATGTAAGTTATCGTGTTAAGTAATTATCTTCAATATGTATGTACGTATTTTTGTTATTATTTATTTATTTATTTTTGTTTATGTACTATCATTTATGTAGGTTTATAATAATTTCTATTGCATAATCTAAACAACATAATTCACAGTAATAGTGATAACTATTTTTACAAGCTTTGTCAGGATCGTGGCGAGTGGCAAACCTTTGTATCTGCCCACCTCTCCGGGACATAGGCGTGAGTTTATGTATGTATCTATTAAGTAATTAAATTCTATGAAAATAAACAAAGTCATAGGTACATGCCCGCATTGGGATTCGAACCTGGGTGTGTCACTTCCGACTCCATTGTTCTGCCCACTGGGCTACCACCGTTAAATACTATGCAAACTCACCCGTACTGGAAATACGCCTTAAGGGGGATTAATTGATTTTAAATTTCTCAAATCACTTTTGTAAAATAAAATTTTGAAGTACCTACTGTTGACAATGTCATTTTGAAGTATTATTACCATTGGAAGTGAACCACTCGAATAAAGTGGCCAGATAGTACGAATGGGTTTGTTTACCTACCCATAGACAAAGTAACTACCTACCTAAACATATTTTAGGCATAATGCGATGTGGGCTATGTAAGAGGTTTATAGCGAAGTTGTTCTTAAGCTAAGCAGTCCTATAGGAACTCAGGCAAACCGATAATGAGGCCGAAAGATAGCTAAAAATGGCACAACGAGAGTTGGCTGTACTGAGTAATAGGTGTACACCGCGAAAAGGTCTTTTTCCTTGATAGCGCTAGTGTTACTTCCTAGACCCCCTTAAGTATAAAATACAAGACACTGACACAAAAGCAAGTTACGTGCACAAATCAGCCGAGGAATTAAGGCAATCATCAGCTACACTTCAAACATATTTTTCTCCCCAATATTTTTCACCGGAGAGGCGCCTGAATTAAAGATAGCTCACGGGAACGTGTCGCGGGAACGCATACATCATTCGGCGCCCGGACGCGTGTTACCTTAGCCGTGTTTATTTCGGGTTCCTGGAGTGCAGATTGAAATGATATTTGCATAAATGAAAAACAAAATCAGTTCGTTATTCTTTTATTGGTACACAGAAATAATAAAAATCTCCTTATTTTCCTGAAAAGAAAGGTCTTACTCGACTTTTATTATGGAGGAAACTTTTAATGGCGAAAAATATATCATAATTGGTCTTGGTCTGGTATAGATATATTGTTCTGATATAATTTTAGCTGTTATGGTTGTTCACATCTCTAAAAATACATATTTATTATGACAATATATGATATTTATTTTGTGAGTTAGGAATTGTCGCAATAGCAAGCAGAGCCTCCATTTTTCGAAAAAATAAGGGGATCTTATATACCCAATGTAACTTAATTTCATTACTTAATATTTACTATTGGTCATTGTTCGATGTAATTTTATTTCGCCCGGGATTCCGAGGAAATCATGAAAAACCTACTGATATAATTAAAATAATTAATTAGTTAAATAATTAACTTCTATAGGCAATTTCGTAACCCATGTGCTACAAAATAACCTAATTTTGTGAAATCGACGACTATCTAATGTACGCCTTGGCTTGAAGGACTAATCAAATCATACCTTTTATTCAATGTAATGTAGAAACTGTAATGAACGTTTCAAATTAAAAACAGGTATATTTCAAGCAAGATTTAGATTGTTTAGGAGAAAAAATTAACAAAATAACTAACGTACATAGTTGGGCTTTTTAAATTTGACCTGAATAACCATGAGGTCATCACATCACATGATATTTAACAAAAATATGCTGCACTGCTTAGTGCGAAAGTCCTTTCTGCTGTAACCTTAACATCCTGAGTTCTATATCCCGATCGTCTATGTGTCAAATTCCGTACTAATTGCTATGCTAAACGTCAGGATTCCAATAGGATTTAGTGCGCATAATTAGGCCTTATATGACTATTTTCTTAGCAGGGCGGTATAGAAATACGCGCCCGCAAATGTGGCCCGCGTGATGACTAGTTGCGACGAACGGTTGCCGCCTCTAGGTGAATTTATGTGGCAGGTGTTTTTCGGCGGTTTTTCTAACGCCCGTAATTGGAGTTCCGAAGAAACGTAACGAAGAGACATGGACTTTACTTTAGAAGTGGATTGTACTAGGAAAACGGTAATACTAGGTAAAGCCGTTATCGCTAGGAAGTAAACGTCCTTAATATCGGCTATTAATTACGAAGCGTTTTTTATTCTGTAACGCTGGTCATCATTCTACATAACATCACTGCAGATAAACCGAACTACCTGTAAGAAAGAACGTTGTAATTATCGGGAACGGAGTCGCGTGAGATAATATTACATAAATATTACTGACATTCCTCCATTCTTAAAACTATAATAATTACTTATTACTTATTATTACTAAATTCTAAGGACATTTTTTTGTTACTTTTCCAACACCGGTAAACACAAAAAACTGTTAATAATATCACAAAATGCATAGAATGCACTTAATTACGAGTATTTTGATAACAGGTATTATAGGTACTAGCGTACTGATCATGGTCACTTATAGGTTCTGTTATTATTTTATAAGAAACATAACATAAACTCACGCCTGTATCCCAGTGGGGGAGGGCAGAAACTAGGGTTTTCCACTTGCCATGATCCTGACAGTCCTCTCGCTTCATTCATTCAGTAAAAATGATGTTTTCACAATTTTTATTATTTTATACAATTTTAGAATAATCTATTAAAATAAGCCTAATCTCTACTTTAGTTTCGTTCAGTTTGCTCGGCTATTTTGGGAGAGCAAAAATGAGAGATTGGGGTAAATATTTACAAAGCCACTCGATGCAACATACATACAGCTAGATCACAGTTCAACGCGGGCTGGCGAATTTCACAATTTTCATTATTTCTACGGCAACGCAATATTGATCAACTCCAATGGGACAAGTATTTAAAAAAAAAACCCCTGTTTAGTAACAAAACAGGCTTCATTTAAAAATACTGCAAGCCTTAAACATACCACTTACTCTCAGTAAGTTGTATGTTTCATAGAATAAAAACCCGTTAGCCTACTGTTAAGGCTGTTCTTATGTGGAGTGTGCCGTCTCGCTCGCACAATGGAACATTTTAGTCATTGCAATAAAATAAAATGAGTACAATTTTTATGAATGTGGTCTGAGGGTTTGATGCATAATTAAATTGCGGATATTCAAAGCATATTTTCCTTAACCTGTACTAAGTTTTTGATTGAGAAAATTTGATTCCAAAATTAATAATTTTGGAAGCTACTTTTTTTTATTAAAAACGATGTATAGGAAAACGATAATATATTTAAAATGTCTGTAATTTAACTATACCCTCAGACTAGAATAAATTCATCAAAAGTTAAATCATTTTATTACAATAATTAAAAATTTTAAATTTTGCGAGCGAGAAAGCACGATTCACGTAAGAACAGACCTAAAAGCTGTCAGTTGGCCAAACTGCATAAAAAAACCCGATTATAGCTGTTACCAGTAGATTAATAGGTTGTTAGTGTGCGAGAAACTGGGGGTAAGCATTTCTCATTCGCTTAAATTTTCATTCTAGGACATCCGTTCACATTTTTTTGAATTTAATATTTATGTAATGTTTGCTATTAGAATTTAATATGTAATATTTGCTAGTATGTATTTACTTTAAGAACAATATCATACAACGTAGTATCGCGCATATTTTAAACTGATGTAAACTGTGAAGAGGGGTCCTAGTGGGTAGAACATTGGGCTTGGAAGCGAGAGACCCAGGTTAGATTCCCAGTGCGGGCATGTACAGATTACTTTGTTTTCTAAGCTATGTACATTTGTGAAGTTATAGTAGCAATACCACTCGCTAACTGAGGAAACCTGAGTGTTTGAGCTATTCACATACCTCAGAGGGCACGAGTGGTGATTAAGCCCATACTCTCTTCCTGAGGGAAGGCCTGTGCCCTACAGTGGGACATATTTAGGGTTCTTATGTAATATCTAAAGAATAAAGAATATTCTTATCTTATCTTATGTAAACTGTAATAATTCAAAAAAACAAAAAAAAAAATGTAAAAAATCTGACACTTATTTTTGTCTTGAATATTTCTAATATAAACCTGTGTTGCGTTCAGTACTGTCATAGGTAAATCAGTTTAAATATTTAACCTTTTAAACTCTAATTGTAAAGACGATTATCAGTCAACAGTTAATTTATCGGTAATTCATACGTTTAATAACTTGCGAAATTAAATTTACCTTTAGCAGGGGATTTGCTGAACGTGCCTGCAAATGCCATCAAAAAGAAGTTTTGTAATTAAAAACTTCGTTCCGCAGTGACAATAGCTGTTATTCATAATGCTTACTAATATTACAAATGTGAAAGTTTGTGAAAATGTTTGTTACTCAATCACGCAAAAACGGCTGAACGGATTTACACGAAACTTGGCGCACACACAGACAAACACCTAAATTGAGACATAGCATACTTCATATCCCGGTAATCCGTTCCCGTGGGATATTATTTATTTTAAGTTTAAAATAGATAGCGTTGTGCGAGCGAAAGTTGTGTTTTAAAAATAGATGGCGTTGTGCAAGAATCGTATAAACGGATTCTGTGGCAGTACGAAGTTCGCCGGGACAGCTAGTTGTAAATAAAGTGAGGGCATATGGTCTCAGACCATGGATAGCTGAAGCTCTTGAAAACTAAACCGCTCAATAAGGAGAAGTTGTCGATCAAGATCACCCAGCCTTAACGCAAGGGAGTAAAGTGAAAGCATGTAACAATAAATGCGCTGCTGACTTTACAAAAAATACCTACTTTCAAGAAGTGGCTTTGAGATATTTATTACTCGGGTTAAAAGACAAAATGAGAATAATTTCCCTTTATTGAATCAGCAGTAACAAAGGAATATCAAAGAAAATTTTCGACTAAAACTCGGATTGTGTAAACAAATAAAATTATTAGTTTGAATTGCTATCAAAGGGCTGATTTAGGTTTACTCAACAAGCGCTTTAAAGGCCTGTACTTTGAACGCCACGTCAATCTTAAAATTGCTGTTGTTATGTAAATAAGGGCCGTTACTGGCCAACCCTCTTCTCAATATCAAGTTCATATCTAGCATAAAAATCATACGAAAAATTTGAATTTATGAACTTTCGCTTCCGCCAGTTCCGCGTAAATTTGTACATGTTACATTAAATAATTTCTATGAATGAAATATGAAAAATTGTAAGTTCTACTTACGTGATTCGTTTTTTGTATATTATATTTCTAGATAGTATGATTTCAATGTCAACCATTTTATGTATTGAAAACTTTGTACTTTAGAGATTGAGTGAATCTTTGGCTACGCGTTTTTTCTAAAATAGGTTTCTCCCTAATGTAGTATTCTATCTGTATGGGAATATTTTTTTTTTCTAATTATTGATCAAATTCAGCAATATTAATAAGTTGTTTGAGGTTACACGCTGGCTTTATATATGGCCCCTTGAACACAAACCTTTTATCTCTCAGAGAAGGTTCGTGCCCTTCTGTGGAACGTTAATCTTTGCTTATAGCTATATTTTTTATAGATAGACAGGTACAATATCAGGTACAATATATAGAATAACCAAGATAGAGGTCGTGGGTTCGATTCCCAATGGGGGCCGCCGTACATTTGTACAAATAGCCTCAGTCTGGGTGTACTTCCATGTTTATGATGTCCTTGCCTGGCTACCATAGCACAGGGTATCCTAGTTTGGGACCAGGTCTAGTGATTGTATTGTGTGGAAGTTATTATTATTATTATTAATATTATCAGAATTTTAATTTCACTCTGAACAGACAACAACGGGAAAATAATAAAATAAAACGGCTTGAAATGTTTTAAAGTTACTGGCTACTTCGTTGTTTTACTGCCATTTTGTCCACGTTTACTAGAAAATTTATATTATTATCGTTAAATTAAAAGAGCCACAATTTGTATCGAGAAGACGAACCATTCTTTTTGTAAACGTTTTACAACAAAGTTTTTTAATGTTTATTTTTAACGTCGCCTTGCGTGCAACGTCATTTAGTTGCACGCAAAGTGAGTCAGGAGTCTCGTATTTTGTAGTTAACACTTCTACCGTGTGAGGTGCGCATTTTTACTCAATATTCGCATTAATGTCTAAGGCATAGGAGTTAAAACAGGGGAGAACATATCGTCGCCTATCAGTTTAAAAAGCCATTAGTATAATATCCATCGCATGACTCCATGACTCATACCCATGTACCTATTTGACTTCGGTCAACCCTTTTCGACGCCCCTTGCAGACCCCAACTTTAAAACTGCACTCAATTAGTCACTAACTCGGGTTTAATTTCTTTTTAAATGACTGGGAAAGCTACATAGGATTCGGTTTTTCGTGCTGATGTGTATAAATGTAAGTATTTATATGTTTATTTATACCTGCGCAGACTGTGTGAATATAGTCTGCGTGTACTGCCTTTCCATTTAAGTACTATCGGGCCTATCGCTAAGTAGCTTAAATTGTACTCAGCTTAGTGAATATTATCCCTCCGGCCGTTTTCGTAACTGTGGTTTGCAACCAGTTGCGAATTAATAATTTTTATTCTTTGTTCGCAACCAGTTACGAATCAAGGGAACTTTTTTCTTAACCGCAACTTCGTTGCGAACAAAGAATAAAAACTTCCCAAACTTACATACTTGCGATGGGAGAAAAGCGTTTCTTAATTCGCAACTATAGGTAACTACCTAAGATATTGAACAAAAAAATATGCAATTAAGACAAAAAATCGTAATATTTTACGTATTTTACTTAAGAAAAACATAAAAAGTACACTCTGAAGAAACAAATAAAAGAAATGAAAAGAAAACTTTAATTTGAAATTTTATTTTTCTAATGAAGGCAAAGAAGAGTGGAAAGGCCCTACGAAGAATTAAAATATTTTAGTTTCTTTAATTTTCTAGGTACGGAAGAAAAATACTTTGTTTTATTTGTTTCTTGTTGTTGACTTCTTATGTTTTTCTTAAAATACGTGGATTGACATTGCGATTTTTTGTTTTAATTGTATATTATTTTTAGTTATTATCTTAGCTACCTATGGTTGCGAATTAAGAAACGCTCTTCTTTCATCACAACTATACAAGTTTGGGAAGTTCCCATTTGTTGTTAGGAACGAAGTTGCGGTTGAGAAAAAAGTTCCCTTGTTTTGCAACTGGTTGCGAACAAAGAATAGAAATTCTTCATTCGCAACTGATTGCGAACCAAAGTTACGAAAACGGCCGATGGGGTATCGTTCAGTTCCTACAGTAATTAATCCAGGAGCTCAGTCAACACCCTTCTTAGCACAACCCCTCACTCTGCGGTGGGAGAGCGCAAAGGTAGAAAGCTGACTTTACATTCGAGCGGCTGTGGATTCAAACCTCCGTATGTACCAGTTACGTAAATTTGTAAAATAACACCCGCTAACTGTGAAGGAAAACATCGTGAGCAAACATGAGCATCAGAGTGCCAGAGTGTCTGAGATGCTCACAAACCTCGTCAATCCTAATTTTTCCCTAAAAGCACGCTTGTGCTCGCGACGGAAAAAATCGGGAGGAAGCCCGAGTTTCTGAGGTATTCACAAACTTTAGCGCTTAAAATCACAAAAAAACGGTGGGCACGCATGATCACTAAGCCCATACTCTCTCTCTGAGAAAAGGCCTGTGCCCTACGACGTATGTAAGCTCCTCATACAACTTCCGACAGTAATTAATTCAGTCAACCCCCTTCAAATATATAAAATGAATGCTCCACATTACTGGAATTGTTATCGCGCTGCGAATATCTCTCGTTAGTGTGTTTATTGCTAATTAATTCTGCATGGCGAGGGAATGACAGAAACCATCTACGCTTATTTAATGACCCCGTCGCGAGTGGGGGAAGTGGGAGGCGCGCGTGTGGACACGTCACTTGCACCGCGGTTGTAACGCTGTTTGTTTGGCTTTTCTGTGAAAAGATAATCGAACAGTATAAATGCCAAACAAACTGTGTTTCGCTCGCTCGTAGCCCCGGCTGCCTGAGTGATCTTAAACGATCACGAAGGTTAAGCAACACTGGGCGCGTTCAGTGCATGGATGGGTCGCCGTCTATGCCTAACGCTAGTGGCATTTTTCCGAGCGGTTCCGTGCTTCGCAAGGCACGTTAAGCTGTTGGTGCCGGCTGCCGTCGATAGATGGCAGTCGTTAAGCCAAGTCAGAGGCCTTAGGGCGGCTTGACAACTTCTGACAGTAGACGAGCCACTAGTCTACAAGCCTCCACCAATCCGGACTTGGCCCCCGTGGTGGAGTATGGCCTATACCTTCCTCAGGGAAGAGACCCGTGCCCCTCGGTGGGGACATAATGGGTTGATGATGATGAAACTGTGTTTCAGTGAATAAAGTGCCAAGTACAAAAAAACAAAAAGATTTTATAATTAAAATGGGTATGGTGAGATCCAATGTATGCAAATTTACAAAAGTTTTCATTTTGTTACCGATTGTATTGAAATAAAATAAAAGTAACACAGTTGCGATGGCAGGCATCGTGCACAAACAAACTTATACAGTCTGTTCATCCTTACTTGTCCAATTTAGTAAACAATATTCTAACCTCAAAATTGACATTTGATGCCGAAACTAGATATTTTCTTGCAAGTTCGTGCACTTTGTTTATAAACATAGCAGCGTGTTATCCAAAATGGTGTCTCAGGTTACTTCATTTATGGGAATATGGCAGTTTTCGACTAAAAAGTCATACTTTGCGGGTAGAATCTTGTTTACTAAATTGGACAAGTAAGGATGAATAGACTATAATTATGCCACATTCAATCGAAGTCAGTTCAGCTGTTGAGTGGCAAATAACCTAACACGTGAAAATTCATGTTCAACATTAGCGCTACTTCGACTTAATTAATAATTTCCAGTTAGTTAAATAGTCTAAAAAATCTTTATTTATATTAAAGTTAAAATTACTTACATTAGTCAATTACTAGTTATTACAATTTTTAAAAACATAAATTAATAATTATAAGTAAAAAAAAAAATAAAAAAAATAATAATACATCCACAATTGTTTCGTCCAAAGTAATAAATCAAGATGACGAATGAATTAACTGTCAAACAAACCGCCCCGAGACATACTCGAGCCAAAGGTTCCCATAACGCCGGCAGCGTTACCCCGCTGCACAGCGAGAGAGATCCTCTGCATCAAGTATGCCCCAGAGCGGTAGTCCATGCCGCGGTTAAATAGTTTGTAAACTAGCTATTGCACAATGTCATACGAGGCTGTTGAAGTTGCCCGGGTCAACCTGCCAGTCTCTGTGAGAGTTCAAGGCAGTAGTGCAACCATATTAAAATTTAATGTCGAATTTAGTGTATGAAGCGAGTTCGTAGGAAGATCTGAATAAAGAGAAGGAAGGAAGCAGTCTGGCACTACCTTTTCCAATATTCATATAACCCAAGACAAGGTGCTTTTTATTGTGCAAAATATTTTTTAAACAATGATTATATTATTTTCTAAGAAGAAGATTCTAAGAAGCGGTGGTGGTCTAGTGGGTAGAACATCGGACTCGGAAGCGAGAGACCCAGGTTCGATCCCCAGTGCGGGCATGTACCTATGACTTGGTTTTCTAAGTTATGTACATTTGTGATGTTATAGTAGCAATACCACTCGCTAACGGCGAAGGAAAACATCGTGAGGAAACCTGAGTGTCTGAGTTATTCACATACCTCAGCGCTTGCAATCGCCAACCCGCGGTGGGCACGCGTGGTGATTAAGCCCATGCTCTCTCCCTGAGAGAAGGCCTGTGCCCTACAGTGGGACGTTGTAGGCTGCTTATGTTATGTATATTGTTTTTGTTGTACTAACCCGTGCTGAGGATAATTTTAAAAATCTATTTAGAGGCCAAAAATTCCACCCATGCCCGGACTTGAACCAGCTGAGCTAATGGGCAAATGCAAACATCGGCGAAATTTCGAGCCTCTGTATTACGTACAGGCAGCGACATCTGGCCGAAGCAATTTACATCACTTGCAACCCCGAGTAACCCACTTTGCAGTCAGGTTTTAACATCGGAATGATATCGCTGTACCTACATGATTATATTCTTTTTGTTGTACTAACTCGTGCTGAGGACAATTTTAAAAACCTATTAAATAAGTTTTTAATTTTTTTTAAACAAATCACGGTTTACCGCCGAGAACGTTTATCGCGGAGTCATGTGTGATATTTGACTACAGTAAGCAAGTCGAAGTTAGTTAGATTGATGCTTTGATATTTAGTTCCCATAGTAAGTTTTCTTTGGTCATTTTATGAATAGTGATAGGACTGGACTAATTGTTTTTCAATTAACGTGAGATAAGGAGCCGTTCCCAACACAAGACGAAAAAAACATAAAAACCGACTTCAAAACACTACAGCACTAAAAAGTTAGAATTAATTTAAAAGAATACCTTTGAATTAGAAGGATTTATACATGTAGGTATTGTAGAAGTATAATTTGTAGTCGGTGCCCAAAATACAATAATATGTCCTGGTCATGAAACTGGCCACCGACTACAAATTATACTTCTGCAATATTTATATATACTTCTAATTTAAAGGTATTCTTTTAAATTAATTCAAACTTTTTAGTACTGTGGTGTTTTGAAGTCAGTTTTTAATTAGAATTTTTTATTTTTCAATTTTTATTGGGGGAGCGGGATAAAAATAAACAAGACCCTTATAACCATAATTTACCCTACTTAATTCGTTGCTTTAAAGTTTGAAGTTCTCAATTTCCAACTCCGAAAGTCTTCACCAGAACATCGCCGTAATTACCTTAGAACTACTTGTACGCAATTTTTTTAAACATATGGATATGACTAAATGGTGGGCCCCATTAGGCTTCATTTACTGCTGGCCATTGAAGAGTTCCATTCTCCACAAACTGAGACCGAATTGATAACTTCCTCCTTTTTCGAAGTCAGTTAAAAACAAAACTAACTAACAATAACAGACCCAACTCTCTTCCCCTCAGAACATTTCGGGCCATAAATATTCAGATCCCGGGTCACTAAAGGTGAACTTCTGACAGTTTGCTGTGAGATAGGTCATAGTGTAGTTCTGGGAAGAAGTCTTACACACGGTAATTAAGGGTCTATTTGCGGTTGTTAAATTTGTCTGAGCGGCGGTGGAGTAATGGGAGTTGTTTCGGCTTTTTGGTCGAAACAGAAGAAAGGCGCTTTTATTTAACCGACTAAAAAAGAGTGGCTCACAATTCATCGGATTTTGTTTTTATGTATGTTCCCCGATTACTCGAAAATTCCTGGACCTATTTGGAAAATATTGTCTGAAAGTGTACACCTCACAGGTATTCCCATAGTCATCAAGTCAGGATCTGATGATGGGATCCCGAAGAAAACGAGGGAAATCTTCAAATTCTCTTCAAAAAAGGGTAGACTTCGCAGATGATCTCATAGTCATCAAGTCAGGATCTGATGATGGGATCCTGGAGAAATCGAGGAAACTCTTCGAATTTTAAAGGCACACTTGCAGCTATTTGGGTGTCTTTTTAAAATGACTTGTGCATTTGCTTTCGGAAAACACAATTTGGTGCAGTCGTAGGTATATTCACAAAAAATCGTAAAATACAAAATTTTCTATAAAAATAAAAATCCAACTACAAAACACTACAGCACTAAAAACTCAGAAATAATTTAAACGAAGTAGCAGTTTGGTGGGATTCATTGAAAAATAAAAATAGATATTAAAAATTGAAACGAATATGAACAAAAATATATTTTGGAGTCGGTGTCCAAAATGTATGTGTGGTCATGTAACTTGGCCCCGGCTCCAAATTATATTTCTACAATACCTATATGCACGTACCGACTTCCAATTTAAAAGTCATATTCGTTTAGACTATTTCTGTGTTTTTAGTGCTGTAGTGTTTTGAAGTCGGTTTTTATTTTTTTATTTGAGCTCAGGTATGCGCACTTAGTTTAGGAGTAATTAATTGTTGTTATTTGAAACAGGGTGCATGAGGGTGGCCGAGGACAGAAGGCAGTGGCGTGCCTTAAGGGGGGGCCTATGTCCATCAGTGGATGAGAACGGGCGGATTCATGGATTTATTTGGCTTAAATTGAAACCAAAATCTAATAGTGTTATTTATAATAACACGATTCCTTTATACATTTACGAAATGCGGGTGAAATTATTCCTCTTTCCTTTTACGCAAGATTTGAGTTGGAATGAGAAAAATCGTCAAAAATCCAAAATCCAAAGATATTCATCTTCATTGTGTTTGTTGAATATCAAAGTAGAATGTTAGCAGCTACCTTCGTCAAAGTATTAGTCCTCTCAAACTATATCGGACCACCACAGTACCTTAAGATGATTGGCATACCTACCATCGGTTTCTAACTTGAGAATTTCACCAAGCTGCAGTGCCTGGGACATTGTTTTTTAGATGGAGTCGGGTTGCCCACCCCCTATAGCATCCTGACAGCGTAGTCGGCCTAGCCCACAGGAAAGACCAGTCAATACGTGCGGAGCCAACCAAGACACGAGTTTTCTCACGATGTTTTCCCTCACCATTAGCGTGTGGTATCATCATCATCATCAATCAGCCACAAGAAGTCCACTGCTGGACATAGGTTTCGTCCATGGATTTCCAAAAAGACCGGTTGGAAGCGGCCTGCATCCAGCGCCTTCCAGCCACTTGGATGGGGCCATCTGTCCATCTTGTGGCTGGTCGTCCGACGCTGTGCTTGCCGATATGTGGTTTCCATTCGAGAACTTTTCGGCCCCATCAGCCATCAGTTCCACGTGCTATGTGCGTATGGTATAGTTACTACAAATTCGCAGATGTACGTGGCTTTGAAAATAAACAAAGTCATAGGTACATGCCCGCACTGGGAATCGAATCTGGGTCTCAAGCTTCAGATTCCATTGTTCTAACCAACCATCACTTCAAAACACTACAGCACTTAAATCACAGAAATAATTTAAACGAATATCATAAACGAATATCGTAATACCTTTCAATTTGAGGTCGGTACGAGCAATGTAGGTATCGCAGAAATATAATTTCAAGCCGGGGCCAAGTCACATGGCCAGCACATATATTTTGGGCACCGAGTCCCAAAATTTAAAGGTCATATACTGATATACTGAAACTGATATTTAAATTATTTTGTGTTTTTAGTGCTGTAGTGTTTTGAAGTAGGTTTTTATTTATAATGTTTTATTTCAAGATTGTTGTAAATATTGAAGCAAATGCACGAGTCACTATAAAACACCCAAATCGCTTCAAGTGTGCCTTTAAATATTAAAGAGTTCCTCGCTTTCTCCAGGATCCCATCATTAGATCCCGACTTGATGACTATGGACCATCTGTAAAATCAAATTAAAAATATTCCAAATCGGACCAGGCGTCTATGAGTAATCGGGGAACATACATAAAAATTAAGATTTCAACGAATTGCGAACCTTCTCCTTTTTTAAAGTCGGTTAAAAATACATAGGGTTAAGTTAGTAGTCTTTAATAGAATAGTAATTTATTTAAATTTTTTTGGTAATAAAGACATTTTCACTTCTTTTCTAACCCCCCTTTTCTTATATACTAACAGTTTGTGAGTAAATCTACTGTTCACAACTTTCAGTGACCGACTGGTAACAGTAGATTGACAGATAATTAATTACTGTACGAGAAAGTAGGACGATTTTAACAGCTAAAATTGAGTAAACCTACTGATATCATATTTATCTATTTTTCTAAACTTTACTTTTTACTTTTAGTTTTGAAGCATGCTCTTGAATAAGCATGCTCAAAGAAAACATTTCAAACACACAATGTGTGATGTTATTTCCTAGCGTGTTCTCTGAAATTTAAAACCGGATTATGGAATACCAACTAGCCGTCTACTTGGAGCTGAATGCAATGCAATGCATCCAAAAACTTGGCATTTTGGCTAAATCGCACACGCACGCACCTATTGCAATTACAAGGTATCAAGCATGCTCGTTAAACATTAAGCGTGCACGCTAATGCTATTAGTATTCCCTTTTCTACCCCCACCTCAGGTAGCACGCTCAAAGATAGCCCGGCGGTCGACTAGCCAGCATGCCACTACAAAAACATGTTTAATACGAGCACGCCGTAAACACACTTACTAGTAGTTAGCATTTGCTTAATAGTAGCATACTTTCGTGCTAGTAATTAGCATTGTGTAACAGTACCCTAATGAAACGCAAGCAAACGCCGCGTAAAATCGCGTGCGAAAGTAATTAGTCACGTGCTTCGTTCACCAAGTTAGAGTGACACCGTCACTCAGCCTGCGTGCTGCAGTTCAAACGTTATTGCAGAGATTTAGAGGGAGATACAGAAGCCGAGCTCAGAAAAATATTATGACACAAAAAGTTGACTGCTAAAAAGTCGCAAATCTACCTGTCAATTGTATCATTAACTTTCAAAGTTGAGTAAATATTTTAAAAGAAAATGGAATATCAAAAAAAACTCATAATTTAAGGAAATCACGGTTTTTATACCGATAAAACTAGTAAGGCATCTCCACGTAGGTACAGTTGTAAGTGAAATTATCTTATGAGCTTTGTTGATTAAGACATACATGTTCCAGAAATAAATAGATTATTTTCATTATTACTTTTTATAGAATATTTTTTATAATTATAAGGAAAAGAAATTCGTATCTTAAAACGTAGATTTCAATTTCACATTATCATAAAGTGCAAAAAATTGTGAGTACATATTAAAAATATATTTCTAGTGAACTTTGTATGTGTTTCTAAGCTATGATGGAGTGCTGTGTCAATCGCAGACCAAACGTCAACCAGCGTCAAATGCCAGGAGTTGATTTGCAGAGTGGCGCGAGTTAGAATTTGCATTCTGCGCTTGTCATTCGAATTTTTGGAATAAAACAAAGAAGCAATGCAGTAAGATTTTATATCACAGATATTTTGCTTGAGCTTAAACTACTGCTTAAAGCATGCAAACAAAATGCATGAATACACAACAATTAAAAAAAAGTATTAAACAATTCTTATTGTTTTTGGGGATGGTTTTCATTTAAATAAAAATAAGTAAACTCAACTCGGTGAAGGTTTTGGATCGCTACTGTAAGCCAATCAGTCAGGATTAAAGAAAAGTTTGGGTTACAAAAAGAGGTCTTGAAAAAAAGTAAGTAAATAAATCAGCCAGGATTGAACAAAAGTTTTGTGTTAGAAAAAGAGATCTGAAAGATAGCAAGTAATTTATATGTTCCTGTTGTACGTCGCGTCGATGATTTTTTTGTTCTACTTTATATTGAATAAAGTGTGCAGTGACGGTTGATAAAATTACCACCAAAACATTCAAAAATTGCAACTCACAACTCGTATACATGAAGTCTTCGATATGAGTAAAAGAACACAATAAACCGTTCTCACTACAGACAATCTCCTGGTAAAGTTTTCAATTGATAGACCGGCAGAATTAAGAACTTTAAACTTTACCAAGTGTCTTTTGATGTGTCCTAAAATAACGATACAGACAGATGCTTAAGTATTTAAATCAAATTCTTCATATAGAAACTGGCGCTCTGAATTACCTTCTTTTGAGCTTATTTGGCACATTGGAACCGTTTGAACTTAAGTTTATTTTCTTCATTTAACGCCAATGCAGCGAGTTGCGGCTTAAAGTTGTACAGTCTCAAAGAAGCGGCCCCGCAAAATGTAATTCCGAGGCGTCCCAAATTCAATTCCTTCACAGTCGGTCCCAATAATCAAATGAATAATCCATTTACAATCGTCCGCGTGAATGGAGAGAAAAAGCCGGCAAATTCTTAACACGGATGATTCCCATCTTGTGAATGTAGGTTTATTCTAGCGCTGGCAACTAATTAAAAAATTAAAACAATCCAGCCAGTTATCAAGATAAAATTTTCGGTGGATTTATAAATAAAAATATACGAAAAAATGTTTTTTTTTCAAAACCGACAACGCGAATAGATTGCGAGTTAAAACGCAGAAAATTTTCAAATTTTTAGTTAAAACTCGTTGTATAATAGAGAGAGATGCATATTATCTAGGTATGTATGAGTTCCTAAGGAATTCGTTAGTTAACACTTAACTGAGAAACCTTAAAAAAATATTCTGTAAGTATATTGATACCCGAATCTTGTTGAAAATAAAATCTTACGGAGTAAATACCTCTAAGAATAAAGAATGTTCTTAACTTATCTTACCTTTCTTCAAGATACCATAACTAGATATAGTAACATCGCGATTCACGCATCTTGTACTTTTTTTCGCATCTAAAATCGTGTTATGTCCAAGTAACGATGACAAAGTAAACGATTAGATTAAAGTAAAACGCAAATAGTGAACTCAGTACTCAGGTCCATTGCATATTTTTTTTATAGCGAAAAAGAGGAAACTTCACGTTTGTGATGTTCTTGCCTGGTTAGCATAGCACAGGGTATCCTAGTTTGGGACCAGTACAAGTGTTTATATTGTGTGGAAGTTATGATCTAATTATTTAAAAAAATCTCGTCTCGCGTCTCAAGGAAACATTTGAAATCAATAAACTTCTGGTCCATTTGGGAACAGCCACTCGTGACGGAAAGAGCAACGGACGAAGCAAATTGTGCCTCCCGCCGCGGTCGCATAATTTATGTTTTAAATTTACTCTATTCGAATTACAAAACCCCATCTCGCTGGACCATTAATGCTGGCAGGTAAAAAATGAAGTGTCAAGTTTGTTCTTTTTTCAATGGGTCAGGCCAGGATGAGGTATGTCCATGTTTTATTTAAAAAAAAAAAATAGGTTACACAACCTTATGACACGCTGACTTCCATGGAGCGACCTACTGGTGGAGGTCGGTGTTACGAACACACAATGGAAGTGAAAACTTAGGTATATGATTTTCTAGAAAATATCTGGATTCAGCCAATGTGACGCTTCAGTTTCGTTCATTGTTGAGAAGGAGTGCAATGTGCGCCTAAATAAGTTTTCACTTAAAAAATATGTAAAAGAATCTAACTGGGCCGAATGGCTTGTGTATGCTGAATGGCTTGGTAGCACATTGACAACTGCATGAACGCGTAGATTTCATTTCATTGCGGCTTCAAGTCTACGTGCGCATACGTATTAAACCGTCAATGCGTGTATTGTATGAAAAAAAACACGTCACGTGACCTGACCAACTGACATCGTACCACTGCACTATCAGAATCGAGGCCGGTATAATGCCCGGCACATAACTAGACCAAAAAATCCGGGTAGTCGGGATGAGTTTGCGATGGACATTTAAGAGCAACAAATATATATATTACTTATTTGTTAATTTACGAAATTTCGAAGAATTTGTAAGGAGAGGGTGTGATCGAAACACCACCCCTCTACACTACTTCAAAGACCTATCAGTGCTATTTGTTCCTAAGTAGCTAAGTCCCCCCCTCCCGTCTTCTTAAGAGACAAATCCGCATGGACATCGGTGTCCAAATTGTGCCTGGACCACAAGGTCCAGTACACAAAGGCCCAAAACTGGGGCGATACAATCAAGATCGAGGTCCCATCGACCGACATTTTCAGGAGCCTTACTAGGCTCCTCACCCAAAATAAAGTCCCTTATCACACGTACGCACTCCCCGAGGAGCGCAAGGTGCGTGCTGTCCTCAGAGGCGTTCCCTCAGAACTCCCTCTGGACTCCATAAAGGATGACCTTATTGCACAAGGTCATCCCGTTGAGGCTGTGCATCCCATGCACAGCTCCCGCGGTAAAACCTTCCCGCTATCCCTGGTGATTCTCACCAATACCCCCTCCAGTAGGTCCATCTTCTCAGGAGAACTCACCGTCTGTGGGCTCTCCTGCATTAAAGTAGAAAAGCCCCACAGGCGCGGCCACCCTGGCCAATGCCACCGCTGCCAACTCTATGGCCACGCGTCGGCTAATTGTACCGCCCCACCTAGGTGTGTGAAGTGCTTAGAGCCTCACGCCACCGGGGACTGCTTGCGCACACGCGAATCGGAGGGTCCTCCGGCTTGCGTGCTGTGCGAGCAGCCCGGCCATCCGGCCAACTACCGGGGGTGCCCGCGTGCCCCCCGCTCCTCCCTTCCTAAGGCCCCTAAGGCCCCAAAGGCGCCTCAGCCTTCTCCTCAGAGGAGACCAGTGCCACCACCGGCTATCACCCCGTCCAATTTCCCCTCCCTCGGCCGAAGCGGCCGCCCCACCACCACCAATCCCAACCCCCCTCAGGCCCCCGCGTGGGCCCCCCGCCCTTCCCTGACCCAGCCTCCCGCCCCCGCTCCACGCCCCGCCCCCTCGGGCGCCCCCCACTCCCAGATCGCGGATGACCTCTTGACGGTCAGCGCCGCCATCGCCCATATAGATCTGGCCGAAATATCGGTCCTGGCGCGCAAACTGCGCGCCGCAACCTCCCCCACCGCGCGTCTGATGGCTGTGGCCGAACACAGCCATCTGCTCTCCCTCATATAAGTAGCTCAATGTCGCGCCCCCCGGTCCCTCAGACCACCCAGTCTCCCGTCAGCGCGGGTCGTATCAAACCTAGGAGCCTCTCGCTTATCTCGTACAATGCTCGCGGCCTCCGCAGCAACGTACCCGAACTTAGAGAGTTCGTCAAAGACTTTGAAGTCGATATGTTGCTAGTGCAGGAAACTTGGCTCAAACCCCATACCAGGGGCCTGAGTATACCCAAGTTTTCTCTCGTTAGGAACGACAGAGCCGACGGCCGTAGAGGCGGCGGCACTGCCATTTATTTTAGAAAGTCCCTCCATTGCTCCCCCATCGCCACTCCGGCCCTCACTAACATGGAGGCTACTATCTGTAGATTAGCTCTGACGGGTCACCCGTCCTTAGTCATAGCCTCTATTTACATACCCAGCGGAACACTACCCCTAAGGAGTGATTTCGAAGCCATCCTCGCTCTAGGCGCCCACACCGTTATGTTCGGGGATTTCAACTCCAAACATACGGATTGGACCTGCCTTCAGACGAACCCCGGCGGTATTGCCCTCCTCGGCTTAACCGAGGCGTTAGAATTGGACGTCTTATGTCCTTACTCCCCCACCCACTACCCCGATAACATAGACCACGCCCCCGACGTACTAGATTTCGCCCTAGTAAGGGGCGTCCACCTCAACCTCAGGTCGATCGAGCCTCTCGACGACCTAGGTTCCGACCATCGACCGGTGTCCCTTCAGCTAGGTCCCCCACCGTCACCCTCCACACTCTCCACTAAAACCATCACTAATTGGGACAGTGTCAAAAGCTCACTAGTCACCGCCTTAGAAGCCCCCGACTCGCCTTATGCGCTCCCGCCCGACCACTTCGACAGCACAGACAAAATAGACAGCGCCGTAGAGTCCCTCACCCTTTTGGTCCAAACAGCCATTCGTGAGAGCGAGCGTGTAGTACCGGTCCACGACCGGAAACTGCCTCTCGCTGTCAAGAACCTGATTAGGGCCAAAAGAGCCGCCCTCCGGAGGGCCTCCCTCTACCCAACTCCTGCCTACAGGAAACGCGCCAACGATCTCCAGCGGCAAGTCAGGTCCCGTCTCTCTGACCTTAACAACGCCCAATGGGGCGATCTCATGGAGACCATCTCTCCCTCCCACCAAGCCTACTATAGAGTAGCCAGGGCCCTTCGGGCAGACGCGATCACTCACACACCACCCATGGCCCGCCCCGATGGCTCTACCGCCTTCGAGGACGCTGAGAAGGCCGAGTGTTTCGCCGACAGCATTGAGTCCCAATGCTCACCCAGCACTCAGCAGTGCGACCCAGCTCACGTCGGTATGGTCGAGGAGGAGGTCCGTAAAAAGACCTCCCTCCCTCTTCCAACCGACGAAAATCCCATTGCGGTTTCAACGGACGAAATTCAGTCTTTCATCAAAAGACTGAAACGTAAAAAGGCCCCAGGAGCGGATGGCATTGCCAACCTAGCGCTCAAGATGTTCCCCACTCAGTTGCTAACCCTGTTAACAGTCATCTTCAATGCCTGTTTTGACCACTGTCACTTCCCAACCGCGTGGAAGGAGGCGACAGTCATAGGAATCCCCAAGCCGGGAAAGCCCCTCAACCTCCCATCCAGCCATCGCCCCATCAGCCTCCTCAAGGCTATGGGGAAACTCTTCGAGAGAGTCATCCTCACTCGTATGAGGAACCACCTCTTCCCTTCAGAGGGCCCCCCCCTCATCATCCCCCACCAATTTGGCTTTCGGGCAATTCACTCTTGCCCTCAGCAAGTCCACCGCATAGTAGAGTTCATTCTGAGCGGGTTCTTCCCCAAGCGCGAAAAGACGGTAGCCGTCTTATTCGATGTCGCCAAGGCCTTCGATAAGGTCTGGCACGCAGGGCTCATTTACAAGTTGTACGAGCTGGGTCTCCCCGACCGACTTGTCCGCGTCTTAGCTTCCTTTCTGAAGGACCGGTCCTTCCGTTTTAGACACGAGGGCGTTCTCTCTTCCCCCCGCCCACTCAGAGCCGGGGTCCCGCAAGGCTCCGTGCTCTCCCCCCTCTTGTACATTTCGTACACAAACGACATCCCCATCCCCGGCAATGGGGTCCAACTGTCACTTTTCGCTGACGACACCGCACTCTACTGCAAGAGTCGGAAAATGTCAGTTATTCTGAGTAGGCTCCAATCCGCGGTCGATGAGCTAGGTGCCTGGTTCAGGCTCTGGCGAATCGAGGTCAACCCGGAAAAGAGCACCGCGATCCGCTTCGACCATAGGGTCCGCCGCGGTCTCTCTGACCGCCCTATTCGCATGCTAGGTACCCCAGTCCCCTGGCGAACCACCGCCAAGTATCTAGGTGTCACCCTTGACAGCAGACTGACATTTAGGCCACACATCCGGAAGGTGACCCGGACCGCCCGTTTCTACCTAGGCCGCCTATCCTCCATGATAGGCCGACACAGTAGGATGTCCCCTAGGAACAAGCGAACGCTCTATAAGGTTTGCATCCGTCCCGTGCTGACTTACGCGGCACCCGTTTTCGCTCACGCGGCCCCCAAAGTCCTGTACGAACTTCAGAAAGTTCAAAATCTCTTCATCCGTAGGGCCCTGAACGCACACTGGTGTGTCAGGAATGCCGATCTCCATCGGGACATGGAGATCCCAACTATCCAACAGTTTATTAAATCCCTCTCAGAGACCTTTTTCAGCACGGCCGAAGTGCACCCCAACCCCCTTATCCGCCAAGCGGCGGACTACACCCCCCCCACGACGAACCCCCGTTACCTGGTGCGCAGGCCCAGGAACGCCCTCGTCGACCCCCCCGACCAACTTTCATCTGACCTGGACCGCCTACTAGAGGCCCAGTCCCAGTCAGACGTAGCCCCCGCCCCCGCCTCCGCCGGTGCCCCCGCCGGTGTCCCCACCTCTCCCTCCTAGCCGCGGTCACGATGTGACGAGCCGTCCCAAGCGGACGCTCCCTTAAGGAGCTCCGCTGCGCGCCCTCCTCGGCATCGAGGTGGGTCGCTCACGATGTAGGTTTAGGGGTCCTTAGGACCAAACCAGCCCCCAGGTGGTGTTTAGTGGGTAGGCGCACTTCCTGTGAGTCCCACATTGGCAGCACGGCCGGGCCCGTGCTGTTATGCATGAGCATTCACCACCTCCCTCCCCCGTGTCCTCCGGAGGGTGCCCTTTTTAGGGCTAAAAAAAAAAAAAAAAAAAAAAAAGCTATTTGTTATCAGCTCGAGGGTTGATTGGAAAGAAACGCACGGTCAAGGTAACAAGTGGTGAATACTTTATGTAACTAAACATGCCTATCTTAACTTAAGCACACAATGTTCCTAATATCGAAATGGCTTTATGTCTCACTGGTTTTGTTACTATAATAGACTATTCACTGATCCCTAGCATATTGACTTGGAGAAGGAAAATACCCGAGCGCGGATTGGGGCGATTCCCTCTGGAAGCCCAACAGCTATGGGGCGGAACGCTGGGTAGTGAACGTGGTCCGGTCCCCCGCTTGCGCCCGTCTGTGTGGCTGTTGATGGATGGCAGGTTCCGTGAAGGCTAGCTTGTCGCATTCGTGCCTTACGGAGTCTGCGCCTAAGCACAGGGTTCTACCACTAGTCACCCTCCCGCCGGCACGTGCACGACTCGATACCGCAGATCTCACTAAGAGCCTGCCTGACGACAGAAAGTGCTACTTTTTTTTCGTCACACTGTCTTCTCACACTTCCCCTTGGGGATCGGGGTCAGGGCGTGGCCCTCTTCCCGAGGGATCTGCCGCTGTCCGCAGCTACGGCTTGGTCTATGGGTGGCCTACCAGGCGGTGGTCTTCACTGGGAGTCACAGACAGTGCTACGATCGAGGTTGTCTTCCGACCTGGACGTAACACGGAAGAGTGTCGGCTGAGCATCGCCTGATGGCCTTCTTCTCTGGCTTGATCTCGCCGGCAACGGAAGAATTTCGAAGACAGTGCTACTGCGGAGTGCACGGGCTTATATAGGCGGCGAGCCGGCCCGGCTGGCTGGCTGGAACGGTGGGGCGCAGTCACGTGGTACCCTGGCCATCGATGCTCTGCGTGTGTGTTGCCGGCGGGGCGCTCGTTCATGCACCGCTGTGACGGTGAGGGCTCGGGTTGTGCGTAGTTGTTACGGCTCGTTACAAATTCTAAAGTTCCTGCGTTTCCCGCCGCAGTCGGAAATACGTCTATGTGCATTTAAAACATTTTGGTCAAGTTATGTGCCAGGCGATATACTTAACTGGTGGTAGAGAAATTATGACCACCTCCTGTCAAGAAGCTAATAATAATAAAAAATATAATATCATACAGGCAGGCGGTACAAAAAATTAAAAGGTATATTAATTAACATTCAATAAAAAATTTTAGAAGTACTTGTATAACAAAGTAGGGTCTGAAGTTACACATTTTAGTACTTAGATTACACGATACCGTCAAAAAGAGCCTGTCAGACATATTGATAGATAATCCTTGTCTTCAAACCTTGTGCTAGGTCTGTACCAGGCATCTTCACGTTCACACCATTTTTTATGGTCTATGCCACAACAACTGCTTTTTGCCGGCTTCTGAATTAAATTGAATAGAATTATTAGTATTTTGATCCGATTGAATTATTAATGTGAATATTAGTTTAATTGAGTCAGAGGCCCAGTTTATTCAAAAGACGTCTGCAGTCATGATATTACTAATTCGTGTCAATCTGCTAACATACATACACTTACGTCCAGAGATGTAGGCAGAGACCAAGGTTTGGCACTTGCCACGATCCGAACAAAACTCTTTCGCGTTTTCAACATTCATCAGAACCTGCATGCACGCACGCCGGTTTCGGCTACTTTTTATCTTGTCTTTCACTAATACATCCCCTATTTGGTCAACGTATCTCTGGACATTAAATCCCAGGCTGACATATCTCGACAGTCATTGTCGGCGGCGGTTTAATTTTATGTTAAATTTTCCGTAAATGTTGGCCGTCGACAATTTACGTTTGTTTAGGCTATTTGCTTGACCTAATCCTACAATGAAACCTAGCTGGTTACGGTCGACGGTCCCTCTACAAATAGTTCTATAACATTCTAGACACATTCCTAACAAACTAGTTCTAAATATTCATCCCCAACATCACATGAGCGAGCGGGTGGACCGTAAAGCAATAATCAACATTGTAAACAACAGCCTCTTTCAGGCACCTTATTCTCGTGTGTCGTACCCAAAATCGTTTGTAACATATGCTGTCTACTTAATAAACCTTCCTTCCTAATAAACCTGTGTGAGGGATCCCTTCCTCAGCACAACGCTGAGTCAGCTGCCTTTTGTGGCAACTAAGATACACCACAGGCTACATCTATGGTCCTGTTTTATTTATTCGTTTTGTCTGTTGTGTATTTAGTTTTCTTTCTGTTGTTGTGCATATTGTGTTACTTATCTGCTTATTTTGTTTCTGTGATGTATCTTGTTGGTATAATAAATGTTTTTCTTCTTCTTCTTCTTCTGGTGGTAGTAGCCTGGTGGGTAGAACATTGGGCTCGGAAGCGAGAGACCCAGGTTTGATTCCCAGTGCGGGCATGTACTTTGTTTTACTAAGTTATCTACATTTGTGAAGTTATAGTAGCAACACCACTCGCTAACTGTGAAGGAAAACATCATGAGGAAACCTGAGTGTCTGAGCTATTCACATACCTCAGCGCTTGAAATCGCCAATTCGCGGTGGACACGCGTGGTGATTAAGCCTATACTCTTTCCCTGAGAGAAGTCCTGTGAACTACAGTGGGACGTATATAGGCTGCTTATGAAACCTGGGATGATAGATTTAATATTTTAGGTTTAAGTTACAGTTATAAATAGTTTTATAGATAAACTCTATGCTAGCTGGTAAACAAATGTGTATACATTTCAATGTAGAACTTCGTCAACCACAACAGGTAAATGTAACCCATGTTCTAGCACAATAAAATTGATTCATTCATACAGAGTTTCTAGAATGCGCAATTTTATGCGCAAAATTACTGCAACATGTCGTTTAAAGTTTGTCGTTTACAGCAACTGTTTGTTGTGCGACTTTTGAATTTTTTTTTTGTTCAATTTTCTATTTTATGTTTCTTACGATTTTTCTGTTTTGTTGTGGCACTGTTCGATAAATAATGCTTGAACTCATATAGCGTTAAATATAATGTACTTTAATCTGTGCAGCACAACGATTTACTGAAGGCTGTGACATTGTTAGAGTGTGTAAAGCACGGATTTAAAATTTAATAAAATTTATGGTCGTTTTCCAACCGTCGTGGGTTCTGGAAGTAGCGAGATGGTCGCTTCTCAGTGTATTAATTATGAAACTATTAAAAAAAGAACCGTATTTGTCGCTAGATTCAAGTGAATTCACTTGTCAGTGTATTAAATATGAAGGTTCAATATTAATAGTAGTTTTTGGGCCCCATGGCCGTGAACCTAAGGAAAAAAAACGGGCCAAGTGCGAGTCGGACTCGCATACGAAGGGTTTCGTACCATTATCTGTACAAAATTAGATTAAGATCGAATTTGAGACCAGCCCCATCTATAGAAACCAACAAGAAGCGTTTAACATTGACACTTAACGACATGAGATCGGCGCTGTGAAGGTTATACCTACAGATGGCGAGTGCTGTCTTTAGACAACGTTTGTTGTATGGGAGCCCCCCTTAAATATTTATTTTGTTCTGTTTTTAGTATTGTTGTTGTTATGGCGGCCACCGAAATACATCGTCTGTGAAAATTTCAACTACCTAGCTGTAAGGTTTCACAAGATAGAGCCTGGTGGCAGACAGACAGACAGCCGGACAGATAGACAGATGGACAGACAGACAGACGGACAGTGGAAACCTAAAAACTCAGGACTGGATGTCATTAACGCCGAAAACGGCTGTTTTTGGCATTAAATGCTATTTACTCCCAGGTCTTCAATCCTAGGCTCTCAGTCAGGGGTTTTACATATCACCATTAATTTGATCGAGAGATTGATCTAACACTTTTGCGAAAATGATCTGTAAAAGAATAAATGATTTTTTTTTCATTGGCGGGCGCTTTGTTTCTGTATACTGAGCGCTTTGATAGGTTTGGTTTCTTCTGATATTTTCACTTTCTTTTCAATAGGTTCAATATGCTAAGAGAATCGGCGCCTCGCCAGGATAGTAAACCCTTTGATGGCAACCCTTGACTTGCAGCCCTTATTAGCATAAAGCCAATTACTTACAACAACGAATTGTCGTTTGTCCTACATAGCCTTGTTCAGAACGAACGAGCGCTTGCCTCTGTTACAGGGATAAATTTTAGAGGGGTGTGAGTTTTTGAATGAGCCACTTACAAAGTATATAATACATAATATGTTACAAAAGAAAAAGAGTAAAATAAACATTTAGTAAGGTGAACGTTATGGTTTCGTGAAGTTATCTGGAAGAAATAGCTATTAGCAAAAAGGCCGTCGTTTGTACTATGTAGGTACCTTTATAAATAATTTATATTTGTTTTATTTACGGCATCAGTCCACCATTATTTTTTCTTTTATTTGTTTAACCTTCACATGTTTTTAACTAATGTAGAGATTTGACTTTATAAATCGTAATTTAGTTAATATCTGTCTTAAGACTGACATGAGTCTCACTGAGGACTGTTTAAGTGGAATCGTTTTTTTTTTCTGAGATCTGACTGTGTCCCAAAGGATACTGCAAACGTGGCCGACCAAGGCGGAGATAGCGGGGTGAACTCACGATCTCTCTGCCAGGGTGGCTGGGCTATGAAACTGTAATTTATAAGAATTTATTTATTTTTGTGAGCGTTGGTAGCCTAGTGGATAGACCATCGGACTCGGAAGCGAGAGACCCAGGTTCGATCCCAAGTGCGGGCATGTATCTATGACTTGGTTTTCTAAGTTATGTACATTGTGAAGTTATAGTAGCAATACCACACGCTAACGGTGAAGGAAAACATCGTGAGGAAACCTGAGTGTCTGAGCTATTTATATACCTACCTCAGCACTGTAGCTATGTATTTATTTTATAGGTATTCATGTACATTATTATTTAAGTATATGTACGTTCTGTAATATAATATATAGTACTTATATTCTTGTAATCTTTCACTATACATACATACTTGTTACTTCACATACTATTATATTTCAGATTCTCTTATTTATGTGCATCCATCTATCGACTATATTATTCCTGCAATCCACTCCATCCAAATATTATCTGGACGCGATCGATAAGACCGCCAATTGTATACCACTACTTAGATATAAGAAACCATTTCCATTTCCATCATTCTCCTAGCTGTGCAATAGTGTTCTCTATCTGTCTATTAATGTGGGGAGTTTTTTGTCCACTTTTTCTTCAAAATGATCTAGATTTTGAAATGGACAGTTCAACTTGTAACGTTCATTAGGTCACAGTTTCTGTGTTATTTTTAAATAAAATCACTTTGTTTTTGATTTTGGCAGGTACTAGGAACTCATGAAGTAAAATTTAAAAATATGTTTAAGCTACGGCAATATGTAATTAAGCAGTCGAACCTTATGTACTCAACAACGTATTTTATTTTCATCGGTAACTTTTGCAAAATTCTTGATTTCGCCACACAAAATCTTGTTGAAATGTTTCCAGTAGTACACAATACATCATTGGGCACGGGAAATACCAAACTAGAATCAAAATATTCAGGTATTTTTTAAAGGTTTAGAGCGTTTCCGCTTGACTGCTTTCAAATTTTTCTCGGCAATTCTATACTCGGGCCGTTTTCGCGCATCAACAGTTTGCCATTTTCACGCCAATGAACGTGGACGGCGATCGTTTTTCAGATATCTCCTTTTGTTACTCTTATAAGGGTTCGTGGGCAAATTCTTGCGATTTCATCACGTGTTACCGGCCTACGTGTCACACAATTTTCTTCAATCCGGCAGGTGGATATGAAGAAGAATACTTTTACTAATTACACAAGGGCGGGTTTTAAACCATCCATATTTCAGTGTGTTTAATAAGTGATTTTATGCCACACCCACTCAGAAAGTGTCTCATTGCTTGTCCATAAATGGGTTACAAAGTTCATTATTTCTCCCTTATAAATGTGCGGCGAGAAAAGTTACATAGAATTTCATTCCTGCCCTCCGTAGCAGAGTAGGAATGTTGTATGAAAATCCATTCCTGCCCTACTAGCGTTCTTTTGTTTTTTAGCAGCGAACATAAAAAAAAAACGAAACGAAAAAACCATTACCAGCCAGGAAACAGAGATTGCAAACGGTATCTAGTCTTATCACTGAAAAATATTTCGTTCAAATTCGATTTAATAAAGAAGAATGTTACCTATTAGCGTAGCGAAAAAATATTGTGTTAAATATTTCAGGGTCAATAGCCAACGTCGATAGCCAATTTCGCATTTCGTGACAGGAATGTCCAATATTGCCCGCATTGTCCATGTCTGAAAACTATGCCACCCGTTCAAGCTTCAGAACATGAAATAATCTGTTCTACGCAGAAGACCCACTGTGGCACCACTTTTCGTAGAAATTAAAAGTAAAAACAAGACTTGTTGAAATAGTTAAGGTTACTGTTATACACCTAATATGGTGTCTCGCTCGCACATTGTTGATGATTCTAAGATTCTAATAAAATGGGAATACTTTTGACATATTATTATGAAGTTAACAAAATTGCGGACATTGAAGACTTCTTCATACCCTGTACCAGTTTTTTAGGGTACCGTAGTTGACATGGAACCCTAATAGTTTCGCCATCTCCGTCCGTCTGTCCGTCTGTCTGTCTGCGGCCTAACTCAGAGACGATTATTACGAGAACGTTGAAATTTGGCACAGAAATACATATTAATTACGCTGACAAAACGGTACAATAAAATCTTAACAATGTTTTGGCCCCTGCACCTAAATGAGGGATGCAATTTTTTTTCTCGCCTTCACCATAGTGTGGGGTATCGTTGGATTAGTCGTTTAAAACTATTGCAAGTGTAGGAAAAACATTTTTCGATTTAGGGTTCCGTTTGCGAAATATTAAGCTTTTAAAGCTTAATATTGCAATTTTCTCGCAATTTTTTGTTAGATTAGGGCGTCCCCCCCTCAGCCATTTGACGCCCACTGCAAGTCATAAGCCTCCCTCATGGTTTTACAAGCCTCCCGGTCCTGTGCCGTCCGCATCCAGCGACTTCCCGCCACCCTGCGTCATCCGGTCATCGGTCCCCAGGTAAGAACTTTTTTGCCCCAACGGCCATCAGTTCTCCGAGCTATGTGCCCCGCCTAGTGCCACTTTAACTGAGCAATTCTTCGAGCTATATTAGATCGGGTTCTTTTGCGGATCTCCTGATTCCTGATTCGATCACGCAGTGAAACTCCTAACATAGCTCTCTCCATTGCTTGTTGGGCGACCTTGAGCATTCTGAGGCCTATAGTCAGCGACCAGGTCTCCAGGTGTTGCGGGGGTATCCTAAAATAAATTGTAAGATTTTATTGTACCGTTTTGTCGGCGTGATTAATATGTATGTCTATACTAATCTTCTCTGAGCTAGGCCGTGGACAGACAGACAGACAGATGGACGGACATAGCGCAACTATTAAGGGTTCTTTGTTGAATATGGAACCCTAAAAAAATAACAAAGTGATATAGTGGGCATCGTGCTATCAAACCATATTTACATGTGCTATAACTGTCCCTCTGTTTATTTTGCTTTTGCCCATAGGGGTTCCAAAAGGTAAGGCCTTGTCGTATTATATGACTGATTTTATTGATAAGGGCTTAGGATATGATGCCCTCAGGATGAAAAGGTAGGACCGTGAAAAGGTTCGGAAATAATTCAATATTGAAGATAAAACGTTTATTGAACCTGATTTCGGCATGAATAAAATTACGCCGCTACATGTGTAAGTATAATATCGTATTTGTAGCCAATATACGTCCCACTGTAGGGCAGATGCTTTCTCTTAGCGAGAGATAGTATGGGCATGTAAACCACGCCTGCTCACCGCCGATCGGCAATATCAACCGCTGCGCTGAGTGCCTGAGATTTATGTGTATGTCTCAGGCACTCAGGTTTAATCAAGATATTTTTCTTCGCGGATAGGTATTGGCACACAAATCCGCAAATATTATACGTTGCTTAAAGCTGCTACACACTAGTCCAGGGGGCCTGGACGCCCGGCAAGCCGCGGTGCGCCCGCTATAGAAAATCAAACCAGGGTGCGTGCCGCCAGGCTGTGTGTAACCGCCTTTAGAAAGAAAGTCCTTGGTACTTGCCGGGGTTCGATTATACGACCACCAAAATATTTCGGGCGGAATTTGGGTGGGAGGAATTTCAGTTGAAATAAGTTCGACTTTGTACGTAATTTTTTTCCCGTTATGAAAGTTTATTTGCGTTATCATTTTTTTTATTGTCCAACGGGTTGAGGGAAGGAGGTGTGTCGGGAGTAGAAGGAAGTCGTGGCTCAGAAACATCAGGGAATGGACGGGACAAATGTAGCCAGCGTCGAAGACCCTGTTTTGCTTGGCAAGAAACGAAGAAGAATATAGAGAGCTGACGGCCAACTTCCATAAGCAGAGAGGCACAAAGAAGAATAAAAACAAAGTGTAATAAACAAACCAAGCTACCGAAAGTGTGCAATGAAGAGTTCTTCTACCCGACCATAATACCACAACTACGTGTATAAATGCACACTACATGAATCTATGTATCCAGCTCATTCACATCCCTATTTCTGCAAATATTATGAATGCAAAAGTTTGTTGGTGTTTCCTCCCTTTAATTATTATTATTATTATTATTTATTTGGGAAACTTGCAGCTTACATAATAAATGGACAGAGACTTAGAATAACTACACATAAGCTAAGAATAAGTTTCCGCATATAGTAACTAAGTGGCAAACATGTGCAAGTGAATGAAAAATTTAAAGTAAGTCTACACCACACTTACACTCTACAACACCGAGGGCGCGTCGTTGAATATTCGCAAATTAGGAAAAGAAAGTTCACCACTGCCATAAGACCAAATTAAATAACTAGGTACCTATCTCCAGAGAGAATAATGCCGTAAGTGGTAAGAACAGCAAAAGTTGATTGTGTTTATCGGTATAAGAATAGATATTTGGTTTTGTTGCGCCCTGTATAATATTTGTTTAACTACATTTGAGAAGCAACATGAGGTGCGTTCTAGAAACCAAGTTTATGAGAATAAGGAAAGACTTTGAACCAAAACTTTTATAACTTCCTAACTTTGAAATAATGGGTACATTTGCGTAAGAACAGGATGAATCACCCTTTCATTCATTACCCTTTTTATCACCTTTACCGTGGCCGGTAATAAACAGTCGTTCCATTCGTCAAAACACAGTTCTCAGAAAAACCTTCAAACCCGTGACCCGAAAATAGCTCGGTGAAAAATAAAAACACACAAATCTATTTTCCTCGGAAAGACACCGTACTATCTCACGATCTCTTCGATACTATAACGACGCGAAATTATCATACCGAGTTTCGCGAAACTTCTCCGGACAGCGATGATGGAAAAAAATATTCAAAGTGAGTTGAGAACTTTACTGAACTGGGAATTTCACTAATTTTAAACCTACCTACACATATGCCTGTCGTTTCTTTTTTTGAAAAAAGAATTAAAAAAATATCAGTTAATAGTAATAATAATTCGGCAGATGCACCCATAGCAACATCTGCACCATACATTGCGACGGCCAACACAGCACATTCCGAAACCCACTATCGACCGAAAGCATGAATGAGCCTTGTGACGTCCGGGAAGGCCGACCCGACATGGAAAATATCCATCTTCACCGAGGCTACGAAAGTTACGAGGTTATTTTCCATGAATAGACAGATCTGAAGAACCTTATAACCCTTGCATCGGCTCCAGATTCCGCGCAGGAGTAGAAGGATTAGAAAAAAAAAGAAAATGCCACCATCATAGCTAGATAAAGCGTTATAAAATGCATCTGCGCCACCTACCCGAGTTTTAAGAAACCGGGTCCCTCTGGCCCAACAAAAATATCACCATCATCATCAGCCATTTGACGTCCACTGCAGGACATAGGCCTCCCTCATGGTTTTCTAACCATGAAGGGTTTCGCCATAATCGCCACGCTTGGCAGGCGGGTTGGCCATCGCAGCACGCGGTTGGAATCTCAGGAAGATGCTGCTGACCGTCTCCTGGTAATTTATTTCCTTAGTCGCCTTCTACGACATCCACGGAAGGAAATGGAGTGACGCTATTCTTAATCCGGCGCCGCACGGAACGGAACGTCGAAAATGTACCAACATAATGATCATTCAATGGACAGATTTCTTATATAAATAAAAATAAAAATAGTTGTTTATTCTGTAAAAGGTTTTTTAAATAGTCTCATTTCCGCCAAACTAAATAATAGTTTGTTGGCAGATATACTCTCAATTTAGTTACTTAAAATGGGCACCGAACAAATCACTTAAATTAAGTTTACATAGAAAAGTAAAAAAAGATACTTAACTTAAATTAGAATAAATTTATGGTACTGGTTACAAACTGGTTCATTAATTCAGAAGCTACACATTTAATAAGCACTTGCATTTATTTTTTGCTTCTAAAAGGAAAACTTTTAATTCCTAGTGCTTCTGTAACGATGGGTCGGTGATAGGGCAACAGGTGTCACTTCCTCAACCTGTTTGTTTACGCATTGGCAACGGTTGCCTGATCTTCCGTCACCGACTCACCGCCAATAGGGGAAGGGACCAAAATACACGCCGATTAGGGTATTCTCCCACTATAGTGATCCTTACACCGTTAGGTCGGTCGGCAGCACTACATTATGCCCGTAACGTAACTTAATAACCTTATGAAAGTGTCGATGAGCCGGTCGACTGTACATTGAACGGTGTTGGAGGTTGATGTGCTGTTGAATGTGGGTCCTTTCATGCATACTTTTTTTTAAAATTAGAGGTACCCTTAGTTTCCGTCACGTTAAGATCAGAGTCAACTGGTGACCCTTTAGTCATAGTAGTCCGCTTACAATCAGGTGTCAGAGTACACTGGCTAGTTGGATATTAGGGTCAGCCCACAGTTTTACGCAATAGAACTAAAAATAAACTGCCACTGAGCCCTCTGGAATGACCGAGACTGGAAACTATATGGCGTGTGACGGACTAAACTGAAGAAATTGGTGTAGAACACCCAACACACCAACGACCTCGTGGCGCAGCGGTAGTGCATCTGCATACCATGCGAGAGGTCCCGGGTTCGAATCCCGGCTGGGGACCAAAAAACCCAGGTCTTGGATGTTTACATGTTTGTGATGTCGTTGTTTCTGGTTCCCACGACACAGGGTATCCTAGTGTGGGGCCAGAAGCAATGTATGTGCCTGTATGTAAATGTTTATGTTATGTTTATGCTTTTCAAAGGTGAATACACATTTTGACTGCCCCTACAGATTTGATAGTACTCTTTGTTAGTAAAAGTTATAAATTAAATAAATAGGTACATAGATGTTACGTTAGTTTGTAAAGGCGGACATGCTTCGAACACATAGGGGATGTATTAGCGAAGGGCAAGAAAAAAGTACCCAAAACCGGTGTGCGTGCATACAACGACTAATTAATATTGATGAAGCGAAAGCGGTTCTTGGCAAATGGCAAGCCCTGCTCTCTGCCTAAACCTCCGGGATGCAGGTGAGACTTTATAATATGTAGATCGATAAATAAACGATGTTTTTACACAAGACACACACACACCTATACTGTTATACAAAGAATTACATATTGAATCACAATTGGAAGCCGTAGAGGTAGGTAGGCAGAAGCAAACAAAATAATAGAAACATACCTACTCGACATACGGTAAGTACCTATTGGTGAACTAAACATTAAAATTTAAGGCTCCGTTTGAAATTCTATGTGTTGAATACTATCGGAATTTGTAGCTTAGATAGAAACTAAGTAGTAATTTAGTGCAAAATGACACCGTAACGACCAATTTCAATAGATTTCTCTGTTACCTCATAATACCTTGAAATATGTCAGTCAAGTACATACATACAAAAGCAGCCTATATACGTCCCACTGCAGGGAACAGGCTTTCTCTCAGGGAAAGAGTATGGGCTTAATCACCATGCGTGCCCACTGCAGATTGGCGGTTTCAAGCGTCAGTGAAGTAATACTAGCGAATCTACCATATAATATGATAGTGTTCGTCGTTACGAGGGTTAATATGATTTTGCTTTTGAGAAAAAGGGTCTTGAATCTTGACAGACGGAGGTCGCCCAACTAAGTGATCATATTATAAAGATTTCGTTAGGTTCCTTTCGATACAAGGAATCCGAACAATAAGATTAACTACGGAAATGATCAGAAATCATAAATTTATTTCAACGTAAACAATTTATGTTCTGTGTTGTGAATATGTTATCCGCTGTCTTCGAGTCGAATGTAACAAAAAATCACAGCTAATGTAGGTAGGATTTAAAAAAATGTTTTAAAGGAGGTAAGCGACATTTCTGTTTCATTCCATTAGGAACGGTCCGGGCGATCTTGTAATGAATGACGCTTTATTATTATGTTATAGTGATTTTATGAGGGTTAAATTTTCGGACGGAAAGGGTGTTGAAAACCCTTTTTCCTCGTTTGGGACGGAAAGGTCTTTTGGAGAGTTTTTTACTGTTTGTTTTTGTAATAAAGTCCGGAGTGAGTGGGACAGAGGATATGCGATAGAATTATAGAAAGTTACAAAGTCACTGTGGTGGACTGTATAGGTGGTGATGTGAATTTCCAGTGGTTCTTGGTTCTTTATTTCTTCCAGGTTTGGGTGGTATGGTAGCTAACTGAAAGCTCAACCTAATGCAGGGAATGTTCCGGCTTATATACAATTTGGGCCAGCCGTCCGACCAATCACAGATCTTTATGGAAAGTTCCGCTGGTCTTACGCAATATTTACGCATGTTCATCATCATCGTCATCAGCCATTTCAAGCCCACTGCAGGACATAGGCCTCCCTCATGGTTCTCCTAACCATGAAGGGTTTCGCCATAATCGCCACGCTTGGCAGGCGGGTTGGCGATCGCAGTATGCGGTTAGAATCTCAGGAATCACGGAAGGAAATGGAGTGACGCTATTCTTAATCCGACGCCACACGGAAAATACATGTTACACAATATTTAAATGCCCTCGTTCAGCCTACAGCTAACTGCGAACCTAACTTAACCTAACCCGTCTCGGCGTCCAATACAGTCACTCCCTCCTCGGCATCGAGGTGGGTCGCTCACGATGTCGGTTTAGGGGTCCCTAGGACCAAACCAGCCCCCAGGTGGTGTTTAGTGGGTAGGCGCACTTCCTGTGAGTCCCACATTGGCAGCACGGCCGGGCCCGTGCTGTTATGCATAAGCATTCACCACCTCCCTCCCCCGTGTCCTCCGGAGGGTGCCCTTTTTAGGGCTAAAAATAAATAAATACAGTCACTGTGTCATCTACATCTTTCTAGTCCAAAACTATGCAGGCACAGTTATGATTCTGGTGCTGTAATCATCATCATACATACATACATAAACTCACGCCTGTATTCCGCAGGCAGAGACCAGGAACTGCCACTTGCCACGATCCTGAAGGATCACTTTCGCTTCCTCAACATTCATTAGTCGTTGCATGCACGCACGCCGGTTTCGCGTACTTTTATCTCGCACTTTGCTAATATGTCCCCTATTTGGTCGAAGTATGTTCGCCTGGGACGTCCATTACCAGCCTTTCCACCCACATTAGCTCTATATATTTGTTTCGTCAATCTTTCTTTCTTCATCCTCTCCACATGTCCAAACCAACGCAACATTCCTTTCTCAATTCTAGTCACTACAATGTAATCATCAATAAAGAATTAATGATAAATCATCTTAATAATAACAGACACAAAACATAATTATTTGTTCTAGCTAATTTGGAGCACAGATAGCATCCTGTGATAGATAGGATCGACGAAAGAATAAACCTATGAAACACCCTGATTGAAGTCCTTCTATAAAACGACGTACATCGGCCCGTGACGGGAGCACAATAAAATTTACGCACGTACATAAAATCACGCCTGCATCTCGGAGGAGTAAGCAAAGACTAGAGCTTGCTACTGCTTCAAACCCCTTTCGCTCCATCAACATTCATTGCATGCACGCCCAATAAAGCTACGAAACTTATTTCTACGAAATAGTTAAAGTTTACAATAAAGAAATCAAAGATGTAAATAAAACAGGTAAGTCAATTTTTTTTAGCCTATGTACGTCCCACCCCAGGGCACAGGTCTTCTTTCAGAGAGAGAGAGAGTATGGGCTTAATCGTCACGCGTGACACTCAGGTTTCCTCACGATGTTTTCCTTTAAAGTAAGGGAGTGGTATTGCTACTATAACTCCACAAATGTACGTAACTTAGTTAACAAAGTCATTGGTACATGCCGAGATTCGAGCCCACGCCCTCCTGAATGAGGAACCGGCGTTGTTCCGCTCCGCTACCACCGCATTTGTAAATATGTATGTGTAAAATCAAACTAGTTCGTTGCAACTGACGTAATCTTGCAAACACTTCTTTCATTGGTCGAGCCAGGCCCTCGTGCGTACCACAGCGTATTGTGATCCCAGCGAACCAACTTAACACCGATTGCACGACTGAAACTCGCATATCTCCTCGCCTTATCCTGCGATTCACTCTCAAAACCTAAGAATAACTAAAAAACACCATGGCACCAGCAAAAATGCCGAAAGTCCCGAAACCAATGAAATTGACGGAGAAGCCAGTAGTCAAAACAAAAAAAATTAAGAAGAAGAACTATAACAGCTTCTCAATATACATCTACAAAGTACTTCGCACGGTGGCGCCGGAGAACTTCGGGATTTCCAAGAAGTCCATGCTGATTATGAACAATTTTATCAACGACATGTTTGAAAAGTTTGCCACGGAAGCTGGGAGACTGGTAGCTCACGGAAAGAAGACCACGTTATCGAGCAGAGAAATCCAAACCGCTGTGAAGCTACTCATACCGGGAGAACTCGCGAAACATGCCAACATAGAAGGCATGAAAGCGATCAGACTTTACCATGCAAGCCAATCTTCGAAATAACCTGAAGCAAACATTTAATAGTAGGTATAAAAATATAAGTATTGTATGTAATGATATTTTTAATAAATTTAATTTAGTAATTTGAATGGGAGCAGAGTTTTATTAGGTTGCCCCGTGAAGATAAAAAGGTTCTTTTTAGAGCCGAAAAATAATCTGTTTCTTGTTTGATAACGTCAAATATGATTGTTACTAGTATTTTAATGATATTTATAATAGGAAATCAGAAAGCAAATAAGAAATCAATAATTTATTTCAACGTAAAGAATTTACATTCTGTTTGCTGAATGTCAATGTACTATGTTACTATGTTAGCCGCTGCCTTCGGGCCGTATTTGTAGTGGAGAAAAAGGCAGCGGAAAAAAAAACTCCACTAGGTACTGAGTGATGCCTAATATTGGTTAAGCTTAATACTTGTGCGAAAGACCACCTGCTGCGATGGGTCATCATCATCAGCTATTTGACGCCCACTGCAGGACACAGGCCTCCTTCTTGGTTTTCATAACCATGAGGGGTTTTGCCATAATCGCCACGCTTGGCAGGCGGGTTGGCGATCGCAGTATGCGGTTAGAATCTCAGGAATCACGGAAGGAAATGGAGTGACGCTATTCTTAATCCGACGCCACACGGAATATACATGTTACACTCATTGAACCTACAGCTATCTGGCAACCTAACTTTACCTAACCTGGAATCTCAGGCAGACGCTGCTGCCCGTCTCCTGGTAATTGATTTCCTTAGTCGCCTTCTGCGACATCCAAGGAAGGAAATGGAGTGACGCTATTCTTAATCCGACGCCACACGGAATATACATGTTACACTCATTCAGCCTACAGCTATCTGGCAACCTAACTTTACCTAACCTGGAATCTCAGGAAGACGCTGCTGCCTGTCTCCTGGTAATTGATTTCCTTAGTCGCCTTCTGCGACATCCAAGGAAGGAAATGGAGTGACGCTATTCTTAATCCGGCGCCAGACGGAATGTGCGCGATGTGTCACACGGCTGCGATAAGTACTAAGTTTGATAAAAACATTATTAAAAACCTATTTAGAGGCTGAAAGTTCCACTCATGCCGGGACTTGCACCCGCGACCTCTGGCTAACCGTGCCAGCGCTCTCCCAACTGAGCTAATGGGCAAGTGCAGGCATCGGTGAAATTTCGAGCCTCTTTACAAACTTCCGATGTTAAAACCTAGCTGCAAAGTGGGTTACTCGGGGCTGCAAGTGATGTAAATTACTTCGGCCAGTTGTCGCTGCCTGTACGTAACACAGAGAAGTTTGTAAAGAGACTCGAAATTTCGCCGATGCCTGCACTTGCCCATTAGGTCAGTTGGGAGAGCGCTGGCACGGTTAGCCAAAGGTCGTGGGTTCAAGACCCGGCATGGGTGGAATTTTTAGCCTCTAAATAGGTTTTAAAATGGTCCTCATCACGGGTTAGTGCAACAAAAAGAATATGAAAACATTATTGTCAACATTTATTAAAATTTGTCAAAATTCCAACCCAAATGTATGTGTATAAAAAGCACTTACGATCAGGAGAGATAGGTACGTTTTCATTTATATTTGTGAATGTTTAGGTGTTTATTACGTGACTATGCAGAAACGGTACAAGATTTTTTTTAAATTAAATTTGGCAATGCTATTTTTCTTATTTTGATGGTAACTACTTACAGCTACTGAGTATAAAAATGTAGCTACATTTTTATGCAGCAAAGTGAAAACTGGTAATTTCAATGTAAACTTACTAGGTGAAGTGAGATACATACATAAACTCAAGCCTGTATCCCAGAGGGTAAGGCAGAGACCAGGGACTGCCACTTGCCAACATTAGTCGTTGCATGCACGCACGCCGGTTTCGGGTACTTTTGATGTCTTTTTTTTATCTATATACGCTTATATTCTTATTTTTTAATACATATTGTATTAAGTTGGTAAGTTTATTTAATTACATCGTATATAAATATATTTTAAACTTAATTATTTTTTTGCACACCTGCCATCTCTTTCCTCTACCTCCTGCGGTTGACCGGTAGAAAATGCTAATGACATTAGGTCCACCGCATTGTACGATTTATAAACGTCCCACTGTAGGGCGCAGGCCTTCTCTCAGAGAGAGAGAGAGAGAGTATGGCCTTAATCCCCACGCGTGCCCACCGCGGATTGGCGATTTCAAGCGCTGAGGTATCCAAATAGCTCACAGACACTCAACGTTTACGAAAACGTTTTCCTTCACCGTCAGCAAGTGGTATTGCTACTATAGCTTCACAAATGTACATAACTTAGAAAACAAAGTCATAGGTACATGCGTGCACTGGGAATCAAACCTGGGTCTCACGCTTCCGAGTCCAATATTCTACCCACTAGGCTGCCACCGGTGCAATAAACGTATCAATAAATAACGGGATTTGAAAATAGAATCACGCGAAGGAGGGTTTATCCACTGTGCGTTCAATTCCTTCTTCAAGAAGTCGTGGTATTCCTTATTAGTGAACTAGACTGCTCACCGTTTGCTTAGAGAAAAATTCTAAGGAGCGCGAGCGATCATATTGAAGAGCTAATTAAGATCTTGCAAGGAGACTTTGTTCCTGAAAACTGACTATTTCTGGTAATTAGCAGAGTTTAAAATCAACTTTGACAGGAGTACCTAGTGAAAAATCATCATAAGCAGCCTATATACGTGCCACTGTAGGGCACAGGCCTTCTCTCAGAGAGAGTATGGGCTTAAGCACCACGCGTCCCCACCGCGGATTCGCGATGTCAAGCGCTGAGGTATGAAGCGGTGGTAGCCTAGTGGGTAGATCATTGGACTCGGAAGCGAGAGACCTTGGTTAGATCCCCAGTGCGGGCATGTACCTATGACTTTGTTTTTTAAGTTATGTACATTTGTGAATTTATAGCAGCAATACCACTCGCTAACTGTGAAGGAAAACATCGTGAGGAAACCTGAGTGTCAGAGCTAATGAAAAATAATAAATGAGGGCTGTGTGCATATTTCCATTAAGTGCAGATTATACGATTCTTCAGGGCTTCTAAAAGGTAGATATAAAGATGATAGATAGATGAATTATTTATTTAAATTACACACATGCAATAAAAACAATAACACAGCAGTGAGAGCACATACAAAGCACAATATTCATATTCATATTATTTATTCCTAAATCATGTACACAGTTATAATGAAACATTATCACAAAAAAAAACATTAACAAGTGAGCCACATAGCAATCCAGTGTAAGTACTGTGGGTGTGGCAAATGCAAAAGGGCTCTGACTCAGCATAAGTTGGAGATATGCTAACCCAGCGCTGGTCTTCCGTCAGTACCCGTGACGCGGCGTGCAGGGCTCGATAGTACGAACCATAGATGGTACAAACCAGTTCGAAATCGTGAATAAGATAAAATAAATAGAATATGAGGAAGTGCGAAAAGCAAAGTCCCTGCCTATTTTCAAAGAACTGGTAAAGTCTCACTATCTCGCTGAAAACCGGTAATGCTGTTCTCTATATGAATAGTAACCATATAGTAAGTCTTGTCTGTTATCTGTTTAATTGTGAACTTTATGTATTAGTGTATTATAATTATATATATGTTTGTATAGTATATATTTGTATTCTATGGCTAGTTTAAGCATTTCATTAAATATGTATGAATATTAGAAGTAAGTCAGTTAGTTTATGTACATTTTCTTCCCATATATTTCATGTACACCTACCTACCTACTCTCTTCATCTTTCAGTTCTATCCACCCTAAGGTTGTCTGGAAGAGATCGCTTTTAGCGATAAGACCGCCAATTGTATACGGCAAAACTTAGACATGTAAGCCTTTTAATGTATTCTGTTTTCTGGTGTGTACAATAAAGTGTTCTAATCTAATCTAATATGAGATAGTGAGTCAAGTACAGGTACTGGGTACAAGGAAAGGTACTAGTGAATCAGGTACTAGTGAATCAGGTACTAAGGCCGATATTCAGAAACGATTTTGAGCGTGAGCTCAATGTGAGTCCGGGTCTTCCAACTGTCAAAATGACAGTCTCAGGGATATTTTATATTCACAGTTGAGTTTGAGATAACAAAAATTGAGCGCAAGCTAAGCTGAGACTGAGTAGTGGATTTCGGCGACTTAGCTCAGACTCAAGGTGGCAATGACGAAGAAAGTAGCGACACCTGTAGGCAATTCGAGAACTCTAAATAACCTGTGGCTGTGGTGAAGTAACCTTTTTTTTATTCACAATTTGACATTTTGCATGCTCATTTTCCTTCGAAAAGTTAAATTGTGTTTTTAGAGTAATGAGAAGTCAAAATAAAGTATAACCGCGCGTAAAAAGTTTCGACATTTGTTGCCATCTCATTCACTCCTGTGGATTATTGTATGCCTTTCATGTAGCTTTAACAGATAATATAAACCGGTAACGTCAAAAACTGTACCACAGATTACACGCTCACGTAAGTTTAGCTTGAGCTGTGGCTTAGCTGAGTTCGAGTCGAGTTGACTGTGAATACAAAATTCTTGAGTCTTTGTTGAGATTGCTCAGCCGATGCTCAGCTTAGTGCTCGTTAAGTGTAGCTCAACGCTGTGTTTCTGAATATCGGCCTAAGTACCCTGGTATAATCATGGTCGACAACAGGTCAACCTTTACATTTTTGTTGCAAAGTCACCCGTGACGGAACTGAATAGAGTGCTCACATGTAAAGTATGATGTGCTGTCGAGTGCTGCTGTACTTAGGTGTCTACAAACATAGGTACATAAACTTACGCCTGTATCCCGGAAGGATAGGCAGAGAATACTTGCCACTTGCTTAAGTATCTAATCGGCGTTATATTTGAGAATAATCACCAGTCTTTTGGAATAAACAAACGGAAAGAAAAAAGTGACGTCCATTACTTTGACGGCTTTCGTCACAAGCCGCCATGTTTATTTCCGTCAACATTATAATTAACATCCTGTCCCCGATACAGCAGGTATTTTTAACAAAACAAAACATATCATTTGTCATGTGAAGCACATTGATTCATCGAACCTGTTAGAACTATTATTCATCCCTATATGACAACGAAAGGGATGAAATTGACTGCCTCGGTCTAGCGGTATCACGTCCTATTACCATGCCGGAGGTAGTGGGTTCGATTGTGAATGGGTTGCGTGGTATTTATTATTATTATAATGATAAAAGCAAAAACCATACAAACAAAGTACGTTGGAAAAATAATCCTGAAATTTAAGTTTCTTTTTGTCTGATATTTCTCTCCAAAATTATCTAGATCTTGAAATGGACTTCAATGTTTATAGACAAGTTAATAAAGTCGCAGTTTCTGCGCTACTTAAAATAAAATAATTTTGACTTCGAATTTTGACTTCTAGGGCAGTGGGCGTTGACATTTGAGATACAGTGTTTATGACTAGGTCAGAAGTTATGTTTTTTACTTAAATGTAATATGCACTATTAGTTTCAATGTTAAAGCGAAAGGAATCTAATGACCATCGTCTTAGTTAAAAAAAAACCGGACAAGTGCGAGTGGGACTTGGGCCCTTAGGGTTCCGCACTAACAATTATAAACCTACAACTTAACTGTTACTGTTGAAAAATAAGTACTACCATACAGAGTAACTGCAGAGAAAGCTTTGGAAACGTTTTTTGAAATAACTACAGGTTAACGTTTTTCGGATTTTTTTGCAATCGACATCACTTTTACACCTTTACACTCGTGCACTCTACTCAGTTACGTTACGGGTTATTTCGCAACAAATATTTAAAGGCTGATCTGCTGTCGACTGTACTACAAGACATTATTTTTTGCCATAATATTCTATAGGTTTCAATTCCCTTGCGATTCATCATTCAGCCACAAGAAGTCCACTGCTGGACATAGGCCTCCTCCATGGATTTCCAAAAAGACCGGTTGGAAGCGGCCTGCATCCAGCGTCTTCCTGCCACTTGGATGAGGTCATCTGTCCATCTTGTGGCTGGTCGTCCTACGCTGCGCTTGCCGATATGTGGTCTCCATTCGAGAACTTTTCGGCCCCATCGGCCATCAGTTCTGCGTGCTATGTGCCCCGCCCACTGCCACTTCAACTTACTAATCCGCTGGGCTATGTCGACGACTTTCGTTCGTCTACGAATCTCATCATTTCTGATTCGATCTCGTAGAGAAATTCCGAGCATAGCTCTTTCCATAGCTCGTTGCGTGACCTTGAGCTTTCTTATGAGGCCCATAGTTAGAGACCACGTTTCAGTGCCATAAGTCATCACTGCCTGGCCTGGTTTTTTTGTGTATTGCCATGAGGGTATTTGCCTTACTCGCCACGCTTGGCATGCGGGTTGGCGAGCGCAGTATATCGCATTTTCGCAGAAGGCTTAGATTAGAGTGACAAAATATGTGGCACGAATAGCCGTATCTTTTGGTTTATTTTGACTTCAAGTTAGAATTTTACAGCTCCATGAGACAGCGGACCTAAGTATGTAATACTAATTTTAAATTGACATCTCCACGCGAACCTGAAAAAAAAGGATCTTGACAGACAGACAGAGGGACAACGAAAAGTTCCTATAAGAGTACCGTTTTTTTTTTCGAGGTACGGAACCTAAAAACCGGTCAAGTGCGAGCCAGACTCGCCCACAAACGGTTCTGTTCCATTATCTATACAAAATGTTGATATTTAAACCGTCTACCTTTTGCCGTTGTTAAAATCGAGCAAAAAACGGGAGCCCCACTTAAAAATTTATTTTATTCTGTTTTTAGCATTTTTTAGGGTTCCGTACCTCAAAAGGAAAAAACGGAACCCTTATAGGATCACTTTGTTGTCCGTCTGTCCGTCCGTCCGTCCGTCTGTCAGGACCCTTTTTCTCAGGAACGCGTGGAGGTATGAAGCTGAAATTTATATCAATTACTCAGGTCTACTGTCCCTTGAAGCTGTGAAAAAATCAAACTTCTAAGCCAACGCAATCAAAAGATACAGCCGTTTATGCCGCAAATTTTCGACACTTGCAAGGGAATCAAAACCTACAGGGTGCTTCCCGTGAACTCAGAATCTTGAAATTTGGTACGAAGCAACGTCTTATAGCATAGATAAAGGAAAAATTACGAAAACCATAAATTTTTAGTTACATCACATAATATATTTTTTTTTTATAATTTTAAACTTACTACCCATTTCCTCATAAACGCGTAGAGGTATTAAATTGAAATTCATACCAAATACTCAAGTCTATAATACCTTTAAGCTGTAACAAAATCTAACTTCTATGTCAACGCAATCAAAAGAAACAGCAATTTAAGCTGCATATTTTGAAACTCGCAAGTACTCGCAAGGGAATCAAAACCTAAAGGGTACTTCCAGTCGACCTAGAATCTTGAAATTTGGCATGAAGCAACGTTTTATAGCACACATAAAGGAAAAATTCCGAAAATCTTAAATTTTTAGTTACATTACAAAATATATATTTTTTAATAAATATAAACTTATTACTTTTTTCCTCATGTTTTGCAATAAAAATACCATAGTTATGACTCGATTGTCGTAATGAACGAACTTTGTAAACCTTGCAGGTTTGTACGGAACCCTCGGTGCGCGAGTCCGACTCGCACTTGGCCGGTTTTTTTGTTATAGCGGCCACAGAAATACATAATCTGTGAAAATTTCAACTATCAAGCTGTCACGGTTGATGACATACAGCCTGGTGGCAGACAGACGGACAGTGTAGTCTCACTAATAGGGTCCTTTACCCTTTGGGTACGGAACCCTATTAAATACTGAATCACCGGAACTTACGTCTTTGAATATTCCTCCGTTGTCGTGGAGGGTTAGGTGTCTTGGGCGGTTTATGCTTGATGGAGCCATAGCATCCCATCTGGTCATCTTTGCTCTTCTGCCGAAGCAACGGCGGCAGCTTGAAATTGGAAAACATTTCGCGCCATAAGCACACACCATTCACGTGTCACTGAAAGTTTTATTTTTAAATCACTGACTAGCACTTTGTAAAAACAACTCCGGGGGAAACACTGGCCGGATGGAAACTCTTTTGGATCCACAAGATTTGAATTTAGAACACTGTAATCCAGGTTAGGAACACACTACACGTTTATTCAGAGATTCGAAAGGAAGAATGGGAATCATTTTGGTTTTTACGAGCGTAGAGGAAAGATTTTAGGCGCGTGCGTTACCCGCGCGCGTTTCTCAACTTTGAGCGTTGTTGTTTTGTGCGCGCGCGCCGACGGACTCGAAAATAGAACGCACGCGTCTGGTCGGCTCGCTTCGCGTCCCTAATAATTTTGTATTTGATAAATAAACCCGATACAAATATTACGGGCAATAAAATTTTATAAATACAGTCTGTAGTGGCCGGTGGTGTGGCGTTATCTGCTTTTGATGGGCCGTCTATATGGGTGCGTTTGTAAAGAAACACCTTTGACTTCAGGTATATTTTTTTTTAATAAAGTAGTACGGTAAATCTAGCATGATAATAAAAAAACATTGTACCTTTGATTTAAGGAGTTTGTGATGTCTGTTTCATGACTTGCATCATACAAATAATAAATAAAATTATAAAATAATACTATAATGCATGCTATCTAAATAATGCTCTTTTAAATTTAAACAACCCTATTTTTATTTTTTTAACAATTTTTTGTATTGAAATAAATGGCATTACATAGAAGAGGCAGCAGTGGGTTCTATTCATTGGCTAGATAGAGAGATACATACAACCTTACTGACATGTAAACACAATTACAATAAGTTAAGTCCTCCTTTAATCGTAATAATACGGAATTGTAAATATTTTAATACGCAAGTGATTCACTGTAATTTTTTATTTATACAAAAACACCATTTAGCTGCATCGTGGTGTGAAAACTTTGAACGCAGCCCTCGATTACAGTAGTTTTTCTAAACATGTGTTCAAGTCGGAAATAATCGGATCAGACGTTTTTGTGCAGTAAATGCATTACACTGCCTGGAATTGCATTACAGCAAGGATTATAGTTATATTACACTGTATGACTGTAGTAGTTAAGACGTCTACCGCTAAAAACAAGCTGAGGTATTTACTCTTCTCCAAAAATAATAGTAGATAAAGTCCGAAAGTAATTTTATTCATTAAAGAAATAAGTGAAACTTGCTTATTACGTTATATTACTTTTTTTGCACTAACCCGTCATCATCATCATCAGCCTATGCTTGTCTACTGCTGGACATAGGCCTCTCCTATTGTACGCCACTGAGCACGGTCCTCGGCTACTCTCATCCAGCTCTTGCCAGCCTAACCCGTGCTGAGGACAATTTAGCCAGAGGTTACGGGTTCAAGTCCCGGCATGGGTGGCATAGCATCATCTAAGTTTCTATCACACAGCGGCGCTGCCAAGTAGAAAACCGCCGTCACAAAAATGAAAATTTCAAAACTGAAAAATAAAAATTATAAGGTATCAGAAGTCTTTGCAAAAGATATGCAAGGTACGTTAGGAGTTGCGGATATTAAAAATAATCCAGGAAAGCAGTAACGCCGAATACACTGACCGAAGGCACCGCGTGACATCAAACAGTTTGGGAACCCCTGGTGTATGACAATTTTACAAAAAGTTTTTGCTGTTATTCATTAATTATTAACTCAAGAGAAAAACTTGTGAACCATTCATAAGAGTGCAAAGTCATAATTTCATCATCATTCAGCCACAAGAAGTCCACTGCTGAACAAAGGCCTCCTCCATGGATTTCCAAAAAGACCGGTTGGAAGCGGCTTGCATCCAGAGTGCAAAGTAAGGGTATGAAATTAAAATGCAAATATTCGGGCCAGTTTGGATCCTGCTTAGAACAATACTCACTCAGTCTACCGAGACCACGGGACTTACAAATGTACCAAAACGTCGGAAAATTGTAAATTTAAAAAAAATAAACGAGTAAATATCCGTGAAAATTCAGTTTTTATCATGTTTTGTGCTTGTGTTGACCTAAGAACATACAATACTCACTAAACCTCAAAACAACATAACTTAAGCTCACGCCTGTATCTCGGAGGGTTGGGCCGAGACTAGGGTTAGCCACTTGCCAGATCCTAAGAAACTCTATTGCTTGAACAATATTCATTAGAATAGAGTAAGAATAGAATAGAAAAGAGCTTTTTTTTTTTTTCAAAGATAGAATAACATTACTCGTTGCATGAAGATTTTACACACGTTGTTTTTTTTAAAGCAGACGTTTTATAATATGCTATGTTTTATAATTTCATTATTAATTCAGAATGGAAATGTGTTTAGAGTGAAAAAGACTATAGCAGACCTTTTACTATGTTTTATCATTTCAGTGTTAATTCAGAATTGAATTGTGTCTACAGTGACAAAGACAATAAGCAGCAGTAAATATCACCACACACCATTCACTGAATGAAATTGGCACGGCTTCAATTTTCGGCAAGAATACACTTTATCAGATGCTTTACAGACTTAGACAACGAAGAACGTGGACATTGAAAGATTTTAAAAATCAGAATGATTTTATATAAAGAAACAGAAGTGTGCATTACACATTTTTTCATTTCATCTGCTCGAAATGATGCATTTTGATGCCCAAATTTAGGACCCAAAACACGCTGTTGTTGTTCAAGCTAAGATGCATCAACGTAAATAGACTCAAAATTGGGTTTTGAATTTATATACTAATGCACTCATTTACTAAGAAGTCGGACTTCTCTTTCACTCTTGAGGATTCGTCCTATGTCTATTTCGCTCCAACCCAAGCAATAAGTTTTGAAACCTAGTTTGGAACTACTTACTGAACTACCAAACTCTTTGCTGCAAAACTTTTAAGTACCTAATTGTGAAATATTTGAAATTGGAACGCAAGTGACTGTTATAGGACAAGCCTTACATATCTCTTGCACACTGATAAGAGTGCACGTATGAAATGGCTGATGTTTTGTCGACTGTTTCTTTTATTGTGGTAGACTCACTTGAAATAAACTGCAACTCGACTACTAAAAAGTGAACAAGTAATGACCTGATTAATATACTCCTCTTATTGATTAAGACGAGTCTTTTGATATTGTTACACACACTTATGTCATGATTTTGAACTATTTTAAGAAAAACAGTTAAGTACATTTGACTATTCTGGCACATTCTGGCATTTGTTTACATTGATATTCTTTTCCGATTGCTTTATGGGTTAATATTCAATGTAATGTATTAAAGGTATTCAGTAAAATAGTGTCATAATACCTTCAAAATGGGACGTGGCATGGACCAAAAAGGTTGGCATCACTGCGACAAATTATGGCGAGGTGCATCGATTAGTTGGGGAAGTCAGAAGCGCGAGCGGGACCATCACATAGTCGGTTGTTCCATGGAGTGCTGTTAATGGTAGATTAAGAGGTAGGTAGTTAGACTACGAGAAACGAGGTTAAGAATTTAAAATTTCGCGGTAGAGGCAATTTTGTTTCCGAAAAGGAGGTAAGTACCTATCTTATTTTAACGATTGTCACAAACACTGATAAAATTGTCGGCTGTTTTTCTGTTTATTCTATTTATTTATTTGTAAAATCTCAGTATCTTAACAGGTTATATTATAGTCCTAGTACAAAATAGCACAGACACAAAAACACTAGCAATTAAACAATTACGAACAATGCAAATAAAGAGTAGTCTTTGTGAACTCGTTCGAGAACAATAGCAGAATTATCATGTTGTTTCACTGACGTAATTGAGTGCGCATTTTATTCAGTAAGCCCTTCAATCGTTACTAGAACGTAAATAAACTCGAGCCCACATCCCGGTTTCGAGGCAATAATTTTTGTGAAAATAAATAACTCATTGTCACCACCACGTTCGCTGTTTTCTATTTACAGTAAATAGAAAGATGAAGAAGGTTCACGAGAACTACAGTGTAGGTCAATTTAATAAGGTAAAAAACTGAAATAAAAAATAACCAACAAACTCACTGCTGAGCATTAGCTACTAATCTAAGGACCAACCTAGGTACTTCCCAATGAGTTACAATGTTGAATTTGGGTCTCGTCTGTTTATTGGTCAATGCTCAGAAGTCGGGACGACCTGGTGAAAGTGGCAGGAAAAGACTGGATGCGAAAAGGCCAAGTCCGAAGTAAACGGCGTGCATTAGAAGAGCAACCACCTACAGCTATAGGTCGAAGAAGAAGAGACGGGTTGTTGGTTATTTTTTATTACTGTTTTTTATTAAATTATGTCTTGGTCTCGAATTGTGGTGTAAAATACGGAGATGAATCTGGCTAAAGAATACAAGCATATCTACTTCACGTGCCCAGCATAAGTGCCAGGCACCTCTGCGGCCGCTCCCTAGGCCAAGTTTCATAAGACTAAAATTCGTAGTTTATTATGACAATTAAATAAAGAAAACATCGTGAGGAAACCCTCGTGTCCGAGGTATTTGCTGCGTACAATGAGGCTAAGGGCCGGTTTCTGAATTGAGAGTTTCACTAAGTAAATAGTTAAGTAACGTTCTGTCATGCTCTTTTCTGAGAAATTCGAAGAGGCAGCTCTACAGTTAACCATTTACTTAGCGAAATTCTCAATTCAGAATCGGGCCTACGTAGCAGAGTCTACTTGTAAATCTGGCAAGGTTAGCCAGAGGTCGCGGGTTCAAGTCCCGGCATGAGTGGAATTTTTAGCCTCTAAATAGGTTTTAAAAATTGTCCTCAGCACGGGTTAGTGCAACAAAAACATGTATGCATGCATGTATAATTGTAGTTCTAAGAAACACGTCCCTGGAATTCCGCGCTCGACTGTTATCGTAGTCAGACTTTCTTAAACAGTCACGGAATGCCTTATTGCGCAGTGATAAACTGTGCGTGACCTCCGCGGATTGACAATTTCAAGCGCTAAGGTAGGAGAACACCTCAGACACTCAGGTTTTATCACGACGTTTTTCTTCGCCGTTAGCAAGTGGTACTGCTACTACAACTTCACAAATGTACGTAACTTAGAAGACAAAGTCATTGATACATGCCGAGAACCCATGACCTCCTGAGTGTGAGGCCGGAATTCACACCTAAAAGGAGAATAAAGTGTCGCTCTCTGAACCAGAGCGCAACTTTTGCATGTTTACATTCTGTCTCGTGGTCGACGACGGATGTTGGCTGAAATTATCACTAGACCGGAGTGATTCAGAGAGGAAATGGCGCTGAGTCTCGAGGAAAATAATAAAATAAAAGTTTATATTCGAAATACATTGCGAAACCGCCGGGGAAGTTAATAGGTGCGCGCCATTTTGTGAAAATGTGGATTTAGATTGTGTGCTCGGACGTAAGGACCTCTTTCGACCTCAAAAGCTTGTGTCACACTTTCATCACAAAGATAACTTCCACACAACCCAATCACTTTTTCTGGTCCCAAACGAGTGCCCTGTGCTATGGTGACAAGGACATCAGAAACATAGAAATAAATACACCCAGACTGAGGCCATTTGTACAAATGTACGGTGGCCTCCCGTGGGAATCGAACCCTAGAGCTCCGAAATGGCAATCAGACGTGATACAGCCAGTCGCAATCCTAATAATACTTTGTAGCACATTATATCTGCTTTTAAAACGTGAGATGAGCAAACAACTTGATAGACACTATTGCTTCCTAATTATTAGTAAAATGCAGACCAAAGCTGAATAAAATGAAGTATGAGTACTTAGCGGTGGTAGCCTAGTGGGTAGAACATTGGACTCGGAAGCGAGAGACCCAGGTTCGATTCCTAGTGCGGGCATCACCTATGACTTTGAGCCAGTTTCTGAATTGATAATTTCGCTAAGTAGATAGTTAACTGTGGTGCTGTCTCTTCGAATTTATCAGAAAAGAGCGTGACAGAACATTACTTAAGTATTTACTTAGTGAAATTCTCAATTCAGAAACCGGCCTTTTGTTTTCTAAGTTATGTACATTTGTGAAGTTATAGAAGCAATACCCCTCGCTAACTGTGAAGAAAAACATCGTGAGGGAACCTGAGTTTCTGAGCTATTCACATACCTCAGCGCTTGAAATCGCCAATACGCGGTGGGCAGACGTGGTGATTAAGCCCATACGCTCTCCCTGAGAGAAGGCCTGTGCCCTAGAGTGGGACGTATATAGGCTGCTTATGTCATAAGTACTTACATTGCACAGCACACAAACATAATGTATCTGTGCAGTGTTGCAGATGGCGTTCATTTTGATCCTGTCCATATTAAATTGCTACGGTTAAAAGAGCGACACGTAAAAATTGTAAAGGTTTTTAAAACAATGTTCTTTATTACTCTGCGAGCGCGTGGGTAAAATTTTTGTTCTTTTGTGTCTATTTTTTAAATAACCCTTGTTTTTGCTCATCCACTGTTTTACTGAGGCCAAGTTTTGACGAGTACGATAGAGAAAAGTTTTATCTTATTTTAAGACTGCTCTTACGTGGGGTATGCTGTCTCGCTCACACAATTTAACGTTTGTAATTATTTAAAAAAAATAAAAAAAAAATGTTTTTAAAATTGTCCCCAACACGGGTTAGCGCAACAAAAAGAATACAACCATGTAGGTACAGCGATATCATTCAGATATAAAAACCTAAACGCAAAGTGGGTTACTCGGGGCTGCAAGTGATGTAAAATGCTTCGGCCAGATGTGGCTGCCTGTACGTAATACAGAGAAGTTTGTAACAGCAGCCTTAAGCCCATTTGGCCACTTTTACATGGTCCTCGCTATGTGCACCTGCACTGAATGTATAAGCAGCCTATACACGTCCCACTGTAGGGCACAGGCCTTCTCTCAGGTTGAGAGTATAGGCTTAATCACCACGCGTGCCCACCGTGGATTGGCGATTTCAAGCGCTGAGGTATGTGAATAGCTCGGACGCTCAGGTGTCCTCACGATGTTTTCCGAATACAGCAAAGTAAAGTGACCTCTAAACCTAATAGTGGTTGAACTTAAATGAAAGCAACTGAATTTTGTTGTTGTTTGTGAAGATCTGAATTTGGTGCAGGTCTGATGAAGACATTTGGAGATTGGGAACGGAACCTTTCAATGGACAGCAAATTAAGCCTGATGGGAGCAATTCTTTAGTAATGGATGTATGTTTCATAAAATATGTCATCAAGGTAGTCCCACGGCCTTCACAAGAAATCGTGAAATAAAAAAAGAAAAACCGACTTCAGAACACAATAATAATGAAGAGTCGGTGCCAAGCTGCATAACCAGCACATTGGGCACCGACTCCAAATTGTTATTGTGTTCTGAAGTTGGATTTAATTTTTCAATTAATTTTTTAATTAGAAAATTAGCGAGTTTAGTTTTTTCAGTTTACGTGCGGTTTTCCGTTTTGTATAGTTGTGTTAGAAAGTTGTCGTAGACGTGTTCCGTATTTAAAGTGCTGATGTCTCTCATGAACTTGAGCTAGAAAAGAGGTTTTGAAAAATTCGATTCTTGGCAGCTTAAACATATCACGTCCAGTAGATTTATTACCTGAAACAAAAGAAAAATACATAAATAATGCTATTAACGTAAATATTTAGTAGAGACTAATTTTCTAATCCAAGCACATAACAAGCCGTCCGCTCAAACACAGCAGGCCATCCCTTAGGGCTTGTCATGAATCAAACGATTAAAAAAATTTTCAGCCCACGATACGATAGTCAGATTTAAGGAGACCACGAGTTCATGAAATAAAATAAGAAGAACTTTAGATCGGGTCACGGCAATGTAAAAAAAAAAAATCATAACGCAGTTGTATAAAAAATGCTTCTATGGATGGACCAATGTAACTATAAATGAATGGAGGTGCTAGTCAGAAGTTCGTCACAAACACATACAAACACACACACGCACGCACATACACTCACACACGCACGCACGCATGCACGCACGAACGTACGCAAGCACACACCCATACACACACACACACACACACAAACACACACACACGTAAGTAAAATAAGTAAAAAAATCAAAGTAATGGCACGAAAATTCCGATGTACTCCAAGAATCTCTCTTTGAGGGAAAGCCAGCGCCCTGCTGTGGGAGGCATATATGCTGCCGCAATTTACGTTTCATGATAGGTCCTCAGTGTCGCAAAGCCGTGAATCAAACGGGCCACCGGAAGTGGACCGGGAATTTGCGGGCGTGACTTACTGCCGCCGGCGGCCATATTTGCTCGGAGGTACCCGCGGCTTCCGGCTGGATTGCGTCACTTCCGCCAGCCAATGCATAGGCGCCTTATTATAAGTAATGTAATGGTTTTGGCGAGACAATGCCGCAGGGAAAGGGCACGGTTTGAGGGTTGATCGCGGATTAACAATAGTACGAGTATATTTTCATTACGAGTGCGGAAAGCCTGCAAAGAGTTCCGACAAATGTCCACTCGAGCCGAGGCGCAGCCGAAGGTGAGGGTTGACAGTCGGAACAAGTTGCAATGATGGTTCCGCACGTGTACTGAACAACTATTTTTAATACAGTTGCGAAAAAATGAAGCAATTTAATAAAGAAAATTTTTGGAAAATGGTGCCAACCGTAAAAGAATATAAGCAGACATTTTTTTTTCTTCACCCATTCTGGGTAGGCAAAGAGAACTATGCCCATACAGCCAAGTCTTCAGTTGATTTTTTTATTGATATGAAATGAAAATGAAATTTAATGAGATGAAATGAAATGAAACCTAACTTAACTCATTGAATCAAATCATTAAATCTGATATTGAAACAAATTAGTAGCTTCTTTTAAAAAATATTTGCATGAATCATAAAAACTTCTATGATTTTTTTTAAGTAAAAACTTCTTGGTTGTTTTTTTCTTTTTAATAGACATTATTATGACAGATGGGAAAGAGAACGCACGAGTTTGGAAAAGGTAAAGAAAAAGCTCGAGTATGTAATAGCCCACATCCCGAACGCTATACGTCCCTGCAATATGCCACTTTTTGAGCAACTGTATTAAAATAGTATATTTCATTACAAGTGTGGAAAGGCTTTCATTGCAAAGAGTTCCATCAAATGTCTACCCGAGCCGAGGCGCAGCCGAAGGCGAGGGTTGACAGTCGGAACAAGTTGCAATGACGGTTCCGCACGTGTACTGAACAACTATTTTTAATACAGTTGCGAAAAAATTAAAAACTATTTGCTTATTTCTCTTCTCTCCACGCAATAAATTCGTCGTATGTAGATATGTAGCGACTTTTTGACTTTTCCGGGTAAAATGTTCTCCGAAGCATTTTGTGCAATTATACTGAGTTCCGGTGGTGTTAATTAAAAAAAACCTAGGGTCGAAATTACTCATTTTGTGCAACAAACAACTAAACTCGCAAAGAAAATTTCTGAAAAATGGCGCCAACCGTAGAATATAAGCGGAGTTTTTTTTTTCTTCACCCATTCTGGTAGGCAAAGGGAACTATGCCCATACAGCCAAGTCTTCAGTAGAAGTTTTTTATTGATATGAAATGAAAATGAAATTTAATGAGATGAAATGAAATGAAACCTAACCAAACTCATTCAATCAAATCATTAAATCTGATATTGAAACAAATTAGTAGCTTCTTTTTAGAAATATACGTATTTGCATGAATCATAAAAACTTCTATGAATTTTTTTAGTAAAAACTTCATGGTTGGGTTTTTCTTTTTAATAGACATTATTTTGACAGTTGGAAAAGAGAACGCACGAGTTCGGGAAAGGTAAAAAAAAAGCACGAGTATGTAATAGCCCACATCCCGAACGCTATATGACCCTGCAATACGCCACTTTTTGAGCAACTGTATTAAGAAATACAATTTTTGTTATTGAATGACTGCTACTACGCTGGGTCTGAATGCTCGAGTCTAAGGATTAACTCCATAAAAAACCTGCCAAGTGCAAGTTGGCTTCGTGAACAGTGGGTTCCTTCCGCCATATGATGTAACATTGCGTATATAGCAAAATGTGTTAAATTTCACTGTTTGTCACTTTATTTAACAAAAAAAATAATAATAAAAAAAATCTTAAATAACGTGTGAAAAAAATTACGTGCAAAAGCGTAATTATTTAAAAATAAATTTCTCTTTACTTTCTCTTTTTTTCATTCAATTAGTCTCACACTTATCTATTTTTTAATATTTGTTATTATACTTTAGGAACGTGACTATAATCTTATCAAATTTAACAGTTGTATTTATTACCATCATGGCGATTGAGTGAAAAAGAACGGAAATAATTACGTTTCTTATATGGGGAATACTCTTTTTTCTGTTTTGTATTTTTAGGTCAGTTAGGACGCATTACTGTTAATAGAAATATCTAATCTTCTGTCTAATTTATAGAACTTTTACACGTAATAACCTAAATAGGTATGTAGTTAACATACCTATTTAGGTATGAGTATAGATTCTTAAGTTCTAAACAAGTTCTTTCAAATTTTGCCTATTATTTTTCATAAACATGCGCCAATGTTTATGTTAACATATACGAAGGTTTCCACAACACAGGCTAGACCTAGCGTGGTGACCACAGTAAACTGTTCGTGTATGTAACCTTTTTTATTAATAAAGAACTTTTTTACTTTTTACTTACTTTACTTTTACTATTATCGTTTGGTTAATCCTCCATGATATCACATACCCAATCTGTCCACGGACGGACGGTAGGACAGGCGGACAGACGGACGGACAGACAGACAGATGGACACACAAGCAACGCAGAAATGGTCTTAATCGTGATGCATGTTAATAGTAAATACGCACCTAAATATATGTATAAATACACATAAAAAGGTTAAACATGGAGATTAGATCTAATCTAAGCAACTACAACCGCTAAATGTTGTCAACACAAAAAATTCATTTAACACGATAGCAATAAGGTCCTGTTGGTACCCTTTAAGTGGAACCCTAAAAAGTAGCTGAAAACTTGGAATAAGCATAAAAAAAATAATAAGTGTCCCTCTGCAAAGCGCGTGCTTTTTTTCAGAGAGAATGTACTCAATCACCAATTTTACCCCCCGCAGATGTAGGCACGATATTTTCCTTCACCACTACCCAGTCTTTAACTCTGAACGCACAAGCGTAACATAAACTTTGTAGACATAAAGCGAGGTCACTTAGCGCAACAGTATCGCATCGCTATTGACGCCTCGCCGCGTAGCAACTCAACAGTCGTCGGCTAAGAGGGAAAAATGGCATTGTTTACAAAACAAAGCCTGTGTCCGGAGTGGCGTGAAAAAATTACTACACTGCGAGAGACGAGCTCTGTCGAGGGGCAGCGCTTCATAAAGTGCCGCCTTATATTATTTATGTTGGAGATATTTTTTTAATGGGGGTTGAAATCAGGAATTTATTTCAACGTAAAGAATTCACATTCTGTTTGTTGCATGTCGATTTACAATGTTATGGCTGTGTTCGGGTCGAGCTGCAGTGGAGAAAATGGCAGCGAAATAACCAACTTTTCTCAAATAATTTTTGATACGAGTACCTACCTAACAAGATCCCATGAGTGCAATCGAAAACAAATTCTACTGCGGCCAGATATACGGATTATGGACAGCACCCGTTCACGAGCATTGTTGAGAGTTCGCAATCATGTTAAGGTCTATCCAAGTTACAACGGGCCGGCGACGGGCAGCACGATTTCAATATTAAATAATCCTTAAATACCTTCCTCAGGGAAGAGACCCGTGCCCCTAGGTGGGGACATAATGGGTTGATGATGATGATGACTTGCAAAGTACAGGCGTAAAAACAGTCCGTATCTAATCTTAAAAGTATGTTAAAGATTATTTTAGTTTGTATCGTTATGGCCGCACATCGGCGGCCCGTTGTAATGCGGATAGGCCTTAAATCGGGCAGAAAAGTAAAGAGGTGCATAAGAGTGCATAAGAATGTTTTTCTGCCTCGTTGGTCCAGCGGTAACACGTTTGACTACTAAAACGGAGGTCGTGAGTTTGATTCCTGCCGGGGGCCACTTGTATAATTTGTATAAATAGCCTCAGTCTGGGATTGTTTTCCATGTTTGTGATGGTCTTATCTGGTAACCATAGCACAGGGTATTCTAGTTTGGAATCAGGTCAAGTAAATGTGTTGAGTAGAAGTTTTTTTTTTAAAGCGTTTAAACGTGTCGGAATTCTCTCTCGTAAGTTGTAATGCTTTTATGAACTAGAAAGTCTCTGCGATGAAAGTGCTTTATTTAAAACAACACTATCTCTAGAGCACTAAGGTCGCTTTTTCCTTTCTTTTATAAACTCACAAGGGTTAAGAAAAGTGTACAATTTGTCTTTCGACGTGAAGTGGACTGTTATCTGTTTTTGCTTTTAAACGCGTCAATGACAAAGAGGGTAAGTAGCAAAATATACTATTTACGTGAATTCACAGGAGAGATATTTGATTTGAGGTTAGCTCGGAATGCTTTCAAAGCCCTCGGCCGTGAACACTTTCTCGATCAGAGTTGTCCCATTCCCCCCCGATCTCCCCCACGAGGAGGATCTCAGCTGTGTACATGTTTTTTTTTATATAGGTATTGTGCACTGGGTGTCTGAGCTATTCACATACCTCAGCGCTTGAAATCGCCAATCCGCGGTGGGCACGCGTGGTGATTATCTAAGCCCATACTCTCTCTCTGAGAGAAGGCCTGTGCCCTACAGTGGGCTGTATATAGGCTGCTTATGATATGATTGTGCATATCATCATCATCAGCCATTTGACGTCCACTGCGGGACATAGGCCTCGCTCATGGTTTTCCTAACCATGAAGGGTTTTGCCATAGTCGCCACGCTTGGCAGGCGGGTTGGCGATCACAGTATGCAGTTGGAATCTCAGGAAGACGCCGCTGCCCGTCTCCTGGTAATTTATTTATAAAATAAATAAAGTTTAGTCACATTGAACCTTTTGGCCTCAAAAGCCCCGACCCTCAGAGATCTTCCAAACAGATGAACTGGAAAAATAACAAGTGGTGTCTGTCACTGACATATTTACACTTCGTACTACAGGGTGACTTCGAATTCGTTCACCGTATTTTGAGGGAAAGTTATTTTCATAGTGAAAAAATCAATAGAGAATATTTGGAAATATTCTTGATTTCGGAGCTCTGGCTTTAAACTGGATTCACCTCAAATTCGAAGTGGTAGGAAGAACTGTAACGTTGAAAAATGTTTTCTGGTATATTCTGAAAATTCCAATGTCCGATATGCGTAAACGATTTAAAAAAATAATTTAGTTGGCTGGCGCCAACCACAAGACGCTCAAAACATAGTTTTTTTTTCATTTATATTACTTTTAACCTAATATTGTTGTTTATGTTAAGTAACGTAATTTTGGGAAACAAAAAAAATAATTTTACGAGTGATTTTTAGCACCATATTATGTTTCTAAATCATGGTTTAAAATATCCCCTTAAAATTCGGTGAAAGAATTCAGTCGTCCTGTAGATTGGATGTCGGTGAATGTAAAAATCACAAAGTGTAGAAAAAAAAAACAATTAAAAACAGTCACTTAAATAAACACAAATTACAGTAAAAAACGTACATAGGTAGATACTTCCAGTCAATTACATAAAATATGAATAATTGTATGACAGTCGAGTTATGAGGTCATTCATTCAGTTCAATGATTTAAAAAATTCGTGAATTCATGTTCGCGAGGTCGTGGGTACGAATTAATGTATAAATTTAAGTACCAATGTATCAATGACTTTGTTTTTACATTTTTGAAGTTGTAGTAGCAATACATCTCGCTAACGAGTAACTGTGAAGGAAAACATCGTGAGGAAACCTGAGTGTCTGAGATGTACACGTACCTTAGCGCTTAAGATTGCCAATCCGCGTTGGACACGCATGGTAATGAAGCCCATAATCTCTCTCTGAGAGAAGGCCTGTGCCCTGCACCGGGACGTATAACCCTACTTGTATTTCTTGACTTTTATTGTATTTAGCAAAATTGTTTACATCTAGGGAAAGTTTGTCTGGTTCGTAGTATATAAGTTTAAGAGTCTGTTTCTATTCTGTCAGAAGATAAACAGTGAAAAATGTTTGAGAAGATTTTAGCTAAAAGTTTCTGTTTAATGAATTCTACAAGATTTACGGGTTCAATTTGAACAAGAGGACAATGTTTCAGGGCTCTGTGTATTTTGCGAAGTTAAGGTTGGATTCGACGAACAACATTTTGAGTATTTTCTCGTAGAATATTTAATTTAATATTTGTATTATTGCTAATACAAGGGGCAAGATAAAAAGTACCCGAAACCGGCGTGCGTGCATGCAACGATTAATTAACGTTGAGGAAGCGAAAGTGATCTGTTAGGATCGTGGCAAGTGGCAGTCCCTGGTCTCTGCCTACCCCTCTGGGATACAGGCGTGAGTTTATGTATGTATGTATGTAATATTTAATTTTTACAGTCTACGGTAATAACTACAGTTTCTGTACCTGGTTAGATTTAAGCTGAATTGGCAGTGGGCAGGGCCCCATTTCATAGAACTTAAATTCATGGTTTACTATGACAGTTCAATGTAAATTGGATAGCCAATTAACCCACAGATTAACAAATAGGGAGACTGCTATGCAGTGCACGTTTATTTGTCATAATAAACTATCAACCGTAGTTTTACGAACCGCGGCCCTGAGGCGCCAAATTGCGCACCAAATCCTGTCGGAATCCTGATGTTTACGTTACCAATTAGTATGGTATTTGAAAGTTAGACGATTGGAATCGTTCAGGAGGCTAGTCACACGCATCTAGGAGCTGGTCGCACACATCTGCCGAAGAACCGATAACCGTCGGGGTAAAATGTTTCTCGAGTTGGACTCGTGGGGACCACGGACTGGCAAATGCAGCGTGGGACGCCAGCCAGGTCGCTGCACCAACCATCGGAGGCAAATTGCTCGTAGCGGCTGGATGAGAATGGCCCAAGACGGAAAGAAGCGGCGTGCCTTGGCGGAGACTAATGTGCAGCAGCGGACCAATACAAGGCAGATGGATTGGATTGTAATTACTTTACAGGTGGCTTTTGAGACAAAAATGTAAGATTGATCTAGTACTGTCAATCATGCCAAAACAAAGTTTATCAGAGGTACTAATGCTAATAAGTAAGCTAATCGTACTTTTATGTAATTGGGAAAATGTATATTTTATGTGTGTGTGTTGTGTGTTACCAATGTTTGTTACCAATGATGACTTATGGATGTGAGACCTGGTCGCTGACTATGGGCCTCATAAGAAGAATGTTAGGAGTTTCACTGCATAACCGAATCAGGTATGAGGAGATCCGCAAAAGAACCCGAGTTACTGATATAGCTCGAAGAATTGCTCAGTTGAAGTGGCAGTGGGCGGGGCACATAGCTCGGAGAACTGATGAAAAGTTCTGACCTGGCGACCGCGGACCGGACGACGCAGCGTGGGAAGGCCCCCCACTAGATGGTTACGGTGGCGGGGAGTCGCTGGATGCGGGCGGCACAAAACCACGATTGAGGCCTATGTCCTGCAGTGAGCGTCGAATGGCTGATGATGATGATGATATTTTATTAGCAAGTGTTTTAAATATTTTTTTTATCTTTTGTCTTGTCTTTACATAACATACCGGTCCTAAAGAGGTGCGATTTTTTTATCTATAGGTAAGGTATTCGGTATAAAATGGATGCGGATGGCAAGGGACCGTGAGAGATGGAGGGAAATGCCTGTACCTATCAGAGGGCAGCTGTGGGCTGATGATGATAATGAAGGTATCAGACGATTTTTTAGGGTTCCGTACCCAAAAGGGTTCCGGTTTACTAAGATTCCGCTGTCCGTCCGTCCGTCTGTCACCAGGTTGTATCTCATGAACCATGACAGTTAGACAGTTGAAATTTTTACAGCGATGTTGCCGCTATAACAGCAAATAGGTACTAAAAAACAGAATTAAATAAATGTTTAAGGGGGACTCCCATACAACAAACGCGATTTTGTTGCCGTTTTTCGCTCGATATTAATAACAGGCTTGAAATATTCAAATGTTGTATAGATAATGGTACGGAACTCGGCCGGTATTTTTTCGCGATTTGATTTCTTTATATTTTCTAATACGCATCGTTACAAACTAAAATAAACCTTAAACACTACTAATGTTAGAGACTACGATACTAGCCAACGGGCGGCCGAAGATTACGTTTTTTTGTATTGTATTCTACTTTTTCTGCCTTTGCATCTGTAATGGGATGATTTATGCAGCGTCCATTGGCGCCTTCATTCACACTAGATCGGTGAAGGGACCACGCGGACGCTGCAGTGCCTGGGACATGGTTTTTAAGATGGAGTAGGCTTGCCCAGCACCTATACCAGCCAACAAAGCCGCGGGTTTCATCACGATGCGTGTGGTATTTCTACTACAAATTCACAGATGTACATGAAAATAAAAAAGTCATAGGTAAATGCCCGCACTGGGAATCGAACCTGAGTCTCTCGCTTCCGAGTCCATTGTTCTACCCATTAGGCTACCACTGCTTCTAACTTCTCAAGTCATCATCATCATCATCATCAGCCTATGCTTGTCCACTGCTGGACATAGGCCTCTCCTATAGCACGCCACTGAGCACGGTCCTCGGCTACTCTCATCCAACTCCTGCCAGCCGCCCTGCGAAGATCATCGCTCCACCGAGTCTGAGGACGTCCCACACTACGTTTACCGATCCGCGGTCTCCACTCGAGAACTCGTCTACCCCATCGGTTATCAGTTCTTCGGATAATATGGCCGGCCCACTGCCACTTCAGCATGCTAATTCAGTGGGCTATGTCGGTGACTTTGGTTCTCTGTCGGATCACCTCGTTTCGAATTCGATCTTTCAGAGAAACCCCGAGCATAGCCCTTTCCATAGCACGCTGAGCGACTTTAAATTTGTGGACCAGCCCCACCGTGAGTGTCCACGTTTCGGCACCATATGTCATATGTCATGACATATGACTTCTCAACTATTTAAGGATTATTTTAAATTGAAATCATGCCGCCCGCACGTTGCCGTTCCATTGTATCGTGGATGGACCTTAAGTGATGCTTAGCTGACGACGGTGCCAGTTCCGTCTTGCCAAAACAAAGTTTGACGGACACCCCATTAACTCACTCTCCCCAATTCCTTCCTTATAATCTGTACACTGTACGGTGCTTTTGCCCCTCGCAGATAAATCATTGTTTTTCACTCGGTTGGATCTGGCGGGCCATCGGATTTCGCGATTTTTTTTTCGAGGAAGAAAAAAGAGCGTTTACATAAAACTGATTTATGCGCGCAATACTTTCAGAAGGCAAGTTCTTCGACTTGGTCTGTTCCTAATGAGTCCGAAACCTTTGGATGTATCCGCACTTCCGGCACAATTACCCTGTATCCATACAATAACATCACTTGTCTGGTTCCAAACGAGAATACCCTGCTAGGCTAGTCTAAGACAAAAAACACGGAAAAACACTCAGACTGTGGCCATTTGGACCAATCAAAGTGTTTTTGTAAGCAACCGCTAGATCAACGAGGTGGTCGTTGACGATGAGACGTGCACCTCTATTTGCTTCGAAACATATTGACAATAGAGACAGACAGACAGCGAACACTCGAATATAAGTCCAAAGCTAACTCAAGGAAAACTAAATTGACTCTTCAGTTCTGGATTAGTTTCACAATCTCTTGATCAAAGCTGTTAGTTTTACAATCTATTAGTTGTTGTATTTTATTGTGAATAAAAAATTTTGACTTTGACTTTGGAATTAAGATAACATAATATATTTTTGTACACAACAAAAAAAAACAAAATATTAACTTAGGTACATACATCATTTGGCGAACTTATTAATTATAGTTATTTCTTCCATAAAATCTTACGATATGAAAGTTACGCAAGTGGAAGCTAAGTTAGCAATATATCAATCCAATACATCAGCCTCAGGAATGAGCCCAAAGGGTTGCTTAGTGTCCCGTTGGATGGACTCTGCATCAACGATGATCCGGGGCCCTTTATTTTTCTGCTGAGGCTTGCAATTCAATGGACTCATCAAGGCCTTATTATAGCAGTCAGGTACTTTTTTTTATAATAAGGTTTGTTGTACTCTAGCTTCGAAACTAGGATTGATGAGGAAAAACCCTTCCGCTCAATATACGGCCACGAAGATTTACATAATGTACTTTTTTTGTTCTTCTGCCTCCAGAAACAATTGAGATCGTTCACATTACGCAATTCTCCTAATGTGCTCCATGTAAATCATATTTTTACTTCGTCGCGTAAAGATGTTATTCAAAAGATTTCTCGATTTCTTTTTGTGGTGGGTACTAGTTTTATTGCCACAAAAGTTATGTTGGGAAAGCCACCACTGCCTTGATTACAACTGGTTGGTTACAACTTCTAAAAGTCTTGCCGACAAAATAAGCTCTCTGATTCAGAACGTGAAGAATAAGCAAATAGTCAGTAGTCAACAACCACTTAGGAAACCAGCCGTAACATCAGACAGAGCACTATTCTGCCGCTTAGGGATAAAATAAAAAGACACATGCTCAACACACTTGCTCATAAAATGGCTCCAATTTCACCGCAATTAGGCACATAATGACACCTGTAATCAAACTGTGAGTTTTTCATTGCTTTTATTCACAAGTGAGCTATAGAATTTTTTTATTTTATTGGTTGAGTGGCTTTGGTCTTAAAAAAGTTTCGATACAAAAAAGATCGTGTTCAATAGTACAAATAAATTAATGTACCTATTGCTTGCTCATTTCATGCAATTTCGTATTTAAATAGATAACCTGAACTTGTAAATAAAAATTTGCTCAAATGTAACTTTTATTTTTTCTCTAATAAAGAAAACTTTAAATTCCTCATTTTGTACCTGGCTAAAACGCTATCTGCGAAAAGCCAAAAAAGAATTTCATTCTTTTAGTCTATGGCCGATCGCTATTGTTAGATGCGCGCATAGAAAAACTGATCAATTTATCCCGCCATTGCGGAAATTTTTTCACAACTCGTTTTCATTGTTGAAATTATAGTTATTTATTAATTAAAATGTCTACAGGTACTATTTATGAAGAAAATTATTTTTTAGTATTATTTTCTTCATAAGTGTGTAGAAAACCGTCGTATGATACACGTGTGTATTGATGATTTGATTACTGTCCTCGGCTCTCTTAAGACCCTCACGTAACGGCTCGGCTCTCAATGGCGCCTCAGCGGTAATCACCAAGATTACACACTTGTAACCTGTGCCTGTATGTAAATGTTATGTGATAAATGTTGTTATGTTATATTGCAAAAGCTCCCTTTTCTTCGGCAAGTAGTACAAATTATGCGGAAAGTGGTCTTTATTCACCGTTTCACTTCATCTGTTTCCATAAGGTTTTTTAGAAACAGAGCATTTTGGATTTTCTTAAATGTATTTCATACTAGCACTGGCGGGGTTAAGGGGCTCCAGGGTAACTAGCGCCACCGAGGAAAAGAAACATATCTTTTTTAGGAGGAAATCTCTGAAAGTACTCATCGGATTTCAAAAACTCTTTCACTAGTATTTAAAATGGACCTCGAGGATGGACATACGCTAATCATTTTTTTTTTTCACATTTAGATTTGCTGGAATGGCCTTTTCAAAAGACGTAGGGATTTCAATACACAGTGTAATTCTGTTCATGCCATGAGCTCTATTTTTGAATCACTCGTATCGCGTCGAGCGCTCGATTTCTACTGATTTTCGTTCGACATCTGAAATTCCGTATTTTTTAATCACTCGAACTGCAACGAATGGTCTTTACCACTCGTCTCGCATGGCGATCGGTAGATTAATTGTCAAAAAACGATTTCGACATTTCGTTAGAACACAAACCAAAATGACAGTAGTAGTGTTTTGTTTGTATCAAAAGACAAAGATTTTTTATTTAAACAGCCAATAAAACAGTGTTTTACGTTCCGTTTCTGTTACGGTAGTTTCCGGTTTTTTTAATTTCTGCGTGGAATGGATAAAATACAATACTTCAAATTGTCCTGGCAACACTTCAGGCGAACGATTCAAAAATACGGAAAAACGACATCATGCGACTTAGAAGACGAGTGTGACTTAAGTCGCATTCGACGATACAATTTCATACGAGTGATTCAAAAATAGGTCTCCTGCATAGCCCGACCACAGTGAGGCGGGAAGCTCGGCGGACCGCACATATCGTAAATACAATAAACCGAAGTTATATAACTTCACTTTTGGAAATTAGTGTAGGCGGTCCGCCTCAGTAGATTTGTGAACACAGAAGGAACAATGGAGAACTTGCGCTAAAAAGTATTTTAACACTAGACACCACCTTACCTTCTCACGTACCCGATAATACCTAACCATTCGTCAATTCAACGACCATTTTTGGAAGTGTTAAGTTATAAATAAAACCTTTTTTTTGTTATTGGCACCTTTGTTGCACTGAGATTTCAGGCATATTTTATATTTTTAAATACAATTTTTTTTTTGTTATTTATCACATAATCTTATTTATTTCTCCCTCTGTTTCTACAGATCGAAACCGACATTCTTATGAAAAATTTAATTAAAACCGAAATTTTAAAAAGTAGTTGTTCGTTTTAAGCTCAAAAAAAAACTGTAGACGTTAGAAAAAAAAATTAAAAACTAAATTCCTAAATATTTACCAAATCTAAGCTAGACCGAAGCCGAAGCTATATGTGCGGTAGTAATAACTAAAAACGCCCACTGTATAACAACTAGACACACACACACACGCACACACACACGCACACACACATACACACGCACACAACACACACACACACATACACACTGCGCGCGCGCGCGCACACACCCACATTTACGTTATACAATAAGAGGTTATAATTAGATAAGGTAATTTAAAAAGAAATTAATTGTTATAATAAGCTGTCTGTTATTCCGATGCCGCTAAAGACAGCGAATCCCAAGAATGCCACGACACAGGCAAGTGTGGGATTGCAGAGCAACAAGCGGAAAAAAACCCTGTCAAATTGACATTTGTCAAAACCTTTGCGTTTAGTAGTATTGACCCAGTAGATTCCTGTTTTCTTTGTTATTTTTGTAAAGATGAGATTTTGAGAGAAGTTGAGATTGCAAGGAAAGTCCTACAAAATATTTAATGTAGGTATAAGGCCGCCATTTGTATCTTTTCTTTTGTCATTGCTGTTTCTGTAACATTTTTCCGGTATACAATAAAGAATATTCTTATCTTATATTATCTTATACTTACGAGCGTGAGTGGGAATTCTGTATAATAATAATGTTTTACTATCCCTGCTACGTGGTACGTTTTAATTACACGGGCAAATTGGACCGTTATGTACCTCGTTATTGCCGAGTAGCCTCCGAGACAGGCGATAAAACTCGCCTGTGATTGTGTGGTCCGTTTTGGGCACTTCTACCCTGCTAATTATGAGAATGGCGGAGTAAGGAAGCTCGCTGCTCTGAGTTGTTTGGCTGCACCTACCAATTTAGTTCTATACTAGACGATACACAGCTTTCAGTAGTAACTCCGACGTGTACTTCACAGTTGAAGTGTTCAACTTAATTATCAAGAAATACAACGTCAACAGGTACATCATGTGACAAGCATGTGGCTTAGTTAGGTCTGCAACCAACAAAGCCGCGCGTTCACTCACTATTGTTTCCTTCACACACACGCACTTCGTTTATGTACGTATGTCACTTATCTGTTTATTTTTTTCTGTGGTGTGTCTTGTCGTTATAGTAACTGGCTTTCATTTCTTTCTTTCTTTCCTTTGGGTTGATTTAACCTGCTGTATTAGGTGGATAACCTGTAAGGGCGGGATCTGTTACGAAATAAATAAATAAAATAAAATAAATAAAAAAATTTGCAATGGAGAAAAAGGCAGTGCAAAAACTCCACTACGATCTTCTCTTCTTAAATCATATAAAACATAATATATCAGTTAAGTTGCTACCTACATAAAAAAACTTTGGCCCTTCCGTCTACGTAATTAAATTATTTATGCAGCGCCCAGTGGCACCTTCACTCACACTAGATGGCTGAAGGGACCACTTGGACATTGTTTTTTAGATAGAGTAGGCTTGCCCAGCACCTATGCAATCTTAACAACTTAGTCGGCCTAGCCCACGGGAAAGACAATTCAATACGTGCGGAGCCAACCAAGTTAGCGTGTGGTATTGATACTACAAATTCGCACATTTAACTTTGGAAATAAACAAAGTCATAGGTACATGACCGCACTGGGAATCGAACCTGGGTCTCTCGCTTCCGAGGCTACTACCGCTTGTCTAAATATTAAGATTTCTATGAATAACACTCGGTTTGATTCCGTAACGGGACCAGCAGTCAATTTGCCAGATACCTCATTTATCAGAGTATCAGTCCGTTTCTTCGCTACAAAATTGCGCACAAAACCAATACTCGTTCCGATCGTTCCATTCGAACCGGTGCCTTCCGGCTGACCAATCAGGGACGATTACTTTCAGCTAAGGCTTCGGGCAAACACTTTAAACTGTTTGTTGTGAGGAGCGCGCAATCTTCCCCGGAGCGGCGCCGGATTATCGGCTGGCACGGAGAGGGGCCTGAGAAAATCAATTGCAATTGTCAATTTATAACGTTAATCTCATACGTTCAGTCGACGGCACATCCACATTTATACACGTGCACTACAGACGCACAGACTGCCTCGTTGGTCTAGCGGTGTTACGTCTGATTTTATCATGCCGCAGGTTCGATTCGCTCTGGGGGCTTCCGTACATTTGTGCAAATGGCCTCAGTCTGGGTGTGTTTCGGTTGATGCTCGATTAGAGCCGTTTAATATATAACTGTGTAAGAGCGTCGCGAGTCATCAGAAAATACTAACCGAAGGTAATTTGGGTATTCCATTTGGATTTTTTTGTTCTTAATCTGTACTGACCCGATCGGACCACCATACCAATCGTTTCAATTGTTTTTTTCAAGGTCATAATTTAACAGATTAAAGATGACTTGGTCGAAATGTTTTTGTTACAGCTAGATATAATTCCCCACGGATAACTTGAACAAAAATCCGCGCATTTAGTCAGGATGAATTTGCGATGGACACGTACGTAATAGCAAGTTTTTTTCCATGAAATTATTTCTTAATTTCACTTGACTAAAGTCTGAAGAATTCTAAGTCACTAAAGTCTGTTTTTTTTTTAATTAAATACAAAAACAAAGAGGCAGTGTTACCATTATAAAATATCTCGATATACTCGGTAGATTTTTGATTCACTGTATATATGTAATTTCCACAAAATAATATATTAATAAAGAAGTTCTTATAATTAATATAGATATATAAATATATTAATTATAAGAATTTCTTTATTTTGTAAAAGTAATTTAAGTTTTTTTCACATTTTAATGCTATTATGGACCCGTTTAATACATTACTATGTATGAGCAACGCGAGTTATTGCAAAATTTTATTATATTTCTTTCCTTACCAACAATACCAGTAAGCGACTGAGAGTTTTCTGTGTTTATTTACACAGAGTCGAAAGATAACAGGGAAGATGAGAAAGAGGGCTTTCCGAGTCGTTGAAACTTAGTCGGACGGTTAATCTGACGTGATGTGTGGAATGAGAATATACTGAATACTCAGCCAAGCAAAAATCTCCACTCAAGTTTGTGTGTTGACTACCTAAAGGTTCTGCATTATACAAAACATTATGTTTTCCGTGCGCGAAATATGTTTGTTTCTAGGGGCAGCGAAATAAAAACTGTGTTTTGCGCAATGAAAAGATTATTTTGGGATTTTTGTTTTTTGGATTGTTTGCAGAAGAACTTTAGATACGGCGTCTTCATGTGGGCCGCGTCTCATAAAACTACAATTCATAGTTAATTACAGCAATTCATTGTACATTGTGTAGTAGTGTTTCTACTTGTTAATCTTTGGGTTAATCGGTCATAGTGAATTATGAATTGTACTTAAATGAAATCGTGTCGACTCTTTTACTTATTCTTGAAGGCATTTAGATTTATTGCTTTATCTGTTCTTTAAAAACTTCTTAGTGGTCATTTCACCTAGACAATATGCTGATATGTAAATTTTAAGCTCATTGAGGGTCAGTCTATAAATCGTACTAAACAAAATTCTATAAGTTTATTATTTTTCGCAAAAAGACGAAGAAAAAATCTTTAAGATTTTTCGCTGAGATCTCAAATTTTGTATTTCGATGATTATTTTCGTGAACTAAGCTAATTTGTTGGACAATGTTAGTTGTTCAGTACGATGAGTGGAATCACCCCTCAATCAGTTAAAAATATAGAAATAAACACCCTACATAAACACATGGTGACCAAAAAAATGCGGAATGTTTGAAATACCCCAATTAAATCAGAGTAACTTTATACATTTACTTGCAAATTCACCCAACATTTTACCGATTAGAGAGCATAAATTGATGAGAACTACTGAAATACTATTTATATACGTTTATATACTACTAATGCTCGCTTGCTTCAACGACATCGGACAGAAATATCTATCTACTTATCCATGGGTAAGCTCTATCCAGCGAATAAGTCTTAAAACGTCTTGCACCATGACATTTACAGAGCTATCCATAGACATTAATTTGTATAGCTGACAACCCTGTCAATCAGTCATTTATCTGTTTATCCATTATTTATCTGTTTACTTACTTATCCAGTGACTTGGCGCAAGTCACCGTAAATTATTAAATTACTATAGTGACAGACCGCACATTTAAAATTAAATTAAAATTTTACACGAATTTGATAGAAGTAAAAAAATTGCTTTTTGTAGTAACCAAGTAACTACTTAGTATCACTCCGTTTCCACAGACGTTGAGTTGACTTTAGAGGGTCGAACTAATCGTTCACTGCTGTGAAAAGTACAGTCGACAGCAGGTCGGACTTGTCATTTTTGTTGCAAAGTTGTACTTAACGTAACTGATTAGAGTGCACGTATTTAAGGTTGATGTGGTGTCGTCTGTAGCTACAAAGCCGTAGCTGAAACCGGCCCAAAGCGATATCGCGATATTACTATAAATCGGATCGTATCGTATCATAAAATTTTATTATTATATTTCGGGAATACTGGCACGACACAAAATTGTTCAGAAGGGCGACGATGAAGTAAAACAGGTTTTATCGATTAAAAATGCCAGAATTATCACTTAAGATAATTATTTAGCAGTAATATTTCTGTTATTTATTTACTTATATCGATAAAATTAATTCGATTCCCATCAAATCATTAAACTACAACAAAAATATTATCTTTGTAAATACTTTGTGTTTTTTTTTTAAGAAGCCTATGTCCAGCAGTGGACTGATACCGGCTGATTAACGTATGATGAAAAAGTTTAGAAACAAATTACGTGTCAAAAAAATATATTTTCCCAAAATTACTTCACTTAAACATAAACAAACAATATCAGGACGAAAAGTAATTTAACAAAAAACTATTTTTCGAGCGTCTTATGGTCGGCGTCAGTCAACTCAATTGTTTTTTTAATGGTTCACGCATATCGGAAGTCACTCTTAACCCCGGTTTCTCGTACCCTAACAAGCTGTTAATCTGCTGTTAACAGCTGTCAGTGGTTTTTTTTTGTATGCACTTTGGTCAATTGACAGCTGTTAACAGTTGATTAACAGCACGTTAGTGTACGAGAAACTGGGGGTCAACTACTAGATAATAATTAAATTTTCTATGATTAACACGAGCAATAGATACTCGTTTATTTTTAATTTAAAAATTTAACTCAACCTAACCCAACTTTCCATGTGGCGCCGGATTAAGAATAGCGTCACTCCATTTCCTTCCGTGGATGTAGTAGGAGGCGACAAACGAAATAAATTATCAGGAGACGGGCAGCAGCGTCTTCCTGAGATTCCAACCATATACTGCGATCGCCAATCCGCCTGCCCAAGCGTGGCGATTATGGCAAACCCCTTCATAGTTAGAACACCATGAAGGAGGCCTATGTCCTGCAGTGGGCATCAAATGGCTGATGATGATGATGACAAAGATTGACTTGTCCGTAGCTTCGGACAGCGGTAGATCCCCCGGAAAGAAGGGCAAGCCCTAACCCCGACCCTCCACTTTCCTTGGGAAAGTGTCAGAAGACCACGTGATGATAAAACAGTTCCCCTGCCGCAAAATTAGTTTACTACTCAGGATAGGTTGATGGCGTAGGTTGTGTTTGGTGAAGTCTACAGCACATCAACCTCTAGGTGGACTCTAATCAATTTCTTTAAGCGCCACTTTACAACAAAAATTTAAAGGTTAACCTGTTGTCTGCTGTACATAGGGTTTTTGATCGTGTAGAAAAGTTATATGACGTTCATTGCTCTATGAAAATTTTACGTGATTAAGAAAATGATTCTGTGAATTAAGATGAGAATGAAGCTGGATACAAATTATCGGACGGGGCTGACGGACGCGGCCGACAGTCGCGGCTTGCATGTATCTGGATAGCAGAATAACACTACACTGTGCAAACTATCAGTCGCAAGTCGCGGACGTAGAACGATAGGACGTCCGAGCGAAATCTGGCTAGCCGGATGCCGAGAACCCGTGCACAGTCATCGGTCGCGGCTGTCAGCCGCGTCCGTCAGCCACGTCCGATAATTTGTTTCCAGCTTGACGATTACGATGGCCGTTTTGAATCGTGCCGGAGCGTCTTTCACCATTCGAATACTGTTAGCATTATAGTTGTTAATATGCAAGCTTTTATTTTTTTAGTTCGAATACATTGCCGCTTATAATACAAGATATACTTACTATCTTTATACTAACCATAGCATTGATTTGATTGATTGATTTGACAATAATGATAGAAAAATGGAAATTTATATTTTATTTTGTTCATAGTCGAACAACACATGCTAAGGCGAGTATTGGGTGACACTTCTGTCTATTTATATCACAAATGATACTTAGAAGTTATTGGCAAAAATGGAAATGTCACTGCGATAAAGCTCTTACAGAGAAAGGGGCCTTCTTTAGCTGTATGGATAAAAAAACTTGAGTAAGTATGAGAGTAGGTGCTTTGCAATGCACGTTATAACTTTTGTCACAAATACAAAGAATTCAGGAGAACAAAGTTTGTACACACGCAAAGCATAATGACCAAAAACGGCTGTTTTTAGTAGAAATCAATTTAAGTCGATCAATTCTTGGCTCATAAGTTCTAAAATCGCCATTACCGTAATTAAGATCAATGATATTTTTATACAACAATCTCATCGTTGGATTACTCTATATTTCCATCTTACGATTATATTTTTGTTGTTGCCCTAACTTGCCCTTTAAGGGGCGATTAGTCATTTAACCACTCGTCTGCCGCGACACAGATCTGTGTCCAATTTAGTATGGGCCACCTATACGTTGCGTTCCGCGAGGGCAGTTCACGAGTTAAACTGAAACTTTGAGGTTTCTCCGGTACTACTGAGAATGTTAAAAATAGTAATTTTTCCGCTGTAATTTCATGGCACTAATACTAGTACCACTAAGATAAAATCAAACATTTTTTACGCTCAATATTTATGCATTATGTAACAGTTACGAAAAGCCCGATGTTGTTAAAATCATCCCTTGTGTGTAAACGCTTCAAAGTATTTCGCAATCAGTCAACATCTATCTCACAAAGTCTATTTATGGCTGTAAAACACACGCGGCGAGTGAGGTTTTTATTCGACAAATTGTGTGGCAAAGGTCACTGGGGGAGATATGCACATTAAGCAGAAAGTGTTCTCTTCCACAGTCAAGTTACAAAATAATTTCGTGGAAATATCCAACTTCGCAAGTGTCGGTAAATATTGCCGAGCGCAACGAAACGATCACTGAAATAACTTTAAAATCATATTATATTTTGCCGCCGTCGATTTTTGGTGAAAACCATTAACCTGCGCGCTTACCGCCAAGTAACGGTAATCTCAGCCGTTCCATCATTCTGGATCATTTGACGCAGTGACAAGATATTTCGATAACAGTTGTTTTTGTTCTTAGCAAAAATTAAGATTATAACTTTTTATAGAAATAAACCGTTCTCAAGAAAAATAAGCACCAAAAACAAGAGTTTGATGTTTTTCTTATGGATCCCACCAACAGATGTTGACAAAATTCTCATGGGACCTCCCATAAGGTAGGTACACCCTTTTTGCCTCGAATAAAAAACATTTAAGGGCGCATTCGGCTGGCAAGAGCTGGATGAGAATAGCCGAGGACCGTGCTCAGTGGCGTGCAATAGGAGAGGCCTATGTCCAGCAGTGGACAAGCATAGGCTGATGATGAAGGGCGAATTCAAAACATATCTTTTTTTAAGTCGGTTAAAAAGACTACGAACCGGCAAACGCAGCATAGGACGCCCAATAGCTCGCTGGGTAATTCGGATGGCTGGCAGCGGATAATTGAGAATGACCGAAGCATGAAATACAATGCCAAAAAATGTGAGCTTCTCGTTTTCAAAGCCAGCCGCAAATGCCCTGATATATTGCCCACACGCTGTCCATTAATGGAACTGAAGTGAAGAGAGAGTCTCACTGTAAATATCTCGGGCACATAGTGACAGATACCCTGAGCGTTGACCTCGATATTGAGCGTGAGCGCAGGGCGCTGTCGGTCCGATGTAATGTGGTCGCCCGCAGGTTAGCCAGATGTTCAAAAGAAGTAAAATTGACCATATTTAGAGCCTTCTGCCAGACATTTTACAGCTGTGACCTGTGGGTGAACTGAGCTGCAATATAATAATGCCCTCAGGATGCTGTTGGGTTGGCCTCGCTGGTGTAGTGCATCAACAATGTTCGCTGGGGTGCACGTGGATATTTTTTTTGCAATCATCCGTAAGCGTACCGCCTCGCTCATGCGCAGAGCCAGTCCAGCGACAACAGCATCCTGAGAACCCTATCTGAAAAATTTGATAGCCCAATTCTGCAGCACTGGTTGGGAAAATTAATTATTTCTCATCCAGTGAGGTAGGAAATTTGATTTTCTTTGTTTTTATTTTCGGTTTTTAAGATTTGGGCCGTGGTAGCCAAGTAAATAAAAGTTAAATAAATAGAAAAAGCATGCATTTTGCTGTGTCCCGCAGTGGACGAATACGAACTGATTGATTACTAGATTGGTTTTTGATGCTAAAAACTTACGTTCAGAGGCGGAGGCGGACTTATTGCGGGTTTGGATTGCTTAATAACTTAATTTGCGTAATATTTACGTGTGTCAGACTAATCATCGAAAATCGTAGTACAGGGTGACCTAATTTGATTTTCGACGTGTCATAGTAATAAAAATAGATTTTGTCACAGTCATATTGCCTACATGTAATAATCACCTTTTACTTCTCCGAAGTATATAAGATGTTCGTAAAAATACTAAATTTTTTTCCTCTTTATATTCCTTTATTCCATTTCCACAATTTTATCTCTAGAGAGTCTAGACTAAGATTTTATTTTACGAAAAAACGGAGATCGGGAGATGGCAACCGAAGCTCACCAAAAAACGAAAATTACACCGGTACAAAATACATGGATCTTTATAATGTCGAGTGAATGTGGGTGGACTGATCCAGGCGAAAATAATATATATGTTTGTTCTGTTCTGACGCTGACGCATTTTCTTTTATTCTGCAACATTTTTGGGAGGTTTGAAAGACATAGCAAAATGAACGTGCCTGACAATAGCTATCGAACACAAACTCGAATCTATTAGAACCATTAGTAGCCATCCAGGGCGGTGCGTGCGTGCCGGGTCCGCGGGTCATTGTTCTGTTAGACGGAGAGGCGGTACTAATTGCTGCCTCAACTTGAAACAAGACTTTCTTTTTCATTTACGTCGGTATACTCAAAAGTAATAGTCTAAGTGAGTGCCATTTTTAATTACTAATTACATAACCTTTCAAACCACTCAGAAATGAGCGTGCATGTAGCCTATATACCTACGTTCCACTGCAAGGCACAGGCCTTCTCTCAGAGAGACAGTATGGGCTAAATTACCACTCGTGCCCACCGCGGATTGGCAATTCCAAGCGCTGAGGTACCTATGTGAACACATTTCCTTCACAGTTAGCGAGTGTGTCGATCGATTAGACGATCCCGAATGTGAGGTTCGAACGCTCCGCTATCATCGCTTTCTACGGCTGTGTATACCTCCTACAAGAGCTCTAAAAATGTTATGAAATCGTGTCAAATCTGCGTCTCTGCACTTTTCCACTGCACCGCGGAAATACTGAAAGAAACTGTAAAGAAAAACTACTCACCGGCTTCAAGACAGAAAGCTGTCGCGGAAAGAGACGGGCACCCAGAGCTCCGTAATAACATTTTAATATTAAATGGGTAACAAACAACGGAAGTTGCGGGTAGGATGATTTATAAGACCACAGCGGGAAGACAACAAATCTCTTCCACGTCACAATTATTTTGTTAAATATCTTACTCGGAACGGAAAAATACATCTTCCACACCCCGGTGTATGGCCGTCGGGATCTTAATGGTGTCTTGATTAAGTATAAGATGACAAATTTAAAATATTTCTCAGTTACACTTTTCATGTACATATCGGCAAGCGCAGCGTCGGACTTTTTCGCGTATAAAAACGTTTTCGCGTATAGTTCTCTATCTATCTAACTTTGATTCTTAATTACGAAGTTTAAATCCATTTTCTAAAACCTGAAACATAAATCTTAAAAAATGGGGATTCCCTCACTTTCGGATGTACTTGTTCACGGGGATTTTCTTTCTTAGCGTAATTATTTTCGAAAATTCCCAGTCGCCTCAGAGCTAAGCTTGCCGGAAGACCTATTGTAACACCGCATTGGAATTAGTCTCGCCCGCTGCGTTCTTCTAATCACATTAGTGATACTTCGTATTTGAGCGTCTGCTGCTTGAGATAATGCTCTAAGCACCGCGCCTGTTTGTTAACCGACTAGAGAGTGGGGCTGAAAATTAACGTAGCTAATATTAATTTTGTTAGTGTGCCAAATGTTTGGTCCCTCGGCAGGCAGAGACCAGGAACTGCCACTTGCCACGATCCTGACAGATCAATTTCGCTTTCTCAACATTAATTAGTCGTAATAACGAGTAATAAAAAGTCGGGCTTAATATAAGATAATAAAACGTATTTTTTCTTAAGCCCCTCGATGATTCGATGGCTACGTTTTATAAAACTACAATTTACAGTTTATGTTGATAATTCGAAGGACTTTGCGTAACCGATTACAACAATTAATCTTCCTACTTATTAATCTGTGGGTTAATCCTTACTAATATATTAGTATAAACGCGAAAGTTTGTATGTAAGTTCGTATGGATGGATGTTTGTTACTCTCTCGCGCAAAAATGGCTGAACGGATCCGGATGAAATTTTGTACAGAGATAGATTATAGTCTGGCTTAGTACATAGGCTTTTTTATCCCGCAAAATTACACATCAAAATTACCACGCGAACGAAGTCGCGGGCAACAGCTAGTCGGCTATAATCATAAAAAAATAACAACTTAAAAGTACAAAAATGACCAGCGGTCCTTGCACTAGGCTTAGCCTGTATCGTGAGGAACAAATTGATATTTAAGAAAATAATTTCTTACAGTAAACAGTAAGTATAAAATATTTTATAATAGGCTAAACATAAGCTTATGGAAAAATTTTTTTTATGGGATATAAAAGATGAACTAAAATTAGCCTAAGATCATCCCTTCCTTATTCTTCTTCTTGTACCTAACAATACATTTTCTGTGCATGTGTAATCCAGGCTTAAAAGTAATTTTGTTATCGTGGCTTTTGCTTCCACTACTGAGTTTGGTTTAGTGTCGCATAGAGCGAAAGTATGATTATAAATGTGGGAACTTAAGAAGGGATTGAATCTACGGGCAAAAGTGGTATTTCTAAATAAACCATGTATTGTATTTGTAGGAAATGAGGTTCAGATATAGATAGATAAAGATAAAGATTTCTCACATTTCAGTGCTTTGATTTCGTTCCTATCAGGGAATGTTTTTATTTACTCCAGATCAACTTGATGTACGTTGATGACTGTTAACAATCCCAAAAGGGGTCAAAAAACAACTTGCAATTAAAAATAATGTACCCAAAGAAATCATGCCGGAAAACATTCGTACGTTATTTCAAATAACACGTCCTCTCTCACCTCGAGCGAGATCAGGGAAAAAAACACTTCCGCTAAGGGAAATCTTATCAAGGCTCATTCATAATTCACACTCGCAATATGAAATTTCCCGAGAAGGCTCGATAAAGCTCGAGTTCTTTCGGAGCAAAGGGTTCTGTCCAGAAAGAAAAAAAAGTAAAATAAATAAAAATATTGTCATTTGTACAGTAGGTAGGACAGCAGGTCAACCTCTACATTTTATTTGCAAAGTCGCAACGCAACGGAGTAGAGTGCACCTAGATGTATAGCATGATGTGGTTGTCGACTGTGCAGTCTACAGTTTTTATCTTAGTCTAAAGACAAGCCTCTGACCCCAAAGGGCCTCTGGCCTCTGGCCACAAAAAGTCCACTGCCGGACATAGGCCTCCTCCGTGGATTTCAAAAAAACCCGTTAAACCGTTACTCCGATAAAACTTAACTGGAGAGTAAATTGCATTATGACAAGACAGTGACAACATCACTTTTATTCTCCAGTTAAGTTTTATCGGAGTATTGATAAATCCGGTCCAAATTACGGGGTTGTTGGGTCTCCAACTGAATTAGGTTGAAAATTATATTTTGAGACCAAGAAACAGCGAGCAAAATACATCAAATGAAAATAAAACAAATAAAATGATTAGCATAGGTAATTGGTGATAATCTATCTTAAAACAATGTCCCAGACACTGCAGCGTCCGAGTGGTCCCTTCACCCATCTAGTGTGAGTAAAGGTTCCACTAGGCGCCGTATGAATTATCTCGTTACGTAGATGCAAAGGCCATAGTTTTTTAGTGATATATGACGAGGAATGGATCACAAAATAGTATTTATATTTATTTATATCATCGCGTTTCATCGAATCGTAAGATCAGATGAACGAGAAAGCACGAGTCTACAAAGATTATAGGTTTTACCGGTAGCTACAATATCTTCCATACCTCGTTGGTCTAGTAGTTAAAGTGGTTAACTACCAAAAGGTCGTGGGTTCGATTCCCACTGGGGGTCGCCGTGCATTTGTACAAATGGTGTCAGTCTGGGTGTATTTTCATATTTGTGATGTCCTTGCCTGTTACCGTAGTACAGGGTATCCAAGTTTGGGACTGATTGTGATTGTGTTGTGTGGAAGTTATTTATTCATTATATAAGCAGCCTATATACGTCCCACTGTAGAGCACAGGCCTTCTTTCAGAGACAGAGTATACGGTTAATTTACTATTAACCTCTTTTGTGCAGTAAAAAAGTTAACGGAAATTTCTTACTGCACTTTTCTAGATCCTACAATCTTTTTATATCATTGATCTTTAGTAAATAGCAAACTAGACTCTCTCCCTGAGAGAAGGCTTGTGCCCTACCAGTGGGGCGTATATAGGCTGCTTATGTTATGTATAAATAGCAAAGGATCACGGGAAATGACACTAGCTATCGTCCTTGCTAAACTCCATTCCGCGAAACGAGTTCCCAAAGAAAATCGTGCATGTGCGCCCATTGCTTAATGCGCGCGTCTTTCAACAGCCACTAACCTACCCTATGAAGCGGACCGTCGCTTATTGTTTCGCTTGTCTCTAGCCGCGCGCATTGACCGATAAGACGCGAGTATTTCGGTCCCGGAGTTCGACTCGTGGAACGGAGTATAGTCTAGAACCTTGGTTTTCGCAAAATACACACGGGACCCTAAAAAAGAGGGAAGTAAAGGTGAGCGTACACCTTTCAATATTAATCCCGCAGGACACAGTTCCGAGGAAAAAACTCCTTGGTAAAAGCTACCTAATCGAAGTTTTCGGTAGATCGTAACTTTGGGAAGTCGTAAGGTGAAAAAGTCTTTTGGCACCCTACTGAATAGGTCCTTCCGATTTAAGTACCTGTCAATTTGGGCTTATTTAAGGGTCCATAAAATTGGGACCTTCTTTTCTCAGATCTTGATAGGGTGTGATGAAGGCTTTAAGTCGGTTTTCAGATAATGGTTTTAGATAAGTATCTATTGCAGCGGAGAGCTACGACGCGAGCAGAATTGTTTACAGGACATAAGTAAAGATCATCATCATCATCATCAGCCATTTGACGCAGGACATAGGCCTCCCTCATGGTTTTCTAACCATAAAGTGGTTTACCATAAACGCCACATTTGGCAGGCGGGTTGGCGATCGCAGTATGCGGTTGGATTCTCAGGGAGACGCTGCTGGCCCGTCTCGTGGTAATTTCTTTTCTTAGTCGCCTTCTACGACATCCACGGAAGGAAATGGAGTGGCCTTAATTTGTATTGATCTTTTTGGAAATAAATAATTTACTAACTTACTTACTTGTCCTGGTCCCAAACTAAGATAACCTGTGCTACGGTAATTAGGCAAGGACATCACAAACATGGAAATGCACCCAGACTGAGGCCTTTTGTACAAATGTACGACAGCCCCCAGTGGGAATCGAACCCATGACCTCTGTTTTTGTAAACTTACTACCACAAAGCTTACAATAGGATTTTCAACTAAATTATGCTTCACATAAATATTAGCTTCTGTTCCGGAGCTAGGTAAGAGCAAACAGCAAACAGTGCCAATGCCTGCCATGGTACTTATATGCTTGTTAAGTTGATCATTGTTGTAGTTAAGTTTTATGTTTATTACCTACTCGAGAATTAAAACTAAAACATATTTTAAAAACCGGCCAAGTGCGAGTCTGTTTCGCGCACGAAGGGTTCTGTACCATTATCTACACAACATTAGACACAAAGATCGAGAAAAAACGGCAAAAAATCACGTTTGTTATATAGGAGCCCCCCATATTATTATTTTTTTTTTTTTTATTTTTTTTTTTTATTATTATTGTGCCTTACTATACTGAAGACAAATAATCATTTCTATTTGTTTTTGAATCGAATATAGAACTAAATATCTTGTGAATATTTCAGCGTCTATCTGTGTGCCGTTATTAATATCGAGCAAAAAATAGCAAAAAAATATATTTATTGTATGGGCGCCCCCTTAAATATATATTTTATACAGTTTTTAGTATTTTTTGTTATAGTGGCAACAGAAATACTGCCTAGCTATCACGGTTCATGAGACACAGCCTGGTAACAGAGACAGACAGAGACACAGACGCACAGTGAAGTCTTAGTAACAGGGTCTCGTTTGGCACCCGGAACCCAAAAGAGCTAACCAAAAATATAAATTTAGTATTTGGTGTAGAGTGAGTGTGTGAGATTTCAACATCTACCTATATGAACAATAAGCTGATTTGTATAACAAGGAGAGGATGGCCAGCGATCTCTTGTATAAGTTCCGTTGCTTACGATGATAATATTATAACGTATAGTCATCCCGCAGCGGGGACGAGACCTTACAAAGGGAAGGTACCCTGTTACTAACCCTCAGCATTTGTAAATACCATATACTCTCAAATGCTCTAGATGTTTGGTATAATTTACTAAAAAATTTTCACGTTCGCACCGGCTTCAATTCCTTGGCTATCGAACTTATGTCTAGGATTTTCTAAGTAGCGCACATTTATTAATTTGAAGGAGTACATCACGAAAAATCCGCGATTCAAAATACTGCATGTATTGACGATGTATTTTCTGTGCATTAAAATGACATGTCTGAGATGAGGGGGGTATAGGTGCTGAGAAAGTCTACTCGATCTAAAAATAAGTCCCAAGCACTACAGCGACTGAGTGATCACTAAGATTATACCTTTATAAGCACTAAGCTTATTATGCCATATAGAAGCGTAATTAATTACAGCAGCTAATGAGTAGGTAACACGAAATTTTTTTCTAATCTTCCTGGGTAATCATGTCGGTAATTATCGACACTCTAAATCGTATCAGTGTAATTTAATGTATAGTCTAGCCCACTAGCCATTCGTAAAGTTCAACTTGTATCTGGCACCGTCTTTGCTCGCACATTCAGTTTTTTTTTTCCCTCCAGACACAGGCGTAAGTTAAGGAGATCCAGTGCTAGCGTCACCAATACAAAGAAAGTCATATCTTTTTTTTGCAGATCGTATTTGCGAAAAGTGTCTGTGCAAACTCTCAATCATTTACAAAAGCTGCACTTTTTATTTTATGTTACAATGCAAATCTTCGCAGAGTAAATTTTTTTATGATTGACATTTGATTTTAATGAAGTCTATATGAATTAATAATATTTTTTATGGTTGTAGGTATTGTATTGACATGTGTGATTAGATTACTTCAATTTGTATTTGTATGTTTTTATTGATCATAATTTATAATGTAATTTGTAATTTTAATAATTTATAATTCGATTTTTACGATATGTATTTCGTAATTCACTATCGCAATAGGCCACCCCGTAATGATAGTTGTAAGTTTTATGAAATCAATAAATAAACGTTAAAAGTGATTCTTAGGTCTCACGACAAAGAACCGTGGATCCCGTACCTGAGACTGGATAGCATTTCTGCCAAAACGGTCGTTTTTGGCGTGAATGCTGTCTAGTCCTAGGTGTTTTGCCTTAGGTTCACGGCCACGGGTCCTAAAAAATACTATTGACATGGTTGAGAGATTGTACAGACACTTTTTACAAAATCAATCTGTAAAAAAAGATCTGATTTTTTCTTCCTCTGTGGCGCTAGTGATACTTCTTGGAGCTCCTTAAAGTGATGTATTGTGTGTATGTATCTTTAATTTATTTATGTATATGCAAAAGCTAGAAGTCAAAATACGGCCCTCAGATTCTACATAAGAAAAAAGTTTTAATTATGTAAGCTTATGTCTATATTTATGTACGAAGTGTGTTTTTGGCAATAAATGTAGTTCACTTTCACTTTCACTTTCTACAACCCGATCCCTGTCTTGGTAATCAAACGTTTACAATTGTTTCATTATTGTAAAACATTTTTATAGACATGTTACATGTGTGTAATAATTATGTAATGTATGTAATATTACACAAATGTAACATGTCTAATCACGATTATTTAATAGCTAAACTTAATCACCTTAATTACCGACGATCTTAACTTATTTTCACAACTGGAGCGTTATCAAAACATTGGGAATTAAGGTAATTTTTAATTGTCACAAAAAATACTTTTATTTCATGGTTTTTGACAGAAATATTCCAAAATACTATTTAAATTGACGTCTGAAATAGAAATTACTTTTTCAGATACATAGCTGGAAAATGGGCTTATTTTTTCTTACGTAGGCAGTGGTAAAAAAAATGAAATTAAAAGAATTAATTTGTACTTTAGTAACAAATTTCAACCTGATCCATTCTGGCATGCTCGAGTAATAAACAGTCACCCATACAATCTTTCTTATTTATAACTAAACTACATTTCCCATACAAACGTAGTTTGGTTGCCTGGAGTCGCCTCCTTGCCCTAGTAACCTTCACCCTATATCGGTGTAGCCTCACCTTAAGAAGTCGTGGGTCAGGAATTATCCGCCGCCGTAAATCTGCCCGGCTATTTACTGTCACGGAGTAATGGGGGCCATTTTGAATACGACACAGGCGCCAAGATTCGAGGTATTTATGTGGCTCTTTGGTCTCTTCATTCAGCGCTGGTCGACTGGAAAAGATTTATCACTGGAAAAAAGCCCCCAAAAAAAAAGTACTCGGGTTTCCTTAGAACCTACTATGGTGTGTGTGGGACTGAATGTACGAACTTGCACTTTACCTTTGCATGTTAGGTACCTATTTCAATTTCCTCTTTGATAGATACCTGCATTGAATTTTACAAATATGTCATCATCATCATCAGCCATTTGACGCCCACTGCAGGGCATAGGCCTCCCTCATGGTTATGAAAACCATGATGGGTTTTGCCATAATCGCCACGTTTGGCAGGCGGGTTGGCGATCGCAGTATGCGGTTGGAATCTCAGGAAGATGCTGCTGCCCGTCTCCTGGTAATTGATTTCCTTAGTCGCCTTCTACGACATCCACCTTAGTGATTAGTCACACCTGCATCACTAATATCATTAAGGGGATCCAGTTCTAACTAGTGCTACCAATGAAAAAGAAACCATATATTCTCTTAGAGATCGTATAAAACATAAACATAAACATTTAAACATAAACATTTACATACAGGCACATACATTGCTTCTGGCCCCACACTAGGATACCCTGTGTCGTGGGAACCAGAAACAACGACATCACAAACATGTAAACATCCAAGACCTGGGGTTTATTTTTGTCCTCAGCCGGGATTCGAACCCGGGACCTCTCGCATGGTATGCAGATGCACTACCGCTGCGCCACGAGGTCGTCAAAATTCGCAAAAAGTGTCCTTATCTCTCATTAAATGATTTAAAGGATTCATCACAAAGTACCTAGGATCATGAACCTGGGACTAGATAGCATTTATGCCAAAAACGCCCGTTGTTTTGTCTAAGGTTCATGGCCATGGGTCCTAAAAATCACTATTAAAATGATTGAGAGATTGAAACTGATAGTTCTGAAAGAACATACGCACTTATTTATAATTATTTATAAATCGGGCCTTTTTTGCTTTCACAGTTTTGTAAAAAACATGTCTCAGAGTCAGTTTAAATAATATGTGGTGAAGGGAAACACGTAACCAAAGATTATTTAAACGAGTGGTACTGCTACTACAACTTCACAAATGTATTTATTTGTTTTATTTTATTTAATAAGGCACACCAACAGCATACATACAGAACAATGTAGAATCGTAGGTTCGAAGAAGTGATCAAATAAGTGTTCACATGTGTGGCCCGGGCATTTGATACTATTGTGACATATTTGATCACTTAAGTGCGCTTTGCCGTTCCGTGTCAGTTTTTTTTTTATGCTGGTGCCAGACATAAGTTCGAAGAAGTGATCAAATAAGTGTTCACATGTGTGGCCCGGGCATTTGATACTATTGTGTGTGACATATTTGATCACTTAAGTGCGCTTTGCCGTTCCGTGTCAGTTTTTTTTTTATGCTGGTGCCAGACATAAGTTCGAAGAAGTGATGAAATAAGTGTTCACATGTGTGGCACGGGCATTGTCACATATTTGATCACTTAAGTGCGCTTTGCCGTTCCGTGTCGGTTTTTTTGCGCACTTCAAAGGGATCCAGGGCCAAATATTTGTGTGCCTTGTAGGCTGCGGACACTGCACTGCAATCTTCAAAGAAGTGATCACTTCCGAGGCCGGCCTTCTACCACTGCGCCGTCACAAATCCGCAAATATTACCAAACTCTAAATCCTTCTACTTCTTGTGGTGCTATCTCATATCGGAAGTCAGCTATCATTGTGGCCACTGAGACCCACGATGTGGTGGCTCGGAACAAATTGATGGCGCCTTTTTGAAACCATTCAACCAGGTTTTGTAGCCAGTGATTGCCAATACTTAGAAATAAATATGATTCGATCTCACTCAAGCCAGGCATTTAAATCGTCCGGAGTGTTGGGGGAATAACGGAATAAGTGAAATTTTATTCATAGCGTACCGTCGGCTTTTTCGGAAGCAATTTTCGTTGTTACCATAAATTAGTAGTCCATTTGCGCCGCACCCCGCCCTGTGACACGGTTCATTGCGGGTTTAGGGGGCTGTCACACTTGCTTATGCTGAGTGTAAGGGATTTCGTGTTCGTAAAGACGTGCCAATTCGCAAAAGATGTCTGTGACCAAGACTTTACTACGACTGTCGCACGTGTATAGTTTCTGCGTGCCTGGAAAAGTTCAACATAGGTAGTGTTTTTTCTAAGAACGCCAGTGGCGTTACATTTGAAATTTGCTCCAAGTGTGCTTTATAACACGTCAGTGTTACATCAGTCACACATTCAGCAAACACCCTTATAAAATTAAGAAAATCGGAATTCTTAGAAGGATTGAAATAAATAGAATCACAATTTTATTTAACTAAACTATCTAGACAAAGACCTATATTTTTACTATTATGATAGTATTACCTTTAATTCTTTTGCTGACAAGAACTCAATCTGCAGGTTTTCTAAAGGCCATTCGAATAGTGGCGTGGTGGCCGGATCACCTATCTCGCTCGAAAATGGTTGAGACTGGCGATGGCTGACCCCTGCGTTATGCTCATGAGCGGATGCTGTTCGTATGTCTGGCCGCAGCATTAATGGTTTTCCTACTTTTGTAAGAAAATTAAGTAATGGTTTGACTTCTAATTTAATGATGGCAATCACGGAATCTTATCATATAGTGCATATTATTATTACAATAACAAACTCATCAGGAAAGTGTACAAACACCCCTATAGTTACAGGAGGAGTAGACAGTTCTTCACCCCGTCTCCAGTTTTTATTTTATTTTTATTTTCTTCCCGGGCCGGCGTTGACGCGACGAGAAAATTAAATGAAACGCAATAACGCGGGCCGCGAAAGGGTTAACTGGCTCGAAATATGAAATGTCGTAATGGGGTAAATTTGTTTTTACGCCTGTGTTTTAATAAAGTCAAGTTCTTCCACTTTGAGGGGTGAACCGGTGCTCACTAGCGCCCCTAATGGCCAACTCGTATCTCCGCTTATAATAGGTTTCTACAGAAAGTGAAGATCTTGAAGTCCAATAATTGTATATTAACTATATATTAACTATGCAAATAAATCAACAATAATAACTCTGAATCTCAAACTTTCGAAAGCACTACATAATACATTATTAACTTAATCCCGGAATCACTTACTTCAATTGTCGGCAGAGTCCGACCAGGTAAGACCAAATTCAACACTACAACAGTAATAACAACAATAATAGGTAATCTTTATTCCACCTGTTGCGGCATAAATATTTCTTATTATTATTATTGTTATTATTACTCTGTGTGGCGCCGGATTAGGCATAGCCTCACTCCATTTCCTTCCGTGGATGTCGCAGAAGGCGACTAAGGAAAAACATTACCAGGGGACGGGCAGCAGCGTCTTCCTGAGATTCCAACCGCATACTGCGATCGCCAACCCACCTGCCAAGCGTGGCCATTATGGCAAAACCCTTCATGGTTAGGAATGATGCCTGCAGTGGGCGTCAAATGGCTGATGATGATGATGATTCCACCTGTTGTACTAGTAGAAATTAAGGTCACCGTATTGAAAATTTAATTGAAATGCAATAAAAGTATGAATTAATAAATAACAATTATAACACAATCACATGTTCTGGTTCAAAAAAGTTAAATGTTACTTTCACTTGGTTTATGAATGTTAATTTGTAATTTTATCGGAAGAGTTGGACGAGCTTTCGCTCTGATTCACAGATTTCACTACCTATCATACAATTCACATAATTTATTTCTGAAAGTAGAAACGCAAGTTACTATGTCAACACATCTAGCGAAGCTTTTAAACGGGTTTTCCTTAGCTTTTGCCTTTTTAGGTCGAAAATATTTTCACGAAGCACTCCTAAATCCCTTGCTGCTAAAAAGGTGAGCGCGCATGACTGATTCTATTTATATAACGGGAAGAAAATAATGTTAATATAAATTCGAGGAAAAGCCGCTTAGAATTTTGTATTTTCATGCTGTGCATTATTGATCGATAAGTCTTCCGGCTTGATTAGGCATAATTAACTTTGACGTGTGTTTCGATTTTGTTTCCATCAAAATATGAATACAGTTATTTTATTTTCGGATTATGTTGCTTCTGTTTCAAAATGTGAGCTTTTATTTTACAGTAAACATTTACAATCACGCTTTATCCGTTTGTCTAAAGTTTCATCATCATCATCATCAACAGCCCACCTCTGCCCACTGCTGGGTACCTATATGCCAGGACCACTTTTGACAGCTGATACCCTCGAAAATTTAAGACTTTGTTTTGGTTTCGCCCTCATAACTTCTATGCAGTGCATTCTAGTGAAAAGTCACTTGGTAATAAATTAGAGAACATAAAATTTTTCATCTAACGAGTATTGAAACATAAAAAGTTCGTTTCAGCAATATAGTAAAAAAACATGGCCAGAAAACGAGGTAAACAACTGGAATATAGTGGGTTTTAAACGTCTCCAGGTTGTAAATCAGTACTCTTATAGAATGTTTCACGAAATGTAAGTTGTAACTTAAATAGAATCAAATTTTGCGCATAATGAATACGACATTTGTGGAATTCGGTCAAGTACACTCATCGCAATTGGCAATCTCTCAATCGGCGCGTCGGCGTTTCCTGCAATCGGCGTTTGGATTTAATCATAATTTCCAATGCCTCAATCGTAATATTTTAACATAAGTGAGTCATATTAGCATTAGTATCATCAAATAATGATCTGAAAGTGTGAAGTAGGAAGAAGACCATTTAGGTAAAAAGAAAAAAAATCTGGACTTCTCTTACTCGTGACTTACATACGATGCATCCTGATGAAAAGTTACTTGGTAATAAATAAAAGAGAATGAAGTGTTGAGTACGAAAACGCAATAAGAAGAAAACTTACTAGCAAAAAACCATGATCAAAAACGGGCGGAGGCGGCAGCACAGCAAAACTTAACCACTCGTCTGCCGCGACACAGATCTGTGTCCAACTTAGTATGGGCCACCTATACGTTGCGTTCCGCGAGGGCAGTTCAGGGGTTAATATACCTACCATGATTTTAACTCTATTTCGTATGCTAAAACTCGGTATTATATAATACCATTTTAATACAGCCCTTACCTTTTTTGGAAAGTTCAGTAACTTTCGTAATCAACTTGCCACGAAAGTTACGCTGCGCAACTTACGAAAGTTTATGTTTATGATCATTGACGTCAAATTAACAACATATTGTAATAAAAAGTAGTTTAAAATAACCTGGAACATATCATCATTTAGATGACTGGCTCGTTGGTCTAGCCATTAAAGTGCCTAGCTACCAAAACAGAGGTCGTGGGTCATTTGCAAGTTTTTCTCTGAGAGTGACGGTTTCCATGCTGGAGATGCTTTAAAACCACGATATTCCAGTTTTTTACTAAATTGGGGAAAAACATGCTTTTTTGGCTATATTACTATATTTCTAGTATATTGCTATATATATAAGGCACTCTTTAACGATGAACTTCGATCTTAGTTTTCCAAAAAGTTTGGAAAAACATACATCGAAAGACATCGAAGGGTGAGCACCGGTGAGCTGGAGGCGCAGGCTTAAATCCTGCTTCTTTAATTTTTTCATAATTCTTTGAATAAACAAAACAGGTCGGGACCATGGCAAGTGGCAAACCCTGATCGCTACCTACCTACCACCTCACCCAGCCTCAGTTAACCTGTTGGCTGATGACTCTAGAGATTGATCTGATTAAAATCCTTGATTTTGAATTTACTTCATCCGCCGTCTTTCTGGATAATTCGACGCAAGAAAGTGTTTTCACGCAACAAATAAATGTTCAATGTAATACGACCACAACCCTAATCAAAGAGTCGAAAAGCTCGAAATGTGCTATTTTTTTATCGACGGAAAACGCGTCTCCCTTTAATATGAAACATGGAATGGCATTTGTCAGATACATCGCGCCCGACGCCTAGGGGGTTGAGATTACCGGCGAGGCAGGAGGAAGGGTAATCCCTCTTACTTCAGTCCGTGTATAAGACGCTTTTGGTGTAAACAGAAATATTGAGAAATACGGCATCCTTCAACCATCTTTGGTTTTTCCGAAACGCAAATAAAACACAGTAATGCTTACTGTAGACTTAGTGGACTTGAGTGGTATGAACAGGGAACGGAAATTACCTGAAACAGAGAACAAAGCTTGGTTTATTATACAATGATACCCACGCTACCAGTTACAAATAACACTAATGAGTTTTAAAACATCAAAATGGCTGAACTGGAAGGTCCTGACCTTAATTTACTAAATGGGCTTTATCCTTAATATTGACAATAGTAACAAATGAGACGGCATTTTAAGGGTATAAGCTCAGTAAATATAATGCTACAATTAGATATTAATAATATTCACAGATGTATTATATTTTTTTATGACTTTCATTCGACGTGCTACCGTTGGCTTCACACGTAAATGGAAGAAGGTTTAATATTTTTGTATAACAAAGACCAGTATGTTGACACCTCAGTACTCTGTTAAAAAAGAAACATAACCTCTACGTTTGCACAGAGTAGGATTCGGTTTGGTTTGTTTTTTTTGATGATATACTTCCGGTTTTGCAGACTTAGATTTTTTTTTTCTGCAAAAAAACTATTATAGCTTCTTATCGAAATATTCAGCTCAGGCTCCCAAATTACCAATTTCCTCGAAAAATAATAATAATTGGCAGTGCCCATTGGAAACAGTGAATGGTTAATTCCACTCGTAAAACGCCGAAATAGTTCAGATATTCTGGTCTTCTTATGATATTTTTATCATCATCATCATCATCATCATCAGCCTATGCTTGTCCACTGCTGGACATAGGCCTCTCCTATTGCACGCCACTAAGCACGGTCCTCGGCTACTCTCATCCAGCTCATGCCAGCTGCCCTGCTATTTTTATAGTTAGTGCAAATATATACCATGAACGCGCGAACCCACCACGTCTAGCGCGAAAACTACTGCTTAGTAACTTTAAGTTAAATAAATGTAATTCTTCAGTAGCCTAATCAACAAGAACTTTATGCTGTTGCTGCTGAAGTTTTCTTTAAAAGTTGAAACATTAAAATTGCACAGTAGAAAATTTTAAAGAATTCATTTCCACTATGCAACCCACAGTCTCCTCCACCACCAGGGGCCTAATTGAAATTCAAAACATTGAAAGTCTTAATATTATATTTGCATTGTTCCCAGAAATAAAGTGACCACGTCAAGTTCAATTGTATTTCAACAATATCAACATTGAAAAATATAATTTATTTATTTGGAGAAAATACAGGCAGAGATAATAAATATTTTATGTTTTACAATATTGGGTATGGCCTTATCTACCTTATGAAACATTTCACACTTATACTTCAGGCAGGTAGTGTAAAAGCCGCAGGCGCTTACTTACTATATACACTCTTGTTTCCGGGAAGTGGTTTTATTTATCGATTCTGAACAAACGGTACTCAATTTATGTGTTGATTTCATTCAATAGGACGTTGTAGTTAAAGGCTACTTATTTAATGTGGTCTAGGTAATACTACACACTAACAGTAACGTATAACAAACAACCGAACAAACGGGAACTGCAAAATACCCAGCCACTGAAGAACAAAGCAAACAAAAAAAGACGATAAGCATGGAAGCAAAAAGTCGAACGTACGTATTTCCAGATTTTCAATCCACTTAGCTGTCCCTATACCGCGAACGGAACGTGACCAATGAATAGGTCTTTTGCTAAGCAGCGATCCAGCGTACGTAGAGCGCTAGAGAGGATTACTCGGACCGATTTGAAACAAATGAAACCGCTCAGAGGCCTAATTACGCGCACCAAATCCTGGTGGAATCCGGACGTTTGTGATAGCATTTAGTATGAACTTTTACAGTTACACTATTGTTCAGGATTTGGTGAGTGTAATGTAGGAGCAGGCTGGGTAGTATGACGACGCTAGTTGCGCGTTTTACCTATATGTAAAAATTACGTTAGCTGTCAAATTCTGACAGTTTAGCACCACAAAACGCGTGATTCGTGCCATAATACTACCGATGCTGGGCCAGAACTGATTTCGAATAGAAAAAGAATATTTAACCTCCTCAGTCCTGACCTTGAAAATAACAATTGAAAGCCATTGTTACTTTCAAGGTCAGGATAGGGGGATAAGCTGACTCGCTACGTCTCGCTGCAGGGCCTTCTCTCAGAGAGTATTGGCTTAATCACCACGCATGAGGTTGTGCCTAAGAAGATATCATCATCATCATCAGCCATTTGACGCCCACTGCAGGACATAGGCCTCCTTGTGGATTTCATAACCATGAGGGGTTTTGCCATAATCAACTAAATTCATATTTGATGGTTAGTTTTCGTAAGTTTCTGAGCGTCGAGAGGCACTTTTATGTTTATCAGGTAAATAATCAGAATAAGTATACAAGAATGTAATAATTACAATGTTTTTGAGAAAAATGGTATAGTGTGAGAAAGTAAGTTGCTTAATTACTGTGTTAATTTTGTAAAAAGTTATCTATCTATCTGCTTGGTTAAGTAATACATTAATAACTCGCATACATTTACAAAGTTAACGTATCGACAAAGGAACAGTAATACAAAACACTATTTACAATAGAAATGAAAACGCGCATCCAAGCGTGTCCGAACCCCATGCACTCTAACTCTATGAGAGAAAAGGCTATTTCAGAAAGCAGGGATATGCCAGGGATTATTAACTATTCGTTTTTTTGTACTAGATCTCTCTGTGACTGCTGATCTTTAAGTAGACTGTATAAGAGAAGATAACACCTTTACGCCGTCATAGACCATTAGTTGTTGAAGATATTAGATCTAAAATAGAGCTTTCGACTACTGATCAATTTATGATTTATTCTAGGGACAATAGAAAATACTTATTTTATTTGCCACAATACAAATTTCTTGATGTATATATAATATATATTACATCAAGTAACAAAATTCTAAGAAATAAAAATAAAATAAATGTGTAATAAATCATAGCAAACATCTTCCTTGTAAATTTGGCAGTAACATAACTGTATAGCATGTAGCATCTGCCATACATGTAGAAGTTAATTTATACGTTCTTTCGACTTGACCTTGTTCAGTTTTTATTGCAAGGGATGAAAATTGGTTTGAACTTTATTGGTTGGTGACATAGACGAAACACTCCCGTTCAGAATGTTTCGAATGTTTCTGAAAGACATTTTAAATGTCAAACGTGGAATTTATAACTAACATTTTGTGCATATATGTGGCCCGTCTTAATCTTATTTCGTCGAGTGGCACGCAAACCAAAGGTTTGTACTCCCTGGAATAAAGTATCAGAATTTGAATTTTAGATGCGACTTTGTTATTCGAGATGGGTAAAAGACGTTTTGGATTTGCGCCAGTGCCAGTCCACTGTGGGAATTGGACACGACGTTTTGGTCACTACACAGAGTACGTTGTTTCGGATAAAACGTCGTAGGTAAAAGGTAAGCAGGGTTTCTTGGCTGAGGGGCCGAAAATGCGCGATTCAGGAAGAGATTTACATTTCGCGTGGTCGTGCAAAAGTTTTGTCAGCTCGCCATATTGTAAAGTTGGTTACGTCACGGCGAATTTAAACTTATTGTAGCCTTGCCTTTAGGGGGTGACCCGAATGTAAAATGTGTTTAGATTATGCAAATATTATAGTACCAAATATTACCAAATATTAGAGTGACCAATTTGGCGTGCAAACATTGTGAAATCGACCGAACGGTAAATGTTGAAAGGCAATTAGTTTGAGGTCTTTACAGCTTACGTCAGATGATTGCTGGTATTATGTTTTGGGTATTCAATTAGGCATTTTTTATACGAAAAATCAATACATACATACATAAGCAGCCTATATACGTCCGAGTGTAGGGTACAGACTTTCTCTCAGGGAGAGAGTATGGGCTTAATCACCACGCGTGCCCACCGCGGATTGGCGATTTCAAGCGCTGAGGTGTGTGAATAGCTCAGACAGTCAGGTTTCCTCACGATGTTTTCTTTCACGGTTAGCGATACAGTGGTATTGCTACTATAACTTCACATTTGTACATAACTTAGAAAACAAAGTCATAGGTACATGCCCGCACTGGGAATCGAACCTGGGTCTCTCGCTTCCAAGTCGAATGTTCTGCCCACTAGGCTACCACCGCTCTTAGAAATGTTCATAGAAAAAATCAATACGCAGCCATACAAATCAACAAAGGCACCAGGGTCCAGTTGATAGCGGGTCAAGCTTTACATTTTTGTTGCAGTCTGATTAGTTAGATATGATGCAAAGGTTGATGTGCTGTAGACTGACGTTACATTTTTGACTGTATAACGTAACTGAGTAAAACTATGTGTGAACTATGAGCACCCGACTTTATTTTGTTATTTAGTTTATAAGAAGGGTGTATTATACAAAAATTTACACACCCATATGGGTAGAGCATAGTTTTTCTATAATCCTGTTGTAAAATTTTTGTAACCTATATTATGTAAATAAAATTGATTGATTGATTCACTGTAAAAGTTAATTTGCTGTAGGCACGCAGATTTTTCATCCAAAGTCGATTGCCTGTGATGTTGGCTGGACGAAGATGGGTAAGAAAAATAAAGTAGCTTCGATTCTAGACTTCGTTAGGAAAAGTCGTCTATTTTTTCGTCAATTTCTTTAGAGATTGTTGTCATTATTGATGTTAAATAAGTCCGGTTGTTATTATAGGTTACAGTGCACACTGCGATTTAGAGTCAGGTCGGACTCATCCGACAAAAGACCAAAAGACGAAAAGAACCTAAGAATCCGGAACAACTTTTTATTGTAATGTATTATATTGATGGTCCAGTGACGGATGAATCTAGGCTGATAGATTGGTCTGTATTTCACCTTGATACTGAAGTATCGTTTGGCAGTCGATCTATCACCCGTAATCAAGTACTCTGGCCGAATCTTAAACGTGAAAAATCGAGCTTTGAGCCGATACATCGCTTCTTATACTCACGCCCCTGACCTCATGTGACGAGCCCTCGAACCTTTTATCGTAAACGGCGCAAGGACGGGCGATTAAAAAATAAATATCAATTAAATATCGTATCGATATTTTCAACCAGCGCCGTTTGAAAAAAAATCGGTTATTTCGAAAAATAACACTTCTGTCCCAACTACAATTTTATCCAAAAGATAGATAGAACCTTTACTGAACACAAAAAAGGAAGATGTTGCAGATGTAATAGATAACTATTCCCAAAATATAATGAAACTAGCTGTTGCCCGCGACTTCGTTCGCGTGGTAATTTTTATGTGTATTTTGCCGGGATAAAAATAGCATTTGTGCTAATCCAGACTATAACTATCGCTGTGAAAAATTTAATCCGGATCCGATCAGCCGTTTTCGCATGAAAGAGTAACAAACATCCATCCATACATAAAAACTTTCGAGTTTATAATGTTAGTAAGGATGTAAAGGTGAAATTTTGAAAAGTAAGAAAAGAATAAAAAAATAATACACACAAAATTGTACAATGTTTCATGCATGCATTGTGCATGCATACATCCAATAATAAACTAGTCTCTTGCTGTTAATTTTCCTAAAAAATTACATAAAAAATTAGACTTTTCGCCCAAAACTAACGTGATTGTGAAAGCCTACAAAATTAGCAAGTTGAAGAAACATTGGGCTAGTCACACATGCTGAACTGATAATCGATGGAGTAAAAAGGTTCTGGACCACGAACAACTAACTCAGATTACTAATAATAGATTAAGATTACAATTAGTATTATAATTTACGGTAGGTACTTAAACCAGCAATGATTTTTTTTTAATGGTAGGTACATCGATATATTTCGCGCATACCTAAAACGACGTGCGCTGACGCGCTGTCAAGCCGAAATTGATTGACGGCGCGTCGCAAGCCCGATGGTACATTAATCAATGATAGCATTATTGGGGATGGCGGGCGCTGTCAAAAATATTCGACGTGGTGTGCGATGCGACGTTGTTAGGGAAAAGGTCTCCTTTCTGAGTCTTCTTTTTTGTTGCTTAGAACCGTCGCGAATTTTTGTGGAAGTACAGTGGGGCGTTCTTTAGGACATAAGCGAAGCAGTAGCGACTGCTGCATCGCTACAAATGAGCGAGGTGACAACCAATAACTGAGTCAAAGTGAATATGTACCGAATATTTGCAAAAGCTAGTAACTGTTTTGTAGGTTCTTGTCACACCCTAAACCATCGGTTTTTTTTTCCTTTTCGAAAATAACTGTTCGCAGTCACTGTAGTTCTGGAGGGTGTGTCAATAATTCGTATCGTATTACTTTATTTTTCTTCACCAACATTTTACTTCAATAATCGCTGTGTGTGTAGACGGTACCCAGCTTGACATAGGCTCCAGGCTACGTTTACTAACAGACAGTCATTATTGCTTCCTGTCTAATAGTTACTTAACGAGACAAATAAAGTGTTTGTTGATGATCAATCGATCGTGAAGTGATAAAGCTGAGAGTACAGTAAAGGTTCTTGGAAATATTAGACTAGATTAGAATAAGATAAGATAAGAATATTCTTTATTGTCTACCGGAAAAAATGTTAGAGAAACAGCAATGACAAAAGAAAAGATACAATTGGAGGCCTTATTGCTAATAGCAATTTCTTCCAGGCAACCTCATATCGGATAATTTTCCGAAGGAGAAATAGACACGGGTAGTCTATTTCTAGATTAGATTCTAGGGTAGATTTATACTCTTTATTCCACACCTTACATATGAAATTCCTGGTGTACATTTACAATAAAGAATATTCTATCTATCTATCTACATTATAAAGCCCATCACATTTAAAATAATTATGTACCAAGAATTGAAGTGATACCAGATATTAAAGAATTACTTACAAGTAAGGCTTTTAGTGTGTTTTGTTTTCTGATGGCTACAAAAAATAAATCTAATCTAATCTAAAGCGTCTGAATAGTTACAACATCTATTTATAGATGACATGCGATGCCAAAACGTGAACACTCACGGTGGGGCTGGTCCACAAATTTAAAGTCGCTCAGGGGGCTATGGAAAGGGCTATGCTCGGGGTTTCTCTGCCTCCTTCATGGTTATCATAACTATAAGAGGTTTTGCCATTATCGCCTCGCTTGGCAGGCGGGTTGGCGTCTCCTGATAATTGATTTTCTTATTCGCCTTCTACGACATCCACGGAAGGAAATGGAGTGACGCTATTCTTAATCCGGCACCACACGGTCCCGACATAGCCTACCGAATTAGCATGCTGAAGTGGCAGTGGGCCGGCTATATTGTCCGAAGAACTGATAACCGATGGGGTAGACGAGTTCTTGAGTGGAGACCGCGGATCAGTAAACGTTGTGTGGGACGTCCTCAGACTCGGTGGAGCGATGATCTTCACAGGGCGGCTGGCAAAAGCTGGATGAGAGTAGCCGAGGACCGTGCTCAGTGGCGTGCGATAGGAGAGGCACATGTCCAGCAGTGGACAAGTATAGGCTGATGATGATGATGATGATGATCTATTTAGAGAAGACATGGGCTTGAGGTCTTATCTATATAGTGGATATCGACGAGGGTAAATCTGCGAATAACAGTAGCTTCAATTCCACTCTTGTTCGATCAAAAGATTCAGCAGTTTTTCTTTGACGAGGACTTCTTTTGCTTTTCATATTCCTGAGAAGAAACGTCCTTCCTTTTCAATTTTTCGTGATAATATTGTCAGTTAAGACCCCATTTATCGAGGTATTGACCTTTGTTATCCTTTCGTGTATGTGGAATAATAACATTTTTCCCATTTTTCCCGGCTCGTCCCAAAGGGTCTTCAGGGCAAGGTATTCGGGGTGGTTACCGTTGGATCGGAGCTACACGTTCTATTTGCCGAAAATTAAATAATCGCAAAAATTAAATTAATAATCGAAAATTAAACAGCGGTGGTAGCCTAGTGGGTAGAACCTCGGACTCGGAAGTGGGTGACCCAGGTTCGATCCCAAGTGCGGGCATGTACCTATGACTTGGTTTCTAAGTTATGTACATTTGTGAAGTTATAGTAGCAATACCACTCGCTAACTGTGAAGGAAAACATCGTGAGGAAACCTGAGTGTCTGAGCTATTCACATACCTCAACGCTTGAAATCGATAATCCGCGGTGGGCACGCGTGGTGATTAAGCCCATACTCTCTCCCTGAGAGAAGGCCTGTGCCCTACAGTGGGACGTATATAGGCTGCTTATGTAAATAATCGTCAATTAATATAAGCGATTGAGTAAAAGCCAAAATAATTATCCCGTTTGTCAATTTATTAATTAATAACGCTAGCTCAGTGACTTAAATAGGTCATCTGTAGCCAAAAGATGCCATCCTTCCTTGTCTTGCGTTACCTCCCTCTAATCGGACTTGAGCCCCATTTTATAGAACTACAATTCATGGTTTACTATGACAATTTGATGAACATTGCGTAGCCTATTAACCCTGTGTATTATTAATTAAATAACAAGTAGGAAGCTACGCAATGTTCATCGAATTGTCACATTAAGCTATTATTATTATTAATTCTTTGTTGCACAAGGATAGTGTATAGAAGGTGGACTGAATGCTAATGGCATTTTGTACCAGTCATTTCGTAGGAGGTACAAGAGAGGCGAAAATTGATTGAGGCGTGAAAACCCTATGAATAGCAGTTTTATGAAACATGGTTCTGGTGCTCACATAGGTCCCCCTTCACTGCGTCTTTCCAGCGATACTTTGGACGCCCAGCTGACGCCCAACGGGACGATCCTGATATGCTCTCTTACCCCCGGTTTCTCAAACAGTATAAGAATCTGTTAATCTTCCGTGTGGCGCCGGATTAAGAATAGCGTCACTTCATTTCTTTCCGTGGAAGTCGTAGAAGGTGACTAAGGAAATCATTTACCAGGAGACGACCAGCAGCGTCTTCCTGAGATTCCAACCGAATACTGCAATTGCCAACCCGCCTGCCAAGCGTGGCGATTATGGCAAATCCCCTCATGGTTATGAAAACCACGAAGGAGGCCTATGTCCTGCTGTGGGCGTCAAATGGCTGATGTGAACAGCTGTCAGTTGTTTTTTTGTATGCAAATTTTCCAACTGACAGCTGTTAACAGTAGATTATTAGATGGTTAGTGTACCAGAAACCGGGGGTTAGTAGTCTAATCTACTCTTATTCTTTCCACCGAGCCAGCCAGGTCTTGTAGATAAACACCCGGTTTTCGAACCCCTAACAGTCTATGAATATACTGTTAACATCTGTCAGATGGCTAAGGTGCATACAAAGAAAATTATAGCGGTTATTAACAGCAGATTACCAGATTATTAGTTTACGAGACACAGGGAATAAGTTTTTTTTTTATTATGTAGAGCTCGACCATCAGGTTTTTGAGTTCAGTGTTTTCACATGGACGATTGCGTGCACTAATTACAGAGTGATTATATTGCTAAATATTGTTACAATAATATCATTTCAATCTAGTGATCAGTGACATGAAATAAGAATGTGCAATATAGTCAGTCGCATTAACTTTCACTAGTCAAAGCACATTGTTTTGACCAATTAAAGTAATGCAGCTGGACTGGTACATACAATCAACTTTTAGATTAAATTTACAGGGCTCAGAAATTTGGATCAAAACATGGGATCAAAACAAAGCAGCTCTTTGACATCATTTCAAGGGGCAGCCATCCCGGATGGAATTCCGGTCTTTTTCAAATACTAGGCGACACTTTCAAAACGTTAACACATTTTTTCCTAAGACTTAATAAGAATTTCGGGGCTTTCTCTGATTTACATTTGGTATTTGTGGCCCGACTATATCACATTACAACCGTAAGAGAAGAACTAAGTACCTAGTGTTGAATGAATAGTGAATTCCTAGAAATCTACGCCTCAGGTTACGCATATTTAGATGCATCTCACAAAAAGGATAATTGCAGGAACTCTGCCAAGTTTCTTGCAAAATTATCAAGTATTTACAGAATAGTTTAAAATGAAAACTTGCGGAGTACTATCCGTAAATTTAAAAGTCACATATAACACATAAACCTCAGTGCGGTTCGGCCGAGAACTTGGCCTCGCTCGGCCGACCCGCACTGCGTATATGTTTAGGTGGTGACATTTTTTTAAATTAATTGTAGCTTTTAATGAAATGTATAGCATACTACAGAGCAAATTCATTCTGATAGAGAGAAAGAGAGATTATGTTCCTTATATTAATATTAGTTTAACCGTTTCACTTACTTTTAGTAACGTCGGGATAGCCTGATGTTGAGCAAAGCGAAAGTGATCTGTCAGGATCGTGGCTAATGGCAGTCCCTGGTCTCTGCTTACTCCTCTGGGATACAGGCGTGAGTTTATGTATGCATGTATATCAGTTATGCAATGTGTTAAGAACCTGACACTCAAGCCGCACTCAGGTTTCCAGACGATGTTTTCGTTCACCGCTAGCGCGCGGTTAATAAATGACAGTCTAAAATAAACAAGAGACCATGGCATACACCCCCGAACGCTCCAACACAAAGAGGAATATTTTTGAGAGCCCACTTCATAAGGGCGGCACTCTGCTACTCGTATAACGTGTATCGACAGTTTGAATTTTAACACGCGCTTGATATGCATAAGCCATCGCATCTCTCGCTTTATTCATAAGCATTTTCCACACCGCGCTAGAAGATAAGGTACAAGATAGGGTACTTTTGTAGCGAAGTGAGTTGGTAGATGGACGTACAATTTATTTTCGTGTGCACGTACTTTTTACACAAGAACGGCACGGAGAACAAGGAGTACAATAAAAAAACATACACATAAAAACCGGACAAATGCAAGTAGGACTCACCCACCGAGGGAGAGAGTGTGGGCTTAATCACCACGCGTGCCCACTGCGGATTGGCGATTTCAAGCGCTGAGGTATGTGAATAGCTCAGACACTCAGGTTTCCTTGCGATGTTTTCCTTCACGGCTAGCGAGTGGTATTGCTACTATAACTTCACAAATGTACATAACTTAGAAAACCAAGTCATAGGTACATGCCCGCACCGGGGATCGAACCTGGGTCTCCCACTTCCGAGTCCGAGGTTGTGAGGTAGGGCACAGGCCCCTGAGAGAAGGCCTGTGCCCTACAGTGGGACGTATATAGGCTGCTTATGTTATGGCTTAGGCTGGCAAAGGTTAATACATCCTTTATGGGGCATTGTATACGTTTCTACAATAAGATCCCTGAGGATATAATAAGCTTGCCAGAAACGCGGTTCAAAAAATGTGTGAAGCGCACTTTGTGCCAAAAAAGCTACTATAACATTAAAGATTATTTAGATGACAATGATGTCTGGAATTAAAGCCAGTTCAATGCATGAGTTTTAGAACATTTATATAAATCCTGTAAATTAAGGACTTGAAAAGACTAAGTTTGGAGTTTTTTTGTCCATTTTTTCTCCAAAATGATCTAGTTATTGAAATGGACACCTAGTTTAACTTGTAACGTTCATTAAGTCGCAGTTCCTGTGCTACTTTGAATTAAAAAAAAATTTGATTTGATTTTGATCTGATAAGTAATAAATAGTAGCTCAAAGGGAGCTCCGCACGCTTCGCTCACTTCGCGAAGCGAGATCACAAGCCTCATCCAACCTAACCTACTGTTACCGGGCGCGCAAGTTTTTTTTTTTTTTTAAAGCGAGGGGCTCCGCCCCTAGGTATTTAAGACGCAGGTCTTAAATCATATTATTAGAACTTTATCGATTTAATGCATTTATGTTAAGAAAAGTTAACTAATAGATAGATAGATAGATAGAATATTCTTTATTGTATGTACACCAGGAATTACATATGAGAATTTAAAAAATAATACAGTACAGTACAATTGGCGGTCTTATTACTAAAAGTAATTTCTTCCAGACAACCATTGACGGAAAAAAAGGGAAGCTAAATGAGCTTGTGGCGAGCACATGTCAACTCTGCGCGCGCACTATAAACTCCAACATTCCAGCATCGCGCAAGCAAAATGTTTCACATGACATACCATAAATATAACATCCGACGAACATTAGTCGGACCGGCCGTCTCCAGGCATACGATTTGCCTGGCGGGAAATTTCCCTTTATAGCGGAAGAGCACGATCACCCGCTCTTCCCTATAAGCTAAACTAATGTTCTGTTGCCAAATGATATTATAAGAAAGAATTACTTCATGAGATGTAAGGTTTGCGAAAAAAATTTATATGGAATGTCGAGTTGCGAATGAATCATACATTTGCGTTACGTTGCGTTGCATTGCTTGCTCCAACAAGATGCTCGAACGTGTCAATCTAGCAGTTCCTTGATTCGGCTATCGTATTTTTGGGAGCTGTTGTAGGTTCATCCTGTACATGACTTAAATTTCGCAGCGTAGAATACCTCCGCGTTCCTGTGCCGTATTTATACTGATGAAAATTCACGAATCCATCGCGCGAGTCACGTTTTGAAATTACGGTCCATAAACTGATTTATGGTGTCGAGCGAGTGTCAAAGGAAATTAGCCTCTAGGCTCCAGATTGCTAAGTTCATTTCCCTTTAGGGACGACGACGATCAGTCGGGCGGTAAATGGTAGATAAATATGTGGTGTGTTTATTTTATTTCATGGTAATTTGAATAAAATAAATTAGTCCTACCTTCTTCAATCTCAAACTGAAGCATTTTTTAGCACAAAAAAAAATCGAGCGAAAATGGGTGGAAGGGCCAATAAGGGACGTTCCAGGCGGACATATTCGACCAAATAGGGGATGTGTTAGCAAAGAGCAAGATAAAAAGTACCCGAAACCGTCGTGCGTGCATGCAACGACTAATGAATATTGAGGAAGCGAAAGTGATCTATCAGGATCTTGGCAAGTGGCAGTCCCTGGTCTCTGCCTGTCCCTTTGTAATACTGGCGTGAGTTTATGCATATATGCATGTATGTACAAAAAAAAATTCTTGTATGTTTTTATCTTTCGATAGAATTTTATTATTTCTGTTCATCTCATAAGTCAACCAAGAAGTTTAGAGCAGCAAAGATCATCCATATCTTAATTTTGAAATATTAATACATCCTTTAACTTCTCATTGCATCCACAAAATAATTTCGCTGCACGAGGCGCGTTTCATAAAACTACAATTAAAATTAAGAAAGCCGCAATCGCTTCAACCAATCAAGCCGTTATTTTTAAAATCACGATTGCTTAAAACACTCCTCAGAATAAGTTTTAATAACTGGCTCAGCTATTAGCAGAATGAAATTAAAACAAAAAAGTTTTAATAATCTGTGGTGAAGGAAAAAACGTAACAAAATATTATTTAAACTACTTCTGAGAGGTGTTCTAGAGAAATCGTGTTTTTATAAGACCGTTAATAATTTTATCACATTTTGACAGATTATGTTATTGTAAATCAATTGTAGCCTTTAGCAATTATTTTGTTACTTTCAATTGATATTAATTAAATTTCCACAAAAACACAGAATGTCAAAGCAATAAAATAGCAAGTCGTTGGATCATACGCAATAAAACTCCTGTGTCACGGAGAAAGAAGCATGTTTTATCTACGTTATGAGTTTCAAAATGACTGACCTTCAGTAGGAATCGAACCCACGATCTTTGTTTTGGTAGCCAAGCGTCTGAAAATAAAACGTAGCTAGATCGATTTATCGCCTACAAAAAGCCCTGCATGCTAAGTTTCATTAAAATTGTTGGAGCCTATTCCTATAAAGCCTAGCGCCCGCCAGTCGTAACACGTTAAAAAAAAAAAGATTTTTTTACTACGTTCGTATAATTACGTGCATATATTGTGTTTCTGTGACAATTTAAATAAATGTGTTCTTCTTTCTTCTTTCCATCGAATAGAACCTAGAGGTTGTAGGACATGTCAGTTTTATATTCCTATTTTGTATTAATCTGTACTGCGGACCATCTTAGAAACCTATTTAGAGGCTAAAAATTCCACTCATGCCGGGACTTGAACCCGTGACCTCTGGCTAACCGTGCCAGCGCTCTCCCAACTGAGCTAATGGGCAAGTGCAGGCATCGGCGAAATTTTGAACCACTTTACAAAATTCTCTGTATTACGTACAGGCAGCGACATCTGGCTGAAGTAATTTACGTTACTTGCAGCCCCGAGTACCCACTTTCCAGTTAAGTTTTTACATCGGAATGATATCGCTGTACCTACATGATTATATTATTTTTGATGCACTAATCCATGCTGAGGACAATTTTAAAAGCCTATTTAGAGGCTAAAAATTCCACCCATGCCGGGACTTGAACCCGCGATCTCTGGCTAAACAGTTAGCGCACAGGCCAGCGCTCTCCCAACTGAGCTAATCGGCAAGTGAAGAGGGCAGATGTCAGTTTTGTTCCAGCACCACGCTTTACGCGGGCAATGCAATGGCAGTCGCCAAACACCTTTATTAGTAGCCAATCAAGTGGTTGACGAGCAATTAGCCCTTTGAAGTTTCTGAAACCATCTTTTATTATTGTTATCACTTATCACCTATTTCTTTGGTGTCTTGATAATAGTACATTGTTCACCGAGAGGAGAAAGTGACCGATTACCGTCGAGGGTGTCGTTTAGGCGAGGGCTTTAAAACACCCGAGATCGGGAATCGCAGTTTCTCTCGAGTGATACATAGTGCTTTATACTACACCTGCTTGATAGTTTTATTTTACTTTCTACGAAAACTGAATCCTCAAACAACACACAAATTGGAAATGGCGCCAATGGCGTCTGCAATTTTCACATGTTCTTTTTTCAAATTGTTTATCCTGCCGCCGCAGGGTCGCACTGCCAGCCCGACACCATCCAATACACAGCTAGTGGCCAGTGTCATTTTGCGAACTTGGAGATAAAAACTCACTGTAAAAACTTTTTGGCGTTTGATATTTAGGTTACCGGCGCATAGTCTTACCCAAAATTAAAAAAGAAAAACCACGTAAGAAATGGATTTTCATACACTTTTCTCTCCCGCTCAGATGCGTTTTCTCCCCGCATATTTGTTCGATATGCAATGACGTACTTTCTACCGTAAATTTGATAAAGTATCAAGGTACTTTCCAAGCAGGTGTAGTATAAAAGTCTTTATTTCCCCCTACCACCCTAACATTTTTGCTCTGCACGCTTATTACACATAATGTGAGATGATATGGGTAACTTCTGTAAAAACCCTTAATTTGTTGTCCTAAAACGAGGAAAACTTTTTATCTGCTCGCATGTTATGTGCCATAATTGCGCGTCTCGCGCGATGGATTGTCTTTCAACGTACATAAACTCACGCCTATGTCCCGGAGAGGATACAGGCGTGAGGTGGTAGGTATGTAGATAGATGACACACTGTTTCACAACTTTTATGATGTAAAAAATGATTTATTTTTATCAAGTGTATATTTATATTTGCCATTTCTGCTGTATGAGCTCAGTAGTGTGAAAATTGAGAGTTACTGAGTCCCTCAAAATGGACACCGACTACGCGGCAAACTTAGGTAAAAAACCGAAGGTTCCGTGCCGTTTTTGAATTGCAAGTACGCGTCCGGTGACAGAATTAATATTTATTTAAATTAATAGTTCTGTTAGTAAAGTATTTAGTGATTCCGTCTCTCGCTTGGCCATTTTTTTTTATTTGTTGTTAGAAAATTTAAATAAGTCCCACAATCACGCCAAGTTATTTGCCTGTATGTATTGCCATTTTTACGATAGAGCATGAACAAAAAACACGTTTGTTGTATAGAGACCCCCCCTTATGTTTTAAAATTTTATTTTTATTAAGTAATCCGCCATCATCATCACCATCATCAGCCATTTGACGCCCACTGCAGGACATAGGCCTCCCTCGTATTTTTCATAACCTTGAGGGGTTTTGCCATAATCGCCACGCTTGGCAGGCGGGTTGGCGACCGCAGTATGCGGTTGGAATCTCAAGAAGACGCTGCTGCCCGTCTCCTGGTAATCTATTTCCTTAGTCGCCTTCTACGACATCCACGGAAGGAAATGGCATCCGCCATAATAACACATATTCTTTGAAAGTTTCAACTGGCTACCTATAACAGTTCCAAAGATAGAGCCCTTTAAAGGTCGGACGGACGGACAGACATACAGTCAAACGCACAGACAGACAGCGAAGGCAGAGTAATAGGGTCCCGCTTGGCACACTTCGGGTACGGAACTCTAAAAAGGGGGGACGTTCTAGCCAGGTTGTTGCACGATAGCTTAGGGAAACCAACTCCCCTCCGAAATAATTTTGCCGTGCAGTGGGATAAAATTGAGGGCAAGTAATAATAAACAGTGTTATTTATAAAAAGCCAAACTCACTCAAGTACTCTCAAGCGAGCTAAAGGCGGTTTATAAGAGAAATTCCTGTTACAAACGAGGTCCCGGGTTCGAATCCCGGCTGGGGACAAAAAAAAAACCCCAGGTCTTGGATGTTTACATGTTTGTGATGTCGTTGTTTCTGGTACCCACGACACAGGGTATCCTAGTGTGAGGCCAGAAGCAATGTATGTGCCTGTATGTAAATGTTTATGTTTATGTTTAAACCGGTTTTATTTCCATCTTAACCTCCTCAGTGCTAAACTTCAAAACAAATGGTTCTCAATTGTTATTTTCAAGATCTGGGGCCAAATCTTGTAGGAATCAGTTTGCCATTGCAACTAGTATGGAATGAAGTTGAATTGAAGATTTGATGCGCGTAATATATAGGAGCAGGACTAAGCAGGTTAATAGTGTTTAAGTGGAATCTACTTTTCATTATAAGACTGCAAGTTACAAGATATCAAACCGCAGTGGCAATCTACTTAGGTTAATTGGGAAGGGCCCTCTCGCGAACTCGTACCCACTTTAGGAATACGCCAACTCAAGCGTCGCGACATGACCTTCAATTTCGTTTCGGGCGAAATTTTATCTCGGAAAAAAACATCAAAAGAAAATGGAAAGGAAACTTTGATGTAAAAATGACTTTTCTTTCGCGTCGCAGTGTGGAGGTTATATAATTTTAACGAAGGTACTTTTTTCTGGTTTCGGACTTCATTTGCTCTTAGCTCATCGGAAATATGACTTCGCTGACGTCACATCTTTCTTTCTGTCTTGCTTTTGCATTTTGACACTTATAAGGGAAAATATGAAATGCTAGAATGCGCGAGCGAGAGGGATTCTAGAAGGAACAGGAGGTAATTTTTAAGATCCGCTTTGCACCACAATGTTTAAAAGAGCCCCTGCTTCAGTTTCCCTTGAGAGACTTACACTTAAGGCTGGTTTACACGTATTAGGTAGTTAACTACATTTCAACTTAATTTTAAGCTACCTCATGCATGAAAACAACGAATTTCGTAATAAGTTGCAAGTAAAAATTTAGCGTGCAAGTAAACAAGTACATTAGAACTTTTTCTATTTTTAGAGTAAGTTGGTATGCGTGGCCAGTCACTTAACACGTTTGGACAGGCACGATTTTATTGATTATTGGTTAAATGCACAAGCTTGGCAGTGTTCGAGTGCTTGTGTTTCTTGTTTTTAAATATATTTATTAAATCGAAAATGTATTCTCGCTTTTCGGACTATAGCATCCTTTACATAACATAACATAACATAAACTCACGCCTGTATCCCAGAGGGGTAGGCAGAGAACAGGGACTGCCACTTGCTACGATCCTGACAGATCACTTTCGCTTCCTCAACATTCATTACTCGTTGCATGCACGCACGCCGGTTTCGGGTACTTTTTATCTTGCCCTTTGCTAATACATCCCCTATTTGGTCAAAGTATGTCCGTCTGGATCATCCCTTACCGGCCCTTCCATGCACATTCGCTCGATATATTTGTTTTGCCAATCTTTCTTCCTTCATCCTCTCCACATGTCCAAACCAACGCAACATTCCTTTCTCAATTCTAGTCACTACATCCTCTTTTAGTCCAAAACGTTCTCTAATCACACTATTGCGTATCCTGTCATTCAAAGTTACACCAGACATACTTCTCAAGGACCTCATTTCTACTGCATTAATCTTACTTTCTGGCTTCCTTTGCCATACCCAAGTCTCGCTAGCATACGTAAGTGTTGGGACCAGCACTCCTTTACATCCTGTAAAAACTCACTTATTACGAGTCTATTATAGAATTACAGATTTGAGTTCGCTGTTGGTCGTCCATCTAGGGCTAACTAAAGAGCTTAATAGTATTTAAGTGCATTTGACGTATAAACATTTACTTAAAATTGAGTCGCTTAAAATTTTGTTACTACTTAACAACTTAATACGTGTAAACCAGCCGTTAGTTTCTTTGGACACATTCCCTGCTCACCGAGCCTCGCTGGCGGAATGCATCTTGCCTTTCTCTGAGGTTTTCCCAAGCACATAACCGTGTTTTTCATAAGACATTACACAAAACAATCCCCTTTCAATGCGGAAGACATTGTTTTTATTTATTTAAGAAAAAAAAATAAGAAGAAAGACATTTATTATACCAACAAGATACATCACAGTCATCATCATCATCATCATCATACTTTCGCTTCACCTCGTAACGGAAACGTTTTGCACATGGTAAATTCAAGATAATTTATTTGCGTCTTGAAAAACGGACTGCTTTTTATGCAATGATGCATCTCCAAGTTTGGCGTAAGGAATAGAATAAAATTTAAGAATAAAATTAAAACTTTTATTAAAATTTTGGAATAGATATTTTATCACACGCTAATTAATTAACTGTAACTGGTTAATTATTAATTAATTAACTGTAATCCGTATGAGGGCCACTCATTGCTCGGATTCTTTCGACAAAATATCAAGTAAGTAAATCCAGGATTAAATTAATAACATTAATTAGGTCAACATCGAACAAAATTTTAAACAAAAGGTCCCTATTTCGCCGTTCCACCGTCCACCTTTTCGAGCTTCCGCCTCTATTTTCAATTTGCCAATTGAAGCAACTGCGCGCAAACAGTGGACAATTGTCGCAGCCGTATTCGGTGCCCGTAGCGTTTTAACAGAATTAGGGTTCCGCACGGTATTACGTAACAGTGGCTGTTCGAGATAATCCGTTTACGCGGGCAGCTATATCCGCAGGTGCGAGCAGGACGGAAGAGAAAATACTTAAGGTCCATCCACATTGCAACGTGCGGTAGCCGTGCGGATGCAGTGATTTTTATCTAAATTATACAATTACAGTCGACTTTATCAACCTTTATAAGAGTGCACTCAAATCAGTTACGTTAAGAGCGACTTTTCAACAAAAATGTAAAGGTTGACCTACTGTCAACTGTCGACTAAGAAAATACAAATAAAAACCGTAGTGTTTTGAAGTCAAAACACTACAGCACTAAAAGTTAGAAATAATTTAAAAGAATACGTTTCAATTAGAGGTATGTATACATGTGGTTATTGTAGAAGCATAATTTGGAGTCGGTGCCCAAAATATATGTGCTGGTCACGAAATTGGGCTTTATTATTGAAATTATTTGTAACTTAGCTGTAGTTTATTCAGGTCGGTTTTTATTTAAAAAAAATATATTTTTAAATTTTTAGTAGTCCCGCTCGCTCCCGCGGGAGAAAAACTACTGAAACTGAATATTTGAGAAGGAATATTTATATTATCTAGAATAGAAGAAGCTTCAAGAACGACGTTCGAGCTGATGATCTTCAAAACGCATGCATAATGTCCACTAGACACCAGAGAGAGATACATTAACTCACCCCTGTATCCCGGAGGGCGTAAAAAATAAGATGTTAACATTTTTCGGATTGTTTCCTTTGCTTGTACTTATACTGTAGAATGTTGCTTATTGTCATACTAGCTGCCCCAGCGAACTTCGCACCGTCACAGAATCCGTTTATACGATTCTTGTTACCATGGCAACGCAATAAATAAATATCTTAGAGTTCGGCTCGAAAAGAGGTTACTGTAACAATAAAATATTATCCCACGGTAACGCATTACCGGGATATCAGCCATTTGACGCCCACTGCAGGACATAGGCCTACTTCGTGGTTTTCATAACCATGAGGGGTTTTGCCATAATCGCCACGCTTGGCAGGCGGGTTGGTGATCGCAGTATGCGGTTCAAATCTCACGAAGACGCTGCTGCCCGTCTCCTATTAATTTATTTCCTTAGTCGCCTTCTACGACATCCACGGAAGGAAATGGAGTGACGATATTCTTAATTCGGCGCCACACGAATTAAGGTACGCAGGTGCGCACGAAATAAGGTACAAACCGTACGTACAAATAAGGTAACGTACGTACCTACTGTATGTAATTCTTTGTAATAGTTTCAAATAACGTTTATTTACCTAATGTTGACATTTAACCCGTTTGTTAGAGCATAGCTCAGTTTGCCGATACATCTTCTTAGCGTGTCGATGGCAAGATAATTTTCATCAAAGTCTTTATCAAACAGTTGCGGCCCAGAACTTTGCGACGCTGACTGCGTTGTCACTTGCAATCATTGGTCCTTCTGAGTGCAGGTGTCACGGCACGCAGGGCACGCTGAAAGATGGTCCCTCGTCTGGGCAGTACCGCACGAACAGTTCAAATGGTCGCAGTTGGAGTCTCCGAACCCTAACCTGCCTAGGCAGCACGTAGGCGCGAGTCACGCGTTTTGCGGCGCTAAAATGTCAGAATTTGACAATTAATGTACTAGAAAGTCGCGGCTTTGGACGTCAAATTGGGCGACTCGCGTTGCCGTGTTACCTAAGCAGTACATGTTATCCTTACTTCGGCCGACACGGGTCCGCAGCCGGTTTAGGGATTTTCATATTGCCCAGGGCAATTTATGTCCAGGCGGGAGGCTCTCCGACACAGCGGCGGCACAAACGGGGTAGACAAAGAAACGATAGCGATAGATAATTATTAGAAGGACCACATTAAAGTGTCAGTTGTTTGTTAATATTGTCCGTTTTGTGAACCCACGCCGTTTACAGCTGAGTCGATGCCGAGTGTCGGAATACCGCATACACGATGAACACGTTTTTGTTACATTATTTTTCGAGGAAAAGCCCTTATGTTGTGTTTCAGAGAATAATAAAACAATAATATTATGTTAATCCTGTTGTTTTTTAATGGTTTACGCTCGAAATTATAATCCTACAACAGAATGAAAATAAATTTAATGGGGAACCGTTACAATTAAAATGAGATTATGTTCCGGTAAAAAATTACTGTAAATATTGGGCCCTTTTTAGGATTCCTTCCCCGAATAGTACCAAATGGTACGCTAGTCTGTCCATCCTTTAAAGGGTTTTATCTCTTGAACCACATAATAAGGAATCACTCCTGACAAACGACAAATGACTTGAACTTGAAATGACTTTGTCTTCGCATTGAAGTAATTCGGTTTTCATCAGCGGGGAACGCGTTAGGTGACTCAGAACTCTTCGGATTTTAATGAAATCAACTAATAATACCACTCGCTAACCTTGAAGGAAAATATCCTGAGGAATTCTGCGTGTCTAAGGTGTTCAAATATCTCAGCGCTTGAAATTGCCATGGTAATTAAGCCGATATTCTCTCTGAGAGGCTTGCAGTGAAACGAATACACGCTGATTTCAGGGTGGTTTGAAAGCCGCGGTTATGTCATTAGTAATTAAAAATTACACCTATTCAGACTGTTTAAGCAAAGAAGTAAAAAAAAAATTGTTGAGAAATGTGGTTTAAAAAAATGCGGGACAATTTAGTACCGCCTCTCCGTCTAACAGAACAATGACCCGCGGACCCGCGGCACGCACGCACCGCTCTGGATGGCTACTAATGGTTCTAATAGATTCGAGTTTCTTTAGATATATTTTCGAAAAGTGCGTTTTAAAAAAAATTCAAACCAGCGTATTCGATACCTATCGTCAGGCACGTTCAAACCAACCAATAGTAATGCAGTGTAGGCAACATAAAACAAAATTAAATGAATAGCCAGCTCGCTGGACCGATGATCTGAGGTAGATCGCTGGCCACAAATGGATGAGGATGGCCAACCAAGGACAGAAGCAAGTGGCATGCCGTGTAGGAGGCCTATATGTAGGCCATTGGACGTATACGGGTAGTTGGTTGACGTACTATTATGGCCGACTGCCTGACAAAAAAAAAGTGAATTAAACAGCGCTTGAAATCGCCAATTCTTGGTGGGCACACGTGGTAATTAAGCCCATACTCTCTCTCTCTCTCTCTCTCTCTCTCTCTCTCTCTCTGAGAGAAGGCCTATGCCCTACAGTGCTACAGGCTGTATTATTATTATTTTAAACGGGTCTGGTCAGGTCGTACACGGTAATACAAACTTGGTTTGCGTATAGCGCATTCCGCATCCCAAAAAAAAACCGCCCAATTGCGAGTCGTACCTACTCACACACGAAGGGTTCCGTACCACTATCTATATAACATTAGACACAAAGATCGCGAAAAAACCGGCAAAAAATCACGTTTGTTCTATGGGAGCCCCCCTTAAGTATTTATTTTATTTTTATTTATTTATTTTGAAGCGAATATAGAACTTAATATTCTGTGAATATTTCAATATCGAGCGAAAAAGGGCAAAAAATACGTTTGTTGTATGGGAGCCCGCCTTAAATATTTATTATAGCGGAAACAGAAACACATCATCTGTGAAAATTTCAATTGCCTAACTATCACTGTTCATGAGATACAGCCTGGTGACAGATAAACAGACAGACGGACAGACGGACAGATGGACGGACAGACAGACAGACAGACAGACGGACGGACAGTGAAGTCTTAGTAATAGGGTCGCGTTCGGCACCCTTCGGGTACGGAACCCTAAAAATGATAAAAACCGGCTAAGTGCGAATTGGGAGCCCACTAAGGGGCTCCAGAACTGAATTGAAATGGACCGGTAAATAGGGAAAAATTGTCCGATCGTCAATCCACGAATATAAAATTAAAAACGTTTTCGGGAGTCAGGTTTTCATTACAGATTCAAATCCGCACAAGCGATACCCTGTTAATTGATTCGAAAAGAAGAAAATACCTTTTCTTTTCTTGCTACTAAGGGATTTTTGCGTTCACGATTAATTGACTAAGAAAAAGCTGGAGTTAAATTAATTCTCTTAAAGCATTTAACCTTTTTTCGTCTGCCACTAAAGTACAGTTCAAAAGTACATAGACCTTTACATGTCGTGTGCACGCTACTCAGTTGCGTTACGGGTGACTTTGCAACAAAATGAAAAGGTTCATCTGTGGTCGACGGTACAACCCGAAATTCATGACACTAACTCAGAGGGAAACATTTCACGGAACCCGTTAGCAAAACTTGATCAAAACAGAGAACTTGTTGACAAGTTCGGAGTTCTACGAAGCACATTCTGTTCATTAAAGAAGGTTGACTTACAAAAAAAAATTGAAAATACGACGTCGAACGGACAATTATAGTCAGACCGTCGGCATTCATTCATTAAAGAAGGTTGACTTATCACCGTTCGGAGAATGGTATAATATCACTTAGTTACTAAAAAAAATGAAAATACGACGTCGAACGGACAATTATAGTCGGACCGTCGACACCAACAATCTGCCACCATTATCAAGCAATGTTACTTGGAAGCGGTGGTAGCGCAGCGGCAGAACGTCGGCCTCATATTCGACTTTGTTTCTAAGTTACGTACATTTGTGAAGATGTAGTAGCTATACCACTCGCTAACTGTATACGAGACCATCCTGAGGGCACCTGAATGTCTGTGGTGTTCACATACCTCAGCGTTTGAAATAGCCAATTCACGGTGGGCACGTATGTTAATTAAGCCCATACTCTCTCACAGGCCCTGTGATATGCAGTGGGACGTATATAGTCTACGTAAAAAAGTTGCTTTGCAGACTTGGCCCGAGTTAGATAGATAGATAAAAAAATATTTAACGGCACAATACTCAAAACATTACACAAACATTCTTTATACATGAAACAAACAAAAATGCAAAAAACATTAAAACATAACGGACAAAGTACAGAATTAAAATTGCTTCGTACATTTAACTGCACATGTGTGCACACTGTTCAGTTACATTACGGGTGAATATGCAACAAAAATTCAAAGGTTGACTTGCTTGTTGTCACTTAGTACAAAATCTGTGGTAAAAAAACAACACAATAAAATGAAAAAAATACAAATAGGCTTTTACATAATGCCAATGTTTCAGTTCAAAGTATTGCGAGTTCAGCTTCTGTAGTGAATGTTTTACAGAGAGTTCTTCAATTTCGGAAGGGATGCGAAGTTTGGGCCCTAATCTGCGGCTGAAACTTGGCCGAAAACAATTTTCCGCGCAGGCTCGAACTTATATTTTTAAGGATTCTGCTAATGACACTGAACATATTTATAGCCTGTACATAAATCTATTTTCCATTTGATCAATTCATTGCAAAGTCGACAGCAGTAAAGTATTTTGCAAAGTAAATAATAATAACACGTGAGCCCGCTCTTGATCAAAATTACCTTTTTTATTTATTTTAACCTTACGAGTTTTTTATTTATGTAACCTTTTTAGTTAACCTTTTTTATTTATTTTAACCACTTATTTTAACGACACGAGTGGCTTGCACCGATGCGTGCGAATCATGCGAATGAAGGCAAAATAAAATAAATTATATTCCCTCGCACAAAAAAATTCAGTGTTCCGTCTCGGGTCCAAAGTCCGAAATGTAAAGGTCGACTCAACTTTAACAACTTGCCGTTAATTTTATTTTTATTTATACCGAAATCGGCGTGCGTGCATGCAACAACTAATGAATGTTGATGAAGCGAAAGTGATCTGTCAGGATTGTGGCAAGTGGCAGTCCCTGGTCACTGCCTACCCCTCTGGGATACAGGCGTGAGTTTATGTATGTATCATAAGCAGCCTATATACAATCAGGATCGTGACAAGTGGCAAACTCTAGTCTCTGCCTACCCCTCCGGAGTACAGGCGTGATTCTATGTAATGTATTTTTATAAAACTTGTTTGACCTTATTTCTTGACTATTCAAAGCTAGCTATCAAGATGTTATGCGAGTTTTATTCCCTTTATATCGCTCCCACTTGCACAATTTTACTTTTAAACGGCTTTTTGAATAGTAAAGTCTTTAGCCATTCACTCTGATAGCCCTGATAAGGGAACTATAGCAATGCAGTGGGATAACAGTGAATGCGATGTTAAACTATACAGTATTTTAGTAAATAAGTGTACCTACTTTTATGGTTCGATATAATGGATGCCGTGTGGCGCCGGATGAAGAATAGCGTCACTCCCTCTCCTTCCGTGGATGTCGTAGTAGGCGACTAAGGAAATCAATTACCGGGAGACGGGCAGCAGAGTCTTCCTGAGATTCCAATCGCATACTGCGGTCGCCAACCCGCCTGCCAAGCGTGGGGATTATGGTAAAACCCCTCTTGGTTATGAAAACCACGAAGGAGGCCTATGTCCTGCAGTGGGCGTCAAATGGCTGCTGATGATGATGATGATAATGGGTAAGCAAAGTCGTCTCACGAGTCTTATCGGTTAGGGACGTTGCTCTTATATTCTAATATTTTAAAAACCTATTTAGAGGCTAAAAATTCCATCCATACCGGGACTTGAACCCGCGACCTCTGGCTAACCGCGACCTCTGGCACGGAATTAAATAGGTTTTTAAAATTGTCCTCATCACGGGTTAGTGCAACAAAAAGAACATAATATTTCTAGTATTTACACCTTGTAAGTAACAAGTAATCACGACTTTTTATTTGGAAAATCTTTCTTGCATATAAAATCTATCTGAAAAATAGCAAGCTTCATACTATAAAGTATTTTCTTTCAGCCAACCATGGGTGATGTGTAAAGAAGAAGGAAGGCAATTAGACCCTGTGATTGGACCAGTTGAATGTTCAAGTAAAAATAGATAGATATAAAGAATATTCTTTATTGTAATTCCTGTAAAGCTGGAATTATAAATTTTAAAGTAATTAAAAACCAGCTGAAAAAAAATCCAACAAAATAAGAAAGATAGTAAGACTTCTGAAACTAGTGTCTGATGTTGGAATTTGAATTTCAAATGCGATTATTTGGTTTGTTTAGAGGATGTGAGTCGGAAGTGAGATTTCCGATTCTGTCTCATTATTTGATTCGTTGCGGACGTTGTAGGAACACCTGTGTTTCGCAGGTGAGAATATATTGTGTCAACTGTATGGAGGGATCTGTGATGTGAAACGTCATGGGTGCGTCAGCTTGCACTTAATTGGAATACGACCAGTAACATGTTGCACGAAATGGGAATCAAGATGGGAACTTTGCCAGCAATACTATCGTTGTTGGAAGTAGTAGGTAATATTAACATCTAGTGCATCACAGAAATATGAATGGTAGCCTAGTGGGTAGAACATTGGACTCGGAAGCGAAAGACGGTTCCATTCCCAGTGGAAGACAAAAATATTTTTCAAAATATTCTCAAAACTTTTTTTTTGGTACAATTTACTTACCAAATTGCATGAATTGATAATTGAAGTTTCATATGTAAAAAAAAATGTCGAAGTAGGTTCCTAAGATTTCAGACATCAGGATGAATATTATTATAAATGTGATCATACCGGCGGACATAACGGTAGCCCCACGGCGCTCGGACATCCGTGCTGCCGTATACAGCGCGAGATATGTTTGATTTGTGCTGAAATTACGTGCGGTTCTGCGGGCTTCATTGTCTGCCGAGTCTTTCAGCTCAAAGTTCTGTGACTGACGTTTTTGACGAGCCTGTGTAACAACGAAATAATATCCCACAATTATTCCGCTTAGCTCCGTGTTGTTAATGTTTCTAGTTATTTGTTCGGAAAAGGAGTGGAGTAGAATTAGTCTGTCTGTAAATTTAGACTGGGAAAGGTTAATACATCCCTGAGGTTATAATAATAAGCTTGCCAAAAACGCGGTTCAAAAAATGTGCAAAGCACACATTGTGCCAAAAGAGCTACTATAACATTAAAGATTATTTAGATGACAATGATGTCTGGAATTAAAGCCAGTTCAATGATGAGTTCCAGTTTTTAAAATATATTATTTATATAAACTCTGTTAATTAAGGACTTGAAAAGACTAAGTTTGGAGTTCTTTAATAATTTTTTTTTCCAAAATGATCTAGATTTTGAAATGGACACCTAGAAATCAGAAATCAGAAATCAATAATTTATTTCAACGTAAAGAATTTACATTCTGTTTGCTGAATGTCAATGTACTATGTTACTATGTTAGCCGCTGCCTAGTTTAACTTGTAACGTTCATTAAGTTGCAGTTTCTGTGTTTTCCGTCTCCCTTTCTCCTTCGGAAACCTTTCCGTCACAAGGTTGTCTGGAAGAAATTGCTGTTAGCAATAAGGCCGCCCATTGTACTTTTTTCACTGTAACTTTCATATTTTATGTCTCGCTTCTTGTGTGCAATAAAGAATATTCTTATCTACTTTGAAAAAAAAATTGATGTCATTGATTTTGGTACGCGAACATTAATCACTTTACCTGAACCTCCTTTTGTTTCTTTTCAATCAATTTACGTTACTTGCGTGGCATTAGTCTTTTTGTATTCAATGTTTTGTTGTCGAATTGTTATTAATTCTGCCCCCTTTCCGACTTTCACCTAAGTGAGGCGTTATTTACCAAAACAGCCTTTCTTTCATCAATTTTTCTTCCTTCCTCCTCTCTGTATTATTACGTCCAAACCAGTACCATTCGACAGCAAATCAACCTTTACAATTTAGTTGCAAAGTCACCCGTGACGTAACTGAGAAGAGTGCACGCGTGTAAAGGTGATGTGCGATCAACTGTACAACAAACTTTGGCAACCCTTTATTATCTGCTAACGAACTTTTGTGCTTCTCCTCTTGCTTAGCTCCTAGACACACAGTAGGGACGTGGGGCGGGGGCGCGGAAAAGACGCGACGCTTTGCATAGAAATCGCGCCCTCTTCTGTGTGGGTTTCGTCCCGTCCCTTCAAAAGTGAATTGGATTAAAGACGCGTCTTTTCCGCGCCCTCGCCCTACGTCTCTTCGGTGTGGCCTGGCGCTTGGAACTGTTCCGGGGCTTGGCGCGCTGTTGGCTCAATTGCCACAATTTGAGTGCGGACCTTAAATAATGCGGCGGTTGTCAAGCCGTGCCGGCCGGACTAGTTGACTAGGGCTCTTCCCCAGTGTTTCAAAACTATAAACTATACAAGGTGGTTAAATTCAATTCAATTAATTTTATTTCTAATATAAAAATTCATATAGAGTTGTTAGTGATCTTATTCTCGTGTTAGTACATGTTATTATTCTAGTAACTACAGCGCACTGTCATTGCTTGCCCCTTAAAGATGGTTTATGCAGGCACACTCTAACCTAAATACTAACGCCTGACTATCTACGCAACCCAAAAGAAACCACTGAAGAACTTTGGAGTCGATTTTTTTTTTTTTTTCAATTTTTTGTGGGGGAGTGAGAGAAAAAACAACATGTCCCTTATAACCATAATTTACCCTACTTAAGTCTTTGCTTTTTTATTTCCGAAAGTAATTCACCAGAACATCACCAAATTACCCTGGAACTACTTTTGTGCTATATTTTATGAAACATAATGCATATTTATTTATTTATTTTATTTATTTTGTTTTAAATAAGACTAACAGCACAATATAACAGAATAACACCAACATAGGAAAGAGAAGGCCAATTACAAGTCTCCACTTATAAATTCAGAATAGCGAGATAGACAGATAAACATAATCGTCCGCAACAGATTACAGATAACACAAACATCGGTCATAACAGAGATTAATTATATGTACCTATTTATAGAGGAATTTTCTCCATATTACTAAAGGATGGGCCCCAGAGGCATTATTTACTGCTGATCACTGAAGAGTTCTCCATCTTTGAAAGTCTTCATCACATCTTCACCAAATTAACATGGGACCAATAGGGCGTTATATGTGTTCGAACAAAAAAATAATTGTCAAAATCGGTTAAGATTTTTAACGCAGTTATGAAGGAACTTGAATTGAGAACCTCCTCTTTATTTTGAAGTCGTTTAAAAACCATAAAATTTTGCTCGGAAAAAAATGTTTGTAATGATGTAGTAGAGAATAAGTTAAATAACACCCGATATAAATTAAATATTCATCTTCTGGTGTACCTACCTCAGTATATAAAAGGTAGGTAATCAAATTGCCTACCTTTCCTATACGGAGGTACACCAAAAGATGAATGTCATTAAATTTGTATGTTTATTAATTGTATGTTTTTTTTGCCTGTACGTAAAATACGTAACAAATGTATGACGACATCGTTTATTACGTATGTTCTAAATATGTAACAAACGATGGCTGTGTTTTGTAAGTTGCGTACATTTATGAATTTTGCAATTGCAATACTACTCACTAGAGCTGTGGTAGCGGAGCGGTTGAACGCCGGCTTCTCATTCGGGAGGTCGTGGGTTCGAATCCCGGCATGTACCAATGACTGTTTTCTAAGTTACGTACATTTGTGAAGTTATAGTAGCAATACCACTCGCTAACGGTGAAGGAAAACATCGTGAGGAAACCCTAATGTCTGAGGTATTTACATACCTCAGCATTTGCTACGTACAATGGCCCAACTATGAGGCTAAGTGCGGAAATCTCCAGTCAAACCAGAACTAGAACATCATCATCATCATCATCATCAACCCATTATGTCCCCACCGAGGGGCACGGGTCTCTTCCCTGATGAAGGTATAGGCCATACGCCACCACGGGGGCCAAGTCCGGATTGGTGGAGGTTTGTAGACTAGTGGCTCGTCTACAGTCAGAAGTTGTCAAGCCGCCCTAAGGCCTCTGACTTGGCTTAACGACTGCCATCTATCGACGGCAGCCGGCACCAACAGCTTAACGTGCCTTGCGAAGCACGGAGAACTAGAACATACTACTCACTAGCTGTCACCTAAAACATCGCGAAAACGCACGCGTGGGATTATGCCAATACTCTCTTCCTGAGAGAAGGCATTGTGCCCTGCAGCGGAACGTTTATAGCTGGCAGGCTTACACTATGTTACTGAGTAGTTACTGTAAACTATACGGGCATTTCTCCACGGGGTCCGAACTTGACGGCCCGGCGCATAACGTGTCCAGATTATCAAAATATACCCCTGCAAAAAATACTACAGTATCCTCTAGGTCCTCGTCTACCTGGAGAACATGCAAACTTTGCTGAAAACCGTTTGCAACTCACAGAAAAAAAATCTGAAATGGCTGAAAATGACCTTCGGTGGCTTGTCCCCAACCCAAAACTTGACAATTTACAATTATTTTTGTAAAACTCAGACTGTTTTCGGGGAATGTATTTATGTTCACATGTTCTCAGATAGTTAAAGTACCTCTCATTTAAATACCATAAGAATCTAAACAATAGCTCGCCTACAATAGCAAGATGTTTGAGTGTCCCTTGCTTCTGCCTGAATCCGGTGGCACTTATGAACCAAGCGTTTCTTCGGTCGTCGATTACTCTAGGAATTCGCGGTGTGGATGAGCCATTTTGTCAGTCACGCCGTAGCACCCGAGGTCGACGGACGGGTGATTGAATGAAAGTCTTGGGAAATATCAGGGTAAGTAATTGATTCTTGAGATTTGGTCCAGGGCACACTTTGACTTCGGTGGAGGTGTTATTGGAAAGAATACTTGTTGACTGTAAAATCTAGTGCTTACTGTATAATTTATCTCAGTGACTAATTTCTAGTGCCTTGAGCTGGGGTCGATACGTGTTGTTGTTTAAGAGTGAACTTAAAAAAACATATCTTTTCTGATTTCGGTGTGCCTGATTTCGGTGGCTTTTTGAGCACCGAAGTCAGAAAAACTTCCACCGAAGTCAAATTTGCCTGATTTCAATGTATTTCGTTCGACTGTAGAGAACCGAGGTCAGATTTACATGTAAGTTTCAAGTAGGATATGCGCATTTGTTTTTTTTTTTAAAACTAATCGCTAACTGTGAAAGAAAACATCGTGTGGAACTATGAATAGTTTTACACGTGTAGATATTTTCTTTACTGTTAATAATAACGACAAAAATACATGTGTTGTTTCTGTCATAATTGATTTCAGTTAGATTGTTAGTTAACTTGAAAATGTGAAACATGTGTACCTATTCGTGTGTACATTTTTTCATGTGTATATGTGTGCTTATTATGTCTGTATTTGTGAATTATGTGAATGTGTCAACAATGGCAAGTTAAAGTACCTACAAGAAAGAAAGTGGGTGTACATTTCTTTAACATAGTTTTCTTATAGTTTGTGGTCAGTCGGTGTGTACGTTTATGTAGGTATGTACAGTAGGCTCTAAATCAACCTACTCTACCTACCAATCTATTCTATTTCAGCTGACCATGGAGCAAATAAAGCAAAAACAAGCTGCGAAAAAAAAAACAGGAACAAAAAGAAAGAAGAAAGAAAGAAAGAGATTGAAGGAGCGTGCTAGGAAAGTAAAAATCAAGAGTGATCCAGTCCTTTATGAACGACTTAAGGAAAAAGACAGACAGCTTTACTTAAAAAGGAAGATGGAAGGGAAGATTGTAAAGCTATCTTTACCTGTACTTTGTATTACCTCATAAATTAAGTATAAAAGACAATATTTTTAAGAAAGATATATTTTTCTTAGTAAGTTTTATCTTTATGTTAAATAAATATTTTCCGGAAACTGATTTAAGTCTGAAAAAAATTTATGGAAAGTTATGATTGTCGATTTTTTAATTATCTCAATTACTATTATTGACAAGTACAAACCGTAGCATAAAAAATAATAATAAAAACATATCTTTGAATGTTTACACAACATTTTGTGTTGAATAAGTCCAAGGTTAAGGTGACATGATCACTATGTGACCAAGCCCTTCAATAAAGATTTAAAAAAAAAGTCCAAAAGACTATTTTGCTAAGTAAGTTTTATAATAAGGTTATCGACAATGTTAAACAAATATGTTCATAAGACTGATTTAAGTTTAAGGAAAGTTTTGTTTGTAGAATTTTTATTTGATTATTATTAAAACACCTTTTACCTAGGTTATTTTATTCCATTTTATGGCATTTGAAGTTGAGTAATGTTAAATTCGCTTTTCATGAAAAAAAAACGTTAAAATGGAATAAAATAAAGTCCGGAAATAAAATTCGCATAGTATGTGTAATTTTATTAAAATCATTTATCTCTTTCATAACTAATTATGCCATGTTAAAACCAAATAAAGGGTGTCTCGAATTCCTTTTTGTTTTTGGTGTAGTCACTTTATAAAAACAAGGCTATACTGAGACAAAAATGTATAGTTTGACTTTACTGCGAGTTTTGATAAAATTTTGCCACTTTTTTTTGAAGGATTATTATTTTTCGTTCTAGAATAGTTAGCTAGAAATAGTTACCTACTTACGCAATTCGTGTTAGATTTTTAGCGCTTGCATGACGAGCTGAAAAACTGACAGATGAGAAAAACTGACTGAAAAAATGTGATTTTAGGTAAAAGAAGTAGGTACTTTAGAGCTTAATAATGTATGAGAATTACAATAAACAAGTTGATTGATTATATCTGCCCGGTTTTTATTTATTATATCCTCTTTTAATTACTAGACAATGCCTAACATTAATGGTATCAAATTGTGACTTTGGCACGTTAAATGATTCTCTGGTCATTTTCTGATTCCAGTTAATTATTTCCTGATGTCGATGCTTACAATCTGATTTTGGTGCAGGTAGTCAGATTTCGGTGTTAGTTTTTCTGATTTCGGTGCTGGTAGTCTGATTCCGGTGTACAGTTTTCTGATTTCGGTGTAGTCTGATTTCGGTGATTTAAATATTTCGTTTTATAACCAAGAATCTGGCTACCCAAAATATAGGTATCATGATTTATAGTTTTTAGCCCTTTATCCAAAACAATCGATAAAATTCCCGAAAGACGAAAAAAAAAAACGACCACCGAAGTCAGCCATTTTTGCCTCTTCTGGAGAAATACCCATACACCATTATTTTTGGGTGGTTTGAAAGCCATAGCAAAATGAACGTGCCTTAATAGTAGCTACCGAATATACGCTAGTTTGTTTTTTTGAAAAAGTCACTTTCCAAAAATATCTTGACTCAAACTTCAATTTATGAGAACCATTAGTAGCCAGCCAGAGCGGTGCGTAAGCCATGTATTGATAGACGGAGAGGCTGTATTACTTGCTTACGAATTGTTTGAAGTTGATTGATTATATCTGCCCGGTTTTTATTTATTATATCCTCTTTTAATTACTAGACAATGCCTAACATTAATGGTATCAAATTGTGACTTTGGCACGTTAAATGATTCTCTGGTCATTTTCTGATTCCAGTTAATTATTTCCTGATGTCGATGCTTACAATCTGATTTTGGTGCAGGTAGTCAGATTTCGGTGTTAGTTTTTCTGATTTCGGTGCTGGTAGTCTGATTCCGGTGTACAGTTTTCTGATTTCGGTGTAGTCTGATTTCGGTGATTTAAATATTTCGTTTTATAACCAAGAATCTGGCTACCCAAAATATAGGTATCATGATTTATAGTTTTTAGCCCTTTATCCAAAACAATCGATAAAATTCCCGAAAGACGAAAAAAAAAAACGACCACCGAAGTCAGCCATTTTTGCCTCTTCTGGAGAAATACCCATACACCATTATTTTTGGGTGGTTTGAAAGCCATAGCAAAATGAACGTGCCTTAATAGTAGCTACCGAATATACGCTAGTTTGTTTTTTTGAAAAAGTCACTTTCCAAAAATATCTTGACTCAAACTTCAATTTATGAGAACCATTAGTAGCCAGCCAGAGCGGTGCGTAAGCCATGTATTGATAGACGGAGAGGCTGTATTACTTGCTTACGAATTGTTTGAAACAAGATTTCTCAACAATTTTTATTTTATTTTATGTATAATATATGTATACTTAAAAGTTATAGCTTATATAGATGGCATTTTTAATTATAAATTTCATAACCGCAACTTTCAAATTTAAATTATATGTATTTGACTTAGCTAAGGGGTTCGTTCGGAATCGCCTAAGACACAAACAAGAAAACCACATCTGAATTTCAAATGCGACACAATTCCCCGGGGCAACCGTGATGCGGGGAGCCGATTTAACTAAACAAGTTTACTGCTGTAACCTAACCTCTATCTCTAATTTCTGTCCATGCTCTTTAACAAGTGTCTCAACGATTAATTTAATGACGAAACTTAAGCGGTTACATACAAAACCAAACACAAGTTAACGCTTGATTAACTGTCAATCAAGTAGTCTGTGATCTACTTTAAGGACCTAAGCGGAGTTAGCAAACGCCACTGATGAAAAATATATTAGAGGATAAGATAAGAACGTGTTGTTACATAAAATTTGTACTTTTAAAACGAATTTCAAAAAAAGGGGAACCTAATAAACCTCAATAATTATGATAGCCATTTTAGACTAGTTTCTAAAAAATGACCTAGAACTCACATGGCCCCGAAGGCAACAATGTACTTAAGTTAAAACATTATTTCCTATAATAAATCTTAATAATTAAATTAGCTTTCTAAGAACTTACAGCCAAGATTTTGTTAAGTTTCGTTGTTCAATTTCTTATAGAAAATTGTTGCGTACCTTGCCCGGGTGATAAAAGCCGCAGCGTTGCATACTCGGGGCTTTGCAGAAGTTTTCAAATGATTATCATACTATTCTCAATAGTAAAGTTGTATAGGCTCCAAAATAAACTGTTTCGAGTTTTGTGCTATTATCAGGTTTGACGTCAAGATAAATTATAAGACCCGTTGAGTGGTAGAGGTGGAATGTATGGAAAATCAAGACGAGAATATTTATATGAAACATACAAACTACTCAACCAATTAAAATAATTTACAAAATATATACACCAATAGACGAATACGTCTACTTAGGACAAACAGTCCAACTAGGCCGGTCCAACTTCGTGAAAGAGGTCAATCGTCGGCTGGGCAGTATTCGGGAAACTTAGAAAAGTATTTTCGTCTAATATACTTCAATCGCTCAAGACAAAATTATACAACCAGTGCGTGTTACCAGTGATGACTTATGGCACTGAAACGTTGTCTCTCACTATGGGCCTCATAAGAAGGCTCAAGGTCACGCAACGAGCTATGAAAAGGGCTATGCTCGGAATTTGTCTGCGAGGTCGAATCAGAAATGATGAGATCCGTAGATGAACGAAAGTCGTCGACATAGCCCAGCGGATTAGTAAGTTGAAGTGGCAGTGGGCAGGGCACATAGCACGCAGAACTGCCCCTATATTACGCTCACCAAATCCTGAGCGATTCCAATCGTTTAACTGTCAAATTAGTATGGAGTTTGACAGTTAGACGATTGGAATTGCTCAGGATTTGGTGAGCGTAATTAGGCCACTGATGGCCGATGGGGCCGAAAAGTTTTCGAATGGAGAACACATATCGGCAAGCGCAGCGTAGGACTACCAGCCACAAGATGGACAGATGACCTCATCCAAGTGGCAGGAAGGCGCTGGATGCAGGCCGCTTCCAACCGGTCTTTTTGGAAATCCATGGAGGAGGCCTATGTCCAGCAGTGGACCTCTTGTGGCTGAATGATGATACACGAATAGAAGTCCGAGAATAATCAGCCAATTACAGACCCGGAATCTAGCAGGCCGCGCGCACCGAGTCCACGGATGCACGCGGGGAAAATCTTGAGGGGCGCGGTGTACAGAGGGCAAGTAAATATAATTCATGCGCCGCGAGATTTCGTTGCAGTTGATAAGTGACCTCGCGGGCGGCTGACATATGCAATTGCGATTGTGGATTTTTATTTTAATGGAATTTATGTCTAATTAAAAAAATTAAGCGATGTACACTGAGAAAAATATCCTGACTTTCCTTCTGAGTTTGTCCTTCCAAAAGCATTTCCTTTTAAAAAGGTGGGACTTTCCTTCCTCAATTACCTTCCGAATCGGAAAACTGCAAAATTCCTTCTAAATTTGGAAGGTTATTTATACTTTCCTTCTAATTCGGAAGAAAATATCGGAAGGAAAATATTCAGAAGGATAATCCTTCTGAACATTTAGAAGGAAACACCTTCCAGCGCAATTTTCCTACTAAAAAAACGAAGGAAATACTTTTCCTTCCTAATTTTTACCTTACAAAATAGCAGGAAATTTTTTGTAGTAAAAATTCCTACCAAATTTGGAAGGTTATTTATACTATCCGTCTGAATCGGAAGAAACTAACGAAAGGAAAATATTCAGAAGGATTATACTGAGAAGGAAACACCTTCCAGCGCAATTTTCCTACTAAAAAAGGAAGGAAATACTTTTCCTTCCTAATTTTTACCTTTCAAAACAGCAGGAAATTTTTTGTAGTAAAAATTCCTTTTAAAAAGGTGGTATTTTCCTTCCTCAATTACCATCCGATTCGGAAAACTGCAAAATTCCTACCAAATTTGGAAGGTTATTTATACTATCCGTCTGAATCGGAAGAAACTAACGAAAGGAAAATATTCAGAAGGATTATACTGAGAAGGAAACACCTTCCAGCGCAATTTTCCTACTAAAAAAGGAAGGAAATACTTTTCCTTCCTAATTTTTACCTTTCAAAACAGCAGGAAATTTTTTGTAGTAAAAATTCCTTTTGAAAAGGTGGTATTTTCCTTCCTCAATTACCATCCGATTCGGAAAACTGCAAAATTCCTACCAAATTTGGAAGGTTATTTATACCATCCATCTTATTCGGAAGAAAATATCGAAAGGAAAATATTCAGAAGGAATATAATAAGAAGGAAACACCTTCCAGCGCAATTTTCCTACTAAAAAAGGAAGGAAATACTTTTCCTTCCTAATTTTTACCTTTCAAAACAGCAGGAAATTTTTTGTAGTAAAAATTCCTTTTGAAAAGGTGGTATTTTCCTTCCTCAATTACCATCCGATTCGGAAAACTGCAAAATTCCTACCAAATTTGGAAGGTTATTTATACCATCCATCTTATTCGGAAGAAAATATCGAAAGGAAAATATTCAGAAGGAATATAATAAGAAGGAAACACCTTCCAGCGCAATTTTCCTACTAAAAAAGGAAGGAAATACTTTTCCTTCCTAATTTTTACCTTTCAAAACAGCAGGAAATTTTTTGTAGTAAAAATTCCTTTTAAAAAGGTGGTATTTTCCTTCCTCAATTACCATCCGATTCGGAAAACTGCAAAATTCCTACCAAATTTGGAAGGTTATTTATACCATCCATCTTATTCGGAAGAAAATATCGAAAGGAAAATATTCAGAAGGAATATAATAAGAAGGAAACACCTTCCAGCGCAGTTTTCCTGCTAAAAAAGGAAGGAAATACTTTTCCTTCTTAATTTTTACCTTTCAAAACAGCAGGAATTTTTTTGTAGTAAAAATTCCTTTTAAAAAGGTGGTATTTACCTTTCTCAATTACCATCCGATTCGGAAAAATGCAAAATTCCTACCAAATTTGGAAGGTTATTTATACTATCCGACTTAATCGGAAGAAAGTAATGAAAGGAAAATATTCAGAAGGATTATACTCAGAAGGAAACAATTCCAGTGCAATTTTCCCACTGAAAAAGGAAGTAAATACTTTCCTTCTTAATTTTTCGCGTGCTTGAGACGGGCAGCAGTCTCGGCGGCAGACCTGACTGCCTTGATGCTGTGGGTCAAGTGGCAGGCCGCAAATGTGCTCACGCACGTGGCATCCCACATCAGGCATTTCCCCTTGCCCCACGGCATCATAGTCACGCACGCCATCAGGTCTCTGAGCCGATATCAATAGTGTCGGCCCAGCCGAGGCCGAGGCGGAGGCCACCTTCTTGGATGCGCCGGCGGCAGCCCCCTGCCCCGGCACCGGACGAGCCGGCACCGTGAAATACATTTTGAAAAGGTTGGCTCACCACGCTCACCGGCGCAACACCCCATACCTATCTATTTAGACGGAAAATTTGTCTTTTCCTACTGATTTGTAAGGTAAATTTCCGTCTAAAAGTTGTCTTATAGGTGGTCAATTTATTCGAAGTTGCCAGCATTTGCATAATTCACCGATTTGCGGGTAATTTAAGGCACGTCGGGTAATTTGTTGTGAGTATGTTTGTTTGTTTGTTTGTCAACCCCGAACGCCTCGATTTCAGTACCGAAATTAAAATAAGGGTTTTATTTCGGTTATAGGTACCTATATAAAAATACCTACCTATATAAAATCACTGTGTACTTAAGGGGTCACAAGGAAGATGAAAACTTTTTGAATTTTTTTTGGTTGTGATCAATAGAAGGCTCCAAAATAAACAACTTTGATCCGCGACAATTTCTTGTAAGAGGCCTATTTCAATAGCTCCCCCATACAAATGGGACCGTAGGTACCAGATGTAGTGTAGGTAAAGAGGCACCAAGAATTCGGGATGTTTTTGATGGGAATCAGTAGAGGACATCATTAGTAACTACTTTTGTCGTAGGAGGCGTATTTCACACATCCGGGTCTCCGGACCTTCATCACGTTCCGGATCCAGGTCCAGGTTATGGCATGGGGCCTCTACGGGTCTTATGAGTTGGAGTACTGCTTCTCAGTAACGGCAATAGCCAGGACAGGAACTTTGAGCTTTAACTTATTTGTATGGTAAGAGGGTGGAGCTTCTGAAGATGGTAACTCCTGGGTCTGATGATGACGAGGTACAAATATAAAATAAGTTGAAGTTCGAAGTTACTGGCTACTGCCATCACTTAGAAGTAGTCGGCTCGAACCTGGTCATCATCATGCCCAGGAGTTACCGTCTGCGGAAGCTCCACCCTCTTAATATACCAATAAGTTGAAGTTCAAAGTTCTTGGCTACTGCCATCGCTGAGAAGCAGTCACCTGGAATCTGGTCATCATCAGACCCAGGAGTTACCATCTGCTGAAGGTCCACCCTCTTACCATACAAATAAGTTAACGTTAGAAGTTCCTGGCTATTGCCAACACTAAGAACCAGTACCCATAGACCTCGTCATAATCAGACCCAATAGTTACCATCTGCTGAAGGTCCACCCTCTTACCATACAAATAAGTTAAAGTTAGAAGTTCCTGGCTATTGCCAACACTGAGAAGCAGTCGCCTTGAACCTGGTCATCATCAGGCCCAGGAGTTACCATCTGCTGAAGGTCCACACTCTTACCATACAAATAAGTCAAAGTTCGAAGTTCCTGGCTATTGCCATCACTGAGAACCAGTACCCATAGACCTGGTCATCATCAGGCCCAGGAGTCTTCCGAAATAAACTCTTAAAACAAACACCCAATGGCTGTGACGGACACGTAAATTTATTTCAGAAAATGATGCTAATTCGATATTCAGTAATTCGGGATTCAGTAATTCGGTATAGTTCGGCCTTCCGTAATTCGGTATTCAAAACTTCGGTCATTAGTACTTTCGACATTAAAATTTTTCGCAATGGCTTTTGAAGGTAGTTCCTAGATCGGCACCGACCCTAACTTGTATGTTCATAATTGACTTGAAATCATCGAAAAATTTATAAAAATGTAGCCTAAGTCCGACATGGGCCTGAACGTGTATCATTTTCTGATAATTTTAATACTGTGTAATCTAAAAAAATATATAAATACAGCCTAAGTCGGACCTGGACCTGAACCCGTATCATTTTCCGATCCGGCCTTACATCCTTGATTTTTTCCCAGGACTTACATCCAGGATGTAAGGCCAACCTGCACCTATACATCTCTACCCTTTACCTACACCTGGTACTTACGGTCCCATTTGTATGGGAGCTGTGTGAAATACGCCTCCTATAAAAAAAATTAAATCATTGTTCCCCCTTAACTACACTCCAAAGGAGAAGGTCCCATCAAAATTTCTTAAGTGCCGGGTTGTACCGCCTTATCTCAGTTTTCAATCCCTGACCGATTTGGGGATTATAAATCACCTTATGGCAACACTCAAAATGTCGGCCGCGACAGACCGCAGTCGCAGAATGCGCCGGCGTTCATCCGATCGATCGGTCGGTTTATCTGCTATTGCGCAGAGATTTTTGTTTTGAATAGTAGTTAGTAATACACGACAATACAAGTGCATTAAGTGATTATAAAGGATTATAGTGTTCCGTGATGTGTATGTGCAAATCCGTGCAAGTGAGTGAATTGGGCTTGGTTTCCGCTGCTGGCGAATAAGTGTTCCGTGGATTTCTGTAGAACAGAAGAAGTGAAATTTAATATAGGTAAGTCTAATGTCTGGTACCTACATAATTGTGTATATGTAATAGAATGTACTGCGGGCTCCACATTCACGCCGTGAAAGCCCGCGAAAGCCGCGAACCGCGAGTGGATGATAAGGTAGAAAATTGCCCTCATTGTACGATTACTGTGTGCCATCTAGAGGGCGAAAGCATAGACAGCAACTGGTCGTGACGTCTATTTCTATGCCTAGTTTCACCGCTTAGCGATAGGTGTCGCGGTTTGATCTTCATAGATTTATTGGTATGTCTCCTCCCATCATCGATAGATGGCGGTATAGGATATGGAATCTTCCACTGTGGAATATTCTAGAACCTACGTTAGCGCTTTCGCCTAGTAGTGGCGACACATTCTATAAAAACTTCTCTTCCGCCCCCCGTTTTCTCTCTTCTCGCTGCAGACGTCGTCGCGACCAGTGGTCCAGTCGTATTCGTAAGTGTTAGTAGAAAACCTACTTATTGTATGAATCTTGAAGAAGCAAAGTGCTTGTGTGTGTAATTAAAGTGTGCTATAAGTTGTCTTGGCCAATTAAAATCTGTAACTTTCCCATCCTCGTTTTCCTTCCACCCGCATGAGTCCACTGTCCTCAACATATTAAGTAGCATTTTTAATACATACTTTTAATTGTTATTTCAGTTTGGATCACGTTCAACATGGATGACACGTGTCTGAAGAATACTTTGCAAAACCTGGGAGCCTCTGCAGATGTTGTGGACTCTTTCATTGGTAAGTCTTACAAATTCCACACTCCGCACCAGCCATTACCATTTTATTATTATCTACAAACTACTTACAAAAACCTTTTTAGGGTTCCGTACCAAAAGGCCAAACGGAGCCCTATTGCTCTCAGTCCGTCTGTCTGTCCGGCCGTCTGTCTGTCCGTCCGTCTGTCTGTCCGTCCGTCCGTCTGTCCGTCTGTCCGTCTGTCCGTCTGTCCGTCTGTCCGTAGAAGCTGTATCTTCTAAGCCGCTGGACCTCTAGTCTTCATATTCACACAGATTAAATGATAATGCCCAGTAGTACAAATAGGCAGAAAACATTTTCAATTATTTATTTTAAAGAATAAATAAAAAAAAAATAAAAGAAATATATGGAACCCATCACAGGTCCCATACTAAAAGGAGGAGGTTCTCAATTCGTCTGTTTATTTATTTGTTTGTATGCTCGCTCACCTAAAACGAGTTGATAGACTGCTCCGATTTTGATGATTTTTAGGGTTCCTTACCCGAAGGGTCCAAACGGAACCCTATTGCTGTCGCTTCGCTGTCCGTCGTCTGTCACAAGGCTTTTGCGGAGCCGTTGTAAGAGATAGACATTCGGAATGTATGGACGGATTGTGAGTTATGGTGTCCTGTATCATCAACATCAACACAACAACACCACCAATAGTCATTTTATGACGACTTCAGTGCTAAATAAATAGTACTTTCTTATGTGAGTATTTTGTTAACAGTGCTTGTTGTTTAATGGAAACTAACATACGGATACTTAATTATTGTTACACAGTCATGACTACAAAGAAAGTATTTATTACTAATTCATTGAATTCAAATCCTAGCCGGGACAAGCTTTAATTTTGTATGCGCCCATGCCACCAGCGCCACAGGGAATGCCAGTGCGGGGCTGTAATGTTTATTTAAGTAATTTTATTAGCTTTTTTGCATGGTAGGTATTTTTAAAAACACTTAAATACATGTTTAATTATTTCTGTTCAAAAGCACAAAAATTAAGTTTCACGCTTCTAGCCTCGAAAATGATGATGAAGAAACGAAGATGAAGAATTTTTTTCTAAGAACTTAGATTTTGTGGGGTTCCGTACCAAAGGTAAAAAACGGGACCCTATTACTGAGACTCCAATGTCTGTCTGTCTATCCGTCTGTCACAACGGATTTTCTCCGAAGTTTGAAAAGATACAGAGTACAAACCTATCATGTATTGACGAAAGTTGCGATATAATTTCCATAGTCCTTATTACGCTGCATTTTTGTTTTATTTTTAAATGGTTTTATTTAGCTTGACCTCTAGCTGGCTAGCTGGGTGGATTTGCTTCAAATCTTGCAACAGCTTTTCACCTAAAGTGGGCAGGGTTAGCGTTCCAACCTTGCAAATTGGTATTATTTCATGAAATTAGTCACGAAGGTGTAACATTGTTCTAAGATCACGGCAAGAGGGGATTCCAGCGGCTACACTTCCCACATCCCCTCCCCCTCCATTTTTATTAAAAAAATGTTGTTTTAATATATATCTTGGCAATATGTGCATATTATCAAAAATTTTAATAGTTGCAGAATCAGACTTTCGCTGTCAAATTAGGGTGCCAGGATGTCAAATGAAGACTTCTGAAATGAAATGTCAAATGAAATAAAGACTTTCACCAAACCCCCCCTTTGACGCCCTTCCCATACAAAGGTCTGTAGTATGTATACCATAGGGGCACGCAATCCCGTGATCTTAGGACAATATTACACCTTCGTGTCCAATTTCATGAAATAATACCAATTTGCAAGGTTGGAACGAACTTTGTATGGAACGCCCTCCTTACTACTACTTATAAGTACTGAATGTACAGTTTGTCTGTAAAGTAGTGAAACGGAAATAATTGTTGTGTCTTGTAATGGTGTGACTAACTTATAATTATTATGTGTGTTGTAATGGTGTGACTTTATTTTATATTTAATTAAGGTCGACCGGGATTATTGCGACTATTTCTGCCTTTTTAAAAACTTCATGAATTTTTCGCTTGTTTCTTTACAACTATCATTCATTTATTACGCTTACAAATCTGCGATAAATTTTCTTTAGATAGTATATTTGAGAAGATAAATTGTACTTATAGATCAAGAGTTATGAAGCGATGAAGTTGTGAGTTAGCATTTTATAGTCGCAATAACCCCGGTCGATCTTATTAATATAACATGCTTTCCTAAATTATTTCAGCAAATGGTTATTCTGAGGTTAATGACCTGAAAAGCATCACTGGCTATGAATTAAAAGCTGTAATTCCACAAGTATTGATTAGAAAAAAAATCTCTCAAAAATGGATTCCATGGCTTATTGTACATAACCAAAAAATCGATGAGGAAATTGCACTGGTAATTATGTTTTACTTTTAGCTTTGGCCTCACTTCAAAGTATTACTTGTATTTATTTATTATTAAACCATTATCAGGCCCCATACGTAGGTATACACAAACATACCTGGTGTAAAAAGACCATTCCTACATACTTAACTAGCTGGTGCCCGCGTGCATCGCAATTCGCAACGCCCCTGGACCAATATTGTTCCCATACAAGTAATGTATTTGTAACAGAGACTATGTTTATTAACAAAAAGTTTTTTTGGCGTTCTCATAAAATTTATTTATTTTTTTTTTTAGTTTGCGGGTATTCATCCTTCGCAAACCACAACCAGGGGTATTCATCCTTCGCAAACCACAACCAGCGTCATTCCAGGAAATGAAACCTACTCGATTAGCTCTGTGAAAAATTCTGACGGTGGAAGTACTTCAGACTACTCAGATTCCATTCAAAGTGTCGGTCGCGACAAGCCTACAAGTTCATCAATAAGTAAATCAGGAACTATCAGCGAAACAACCGATGAGGATCAAATAGACGTTTCAAACTTTGACGGTGGTGTGGATGACTTTGACCTGCAACTTCGAAAGGAACAAGATCTTGCCAAGGCAGGAGACCTAGAAAAGTCCGATGCTAGTTCGATTGATCGCCAAAAAAATCCGATTTGGGTTCTATTGAAGAAAGGAACTTTAGAGTCAAAAAGGATTGCACACTTGCCTGAAGAAACTATTCTGAATACTTCAGAAATCAAAGAAGTCACGCCCCACAGGTGCTTTATACACACAATTATGTCTGTTGAGAAAAAAATTACTGATCAAGAATGATGCAGCTAAAATACGAATTAGCAGTAGCAACAAAGACAAAGATTCGGTACCTGAACCAGTGACCCCACAAAAAATTACACGACAATCCCATAGATATTTAACCGATTCTGATGTAAAAGAAGATGACAAAGAGTATTCTCCACCAGGTATATTATATTTACTATAGCTTTTTGTGATACATGTTTTCTAGCCGTAGCCTTATGATACAGGCTATATGTATGCAAAGTTTCATGATTGGTTTAACAGTGAAGGCATACAAACACCCAACAGCACTGTACTTGTGATTTATATTAAACAAACAAAATCACTGTTGCATAATGTATTTTTAAATCTGAACTTGATAATATGAGTATGATGAATGAATTCAGGTACATGAAATTAATCCTACTAATATTATAAAATGTGAAAGTTTGTCTGTCTGTTTGTTTCTTCATAACTCAAAAACTAATGGACCGATTTGCGTGAAATTTGGTGTACGGGTAGGAACCGGACATAGGCTACTTTTTATCCCACGGGAAACCGCGGGCGAACGCTAGTAGGTAATAATTTAAGTTAATGTTGTAATAATCTTGGTTTTCTTTTCAGGACCTGATGACGAAACAATAGATTTAAAGTTAAGTATGTTAAGGGTGGAAGTACCATCACATGCATCTGCAGACTTACTCGAGTCTTGGAATGATACCCACGCATATCGCATGACTGAGCTTAAGGAGACACAGGGTTCAGTCTGGGATTACATCAAGCTATACAAAGGACTATCAAATCCTGCTATTGGGCCAATTCTAGTAAGTATTTATTACATTTTGCGTGATCTGAATTGTATTACTATCGCTTGACATCGCTTATTTCCATACATATCCTGTATATATTTAGCTGCATTTGACTCCACCTACGAAACTGGAAGACGTCACACCGTAATGGGATCTATTCCAGCCAACCTGTGTTTAATCGGAGTAGTGGAGTCAGCTCAATATGCATAAGATGATTGAATACTATTACATGAACTAACTTTATGCTCTTTGCGGAATCCGTCGTACAAATAATTTGGGATGATTCAATATGATTGATGTTTCTACTTTTGTATTACAGATAAAAAAGGATTTCGAGACATTGATTGGTGCTTCAAATACTAACAGTAAACTACAAGATTTTTTGCTTCTGAAAAAAGCCAATATTATTGATGTAGCGAAAGGCGTATTGTCAAAATTGGCGGCAGAATTACAAAAAGATTTGATATCATCTTTTCTTCAGCTTACAGAAGGTATACTTAATGTTATTCTAAATCGCTAGTCGTTTGCCCGTGGCTTCACCCACGTTGACCCGTTTTATGTGTTCCCGTATATATAAAGGATAAAAAGTATATATATATATATATATATATATATATATATATATATATATAGGATAAAGTAGATATAAAGAATTGGAATAACAGATTTCTTTTTGTCAACAGAAGACGACGTGACACTGCAATGTTCAGGACTACTTCTCCTGCTACCGTTTTTATTCCCGGGTGTATATCAAGTTAACAAGCACTGGAAGCCAACCAAAAGCAACGTATTGAATGCATTCATAAGTAAAGTAGATACGGAAGCTGATGTTCAAGAAAGTATTGATAAACTGCGTAGTCATCTAGCGGAGTTACAAAGCAAATTGAAGTGGAAGGCAAAGCTGCATTTGCAGCCATATGTATTGGCAGTAGGTCCTCCGTCTTGGCTTGAAATTATACAAGCGCACATTGTTTTGGATAAAGTGATATATACTTTGCCGAATGTACCAGAAGCAGTTGAATTGTGTTTCCAGATATTTCATTCATTCCCCGCCGAATACCCTCTCGAATGTCACAACGTATGGGAGTTCATACAACAGGCAGTTTATGGCATATATACAGAATTTGACTGGAACCACCGTTCAACCTCTGAGTTAGCGGAACAGTTAGGCATTTCCTATACTTAATGTTATTCTAAATCGCTAGTCGTTTGCCCGCGGCTTCACCCACGTTGACCCGTTTTATGTGTTCCCGTATATATATAGGATAAAAAGTATTCCCGTATATATATATATATATAGGATAAAGTAGATATAAAGAATTGGAATAACAGATTTCTTTTTGTCAACAGAAGACGACGTGACACTGCAATGTTCAGGACTACTTCTCCTGCTACCGTTTTTATTCCCGGGTGTATATCAAGTTAACAAGCACTGGAAGCCAACCAAAAGCAACGTATTGAATGCATTCATAAGTAAAGTAGATACGGAAGCTGATGTTCAAGAAAGTATTGATAAACTGCGTAGTCATCTAGCGGAGGTACAAAGCAAATTGAAGTGGAAGGCAAAGCTGCATTTGCAGCCATATGTATTGGCAGTAGGTCCGTCTTGGCTTGAAATTGTACAAGCGCACATTGTTTTGGATAAAGTGATATATACTTTGCCGAATGTACCAGAAGCAGTTGAATTGTGTTTCCAGATATTTCATTCATTCCACGCCGAATACCCTCTCGAATGTCACAACGTATGGGAGTTCATACAACAGGCAGTTTATGGCATATATACAGAATTTGACTGGAACCACCGTTAACCTCTGAGTTAGCGGAACAGTTAGGCATTTCCTTAAAACGTCAAACTTTAACGAAAATCATAGCACAGAAAAAGTAGATTAGCTCTGTGAAAAATTCACAAAAAGCTATGGTAAATATAATATACCTGGTGGAGAATACTCTTTGTCATCTTCTTTTACATCAGAATCTGTTAAATATCTATAGGATTGTCGTGTAATTTTTTGTGGGGTCACTGGTTCAGGTACCGAATCTTTGTCTTTGTTGCTACTGCTAATTCGTATTTTAGCTGCATCATCCTTGATCAGTAATTTTTTTCTCAACAGACATAATTGTGTGTATAAAGCACCTGTGGGGCGTGACTTCGTCGATTTTTTTCCACTTTTATTGGTATAAACTTCACGTTTTATAAAATAAAACCTATGCACGCCGGTATTAGGGAATAGCGGTTGAAAATATTGTGTCGCCCAGTGATTGCAAGTGTAAGGTGTTACTTGACGTTTAGGCGTCGATGCTTCTGAAAATAGATATTCACCTACGATCTGCGCGATTTCTTTGATTTCTGAAGTATTCAGAATAGTTTCTTCAGGCAAGTGTGCAATCCTTTTTGACTCTAAAGTTCCTTTCTTCAATAGAACCCAAATCGGATTTTTTTGGCGATCAATCGAACTAGCATCGGACTTTTCTTGAATATCTTTCTTATCTTTGGGTAGTACAAAGTTTCCTGCCTTGTATCTTGTTCCTTTCGAAGTTGCAGGTCAAAGTCATCCACACCACCGTCAAAGTATGAAACGTCTATTTGATCCTCATCGGTTGTTTCGCTGATAGTTCCTGATTTACTTATTGATGAACTTGTAGGCTTGTCGCGACCGACACTTTGAATGGAATCTGAGTAGTCTGAAGTACTTCCACCGTCAGAATTTTTCACAAAGCTAATCGAGTAGGTTTCATTTCCTGGAATGACGCTGGTTGTGGTTTGCGAAGGATGAATACCCCTGGTTGTGGTTTGCGAAGGATGAATACCCGCAAACTAAAAAGTACTTCCACCGTCAGAATTTTTCACAGAGCTAATCTACTTTTTCTGTGCTATGATTTTCGTTAAAGTTTGACGTTTTAAGGAAATGCCTAACTGTTCCGCTAACTCAGAGGTTGAACGGTGGTTCCAGTCAAATTCTGTATATATGCCATAAACTGCCCGTTGTATGAACTCCCATACGTTGTGACATTCGAGAGGGTATTCGGCGTGGAATGAATGAAATATCTGGAAACACAATTCAACTGCTTCTGGTACATTCGGCAAAGTATATATCACTTTATCCAAAACAATGTGCGCTTGTACAATTTCAAGCCAAGACGGAGGACCTACTGCCAATACATATGGCTGCAAATGCAGCTTTGCCTTCCACTTCAATTTGCTTTGTACCTCCGCTAGATGACTACGCAGTTTATCAATACTTTCTTGAACATCAGCTTCCGTATCTACTTTACTTATGAATGCATTCAATACGTTGCTTTTGGTTGGCTTCCAGTGCTTGTTAACTTGATATACACCCGGGAATAAAAACGGTAGCAGGAGAAGTAGTCCTGAACATTGCAGTGTCACGTCGTCTTCTGTTGACAAAAAGAAATCTGTTATTCCAATTCTTTATATATACGGGAATACTTTTTATCCTATATATATACGGGAACACATAAAACGGGTCAACGTGGGTGAAGCCGCGGGCAAACGACTAGCGATTTAGAATAACATTAAGTATACCTTCTGTAAGCTGAAGAAAAGATGATATCAAATCTTTTTGTAATTCTGCCGCCAATTTTGACAATACGCCTTTCGCTACATCAATAATATTGGCTTTTTTCAGAAGCAAAAAATCTTGTAGTTTACTGTTAGTATTTGAAGCACCAATCAATGTCTCGAAATCCTTTTTTATCTGTAATACAAAGGTAGAAACATCAATCATATTGAAATATCCCAAATTATTTGTACGACGGATTCCGCAAAGAGCATAAAGATAGTTCATGTAATAGTATTCAATCATCTTATGCATATTGAGCTGTCTCCACTACTCCGATTAAACACAGGTTGGCTGGAATAGATCCCGTTACGGTGTGACGTCTTCCAGTTTCGTAGGTGGAGTCAAATGCAGCTAAATATATACAGGATATGTATGGAAATAAGCGATGTCAAGCGATAGTAATACAATTCAGATCACGCAAAATGTAATAAATACTTACTAGAATTGGCCCAATAGCAGGATTTGATAGTCCTTTGTATAGCTTGATCAATATGTTGTCTATGTACTTACCCAAGGCCTCTTAGGCATTTAACTATAGCAGTGATAAGTCGGGATGAAGTAATTAGACACATATGTGATAGTTTGAGTTGCAAGGGTAGTTTTGAATCTTACATAGTGTTGTTGTAAGTAGCTTTTGTTTTTCTTATTGTTCAGAAAAGTGACCACTTGGTCGGTGGCCCCTTTTCCGGGATAGCGTCACTCATTGATTTGTATTATTCCCTGTGTAATTAAAACTATCAATATGTTGTCTATGTACTTACCCAAGGCCTCTTAGGCATTTAACTATAGCAGTGATAAGTCGGGATGAAGTAATTAGACACATATGTGATAGTTTGAGTTGCAAGGGTAGTTTTGAATCTTACAGTGTCGTTGTAAGTAGCTATTGTTTTTCTTATTGTTCAGAAAAGTGACCACTTGGTCGGTGGCCCCTTTTCCGGGATAGCGTCACTGATTGATTTGTATTATTCCCTGTGTAATTAAAACTATCAATATGTTGTCTATGTACTTACCCAAGGCCTCTTAGGCATTTAACTATAGCAGTGATAAGTCGGGATTAAGTAATTAGACACATATGTGATAGTTTGAGTTGCAAGGGTAGTTTTGAATCTTACATAGTGTTGTTGTAAGTAGCTATTGTTTTTCTTATTGTTCAGAAAAGTGACCACTTGGTCGGTGGCCCCTTTTCCGGGATAGCGTCACTCATTGATTTGTATTATTCCCTGTGTAATTAAAACTATCAATATGTTGTCTATGTACTTACCCAAGGCCTCTTAGGCATTTAACTATAGCAGTGATAAGTCGGGATTAAGTAATTAGACACATATGTGATAGTTTGAGTTGCAAGGGTAGTTTTGAATCTTACATAGTGTTGTTGTAAGTAGCTATTGTTTTTCTTATTGTTCAGAAAAGTGACCACTTGGTCGGTGGCCCCTTTTCCGGGATAGCGTCTTTCATTGATTTGTATTATTCCCTGTGTAATTAAAACTATCAATATGTTGTCTATGTACTTACCCAAGGCCTCTTAGGCATAATTAGACACATATGTGATAGTTTGAGTTGCAAGGGTAGTTTTGAATCTTACATAGTGTTGTTGTAAGTAGCTATTATTTTTCTTATTGTTCAGAAAAGTGACCACTTGGTCGGTGGCCCCTTTTCCGGGATAGCGTCACTCCTTGATTTGTATTATTTCCTGTGTAATTAAAACTATCAATATGTTGTCTATGTACTTACCCAAGGCCTCTTAGGCATTTAACTATAGCAGTGATAAGTCGGGATTAAGTAATTAGACACATATGTGATAGTTTGAGTTGCAAGGGTAGTTTTGAATCTTACATAGTGTTGTTGTAAGTAGCTATCGTTTTTCTTATTGTTCAGAAAAGTGACCACTTGGTCGGTGGCCCCTTTTCCGGGATAGCGTCTTTCATTGATTTGTATTATTCCCTGTGTAATTAAAACTATCAATATGTTGTCTATGTACTTACCCAAGGCCTCTTAGGCATAATTAGACACATATGTGATAGTTTGAGTTGCAAGGGTAGTTTTGAATCTTACATAGTGTTGTTGTAAGTAGCTATTATTTTTCTTATTGTTCAGAAAAGTGACCACTTGGTCGGTGGCCCCTTTTCCGGGATAGCGTCACTCCTTGATTTGTATTATTCCCTGTGTAATTAAAACTATCAATATGTTGTCTATGTACTTACCCAAGGCCTCTTATGCATTTAACTATAGCAGTGATAAGTCGGGATTAAGTAATTAGACACATATGTGATAGTTTGAGTTGCAAGGGTAGTTTTGAATCTTACATAGTGTTGTTGTAAGTAGCTATTGTTTTTCTTATTGTTCAGAAAAGTGACCACTTGGTCGGTGGCCCCTTTTCCGGGATAGCGTCACTCATTGATTTGTATTATTCCCTGTGTAATTAAAACTATCAATATGTTGTCTATGTACTTAGCCAAGGCCTATTAGGCATTTAACTATAGCAGTGATAAGTCGGGATTAAGTAATTAGACACATATGTGATAGTTTGAGTTGCAAGGGTAGTTTTGAATCTTACATAGTGTTGTTGTAAGTAGCTATTGTTTTCCTTATTGTTCAGAAAAGTGACCACTTGGTCGGTGGCCAAACAACTTTTTATAACTTGGTGGCGATCCGAAATGGTGGTGATCCGGCCGAACCCAATTATTATTACGTATTATTGCCTTTGTAATTTGTAATTGAAACTATCATTATCTTGTCTATATGCTTGCTTACCTGAAATAAATTTAATGATGATAAATATTTTTAACTAGTATCATTTACTTGACATTCTTAACTCCGAAGCTATATAGGTAGGCTCATATTAGGTGAAGGTAATAGAAAATATTTTTTTTTACATTTTGTTTTTTATTCACAGGAAGGCGATTCAAGCAGGGCATTTCCCAGGGTATACCTAAATTATCCTCTTGTGACAGAAGAATGAGATGCTTGGTAATACATTTTCTGCTGTAATTACTTCATTTTTAGGGGGTAATATCAACTTTGGAACATTCATTTGCATCAAAGAGCCAAACCGGTAGGTTATCCTACTGTAATTACACTTTCTGTCGAGATGGTGATTCTGCATTATACTATTTGAAAGGTTTGTCAATTCGAACGTCGTCCTTTATTCAGTTGCGACCTTACGGTACACACGGAAGGAATACCATCTCTTGCTGTAGTTTACTTTCTGGTTTTTCTGGGTATTAATTCTGATGTTCACGTGGACCAACCTTTAAAATATTTAGGATTATCACCTACAAAAGAAGGAATAATTAAGGTAGGAGCACCTACTGGGTTTTCTCTCTGTTTCAGATGGAAAATTAGAAGTTGGAATTACCACCCTTAATAACAGGTAATTACGGTAGGAAAAATTATTACCATCCGCTTTTTCCTTTCTATTGCGAGGGAATAATTGGTAATTCGAAGGGAAATACCACCTGCAACAGAAGGTAAATTCGGAAGGAAATCTTTTCCAGGCCGAATTACCTACCTGTTTGGAAGGAATTGCCTTCTAAATTTAGGTGGAATTATCTTCTGAAAAATTATTACCATCCGATTTTTCCTTTCTATTGCGAGGGAATAATTGGTAATTCAAAGGGAAATACCACCTGCAATAGAAGGTAAATTCGGAAGGAAATCTTTTCCAGGCCGAATTACCTACCTGTTTGGAAGGAATTTCCTTCTAAATTTGGGTGGAATTATCTTCTGAAAAATATTACCATCCGCTTTTTCCTTTCTATTGCGAGGGAATAATTGGTAATTCGAAGGGAAATAACACCTGCAACAGAAGGTAAATTCGGAAGGAAATCCTTTCCAGGCCGAATTACCTACCTGATTGGAAGGAATTGCCTTCTAAATTTAGGTGGAATTATCTTCTGAAAAATATTACCATCCGCTTTTTCCTTTCTATTGCGAGGGAATAATTGGTAATTCGAAGGGAAATACCACCTGCAACAGAAGGTAAATTCGGAAGGAAATCCTTTCCAGGCCGAATTACCTACCTGTTTGGAAGGAATTGCCTTCTAAATTTAGGTGGAATTATCTTCTGAAAAATTATTACCATCCGATTTTTCCTTTCTATTGCGAGGGAATAATTGGTAATTCAAAGGGAAATACCACCTGCAATAGAAGGTAAATTCGGAAGGAAATCTTTTCCAGGCCGAATTACCTACCTGTTTGGAAGGAATTTCCTTCTAAATTTGGGTGGAATTATCTTCTGAAAAATATTACCATCCGATTTTTCCTTTCTATTGCGAGGGAATAATTGGTAATTCGAAGGGAAATACCACCTGCAACAGAAGGTAAATTCGGAAGGAAATCCTTTCCAGGCCGAATTACCTACCTGTTCGGATGGAATTGCCTTCTAAATTTGGGTGGAATTAACTTCTGATATTTGGTAGGTAACTTCTAATTGAGAAGGAAAATACCGAAATGGAAGGTTATTCCTACTATTTGGATCTTCTGTTACGGTAGGAAACGTCAGAAGGAAAATGAATAACCTTCTGATATTCGGTAGGTACCAACTTCTAAATTGGAAGGAAAATATAGGAAATGTCAGAAGGAAAATGAATAACCTTCTAATATTTGGTAGGTACCTAACTTCTAAATAGGAAGGAAAAAACTGAAATGGAAGATTATTCCTACTTTTACGGTAGGAAATGTCAGAAGGAAAATGATGTACTAGAAGGAATTATCTTCCAAATCAGAATATTAAATTGGAGGGTAACAATTTTTCCTTCCTTTTTGACGCAGAAGGAAATTTTGGAAGGTAAAAATCATCCTACCAAATCAGAAGGAAAAATAAAAGGTTAAGTTACCTTCCGAATTTTCCTTCCTTTTTGACTCAGAAGGAAAATGTGGAAGGAAATATTTTGGTAGGAAATTGGAAGACTGGAAGGTAAATTCGAATACATAATACCTACCGAAATGGAGGGTAAAATTGGAAGGAAAATATTTGGAAGGTAATTTTGGAAGGAAATAAATTCTTAAAATATCCACTTAAATTGGAAGGAATTTTTCCTTCTGAGTCAAAACGGTAGGATTTTCCTTCTAATTTTGGAAGATTATTTCTAACAGTGTAGACACTGGCGCAATAGATCAAATGCTATTTGGTAGTTCTTATATTCTGAGAAAATACAAAAAAGTTTGTACAGAATTTTGTACAGAAAAGTCTCTGTCAGCCATAAATTTGAAGTTTGTATGAATCGGAGTTAGAATTTTCAAAAATATTTTAAAATAATCATCAGTGACCCAGAAAACGCACTGATACCAATTATACCTATCAAACCTTGAGGTTGAAGTAGTAGGATGCGAGAACGCCATAGAATGGAATGAAAATTAATATATCATCATCCTATTTTTAACCGACTTCAGAAAAGGAATAGGTAATGCATGTTTCCCGATTACTCGAAGACGCGTTTACTGATGTGGACAATTCTTTTTTAACTTCACAGGTGGTCCCGTAGTTACGAAGAGACAGGATCTAATGATGGGTTGTTTTTTTGTGGTGACTCGTGTATTTGCTTTTGGAAAACACAATTTGGCGGAGTCGTATGTAACAAAAAATAAAAACCGAATTCTCTGTTTTTAGTGCTGTAGTGTTTTGAAGTCAGTTTTTATTTTTTATTCATTTTTTTAATTAAACAAAAGTTGTAAAATACAAAGTCTTAATGCAGTATTTAGGAATTCTGGATTTTAGCGGTAATCCTTACTTTGTTCCGAGTGTTAGTAATTTCTATCCACTTAAACGGTGCTCAGTGTTTTGTTAACATCAACTGGAATCTCGTGTGGATGTAATATACCGTCCATTCTTGTCACTGCAATTCCATCCGGTACAGTCAACGACTCTCAAACCCAGACTGGTTACATTTCCAACAGTTTAGCACAAAGGAATTGGTGTGGATGAATCTGAATTTCAAATCTGGAAGCTAGGGCTCGTTCAGATTTACCACTTATACAGGATATTTGTATCAGATAAAACCGGTTAGAACCAGATAAACCCTGGAGTTATTCGGAGTGTGGGCGTCTACTAAATGGTCCGCTATGTTTACTGTTTTTTTCTTCTGTTCTTTTAACTAGTTTTTTTTAAATGGCCGAGAGCATAGCGTAAACATTAATATAAAGATAAAAGAGGCCACTTCAACACAGGCTTGAACAGCATGGTAATCACAGTACAACAGATTCTGCTTGTCGTCGGTCGAATTCATTATTGGAACATTTCAAAATGGGTTTGAGTAATTGACGTGTAAGAATCTGTAACATTTTGAAATTCGTAGTATAATAATTGTTTCTTGACTGGTCGAAGTCGAATTTCATTCTCCAAGTAATCTCACCAGAAACTATCTAATATATAAAAATCTCGTGTATCTAGTATTATATAAAAACTCCCTCGAAACGGCTTCACCGATTCTTACGATTGTTTTATGTTTGTAGGTCTGAGAATATTAATGTGGCAAAACATCGTTTGGCGAGTCAGCTAGTAATAATAATACATAAATCTGCCCATTCACGTGGCCTTCAGATGAGTTTGTCTCATTCATCGGTTTTTACTAGTTTTCCCCAGGCGTAACTCATGTATGAAGTCATAGCTACGGATCCAAATATGTTTATGTGAACTGATCCTTAGGTAGGTGTAGCATTCGAGGACGTTTACGGACGGTATTTTAGGTGGCATGGCTATTTGCGTGGACAAAAGAGGTTTTGTCAGCAACATGATAAACTCTTTGTCCGACCCCTCTTTGGGGCAAACCCCTAGAATATGTTTTTGTCTCAGTAACACGAATCAAAATATAAGAATTGGGATAGCACAGTACCTCCAATTGTATTTGGTTACTTAAAATTTATTTCAATAACACAAAGACAGCAATTACAATCACTACGCATCACTTCATTTCTACTTTTTAATAATTTCAGTAGTGACATAGCACTTTGCCAACTTTGGTGAAAATATGGGTTTGTCATTTAATTATGTTTAATTACGTCAGTAATGCAGCAGGAAATACAGTTACATTTTTTATGTCCGTTTGTCACCAGGCTGTATCTCAGGAACCGTGATAGTTAGACACTTGAAATTTTCACAGATGAAGTATTTCTGTTGCCACTATGACAACACGTACTAAAAACAGAATAAAAGAAATATTTAAGGGGGCTCCCATACAACAAACGTAATTTTTTAACCGTTTATACTCGATATTAATAACGGCAACGGGTTAAAGCGGGGTTCCGTATAGATGAAGATTAAATGCAGAGTAGGAAAATAGATAATTTACAAGCAATTTTGTCAGCAGTGGTGTTTCGTCAAAAGTAGTAATGAAAAAATGCAAGACAAATGTAGAAATGGGTGACGAAATTTTTGGTGTAAGAAGGTTTGCACCGTCATCACAGGGTAGACGCTTGAAATATTCAAATGTTATATAGACAATGGCACGGAACTCTTGGTGCGCGAGACTGACTCGCACTTGGCCGGTTTTTTAAATATATAATGTAGCTAACCAGAGTGCAAGAAAAATACCTGCTAGGATAAAAGGAGAAGTCCAAAATTCTATTATACGACCGGTTATAACGTAGGTTACCCGTCAAATAGTAGATTGTACAACAAGTGCATAAAACGCACCATTTTACTCGAGACGTTTATCCATCCGAGCGAGCTTGCGAGCGAGGATAGATATAAAGTCGAGTGTAAAATGGGTTTTATGGACGAGTTGTACACTCTACTTTTCACTTCGATTGCGAGGAAATGAAACAGCAACATGTAAATATAGTAAATGCTAATTTAATTAAAATTGAAAGTTACATTAGAGCAATGAGAAATATTTAAAGTAATCGTTTTTTCTGGCATATTTAATGTTGTATTAGATTGTATTTGTGATGCGATTGTGGCTGTTGCAGCGATTGCCTTGGTCTTCGACGAAGATTTTACTTTATGCTCTAGAGCATAAAAAGCGACTTTATGTCGCCTACGCACGACATAAAGACGAACTTTTAGAGCATGAGAAGTGAAAAAGTATGTTATTTGTTGGGGACCTAAAATACCTAAATAAACGTTCTAGTGTTTCGTTCTACTAATTCGATAAGAGTCGATGGGACCCTGGGCGTTGGCCCACCTGCGCGGGAGAGCGTCGTGGTCCGTTGAGACGGACGGGTCCTGGGCGGTGGAGTCAAGCGCCAGTGGTCAAGTCCGGGGTCTTCGAAGTTCTTCCGTCTCCGGCGAGATCAAACACTGCTAGGTGGAACTCCGTTGGGAGAAGTCCAACAGGACTCTTCGATAAGAGGTGAAATATTGAATGATCGTTCAGCCACAAGAAGTCCACTGCTGGACATGGGCCTCCTCCATGGATTTCCAAAAAGACCGGTTGGAAGCGGGTTCCATCCAGCGTCTTCCTGCCACTTATATGAAGTCATCTGTCCATCTTGTGGCTGGTCATCCTACGCTGCGTTTGCCGATATGTGGTCTCCATTTGAGCACTTTTCGGCCCCATCGGCCATCAGTTCTGCGCGTTATGTGTCCCGCTCGCTGCCACTTCAACTGACTAAACCGCACTCAAATAGTAACGTCACACTTAGCAGTAATTCAAACACATTAAAATTACATAGCGCTATCTCTCTCGCACACTATAAATATAAGATGATCCGCTGCGCTCGCCGTCAGTATCTATTGAGACTGAGACGTCTCACGAAGTGAATGCTATGTATACGTAGGTATTCTGTTATAATTCAATTCGCTCAGGACATGATCAACTTAGCTTGCAATAACTAAGTTAACCATGGACTAGTTCTGCGAATATCATAAGCTAACATAAATATCTAGATGACTTCGTGAACGCCGTATCACCTACGCCATTATATTTTTGTTCTCACCAATTAGGCTCTTACTGGACTCCCACAAATATAAAAAAGAAAAAATTGCTAAATAAAGATTACAGTGCAATTAGCGCGATTTTTACTAATGACTGTCATGGTGTAAAAAAAAAACTTATCTCATGTTAATAGGAATTTATTCCAGACAATCTGCGACAAAAGTAATAGTAGATTTTTGTTACAATTACCTCAAATGTTAATTTAATAGTTTGTTTGTATTGGTTATAGAACCCTTTTTTGACAGATGTTATTTTGTTACATCCTGTATAGTTACGGACAATATTACAGTTTGCAATCTCTAGCTACAGAGTCGGACTCAACTACTCAAATTCAAATTAAGTCGAACATAAATTCCTAAACCCGCTAAAACTCTTCCCTCATAAGGCCGGTAGCGCTTCACTGAAGAATCACTGAGCATAGAAGTACACCTTAGGATACGCACAATTTTAATTAACATGGCAGCCCGAATGAATTAAACTTGAGGAAGTGAAAGTGATTTCTCAGGATCATAGCAAGTGGCAGTCCCTGGTCTCTGCCTACAGCTCTGGGATACAGGCGTGAGTTTATGTATGTATGTATGGCAGCTCGATAGATTTGAACCTAAAAAAACTCAAACGAGTTGAGTCGCGTGACTCAAACCACTCGTTTTAGTGACCCATATATACCTATAAACTCACGTGTGTATCCCAGAGCGGTAGGCAGAGACTAGGGACTGCTACTAGCCACGATCCTGACAGATGACTTTCGCTTCCTCAACATCCTTAAAAAAATATAGTATGGGCTAAATTACTATGGGTGCCCGCCGTGGATTGGTAAATTCAAGCCCTGAGGTATGTTCTTTTCTTAATTGCACCGACTACCCGTCTCTAATTTCTTTCTTGTCTCCGTCTATGGTTGCCTGGAAGAAATTGCTTGTAGTAATAAGGACGCCAATTGTACTTCGATTTATTGAATTTCTGTTAATGTAATCTCTGTGTACATTAAAGAATGTTCTACCTATGTGAACACCTTAGGTACTCCGGTTTTCTCACAATGTTTTCCTTCACAGTGGGCCAGTGGTATTGCTACAACGGATACACAAACGTACATAACTAAGTAAACAAATTATATGCCGGGATCCGAACCCACGACCTCTCAAATGTAAAACAAATTAAATTTACCTCCTTATTTCACCTTGTATAAATAGTAAAATTAATAATAATCTGCGATGTTAGAAGAGTTTGCGCACAAAATCTTCTGGAAGAAATTGCAATTGTCTTTTTGTCTTTTTCGTTTGTTAATAATGCAGCCTACGTCCCACTGCAGGGCACAGGTCTTCTCTCAGAGTGAGAGAGTATGGGCCTAATCACCACGCGTGCCCACCAAAGGCTTAGCAATTTTGTTTCTTGTGTGAATAAAAAATATTCTTATCTTATCTTCGCGCTCTGAGCTGACCTTCCTCTCCTAGTTACTTTATGGAAGCTACGTCGGCGAAAATTAAATTCTATTTACGCCGCTTGCTGCGTCCATATCTCACTTAGATCTATGTGGGGCGTTTGCGTTAACGCCGCTAGATTTGAGCCGGAGTAGGGAAATTAAACCAAAGCAACTGCAAGCCTGAGGCTTGCTCCTAGGAAATATAGGCTTAATCACCACGCATACCACCGTGGATAGGCATTTCAAGCACTAAGGCGAATTAACACTTCGTCACTCAGGTTTCCTCACGATGTTTTTCATTACAGTCACCCGAGTAGTATTGCATCTTATCCTAAATTTAGGATAAGATAATCTGTTAAACCGGAATCTGTGAAGCCGGTGGTAACCTAGTGGGTAGAACATTGGACTCGGAAGCGGGAGACCCAGATTCGATTCCCAGTGCGGGCATGTACCTATGACTTTTCTTTCTAAGTTATGTACATTTGTGAAGTTATAGTAGCAATACCACTCGCTAACGTTGAAGGAAAACATCGTGAGGAAACCTGGGTGTCTGAGCTATTCACATACCTCAGCGCTTGAAATCGCCAATCCGCGGTGGGCACGCGTGGTGATTATGCCCATATTCTCTCTCTGAGAGAAGGCCTGTGCCCTACAGTGGGACGTATATAGGCTGCTTATGAATGAATGAATCTGTTAAACAGGCCTTCAGGCCTCCCATAAACAGCCAGTCACTGTAATGACTGATGATTTATTATACTTACTTACTTACTTTATACTTTATTGCACACATAAAACACATAAATAAAACACAACTTTTACAGAAAAATTAAAGTGTAAATGGCGAGCTTGAATTCTGTTTTGTTCTTGGGATGATCAAGTTATACTGATGGTAATTCTCGTAACGTAACACTTATTAGTATATAAATTATTTCATTCAATGAATTCATTGGTGTGTATGTATTTTATTAATTTTACGTCCAAATCTAATTGTTATTATTTAATTTTTATTGTATCAAACAATTTTATTAACAGGGATTTGCTGAAAATCAGCGTTGTGTTAACACAACATTTATACTGAGCAAACTCCTTTTTATCAATATCCTAAGTTTACAATAAATTATACTATGATTTGTTTAATATAAATACGTATGTGATATGATAAATACATTTTTATTCAATTTAAATAATGACTGGCTTATTTTGAAGACAACATCCACAACAGAAGTGACTATCGGAGAATTCGCGAGGAAGACCAAAATGTATCCTTACCACGGCACCGCCTTATGCAATCCTCAACTCGTACATAGTTCCTAGCATGTTGCTTGCATTATGCATGTTTGCGTGTACAATTTGGCTGTGGATTCAGTGCCAGATACTCCTTCTGGGTTCGTGGTAAACGAAGAAACTTATAGATTCGCCACTGTTCTCTATTCGTCAGTCTCCCAGTGTGACTTCATCATCATCATTATCATCATCCATTTGACGCCCACTGCAGGACATAGGCCTCCTTCGTGGTTTTCATAGCCATGAGGGGTTTTGCCATAATTGCCACGCTTGGCAGGCGGGTTGGCGATCGCAGTATCAATCAATCAATCAATCAATCATATATTTATTGTCATAAATTACATGTGCAGGGTTGTTCATATATACATGTCAGTTTCAATGTAATTTTACCAATATGGTGTGACAATATCGAAACACAAATTATAAACTACTTAAATCATGCATTTTATAAATGAGACTAAAAGCGTATTGGGATTATAATTCAACATAAGTTAATTCTATCGGACCTAGAATGCATGCTCATCCAGAAATTCGGTTATTTTATAATAGCTTTTCGTAACAAGTAAATTAAACAGATCACGTTTAAAAGAGGGTAGATCGTCGACATCCCGCAGTGTTTTTGGTACCTAGTTTATTAAAAATTTTTGATGCCATCCCGAAGAAACTTTTACCAAATAGACCTGTTTTATGCGGTTGGAATCTCAGGAAGATGCTGCTGCCCGTCTCCTGGTAATTTATTACCTTAGTCCCCTCTACGACATCCACGGAAGGAAATGGAGTGACGCTATTCTTAATCCGGCGCCACACGGAGTGTGCCTTATCATTATGTAAATGGTTCGATATACCGAAATTAGTATAGATCTACTTGTTGACTCGGCAAATGTTTTTTTACCATATTGATTAGCCTACGACCCATTATCAGAACTACGAAGTATACACAAAAAAAAAAACATACACATAGGTGAGGCCGCTTCGGACGAGATCGATAAGAAACACTGTGACACGATATTTTTATATATTATTAGAAGATATTATTTTTTTTAAGGTGATATCATGGCATTTAATGAAAACTTAGCTCTTGATTTGAAAAGCAACCGATTAAACTCGTAATGTCATCATAGGTCTAAAATATAGCTTAGTAGTTAAATAAAATAAACTCACGCCTGTTTTCCGGAGGAGTAGGCAGGGACCAGGGTCTGCCACTTGCGATGATCCTGACAGATCTCTTTCATCAACATTTATCGTTGCATGCATGCACGCCGGCTTAGGTCACTCTTTATCCTGCCCTTTACTAACACATCCCCTATTTGGTTAAAGTATGTCCGCCTCGAACGTCCCTCACTCGCCCTCAGGAATTGTGTTAGCCAAATTTTACAATTGATAAGTTTCCTCACTCACCAAACACACTACACATACATAACTAGTTTCATACTACTTTATTTTGTTTTGTTTAATTGAAATAACTTAATCCTAGGATATATATACATATATATTTAAAAGTTTAGTAAATTCATTAAAACTATTATTGTCAAATAGAACTGAATATTATGTACAATTCAAGGTCAATTTAAATAAATTGTCACTTCGGTGGGGAATTGGCACTGATTGCTGTGACACAGGTTTTTAACCTAGCACAGCGTCAGAAGCTAATCGTTAATCTTGTGTAAACCATTTGTAACATTCTGTTGTAAAAGCTCTGTACTAATGTTTTTGCCCAATAAATATTCTATTCTATTCTATTCTATTCTATTCTATTCTATTCTATTCTATTCTATTCTATTCTATTCTATTCTATTCTATTCTATTCTATTCTATTCTATTCTATTCTATTCTATTCTATTCTATTCTATTCTATTCTATTCTATTCTATTCTATTCTATTCTATTCTATTCTATTCTATTCTATTCTATTCTATTCTATTCTATTCTATTCTATTCTATTCTATTCTATTCTATTCTATTCTATTCTATTCTATTCTATTCTATTCTATTCTATTCTATTCTATTCTATTCTATTCTATTCTATTCTATTCTATTCTATTCTATTCTATTCTATTCTATTCTATTCTATTCTATTCTATTCTATTCTATTCTATTCTATTCTATTCTATTCTATTCTATTCTATTCTATTCTATTCTATTCTATTCTATTCTATTCTATTCTATTCTATTCTATTCTATTCTATTCTATTCTATTCTATTCTATTCTATTCTATTCTATTCTATTCTATTCTATTCTATTCTATTCTATTCTATTCTATTCTATTCTATTCTATTCTATTCTATTCTATTCTATTCTATTCTATTCTATTCTATTCTATTCTATTCTATTCTATTCTATTCTATTCTATTCTATTCTATTCTATTCTATTCTATTCTATTCTATTCTATTCTATTCTATTCTATTCTATTCTATTCTATTCTATTCTATTCTATTCTATTCTATTCTATTCTATTCTATTCTATTCTATTCTATTCTATTCTATTCTATTCTATTCTATTCTATTCTATTCTATTCTATTCTATTCTATTCTATTCTATTCTATTCTATTCTATTCTATTCTATTCTATTCTATTCTATTCTATTCTATTCTATTCTATTCTATTCTATTCTATTCTATTCTATTCTATTCTATTCTATTCTATTCTATTCTATTCTATTCTATTCTATTCTATTCTATTCTATTCTATTCTATTCTATTCTATTCTATTCTATTCTATTCTATTCTATTCTATTCTATTCTATTCTATTCTATTCTATTCTATTCTATTCTATTCCCGCTAGCCGAAGATGAAAATATATAGAAATAGTGGGTAATTACAAAAAAAAGCCACAGAACAAAAGTTATAAATGAAAACTGTTATGGACGTGTTTTGAGAATTACATATTTTTAAGGATACCTTTAAAATCACATTCTTTTAGTAATCACGTAGGTACAGCGATATGATTCCGATGTAGAAACCTAACTGCAAAGTGGGTTACTCGGGGCTGCAAGTGATGTAAATTGCTTCGGCCAGATGTCGCTGCCTGTACGTAATACAGATAAGTTTGCAAAGAGGCTCGAAATTTCACTGATGCTTGCACTTGCGCATTAGCTCAGTTGGGAGAGCGCTGGCACGATTAGCCAGAGGTCGCTGGTTCAAGTCCCGGCATGGGTGAAATTTTTAGTCCTAAATAGGTTTTTAAAATTACACATTTGTAAGGTACCCCTGGATAAGCACAAATAGTTTATGTTCAACAGAATTCTTCGAAGATAAGTTATAGATCATTCACGAACACACTAAAAATGCTTCAATCTCACTGCATGTAGAAGGATTGTAATATATAGTTTACTTCTACTAATTGTAAATAATGTAAAAAAATTGTATATGCTTTGCTGTGTTTTGTTGTGAATTTGTATATAGTCTTATGTTAAGTTTGCGGTGCCCTAACATGGCTCGAGTGCTGTATTTAATGAAACACCAAATGTAAAAAAACCACATCTATCTATCTACGAATACAACCCATGAAAGACGCTCACTGTTGGGCCTCTTCACCGTCACGCGAACCTCGCCGGTCCCCTGCTAGTCTGGTCCATTGCCCTCCTACCGCCTTCTTGATGTCATCAACCCATCGGGTAGGGGGCCTACCCACCGAACGACGGCCAGTTCTCGGCCACCAGTCGGTGACAGCCTTGGTCCACCGTCCGTCTTCTCGTCTAGCTAGATGTCCCGCCGATCTCCACTTAAGCTTCGTGATTCGTGTGCACACGTCTTCCACTTTGGTCTTCTGTCGAATTACCCCGTTACGCACACGATCGACAAGAAAGATACCTAGAATCTGTCAGATGTGGTCGACGAATACGTCTACCTTGGGCATATTCCGTCTTTTGGCCAGGCTTTTCAGGAGAGGGAGATCGCTATACGTATCGAGTTGGGATGGGCTGCCTTCAGAAAGCTAGAAGATGTCTTCAAAGGTAAACTCCCGCAATGCCTGGAGACTAAGACATTTAACCAATGAATACTGCCCATCTTCACGTATGGTGCCGATACATGGACACTCGTGTAGCAGACAAAACAAAACTGATTTCCAGATGAGATAGATTTTATTTGATACAAATTTTATGATCGCAGTTAGCTGCTAGCGAAGCGAGTAGTTTTCACCTCTGCGCTCCAGTATAAAAAGACGCGTCGCGGGCCTTCGCAGTCAGTAGCTATGTGACGGCGATCGGTGCAGGCATGTTTTACGTGTTTCGAGGATGGGCACAAACGTCGTGTTGTTAGGTATGCCGCTAAACACACAAAGGCACATATGGAGAAAACCCAAGTTGCACAAAGGGCCATGGAGTAACCCATGCTAAAACCACATGATTGCATTTAATAAAATATCAAAAACAGCGTTAGTAGCCTAGTGGGGTAGAACATTGGACTAGGAAGCGAGAGACCCAGGTTCGATTCCCAGTGCGGGCATTTACCTATGACTTTGTTTTCTAAGTTATGTACATTTGTGAAGTTTAGCAATACCATTTGCTAACGGCGAAGGAAAACATCGTGAGGAAACCTGAGTGCCTGAGATTTTTACATACCTCAGCGCTTGGAATCGCCAACCCGCGATGGGCACGCGTGGTGAGTAAGCCCATACTCTCTCCATGTGAGAAGGCCTGTGCCCTACAGTGGGACGTATATAGGCTGCTTATGTTATGTTAAATATCAAATTTACTTATGTTACATATACGGTGAGATTTCCATGAGGCGAAATTCCGCACAACCACTTACAATGTAAAGAGCGGTCCCTAAGAACATTATGCAATAGTAAAAGTGCAGAACTTTAACATAAGCGCTCATAAATTTTAATAAGCGAGACGGGCGTGTGTTACCATTTGCCCTCGGTGCAAGGAAAGAGGGGAATCTCTTCCTTTACCTAACTGGTCAAGCGGTAGGTCACCTTTTAGACAAGAAAGAGTGCTAATAAAACTGATTGGAACGGATATTTACTCGTTTACTTCTCCATTTTACAATTTTCTGACGTTTCGGTACTTTTGCAAGTACCGTGGTCTCGGTGGACTGAGGTAACTGAGGTGTCAGTTTTATTATAAAATATTAGTGCTCGTGTTAACCTCAAAAAATACTAAGAAAGAGTGGGTTTGATTTCCTCATGAAACCGTGCAAAAATACAGGGGTGCTTCTAAAATGCACAGTTTCTAAAACAATTTTTGTTTTGCTAACATTGTTCAGTTATTCATTATTTAAGAAATACATATGTTTACGACTTTTCTACTGCGCAACGGCGCAATTTGCAATATACCTTTCAGATTTAACGTCACTGACCAACTAGAGCCGATTATATCCGATACGTCGTCACCGAGCGACTAGAGCCGAGTACACAATATCCGGTTCAGCGTCACCGACCGACTGGAACCGAGTATATCCGCTTTAACCTCACCGACTGACTGGAGCCGAGTATATCCGATTCCGAGAATATCCGATTCCGAGAATATCCGATTCCGTCTCGAGCGTGACGGTTCAGTTTCGTTCACTTTTCACAAAAAGTACGCTCAGAAACGGACTTCCTCGTTGTTCTAGCGGTATCACGTCTGATTATGCCGGAGGTCGTGGGTTCAATTCCCACTAGGTGCCGCCATAAATTTGAACAAATGGCCTCAGTCTTGGTTTATTTCCATATTTGCGTTGTTTTTGGCTGGTTACCGTAGCACAGCGTGTCCTAGTTTGGGAACAGCACGAGTGATTGTGTTTGAACAAAGGAAAGAAAAGAAAGAAAGATAAAAAATCAATTAATCTGTGTGCCGGACAGAGCGCATAACTATTACAATAAGCTAATGTTATATTTTACGCCTAAATTCGTTAGTTTGGCTTAAGGTTTTATGATAAAAACTGTCATTTGTACGCATTTCAAGTTGTAGGTACTGAAAACTCTGATTTATTAGTAGTAAGGTAACTTTTTCAAAAAATTTAATAGTAATATAACGTTGTTCTAGCGTAAGATGTTTAGTTTAAGCCAATCTTTGCCTTAAATTCATAGTATAACAAGTTATAAAACTGCAAACTATCTTTGCGTAATCGCCCCCAACCTACTTGTGTCACCTAGTACTAACTGCGATTCTAAAATAGACTATTTATGTGTGTCACTTTAGTGGAAATAAAACCTATTTTTTTCTTTAAAACTTCAAAAGCCTTCTTTTAATCGCCTAACTACCTCACAACCCTTGTGTGTCTAGGCACAAGCTTCAAGTTGGCACAATCTGTAAAGTGATGACAGAATACAGTGACATTAGCAAGAGAATACGCAGTTTGTACGATACAAGGCATTTGGCTGGAGACCCAGAGAACTCCCGGAATGAGATAATGTTATTAGAAACACAAGGATGGGAGTTTTATTAAAATTTCCTGGGAATTGAGTTTTTAATATGGGCGCTATTACATGAGCGTATTACCTTCCTCAGGGAAGAGACCCGTGCCCCTCGGTGGGGACATAATGGGTTGATGATGATGATACCTTGGGTACGTGACTAGTTCTGGAAGATGGAAGCAACGGTTGCAAAGTTATGAATGTGGTATGGGAGCTGTTCTCAAAACAACTATCTATGTTACAACGATGATATTTTTAAAATATTGCAAATGACTTAGCAAAATGGTGCCCCCCCCCCTTCCCCTCTCACCGCAAACGTTTGTGTAATATTAAGAGTCGTGTGTTCAAAAGTTCCCCGATCAAGATAAATATCCACTTCAGTTGGCCTCCCTCGGGAACAATAACACGTCAGTGGCTGTCTGTCAATTGATAAATTGAAAATACCTATCTGTTATTTTTCCTCTAGAAAAATACCGCGAGAAACTTCGAAGTAAAATTATACGTTCAACGATAAACGGGCAAACGGTAGCAATTTTCCCTTTTGCTCTAATGAAATAGACATTCGTGACCTATGGAAAACCATATCAGTAACCTAATTGGTGCGAAATATATGACTGTGCACCAAAACAATTGCCAATCAACATAACACCCATACAACAAAATCACCTTTCCTGTTCCCAAACTAGGATACCTACCTACTCTGTGATGTAATGAGCAGGTAAGGTCACCACAAAATATAAAAGACACGATTCCTCTAAATCTCTTCTAAAAGGCAATTTATTTAATCTGTGGTTACGACTTTTCCTTGTGAAATCTCCACCGCAGACTATTTTAATCGGCGTTTTAGGGAATCATGTTTTTTATAAATAAGACCGCTAAACTGTTATGTTGGCTATTAAAACTTATACAATGAAACACCGTGCAGTCGACAGCTAATCATAATTTTATTACTATAAATTACTAGCTGACCCCAAAAACGTTGTTTTGCCATATTAATTAGCCTACGACCTACCAAATATACACAAAAAAATTCATAAATATTGGTGAAGCCGTTTCGGAGGAGTTCTATAACAAACACTGCGACACGAGATTTTTATATATAAGATTTATTTTTATATAATAGATGCCATGCTTGAAATGGTCAATCCGCGGTGGTTACGCGTGGTAATTAAGCCCATACTCTGTCATAGATCTGAGGTTACAAAAGTTACAGTCATTTGTAACCTCAGATCTATCCACTTTTCAACGAGCCGGTGACGTGCGGCCACAATTACAAACTAAAAACAAGCCAAGTGCGAATCGGACTCGCGCACGAAGGATTCCGTACCATGTACTGCACAAAATTTTAATATTTCACGTGTCTGCCTGTTGGCGTTATTAATATCTAGCAAAAAACAGCACAATTATCACGTTTGTTATATTATGTAGTATTTTTAGAAATACATAATATGTGAACATTTCTACTGTCTAGCTATCGCGGTTCATGAGATACAGCCTGGTGACAGACAAATAGATGGATAGTGGAGTCTTAGTAACTTAGTAACCCTTACCCTTCAGGTACGGAACCCGAAAAATTATCCTTAAATACTTAGTAATGAAGTAAGTATATTTCATTCCATATTAGCAAGTCCATTATCAAAAAAATCCTTTTTAGTTTGTGTAATCTTCGTTATGCCAAAGAAAGCAATAGGTTTCTCTTCCCATTTAGATTTTAATTATAATGCGATTTATTATTTGAGGACCTTCATAATACTCAGAGGTTTGTTTTGTTTGAAGTTATCTGTTGTTTAATATGTTAGTGTTACCTATGTCTAGACTTAGTTTTGGTACCTTGTTAGAATTGGGTATTTGACAAAATATCAAATGAGTTACTTTTATAACGGAATTTTGTATGAAAATACTGGCTTATGACGTAACATTTCAGAGCACTCTTTTTATGTTTAATCTGTTTAAAAATTGTAATAACTAGTAATTGACTAAAAGAGATACATTTTCCGAGATATTTTGTAATGTTTGTTATAATCGAGCATATGAAATAATTTATTGTTGATCGTGTCAAATACCGTATTACGATGGGGCTGACATAGATACAAAGTGACAAAAGCCTCTAAGAAAAAACTGTCCAAAAAATACTCATGAAGTTAGAAACTAGAATGCAAATGTAAAAAGCCAGGTTCCATAATGTGCATGTCGGTCGCACGTGGCCGGGATTTTTGTGCGCTAGTATTATAGACTCTAACATTAGAAGCATTTAAGATTTATTTTACTTTGTACCGTTGTGCCCGTATGTCGCCGGCCGGCGGCCGTAGAATCGTATACAATCCCCCGTCAAGGATGTATTAACCTTTGCCGGCCTAAATCTTGGGTACGAAAGTGTTGGCTACCTATAGTTTTAAAGTTACTGATATTTTTCCTGACGTACATAATATTCTCATAAATATACTGAAGGTGCATCAAAGGTGCAAAAACTATTTTATGTGAGTTTCACACGCAAATTGTATAAATTTAATCTAGGTACTTTGTGCAAATACTGCTTAGTTAAGCCTCAAATTGCTCGCAAGTACACACTGGTAACTTACAACAAAAAATATAAAACATACAAAAAATTGAGAAATAAGAGTGAAAATTAAAAAAGGTACAATGAGCGGCCTTAAGCCAATAGCAATTTCTTCTAGACAACCTTGTGACGGGAAGTTTGCCGAAGGAAAAAAAGGGAGACGGGTAATTGGTGCAAACACGAATGCGAATAATACATACTTTCTGATACTTTAAAAAAAAACTTAACCTCCTAAGTTCTGAACTTGAAAATAAAAATAGAAAACCAATGTTAGTTTCAAGGTCAGGAGTTACATTGCATAAACAGTAATTTCATCATCATTATCAGCTTATACACGTCCCACTGTAGGGCACAGGCCTTCTCTAAGATTCCTGTTTTTTTAAAACAGTATTGTATCTATCTATACTAATAATAAATCTGTAAGGGTCGGTCATGGAGTAAGTTAGTTTGTTTTCAGAGATATTGTGTTTATAGGCTCAATATATGATACTGAAACAAATTTCACGATTTTTAGAATTTTTTTCTGTATGTGTGTATGTATGTATGTATGTTCCTCCATAACTCTTAAACCAATTATCCGAATTTGATGAAATTTGGTATAAAAACATATAGACATCTGGGACACAGGATAGGCTATTTAAATTCTAGCTCCAGTTATGATAAGACGTGGCCCCCATACAAATGCTGCTTCGTAAAAATCGAAATGTACGCGAACGGAGTCGCGGGCACAGCTAGTTATTAATAATTTGTCAGTATTTGTAAACATTCGTGGTTTCCGACCTTTGGCTCCAAACAGTGAATCCAAATTCGAAGTGGTAGGAAGTACCGTATCGCTGAAAAATGTTTTCTAATATGTTAAGGTTGCTCTTACGTGGAGCATGCTGTCTCACTAGCACAGTTTAATAATTGTTATAAATTGAGTAATACTTCTGATGAATGTGGTCTTAGGGTTTGATGGATAATTAAATTGCGGAGTCAAGGCATATTTTTTTATACTATACTAAGTTTTTGGTTGAGAAAATTTGATTACAAAATGTATAATTTTGAAAACAACTTTTCTTTATTAAAAACTACTTATTGGAAAACAAAAATATACTTCAAATGTCCGTAATTTGATTATGCATCAAACCCTTACACCACGTTGATCAAAAGTTTACTCATTTTATTGCAATACCTAATTAAAAATGTTATATTGTGCTTCACGTAAGCATACCTTCAAATGTTTACGAGTATGTCGTCCGATAAGCGTAAACAAAAAAAAATTGAGTTGGGAGGCGCCCAGCACAAGACTCTCAAAACCTAGTTTTTTTGGATTTTTATAACTTTTCGTCCAGATTATACTTAAGTGAAGTAATTTTGGGTTAGAAAAAAAAAAGTTTTATGGACGCGTAATTTTTTTCAAAACTAGCACCATAATGTGTTTCTAAACGAGCGAATTCAAAGTCACCCTGTAGATTCAACATAATAAACTGTCATGAATAAATTTATATTTACATCAATAATCAAACAAAGACATATCTGTGCATACATACACGTATGTACATGTATAATATGAAATATTAAGTAATATACACAGTGTAATATCACTGGTGAAGTAGTTTCCAGTTTGTGGCAGTAGGATGTGAAAACAATTTTACATAATCCTCGAAAATTGGACGGTCGGTCGGTCGTCCCAGCAAAGGAGGGTCCGTAGGAAGGATGAATTAGACCAAGTATATCAGATCCGTGTGAGCCTCTGAATAATAAAAGCTTTTCGAATTTGAAATTCATTGTTAGTGCGGGATTAGTCTCTTATGAATATTGGTACTGTATAATTCCGTTTGCAAAGTTTATTATTAATTTGTGACCGTAATAAATAAATTCTACACAACACCTGTCCTGGTCCGAAACAGGGCTGTCATGTGGACTTTACTGCCTTTCAAGGACTTTACAAATATGGAAATACACACATTTTTTTTTTTACTTTATTGTATGTATGTTATTGAATTTGACTTAATTCTTTAACTGCACCACGGCCCCGCACTCCGTAGTACAATTATGGGTTACCGTAGGCACTGACTGAAAATCAGCGCTGAGGGATCACTTCCTCAGCACAACGCTGAGTCAGCTGCCTTTTGTGGCAATGTAGATACACCACAGGCTACATCTATAGTCCTGTTTTATTTATTCGTTTTGTCTGTTGTGTATTTAGTTTTCCTTCTGTGTTGTGCATATTATGTTACTTATGTGCTTATTTTGTTTCTGTGATGTATCTTGTTGGTATAATAAATGTCTTTCTTCTTCTTCTTCTTCTTCTTCTTCATACTGAGGCTATTTGTCCAAAACGAGCGCGCTACAACGGGAATTGAACCAACTACCACTGGTTTGTCAGTCAAGCGTGTCACCGATACACTAACGACTGCCTCGTTGAGGGTATTTCCTTTTTTGGACTGTTAATATTCCTTATATTGCCCGAAACGGACACATACCTACTTACCTAATCAGCCCATAAACAGAGCCCATTGCCGGGCGCAGGCCTCTTCTCTCTCACGCCAACCCATCCGGTCTCGTCCAATGTTTTCCAGCAGCTTTTGCAATGTCGTCGGCCTACCGCGCTGGTGGTCTTCCCACCGACAACGTCGACTCCTTCTTGGCCACCACTCATCTCACCACTGGGCTATGGAGCGGGCCATGCTAGGCGTCTCACTTATTGATCGTGTGCAAAAAGTCGATATTCGGCAAAAAATCAAAGTTGAAGATGTTGGCACACGAATCATAAAGTTAAAATGGAGACGGGCCGGATTCGGTTAGATGGCCGGTGGACTAAGGTAATTGACACATAGATTCGTAACGTTAATTAGCGCTCCTCTGAATAAAACATTTTGTAGTTGATAAATTCACTCAAGGTATTTTTGGCATAAAGCTTTGCTGGCAGCTATACCATTAGTACTCGATGTTTTATTACCATTTCTTAAACTTTCGCAAGCTTGCATTTGTTGTAACATTTCGTACATTTTGTAGAAAATCATAGTAGTGTCACGTAACCGGAATATGAAACATTTAAAATTGTTTCTATTTTAAAGGTGTCACCTAACCGGCAAGCATATACAAACTATAAAGCGTGGCCAATCCGGAAGTGTGGCAAAGCAGGAATAACACAATAAACATTATGATTTGAAAGTTCGCCGAGAAACGGACATTTAAGTTAAGACATTTGATAGTCACCCAAAAACAGTAGTAGCTCAGTGGATAGAAAAATGCTACAGGGTGAGATTCTCTATTCGATTCCCGGCTTGTGCCAATGACTTATTTTATCGTGAGGAAACCTGCGAATCTTAAGTGTTTACATACTTACTTACCTTACCTTTTTCAATCGCCTATCAGCGGAGGGGATGCATGACTGCTGATTAAGGTTATACTCTCTCTCTGAGAGAAGGGACGCTCCCTGAGAGAAGGAGCATTCTCAGAGACAGAGAGAGAGAGTTCATGCTCTTAGATAGAGAGTGTCAGAGACAGTCAACATAATTATGCACCTTTTTTCCCATGTCTACAGAATCTCATCAGACGGTTATTATTGGTGAAATCGACGCGCGTTTTCTGAACACAACTAAATGTCTATCCGCATTACGACGGGCTGAGCGAGACCGTTCCCATATCGAGCTTGACGGCGCGAGCACACAGCCGCGGCACGGCCGGCGTTTGGGCGGTGCTCGGCTGGGCAGCAATGATAGGAGAGCGGATGCCGGTGATTACCCGTGCGGGCGGGATTCGCTTGGCTCGGCGGACGCTGGCTATTGTTACCGTGTTTTAATTTGTTCTTGTATTTTAGTCTTATATTTTGTTTTGTTGTATTCTTGTATTTTGTATTTTAAGCTTATGAGTATATCTTAGGGATACTGAACTGTGTCTTTCATGTGTTTTTTTAAGGTTCCGTACCCGAAGGGTGCCAAATGGGACCCTATTACTAAGACTTCACTGTCCGTCTGTCTGTCCCCCTGTCTTTTGTACAATAAAGTGTTCTCAATAAAGTATCTCTATCTATTTATCTATCTATCTATCTCTTGGTATTTAATTAAAGTAAGTAAATGTAGTAAAAAAGTGTTTATTAAGATATGGCGAAAATAAAATAAAACATGGTAATTTAGCAGAAAGTTAATTACAAATTTTAAAGCGAGTTCCAACTCCTTAACTAGGTTTAATAGGATTTACATTATAAATTGTTATTATTATTTATTTCATAACAGATCCCGCCCTTACAAGTTACCCACCTAATACAGCAGGTAAAATATGGGTTGCACCTGAAATATTTTTTATAACGATATTTTTTGTATGTATTCTCACGCCCGCTCGGCCCTGGCCTAGCGTGATATGGATAAGCCTTTACACTTCCGTGACAGAGCGCTAAAATTCAACACGGAAGTCATCGTTCGCCTTTGAGGTGACAACGTGCCGCAGCGTGAAGATATTATTAATTTGTAATGACTGTTTGTGGCAGTTTAACGGAGAAATTCGGGGGGCTTATATATCACAGTCAAGTGCTAGTTACATAATGTTACATTCCTCGTTTTGAATCTATTCATCAGGTTAGATTAAGTTAGAGCTCTTTGTTACACACACCAGAAAACTAAATACATAATATTTATTTATTTATTTCTATTAACTTGAATAACAAACAGTGATTATATTCTTTATTGCACTAATCCGTGCTGAGGCCAATTTTGAAAACCCCTGTACTGCTTGTAGGTAATCTCTGTTTGTAAAGAGGTTCGAAATATCGCCGATGCCTGCACTTGCCCATTAGCTCAGTTGGGAGAGCGCTAGCACGGTTAGCCAGAGGTCGCGGGTTCAAGTCCCGGCATCGCTGGAATTTTTAGCCTCTAAATAGGTTTCTATAACAAACATTGGTACAAAACAAAATTGTGTAATGAATGTAATTAAGCTAATGAAACAAGCAGCGTTTTCTGCTGTTACAGTGCAGTCTAAGAAATCTTAACTTTTTATGATTTACTTCCTAATTATATTATACAGTGTAACCCGTACTTCTCGTACCCGGTTTCTCGTACACTAACAAGCTGTTAATCTACTGTTAACAGCTGTCAGTAGTTTTTTCTGTATGCACTTTTGTCAATTGACAGCTGTTAACAGTCATGCTAGTGTACGAGAATCTGGGGGTTAGTGACTAATTATATTTATTGCAAACATAATAAGCGGTGGTAGCCTAGTGGTTAGAACATTGGACTCTGAAGCGAGAGACCCAGGTTCAATTCCCAGTCCAGGCTATGACTTTTTTTTCTAAGTTATGTACATTTGTGAAGTAATACCACTCGCTAACTGTAAACGAAAATATCGTGAGGAAACCTGAGTGTTTTAGGTGTTTACATACCTCAGCGCTTGAAATCACCAATTCGCGGTGGGCACGCGTGGTGATTAAGCCCATGCTCTCTCATTGAGAGAAGGCCTGTGCCCTACAGTGGGACGTATATAGGCTACTTATGTAATAATAATGTCAAATAAAATCTAAATCTTGTTGAGTCGTGGCGAGGCGAATTCCTTACCCTCGGTTTCTCATACACAAACAATCTGTCAATCTGCTGTTAACAGCTGTCAATTTTAGTTGCTTTTACGGCGTGCACTTTGGCTAGCTGATAGCCCGTCAACAGTACGAGAAACCGGGGATTAGTAAACAGTAAGTAAATTTGTGAAGTTTCTTAACATTTGACAACTGACTCCTGTGGGAGTTGAAAGGCCGAAGAGAATGATAAAAAACTTCAAATCAGAATACAAAAATCTTAAAACAGTTTCAAAACAGATACTCCAACTGATGAAGCTTTGCACCTCCTTATAAGCTAGACAAACGGTACTATTGTTAAAACACGATTCCTCTAAAAAAAACTCCTCAAAGAAAGTATAACTGAAATGTGGTTACGACTATTTAAACTACCTCTGAGGGATGTTTTATGGAATCAAGTCTTTATAAATAGGAGCGTAAGTGTAAAGAGGAAATTTAGGTGTACGGGACCTCCATCCATATGAATGAGATCCCTGGTCAAACAAGAGTCACTGTATGCTACTTAACTAGATGAGAATTACGGGTTACCGTAGGCACTGACTGAAAATCAGCGCTGAGGGATGTGAGGGATTGTGGCAACGTAGATACACCACAGGCTACATCTGTGGTCCTGTTTTATTTATTCGTTTTGTCTGTTGTGTATTTAGTTTTCTTTCTGTTGTTGTGCATATTATGTTACTTATGTGCTTATTTTGTTTCTGTGATGTATCTTGTTGGTATAATAAATGTCTTTCTTCTTCTTCAGAATGTAGTCTCAGTATTAACAAACGGTTCGATACTGGGTAGTGAATTATTTCATACATTTGAAGGGTATTTGCCTAGAATGAATTCCCAAAGGGGGTTTACAATTTGCCAACTAGTTTGAAACCAATTTCGTATTGTTATTGGCCCCCTGAGCGTTGGTAGCCTAGTGGGTAGAACATCGGACTCGGAAGCGAGAGAACCAGGTTCGATCCCCGGTGCGGGCATGTACCCATGACTTGGTTTTCTGAGTTATGTACATTTGTGAAGTTATAGTAGCAATACCACACGCTATCTGTGAAGGAAAACATCGTGAGGAAACCTGAGTGTCTGAGCTATTCACATACCTCGGCGCTTGAAATCGCCAATCCGCGGTGGGCACGCGTGGTGATTACGCCCATATTCTCTCCCTGAGAGTAGGCCTGTGCCTTACAGTGGGACATATATAGGCTTATTATGCTTATGCTTATTGGCCCCCTACCTATGAAGTCCAATATTAACGGTAGACAAGTAATTCCGCTGTTTATATTTTAAACAAAATTTCTGACTCCAGAGCAATAACTGATCATTTTAAAAAAGAAAAAAAAAAGCTCTCGCCAATCAAGCAACGTTTTCCCTGCAGCTGGTATGTGAGGAAAAACGTCAAAAGAAAAAAAACAGAGTGAATAAATATTTTTTATGCTAAGAAATTTTTTAAGTAACAAATTGGTTGTCGTGACGACGACGAAGCGACTGAACGAAATACAGGAGGTAAGTAGCGGCATTTTTTGTTTATCAGAGTAACCTTTACTGCGAACACCAACTCGCCTGCACAGCGTGGTGATTACGGGCCCCTCCACGGTAAGCATTTCTGCTCTGAGGTCCTATAGATGTTCAAAAATTGCCTGATGACATAGAAAGTACTTTCAACCTTCCCCGCACTGATCTTTGCAGCACGTCGTTTCCGCTTGAAGAAGAGTCAGTATGACAGCACTATAACAAGGTCCACCACTACTGAATTTCAAGAATTTAGTTTTGTTATCCTTATTAACAGAAAGTGCTAGCGTGCAATTCTTATGTAAAAGTGCTACGTAAATCTGTGGTAAGACTAATGTAAGCGAGGCCTTATTATAATAAATGTAACACGTTCTTTACTGTGCACAAATAATACTACTTCCCAAGAACAGACTTCCTCACTCAAACAAATAGCGACATTGCAACCAGGAAGTCTCAACCTGCTCGTCACACCAATTCCCTTTACACCTATATTTTATGACCGTAACTAATGACTCCATCTTCAAAGGTGACGCGTAAATCATCAGTCACTGCATGCTTAATGATTTTCGTCTGCACGAGATCAGCGATTGTAGTCTCTGTGTCTGCCTGAATAGAGTTGGTGTTCCCGTACAATTTTGACCGTGTATTTGTGGTGAGGGGGTGTAATCCGTAAACATGGTTTAATGTCTGCGCAAAATTAGTAGGTGCGGCAGAGGAATTGCTTAGCATTTGTTTTAATTACTTGATCGGCGTGACTGCAGGGCATCATGCGATTCAAAATAAAGTCGAAGCTGAAAAGCTGAAGATAGAAACGCTCTTGGGAGATGTCTGGAATCTGTTTTTTTCCATTGATTCTCGGTACTTTACTGGTTGCAAACAAGATAGGCAACAATGATGATGATTGTAATCAACCCGATTCACCCGTGGTAACTGATGTAGCTAAGGCGTCAGTCCTTTGCTCTCACGTGATGTTAGTAGTTTATCTTGACTGTGAAAGTGCGTTTCACTGACCATGTGTTAAAATTCTACAAGAGTAGTTGCATTGTGTAGTGGTTTGTGGTCTACAATTATATTATCATGTCTGTTCTGAAGCTCCACGGTCCAGCTGGCAGGATCTTCAGGAGGTATCACAAAGAGCTATCGTGGTCTTGCGCTAAATACACGAGGTCTAAAGAGAATAAGAGTGATGCTTTCAACACGAACGAAGAAGACCCATGTCAGTTTGAATATAATTGTTTTTCCGGTTGTTGTTGAAAGTAAACCACTTCTTTATAGTATAATCTGGACTTCTGTCGTTGTAACGTAAAGAAAGTCTGAAATATGGCGCGGTTTCCTTCAGTTTGTGGATGGCCAAGCAGGTTGTTTTGTCTTCCGGTCGGCTACTATTATGTTTGTAAACAGAAGTCGGGGAATATATCTGATATACCGTATGCGTTAGTGGCTGCTAGCTGCAACTAGTATTATGCTTTGTCATTTCGCTGAGCTGTTTTGTTACCAGTATCAAAGTAAATATAGATGTGGGACTAAGGGCAGCCAGAAATAAGGCTTCTTTTCAAAACAGCAGCTTTAATTTTTATTACGTGATTACACCGTCGTGCCTGAGACTCCATTCCAAAAATCTTAATATCTATCCCTTTCACTCAATTTTTATCACTCGCATCCATCTGCACTTTAAATCCACCGGTAAGTCATACATTCAATGTGTAGTGTATCTATTTATATGTAGAGTGATAATTATTCCTCACTATCTAGCGTTAATTTGAATAATTTTTGAACTCCTATAAAACCGTTTTTCGGATGTTGGACATTTTGCGAATTGTACCTTTTGAGAATTGGACATTTTGCGAGAGTTTGACCTTTGAGTACGCTGGAGAGTCTGCGAATTGGACCTTTTGCGCATCAAGTTACTAAGCAACGCCACTTAGAGTTAAAAAGTCTGTGTGAAAAATCAAAACTACCAGTTTATGTGTTCCAGGAATTTCGTATTGTAACGATATAAATCAAAACAATGCGGAAATATTACTCGTTAAAACCATGTTACGCAGTCCAGACAATTTTAGTTCTGAGGTTCAATACTTGAGTACACTAAACCTTTGCAAAAATCAAGCCTATTCTAAACACTAAACTAAATACACTTTCATTTTTAATTAACCGCTTAATACATACGTATCCATTGCGGACCTAAAGTTATGTACCATATTTTCGTGGAACTCCTAAATGGATTCCGAACCGAACTTCCAATTTATATTGTGACGCGACGCGAATTGAAATTGAATCTGTCCTAAACGAACGGTATCCAATTTCGATTGCTCGATAAACTAACTGCAAACTTGGCTGCGGCTATCGAACTGAATCGAATTTTCCTATGAGGGATTACTAGGAAAACAATAAAAAAATATTAAGTGTTTAAGAAGATCCACATAAAAATAAAAAAATAAAATTTAGAATGTTTATTTCAGAAATTAGAAATATAGGTACATTATTAGTCTAGTTCTAGAAGCTAAACCTTAAATATGAGATTATAGTGCTTCCAGAAGATGCTCTATGTTAAAAATGAGTTATATAAATAAACTACGTTCCTGTACCCATACTTATTTTATAAGCACAAGTACAGGCATGCAGAAGAACATTGTATACAGTATTTTTTAATAACTCGTGATGCCCATACATAGTAATATGGGTAATACCACGGCAGCTGCAACGTTGCCAAAACGTCGGGAATCAAAGGTAATTAAATGTTACTTACTAAATAATCGCGCTTAGACCCGGTTAATATCATCACCATCAACCATTTGACGCCCATTGCAGTGCATAGGGTAGTTTTCTCAACCACGAGGGGTTTTGCCATAATCGCCACGCTTGGCAGGTGGGTTGGCGATCGCAGTATGCGGTTGGAGTCTCAAGAATACGCTGCTGCCCGTCTCCTGGTAACTGATTTCCTTAGTTGCCTTTTACGACATCCACGGAAGGAACTGAAATGACGCTATTCTTAATCCGGCGCCACATGGATTACAACATTATATACATGTAAGTGATACAAATACATCCAGAAATCCAGGGTTCTACTTGATGATATGAACCACTTTGGGCTAAGCTTTGAAAACCTGCTAAGATATCAACATTCCAGACCTAAGACACCCCCAGAAGACACCCCTGGGGGTGCCACGGGAACTTTCAATTGTTCCATTCTATACATGAAAATGTGTAAAACAGTTGATATTTACGACTCATGACATTATATTTAGGAGTTGAATTCTTGTCGGCGCAACGTCCTCCACACACTCCTTAGGCACACACATATACAGATAAGCTCCTTTACCGCCTAATATCCTGATGTGCCACAGGTTATGCACCTTCGGTGACCAGGATCCGGTGCTGGGATTTGAATATGGATATGGAATCTTCTCAACGGACAATTTTACGGATAATACGTGTGTAATTTCCTTTCATATGTACAATAAAATTCTATCTATCTATTACTTTTTTTAAAGTAAAATTTAAAGTAAAATTATAAATTACTTTAATTTTCAGTAGAGTTAAGTAGAGAATTGTTCAGGAGAGTATTAAAATTGTTAGTAAATACAGGACACTCTATTTTACACAAAAAAAAGGCAAACAAACATTGTAGGTACCCATAGTTTTCCATAGCGCGGGCAGGCCCCCCACCAGATGGTCTGACAACCTGGTTACAGTGGCGGGGAGTCGCTGGATGCGGACGGCACAAGACCGGGAAGCTTGGAAAACCATGAGGGAGGCCTATGTCCTGCATTGGGCGTCAAATGGCTGATGAAGATGATGATGACGATGATAGTTTTTTTCCTGATACTCTTACAATCACACAAACTGAATTAAATAAACGCACTCATTTGTAACGTAAGTTGACGTACCTCGTCTAGAGACGTCTTGTGGAGGATTGATCAGTGGAACGTACTGTTGTTGTGTCAGGCAGACCTTTGCTTTTCAATTTACCGAAATGGATCACAGCGCCGTCCGCCAATAGAGGGAAATATTGCAATTTTATTCACTCTTCGCCTGTGCAGAGGGTCGTTACCATGAATCTGCATGGTGGACCTCACCAGTGTCCGAAATCAGAAATATTATTTGTAAGTAAAAAAAAAGTATTTCCTGCCTGTTGACAGTCTAATGTATAAAGTTAGCGGCTGCATTCGGATCAAGTTTGTAGCAATCAATTTTTTTTACTTTATTGCAGTGGTTAACTGCTAATACTGAAGAAAACCTAAGTTTTGAAGGTGTGGTAAACATTTCCAAAGGCAGTTTTAAAATAATATTATGACACAAAATAAAAAGGTCACGAAGTTATGTCCGCTGGAAGTTTAAGTTATTCGGAGTTAGGTCTTTCAGAGCAGTGTCATTCGAAATTCAATCTGGCAGTTGATGCCTCAGACATGGTTCGTTTGGACAAAATTTTTTCCTAATGATGCAAGTAACACGTGGATTTCGGGAAGGAGTCTTGATGTGCTTAGTTAGTCAGATAGAGATAGAGAACACTTTATTGTACATAAAAATGAAAATCACACATATATTCGATACCTTAATTCGCAAACCGAATAACTCCACTTTTTGTCGAAAATGACTTTTTGGTACCGGAAGAAACTAGATTTTTTTCTCTACCGTTCGCAATTCAAATATTTCCACGTTTTTGCGCCATTTGAAAGTAAAACGCTATTAGAAAATCAAACAACTCCACTTGAAATGGAAGGTTTCAATTTTGACAAACAACTCCCTCGCATCGGCCATTTTGTATGGCGTTATCGACGGAAGCGCATGCGTCTGAGTGTTTTCGAAAGGTAAAACTGTTCATAAGTTATTTAGAGACTGTATATAGTGTTTAAACAGTTGACAATATAACGCGGTAAGTGTTTCGATAGTTTATTTTAACTGATAACTTTATTTTGGCAATGTTTAAGGACAAAAAAATTCTTGATAACACTGGGCTTGGAGTTGATAGTTTTGCTATTGTTTGTTTTGCATATTTGTTTGGAGTTGTTCGATATGCCGTAACGGCTTTTGGGACTACTATGTTTAGTTCTGGTTATTTAATACTTTGTTTACCTCTCGCATTCAACTTTTTTTTTTCAAAAATACCTTCAACTCGCCTTGCCAAGTAGGTATCTATCAACCTACCTAGCTACCTACCTACGAGTACCTACCTACCTACCTACCTACCCACCTGCCTACCTACCTACCCACCTGCCTACCTACCTACCTACCTACCTACCCACGAAACTACCTATCTATCTTCCTACCTACTTACCTACCTGCCTCTTGCCTACCTGCCTGTCTACCTACCTACTTACGTACCTACCCTGTATTTAAGTGGGGGCTATCTTCTTGTGGTCTAATTTACTTTACGCTTTGTTTGGTGTTGTTTGCTTTATGTTTTTTTTTTCTTTAGTGGTGCAGGAAAATGTCTAGAGCACGAGCTAAAAGAATATTGCTGTCTGTGCAATCACCAAATCCTCAACCTGAAAGAACTAATGACGACATTACTAACCCAGACAGTTTATTGTTTCAATCTAACCAGTTCCCAAATTGCTATGAAGATACCTACATTGCTTCTAACTTCGATGGTGCACACACATCTCATACTGACTCTTTGCTGCTTTCAAATGACCAAATGCACGTTGAAATAACATCTTCTGAAGCACAATCTTATGTCATTGTACCAACAAATCATCCTGAATTAGAAAGCAGCCCCAGTTTATTTTCGAATGACCAAACGCACTTTGAAATAACATCTGAGCATGAATTAGGAAACAGTCCTAGTTTATTGGACCGTCCAGAACCTCAACTGACGAATATTTTACAAAATATAGATGGTGGGTCCCAAATCAGCCTCCTAGTACTTACTTTCAAATGATGAAGGGAACACAACAAATAATATAACATTTGAATACATTGACCAATACGTACATGAAACCTGTGACGTGATTCCTTCACAAAATGATGAGATCATTACTAAAGACCCAGTGGTTGATACTGAACCGACAATATCATCTTCGTTGAATAAAGCGATAAAATTAGTAGATTACAGCGATAGTTCAGATTCGGAGCAAAGTGAACCCGTGAGGAGAAGGAAAAAGCGATGTCAAGTTAAAAAAAGTGAATGGAATGTTGAGAGAAATAGACTGAACAGAGAAAGGGGAAATGAATACTACGGAAAAAGAAAACTGACAGGTAAATGGATTAGAGACGTTCCTAAGCCAAAGAAAGCAATGAAACCACGATGCAAATGTACGGAACATACAAATGGAGTAAATGTGAAATGTCACATGATAACAGAAGAGGACAGAAAATCTTTGTTTGATCGATTTTGGGCGATGAATTGGGGAGAAAAGAAAGTGTATATTACATGCTTCATAAAAGTAATCCCCATTAAAAGACAACGTGACAGAAAGGATCCAAGTACTTCGCAAAGAAAGAATACTCTGGTTTATTATTTGAAGAAGGACGATGACATTAGTTTGTGTAGTAAGTGTTTCTTTTTCTTTTCTGATATAAAAGCTCTTCAATATAAGCTTAATGGAGAAATATTTTACAAGTTGAGGTGAGTGTAAACTACTGAACCAAAGGAAAACCCTTGTTGAACCTACCCCCATGGAAAATTAAAAAAATCTTCACGATGAGCGGCGCAAAATAACAAAAAAAAGTATTCTGATCTACAGCAATTAAAATCATCTATCTATGCCCCTTGATTATCAGGGTTACTACGATGCCCTACCTCACGAAAATTAATAATTAAACTAGCTAAGTTTAATTTTTTTATTACTGTCTTTGTAAATACTTTTTGAATAAAACCAAACAACTCCAATTTTTGTTTCATTTTTTGTCAATGTAAAATATATCAACTCCAAAAATCGCCATTAAATCTTTACGCTTAGGATTTATATTATTTTAAATGGATTTTTAAGTTCAGTAAATTAATAATTTCCAACTAGATTTTTGTTTTTCCTTTTTATCTTTTAGTTATTTTTTTATGAAGTTTTTAGTCTCTCCTGTAAAGTTTACTGAAACGGAGTTATTCGTTTTGCGAATTAAGGTATCGATTTCTTAACCTACGAGTACACGTGGCGGCCTTATCACTAAAAGTGATCTCTTCCAGACAACCTAGATTGGGATGGGTCTAATAGCGATTAAAATAATGTCGGGAATCAAGGTATCTAATTAAATGTTTTCTAATAAATAATCGCCACTAGACCCATAAAATTTAATTATATAACTGTACTATGCATGAGCATCGTGAGTCATCAGTTATTCAATAGAGCGAAAATGTAACTGTCATAGCTGTATTTTGACACTATTTCTAGTCTGTTAAGCAATCGCGCTCTAACGTTTCAATAGAGCTAAACGTCCCACAGCACGAATAAGAAGTCTCTTACTTATTCATCATCATCATCAGCCATTTGACGCCTACTGCAGGACATAGGCCTTCCTCATGGTTTTCCTGACCATGAAGGTCTTACTTATTGTCTACCGTTAAAATGTCAGTGATGTTGCTATTAACAGCAACATCGCATGGCCTCCCGAATTTGTGGCGGTCCCAACGGTATCCTGAGGCTGTTAAATGATAGGACGGATAGCCTGCTCTTGAAGTACCACTAGAAGGTGCATATAAATTATTTAATTAACTTATTTTTTATAATTTACTATATTAAATAAAATAAATATCTTACTGATATAGACTAAGTTCGTACTAACAACTCTATGGATTTGTTTGTCTGAAATAAACGTAGATAATAACAATTGACATTTTAATAGTAAAATTTCATTTCATTTCATTTTAACGGTAGTCTATTTGTTATTATTTGTTTGTACACATGGCCTCCTCAGTTTGGGTGTATTTCCAAATTTGTGATGTCCTTGTCTGGTTATTGTTTGACGTTTCGACAAATTTCCCGAACCATACGTACGATCCTCTCAGCTTAGTACACTTCAGCCGCAGGAAATTCAATAAATTTTCAGTGTTAATTTTGACTGCATAAGGCAAAGTATGGACTTCGTCAAAGTATGGAAAACGTCAAATTGCACTATAGTAGATTTTACCAGTGTTCTCTATCACTGTCGCTGTTTCTGGTTCCCACGACACAGGGTATCCTAGTGTGGGGCCAGAAGCAATGTATGTGCCTGTATGTAAATGATTATGTTTATGTTTGTTTGTTTTAAGTACTAAAAAATTGTCCATACCTGCAACCGCGATGGCATGATCGCAATTTCTTGGATTTATGTCAAGAGTACTCGTAACAGGTAACAGATAAAAGAATAAAAGATAAAAGGAAGTATCATCCAGTGACACAACAAAAGAAACAAGCCAGGGAGTTCATGAGATAATTTGACTACTTAAATAAATTGATGGTCCTCGAATAATTGTGATGGAAATGCTTAAATAAAATATGCGGAGCCTCAGCTGGCTTGGAATTAATTACTAAGTATGGATTAGAAATTTGTAAGGAATGAGAAAAAGTACGTATATATTTTATGTAGCCTATATTTGTCCCACAGCAGGGCACAGGCATTCTCTCAGAGAGAGAGAGAGAGAGAGAGAGAGAGAGAATACGGGCTTAATCACCACGCGTGCCCACCGTGGATTGGCAATTTCAAACGCTGAGGTATGTAAAAACCTCAGACACTATATTGTATATAACTCAATTTCGACCAGTGTTGCTTAAAGTGTTTTTTTCTTTCTAGCGTCAATATATAAACGTTGTTTCGCCATACTAATTAACCTGCGACCTATTCTCAGATCTACCAAATATACACAAAAAGTCATAAAAATAAAAAAATCGGTGAAGCCATTTCGGAGGAGTTCAATAACAAACACTGTGATACGAGATTTGTGTATATTATGTAATATACATAATAAATATCTATATTTTTTTTGCCTAACGTTTTTTTTATTATGTTTTGAAGAGATTTATCAGAAGCGTCTGGTTACAGGGAAATTTTAGAGAACGGATGGATATAGCTTAGGACTGGTTTCAATCGGCCAGAAATACTGAAGAATGTGGAAAGTTGCGCCACGTTTCATAAAACTACAATTCATACTCTATTACAACAACACGTTGCAAATTGCGTAGCCGATTAGTGCAAATAGTGTTTTTACTTATTATTAATTTGTGGGATAATCGGCTATGCAATATACATCGAATTTGTCATGGTTAAGCATCAATTCTAGTTCTGTGAAACGGCCAAACGCTATCGCCATTACAGACTTATTACCTCATGGTACAGGCTATTTCAATGCACTGTAAAGCCTGGCGTCGACTCTGAGCGTCGACTACAGCAGAAACGCGTCGAATCGAAGCGAGTCGCATTTATTTAAAGTGCGTCCATCTCTGAAGAATCGAATTGAATTGTTCATTCATCGCAATTCTTCATCAAAAGGTCGTTTTTGCGTCATCGACAGCTCGGATAAAGAGATGTTCTTATTTCAAAGACTTTTTGATGAAGAAGAGGAGAATATAAGAAGAAGGGAACGGCGTGCTCCAAAATACTGAGTACACGACAAAAATATTTTTATTTCAACAAAGATTTTTAAAACGATACAAAAATACGTTGGCGCGCTTCCGCTGTTCCGAGTTGAATCGAATCGCATCGGCGAAGGAATCCGCCTGTCGGGCAATTCGGCGCTAATGGACGCAGTTTCTTAATTTCTAAATATATAAGAGGCAACTTTCTGGGATTCAATTCGACTCGGCTCAGCAAGCCTAGTGGACGCGAGCCTTAACAGAGCGAGTAAAACGCGAAATCTGCACGATGCACGTTTTTTACGTGTCGGAAACTGTTTTTGCGAATCAACTCAGGCTTATGAATACGGTTACGTCGGTCGGTGCGAAAAATACCGACGAGGATAAATGTGTGAACGCGCTGGTTGCCGTTAGAGTAAAAGGCTTGAGCAGTGTTGGGATACCGAATATGGTATCAGCGCAAAAAATGCTATTTGATGAAAATATTGCGGGTAAATTCGAGTTCTAAGTGTACAAATACGAATTATTAAGTCGGCAACTCATGGAACAATTTCCATACAAATGTACTTTGGTTTTAATTCACAAACGACATCGATCGATCGATAATTTTGATCGCAATAAAACTTTGCCAATAGTATGTCAAGAGGACACAAATCTAAGTTTGCTCGTGCTTACGACTGAGACTAAAAGAATAAATGAGAAATTATAGTCTCATAAGAATTTTCACAAAATTATTCACAAGGCTATAATTTCTTTTCTATACGTTTATTTTCAATTCTAAGCACGATCAAACCTCGACTTGCGTCCTTTGAGCATGGTGGTGAAATTTCATTGCGATCCGGCATGTTGTTTGTATGAAAACTAAACTGTGTGGGAATTGCATAATAAAATACATTGTTGTTGTAATAATTATTGAAAAACACGAACTTTCATGTTATAAAATTAGTGGGACTCGTGTTTCAGGGTTTGTAAGCTAGTATTGCTATTTGTGTTGTTTCTTGTAGTCGTTACTTACGTTACGATATAGAAACGTTTAGATATTAGATGCTATTAGAAACTATTGTAAATCACATAATTATTATGTATTTTGGAAGAAGCCTGGCTACTCATAGCACAGGGAATCCTAGTTTGGGAGCCAGTATCCACTCTTTTAACACTTTTCTAAATAAAGTTTTTTTCATTTTCATTTTCATTGCTTCTTGAAAGCACGTTAAAAGCTCGACGTGGCGAAGGAAATGGGGAACTATGGGGAAGTTCTGGAAATCGGGAAAAAAAATCTGTTACATAATTACTTAAGATAACAGAGATTTTTTTACCTAATATCCTGTATAGTATGTTAGTTTTGTATTGTAACACTGGCAGTCTTAACGCTACTTAACATGATCTCTTTCAGATTAGTTTCGGACAAGTAATTGTGTTGTGCGGAAGTTATTTATAGGATAAGATGAGATAAGAATATTCTTTATTGTACACCGGAAAAAACAACAAAAACAAAATATTTACAAAGGTATATAGTAAAATTGGTGGCCTTATTGCTTCCAGAAAGTAATTTCTTCCAGACAACTTACGATGGAAAGTTGCTAAAAGAAATTAGAAAGACGGGTAGCCAGTATTTAGGTATTCAGTAGTAATCTCTATGGTAAAGAAAGAGGTAGAGACTGAAATAAGGCTGTGACGTAGAATACTTCCATCGAGTTACACCCTCACTTCTAATATTAAATGAAACGGGACAGGGTGGCACAGAAATGAATTCTATCTATCTATTTTAGATTGAAATCTTACCGTCTACATGTCGCCAGCCCATCGTAACGTAGATATACCTTTTACCTGAATTTCAGGAGCATCATGATCAGAAAATGTTCTCCCAAAATTTTGCTAATGAATTCGATAACCTTCTAGAATAGCCACAATGCCATGTAGGAAAGACTATGATTTACAGGAGCCCGTGGCATTGATATTTTAGTCGTGTCAATTGCCTTTACATCTATTTCAGATGATTTATGCAGAGTTTTTGTAGAAAAAGCGCGAATAACAAAAACATATGTGAGAAACTTCCACACAACACAATTGCTTGACCTGGTCCGAAACTAGAATACCTTATGCAATCATGACCAGGCAAGGACATCACAAACATGAAATACATCCAGACTGAGGCCATTTGTATAAATGTACGGAAACTGAGAAACAACTGACAGAACGAAAGTTATCAGACACGTTTCAGGAAATGCACATTTTGAAAGTACCCCCGTATAAAACAGCGCAAACTATTTACGATAAATTCACGAGGCGCACGACCGCTTTGGTTTTTTGCGCGCCATTTGAATTTCAGATCCGACTTCGAGCAATTCTCTTGAGGAGACTCTACACTGCACTGCACTAGTAAGAACTTTTGCTTCTTCCCTTTGTCAGCAACTAAGTTTTATGCAGCTACCGAGGACTACAAAAAGATCCAACCTTTGGAGGAGCTTCTTTGCTGCTGTGTTTCGAGTCAGATTAAAGATGTACGGCTATCCGTACAAAAGTGCAGGTACAGCCGACAACACAGGGTGGTGCCATTTTACTGAATCATATCGTATAGTAAAAGCACTCGACAAACGGCGATATGTGCTGTTAAACGATTTGTATGCTATATAGTACAATAATAATGATTTTGTATTCCGTGACTTGTCGAAAACACTTGATTGCGTAGACCATGAAACCTTAGTCTTAAAATTAAAACACTACGGAATAAATGGAAACAGACTTAAACTTATGAGATCGCATTTAGAAAGGAGTATTCAAAAAGCTGACATTATATAGAAAGAAAACACCACGGTTAGAGATTAAGATAGGAGTGCCACAGGATATATTTTTGAGGGCCGTTCCTTTTCCTCGTTACATATACGAGTGTAACGAGGAAAAGGAACGGAATGATTTGCCGTTCATTATTTTAGTTACTTCCACAGTATTATGTCCTACGGCATACTACTGTGGGGTCGGGCAGCAGCCATTGAGACCATATTCGTCTTACAGAAGAGAGCGATCAGATTCATTTATAAATTAGGCAGTAGGGATTCGTTAAGAAATAACTTTAAAGAAACTAACATCCTGACAGTTGCTAGTCAGTATATCTATAAGAATATTCAGGAAAAATATCAGTTCTTTTAAAACTGTAGGTAGCCAACACAATGTAAATACTAGAAATAAACATAAACTTTCGTTCCCAAGATTAAGGCTGATTAAGGTTAACATCCCTTATGGGGCATCGTTTCTACAATAAGATCCCAGAAGACATGATCGTATAGCCAGCCAGGACCTGCCAGAAGCGTGGTTCAAAATATGTGTAAAGCGCACTTTGTACCAAAAGGGCTTGCCAAAAAAATTCGGATGACAAAGATGTCTGAAATTAAAGCCAGTTCAATGCATTATTACTAGGTTTTAGAAAATTAAAATATCGACCCTCTGAGGATGAAATGTTGTAAAAGCCATTTTTGGTGAAAATGGACTTTGAATGCAGTCTTACTCAGTTTTTCAAGCCATTTCAATCTGTATATTTTGTTTCCTGAAATTTGCAAAAAAAATGGCTTTTACTATCTTGATTTTTTAACAGGCTTCACATTTTTTTTATTATAATATGCTGTAAAAGTCACTGATGCTACATTTTTGTTGTATACAGTACATTGTAGTACATTTTCTTATGGCTCATACTGCAATTACTTTATTGGTGGCAATCCAACTAAACTTATTAATACCGTTAGAACATTGTTTGCTGTAAAAACCATTGGATACAGTTTTTTGTAGTATAACCCAAGCTCACTTCTAAACTATCAAATAGGTATATTGAGTTTAAAGTTAAATATCTATAAAACTCGTTACATTTTTGGGATATCAGTATAAAGCATTGTTTTTTTTTTTTTATTTTCGCTCTCCCGTAAAATTTGTAAAATGGCTTTTACTACATTTCTTCCCCAAAGGGTCGATATGTAAACTCTGTTAATTAAGGAATAGTCAGTATATCTATGAAAATATTATGTATGTTAGGAAAAATATCAGTGACTTTAAAACTGTAGGTAGCCAACACAATGTAAATACTAGAAATAGACATAAACTTTCGTTCCCAAAATTTAGGCTGGCAAAGGTTAATACATCCTTTATGGGGCATTGTATACGTTTCTACAATAAGATCCCTGAGGATATAATAAGCTTGCCAGAAACGCGGTTCAAAAATGTGTGAAGCGCACTTTGTGCCAAAAAAGCTACTATAACATTAAAGATTATTTAGATGACAATGATGTCTGGAATTAAAGCCAGTTCAATGCATGAGTTTTAGAACATTTATATAAATCCTGTAAATTAAGGACTTGAAAAGACTAAGTTTGGAGTTTTTTTGTCCATTTTTTCTCCAAAATGATCTAGATTTTGAAATGGACACCTAGTTTAACTTGTAACGTTCATTAAGTCGCAGTTTCTGTGCTACTTTGAATAAAAAAAATTGATTTTGATTTTTTATTTTGGAACATATTTGAAAAGACTCAGTTTTGAGTTTTTTTGGCCGTCCAATTGATCTAGATTTTGAAACAGACACCTATTTTTACTTGTAACGCCAGTGACAGTTTCTGTGTTACTTTAAAGAAGATTTTTTTGAATTTAGAATTTTTGTTTGTGGCAAAAATAAAAATTACTCTTTTGTGTCCTGCTAGGCAAAGGCCTCTTCCAATAAGGAGGTGGCTCCTATATTACGCGCATCAAATCTTGAACGATTTTAATCGACTTTGACAGTCGATTTTGACAGTTAGACGATTGGAATTACTCAGGATTTGGTGCGCATAATTATCTCCCTGATATTTTATTCCACAAAAAAACATTGTTAACTTGATTACTTTTCTTAGGTAAATAAATAATATTTGAAAATTTGAAATAGAATCCAAGCCTACAAGCCCCGTTAGCTGAACTGGGCGGGTGCCAATAACATAATATCATAACATTACTCCTATAGTCGCCCTTATACTTTTATGCGTTCATTTTTCTCTTTTCTATTTTCGCTTGCTTTAATTGTATCTCAAGCGAGAAGTCTTTAAATATTACGTCAACTAGATCTAAAAGGAAATGTTGATGATATTTTTCTCTGTCTTATTTAACTTTGTTTTTTTGTTTACCATATTAATAAGGCGCTTTCATTTCTAAGATCGCTCTTGAGTCCCCATATCTACAGGGTGACTTTGAATTCGTTCACCGTAATTTAAGGGGACATTCTAACCATGATTTAGAAACGTTGGTGCTTATGTCCGATATGTCGGTCTAAAAGGAAATGTTGATGTTATTTTTCTCTGTTTTATTGAACTTTTGTTTTATTTCTCATATTATATATACATATATACATGAACTCACGCTTGTATCCCACAGGGGTAGGCAGAGACCAGAGTTCTGTGTTAACATATTAATAAGGCGCTTTTATTTCTAATATCGCTCTTGAGTCCTTATATCTACAGGGTAACTTCGAATTCATTGACCGTATTTTAAGGGGACATTCTACCTATGATTTAGAAACATTTATGGTGCTGCATCGAAGAATTTTGAAAATTACGCGTCAAAAAATTTTTTTTCATATATCCAAAATTACTTCACTTAAGCACAAACAAACAATATCAGGACGAAAAGTAATAAAAATCTAAAAAACAATGTTTTGAGCGTGTTATGGTCCGCGCCGGCCAACTTAATTGCTTTTTTAATTGTGTACGCATATCGGACGTCAGTTGATTAAGAATAGCGTCACTCCATTTCCTTCCGTGGATGTCGTAGAAGGAGACTAAGGAAATCAATTACCAGGAGACGGGAGCAGCGTCTTCCCGCATACTGCGATCGCCAACCCGCCTGCCAAGCGTGGCGATTATGGCAAAACCCCTCATAGTTGTGAAGCCACGAGGGAGGCCTGTGTCCTGCAGTGGGCGTCGGATGGCTGATGATGATGATGATGATGAACCTTCGAATTTGGATTCACAGTTTGGAGCCAAAGGTCGGAAATCACGAATATTTAGAAATGTATACCAATACCGATAAGTGATTAATGATGCTGTTTTCATATTGAAAAGAACATTCCCTCAAAATACGGTGAACGAATTCAAAGTCACCCTGTAGATGCTATTTGAAATTTGACAGCGCACTCAAGCGATCACAAAGATAATAACGCTATTTTAATGTCTTTGATTCCGGTTATTAGCTGACGAGGCAAGTCTTAGAACTAAATAATTTTCTCAAATATGTAACGAAGTTAAATGAGAAACTTTATTTTGCAACGTTATTACATAGTAATTTTAAACTAATATTTTCTGATATGCCAATATTTGGATATTTTCATAATGAATCGTAGACAAACGGTAACCTTATTACTTACTACTAAAATTAAATTACTACTGGGTGAAAGATAATTGCCCTGAAATACGAAGAATGCAAAAACTATCCGAGGTGCTTATCCGGGTTGCACTAATTGAACACAGCTACTAAAAATAATAAAGCAAAACCCAACTTACGGCTAGTTGTAGCTAAAAGAAAAAAAACCTATCCCCTTTCCAGTTAACAACAAATCTTATTACAGAAACTACGGAGTTACAATAAACCTCAAAGCAAACACTGAAAAGCAACCTTATGAGAGCTGAAACTTCAACAAAGCCACTCCAGAGCAAAAAAGGCGAGGAAAAGGGGTGATAAAAAGACAAAGGTTGAAACAAAATAACGGTGTTATATCGGGGACATAACAATTGCAAAAGGTGTGCAAAGGAATGGGTGGGCCGTTAAAACGTAGATCACACCCATTTGACCCTTAGATTTGGCCCGCAGAAGCCCTTCAGGGGCCATTGTGCACTCATCGCATCGTATAATCTAATTTCCGGAAAAAATCGCTGCACGCCTGAAGGGGCTCCATAAAAGCTAATTCGCTTTCAAAAATACACCAACCGTTGATTTGGAAAAAGGGCTGTGGGAGATGATATTACTTTAACGTTTTAACATCTTGACATAACAGTCTCAAAGATAAGAGCGCTGTTCCTATAGTGATAGTTATTCATATAGGCATTGGTAAGTCGAAGTTATTTTCACTGTGACAAGACGATTAGTTTAGATTCAATAGATAGTTTAAACAAAATCTCGACAAATATTCTTTTATATTCTTTTTGTTGCAATAATCCATGCTGAAAACAATTTTAAAAACATATTTAGAGGCTAAACATTCCACCCATGCCGGGACTTGAACCCGCGACCTCTGGCTAACCATGCCAGCGCTCTCCCAACTGAACTAATGGGCAAGTGCGAGAATCGGCGAAATTTCGAACTTCTTTACAAACTTCTCTGTATTTTTACGTCTCTGTTGTTTTTATGTAACTTATAAACGTCCCACTGCAGGGCGCAGGCATTCTGTCAGAGAGGGAGTGTGAGCTTAATTACCAAGCGTGCCCACGCGACAATTGGTATTTCAGCACCTCAGACACTCAGGTTTCCTCGCGATATTTTCCGGTTAGCGAGTTGTATTGCTACTATTCATTATTAACTCCTACTCATCATCGAAATGCTCAGTTGAAGTGGCAGTGGGAGGGGCACATAGCTCTTTTAATGAAAAAGCTTTTAAAGAATGTTTGAATCTTGTAATGCCATTTTCTTTGCTCTAAATAAATGATTTAGTTAACGATTTTTTCTTCAATACTTTCAAATTGTCACCATAGTAAAAATTGTTTATATTGACAAGTACAACCCCCTCTTTAGCGAATACGTGGATTTGGTGACACTCTGTATTATGTGTCAAGTTTGAACCTACCATATCTTTCTTGCAATTTTCAAGGCCCAATATGACACCCAAACGAGCCCAGACTAAAAACGTACAGTTGACAGCACGTCAACCTTTACATCTGGGCACTTTACTCAATTACGTTACGGGCTATTCTGCGACTAAAATGTAAAGGTTAATGCGACGTCAACTGTACATAATAGCTGCAAGCTTGTAGCAAAGGTAATTTGTCGCCAGTAATTTTACTGATCCCGCCTGGAAGTGGGACGATAAACCGGCAAAATTAAAAACAACGCGCCGCCCTTCGCAATTCTAGTATTTTATCGAGTTATTTTTTTATATTACGCAAACAGGTGATAATGAGGAGTTGTATGAATTTGTTATGAAGTAATTTTGTGCTGAGAGAGAAAGGGCGGCTGTGAGCGCTAATCTAATAGTGTTTTTATGCCAAATGCGTGTCGGACTATGCATCATTCACGGTTCCGTATTTTACCTGCTTTAACCCCTGAACTGCCCTCACGGAATGGAACGTATCTAGGTGGCCCATAGGAAGTTGGACACAGATCTGTGTCGCGGCAGACAAGTGGAACTGACAGCTTCAATAAAGTAATTTTGAATGGATTTTGTACGAAGTTTTCCTTATATAAGTTGGTTGCCTATTACTCGTTAACTTGTAAACTTTTGTGAAGTTATAGTAGCAACACCACTCGCTAAAGGTGAAGGAAAACATCGTGAGGAAACCTGAGTGTCTGAGCTATTCATATACCTCAGCGCTTGAAATCGCCAATCCGCGGTGGGCACGCGTGGTGATTAAGCCCACACTCTCCCCCTGAGAGAAGGCCTGTGCCCTACAGTGGGACGTATATAGGCTGCTTATACGTATGTAACCAAAATAAACGACTAATTCAATGATACCCGAAATTATGGTGTAAGCTGAGCATTACGGAGCATTATCCTGAACACAATTTACTTTCGAGATTTTATCCTACCATTTTGTCCGCGTAATAAATATGTATGTCTATGCCAAATTTCAGTTCTTTAGTACTTATTGTCTCTGTGCTTAGCTGCGGACAGACAGACGGCCAGAGAGACAGACAAACGGATGGATATGGCGAAACTATAAGGGTTTCTTGTTGATTACAGAACCTTAAAAAACAACCAACATTTTAATAGACAAGCATTTCAATATTTTTTTAACGTTGCCTGTGCGATGCGTCCGACTACTGGACAAAGGCTTTCCTTTCATTCCTTATTCAATCATTATACGAGTAAATAAAAGAAAGATGAAGAGACGGTTTACATTTTACAAAATTAATTTTTGTTTTCATTCCTCGGAATTATCTAAGTGCAGAATAAACATTGAATAAAGAATCAATTCGATATTGAATAGATTTACCAATGTTGGAAAGGTTTATACCGCAATTTGACATTTTCTTCTGATCAGTTTTGAATTTTCTGCTGATCAGTTTTGAATTTTCTGCAGATCAATTTGGAACTTTCTGCTGATCAATTTGGAATTTTCTGCTGTTCATTTTCGTTTACTTCTGTTGACTACTGAAAGATTTTTCAATAGGTACCTTCAATTTTTTATCGGTCACAAGAGATTTTATTGGTGACTTTTATATTTTTTTGCTCGACATTTAAATCATACTCTAATTGATTGAACAACTATTTGGCTTCCGCTCACCCGGCAATATGTGTGAGTGGGAGGCAAATAGTTGTTTAGTTTTATGATTTAATTATTTTTTTTTAATCTTCTTCATTTTTTTATTTTCATTAATGTATACGTTCAATTGGACCATGTGAGGTTTTCGAATGAGGAAAAAGACAATTAAAGATCATTCAAGTAAACATGCATTCCATTGAATCGTCGGATTTCGTCTTCAGTCTACCCTTTTACAAAGATCCGTATCACAAAAGCATACAGTTGAATTCAGCAGTCAAAATTACAAGCAATAATTCCAGAAAATTACAAGCCATTGGAATTGGAACAGCAATCAGTGTAAAGCATGATTGCTGTCATAATTTGTGCTTATTATTGTCAAGGTACACCAAGCAATCAGCTTTCTAAAGGTGCTGATAGACTTAAGCATTAACCTGCATCAGAACATCGGCAAATTTGTCGAACTGAACAACGAACTGAGCCAAGCATAAAGCCAAGCACCGCTGCGACAATGTTCACTCCCATTTTAGCGAATGCTCTAGTAAATGCTCGTCATACTCATAACATATTAAGATGTCAGACGGCAGAACGATGACAAAATTGCTCGGCTCGGTACAAAAACTCGAAACTACTGTCATTTCGCCAGAATGCTCGCTAGATTGCTTTCTAAAGCGCTCCCGTTTATTTTGTAAGCTTTTATTTGTAATGAACATCCGCTGGAATTCTCATTGCATAAGCAGCCTATATACGTCCCACTGTAGGGCATAGGCTTTCTCTCAGGGAGAGAGTATGGGCTTAATCACCACGCGTGCCCACCGCGGATTGGCCTACACATGAATGCTCAAGTCTATCAGCAGCTTAAGGAACACGGTGAAAATGATCTGACAACTCACGGATGGAGTTAAACTAAACAATGTAGTTCTTTGATTTCTTTCAAACACATAAAGCCAATATTTCTTTCTTGTTGATTCAATGACCAATTGATTATGGTCCTGTTGACGCTTGCTTTAGGAGGTTGTGGATTCGAACCCCGGCGCATGTACCAATGAGTTTGTAAGTAACGTTATTTGTGAATTTGTAGTAGCAATACCACACGCTAATGTGATATTTCTACTAAAGGAAAACATCGTGAGGAAACCTGAACCTGAAGAGCACTTGAAATCGCCAATCCGTGCTGGGCACGCTGAGAAAAGGCCTGTGCCCTACAGTCGTACAGGCTGCCTTATTATTATTAAAGATCTTGTTAAAACAGGTTTTGATTATGAATCAGTGTTTTTAACTGACAATCCTACTAATATCATAAATGTGAAAGTTTGTGAGGATGTTTGAAGAAGAAGAAAACATTAATTATACCAACAAGATACATCACAGAATCATAATAAGCAGATAAGTAAGTTTGGAAGTTTTTTACTCAATCACGCAATAACCATAGAACGGATTTACATGAAAATTGGCGTACAGATAGACAAAGACCTTAATTGAGGCATAGCATACTTGATATCCCGGTAATGCGTTCCCGTGGGATAATATTTATTTTAAGTTTAAAATAGATGGCGTTGTGCGAGAGGACATTGTGTTTTAAAAGTAGATGGCGTTGTGCAAGAGTCGTATAAATGGGTTCCGTGGCGGTACGAAGTTCGCCGGGATAGCTAGTTAGTGAATAAATCCAGAGAGTAATTTAACGATCATGTATATCACTCAGACGCGTCAGAAACAAACCAGCCTTCCGTTTGGCTACGTCATAAACGTCCGTAACAAATGAACATCATGCACAGAAAAAAATATCTTTTTTCTTTTTTTCCATTTGCAATACAATTTCAGCCAGCAATATCATTCCCGCGTTGATATTAAAAACAATGCTGGCCAAATAAAAGTGGGGCGTTATCAGCCGCTGAAATTAAACTGGGTCTATTCAAATAGCAACGGTTATGCCGCGACATGTTTTGTTTTTATTAAACGAAATTCCAAATTCGGATTCAAAAAATTCTTATCGGTTCCGGGATATGTTTTGTGATTTTAGCCGAGTTCAGCACTTAAAAACAAGCCCGGCTTAGATTTTGTTTACTTGCACTTGTCCGGTTCTGATTTTATTCAGTAAGCATACTTCATTGCTGATTATATCAAGGATTTTGCCAGTGGCCCTCATTTATTGTTCTTGAGTGTAATTGGTTGTACCGACCTTAATACGATCTCATTTTATTTAGTAACGATCTCTAACTTGTTTTATTACCCAACTGAGGTGGAGACCAAAAGGAGGGTGATGTAATTAGCTCGTATGTACCTATGTAAGTATAATTATGTTTTAACTCATAACTCTTTAAGCAATCTTCGAATTGAAACTTTCGTAAGCACTACACATTATTAGTTTCATTCCGGATTCACTTACTTGATATTTTGTCGAAGAGTCCGACCAGGTTTCGCTCTGACTAGAAAAGCTGAAGAAATCGTCAGAGTTTGACAATTATGTTCGAAATCGATTTGACCCAGGAGTCAGGGTCGGTTTCTGAATTGACAGTTCCACTAAGTAAATACTTAAGTAACGTTCTGCCACGCTCGTTCTAGGAAATTCGAAGAGACAGCACTACAGTTAACTATAGATTTAGATTTAGGCCCATAGACTTTATGAAATCAGCAACAATCCGCCTAAATAACTGAAGCTTTATAAAATTCCCTGTCTATCTTGCAAGAAGTTCCATTTTAAAATTGAAAACAAACGTTAAAGAGTTTAAAGTAAAAAAAAAACTGAGATTTTTTTTACCGAAAACCAGGCAGCAAACAGAATCAAAATTCAAAATTTTGAGTCACTATAACTCATTGTACCGAGGTGCTTAGCTGTCGGGTTTTTTGTATTTTTTATTTCAAGTACCTTCTTCTTGTCTTCATGAAGGTTATTAATATCCGGCATTTTTTTTAGGTTTTCTTTTTAATTTGGTTCATAGATGTGTGTGTGTGTGCTTCCATCACACCTTATAAGCGCTTTACGTTTCTTATTTAAGAAATATTTCAGAAAATTTAGTCGTTATTTGACATTTGACTGACATCAGCCTAGGTCAACCATTCGAAATTCAAGAATTTTGTTATCGGTCCTTATTCATTATTCTTGATCGTATTTTCCAAGAACAGTACAGTTTCACAAGGGCATTCTGAAATATCCGCATTAGTTTAAATTTACTTAAATATTAGGAAAATTACCATCACTTGATCTGATCCCAATCTAGGATACCCTATGATAAAAGGATCGTATTAAGCTGGGAAGAACACCTATACTGAGGCCATTTGTACAAAGCGGGAATCGAACTAACGACCTATTTTGTAAGTCAAACGCTAAATAGTAAGACAGTTACATATTTTATCAAGCTTCCTTGCAGTAAGATATATCAAAGTATACATTCCGCCTGCCGGCTCATTACCAATAATCACTAATCCAGGATTATTTACCTTAATGAAAAAAAGTTTGCAACATTCTTTTGATTGCTCAGATCTGTCACCGTGTTGACGCTCTGTCTTCTGTTAAGCCCGCTTTATGTCTGGGCTCTATTTCATAGAATTACAATTCGTACTTGGCCGAGTTTCATAAAACTAAAATTCAATGTTTATTATGGCAATTCGAGGTTCATTGCGCAGCCGAGTCTACTAGTTAATCTGTGGGTTAACCGACTTTGCCATGTACACATGTACATTATCATAGCAAACCACGAATGGTATTTCTGTGAAACAGACCCTTGGGCTCTAATTTGTAGAACTACAATTCGTTTACTATGAAAATTCGATGTGCATTGCAAAGTTGCTGTTGATGACGATAATGTTAATATTGTAGTTGATGACGATAATGTTCATCATCATCACCATCAGCCATTCGACGCCCACTGCAGGACATAGGCCTCCTTCGTGGTTTTCATAAACATGAGGGGTTTTGCCATAATCACCGCGCCTGGCAGGCGGGTTGGCGATCGCAGTATGCGGTTGGAATCTCAGGAAGACGCTGCTGCCCGTCTCCTGGATATTGATTTCCTTAGTCGCCTTCTACGACATCCACGGAAGGAAATGGAGTGACGCCACACGGAATCCGGCGCCACACGGAATCCGACGCCACACGGACGATAATGTTAAATAAAATTAATCCAATATTCGTTTTTATTTAATGTAGCACAGAAACTGCGACTTATTGAACATTACAAGTTAAACTAGGTCTCCATTTCAAAATCTAGATCATTCTGGATAAAAAATGGAGAAAAATGGACAAAAAACTCCAAAATTAGTCTTTTCCAGTCCTTAATTAACAGATTTTATATGAATATTCTAAAACCTGGAACTCGTGCATTAAATTGGCTTTACTTCCAGACATCATTGTCATCTAAATAATCTTTAATAATCTTTAGCCATCCTGATCTTGATGTTGATGATGATAATGTTAATGTTGACGTTGATAACCACATCATGGTTGTGTTGTTGTTACCACAGATTAACAATTAAGTTGACGCAGCTACGTAATGTACATCGAAAAGTCATAATAAACTATTAATTGAAGTTTTATGAAACGCGGCCCTGGGCTAACTCAGAGAAGGTAGTAATGAATTTGATAAGTGTTTTTACTCACGAAGAAAGGTAGATAAACAGATAACGAGAGAAAGAGAGTAGTTTCCATAAGCACAGGTAACAAATTGACAACTTTAGACCTAATCGTGAACAAAAAGAAACAAGCTTTCGAAATAATTTTCAATATTTGAAGGAAATTTTATTTCAATTTTACTAAAAATAAAAATATTAATTGCTAGTTGACCCGGCAAACGTTGTTTTGCCATAATTATTAGTCTACAACCTATTCTTAGATCTACCAAATATACACAAAAAAATCATAAAAATCTGTGAAACCGTTTCGGAGGAGTTCCATACCAAACACTGTGACACGAGATTAGGTAATAACATTCGAAGAAGATTTACCTCTTGTTAACGGTGAATTAAAACATCTTGAGGAAACCTGAGTGTCTGACATATTCGTATACCTCAAAGCTTGAAGTTGCGTATCCGCGGTGGGCACGCGTGGTAATTAAGCCCATACTCGCTCTCTGAGGGAAGGCCTGTGCCCTGCAGTAGGGCGTGTTACAGGCTACATAAAAATACAATTCCTACAAATAAAAAAATGTATTGAACATCAATATTTGTGATTTTCATTTTTAATTTGTAGCTGCATGAAAGCAATACAGACCTTTTGCAGTATAATAATATTATAGTAGACATTTCAATTTAATAAATTCATTGAAACATGATTCTTTTGGAGATTTCATTTAATGATTCATTTATTCGATTTAATTCATTTATTCTATACGAAAATGGTTCAAATATGATTTCTAAAATTTGAAATTCTTTAAACACGTCGGTTTGAGTTTGTCATTTACAACAGCATTTGAATGTTGAAAAAACAGTTTTATTTAGCAGAAACCGATGATTTTAACCAGAGCTGGTAGTTTTGTACGTAAGAAAACCACCAGACTGTCTCAAAAAATCTACCAGTACTCTGAAAGTACACCCCGGGCATTACTTACGGAATCTAGCAAAAAACATCCGAATCGATGAGACAAAACACACAAATCCCGCCTTACAGCACATTTTATCGACCGTAACTTGGGCCAGCAGTTAATTTACCCTCCAGTGAAGGTGCCGACATCCATCTCCGGATAACCCGCGATGTAATAAACGCCTTCGGGGAAATTAAAAACGGCTTAAGTGACGCATCTCCTTTATTTCGCTGCATAATTTTATGGGAACACTTTATCACCGCTAACGTCCGCTATCTTGAGGGATGAGGCCATGAATTTTTAGGGCTCTTCACACTTTGTGTAAAACAATTTGTCTATTAGGCATGTCTTTACTTTGTCACACGCATCATATTCAAGTTTTACTGTAGAAGAGAAATGTGTTCGATGTTTATTTTTGGAATTCTGCAGAGTTACACGGCTTGATAATTTGTGATAAAGTTATATGGTTCTGTTGCCAATTTTAATCACAATTTCTCTTATTTTACCTATAGATAAGGCTATAGGCTATTTAGGCTGGTAGATAGTTAGAAAGATAGAGAAAACTACATTTTGTAACCAAAACAATATGTACGTATGATTTCTCATATCTAAGATCATTATCACATTTTTAAATGTTTCGACCCAGTTTTTGTAAATGTACGTTTCAAATAGCTTGAAAAAAACTGGCACTATGTTTGTTTTAATAGAATTGATCCAAATATAATATCTGACAATCCGATAATATTGACAACATTTATTTCTTTAGAATCCAACGCGTCAAAATCAAGTGTAGTTATAGCAAGTATCTCCTACACTGTCTATCATCGCGTCTACCTGTGACGTAAGCATTATTCAGAGTCACGTCCTTCGTTGCCCCGACCTGACGTAAGCTAACAAACGTGGCTGCTTGGTCCACTTCAAGCTTTGACGTCAGAGATTCTACTCTGGTTCTGTGGAACAAACTTTGCTTAGGACTTTTAGAGTAAACACCAATTTAGGAATAGATATAATATCATGCCAAGCGTAGACTCTGCATTTGTCTACGTCTGCTCAAGAAAAACATAGTATCTCTACGCCACGCGGAGACAAATCGCTTGCATGTTAGCCCAGCTCACAGATTGACTTTTACATTTTCGGTGAAGTCTTCCGCAATAATTGGGAAGAGTGCATGTTTGCCCCCACATTAATCACAAGGTTCGTGGCGTGCCTTGTTCTACTTGTTCGCGTCCTTTATTTTTATGTAACCTATATACGTTCCACTGCAGGGGACGGGCCTTCTATCAGACAGAGAGTATGATCTTAATTAACACCGTGGATTGGCAATTTCAAGCGCTGAGGTACGTGAACACCTCATAAGCTCAGGTATAGTCACGATGTTTCCTTCACCGTTAGCGAGTAGTATTGCTACTACCTCGGCCTCATCATCATCATCATCATCATCACCAGCCATTTGACGCCCAATGCAGGACATAGGTCTCCCTCATGGTTTTCCAAGCTTCCCGGTGTTATGCCGCTCGCATCCAACGACTCTCCGCCACCGTAAACAGGTCGTCAGACCATCTGGTGGGGGGCCTGCCCACGCTGCGTCATCCGGTCCGCGGTCGCCAGCTCAGAATGTTTTCGCCCCAGCGGCCATCAGTTCTCCGAGCCCACTGCTACTTCAACTGAGCAATTCTACCTTGGCCTAAGCAAGCCGGAATATACAATATTAATAAAATATAACGTAGTAGAGGCCCAATACTTAAATGTCCCGACAGATCTCGCCCAGAAGTTGAAGCCTATTTGGGATATTGGAAATTTGGCGCTTTACGTGAAATATGGCGCCCGGCGCTTCAAATAGGGTGTTCCGACGTGAATGGGGGCGCGCAATCATCTTGGAGTGAACCGTTTTACGGTAATAAGGACAAATAGGCTCATTTCTGTTCAATTAGAGTTCAAAAATGCGTTTAAAATTTAATGTTGGAGAGTCCATTTCAGCACTTGGGTCCGAATTAATAAAACGCTTTTAACGCTGAGATCAATCGTTAGATCTTGAAAGCGCACTCAAGAGATGCTGTTTTGTTAAGGACACCAACTTGATAGTGCACTCAATATTAAATAAATAGAAAATACTATTTTATTATTTTAATTTATTTAGTGAAATAAAAAAATTTTCAATCAATTGATCAATAGTGTCTCAGCGAGTGCGAGAGCATTTAAAACTTACCAGTAGAAGAAAACTGGTACTATTTAAATATTAGAAATTACATAAACTCACGTCTCTATTCCAGAGGGGTAGGCCTCTGCCTGGTCTCTACCAGGGACTGCCACTTGCCACGATCCTGACAGATCACTTTCGCTTCCTCAACATTAATTAGCCGTTGCATGCACGCACGTCGGTTTCGGGTACTTTTTATCATGCCATTTGCTAATAAATCCCCTATTTGGTCGAAGTATGTCCGCCTGGGTCGTCCTTTACTGGCCCTTCCACCCACATTCGCTCGATATATTTGTTTCGTCAATCTTCCTTCCTTCATCTTCTCCACATGTCCAAACCAACGCAACAATCCTTTCTCAATTCATGTCATATTAAATCCTCTCTTCTCTAATCAAACTATTGATACGCAATCACATACGCTGTCACTCAAAGTAACACAAGACATACTTACTAGCAATTACTTAGTAGAAATTACTACAGCATAATTTCGCTTCTAGTTGCTTACCTGAAACAAAACATAATGCCCAAATTATTATTATTTAATTGAATAAAAAAAAATTAAATTTGTTTACCACGCTAAGTTAAATAAGTGGATGTAGGGTGTTATTCATCCTGACATCCGGTTTTGTGTTGTGTCTGGAACTTAAGTTGTCGTCTTGTTGAAAGTTTTAATGATGAGTAGAGAGGTAAAAACAAAAGGTAAATAAAGAGATCTCAAGATTGTCTGATAGCCAAGTATGGTTTAGCTAAAGCTGACTATCCCAATAGATAGCTCTGACATAGCAATATATTAAATGGGTCTAAATGCAATTATTTTTTAGTTAAAATACAGCGGCAGCTGCAAAGTTGCCGAAACGTCGGGAATCGAAGGTAATTAAATTTTACCTAATAAATAATCGCAGTTAAACCCGTCTAACGTATTACTATGTATGAGCATCGTGAGTCATAAAATACAGCTCCGAATTGGTTACCTACTATTGACATAGATGGCGGGTTCTAAATTGTATTTTAAACTCTTTATGGACCGGGATTACTAATTCCAACGCATTAGTATTAGTCATAAACAACTCAAAGATTTTGAAAACCTATTTAGAGGCTAAAAATTCCACCCATGCCGGGACTTGAATTCGCGACCTATGGCTAACCGTGCCAGCGCTCTCCCAACTCAGCTAATGGGTAAGTGCAGGCATCAGCGAAATTTCGAGCCTCTTTACAAACTTTCTCTGTATTACGTACAGGCAGCGACATCTGGCCGAAGCAATTTACATCACTTGCAGCAAGTGCAACAAAAAGAATATAATCATGTAGGTACAGCGATATCATTTCGATGTAAAAACCTAACTGCAAAGTGGGTTACTCGGGGCTGCAAGTGATGTAAATGGCTTCGGCCAGATGTCGCTGCCTGTACGTAATACAGAGAAAGTTTGTAAAGAGGCTCGAAATTTCGCTGATGCCTGCACTTACCCATTAGCTCAGTTGGGAGAGCGCTGGCACGGTTAGCCAGAGGTCGCGGGTTCAAGTCCCGGCATGGGTGGAATTTTTAGCCTCTAAATAGGTTTTTAAAATTGTCCTCAGCAGGGGTTAGTGCAACAAAAAGAATATTACTCAAAGATTGTAATTGATATTGCAATCTTTAGGGCGTCAAATCAATCAATCAGACCTTTCTCGTCTAATCAATCAATCAGGCTACTGCTACTGCACTTTTCTTTCTATTCTCGGCTATCTTCATCCAGCCGGTACCAGGTCTAATGCGTTAGAATTATTTATGCTGCCTATCCCCGTCCATAAAGGGTTTAAGTTGCGATTTCCAGCCCACCATCTCAATGTCAACCGTGTGGCGCCGGATTAAGAATAGCGTCACTCCATTTCCTTCCGTGGATGTCGTAGAAATTTCGTAGGAAGAAATAGGTGCTTCAACGTGTTTTTTGTTCGTAGGTTAGGTGTTGATGATACATATAGGTGTATTAGAATGTGTACCTCAGCTCTGACAGCCAAGTATAATTTTGCTAACGCTAGCTATCCCAATAGCTCTGAATTGGTTACCTATTAGTGGCATTGAGATCATTCATACATTATCAACCATATAACGCCCACTGCAGGACATAGGCCTTCCTTCTGGTTTTTATAACCATGAGGGGTTTTGCCATAATCGCCACGCTTGGCAGGCGGGTTGGCGATCGCAGTATGCGGTTGGAATCTCAGGAAAACGCTGCTGCCCGTCTCCTGGTAATTGATTTCCTTTGTCGCCTTCTACAACATCCACGGAAGGAAATGGAGTGACGCTATTCTTAATCCGGCGCCACACGGAATAGACGCTACTAACATAAATATAAGTTTTAAAATGTACTAACTAAGTATGAATCTTGTTGCTCGAAAGAGAAAAAAATATTATTATTTATTTAATATTTATCCTATTGGTAGACTTCCAATAGCGTCAATGAAACAGCCATCGCCGTTCCAATATTATGCATTTAAGAGACCCGGCCTCTCCTCCCGCACAGACAGTACGACGACGCGAGTCGCACGTTTCAAATGTCAAAAGTCGTGACTATTCAGTACATAAATTGTCAAACCTGACATTTTAGCGCCGCAAGACGCGTGACTCGTGCAGGCCTTAAGACGCCTCTGCCAAAGAATCTCGAACTCTTGACGGCAAACACAAATGACGTCGCACTCGCCCTCCGAGAGGGGAAATCGCTGACGCGCGACTCCGTTCGAGGACCGCTCGAAAGGCTCCCAGTCAGTAAACCGCGAGTGCCCCTCGAGAGGTAGGCCTGTAGGGCTCCGATGGAGTTCGGATACTCTGCCGCCGCTAAAATTGATAAAAAGGGTGTAATAAAAAAGAAACCTTATATTACATAAACACATGCCTGTACATAGATAGATAGTTAGATAAGACTTTATTGTATTTCAGTAATTTACAGAGATATAAGTTACTTAATAGTATTGCCTGTATACCGGAGGGGTAGGCAGAGAGAGAGAGAGAAAGAGAGAGAGAGAGAGAGTTTGCCACGTCAACATTCATTGGTCGTTGCATGCATCTACACACGCCGGTTTCATTGTACTTTTTATCTTGCCCTTTTCTTGCTAATACATTCCCTATTTGGTCGAAGTATGTCCGCTTGGGACGTCCTTTATCGGTCCTTTCACCCACATTTGCTCGATATATTTCTTTCGTCCATCTTTTTTCCTTCATCCTCTCAGTTACTACATCCTATTGGAGTATAGAGTACTAGGATAATTAACTACTAAGTCGCCCACCAGATAGTCTTACGACCTGGTTACGATAGCGGGGAGACCGGGAAGCTAGGAAAACCATGAGGGAGGCCTATGTCCTGCAGTGGGCGTCAAAAAGCTGATGATGAAGTCACTGGTAAGGTTTTCTCATAAAAAATACACAAATATACATACATAAACCCAGGCCTGTATCTCAGAGGGGTAGGCAGAGACCAGGGACTGCTACTTGCCATGATCCTGACAGATTATTTACGCATAAAAAAAACCAACTGTTATAAATGATTTCTTGCACATTCCTTAGCCAAAGACGTACGAGGGTAGCAGTGTGTAGCAACTCCTTGAGCTCTTCTTAGCGCCAGTACGTGTCTCAGAGAAGCTGAGAAAAGTTGACGAGCCAAAATTGGAGTGGTTATTGATTAATGATACTGGTAGAATTTTATACTTTACAGTGGATGATACCTAAATTGGGATCTTGAGTCGGAAAACTTGAATTGATGACGGTTTTAAAAAAATATTTTGATGCTAAAAATTCCACCCATGCCGGGACTTGAACCCGCGAACTCTGGCTAACCTGTACGTAATACACGGATGTTTGAAAAGAGGTTCGAAATTTCGCCGTTGAATGCACTTGCCCATTAGCTCAGTTGGGAGAGCGCTAGCACGGTTAGCCAGAGGTCGCGGGTTCAAGTCCCGGCATGGGTGGAAATTTTAGCCTTTAAATAGGTTTTAAAAATTGTACTCAGCACGGATTAGTGCAACAAAAAAAAACAATACAATATTGATGAAGGTTATTTTAAGAAAGTAGCTGGGAAACTTTGGACGAGACTGGCAAAGGACTTATGCCCAACAGTGGGCTCTGTTTGTGGGCTGATCAGATAGATACATTATCATTCTATTATTCCCAGAAATATAATTTCATTATGTATCATCAATATTTGGATTCGTAAGTCTTCGGGTCATATACGTGTATTATGGTCATTTAACTACTCGCATATATATTATATTTCATATATTTGTTCATATATTTGGTTCTTTGATTAAGAGTTATGTACGCTTTATGCTTCTCTACAAATCAAAGAACTGTATATGCTTAACACTTACTAAGCCTTTTAATGTATTCTGGTTTGTACAATAAAGTGTTCTAATCTAGTCTAATAACACTTTTTTACTTCTATCGGTGATTAAAAAAAAACATGGCGAAGTGAGATTCAAACCCATTTCTAGTGACGCATACCGTGCATGAATTTTTAGCAAATAAGCCATTCGGATCGCGCATCTACTCTCCGAAATGTATTTTTCTGTGCTTATTATATAAATATGTATAGTGTATATAATACAGACCTGTTAATGAATTAAAATATAAGTTATTTAAATCCAAAACCCACTTAAAATAAGTTGCAGGATATTTATAAAATATTCTTAATTTATATAACAACGTTAAGCAAAATTTTAAGTTGCTACAGAGTTATACAAGCAAGAGCGGTGGCAGTGGAGCGGTAGAACCGGCTTCTCCCGGAATGTACCAGTGACTTTATCTTATGACTTACGTGAATTTGTGAAGTTATAGTAGCAATACCACTCGCTAACTGTGAAGGAAAACATCGTGGGGAAACCTGGGTATCTGTGGTGTTCACATACCTCGAAACTTGAAATTGCCAATCCGCGTGGTGATTAAGCCCATACTCTCCCGGAGAGAAGGCCTGTGCCCTACAGTGGGACGTATATAGGCTGAATACTAAGTTATACAAATCTTTGGCCTTTGCATCAACGTAATGAGATGATTTATACAGCGTCAAGTGATACTTTCACTTAGACTAAATAGGTGTAGGGACCACTCGGACGCTGCAGTGCTTGAGACATTGTATTTTAGAAGGACTAGGCTTGCCCAGCACCTCTATCATCCTGACAGCTTAGTCGGCGTAAGCGGTGGTAGCCCAGTAGGTAGAATAATGATACAAATACTTAGTTATAAATTTCAGCTTGAATGTCTCGAGAAATAATTTTCATTAAAAGTAAGGAATGCCAAGTGAAAAGTTTCTGCTTCATTAATGAGTTCGTGCAAAATTACAATTTTAAATTTTGTTTTCTGAATTTTATTAGATTTCCCAGTGAAAGTTTTGTTCTTCTCTTTGTCTGTCATCTGCAGATGGGTTTTAAGCATTACGATGGAAAACTTATTAACATTTTTTTCATTTGGTCGTATTTTAGGGTTCCGTAGTAGATAAGGAATCCTTATAGTTGCGGCTTGTCGGTCCGTCTGTATGTCTGTCCGCGGCCTAGCTCAAAGACGATTATTACTAGAAAGATAAAATTTGGCATAGACATATGTTAATCACGCCAACAAAACAGTAGAATAAAATATTGAAAAGATCTTTTTTTAGGGTTTGGGACCCCCAAATTAGGGTTGCAATTTTATTTTCTTGCCTGAACCATAGTGTGGGGTATCGTTGGATTTTTTATTATAAGCAAACTATATAAGTCCCACAGTAGGGCACAGGCCTTCTCTCAGAGAGAGAGTATGGGCTTAATCACCACGCGTGCCCACCGCGGATTGGCGATTTCAAGCGCTGAGGTATGTGAATAGCTCAGACACCCAGGTTTCCTCACGCTGTTTTAACTCCTGAACTGCCCTCGCGGAACGCAACGTATAGGTGTCCCATACTAAGTTGGACACAGATCTGGGTCGCGGCAGACGAGTGGTTAATTCACCGTTAGCGAGTGGTATTGCTACTATAACTTCACAAATGTACATAACTTAGAAAACAAAGTCATAGGTACATGCCCGCACTGGGAATTGAACCTGGGTCTCCCGCTTCCGAGTCCAATGTTCTACCCACTAGGCTACCACCGCTTCGTTGGATTAGTCGTTTAAAAATATTTATTTAAATTCGACTTAGGGTTCCATTTGCGAAATATTAAGCTTTAAAGCGCAATTTTTGTCCGAGTAGGGCGTTTAGAGGGGGGCCTCTCCGGGCTTAACGGATAATTGTAGAAAGGTTAAAATTTTCAGAGTAACAGCACATATAATGAACTTGAAAGGAAAACTATCACGGCTAAGTAGGCTTTACTAGTTGACAAGTAATAGGCGACTTGTAAAAGGGAAACTTCGTACAAAATCCCCTAAAAATTATTCTGTATAGCAGATAATAACCTTATAGGGGATGGGGGGATCTATTAGCAAAGGGCAAGATAAAAGTACCCGAAACCGGTGTGCGTGCATTCAACGACTAATGAATGTTGAGGAAGCGAAAGTGATCTGTCAGGATCGTAGCAAGTGGCAGTCCCTGATCTCTGCCTACCCCTCTGGGACACAGGCGTGAGTTTATGTTATGTTATAATAACCTTTTACGGAACCCTACACTGCGCGTGGCCCGACATGCACTGGCCCGGTTTTTGTTATTTATTTATATTTGAAAACTTAAAAAAACCGGCCAAGTCCGAGTCAGAGTCGCGCACGAAGGATTTCGTACCATTATCTATACAACATTAGACACAAAGATCGGGAAAAAACGGCAAGAAAATTATCTTTGTTGTAATGGAGCCCCCCTTAAATATTTATTTTAGTCTGTTTTTAGTATTTGCTGTTATAGCGACAAAAATACATAATTTGTGAAAATTTCAACTACCTAGCTATCACGGTTCATGAGATACAGCCAGGTGACAGACAGACAAACAGACAGATAGACGGATGGACAGACAGACAGACGGACAGACGAACAGTAAAGTCTTAGTAATAGTGTCCCCCACCCTTCAGGTACGGAACCCTAAAAAGCACCTTAGCGCTTTGTATTGAAAGACTAAAGACTTGAAAGGACAAAGTTTGCAATTTTTTTTTGTCCACTTTTTCTCAAAAATGATCTAGATTTTGAAATGGACACCTAATTTGACTCGTAACGGTTATTAAGTCACATTTTCTGTACTACTTTGATTAAACACTTTTGAATTTTTAATTATTCTTCAGACTCAGAAACTACTATTGATACTGTTGGTTGCGTAGATTGTGTATTATTTATATATAAGGAACTATTACCAAAGGCTTACCGACAAACTGCATTGGCAGTTTGGCAAAATAGTATATTAACCTATTTAGAGGCTAAAAATTCCACCCATGCCGGGTCTTGAACCCGCGAGCTCTGGCTAACCGTGCCAGCGCTCTCCCAACTGAGCTAATGGGCAAGTGCAGGCATCGGCGAATATTCGAACCTCCTTTCCTCAGCACGGATTAGTGCAACAAAAAGAATATAAAATGGTATATTTTATTGTCACGTTGTCTTAGGAATAACAAGTTAATCGATTTACTTAAGCATTTAAAGACTACATGAAACCTAAAACTTTGCCAATCCTCAACATTTTTTCAGAAATCCTACAAACGGTCTACATTTATTTACTTAGAACTTTGTTTGAGCCGTCAACTACTTGTGTTATTTTATAGCCCCTTCTAAAAACTTTTAATGATCGGACAATCTGAACCAAATCTCTAATAATAAATTCTGAATCATAAAGTACAACTTCAATCATCGTCTTAACTTTAGAACACTTCATGAATGAGTGACGACGCTGACTTTGAAGTTACTATGCCAGTGTTATTTTAATGTTATTAGCATTTAAACCATGCAATAGAATGGAAATATCAAGCCGACTTTATGACACTACTTCATGTGCTCGCATGTATGATAATGTATGCTTGTACAATTACATTCTACGACATTTAATTTTTTTTTGTTGAAATTTTGTCTGATTTTGTTACAATGTTTCTGCTTTAGAGTGGCGCTTTTTGACAAATGTTTGATACAGAACGTGCTTTATAAAATGGATATTATTTTATGTAGGATAATGGCTATTGTCCTCAATATATACAATCGTTGCAAATGAGAGGTTAGTAAATATAGGTGATGCTACAATTATAAATTAATAATATTCACTGATTTCTTGTATTTTTGTGAATAAATGTGTGTTTAGTAAGTTCAACCTTCGTTTCCCCGTGAATGAATACTTTCAAACATTGCTTTAATGTGTTCGAATATAAATAGTCAAGATTTTGAAATATCGTTATTCCGTTAAAAAAACAAATATAAACTCGAAACATATATAAAGAGGCTCGAAATTTCACTGATGCCTGCACTTGCCCATTAGCTCAGTTGGGAGAGCGCTGGCACGGTTAGCCAGAGGTCGCGGGTTCAAGTCCCGGCATGGGTGGAATTTTTAGCCTCTACATAGATTCTTAAAATTGTCCTCAGCACGGGTTCATGCAACAAAAAGAATATAAAATAAAATGAAGCGAAAGAGATCTGTCAGGATCGTGGTAAGTAGCAGATACAGGCGTGAGTTTATGTTATGATAAGTTTATGTCGTGATTATTCTCAATATTGCATTTTTTTAGAGGCAACAACGAAAACATAAACCTGCGCGCTATGAGTGTTTGAGCTAGGTTCTAGTCGTGCATTATTCAAGGACAACATCAAATAATTATACAAAGACATGTTAAGCCTAGGCCGACCATAGACATACAATCTGTACATAAATATTTTCTCTTTGTATTTTAACACACGATCTTAACTCTACGTTTCAATTTATGCCTTTAAGGACTGTCTGATTTTGTGTTTCTCTTTGTCACTTCACCAACTACCCTCATTTCACATCTCCACAGAAAATGGAAAATGTCCAGGCGTTAAGAGCAACGAAAGCGTAACGCGTATGTCGGTTTCTGTGTCAATATTTGTCTGTGGCTTGAGAGTATTTCCCTTTGAGTCGCGTGTTTTAAGTCTAAGTTTTCGTCACTTAATGAGGGACTAACAAGATGTTTGTAGACAGCTTTCCTGGAAACGTTTCGAGTTGAAATACCGAAGCGTGTTTGTTCACGGTATTCTTTATGTAAGGAAAAGATACTTTCATTTTACATCCGCTCTTCCTTTTTATCATCAGAAAGGGATATATGCATACCTAAACTCTACATAATCAATTTACTTACTCTAGAGTGAAAATCTCGTAAGGACATTAAAATTACTCTGACTCAGGTTTCCTAAACTCAACATAAACTATTTACTATAGAGTGAGAACCTCGTGAGTACATTAAAATTACACTGTTTCAGTTTAATTGTCTACCAAAAACTACGAAAACTTCATATTGCAGATTTTGTTTACGAACAAAATCAATTTAAATACGACACGGTTCCACGCGGTGGTAGCGCAGCGGTAGAACGCCGGCCTCACATTCGGGAGGTCGTGGGTTCGAGTCCCGGCAGGTAAATATGACTTTGTTGTCTAGGTTTCGTACAGTTGTGAAGTTGTAGTATCAATACCACTCGCTAACTGTGAAGGAAAACATCGTGAGGAAACCTGAGTGTCTGAGGTGTTCACACACCTCAGCGCTTGAAATTTTCAATCCGCGGCGGGCACGTGTGGTGATTAAGCCCGTACTCTCTCTCTCTCTCTCTCTCTCTCTGAGAGAGAAGAATTTGCTCTGCAGTGGGAGTGGAAGCTACATAAAAAAAAACTATATAATATCAGTGTGGCGAAAAAACCCTATTATAAAATTATTACTCTTAAAATATTTTTGTTACATTAACGGAGAGCTATCATGAACCAATGAATTGAACATACAATTTTTTTTACAAAAATAAGCAAATAATTATTTTAATTGTTTATATTGTATAGTATAGTAATTTAATGACAATTTGACTTAAGTATGTGCTTTAGGCTGCCGACCCTAGATGATTAAAGTCAACTCTCATTAACGTTACAGACAAGTTTGCGACAAAAACGTAAGATTGTCGTCTACTGCTAAAGGTGCATTTAAACGGCGCGGGGTAGCACGATCCCGCGCGAGCCGCGCCATCCGTGTAGATGCGGCTTGGTTAAATCCAAACACAAGCCTACTTACTCATATACACTGCGCAGCGGCACGTGGGCTGCAACAACGGGAGCGGTTCAACAGCGCCGTCGCTTGTCCGTTCCAAATATGGATAAAGGAAAGAGAGAGAGAGAGAGAGAGAGATACTACCATCTGTTCTGTTTAGATTGCGTGTAGTCGAGCCGCGCGTGCCTAGCCGAGCCGCGCCTGCCTAGCCAAGCCGCGTGTGCCTAGCCAAGCCGCGTGTGCCTAGCCGAGCCGCGCGTGCCTTGCCGAGCCGTGCCGAGTAGCGCCGAGCGTAGGCTGTTTAAACGGCGCATGGCGCGTTGAATCACGCGCCGAGCGAAGGCTGAATAACCACAGGTTTAAACGGTGCGTGGCGCGCAACAACGCGCCGAGCCTCGCTCGGCTCGCATGTTTCATCATCATCATCCATTTGACCTACCTCTAACCATGAGGGGTATTGCCATAATTGCCACGCTTGGCCGGCGGGTTGGCGATCGCAGTATGCGGTTGGAATCTCAGGAAGACGCTACTGCCCTTCTCCTGGTAATTTATTCCCTTAGTCGCGTTCTACGAAATCCATTGGAGGAAATGGAGCGTGTTTGCGCGCCGTTTAATCGCACCTTAACAAGAGTAGTGGCCCACTCGCGCCCGACCCACGCGCCTCAACTCAATAGGCACTTGTTAAATTAATTCGTTTATCTAATCAGCAAATTGCGGGTCGCTACGGGCCAAACTAGTTGGCTCGGCAACTGCTTGTTTGTTCTGCTTGTGGACAGTTAATTAGATAATTGAAATAATCCTACCCGTGGCAGTGTTAGAAAGGGTTTTTTTGCTAGACTGTTTAGTTTGGGAAATGACATTTGTGGATCAAAACTCTCAAAAAGTACCACGAAAGCAAGGAAGCAGATAAGCTCGCCTTTGTACATGTTATTTCTTATGTAATGTCCTGTTAAATGTCTTGTGTGCAATAAAGTCTAATAATAAAAGTAGCTGAATTTCTTTAGCCTACCCTACGTAGCTTTTAAAGCTCAATAGGGCGTCTAAAGTCTATAAAAGATGCTAAAGCTCATGTAATAGATGGGGAATTAAAATGTTCCACGGTTTCTTTATATTTAACTAACCTAACTTTAAGAATTAAGACGGTTTCTTACAAGGAAATCGTATCTGAACCTATACGGTTCAAATGTATGATAATAAGTTGGCTGATTTTCTGCTTTGCCCTGAAAACTTGTTATTAGGTCATAACGATATTTTGGGCTGCAGCACCAAAACAACTGAGTTATTTTTATGCAGTCATATAGAATTATTTAAACATAAACATTTACATACAGGCACATACATTGCTTCTGGCCCCACACTAGGATACCCTGTGTCGTGGGCACCAGAAACAACGACATCACAAACATGTAAACATCCAAGACGTGGGGTTTTTTTTTTTGTACCCAGCCGGGATTTGAACCCGGGACCTCTCGCATGGTATGCAGATGCACTACCGCTGCGCTACAAAAAAACTACTTTAATATTGCTTAAGCTGAAGAGAGATGATGATAGCCTAGTTTAGTTACAAATAAATAAATAAAAAAATCATTACAAATGCAATAAAAATATTGTTTTTTGTTGTGTGTTATTTTTCAGATATATTATGTATGTGAATGTTGAGGAAGCGAAAGTGATCTGTCAGGATCGTAGCAAGTGGCGCTCCCTGGTCTCTGCCTACCCCTCTGGGATGCCGGCGTGAGTTTATGTTATGTTAAGTTATGTATGTGTGTTTTACTTTATCGGACAAGAAATCTGAAATTACAGGTATGTAGAGATATACAAAAGGAGTTAAACGGAGTTTCTTACAGCCAGACTAAGAAAAAATTTAAACAATAAATCAGAGAGCGAGAGATGACTAATTACATAATAATTTGAATTCCCCATCATAGTATAGGCCACCTGGACCAAGTGTGCCTTGTGCTAGTGAGGAAATCACTCAATAACTGACTATAATCAATAACTAAGTCAACATCTATGAACTGAATATGATAGAGATGAAACAAAATGATTAACCTAAATCAGCAACTGAAAATTATAAACAACTTTCTAACCATATTCAAATAAAAACGCGTTGATAAGGTAAACCGAAACAGCTTATCAGAACTTTGAATGTGCCTCTGAAACGTGATGCCGGTGTAAATATTTGCTAACAGGCCTGACGCGGGTTGCTTTGTTTATATAGGACTAGAACGTTTGTTGCGAATAGTCCAACTCATCCATTTGAGTGGCTTTATTCAGGTATAAGGAGATAGTAAGGACTCGATTTATTGAAAGACTCATGTAATTGTATGTGAACATCTCAGACACTCAGGTTTTCTCCCGATGTTTTTGTTCACTGTTAGCGATTGGTATTGTTATTACAACTTCACAAATTTTCGTAATTTAGAAAACAAAGTCATTGGTACGTGCCGGGATTCGGTCCCACAACCTTCTGAATGTGAGGCAGGCGTTCCACTGCTGTGCTTCCACCATTTCTACAAAGAAGTGGTCTTCTTCTTCTTCTTCCACTTTTATGTAGGCTACAAAACATACTCGGTAAATTACGACGTGAGTCAAATTACCCAGCTTGCCGTGTGCCGTAAAGGCGTGCCGCAAAAGTGCCCCCACCTCAGATTGTGTTCTGAGGCCCCCACGTAACGCTACATGCCTTATTGTAATTCAGCAAGACACATTATCCACCTTGACACTACAATGTCTCTAGACTAGGTAACACGGCATCCACGGACGGGAACGGAATATCAAATCGCGACCGAAAAGGTCGAAAGATTAATAGTTCTTCGGAAAGAATGAGCTGGGTATGGTACACCTTACATGAATACAGTGATGTGTTGGAGGAGGAACTTAGATAAATGCAGGAGATTTTTCATGTTATTTTATCGGAAATGTTTTATCAAGCGCCAGCTTTACTATCACGCTTACTAGAAAAGAGCCAAAGCTAATTTGGGCCTTTCTACATTTACCCATTTTAATCATCTGCCTATTTTAAGGGGCTAGACGCAGTAACATTAGCGCCACTCATGGAAAGAAATCACATAGATCGTTTTTGCAAAAAGTGTTAAACCAATGTCTCAAACAAATTAGTAGTGATTTTCAAGATGCACAATCTAGATCCCAGAATTGGAACCTGGGACTAGATAGCGCCCTGCCTTGGGTTCACGGCCATGGGTCCTAAAAATATTCATTAACATGATTGAGAGATTGGACTGGCACTTTTTGAAAAAAATCATCATCATCATCAACCCATTATGTCCCCACCGAGGGCCACGGGTCTCTTCCCTGAGGAAGGTATAGGCCATACTCCACCAAGGGGGGCCAAGTCCGGATTGGTGGAGGCTTGTAGACTAGTGGCTCGTCTACTGTCAGAAGTTTTCAAGCCGCCCTAAGGCCTCTGACTTGGCTTAACGACTGCCATCTATTGTTATAGGAATTATAACACAAACCAACGAAAACGACAACCGTGTTACTAGTATTAGTAATAATTTAGGAGCGGGCTCAAACACAGAATCGATGGATTTAAACGGCCATCGCAGACAAAGGAAAACCCTAAGTTAGGTCTAAATTTAGTTGCACAAAACATACAGGGTTTTTCCGGCAAAGACAATTTAATTGAACTATTTTTAAAGGATTTTAATGTAGATATTTTGTGTTTAACAGAGCACTGGCTGAAACAACCTGAAATGTCTTTCACTTTAAAAGACTATTTAGCAGTAAGTACTTTTAACCGACAGCACGCAATAAGAGGAGGTTCAATGATATTTGTAAAAAGTAGCTTAAAAATGAAAGAAAGAAAAGACATTGTCAGTCTATCTGTTGAACGCTTAATTGAGATCTCGTGTGTGGAATTGGATAGGTACATAGTTATGTGTGTTTATAGGCCGCCACAATCGAATTATAATGAATTTGAATTAGTTATGGAAGACGCCTTAAAACGCCTATTTACTAGCAATAAGAGCATAGTAGTATGTGGTGACTTCAATATAGATTTGTTAGTTGATAGTTCACTGAAAACTAAACTCACTAGTCTGTTCAGGTCATTTAATTTACATTATTTATTTACTGAACCCACTAGGACAACAGCTACTAGCGCCACTTGCATAGATAACGTTTTTTGTAATTGTCAATTTATAGAAAAAAAGGTCATACATAATTTACAGTCCGATCATAGCGGGTTATGGGCAGTTCTACCGTCAGTACTAGAAGAACCTTGTAATGAAGTAATTTGTAGACCAATAACAGAAAAAAAATTGAATTATTTAAAAGAAAATTAGGCACACAGTTAGATTCATTAAATTTTGATAGCACTGATCCGAATACATTATATGAAGTGCTGTTTTCGACCATATCAAAACAATTTGAACAGATATTTAACGTAAAAAAAATTACAGGGTTAAATCGCGGTTTTTCAGAATGGGCAACGCCAGGTTTACATAGAAGTAGGAAAATGCTTTATGAATTGTATGAAGAGAAACAATTTAATCACGATCCGACGTTCAGAGAGTATGTTAAAAAATATTCAAAAACGTTTAGGCAAACTTGTTTAGCAGCCAAATCCATTAGCATAAGTAAACAAATTATGGCGTCAACTAATAAAATCAAAACAGTCTGGCAAGTAATTAGCAAAGAGACAGGCAAAACGAGACCTAGGGACCAGATATTTGCTTTAAAGGTAGAAGGGAATTTAGTCAATTCAAGGGAAGACATAGCAGAAATATTTGAAAATTTCTTTAAAAACATACCCCTCAAAATAACGGCTAGCTTAAATTCTTCCCCTCAATCAGCCGAAACTTTACTTCTGGAAAGTATAAATACATGCAAAGCTGACTTCCAATTCACCCATATAAGTCCCTTTGCTATTGTCAAAATATTTAAAGAGTTAAACTTAAAAAAAACCGAAGATTTGTGGGGATTATCGGTTAAACTTATATCCACGGTTATCCATATTCTAGCACCTTACCTTGCTACAATTTTCAATAAATGCATTGATCAGGGAACCTTTCCTAATCTATTAAAGTTAAGTAAAATAGTACCCTTATTTAAATCTGACGATAGTGAAGATCCCAATAATTTCAGACCAATAGCAATATTGCCGGTCCTAAGTAAAGTTTTTGAAAAAGTTATTTTGCATCAATTGCAGACTCATTTTAGTATAAATAAGCTATTTCATAAGAAACAGTTTGGATTTACGAAGGGCCGCTCAACGACGGACGCAGGCATAGCATTAATAAAGCACATCTTTGATGCGTGGGAGGAGGCGCAGGATGCCATCGGGGTGTTCTGTGACCTGTCCAAGGCGTTCGATTGCGTCGACCACGAAACGCTCCTTATAAAATTACACCGATATGGTTTAAGTAATAAATCGCTAGCTCTTCTTCGATCTTACTTAACAGACAGAACCCTAAAAGTAGATATCAATAGAGTTAAATCCTCAGGATCTAATGTAAAAGTAGGAGTTCCTCAAGGTTCTATACTAGGACCGTTCCTTTTTTTGGTTTACGTAAATGATTTGCCCTACCTAGTAGAAAAACTATCGCAGATAGTACTGTTTGCTGATGATACTTCCTTAATTTTTAAAGTAAAGAGAGGTTTAGGTAATGTTGACGATGTAAACAATGCTCTATCTACAGTTCTAAACTGGTTCACGGTGAACAATTTGATGTTAAATGCGAAAAAGACAAAATGCGTCAAGTTCTCCTTGCCCAATGTTAAAAATGTTGACACGTGTCTAAAAATATCTGGTGAGAAATTAGAGCTGGTAGAGTCCACACTATTTTTAGGCATAACAATAGACTCAAAACTGCAATGGGGTCCGCATATTGAAAAACTATCGGGTAGGTTGAGTTCAGCTGCATTTGCAGTTAGAAAAATTAGGCAACTTACAGACATATCGACTGCGAGGCTGGTCTATTTTAGTTATTTTCACAGTATTATGTCATATGGGCTGTTATTATGGGGACGGGCAGCAGATATAGAAACAATATTTATTTTGCAAAAAAGAGCAGTAAGAGCAATTTACAACTTAAGCAGTAGGGAATCGCTAAGGGAGCGTTTCAAAGAAATAGGAATTCTTACACTGGCTTGCCAATATATATTCGATAATATAATGTATGTTCGTAAAAATATAACCATGTTCAAATTAAATAGGGACGTCCATAACGTAAACACTAGAAATAGAAATAAGCTTGCTTATTCTAAATTTCGTTTAGCCAAGGTAAATACATCGTTCGTAGGCTATTGCGTTCGTTTTTACAACAGAATTCCAGAACATGTTCTATCCTTGACTGAAAATAAATTTAAAACATTCATTAAAAAATCGCTATGTAAAAAAGCCTATTATAGAATAGACGAGTATATGAACGATATAAGCCCTTGGTAGTAAGCCAATTCCACTGAGATTTCATTGTTATTGAATTATTAATATTATAATTTATTTAATTTTAAAAACGTGTACTGACGACGTGATTGCACATTAATAACTAAGCACACATTTTATAGCTGACAAGAACTCAATCTGCAGGTTTGCTAAAGGTCATTCGAATGGTGGCGTGGTGGCCGGGTCACCTATCTCCCTCTAAAATGGTTGAGACTGGTGATGGCTGACCCCTGCGTTATGCTCGTGAACGGGTGCTGTTCGTGTGTCTGGCCGCAGCATTACTGTTTTTCCTACTTTTGTAAGAAGTGTTATTTTGGCTTTTAAAGTTATTAGTGGCTATCACGGAATCATATCATATAGGCTTTGATGTATAAGTTTAAGATGATTTGAGAAAAGATGGTCAGAGTGGAGTTTTTTTTCCCGCTGCCTTTTTCTCCACTACAAATACGGCCCGAAGGCAGCGGCTAACATAGTAACATAGTACATTAACATTCAGCAAACAGAATGTAAATTCTTTACGTTGAAATAAATTATTGATTTCTGATTTCTGATTTCTATCGACGGCAGCCGGCACCAACAGCTTAATGTGCCTTGCGAAGCACGGAACCGCTCGAAAAAATGCCACTAGCGTTAGGCATAGAAAAAAATATCTGTAATAAAAGATAAATCTAAGATAACAAGCGGTTCGAAAACATACAAAAACTTGACAGCGCATTCTTAATTAAAATATAATAAAGAAACAAATTATATTCCGAACTCAAAAAATATTACAGAGACAAACTCTATAAAAGGTAGGACAAGCTTTATGGAGACCAAAAGCCGAAACGGCTGTGACTTTCACCCAACGGGACAAGGCCGACGGCCGAACTTTCTTCAGGCCGAGGCGAAGCTGCAAGCCGAGGCCACAAGAGATATCTCGCGAAAAATTGTAAATTTTATAGTAGTAAATATACCTCGTAAGTAACGTGAGTAACTGCCAGGGACAGTGGGACGTTATAGCTTGCCTATGCCTATGCAAAGTATATAAATGTCTACGTCTGCGATGTAGCTAAGAAAAAGTTACTGTTAATCAATGATCTCTTTGTAATCATTTCATTTTATTATTTTTATATCGTGTAATGGTTGTGATCTGTTTTCTACACCAAATAAAATAAAATAAAATAAAATAAAATCGCACCGACAGCGAAACTTCTTTTGTTTTGATTTTTTACATAAACGTTTTTATGAAAAGAAGAACATACGTATTATAAAGATCTTATTTACGTGCATTGTATTGTTATCTTATATTTCTTATCTCTTATAGTTGATTTGTTTCATGTCAAAGCAGTGCTGCAAGCAAATGTTCACAAGAATCCTGTCAAATTCATGAGCTGTACCGATTTGTTGCGTTTAGTTCTTCCAGTGTATAATGTTAATGATTGTTTGTGTATGTATCTCTTTCTAAAGCAGTTGCTTTATTGTTTGTTCATTTTAATCTTAGAACTAAATCTAGAATCCTGTATTGCGCCTCTTACTTATTTATTATATTAAGTATAACCTATCTGTGGGAAATGCTGAGGAATTGGCAAAATGTACTATATTGACACTAATATTTTTAATGCTATAAGTTTATCAATTCTGTTTTTTCTCCTTAAATAAATAATAAATAAATAACAAAAAATAATAATATGAAATGCAGATAGTTTCAATACCTATCCACTTATCTAAAGACGGTGTACTTAAATTTCATCCAAATGACTGCCTTCCCTCCATCCGATTAATGCTTGACTTTATAATTTTGCCGACTAAGTACTCATTTGGGATACTTCCCAAGTGGTTCAAAACATGAAAATGGAAAAATACCGTCGAGTGTTTTCTTCGGTTCATCCATACAACCCACTTTTATTATTGAATAAGAAGAAAAGAGACATTTATTAGATCAACAAGATACATCACAGAACCAAAAGAAGAGGATAAGTAACATAATATGCACAACAACAGAAAGAAAACTAAACACGAAACAGACAAAACGAATAAATAAAACAAGACCAAGGATGTCTGTGGTGTATCTAAGTTGCCACAAAAGGCAGCTGACTCAGCGTTGTTCTGAGTAAATGATCCCTCAGCGCTGATCACGCTATTGGAGACAACTTCGAATTAGCGGATGGAAATCCAGGTGTTTCACGCATTTTGTGTGCATTTTGATGATATATCGCTCATTTGGAGAAACAAAGACTAATTTGACAGTTTCTTAAAAACTGAGTTAAATATGTCCATATTATCGTTTCAACGGTTTACGTCACGATAAAAAGACAGAATTGAATTTTCGGTAATAGGACGCTAGATGGCGTCAATGTCGAGCGTCCTAGGTATTATCAAAAATTCAATTCTGTCTGTTTCTCCTGACGTAAACCGTTGACACGATAATATTGACATAATATTTAACTCAGTTTTTAAAAAAACTGTCGAATTAGTTTTTGTTTCTCCTAAGGAGCGATATATAATTTGCTCGTCCGGAATGTTATTCCATGATTAAATTTCGAAACTACTCAAAAAAAGAACCGTATTTGTCGCTAGATTCGAGTGAATTGTTGGGCTCAAGCGCGACGTTGACGACCCTTCCGAACATATAGCTGCTTCATAATAAGGGTCCAGAATGCAATTGCAAAGTAGCGTAATTTGACTGAGATTAACAAAAATTAAGTTGTCTTGACGGTTCCCGTGCTTAACTGTACTTTTGGAGTATTTTGTCTTTTCTTTTTTAGGGTTCCGTACCGGACTCTTTTACTAAGACACCGCTGTCCGTCCGTCCGTATGCCACCAGGCTGCATCTCATGAACCGTGATAGTTAGACTTTTAATATTTTCACAGATGATGTATTTCTGTTGCTGCTATAACGGAAAATACTAAAACAGAATAAAATAAATATTTAAGGGAGGCTCCCATACAACACACGTGATTTTTTGCTTGATATTAAATACCGCAATAGGGACACGTGAAATATTCAAATGTTGTTGATAAATGATATTGGTACGGGACCTTTCGCCAGACTCGTTATTGGCCGCTTTTTTATTTGGGTTGTTGAAGTTATATGAACTTAACTCATTTTGCAAATTCCGTCGCTGTTATGAGCGATGTGTGGACTTTAAATACGAAACAGCTGCGTTTGTACCTGTTTTCGATTGCATCTCTCGACTTTGCAACAAAAATGTAATGGATGACCTGCTGTCGACTGTACAAGTTGTTACTACTAATAATGTTAACATATTCACTAATGGCTATCCTATTATTTATCTCACAACAATACCGGATTAAGAATATCGTCACTCCATTTCCATCCGTGGATGTCGTATAAGGCGACTAAGGAAATCAATTACCAGGAGACGGGCAGCAGCGTCTTCCTGAGATTCCAACCGCATACTGCGATCGCCAACCCGCCTGCCAAGCGTGGCGATTATGGCAAAACCCCTCGTGGTTATGAAAACCGCGAAGGAGGCCTATGTCCTGCAGTGGGCGTCGGGTGGCTGATGATGATGAATATTTTGAAAATATAGAATTAAATTTTGTATGTCATATTACAAGCGTTTGGACCTTTAAGGAACAAACTAGCTCGGTTCAGGATAATTAAATTAATCTTAAGCAACCTCCGCTCGTTGATAATTAATTCAGTGATCGTGGTTCAGAAACTCCTTCAGCCTTAGGCCGCGTTTACACTAAGTGCATTGCGAGTGCGCGACTGCTGTGAGCAGGGCGTGTGAAGCTACCTGGGCAACAATTCAAATGCATTGTGACCGTAAATACAAATATTGTAAATATATTAGTGGTAACCCAGTGGGTGTAACATTAGACTCGGAAGCGAGAGACCCAGGTCCGACTCCCAGTGCGGGCATGTACCTATGACTTTGTTTTCTAAGTTATGTACATTCGTAAAGTTATAGCAGCGATTCCACTCGCTAACGGTGAAAGAAAACATCGTGAGGAAACTTGAGTGTCTGAGCTATTCAAGTACCTCAGCGCTTGAAATCGCCAATCCGCGGTGGGCACTCGTGGTGATTAACTCCTGAACTGCCCTCGCGGAACGCAACGTATAGGTGGCCTATACTAAGTTGGACACAGATCTGTGTCGCGGCAGACGAGTGGTTAATCCCACAATCTCTCTCTGAGAGAAGGCCTGTGCCCTACAGTGGGACGTATATAGGCTGCCTATGCTATGCTTATGCTAAATATGTATTTACACACTTACCTGCTCGATCCAATCACGCCTCCACGAGCAGGGAAGTGTGAAGCTACCTAGGTAACAACTTACAAACATTGCTACCATTCGACTGCAGTGGCAGGGAAATGTGCAGCTACTATAAAAACAACGTTAGGATAAAATATGTATATTTGGTTTTGACTGCCTCCTCGGTTTAATGTAATCACGTCTGATTATCACGTCGGAGGTCGTAGGTTCGATTCCCACTAGGGGCCGCCGTACATTTGTACAAATCAGGGTGTATTTCCATGTTTATGATGTGTACACGACATAACTTTTAATTATTGCGCCTGCCAACACCTGCTTGCCAGCCCTCTCTTCCTTTCACCAAGTGGTTGTGACCATTGTGCGCGTACCAAATAAAATATAATAAATACAGTAAATTGCTATTTTTATCCTGTCAAGGTGCACCCTACGATCTATACAGATGTCCTTGCCTAGTTACCATAGCACAGGGTATACAAGTTATGCCTGAGTTTATGCTTATGCCTTGAATCTTTCTGGCGTGTTCACACTACACTCACTGCGACTGCAAAGAGCAGGCAATTATAGCAACCGTGTTTTTACATCATAACATGTCGTAGATAAATACATTTTCGAGAGCACTTAACCAGACATTACTTTGCCATCATTTAGACATCTATTGCTCTGACTTTGCCTTGTCCTATGTTGTATTTATGTGACTTGTTTTTCCTTTGTACCTGTTTATTTTACTTGTTATGCCTTTTTTTTTCTTGTGATGTGTTGATTTGTCCCAATAAATGTTTTTCTTTCTTTCTATTAGAACAAAGATAGATCCAAGTGATTTTAGGTCAATAAAAGTCCATGGCATCCATTGCCAGCACATCAACTTTTATGTCCGTACACTCTTCTTTTATTTTTATGTAGCCTATAGTATACGTCCTACTGCAGGGTACAGGCCTTCTCTCAGAGAGAGAGAGTAAAGGCTTGATTACCACGCGTGCCCACCGGAGATTGGCAATTTGAAGCGCTGACGTATGCAAACACTTGAGATACAGGTTTACTCACACATGTTTTCCTTCACAGATAATGGGTGGTATGCAGTCTACTCTCTTAAAATTGCCGTAAATATTATCTCTAACAATTATTTTAACGCCGCAGGTAACTTTAGTGTGGAACAAATAGATGATACTTTTTTGCTATTTGTAAGTTGTTACTCTAACGATTTCTTTTTATAGTATATGGCCGGCATAGCCGTCTAGACAGATTTCGAATATTTTGAAGGGAATCGTTACGTTTTGTTTCAGGTGTCAGTCGATCCCAAGCTAGGCTAGGCTATCGATGAAACAGAGATAAAACCGGCCTAGTGCGAGTCGGACTCGCGCACGAAAGGTTCCGTACCATTATCTAACATTTACATACATACATACAGGCACATACATTGCTTCTGGCCCCACACTAGGATACCCTGTGTCGTAGGAACCAGAAACAACGACATCATAAACATCTATACAACATTTGAATATTTCAAGCGTCTACCTGTTGCCGTTATTAATATCGAGCAAAAAAATCACGTTTGTTGTGCGGGAGCCCCGCTGCGCGGCAACAGAAATATATCATCTTTCTAACTAACACGGTTCATGAGATACAGTCTGGTGACAGACGGACGGATGGACGTACGGACAGCAGAGTCAAAGTAATTACCCTTTGGTTACGGAACCCTAATAAAAAGTAATATTTGCCCCAAATCCGGGTTTTAATAAATAAGTCACTACATTACGATATTAAAAGTTGAGGCCCTACCCTTTTCAGATAAATGTAAGGATTTTGTTACACTCTGTATAGATCACGCCCTCCAGTGAAAAATATATATAGATATATATATGTTGTTGACCTCAACAAGAGAAACGAGGCATTGTGGTTTTTTCACGACATATTAACTGGATCTTTAGGTATTTATATTGCTATGTCCAGATTGTCTAGTGCTCGGTTGCCACTCTAGTAGTTTGTGACTCCATATTTCCTTCTCATAGGCACATACGCTAGTATTTTTTAATAGCTCGCGATGCGCATACGTAAGATAACATATTATTAAGAATGGTCTTTATTGTACACCAGGAAAAAATTAAACATAAAATAATAGTTACGCATTTAAAATCACAATATAAACTCACGCCTGTATCCCAGAAGTGTAGGCAGAGACCAGGGTCTGCCACTTGCCACGATCCCGACATATCACATTAGCTTCATCAACATTCATTAGCAGTTGCATGCACGCGCGCCGGTTTCGGGTACTTTTATACATTTAAGGGATCTAATCGCGATAAAATATACGTAAAAAAAGATACCAACAATATGCTAAATATATTGCAGTACGTGTAATAACTCCAGAGCTCTATTGTATTATAATATGCGCACCAAACCACTAAATCTAAAAGGAACACATACCATATTCCCCGCTCTCCCGTAACATAAAATATGGCAGACAGTATAATTTCACCGGGTTGTAATGTTAACATTTCATCACGTTTTCTCATATTGTCTACGAGTAATAGGTACGGCCTGCTTCAAGTGCGGAATATATGGCCCTGCCGCTCCAATTATAGTAATGGCGATATTTCTACCTGGTTCTAACTTATTTGCCAGTAACTGGCGAAAACCAAGCTTCAACATTGCTGGCTTCGAAAGGTACGAATGAACATTTTAGTTTTAAAAATAGCGCTTATCAATAGCGTACTAAAAAATAGAAAATAACTAATCAAAGAAAAGAAGGAAAACATCGTGCGGAGACCTCAGAGCTTGAAATTGCTAAGCCACGGTGGGCACGAGTGATGATCAATCATCAAAGCTGATTTTACTTCTGATTTTTCTCTCCCGCTTTCTTATACATTTACTATAGTTAAAAAAAAAACATATTTTTTTGCAATTAAATAAAGCATAAAAAAATAATTTCTTTCTAAGTTATGTATATTTGTGAAGTTATTGTAGCAATACCCCTCGCTAACGGTGAAGGAAAACATCGTAAGGAAACCTGGGTGTCTGAGCTATTTACATACCTCAGCGCTTGAAATTGCCAATTTGCAGTGGGCACGCGTGGTGATTAAGCCCATACTCTCTCTCCGAGAGAAGGCCTGTGCCCTGCAGTGGGACGAATATAGGCTACATAAAAAGAAACCTACAGCGTAATTTTAAAATGCAATATTCTCATTATTGTAAAAAGTATTATTAATAAATTAATCCCTCTGGGACACAAGCTTGAGTTTATATAATGTGATCTAATGTCCGCGATTTATTGCTTAGCTACTGAACAAAGACGCTAGATACGCGGGTTCGAATGCCGTTTCGACCCGGAATTTTGCTTAGTTTAGAAACGTACCTGTTTGTTATCCAATTATTAGATACGTTTTTATTGATGTATTAAAGTAACTATAATTATAATATAAACATTCATAACTCATTATAATATAATCTAAAGCGTTTGGGACGTATTTGTCCGATAAAGTGTGACAATTTCCTCACACACCATTCCCTGGAGCAATCCTTTCCACGAGCACAGGCTACTTGGAATGTTCTCATAAAACTACTCGTCTCTACAAATGATGCGGGAGTGCCGAATTATTTACTTAGAAATGCATTATTAAGTAAAGTGTCATTTTATTTTTGACATTCCAGCTATTTTTAATTAATTAATTTTTTATTTTAATCTATTTTACTTAATTTTATTAATACAATGCAACTGACATTTCAATTACTGTATTTGACTTGGACATTGTATTGTATTAACATTGTAGATTCAGCACCTGACAGTAGATTTGTAATTCAGACATTTGTAATTCATTAATTTCATTATGGTATTTTGACATTTCAATTACATAAATAAACTACAATTTAATATTTGCATGTTAGAACATATTTAACAGAATGTGAGCTCATATTTAATATCATGCCATCCTAATGTACCACGTTCTAAGCAAATAAAATTATTTTATTAAAGTAAAAATATAAAAACAGGACATGCATACTTGTAAAACGGGCTTACCGTACTATACGAGCACTCGACACATACTCTCACGCACACACACATACACACACACACACATACACACACACACACACACACACACACACACACACACACACATACACACACATATACACACACACGCGCACACACACAAACTTTCTGCAGGCAGTTAATTTATTATTTTTATTCCTTTATTTTGTTTTTTTTTTAAATTCTTCATTAGATTTTCTTTAGCAGAGAGATAAAGTATAACGACGTAAAACAAAAAGCGCTAAATCTAAAAAGGAAGGAACTGACTCCTAAGATACAGGTTGCCCTAGTTTAGGAGTCAGGGACTTACGTTAGTGTGTAACTTGATATGTAACTTTTACAATGTGATATGTCTATGTAACTTATAGGAAATAAAAAAAAATTACTTATTTTATTTATTTTTATTTTATAAGGCCCATGGAAAAAATGAATTCTATTACGTTTTTGCAAAAAGTGACCATCACATCCTTCAATAATGGTGATTGAAGGCTATTTTTAGAACCTACTGTAATTTGGAACTTTGTGTTTAGACTAATCTAGACAAGAAGTTTAGGAGCTTGAATTGGTTCCATTTTTAAGTAGAATGCTGGTTTTGTATTTAAAAACTAAAAGAGCAGCATTTTAGAACGATTTAAGTGCCCCCGATTTTCCCAGTCTGCTTTCCCAGCCATTGTTTTTTTTTTCACCGCCAACATGGTGTGTAATCGCATTATAAAGAGCTAACAGGAAGCAACAGTAGAAAATGTTACAGAAGACATGCTCAAAAGGGATGAGTGTTTTGTTTTGTTCAAAGTTCATACGTGCATATACAGGGTGTTCATAAACTGTAGCTCTACCTGAAAGCTATGCATACCGGACACCAAATCTATCTAATTTACCAGTAAAATTTTGATGAAAAATCAAATATTTAAATAAATATAATTTTAATATTTTAATGGCTATAAGCAATAAGGCCGCCAATTGTATTTTACTTTTGTAAATATCATATTTTGTGGGATCCCCTGTAGTGTGGGGTATCGTTGGATTATTCGTTCAAAAATATTTATTTAAATTCGACTTAGGATTCCGTTTGCAAAATATTAAGCTTTATTTTGCAAAATTTTGCGAGAGTAGGGCGTCCCCCCTTCCCTCTCCTGGCTAAACTGTTGGTTGCAGAAACGTGAAAATTTTCAGGAAAGTAGCTCATATAATAAACTTTAAAGGAAAACTATGATGGCTTAGTAGGCCTTACAAGTTAACAAATTACAGGCGACAACTTATAAAAGACAAGCTTCGTACGAATTCCATTGAAAATTACTTTGATGAAATTGTTAGTTCTGTAAAGCTAATAAAAACTCCTTCTTCTGCGGAACCCTACATGTAGAAGTTTTTATGAGAAGGCTTGTAAGGTACTAATTTATTTTTTATTAATATATTCTCAAGTCAACCAATTCCGACGTTGACACTCCAGTGACATTTGTGTCACTGATAATGAAGTTAAACAAAACTTCTGTCTTGCCACTCATACAGGGAGGAAAAACTGCAGAGCTTCAATCACATACACGCTTACCGCTAACTGGTTGATCTGAGTGCACCCTGTAGTTTGATCCCACCTTAAGTACTGAGAATGTTTTAAGGCAGTTTTTGTCCGATTGCGGCGAAAGAAGGTGTTTGGCTTGTAAGTATGAATACATGTATGAATGTAGGTTAGGTGTCAATCTCTTATCGCTAAATGGTTTTAATGATTCAAAAAAGTATACTTTGACCAATGGTATATTTACCACTACATGTATATTGTTATTGTGGTCTGGTCTACCGCTCTGGGCCATACTTGATGCGGAGGATCTCTCTTGCTATGCAGCGGGGTAATGCTGCCAGCGTTATGGGAACCTTTGGCTTGATTACGTCTCGGGGCGGTTTGCTTGACAGTTAATTTATGGATTGTATTCTTGGGTGTGTGTATATATATATACATATTTCCGTGCTGGATATCTTGCTTGTTATGTGTATTTTGTTTTTATTACTTTGGACGAAACATTTGTACATGTATTTTTTTATCATCATAATCATAAGCAGCCTATATACGTCCTACTGTAGGGCACTAATCACCACGCGTGCCCACTGCGAATTGGCGATTTCAAGCGCTGAGGTATGTGAATAGCTCAGACACCCAGGAGTCCTTACGATGTTTTCCTTCACCGTTAGCGAGGGGTATTGCTACTATAACTTCACAAATGTACATAACTTAGAAAGAAATTATTTTTTTATGCTTTATTTAATTGCAAAAAAATATTGTAAGTAACGATTAATAGTGTCTATGTTATGTTTATGTTCTTAACTATAGTAAATATATAAGAAAGTAAGCGGGAGAGAAAAATCAGAAGTAAAATCAGCTTTAAGTCAACTTTAATGATTGACGTTAGCAAAAGTGTGAAACAAAACATACGGGCGGAGTTGCACCGCTAATTAAAGACAAAAGCTTCTTATCTCATAACGTTATACCTAGTTAGCAAATAAAAGTTTCCGTAGTGAGTTCAACTTTGGTCATTTAATTATGATTCAGGCATCTAAAGTAACAATCTATTCATGTACCGTACCCGGTAATATTCCCAATATAACCTGTAATTAGCTAGTGTCACACACAATCTCAATTATTGTTCTGACTTGTCAATAAATAGTAAGAGACAGAATGATACTTACCTGTTCACTAAGTGAAATTTTCACTTTAGAAACCGATTGAAAGAGAATTACGGTGTCTAAATTCTTGAATAAAAAAAATAAAACTACCAGAAGCCAGTTTCTATTATTTTTTTGTTTCCTCGCGAAACAAAACAAAATCTGATAAAAAATATTATTCTATTATTAATTTAATACCGAATAAACTTACTTGGTTTAAGGAGACAGGAGGCAGCATGCCAACCGCATACTGCGATCGCCAACCCGCCTGCCAAGCGTGGCGATTATGGCAAAACCCTTCATGGATAGGGAAAACCATGAGGTAGGCCTATGTCCTGCAGTGGGCGTAAAATGGCTGATGATGATGATGATGAATCATGGTGGGTAGACACGACGGAGCTCGCGTCGTCGGTTGCTCGTCAAGTTAATAATGTGTAAGTGCTTACGAACGTTGGTTCGAAAAAATCGTTCTCTTGCAATTTCATTTCAAAAGTACTGAAGACGATTTATTTAGAAAACTTTGAAAAAATCTCGGAAAACGCTTCATCGGAAGTGGGATCAAACGGGGCAGTTCAGTGGGACTGCATCCGCCACGAAACTCAGAGCAAAAAGCTCAACGCGATACTGCAATGGGCAACATCATAAACGGTTTCGCTTCTCCATTATATCTGCTGCACCGTACACAGCATTGTGCACGAACCGAGTGCATCCGACAACCCGGGAAGCGCAAAAAGCGTTGAACACCGTACCAAACGAATTTCAAGTTTTACCCCATCGCATAGAGGCCTTATTCAATTACGCGACGTGCGAACATTTTTGCTTAGTGCTAACGCGTATACCAGAAACCGTATTCATGAGGGAACAGGGGCTATTTTGCGCTGTTTCAGTGGTAATTTTCCCGTGGGAGTTGTGAACAAAGAGTTGTTCCCAGTTCGAAATACGATTGCTGCAGACAATAGATGGAATTAGGAGTTCTCTCATAGGGTTGTTCGCACAAAAGTAAGTACGGCTTTTTTGCGCGGTCATACCGTGTTGCAGTTTCGTTGAACTTGAGTGCGGTGTTATAAAAGTCCAGCCAGTGATAATATAAAAGTTGGTTGGTTTGCTATGCAGTTTCAGACAAAGTAATCTAAGTGACTTTATCTCACAGATAAAAGTAAGATTAGTGTATTTTATGCGAGCACTGTATTGTTATTGTGATTTTTACATGAAAATACACCTTGGGAGAATATACTAAAGTAAACTAGTTACAGACTTGCTTGATAACAAAACTTTTAACCTCCGGGGAGCCATTTCTAAACTGGATGAACATATTTTTCAACGGTGCTAACAAAACGTTGCAGCTGCATAAAAAACCGGCTAAGTGCGAGTCGGACTTGTGCACCGCGGGTTCCGTACTAGCGCTTGGGCGTTTTTTATTATTTGTCATTAGAATATATAATAAGCCCTACAATTACGAAAAGTTTGATGCTTGTATGTATTACCGTTTTTACGATAGAGTATTAAAAAAAAAACGGCGAAAAAACACGTTCATTGTATGGAGTCCCCCTAATTTTTATTATTTTTTAGGTAATCTGCCGTAATAACACAGATTTTATGAAAATTTTAACTGGCTACCTTTTACGGTTCCAAAAATAGAGCCCTTTAAAGGTAGGACGGACGGACAGACAAACAGAAAGACGGTCAGAGAGACAGACATACAGAAAGCGGAGGCAGAGTAATAGGTTCCCGTTTGGCACCCTTTGGGTACGGTAAAAACCGACCAACGGTCAGCGCACCAGTGTAGAATTTCAGTTATTTTAATGTCACAGAACTCACAGAGTAGATAGCTTCTAAGGATGTATTTAGACCAAAGAAATGAAGCTCAGGGCCCTTATTATGAAAAATGCGGCATTATCGGTCTTCATAGATGGCCGCAAATCCGTATGTCAAGATAATATGATATGACGTCACTGGGCAAACAAAGAGCCATGCACTTCTAATAGCGTTCATTACTCAGTGGCAGGAAATTTCAAAACTATAACGGAAAAAAAATAACGGTATTTGTCACCAGATTCGAGTGAATTGCCAGGCTCAAGCGCAACGTTGACGACCCTTCCGAACATATCGCTGCTTCATAATAACGGCCCTGTGCAGTATCCCTATACTTCTATTCATATCCGTAAAGGTAACTTCATATATATTCTTCATTGCAAACTTATCAATTCAATTATTTTTATTCATTATAAAAACAGAAGTTTACTTAACTCCTGAACTGCCCTCGCGGAATGGAATGTATAGGTGGCCCATACTAAGTTGGACACAGATCTGTGTCGCGGCAGACGAGTGGTTAATAAACGTCAAAGTTGTTAGATTCACAATTAATAGATTATGTGGAGAAGAAGCTAACAAAGAAACTCCACATTTTTTTTTCAAAACACGTTTGAACTTAATTAACAGAGTTTTCAACTAAAAATATTAGTCATGAATGTGTTGTACACTCTTTGTCTTCTAAATAATCCTTGATGTTAAAGTAAGCTTTTTTGCACAGAGTGTGCCTAACACAGAAACTTTAAACGGAGATTAGTTAGCCTATCAACCTACCAACAATCCAAAGTCAGCAATAATGCATATTTGCATCATTATCGTCATCATCAGCCATTTGACGCCCAATGCAGGACATAGGCCTCCTTCGTGGTTTTCATAACCATGAGGGGTTTTGCCATAATCGCTACGCTTCACAGGCGGGTTGGCGATCGCAGTATGCGGTTGGAATCTCAGAAAGACGCTGCTGCCCGTCTGTTGGTAGTGTATTTGCTTAGTCACCTTCTACGACATCCACGGGAGGAAATGGAGTGACGCTATTCTTAATTCGGCCCCACACGGAACTTTTGTATTATTTAATGTAATAAATTATCTTTATTTCTTAAAACATTTTTACAAATAGAGATTAGTTCATAGACCGGTTCATTAGAGATCCTGAGACTAGATGGCATTTATGCTGAAAACGGTTGTTTTAGCGTTAATGCTATCTAGAAGTAAGTTAGTAATAGTACCTTATGAAACCTAGTAAGCGATTAAGTTATCCCCTGTAGGTATGAAATAGTAGCTCTCACTCGGATGGTCTAAACAGCCCGGCACCAAGTAGTTAGATACGCAATATACGTATTTGATATTACCCAGTGGAAATTCCAACTCTGTAGAACTTCATATATTGCGGTTTAGGGGTTGCAGTATAAAAGGAAAAGTTACAGTTCGTAACAGTGGTAACTAGTTCACTGCTGGATGATAATAGTTAGAGGAACATGAATGTTAGTATCGAATGAAAATGGTCACCTATCGATGGCATCGTAGGATGTTTTAATAATATTCTAGGATATCTCTGAGCAGACGGATAAATAGCAAACGGCCGAATGATTACTCTAACGTCCAACACCTTAATACCGTGTACCTCGTGCTGGTGACGCGTCGAATATGATACCAATCTTTTGCAGTTCAGGAGGCCTGGAAACCTACGAGTAAGATGCGGATCTTTTGATCTAGTTTAGGCTCCAGTCTTTCCACAAATATACATTCTTTTGCTGTGTGTCATTTATTCAATGCGAATGTATTTTGTGGACAGAAAATAAACAAATGCCTATCTTATCTTTTCTATCTTATCTTATGTTAGAACAAAGACAAAAACTTGTTCAACTGTACATGTACCTATATAACTGTATTTTGACTACCTCGTTGGTCTCGCCGTTAAGGCGCTTAGCTACCAAAACAGAGGTCGTGGGTGCGATTCCCACTGGAGGCCGCCTTCGACTCCCACCCACTTAACTTGAACAAATGGTCTCAGTTCGGATGTATTTCGATGTTTGCGATGTCCTTGCCTGGTAAACATAGCACTAGGTATCCTAGTTTGGGACCAAGTGATTGTCTTGTGTGGAAGTTATTATTATCCTGCAGGGTTTTTACACTCAAACATGTATTTCCTCTCTTTATAATTTAAAGTAAAGGTCAGTCCTCCGTGTCCAGCCAACAGAAAAAGAGCCAGTAAAAAAACGTCTGCCCAGTACCCGCCTTGCATAAAAGATTGTGTCGCAGATTTGTGTTATAAAGAAGCAAAAGAGAGAGAAAATAAAATAAAGTTTTTTAACTTTTGAGGGGCAAGAAAAGATGGGGGACGCTGTACAGCGGGAAAAATTCGCTTGTACCTAGTTATCCCTTTGGAGATGTGCTGTGGCGGGCACGCTGCGGGTCCGTTTAACTTCTCCATACAAACACAACTCATAACTGAATTAACGTTGTAAATAAATCAATGAAAGTAAAATGTTGAAACATGACGTGGTTCGAAAAAAGACGCGGTTCATTTGTGTTAACAATTAAAAAAGCAACAATGTTACTGAGATTTTTTGTGCGTTATGCGTTTTATAGTTGGTTCAGCCAAATACCAGCTTGCAGCTTTGGACGCGATTGAGCGCCGAGCTATCAGGCTAATTGGAGATGAGGAATTGACGATGCCTTCGATCGAGAAGTTTGAAAGGAGGTTCGAAATTTTGCCGATGCCTGCACTTGCCCATTAGCTCAGTTGGGAGAGCGCTGGCACGGTTAGCCAGAGGTCGCGGGTTCAAGTCCCGGCATGGGTGATTTTTTAGCCTCTAAATAGGCTTTTAAAATTGTTCTCAGCACGGATTAGTGCAACAAAAAGAATAAAATTAAGTTTATGTTTAAAAATAGATGTATTTAATGGAATTAATAAAATAAAATAAAAATATTTTTTAAATTACGTTATAGAAAAACTAATCATTATTTAATTTCACTGGAGGCCCGTCCACATCGCATCTTGGTGTAATAATAATTACGACAAGGCCGCGTTTTATAAAACCACAATTCATAGTGATAATTCACTATGACAATTCCATGAACATCACATACCCAAGTTTTCTTTCTTATTATTCTGTGGGTTGATCGACTTTGCAATGTACATCGAATTGTCATAGTAAACCATGAACTTTAGTTCTATGAAACATTTCCCTGTAGGTACAATTGGTGTAATTAAGTGTAAATTCTATCTACACCTGACCCTAGAGTCTAAAACTCACATACTTTTTCAATAGAATGATATAAGCAGAGCAATAGTCGTTATTTGCCTCTGTTCGGTAGTCTATAAAGCAGGTTCTCTTCACCATTGTTTTGTTTTATTTCTGTTTTGTTGACGTTCGTGCCTTTTGTTTGTGTACCTTTATGTTTACTTTGTGTTTCTGTGACAATTTAAATAAATATCCTCTTTCTTTCTTTGTTTCTTTCTTTCCTTCTTTCAATAGCAGTACCATGTCATTCCAATGATATAACGCGTAAATAGGCATTTCGCGCAAAGAAGATCGAATTGCGAGAGCCGCCAAGTTAAGTTGCACGGTTTATACTAATAAACTACCAAAAGTGTCAAGGAAACAACTTACCAACATGACTCTATTGAACAAATAGCACTTTAGAAACTCGCCCCCCTGGTCTGAGATCTATATCTTCACACTACTATGTTAGATACCGCTAGGAAGAATCACATTCTGCTACATAACTGTATCACCAGAGGGTACATAAGCAGCCTATATACGTCCCACTGTAGGGCACAGGCCTTCTCTCAGGGAGAGAGTATGGGCTTAATCACCGCGCGTGCCCACCGCGGATTGGCGATTTCAAGCGCTGAGGTATGTGAGTAGCTCAGACAATCAGGTTTCCTTACCATGTTTTCCTTTACCGTTATCGATTGGTCTTGCTACTATAACTTCACAATTAATGTACATAACTTAGAAAACAAAGTCGTAGGTACATGCCTGCTCTGAGAATCGAACCTGGGTCTCTCGCTTCCGAGTCCAATATTGTACCCAGTAGACTATCACCAGAGAGTACGGCAGTAAATTTTTGCTCTTTTATAAACGTCATACGGGTCTTCATTGTTACTTCCAAGAGAAAAATCTTTAGTTGTCTGTCTTTCATGCACTTAGTCCGCGCGATGAAAACAGAGCGCTTTCAGTTATAATACTTTTTGCAATTACTTAACAGTCATAATTTATAAAGAGCTGATGTTTATACTTAGTTTAAGACTTTAAAAGGAGTGGTCTGGCATTCGAAATACTGGTTTCTTAGCGTACTATTATTAATTTTGGAAACTTCGTAGTTTTCAAAGTGAATAAAACTACATGGAACCCGTGATCTCGCTAGATGACGTGCCTTTTTACCCAACTGCGGCAGAAGGAGAGTCATTTCTTTCATGTGGATCCATACACGCTGAAATCTGGGTGGTTTGAAAGCCGCAAGTGTATAACTATTAATAAAAAAATCCATCTACCTATTACTATTACAGATTATTACTTTTAAGCAAAGATGTACAATTGTACACTAAAATAAAAAATGTAATTGAGAAATCTCGTTTTAAATTGAGAAATCTTTTATAATAAAATTCGTGTACAATTAGTAAATCCAAATCTTGGTACATCCTCAGTACAAATGACCCGCGGACCCGCGGCACGGACGCAACGCACTGCTTTGGCCGGCTACTATTGTCGGTCCAAACGTTTATTTAACTTTTGACAGTTCAATTTAGTGACGTTCTATGAAGTTACCGATTCGGTTTTTTTATTATAATCGATTTAAATTATGTTGAATTATTAATCGATTGATTGTATTGCTGTTTTATTTTGATAATTTTGTTGTTTGTCTGTCTGAACGTGATAAACTAAAAACTACCCAACGGGTTTTTGTAATATGGTAGAATTATATTTTTATAGAAATTCAATTTGAATAGTCTTCGCTTCATAATCTACCCGTTCTAATATTGTAGCGAAACATGTCGCATCACTATTCTGAAAAAATAAAGATGTCCATGAAGTGCTGCATTTTTCGCCTCTGGTTTCCTCACAAATAAATAAGGATCTTCATGTGTGTGCATCTGTCGAAAGTTAAATAAACTATTGGACAGATATTAGTCGTTCTAACCGATTCGAGTTTGCGTCAAGATATTTTTGGACAGTGCCTTTAAAAAAAAACGAACTCGTGCATTCGATAGCTATTGTTAAGACATGTTCATTTTGCTACGGCTTTTAAACCACCCAAAATTCTTGGTGTATATTTATTTATGCAGTTTTGTATATTTTTTGGCATTTTATGTAGCCTAAATGGCTTCACGGATTTTAGCTTCAGAAGTGTCGTTAGATTTGTCTTAACTGTCAAAGTGACACCCTGGGTATTTCAAAATTAAATGATTATTTGGGTGTCCAGGTTTTTAGGTATCGGAAATTTCAAAAACATGCTGGAAGAAATCTCTTACAGAGATAAGCTCACCTTTGTACATGTAATTTCTTATGTAATGTTCTGTTAAATGTCTTGTGTGCAGTAAAGTATAGTGATAAAAAAAAAATTCTGAACCATTCTTCTATTATACATTTATATTATGTATTAAAACTGACTAAATTAATACGCCTGAAATACGAATCCGGTATCTTTAATAATAGTTTTCCGACTAAAAGCGCTTTTATTATTTCCCACAATCCTCGAAAATAACTGAGGCTTAAAAATCCGGGGCAGCTTTTGATATTCAGTTCATGCTTTAATCAACATAATTTTAATCAAGTAGGGCATCTGGCAATCAATCCCAAATTGAAATGATGGGATCGCAAGAATAAAATATCCGGCAGTTAACCGGGATGGTCGGTCGGGAGTAGTTTGCGATGGACACAGAAGACACCTTTTTTAATTATTTGTACTTTTGAGCCAATAAACATAAACATAAACATTTAAATACAGGCACATACATTGCTTCTGGCCCCACACTAGGATACCCTGTGTCGTGGGAACCAGAAACAACGACATCACAAACATGTAAACATCCAAGACCTGGGGTTTTTTTTTTTGTCCCCAGCCGGGATTCGAACCCGGGACCTCTCGCATGGTATGCAGATGCACTACCGCTGCGCCACGAGGTCGTCAGGTCATATTTTTTATTATTTGTTTTTTGACTTGACTAAAGTCCGAATAATTTCAAGTCATATCCCGCGTCTCGGGCAAGGAGACCAGATATACGTCCATGCGAAATTGAAGTCATTTGGTCCAGTTATTTGTCGGGCACTATACCAAAATAGTATCGGTGGCTGAGGGTCCTTTAATTAGCACAAATGGCCTCAGTCTGATTGCCTTTTGTATATTAAATATGTCTTTGTTACAGCAGTTAGCCAATACGCGGTGGGCACGCGTGGTGATTAAGCCCATACTCTCTCTCTCTGAGAGAAGGCCTGTGCACTACGGTGGGACGGCTAAGGCCAAATCGGCCGTTTTTGGCATGAATGCTATCTAGTCCCAGATTTGTGGTCCCAGGGTCTTTGTCGTGGGTCTTAAAAATCACTGTTAACATGATTGAGAGGTTTTACAGACACTTTCTGCAAATACGATCTGTAAAAGAAGATATGTTTTTTTTTTCATTGGTGGCGCTAGTTAGCCCATTGGATCCCGTTAAGGAAATTGTAGCGGGTTATTACCCGTTAGACCCGTTTCATATAAACTTACTAGCTTTTGCCCGCAACTTCGTCCGCTTGGAATGCTTAATTTCCGGGATGAAAAGTATCCTATGTTATTCCCCGGGACTCAAACTATCTCCATACCAAATTTCATCTAAATCCGTTCATCTGTTATTGCACAATTGAGTAACAAACATCCAAACATCTTCAAAAACTTTCACATTTATAAAATATTAGGTAGTAGGATAGGATAGATAGAGAACACTTTATTGCACAAGCAGATGAAAGAATTACAAATAATTTATTATATACAAGTAGTGCTACACTATTGGCGGTCTTATCGTTTAGAGCGATCTCTTCCAGACAACTTTTGGATGGAGTGGATTGCAGGAAGAATATAGTCGGTAGATGGATGTACATAAATAAATAAAGAGGACTATAGGTCTCATCAGTGGGGGTAGGTAGGTCTTCAGTTTAAGACAAAAGTACATTATGAACTGTGGAGTATACACTGTTAGAAATAATCTTCCAAAATTAGAAGGAAAATCCTACCCTTTTGACTCAGAAGGAAAAATTCCTTCCAATTTAAGTGGATATTTTAAGAATTTATTTCCTTCCAAAATTACCTTCCAAATATTTTCCTTCCAATTTTACCCTCCATTTCGGTAGGTATTATGTATTCGAATTTACCTTCCAGTCTTCCAATTTCCTACCAAAATATTTCCTTCCACATTTTCCTTCTGAGTCAAAAAGGAAGGAAAATTCGGAAGGTAACTTAACCTTTTATTTTTCCTTCTGATTTGGTAGGATGATTTTTACCTTCCAAAATTTCCTTCTGCGTCAAAAAGGAAGGAAAAATTGTTACCCTCCAATTTAATATTCTGATTTGGAAGATAATTCCTTCTAGTACATCATTTTCCTTCTGACATTTCCTACCGTAAAAGTAGGAATAATCTTCCATTTCAGTTTTTTCCTTCCTATTTAGAAGTTAGGTACCTACCAAATATTAGAAGGTTATTCATTTTCCTTCTGACATTTCCTATATTTTCCTTCCAATTTAGAAGTTGGTACCTACCGAATATCAGAAGGTTATTCATTTTCCTTCTGACGTTTCCTACCGTAACAGAAGATCCAAATAGTAGGAATAACCTTCCATTTCGGTATTTTCCTTCTAAATTAGAAGTTACCTACCAAATATCAGAAGTTAATTCCACCCAAATTTAGAAGGCAATTCCATCCGAACAGGTAGGTAATTCGGCCTGGAAAGGATTTCCTTCCGAATTTACCTTCTGTTGCAGGTGGTATTTCCCTTCGAATTACCAATTATTCCCTCGCAATAGAAAGGAAAAAGCGGATGGTAATATTTTTCAGAAGATAATTCCACCCAAATTTAGAAGGAAATTCCTTCCAAACAGGTAGGTAATTCGGCCTGGAAAAGATTTCCTTCCGAATTTACCTTCTATTGCAGGTGGTATTTCCCTTTGAATTACCAATTATTCCCTCGCAATAGAAAGGAAAAATCGGATGGTAATAATTTTTCAGAAGATAATTCCACCTAAATTTAGAAGGCAATTCCTTCCAAACAGGTAGGTAATTCGGCCTGGAAAGGATTTCCTTCCGAATTTACCTTCTGTTGCAGGTGGTATTTCCCTTCGAATTACCAATTATTCCCTCGCAATAGAAAGGAAAAAGCGGATGGTAATATTTTTCAGAAGATAATTCCACCTAAATTTAGAAGGCAATTCCTTCCAAACAGGTAGGTAATTCGGCCTGGAAAGGATTTCCTTCCGAATTTACCTTCTGTTGCAGGTGGTATTTCCCTTCGAATTACCAATTATTCCCTCGCAATAGAAAGGAAAAAGCGGATGGTAATATTTTTCAGAAGATAATTCCACCCAAATTTAGAAGGAAATTCCTTCCAAACAGGTAGGTAATTCGGCCTGGAAAAGATTTCCTTCCGAATTTACCTTCTATTGCAGGTGGTATTTCCCTTTGAATTACCAATTATTCCCTCGCAATAGAAAGGAAAAATCGGATGGTAATAATTTTTCAGAAGATAATTCCACCTAAATTTAGAAGGCAATTCCTTCCAAACAGGTAGGTAATTCGGCCTGGAAAAGATTTCCTTCCGAATTTACCTTCTGTTGCAGGTGGTATTTCCCTTCGAATTACCAATTATTCCCTCGCAATAGAAAGGAAAAAGCGGATGGTAATAATTTTTCCTACCGTAATTACCTGTTATTAAGGGTGGTAATTCCAACTTCTAATTTTCCATCTGAAACAGAGAGAAAACCCAGTAGGTGCTCCTACCTTAATTATTCCTTCTTTTGTAGGTGATAATCCTAAATATTTTAAAGGTTGGTCCACGTGAACATCAGAATTAATACCCAGAAAAACCAGAAAGTAAACTACAGCAAGAGATGGTATTCCTTCCGTGTGTACCGTAAGGTCGCAACTGAATAAAGGACGACGTTCGAATTGACAAACCTTTCAAATAGTATAATGCAGAATCACCATCTCGACAGAAAGTGTAATTACAGTAGGATAACCTACCGGTTTGGCTCTTTGATGCAAATGAATGTTCCAAAGTTGATATTACCCCCTAAAAATGAAGTAATTACAGCAGAAAATGTATTACCAAGCATCTCATTCTTCTGTCACAAGAGGATAATTTAGGTATACCCTGGGAAATGCCCTGCTTGAATCGCCTTCCTGTGAATAAAAAACAAAATGTAAAAAAAAATATTTTCTATTACCTTCACCTAATATGAGCCTACCTATATAGCTTCGGAGTTAAGAATGTCAAGTAAATGATACTAGTTAAAAATATTTATCATCATTAAATTTATTTCAGGTAAGCAAGCATATAGACAAGATAATGATAGTTTCAATTACAAATTACAAAGGCAATAATACGTAATAATAATTGGGTTCGGCCGGATCACCACCATTTCGGATCGCCACCAAGTTATAAAAAGTTGTTTGGCCACCGACCAAGTAGTCACTTTTCTGAACAATAAGGAAAACAATAGCTACTTACAACAACACTATGTAAGATTCAAAACTACCCTTGCAACTCAAACTATCACATATGTGTCTAATTACTTAATCCCGACTTATCACTGCTATAGTTAAATGCCTAATAGGCCTTGGCTAAGTACATAGACAACATATTGATAGTTTTAATTACACAGGGAATAATACAAATCAATGAGTGACGCTATCCCGGAAAAGGGGCCACCGACCAAGTGGTCACTTTTCTGAACAATAAGAAAAACAATAGCTACTTACAACAACACTATGTAAGATTCAAAACTACCCTTGCAACTCAAACTATCACATATGTGTCTAATTACTTAATCCCGACTTATCACTGCTATAGTTAAATGCATAAGAGGCCTTGGGTAAGTACATAGACAACATATTGATAGTTTTAATTACACAGGAAATAATACAAATCAAGGAGTGACGCTATCCCGGAAAAGGGGCCACCGACCAAGTGGTCACTTTTCTGAACAATAAGAAAAATAATAGCTACTTACAACAACACTATGTAAGATTCAAAACTACCCTTGCAACTCAAACTATCACATATGTGTCTAATTATGCCTAAGAGGCCTTGGGTAAGTACATAGACAACATATTGATAGTTTTAATTACACAGGGAATAATACAAATCAATGAAAGACGCTATCCCGGAAAAGGGGCCACCGACTAAGTGGTCACTTTTCTGAACAATAAGAAAAACGATAGCTACTTACAACAACACTATGTAAGATTCAAAACTACCCTTGCAACTCAAACTATCACATATGTGTCTAATTACTTCATCCCGACTTATCACTGCTATAGTTAAATGCCTAAGAGGCCTTGGGTAAGTACATAGACAAAATATTGATAGTTTTAATTACACAGGGAATAATACAAATCAATCAGTGACGCTATCCCGGAAAAGGGGCCACCGACCAAGTGGTCACTTTTCTGAACAATAAGAAAAACAATAGCTACTTACAACAACACTATGTAAGATTCAAAACTACCCTTGCAACTCAAACTATCACATAGTCAAGGATCATTCAACATCTCTGAGTACGGCAGTTAAGTAAGCACATAGACAAGATTTTTATTTTAGTTACACAGGCAACACCAAAATGCACAAGGCGTTTTTTTTCAGTCCTGTCTCACAATCTCACAAGACTTTAACACAAGCAATTTCTTGACACAACATACCATATGCTATAAGGTGGCAATATTGTTAAGTTATTTGGCTTTACACTAACAATACTATCATAAGAAACATACTTTTCAATATCAGTCTTCTTTACACAGTATGCGTAAACGTGGGGATCGAAAAAAAGTGTTTCCAAAGAAAGCCCTTTAAAAAACACTTCACCAGTACTCTCATTATAGTAAATATTAGAAATTTCTATGAAATCTGGTTCACCACTGTTCATATCGATATCTAGTGTTAGTATTTGTTTGCGATCATATTTTATACCGTTCAACCAGACGGAGGTTACAGAAAAGAGTTTGGAGTCCTGTGACAGATGAAATTCCGTTACTAAAGTATTGGAAGTTATAACATCTAAGTTGGTACGGCAAGCTGAAGTGTCAGCAACATTGAAATCTATTTTATTTTCAAGAAACATGTGATTAAGTTGTAACTGGTGTTTAACAGCAAGAGTTTTGGGCAAATTTATTCTATTTGATGAAGCTCTTGCGCAAATTTTTGAAATTCGATGCTTTGCTTCATATCTCATTGACCACAAATTATGAAGAGGTCCTAATTTTTCCATTATTCCTGCATAGTGTGTCAGATGATGAAATTTGGGTTTTAAAAGAGAGCCACTCAATGTAATGTACAGACTATTAAACTCAGCAACTACATCTCTGATTTCATCGCAAATTTCGGGATATACATTTTCAGTCATGGTTACATCTAAGAGTTTTCTGAGAAGTAAATAAAGTTGCCAATGTTCATCTTCATAAGGAACTTTATGAGAAACAAAACATGAAAAGTACCTAACACAGTTGTAAGTTTCCATAGCAGACATTTTCCATTTAACAATTTTTCCTGTTTCCATAAATATTGGCCCGGGTTTGCAATTTGAGTCTGGGCCGTAACTGAAGCAAGCTATGCGATTATTTAGCTCTTCTAAAGTAAAATATTTTTTAACAAACAGGCCTTTTAAAATTTCTTTCATAGCATACGGTCCTACGCCTTCTAGAATATCGTGCATAATGTCTACAGACATTTGTTTAAATATGTCAAAGCCGTGTACTTCTTTCCAGACAGATTTTTCTTTTATACCAGTTTCGCCGGGGTTATTTTTTGTCAAATCTGCAATGTAATTACTTTCATTTCTAAGAAGGATAGTATCCTCATTACACATTAATTTTGTGGTAGATTTGTGAGCTCTACAAATTCGGCAAGGATAATTCGCTGTAAAACTTTCTAAGAATCCTGAAATAGAATGCAATCCGAGGTTATCCCCAATCAATGAAACCAATTGAAACATCACTTTACCTTGAAAATATCCTGCAATATTTAAATCGAAACCTGTACTTGACAAAAAATTTAACTCTTCGATTACTTTATGAAAACAATTAAAATTGCCTTCCTGATTTGTTCTATCTGACGAATAAAACAGAGCAAATAGAAAAATATATTTTAACTGGGACGCTAGTTCTGGAGGTAAACACGCAATAGACGCATAAACAGCTCCCAATTTATGAATGCCTGCATGTGAACCCAGGGGATTACCAGTTTCATAGTCATCATAGTACACAATCAGCGGAAGAAGTCTGGTATTCTTTTCAAGTGACTGAATTTTATTTAGCCAAATCGAGCTACGGACGACATTGGCTATTACCGTTAGACGTAGACAATATGCAACATAATCGTCTATTTTTTTGAGAACTCCAGGAATGCTTAAAAATTTTTGCAACACCAATCGCAATGGAATAAACTGACCGGTCCCCATAACTAACCTTCTTTTTCCTCTTACAAATTCTTGTCTAGGCTCACAAACAGTTTGGTATTTTAGAGGACTAATATATGTTCCTAAGCTTTCAAAATACTTCATCCATTTATATTCACTAGAGAGATTCTGCAAACATTGCTGCATGCTAAATCTAAGTCTTTCAACATTAGGCGCACATAGGACACGGTCTTGTTCTTGCCTATCTTGCAAATACCCGTTTTGAATAGCTAGTTCCATAATATTTGGAATATGTGAGGACATAGCCTTAACAAATAAAGTTACGGTTGACCTTGGCACTAGAGGATTAGCTAGGAGAGAGCTAATCAATAAAGCTGTTTCAAATGTTATAGACTGTTCGGTACTTAAACGGAAATCAATATTATCATAGTCAGTGATATGTAAATTATTGGAACCGTCTCGTATTTCGAATTCATCATGATCGTTGAATACATTAACGTTGGTCGATACATTACTGAATTCAGACGTGAAAATAGGTTGTTGTAGTATATTAACAGTATTCATACAATAATTTTGAGCACTTTCATCATTGACATGTGATCTTTTCAAATGCATTCTTAGTGTATTTAGGGAATCAAAAGTACCACAGCTACCCTGCCCACATCTATAACCTGCGCCATTAGAAAAATCAGGAAGGTTATTGCATCTTTTTCTCAAATGAATTATTAACTCATTAACACTAGAGCATGGAATTGAACAATGGCCACAAGATAACATAGTGCCAATCAAATAAAAAACAAGTGTCTGCATAAAACAAGCGATAAAGTAATGTACCATTACTTTTTCTGTGCTATGATTTTCGTTAAAGTTTGACGTTTTAAGGAAATGCCTAACTGTTCCGCTAACTCAGAGGTTGAACGGTGGTTCCAGTCAAATTCTGTATATATGCCATAAACTGCCTGTTGTATGAACTCCCATACGTTGTGACATTCGAGAGGGTATTCGGCGTGGAATGAATGAAATATCTGGAAACACAATTCAACTGCTTCTGGTACATTCGGCAAAGTATATATCACTTTATCCAAAACAATGTGCGCTTGTACAATTTCAAGCCAAGAAGGACCTACTGCCAATACATATGGCTGCAAATGCAGCTTTGCCTTCCACTTCAATTTGCTTTGTACCTCCGCTAGATGACTACGCAGTTTATCGATACTTTCTTGAACATCAGCTTCCGTATCTACTTTACTTATGAATGCATTCAATACGTTGCTTTTGGTTGGCTTCCAGTGCTTGTTAACTTGATATACACCCGGGAATAAAAACGGTAGCAGGAGAAGTAGTCCTGAACATTGCAGTGTCACGTCGTCTTCTGTTGACAAAAAGAAATCTGTTATTCCAATTCTTTATATCTACTTTATCCTATATATATATATATATATATATACGGGAATACTTTTTATCCTATATATATACGGGAACACATAAAACGGGTCAACGTGGGTGAAGCCGCGGGCAAACGACTAGCAATTTAGAATAACATTAAGTATACCTTCTGTAAGCTGAAGAAAAGATGATATCAAATCTTTTTGTAATTCTGCCGCCAATTTTGACAATACGCCTTTCGCTACATCAATAATATTGGCTTTTTTCAGAAGCAAAAAATCTTGTAGTTTACTGTTAGTATTTGAAGCACCAATCAATGTCTCGAAATCCTTTTTTATCTGTAATACAAAGGTAGAAACATCAATGATATTGAAATATCCCAAATTATTTGTACGACGGATTCCGCAAAGAGCATAAAGTTAGTTCATGTAATAGTATTCAATCAACTTATGCATATTGAGCTAACTCCACTACTCCTGTTAAACACAGGTTGGCTGGAATAGATCCCGTTACGGTGTGACGTTTTCCAGTTTCGTAGGTGGATTCAAGTGCAGCTAAATATATACAGGATATGTATGGAAATAAGCGATGTCAAGCGATAGTAATACAATTCAGATCACGCAAAATGTAATAAATACTTACTAGAATTGGCCCAATAGCAGGATTTGATAGTCCTTTGTATAGCTTGATGTAATCCCAGACTGAACCCTGTGTCTCCTTAAGCTCAGTCATGCGATATGCGTGGGTATCATTCCAAGACTCGAGTAAGTCTGCAGATGCATGTGATGGTACTTCCACCCTTAACGTACTTAACTTTAAATCTATTGTTTCGTCATCATGTCCTGAAAAGAAAACCAAGATTATTACAACATTAACTTAAATTATTACCTACTAGCGTTCGCCCGCGGCTTCCCGTGAGATAAAAAGTAACCTATGTCCGGTTCCTACCCGTACACCAAATTTCACGCAAATCGGTCCAGTAGTTTTTGAGTTATGAAGAAACAAACAGACAGACAAACTTTCACATTTTATAATATTAGTAGGATTAATTTCATGTACCTGAATTCATTCATCATACTCATATTATCAAGTTCAGATTTAAAAATACATTATGCAACAGTGATTTTGTTTGTTTAATATAAATCACAAGTACAGTGCTGTTGGGTGTTTGTATGCCTTCACTGTTAAACCAATCATGAAACTTTGCATACATATAGCCTGTATCATAGACCTAGACATAAGGCTACGGCTAGAAAACATGTATCACGCGGGTGAAGCCGCGGGCAAAAGCTATAGTAAATATAATATACCTGGTGGAGAATACTCTTTGTCATCTTCTTTTACATCAGAATCTGTTAAATATCTATGGGATTGTCGTGTAATTTTTTGTGGGGTCACTGGTTCAGGTACCGAATCTTTGTCTTTGTTGCTACTGCTAATTCGTATTTTAGCTGCATCATCCTTGATCAGTAATTTTTTTCTCAACAGACATAATTGTGTGTATAAAGCACCTGTGGGGCGTGACTTCGTCGATTTTTTTCCACTTTTATTGGTATAAACTTCACGTTTTATAAAATAAAACCTATGCACGCCGGTATTAGGGAATAGCGGTTGAAAATATTGTGTCGCCCAGTGATTGCAAGTGTAAGGTGTTACTTGACGCTTAGGCGTCGATGCTTCTGAAAATAGATATTCACCTACGATCTGCGCGATTTCTTTGATTTCTGAAGTATTCAGAATAGTTTCTTCAGGTAAGTGTGCAATCCTTTTTGACTCTAAAGTTCCTTTCTTCAATAGAACCCAAATCGGATTTTTTTGGCGATCAATCGAACTAGCATCGGACTTTTCTTGAATATCTTTTTTATCTTTGGGTAGTACAAAGTTTTCTGCCTTGGCAAGATCTTGTTCCTTTCGAAGTTGCAGGTCAAAGTCATCCACACCACCGTCAAAGTTTGAAACGTCTATTTGATCCTCATCGGTTGTTTCGCTGATAGTTCCTGATTTACTTATTGATGAACTTGTAGGCTTGTCGCAACCGACACTTTGAATGGAATCTGAGTAGTCTGAAGTACTTCCACCGTCAGAAATTTTCACAGAGCTAATCGAGTAGGTTTCATTTCCTGGAATGACGCTGGTTGTGGTTTGCGAAGGATGAATACCCGCAAACTAAAAAAAAAAAATTAATTTTATGACAACACCAAAAAACTTTTTGTTAATAAACATAGTCTCTATTACAAATACATTACATGTATGGGAACAATATTGGTCCAGGGCGTTGCAAATTGCGATGCACGCGGGCACCAGCTAGTTAAGTATGTAGGAGTGGTCTTTTTACACCAGTTATGTTTGTGTATACCTACGTATGGGGCCTGATAATGGTTTAATAATAAATAAATACAAGTAATACTTTGAAGTGAGGCCAAAGCTAAAAGTAAAACATAATTACCAGTGCAATTTCCTCATCGATTTTTTGGTTATGTACAATAAGCCATGGAATCAATTTTTGAGAGAATTTTTTTCTAATCAATACTTGTGGAATTACAGCTTTTAATTCATAGCCAGTGATGCTTTTCAGGTCATTAACCTCAGAATAACCATTTGCTGAAATAATTTAGGAAAGCATGTTATATTAATAAGATCGACCGGGGTTATTGCGACTATAAAATGCTAACTCACAACTTCATCGCTTCATAACTCTTGATCTATAAGTACAATTTATCTTCTCAAATATACTATCTAAAGAAAATTTATCGCAGATTTTTAAGCGTAATAAATGAATGATAGTTGTAAAGAAACAAACGAAAAATTCATGAAGTTTTTAAAAAGGCAGAAATAGTCGCAATAATCCCGGTCGACCTTAATTAAATATAAAATAAAGTCACACCATTACAACACACATAATAATTATAAGTTAGTCACACCATTACAAGACACAACAATTATTTCCGTTTCACTACTTTACAGACAAACTGTACGTTCAGTACTTATAAGTAGTAGTAAGGAGGGCGTTCCATACAAAGTTCGTTCCAACCTTGCAAATTGGTATTATTTCATGAAATTGGACACGAAGGTGTAATATTACCAATTTGCAAGGTTGGAACGCTAACCCTGCCCACTTTAGGTGAAAAGCTGTTGCAAGATTTGAAGCAAATCCACCCAGCTAGCCAGCTAGAGGTCAAGCTAAATAAAACCATTTAAAAATAAAACAAAAATGCAGCGTAATAAGGACTATGGAAATTATATCGCAACTTTCGTCAATACATGATAGGTTTGTACTCTGTATCTTTTCAAACTTCGGAGAAAATCCGTTGTGACAGACGGATAGACAGACAGACATTGGAGTCTCAGTAATAGGGTCCCGTTTTTTACCTTTGGTACGGAACCCCACAAAATCTAAGTTCTTAGAAAAAAATTCTTCATCTTCGTTTCTTCATCATCATTTTCGAGGCTAGAAGCGTGAAACTTAATTTTTGTGCTTTTGAACAGAAATAATTAAACATGTATTTAAGTGTTTTTAAAAATACCTACCATGCAAAAAAGCTAATAAAATTACTTAAATAAACATTACAGCCCCGCACTGGCATTCCCTGTGGCGCTGGTGGCATGGGCGCATACAAAATTAAAGCTTGTCCCGGCTAGGATTTGAATTCAATGAATTAGTAATAAATACTTTCTTTGTAGTCATGACTGTGTAACAATAATTAAGTATCCGTATGTTAGTTTCCATTAAACAACAAGCACTGTTAACAAAATACTCACATAAGAAAGTACTATTTATTTAGCACTGAAGTCGTCATAAAATGACTATTGGTGGTGTTGTTGTGTTGATGTTGATGATACAGGACACCATAACTCACAATCCGTCCATACATTCCGAATGTCTATCTCTTACAACGGCTCCGCAAAAGCCTTGTGACAGACGACGGACAGCGAAGCGACAGCAATAGGGTTCCGTTTGGACCCTTCGGGTAAGGAACCCTAAAAATCATCAAAATCGGAGCAGTCTATCAACTCGTTTTAGGTGAGCGAGCATACAAACAAATAAATAAACAGACGAATTGAGAACCTCCTCCTTTTAGTATGGGACCTGTGATGGGTTCCATATATTTCTTTTATTTTTTTTTTATTTATTCTTTAAAATAAATAATTGAAAATGTTTTCTGCCTATTTGTACTACTGGGCATTATCATTTAATCTGTGTGAATATGAAGACTAGAGGTCCAGCGGCTTAGAAGATACAGCTTCTACGGACAGACGGACAGACGGACAGACGGACAGACGGACAGACGGACGGACGGACAGACAGACGGACGGACAGACAGACGGCCGGACAGACAGACGGACTGAGAGCAATAGGGCTCCGTTTGGCCTTTTGGTACGGAACCCTAAAAAGGTTTTTGTAAGTAGTTTGTAGATAATAATAAAATGGTAATGGCTGGTGCGGAGTGTGGAATTTGTAAGACTTACCAATGAAAGAGTCCACAACATCTGCAGAGGCTCCCAGGTTTTGCAAAGTATTCTTCAGACACGTGTCATCCATGTTGAACGTGATCCAAACTGAAATAACAATTAAAAGTATGTATTAAAAATGCTACTTAATATGTTGAGGACAGTGGACTCATGCGGGTGGAAGGAAAACGAGGATGGGAAAGTTACAGATTTTAATTGGCCAAGACAACTTATAGCACACTTTAATTACACACACAAGCACTTTGCTTCTTCAAGATTCATACAATAAGTAGGTTTTCTACTAACACTTACGAATACGACTGGACCACTGGTCGCGACGACGTCTGCAGCGAGAAGAGAGAAAACGGGGGGCGGAAGAGAAGTTTTTATAGAATGTGTCGCCACTACTAGGCGAAAGCGCTAACGTAGGTTCTAGAATATTCCACAGTGGAAGATTCCATATCCTATACCGCCATCTATCGATGATGGGAGGAGACATACCAATAAATCTATGAAGATCAAACCGCGACACCTATCGCTAAGCGGTGAAACTAGGCATAGAAATAGACGTCACGACCAGTTGCTGTCTATGCTTTCGCCCTCTAGATGGCACACAGTAATCGTACAATGAGGGCAATTTTCTACCTTATCATCCACTCGCGGTTCGCGGCTTTCGCGGGCTTTCACGGCGTGAATGTGGAGCCCGCAGTACATTCTATTACATATACACAATTATGTAGGTACCAGACATTAGACTTACCTATATTAAATTTCACTTCTTCTGTTCTACAGAAATCCACGGAACACTTATTCGCCAGCAGCGGAAACCAAGCCCAATTCACTCACTTGCACGGATTTGCACATACACATCACGGAACACTATAATCCTTTATAATCACTTAATGCACTTGTATTGTCGTGTATTACTAACTACTATTCAAAACAAAAATCTCTGCGCAATAGCAGATAAACCGACCGATCGATCGGATGAACGCCGGCGCATTCTGCGACTGCGGTCTGTCGCGGCCGACATTTTGAGTGTTGCCATAAGGTGATTTATAATCCCCAAATCGGTCAGGGATTGAAAACTGAGATAAGGCGGTACAACCCGGCATTTAAGAAATTTTGATGGGACCTTCTCCTTTGGAGTGTAGTTAAGGGGGAACAATGATTTAATTTTTTTTATAGGAGGCGTATTTCACACAGCTCCCATACAAATGGGACCGTAAGTACCAGGTGTAGGTAAAGGGTAGAGATGTATAGGTGCAGGTTGGCCTTACATCCTGGATGTAAGTCCTGGGAAAAAATCAAGGATGTAAGGCCGGATCGGAAAATGATACGGGTTCAGGTCCAGGTCCGACTTAGGCTGTATTTATATATTTTTAGGGTTCCGTACCTCAAAAGGAAAAAACGGAACCCTTATAGGATCACTTTGTTGTCCGTCTGTCCGTCCGTCCGTCTGTCAAGACCCTTTTTCTCAGGAACGCGTGGAGGTATGAAGCTGAAATTTATATCAATTACTCAGGTCTACTGTCCCTTGAAGCTGTGAAAAAATCAAACTTCTAAGCCAACGCAATCAAAAGATACAGCCGTTTATGCCGCAAATTTTCGACACTTGCAAGGGAATCAAAACCTACAGGGTGCTTCCCGTGAACTCAGAATCTTGAAATTTGGTACGAAGCAACGTCTTATAGCATAGATAAAGGAAAAATTACGAAAACCATAAATTTTTAGTTACATCACATAATATATTTTTTTTTAATAATTTTAAACTTACTACCCATTTCCTCATAAACGCGTAGAGGTATTAAATTGAAATTCATACCAAATACTCAGGTCTATAATACCTTTAAGCTGTAACAAAATCTAACTTCTATGTCAACGCAATCAAAAGAAACAGCAATTTAAGCTGCATATTTTGAAACTCGCAAGTACTCGCAAGGGAATCAAAACCTAAAGGGTACTTCCAGTCGACCTAGAATCTTGAAATTTGGCATGAAGCAACGTTTTATAGCACACATAAAGGAAAAATTCCGAAAACCTTAAATTTTTAGTTACATTACAAAATATATATTTTTTAATAAATATAAACTTATTACTTTTTTCCTCATGAACGCGTAGAGCTATCAAGTTGAAATTCATATCAAATACTTAGATCTAATTGCCTTTAACCCGTGAAAAAATGTTGTTGACATTGCAGGTTTCTACGGAACCCTCGGTGCGCGAGTCCGACTCGCACTTGGCCGGTTTTTTAGATTACACAGTATTAAAATTATCAGAAAATGATACACGTTCAGGCCCATGTCGGACTTAGGCTACATTTTTATAAATTTTTCGATGATTTCAAGTCAATTATGCACATACAAGTTAGGGTCGGTGCCGATCTAGGAACTACCTTCAAAAGCCATTGCGAAAAATTTTAATGTCGAAAGTACTAATGACCGAAGTTTTGAATACCGAATTACGGAAGGCCGAACTATACCGAATTACTGAATCCCGAATTACTGAATATCGAATTAGCATCATTTTCTGAAATAAATTTACGTGTCCGTCACAGCCATTGGGTGTTTGTTTTAAGAGTTTATTTCGGAAGACTCCTGGGCCTGATGATGACCAGGTCTATGGGTACTGGTTCTCAGTGATGGCAATAGCCAGGAACTTCGAACTTTGACTTATTTGTATGGTAAGAGTGTGGACCTTCAGCAGATGGTAACTCCTGGGCCTGATGATGACCAGGTTCAAGGCGACTGCTTCTCAGTGTTGGCAATAGCCAGGAACTTCTAACTTTAACTTATTTGTATGGTAAGAGGGTGGACCTTCAGCAGATGGTAACTATTGGGTCTGATTATGACGAGGTCTATGGGTACTGGTTCTTAGTGTTGGCAATAGCCAGGAACTTCTAACGTTAACTTATTTGTATGGTAAGAGGGTGGACCTTCAGCAGATGGTAACTCCTGGGTCTGATGATGACCAGATTCCAGGTGACTGCTTCTCAGCGATGGCAGTAGCCAAGAACTTTGAACTTCAACTTATTGGTATATTAAGAGGGTGGAGCTTCCGCAGACGGTAACTCCTGGGCATGATGATGACCAGGTTCGAGCCGACTACTTCTAAGTGATGGCAGTAGCCAGTAACTTCGAACTTCAACTTATTTTGTATTTGTACCTCGTCATCATCAGACCCAGGAGTTACCATCTTCAGAAGCTCCACCCTCTTACCATACAAATAAGTTAAAGCTCAAAGTTCCTGTCCTGGCTATTGCCGTTACTGAGAAGCAGTACTCCAACTCATAAGACCCGTAGAGGCCCCATGCCATAACCTGGACCTGGATCCGGAACGTGATGAAGGTCCGGAGACCCGGATGTGTGAAATACGCCTCCTACGACAAAAGTAGTTACTAATGATGTCCTCTACTGATTCCCATCAAAAACATCCCGAATTCTTGGTGCCTCTTTACCTACACTACATCTGGTACCTACGGTCCCATTTGTATGGGGGAGCTATTGAAATAGGCCTCTTACAAGAAATTGTCGCGGATCAAAGTTGTTTATTTTGGAGCCTTCTATTGATCACAACCAAAAAAAATTCAAAAAGTTTTCATCTTCCTTGTGACCCCTTAAGTACACAGTGATTTTATATAGGTAGGTATTTTTATATAGGTACCTATAACCGAAATAAAACCCTTATTTTAATTTCGGTACTGAAATCGAGGCGTTCGGGGTTGACAAACAAACAAACAAACATACTCACAACAAATTACCCGACGTGCCTTAAATTACCCGCAAATCGGTGAATTATCCAAATGCTGGCAACTTCGAATAAATTGACCACCTATAAGACAACTTTTAGACGGAAATTTACCTTACAAATCAGTAGGAAAAGACAAATTTTCCGTCTAAATAGATAGGTATGGGGTGTTGCGCCGGTGAGCGTGGTGAGCCAACCTTTTCAAAATGTATTTCACGGTGCCGGCTCGTCCGGTGCCGGGGCAGGGGGCTGCCGCCGGCGCATCCAAGAAGGTGGCCTCCGCCTCGGCCTCGGCTGGGCCGACACTATTGATATCGGCTCAGAGACCTGATGGCGTGCGTGACTATGATGCCGTGGGGCAAGGGGAAATGCCTGATGTGGGATGCCACGTGCGTGAGCACATTTGCGGCCTGCCACTTGACCCACAGCATCAAGGCAGTCAGGTCTGCCGCCGAGACTGCTGCCCGTCTCAAGCACGCGAAAAATTAAGAAGGAAAGTATTTACTTCCTTTTTCAGTGGGAAAATTGCACTGGAATTGTTTCCTTCTGAGTATAATCCTTCTGAATATTTTCCTTTCATTACTTTCTTCCGATTAAGTCGGATAGTATAAATAACCTTCCAAATTTGGTAGGAATTTTGCATTTTTCCGAATCGGATGGTAATTGAGAAAGGTAAATACCACCTTTTTAAAAGGAATTTTTACTACAAAAAAATTCCTGCTGTTTTGAAAGGTAAAAATTAAGAAGGAAAAGTATTTCCTTCCTTTTTTAGCAGGAAAACTGCGCTGGAAGGTGTTTCCTTCTTATTATATTCCTTCTGAATATTTTCCTTTCGATATTTTCTTCCGAATAAGATGGATGGTATAAATAACCTTCCAAATTTGGTAGGAATTTTGCAGTTTTCCGAATCGGATGGTAATTGAGGAAGGAAAATACCACCTTTTTAAAAGGAATTTTTACTACAAAAAATTTCCTGCTGTATTGAAAGGTAAAAATTAGGAAGGAAAAGTATTTCCTTCCTTTTTTAGTAGGAAAATTGCGCTGGAAGGTGTTTCCTTCTTATTATATTCCTTCTGAATATTTTCCTTTCGATATTTTCTTCCGAATAAGATGGATGGTATAAATAACCTTCCAAATTTGGTAGGAATTTTGCAGTTTTCCGAATCGGATGGTAATTGAGGAAGGAAAATACCACCTTTTCAAAAGGAATTTTTACTACAAAAAATTTCCTGCTGTTTTGAAAGGTAAAAATTAGGAAGGAAAAGTATTTCCTTCCTTTTTTAGTAGGAAAATTGCGCTGGAAGGTGTTTCCTTCTTATTATATTCCTTCTGAATATTTTCCTTTCGATATTTTCTTCCGAATAAGATGGATGGTATAAATAACCTTCCAAATTTGGTAGGAATTTTGCAGTTTTCCGAATCGGATGGTAATTGAGGAAGGAAAATACCACCTTTTCAAAAGGAATTTTTACTACAAAAAATTTCCTGCTGTTTTGAAAGGTAAAAATTAGGAAGGAAAAGTATTTCCTTCCTTTTTTAGTAGGAAAATTGCGCTGGAAGGTGTTTCCTTCTCAGTATAATCCTTCTGAATATTTTCCTTTCGTTAGTTTCTTCCGATTCAGACGGATAGTATAAATAACCTTCCAAATTTGGTAGGAATTTTGCAGTTTTCCGAATCGGATGGTAATTGAGGAAGGAAAATACCACCTTTTTAAAAGGAATTTTTACTACAAAAAATTTCCTGCTGTTTTGAAAGGTAAAAATTAGGAAGGAAAAGTATTTCCTTCCTTTTTTAGTAGGAAAATTGCGCTGGAAGGTGTTTCCTTCTCAGTATAATCCTTCTGAATATTTTCCTTTCGTTAGTTTCTTCCGATTCAGACGGATAGTATAAATAACCTTCCAAATTTGGTAGGAATTTTTACTACAAAAAATTTCCTGCTATTTTGTAAGGTAAAAATTAGGAAGGAAAAGTATTTCCTTCGTTTTTTTAGTAGGAAAATTGCGCTGGAAGGTGTTTCCTTCTAAATGTTCAGAAGGATTATCCTTCTGAATATTTTCCTTCCGATATTTTCTTCCGAATTAGAAGGAAAGTATAAATAACCTTCCAAATTTAGAAGGAATTTTGCAGTTTTCCGATTCGGAAGGTAATTGAGGAAGGAAAGTCCCACCTTTTTAAAAGGAAATGCTTTTGGAAGGACAAACTCAGAAGGAAAGTCAGGATATTTTTCTCAGTGTAGTGGGTTGGTCTGAGTGGTCATGGTATCTGGTGCATATTTCATAGAACTACAAGTCATGGTTCACAATGAAAATTCGATGTACATAATGGCCATCGAATTCTTATAATAGCCAGCGGCCTGTTTCAGAGAACTACAATTCATGGTTTACTATGACAATTTGATGTATATTGCAAAGTCGATTAACCCACAGATTATCAATTCAATTTAATTCAATTCAAATATTTTTATTCATGACAAAAACAGAATGTTTACTTAATGAAGGTCAAAGTTGTTAGTTTCACAAATTAATAGATTATGTGGAGAAGAGGCTAACAAAGAAACTCCACATTTATTCTTTTCAAGCAGACTCTGCTAAGCAATGTACCTCGAATTGTCAATATAAACTACGAATTGGCTACGAGTTTTATGAAACTCGGCCCTGGTATAGCTAGACGCAGTATAAATAATCTGACATGTATATGTAAGGCACCACTCCGAGAAAATAGACATATTGACTAGATAAAAACGATTTTTGGTAATTTAATACGAATATTTGTAAATAGATACATGCGTACGTTTCAATGTGGACAAATCGGCTGTCCGAAAAATAAACACAGTAAGGTACATTTTTTTCAAAATTGAGAAATACCCCAATAAATGGTTACTAGTTGCAGTTGGTTCCAGTAACCAATAGTGGAAATATCTCGGTTCTGAAAAAAAATGTCCCTTTGTGTATCTTTTTGGGACAGCCGAAATGTATCCACCTACATATAAAACAAAGTAGGTTATTAGTTCTAGTGTAAGTCCTAATCCATATCAACTAGAGTAGCGTGGCTTCGATAGATGCTGTTATAACAGTTTTTTCATATCCAGATTCTGTAATGATATAAAAATTGTATTCATCATCATCATCATTCAGCCACAAGAAGTCCACTGCTAAACATGGGCCTCCTCCATGGATTTCCAAAAAGACCGTCCTACGCTGCGCTTGCCGATATGTGGTTTCCATCGCTCAAGACAAAATTATACAACCAGTGTGTGTTACCAGTGATGACTTATGGCACTGAAACGTGGTCTCTCACTATGGGCCTCATAAAAAAGCTCAAGATTACGCAACGAGCTATGGAAAGGGCTATGCTCGGAATTGTATTATAAGAATCAAATTCCAATAAAATCGGGGGCACAGATATCATTTATTACCGCCATTACAATATTTTTTATATCGACGATCACAATATTCCAGAGGTATTCCCGAAAATCCTTATTAAACAAGTCGGTACGTTACTCCGACAAGAATTCCTTTACCCGTAGTGCCGTGAAAATTTCCACACGAGGCCCAAATCGTCATTCGCCTGAGTCGCTGCGAAGGTTATAGAATGACGACCTCAATCACGTTATAAGTCCAAAACGGGCAAATGCGGTAGAAACGGACCAGCTGAAACTAACCTTACTAACTAACATGAACTTTCGTTCATGTTAGTTAGTAAGGTTAGTTTCAGCAACAAGATTCAGGCTGGGAAAGGTTAATACACCCTTTATGGGGCATCTTATATGATTCTACAATAAGATCCCTGAAGATAAACCTGCCACAACCGTGGTTAAAAAATGTGTAAAGCACATTTTATGCCAAACTGGATACTGTAACGTTAAATATTATTTGGATAAAAATAAAAGATAATTATATCTGGAATCAAAGCCAGTGTGGTTTGAGCATAATATTTAAACGCTGTTAATTCAGTTGGCGTTTCTGGCAAGCTTATTATATCTTTAGGGATCTTATTGTAGAAGCGTATACAATGCTCTATAAAGGATGCATTAACCTTTGCCGGCCTAAATTTTGGGAACGAAACTTTATGTTAATTTCTAGTATTTACATTGTGTAGGTAGGTGTAGGTAGCCACTACAGTTTTAAAGTTACTAATATTTTTCCGGACGTACACAATAGTCTCATAGATATACTGACTAGAAACTGTCATGGAACTGAAACGGATGTTAGTTTCTTTAAATAAATCTCTTAACGAATTCCTATTACCTAGCTTATAAATGAATCTGATCACTCTCTCCTGCAAGACAATTTACGAGAACATAATCTGCTAGGCCGTGCAAACTTTAATGCTAAATATTTGCTTGCTTTTACCATAATATAATATAATGTTTCACTTTTGATTTTTCCCGGTGTATAAATAAAGAACAGAGAATAAATATAAGAATTTTTAATGTCTGAACTGATTCGTCAACTTTCGTTAGTTATTCCTTCGGTTGGTCGGTATCCGGTACAAATTGAGACAGAACCGCGTGCCCACCGCGGATTGGCGATTTCAAGCGCTGAGGTATATGAATAGCTCAGACACTCAGGTTTCCTCACGATGTTTTCCTTCACCGTTAGCGAGTGGTATTGCTACTATAACTTCACAAATGTACATAACTTAGAAAACAAAGTCGTAGGTACATGCCCGCACTGGGAATCGAACCTGGGTCTTCCGCTTCCGAGTCCAATGTTCTACCCACTTGGCTACCACCGCGTTTACTGACAATAATATAATCGTTTTGTACGTAACGGTGTTCTTGTTTTGCTAATGTTAAAGAAGTTTAGGTTTCATTTTCAAAATATTAAGTTACAACCAGTGGAGTGGTAAGTAAGGACATTGGTTTGTGCCTATTTCTAAGTAATATTCTATATAATATTCTAAGTAATTCACATTCACTATGTGAATGTACCTATGTCAGTATTTTTTAATCATTGAGACGAGGACCATTACATTCCTTACGGTGCGTGTGTACAAAGAAAAACGATAATATCTGAACTAGTAACATGCAATACAATTACCATGTGATATGCATTATGGATTTTGTACCAATTTTCTTAGTAAAAAAATAATTTAAATACTTCACTGAGAAACTTGCTCTGCTGGGCGGCTACAGGCGGGAATTAATTCATAATAATAATTCATAATTCATTTATTTGTGGATCATAGGTAATTATTTTTTACATAATTGGTGTTCAGTCTTAAATTAGAGATCACTATGGTCCTAACTGTACATAGGCATACAAATATAATTAAGTTAATAAGGCAAAACTCACTCAATTAAACTCACGATCTTTCCGTTAGTAATCAAATGTACAGTATTTCCGATTACTCGCGATATTCATTCATACTTATACATAAACAATCGCGATTCGCGTTAAACGTATAACTAAACAAGTTTATTACTTCGAGACTACCAAGCCAATCCATTCCATAACAAACCTTGACTCAAATACCAAAGCAGCATCTTAATTTTTTCTTTTCTTATATGTAGATGTAAGGCGTCATACTAAACCACAGGCGATCTTCAGACGAATGAAGCTAAAGGGAACCATATTCCGCAAAATCGATGGACAAACTTCAAGTGACTGGGGGGTGACCTAAAAAAGTTCTGATCCGTGAAGGGATATGAAAGAGAACAGAGGGCAAAGTTCTTCAGTCAGAGGAACATAAAGATAAAACAAATAGAAGTACCTACAGTTGACAACCGAACTGATAGTACATGATAATATAATGAAAATAACTTTCACTGAACACAATCACTTTTGCTGGTCCCAAACTACTGGTACTATGTTAAACAGCGAAGCATATAAAAAAACATGAAAAAACTGAAATAAAAATTAACCAGCATCTCGGCTGCTGAGCATTAACTACTGGCCCCTAGCCCACGGCGACTTTTTGTTGTGATGCTCTCGCGTGTTTCGTAAACGCGCAACAGCATCGCTACGAACGCGCTTTAGTCGCATTTCCAACTCGCTACAGACGCGATTCCAACGCGCTACTAACGCGCTACTGCATCGCTACAAAAAGTCGCCGTGGGCGAGGGCCCTAAGCAGTCGGGACCAACTTAGGTACCTCACAATGAGTCAAAATGTTGAATTTGGGTCCCGCCTGCTTAGTAGTTAATTCTCAGCAGTCAGGCTGTTGGTTATTTTTTATTGTTGTCTTTTTAGTGACAAATTTAGAAACGGCGAATGCTCGATGTTCTGTCACAGGTGAATGCTCATGTCTAGACCACTGTAGCTCTCTACTGCATCAGCGCAGTCGTCAACCATCCGCAAAGTCACTGTTCAACCGAAAACACGAATTACTATATTTACCCTGCACACTGCATCCCGCAAGATTTCCCCCGCGCACGCCTGTGGACTCGCTGTGCACGGCTAACAGAATTTCTCTTCTTGATTGATAATTAATAATTAAAAATTATAATTCGCACATTTCTATTGGTGTATCATCATCATCAACCCATTATGTCCCCACCGAGGGGCACGGGTCTCTTCCCTGAGGAAGGTATAGGCCATACTCCACCACGGGGGCCAAGTCCGGATTGGTGGAGGCTTGTAAACTAGTGACTCGTCTACTGTCAGAAGTTGTCAAGCCGCCCTAAGGCCTCTGACTTGGCTTAACGACTGCCATCTATCGACGGCAGCCGGCACCAACAGCTTAACGTGCCTTGCGAAGCACGGAACCGCTCGGAAAAATGCCACTAGCGTTAGGCGTAGACGGCGACCCATCCATGCACTGAACGCGCACTGTGTTGCTTAACCTTCGTGATCGTTTAAGATCACTCAGGCAGCCGGGGCTACGAGCTTTTTTGTGATTGGTCTACTTGTTTCTAGGTTTGGTATAAATATCTCTTGTAAATAAATTTCCACACATTCCATCTTCAACACTTAACGGATCTTATTGTTCATCGCCGACTCGAACCCCGAACAAACACTAAGCCACCTTTGAGTATTATCTATCTATTTAATTAAATTCTGCTTTATGTAGTCACTGCACTGATTATCCGGTACAATTTTACTAATATCACGTGTTAGACAAGACTGCAGCCAATCACTACACAATCACAAGCGAACGAGGCTCGGTCTGAATTTTGAAGCAATCAGAGCTGTTTGTCAGAGGGATTTGGAGAGCTTAGTGTTTTTAGGTCGTTTGTTTATAAACTATAGTTTAATGGTCTTGTTTATAAGGAATTTGATATAATATACACATGAGGGGAATTCGCCTGGTAGAAGATAATTGACACCAAATTGTACTTGACAGTTTTTTGGCAATTTCAAATTTATAAACATAACATAAACTCAAGATTGTGTCCCGGAAGGGTAGGCAGACACCAGGGTCTGCCACTTGCCACGATCCTGATAGATTCTTTCGCTTCATCAATATTCATTAGCCGTTGCATACACGCACGCCAGTATTCATTATATCGCAGAAACTATGACTTGATGAACGTAAAAAGTTAAACTATCCATTTCAAGCAAAATTTTGATTGTTATGGCCTAGCCCCTAGAGTCTAATTAACATATAGTTTTTCAATGGAATGATATAAACACGACAGTCTCTATTTGGTAGCCTACTTAGCAACATCAGTACATTGTCATTACAATGATAGAACCCACGAAATTAAAATAGACATCTCTCACGAAACAGATCCAATCACGCGAGACGCCGAGTTAAATTGCACGGGTTATACCATTGGAGTGCGATTAATTAATAGACTACCAAGAGTGTCAGTAAAACTACTATGAGCATACTAACATGACTCTATTGAACAACCAAGCATTTCAGAGACACGGCCCCGAGATTGTTCTTCTGGATTTCAATTGTTTCTAACTTTGGCGGCGAAGCAAAAAGTTCTACATTTATGCAGCGATTTGAGCAAATCATGATTTATGTTCTCCTGGTACTGAATATTGTTAGCCGTGTTTGTTATAAAGTAATACACGTGTTTCTCTTTTATTTGTGAAGTTATCTAGTTATTTTTTTGGGCGCCGGGAAACAGTGCGCAGACGGCATCAGCATAACCAAGTTAACTGTCTCGTTTTTCTAGCGGTATCACGTCTGATTACCATGCCTGAGGTCGTAGGTTCCATTCCCAGCGGGAGACGCCGTAAATTTGTACAAATTGCCCCTGTCTGGGTGTATTTCCATATTTGTGATGTCCTGGTCTAGTTACCATTGCATAGGGTATCCTAGTACCCCAGGGCATTCCCGAAAATAGACAAGCCATTTTTGGTTTACCCTATATATTCGAATTCCGTTTTTTTTACAATTATGTCTATTAAGTCTCACACACTTTCAGTCAGCGGTTTCAAAGTTCTCGTTGCCTTAACCGTTTTTTTTCTCCAAAAGCAGAAAACAAAAGAGGTCTAATCAGAAAAAATCATGATAACCTCAAAAAGTCCGAGAAAACACTTCTCTCGCTTATTTCTCAACAATGTATCCAACTAAACACTTCAACACACTCAGCAACAAAACTGTTACACCATTTGGTTTAATGCTACGGTATGATTCAGCAAAAATTTCAACGCTCCTTCCTGTTAGACCAGATACGCACTAACAGTAAGTCTAATCACTACTTATCTTTGAGGATGAGGCCAAGTTCTAGTTCTAGTTAGACCTGAAATTTCTGCACTTAGCCTCATAGTTGGGCCACTGTACGTAGCAAGCGCTACGGTAGTAAATACCTCAGACACTAGGGATTCCTTCACGATAACAAAAAAGTCCTTCTTCTTCTGCTAAGTGGTATTGCTACTACAACTTCACAAATATACGTAACTTAGAAAACAAAGTCATTGGTACATGCCACGATTTAGACTCACGACCTCCCGAGTGAGAAGCCGACGTTCTACCGCTCCGCTATCACCGCTCTCGAGGTTGAGGCCAAACTAAGAGCTACTATTTGACGTCAAACACGATGAAAGCAGGGTCAGCAACCAGCTGCTTTGAAGTGTTACCGTCCTTTCACATCGAAAATAGACTTAACTAGTCCATCATATGATCAAGTGCGATCAGCAACTGGATTTTAACGTAAATGAAGAAGCCGTTGTGTTCACTATATTCTTTGTTGCACTAATCCGTGCTGAGGACAATTTGAAAAACCTATTTAGAGGCTAAAAATTCCACCCATGCCAGGACTTGACCCTGTGACCTATGGCTAACCGTGCCAGTGCTCTGCGAACTGAGCTAATGGGCAAGTGCGGGCATCGGCGAAATTTCTAACCTCTTTACAAACTTTCTCTGTATTACGTACAGGCAGCGACCTCTGGCTGAAGTAATATACATCGCTTGCAGCCCCGAGTACCCACTGTTCAGTTAGGTTTTACATCGGAATGATATCGCTGTACTTACATGATTATATAATTCGTTGTGTGACATTGAATAAAATATTTTATTCAGTCTGTCGAGACGCTGACACTTTCCTCAGATGCAACAGATTCGCTGTAGTCAAACCCGAATAAAAGAACACATCAAATTAGCGTTAAAATAGCTTTAATATTATAATTATAAAGGTTATCCGCCTATTTATTTCAAATATGTACTTTTTAATGGGATATAATTTTTATTATCTACGTCCTCTTTCAGCCCTAACGCTCCATCTTATAGTTGTCTGAAAGAGCTTGCTTTTAGCGATATTACCGCCAATTGTAAAACATTAAGAACTAGAAAAAAGAAGATATTTTCCGGTAAACATAAAATCTGCGTGAGTTAAGCATCTATGACGAATCTTTGTGGTAGTAAACTCAGGTCTGAACAGTAAATGGGTAGACAATTTTCACTTCAACCAAGTTTTACAGTCCGCAGTACCAACAAAGAACAATGGACTACTTTGCTCAGCTCGTGAAACGGTGAATTTAAAGGTTTATACTACAGAAAAATGCCCTTTTGTATGTTTAATCGCCACCTGGATATTTTCGTAACTAATTCACTTGTTACGTAATTGAATAGGGTACATGCACGGCATTTGATTTGTTTTGATTTCTTGAATTTGGGTGGAAAGTCCGGTAAGGGACGTTCCGGGCAACTATACTTCGACCAAATAGGGGATGTATAAGGTCAAGATAAAAAGTACTTGATACCGTCGTGCGTGCCCGACTAACGAATGTGGCTAAAGCAAGGAAGTTTTGTCGGAATCGTGACGTACCCTGGCCTCTGCCTCACCATCAGCCACTCGACGCCCACTGTAGGGCATAGGCCTCCTTCGTGGCTTTCATAACCATGAGGGGTTTTGCTATAATCGCCACGCTTGGCTGGCGGGTTGGCAATCGCAGTATACGGTTGGAATCTCAGGAAGAGGCTGTTGCCCGTCTCCTGGTAATTGATTTCCTTAGTCGCCTTCTACAACATCCACGGAAGGAAAAGGAGTGATGCTATCCGGCACCACACGGAACGTCGTCTCTGTCTACCCGTCCGGAATACAGGCGTGAGTTTTTATAATGTAATCTGTTTCTTGAACATAAACTACCAGTTAGAAAAAAGTTAATTATGACTGGTTGTAGTTCAACGCACGAGTTGTAGAATTTATAATAAGAATTAAATTAAGGACCAAACCCATTTTGTAAATTTTTTCTTTATTACGATTTAGATGTTGCTTGAAAAGGATATAGGTACCATTTCCGTTTTAATTTATAACATTCTTTAAACCACAGTTTCTGCGCTACACTGAATAAAACATTCTGACTCAGACTTTTGAGTTTCTGTCACAAAGTTTAAAATAGATCTATCCGTATCAAAAAGAAGTTACTTGAATAACCTAGGTGAGTACTGGGATAGGACAATTTAATTCGAGGGGTAGGGGATAAAGGTCTGTACGAAAGTTCGTAATTTTCAATTTACTCCATGGTAATGAAATTTAGGAAAAAATTTGCTAAAGCCGTTTTCTTTTTTACACTGTTATTTTTTCAAATTTGCCACGAGTGACGTTACGGAGGAAAGCCAGTCATAAAAAAAACGTTTTCTCACATATTATCTAAAAGAACATTCTCTTTAAATACTGCTAACGATTAATGTGCCAAATTTACGTGTAAATTCCACATCGAAAATTCACTTTGAACATACCTACAGGAGTTGAAATCCTGAATCACAAAACACAAAATAAATATAACATTATTTGTAGATACGTAACTTTTTTTTTATTAACGTTTCATGATTATGCGACGAGTGGAGAGCGCCATCACCTACCGACACTTAGCAGTCGACGTGAACTCATTGATGTCACACATTTCTTTTCAAACTGTTAAATAACAATATTGACTCCTCCACACTTTTAGAAAAAATATCACTTAGAGTACCTCGCATCTCGTCACGTTCTGGGCAATTATTTTATACTCATATAGTTCGCACTCAACACGCTCATAATAATCTTTTCAGGCGCAGCCCTAAATGTTTTAATGACTTTTTGCAAGATATTGATATTTTTACAGTTACATTAAACGAATTTAAAAAAGAGGCGGGTAGCCTATTGCTCAAATACAATTAAGTTAAAATGGCTCATACTTATACTTTTATTTTACTGTAACCAATACTAAGTCTCAGATACTAAGAATCAAAACTGGTTAAGATCGCATGCTTATAATATTATAATTTTGTTTACTTAAGGGACTTTAAGGAGTTTAAGGACTTAAGGGAGTTTACTTTTTATTTTTTCCTGTTTGACTGTTTGTGTCCTAAATAAAAAAAAAAAAAGTAACTCAATGAGTTAGTTACACTAAATTAGTTGTTAAGCTTAAAAACATTATAAACTCACGGCTGTAGCTCGTTGCACGCACGCACGCTGCTTCTGGGTTTCTTTTTATCTTGTTAAGTTTAATAGGAGTATATGCTTTAGTTAGTAATTGGTTTCTTGCACACAATTTTTTATTTATAGCTCTGCAAATGCCGTGGGTGTCAAATGGCTGATGATGATGATGAAATGCCGTAAATGTCGTAACTGAGACGCATTCCAGCAATTTAGACATAGTCTTTGTTACTAATGTGTTGGTTGATATGTAGCCTGTTGGCGTTCTTAAATAAATAAACACCCGTACTCCCGAGTAATCCCAGTCATATGTAGAAATTGTATCATATTGCTAACTTTATCAGGTCTACGTTAGCATAACCTGGAAACTACTGAACGAGTTTACAATCCCCAAGGTGCATTATGTTCACGCCCTTAAAAAAAGAAACTTGAAACATCTCCGACAGCTGTGTGGTGTTAAGGAGAGGAGTGTGCGTATTTTTAGTCACACGCAAACTGCAGGCTATTCTGATCACACGTTTAATTGAGGTAAACAAACCAGTGTCTACGGTTCTGTTTAGTTCTCGTTGATGAGATTGCTATCATTACGATATACTTCAGAAATGGATAAGCATTTGATTACGTTCTTTGTGAATTAAGTTTTTCAAAGTCAAATTTAAGTGATTTATCAAAAGTAACACAGAAACTGCGACTTAATGAACGTTACAAGTTAAACCAGGGGTCCATTTCAAAATCTAGATCACTTTGGAGAAAAAATGGACAAAAATTCCCCAAACTTAGTCTTTTCAAAGTCCTTAATTAACAGAGTTTACACAATTATTCTAAACCCTAGAACTCATGCATTGAACTGGCTTTAATTCCAGACATCATTGTCATCTAAATAATCTGTAATGTAATTTAAATAGCCCTTTTGGCATAAAGTGTGCTTTGCACATTTTCCAACCGCGTTTCTGGCAAGCTTATTATATCCTCAGGGATTTTATTGTAGAAACGTATACAATGTCCCATAAAGGATGTTAACCTTTATCAGCCTTAATCTTGGGAAAGAAAGTTTATCTTTATTTCTAGTATTTACATTATTGGTGAATAACCCGTGTTGGCTACCTACAGTTTTAAAGTTACTGATATTTTTCCTGATAGAGTTTCAGTGTACTATATTTTTTCTTTCCAGGGGTAGAATAAATCTACCGCGGATCGGTAAACGTTGTGTGGGACGTCCTCAGACTCGGTGGAGCGATGATCTCCGCAGGGTGGCTGGCAAGAGCTGGATGATAGTAGCCGAGGACCGTGCTCAGTGGCGTGCTACAGGAGAGGCGTATGTCCCGCAGTGGACAAGCGTAGGCCGATGATGATGATATTTTTTCTTATTCTTTTAAATATGGCATTCGGAGAAAAAGGCCCATAGCCAGCAGTGTGCAGCGTTGGGCTGATGATGATGCTTTATTTATAGATAGATAGACAGATAGATAGAAAATTCTAAAACGTACACAAAAAAAAATAATTAGCAGGATAAAGATAGATAAATCATTTATCAAACCATAAGTAACCGCACAAATAAAATAGAACAATTGCACAGTTATTTTTAAACCTAGGAGTACAGACGGTGGCCTCATTACTTAATGTGATCTCTTTCAGACAACCTTTAGATAGAATGGATTAATATATCGGAGAAGGAGGGTTGTACATTTTGTCCATATTTATTTTCTCTATTTATTTAAGTTGTAAGGACTATTTTCAGTGGCAAAAGGACCTCTATCTTCCGCTGTAGGATACAAGTGGGAGTTTATGTAATTAATGTACTCTATTTATGATTAAATTGGGCTAATCGAAAGAATCCATTTAAAGAATAATAAAACAGTTAAATATAATTTATTTAAAGTTCTTCTTGTGCAATTTTTTTCTTCACTGAAGATAAACGAAAGTGTTTGGTCTTGTAACCAATAAATTAACTGTTGAAACACCTAAAATAAATCTTATACATAGATACATAACTTTACGCCTGTATACCAGAGGAGTAGGCAGAGACCAGGGACTGCCGATTGCCCCGATCCTACCAGATCACTTTCGCTTGATCAACATTTATTAGTCGTTGCTTGCATTCACGCCGGTTTCGGGTCGAGCTGTTAATACATCCCCTATTTAGTCGAAGAATGTCCACCTTGGACGTCTCTTACCGGCCTTTCCATTCGATATATTTGTTTAGTCAATCTTTCTTCTTTCATACTCTAAACATGTCCAAACCAACGCAACATTCTTTTCTCAATTCTAAATTCGTTTTTTTCTCAATAAACTTACTTATTCATAATATATAAACTCGTATAAAAACAAGTTTTATAAACAAGAAAATTATTAACAAAACAGCACATCCCTTTTATTTCAAGTATTTGTCTAGTTAACACTAACATGTTGTACGAGACACACGACCACACAACAAAACATGTTTTGCTTATCTCAACCAAACATGGCTTTCTAACCAACTCTACCAAAAGAGTGGGAACAAATTTACCTCAGCACGATCCGACGCATCTGGTGACCTCGCATTCTGTCTAATCACTTTGATGGCTCGGTCCAGAAGTTCCAGTAGTTATTGGGTTAACTATAGTCCCCCATACAGTGGTAGGTTACTAATTGACGTTTTAAATCTGTCTGCGCGCCTCGCTAGTTGGACGGAGCTTTATGATTTGTTTGATTGCATCTACTTTGTACTGACACTCACTGGATTGAATATATTTTTAGTACACTAAACTTTACTTTAGTACACGTATGACTAAATTGAATATACTAGACAGGCGTGTGACTTTATAGTAGACAGGCGTGTGTATTATTATATGTAAGGGACACACCCGTATTTTCCTATGTTTGACTATGGAAATACTCGTAGTGGCGGTCCCTATTTGAAATAAAATACTTAAAGACATACTCACATTTATATTTATACTTGTCACATCGTCAATTAAGTAGTTAGGATTATTATAGTGAATAATCCGCAGAAGATAACAAGATTATTAGGTAGTCGAGTAATTTTCTTTAGAAAATTACAATTACGTCCTACCCGCCAAAAAATGGCTTTCTTTTTTTACAGTGACGTCATCGCATGAAGGTTTCATACCTCCATGTTTATCTAGATGGCCAAGCAAATGTCCGTATACTAGTCAAATTGAATACTCTTAAGTTGTTACGAATACAATAAAGTTTGACTATTAACAGCTAGGTATTTAAGTCCTAAAACGTCACTGACATATATTTTCACGTCAAAGACCACACTAGGCCAGCCTGTATCATTCCTTTCGAGGCTTCTCATCGAGTCTAAGACATATTTCAATATTGTAGGTATTTTGGTAAAATTAGTTGCGCCCAAAACATGGACAACTTATGATAAATTTTAATGATAAAATTCAATATAGCGCAGATATTCAAAGTTATCTGCCTTTTCGTGTTCACGTGATAACTAGTTATCGATGGAAATCTAAATAAAAACGCAAATTGTGGAACTACAAACGATATCAGCCTCAAAGCGAAGTGTGTAATTGAACTTTTCTTTACCACACTGATATTAAGGAGGTACAGTAGCTATTACTGGCTTGTGTCCTGAAAACACTAATGCAGGTTACGCCAACTTTTGTCAATGAATGTGTTTAAATAGAAAAACAGATATATTTTATTTCAGTTCTTCGCTATTCACTTACAGTCTTTTTAATAAAAACACCATTCCTTAAAACACTTGTAAGAATCAGTTTAAATAGTATGTGCTAAAGGGAAATACGTGACCACAGATTATTCAATTTTCCGCTGAGGAATTTTTTCTAGGAATCGTGTTTTTATGAACAAGAGCGTTAATCGTTAACTTAAAACTTGCTATTTAAAATCTCTTTAGTAATTGTTTACGCTTATGTTTGAACTTAAACTTTCGTAGCTAAGTTTGTCAAATTTATTAGTAAAGCAGAACGCGCGAATATTCTTTTGGCTTTAAAAAAAGCACAATATTATATTGTGGACGCAAAACCTTTACGGTGGATGCATGACGTTTCTAGTAAACAAATGTGTATATTTTAAAATTAAATTATTTGAGTCCATTAAAATTTGTCCACACACGATGAAATTTTATAAAAATAAAAATAATAACTTACTAAAATATGAAATAAAAGTATCGCAATCCATATCAAAGGGGAAAAGTTTGTACGTTTCTATTATGTTTGTAAGTTTCTATGTAGGTAGTAATCTCCGAAGTAGGTTTGTATAATACTTATCCGATTTCAAAATTAGTTCTTTTGTATTTAGAACGGACATTCAGAGTGGACGCACGTAGTCGTGGACAGTGCTAGTTAAAAATATTTTAGTTTTTTTCTCGTCGTTTGACCGTTTGATATGACAAATATCACCGTACTCTGCCCCCGCTATGTAGTGGGATCGCCCGGAGAGCGCTAGCGGTGGGACACCCAATAAATATGCAAATTAAAGCTCAGATTAATCGCGACGATGGTGAAGGAAATTCGGCCTCTAGCAAGCTGGCGTGGCGCTCGTGGTGTTTTGAAATCTTTCTCGCTCCAGAGTTTTAGGCCCTAACGCCGACTGCACCATTAAAGTTGTGGTTGAGTGCAGCTGTACTAGCGCAAAGGTTCCCATTTATCATTACAAAGCCCAGTGAAGCAGTCAAATGACAAAAGTAATTAAAGACCTGGATAAAAACAGTGCCAGCCTTTAATTTCCAAGCGACAAATTTTGGCGCAAAAATTACATCTACCGCATAAAATACTGAGGTGCAAAAGGACCACCCGACTGATATTTGTGTAAGTAAAGTGAACTGTAATGACTTTGAGGGCGTAAAGATCTAATTAATAAAACAACGACTGTCAGCAAACAAATCTGCTCTCTCTTTACTTGGACCGGAAGAAGAGTTGCTGTGATAGCAGAGAAATTACTAGAATTGATAGATTATTTTTATCCTATTTATAGAACAAGACTAATTCTTAAAAATGTTTTATTTTTATTTTAATCATTCATTATATTATACGATATCGTCGGCAAATCAAAGGTGCGTGATGTACTCGCCATTGATATTGATGCCGCGTCCCTGTCATTCCAGAAGATTGAAGGTGTCTTCCAGTGCGTTCGTAAACAGTTTCGGAGAGATAACGTCTCCCTGTCTCACGCCTCTTCTCAATGGAATTGCAGAAATCATGGCAGAAACGATGGAAGACCTCGGCATAATGCTTGAAGACCGCAGTCGAGTTTCCCAACGTGTGGGCCTTAAAATTAACATGGACAAAACGAAGGTCATGTCGAACGCCCGTGTTGTGCCCACCCCAATAACATTGGGGAACTCGACTCACGAAGTTGTAGACGAATATGTCTACTTAGGACAAACAGTCCAACTAGGCCGGTCCAACTTCATGAAAGAGGTCAATCGTCGAATCCAACTCGGCTGGGCAGCATCCGGGAAACTTAGAAAAGTCTTTTCGTCTGAAATACCTCAATCGCTCAAGACAAAATTATACAACCAGTGTGTGTTACCAGTGATGACTTATGGCACTGGAACATGGTCTCTCACTATGGGCCTCATAAGAAGGCTCAGGTCACGCAACGAGCTATGGAAAGGGCTATGCTCGGAATTTCTCTACGAGATCGAATCAGAAATGATGAGATCTGTAGACGAACGAAAGTCGTCGACCTAGCCCAGCGGATTAGTAAGTTGTTGTGGCAGTAGGCGGGGCACATAGCACGCAGAACTGATGGCCGATGGGGCCGAAAAGTTCTCGAATGGAGACCACATATCGGCAAGCGCAGCGTAGGACGACCAGCCACAAGATGGACAGATGACCTCATCCAAGTGGCAGGAAGGCGCTGGATGCAGGCCACTTCCAACCGGTCTTTTGGGAAATCTATGGAGGAGGCCTATGTCCAGCAGTCAACTTCTTGTGGCTGAATGATGATGATGATGATTATATTATATTCCTTTCTATTTATTTTTGCAATAAATAAAATTGTGAGTTAAGTAGATAAAACTGTCTAATCATCATCAACCCATTATGTCTCCACCGAGGGGCACGGGTCTCTTCCCTGAGGAAGGTATAGGCCATACTCCACCACGGGGGCCAAGTCCGGATTGGTGGAGGATAAAACTGTCTATGGAATTGGATACACCGGTCCGATTCAAACAAAGGCACTGACATTGGCTGTCGAGAACCAACATGATTTTTAAAGAGAGCTGCGGAATAATAAAAAATGCTGCGGAAAGATCCCATGCACACACCCAGAGTATTTCTATCAATTCAATTCAATTCAATTCAAATATTTTTATTCATTGTAAAAACAGAATGTTTACTTAATGAACGTCAAAGTGGTTACCTATCGTAACCGATAGGTACTCGTACGATTTCATCGTAATTTTCTAGTAATATCGTGCTGTTGGAATGTAGTCCGACTGTCTAGACCCTAAGTCTGAAATAGTATTTCTGCCCGTTCTCTTCTGCGTCCCACCGTTAATTCAAAATGGCGTCGACGTGGCGGGAAAAGAATTTTGCGGTAGCAGATTTATAGCTTTAGAAGCGATTTGTTTGCGGTCTCGCGGGTTGCAAGCGGCCTGGGTGGGGTTAAAACGTTATTTAATTTGTCAAGGTGCCGGAAGATACTTCGTTTCAAATTTCTGCCAACTAAAATAAGTGAAAAATCTGCTATTTCATTAATTCGTTGTTTGTCTTTCAAACTTCAATAGTTGACGTTTTCCATTTAATGAAATATCGATCTAGTAAATGTTTCGTATTTTAAGCTTCTAATCCAATGGAGAATCGACCTAACATTATAGATCAAATGTTGATCCATGTATTGTTAGTCAATGAGTAGTCATTTGATACAGCGAAGCGGACTTAGAGGACTTACTTATAAGAGTTCGAGAAATGTGTACTCGTCGTACTAAAAAATGTGTTTCGGGTTAAATTAAGTTGAGACTACAAATCTTAGTACAGATTCTCAGATTAATCACAGCGACGCAGCGTAACTCACGTTTGCTTTACATTACGCAACTCGCATGTCGCGCTAAGCGTTCATTCTCTGAACACCGTATTTTTTTCTTTCATATGTATATTTTTAATATGTTTCACATATTATTATGTTTTACGAAAAGTTCTATTTCGTTATATTCTTTTGGTTGCACTAACCCGTGCTGAGGATAATTTTAAAAACCTATCGCTGCCTGTACGTAATACAGAGAAGTTTGTAAAGAGGCTCGAAATTTCACAGGTGCCTGCACTTGCCCATTAGCTCAGTTGGGAGAGCGCTGGCACGGTTAGCCAGAGGTCGCGGGTTCAAGTCCCGGCATGGGTGGAATTTTTAGCCTCTAAATAGGTTTTTAATGCAGTTGCGAAAAAATGAAGCAATTTAATAATGATTTTCTTCACCCATTCTGGGTAGGCAAAGGGAATGCCCATATAGCCAGTTGTTCAGTACACGTGCGGAACCGTCGTTGCAACTTGTTCCGACTGTCAACCCTCACCTTCGGCTGTGCCTCGGCTCGGGTAGTCATTTGTCGGAACTCTTTGCAATGACAGGCTTTGCGCACTCGTAATGAGATATACTATTTTACGATAAGTGTATCGTAAAAGTATATAAAAATAATTTGTTATTGCAGTCCTATTCCTAATAAATAAAAAGCGAGGATTAGCAAAGCAGCAAAATCGCGCCCTCTAACTAAACACCGTATCATGAACCCTGTCAATAGAACATCGTGTGCGTAATATTTGGTTGATATGAAACGTGGAAGAGTTATTTGTTTTGGCACCGTACCCATAAACTAACTAATACACAACTATACACCTCTGCTCGGTGGCTGAAAACCGAACCCAATATTCCGCCATTTTTTGCTCACTCGGTGATCTATCTGTCTTAGGCCGACTTGCACCACTTCTTAAATGTCACTTAAGTCGCCATTCAAATTGGCTTTTGTATGAAGAATTTTAGTTAAACGCTGTTTAAGCAGCATTTAAGAAAGTGGTGTAAGCCGGCCTTGGTTGACTAAGATGAAATCGCAAACACAAAATGGCACCAATAGTAGGAACTCCTGCGTTTCGTAAGAAAAAGTGAGGCTGCAGTGAAATATACAATAAACATGTTTGTGGAGTTTTGTGAAGTGTTGTGTTGCTGTGCGGATGTGTTATGAAATATCTGCTTTCCATTTCCATGACCACACATTTTTTTTAAATATTGCTGTTATATCAAACAATGTGTGTATTATACTATTGTCCGGGTTTTTTTCTCACCATCTATGTAAATCACTCACCTGCCAATTTCAGACCAATGCTCCTTCCGGGTGGCTTGATCAGCTCAACGTGTGTCCTGCGCAGCCCGCGTTCTGTGCACAGACCAGAGTCCGTCGAGAGGGACGTCTGGGACTTGAACACTGGAAATCAGAAAAAAATCATAAATAAATTTCAATTTACAAGGAAATGGGGGTAGGCCACGGAAAAGCAATTTTGACAAAAACTACATAGAGGGCAATCGAGACGTAGACGGCGTAACGAATGTACGAAACTCTAGAAAACAGTGTTATTGGTACTTTGTAGCTTCTTTGCTCGTCTTAAAATGACCTAGATTCTAGGCAAAGAAGCTACAAAGTACCAACAACACTGTAGGTCCTAGATCTTCATATGGAGATGTGTGTTTAATTCGTGGTCACAATTTCTGTGTTAAATAATAAATAAATTCAAATTTGCTTTTTAGAGCTGGGTGATGAGGTGTTTTTTTACGTAGCCTTTATGATTGTGATCCACTTTCGGCATGCACCCGATTTAGTTTTTGTATGGAGGAACCGGGTAACCGCTCGTTTGCTAAGACCGATACAAAAACAGAACCGAGTGTATGCCCCAGTCCCACTCCTGGGTAGAGGGATCACTATCTACCCAAAAATATCCCAAAAGGTGGTAATCCAAGGCTGGACTGAAAGGGAAACTACCAGAAGGTTATAGAAAAGAAAATGGTCGTATAGAAAACAACAAAGTTTTTTACAACGGTTGAGCATATTCGTCGTCATCAGCCCACAGTTGCCCACTACTGGGTGTAGGCCTTTTCCTTTAAATGCCTCTTGCCATCCGCATCCACAGCCATCCACAGACCTTCCATCGACTCAACGATATCGTTTAACCATCGGACTGCAGAGGCCTAGTTACGACCAATTTCTGTCGGAACGTTTGCGTTTGGAAACTTAAAATAAATATTATCCCACGGGAATGCATTACCGAGATATCAAGTATGCTTTGTCTCAATTCAAGTCTTTGTCTATCTGTACGCCAAGTTTCATGTAAATCCGTTCTGCCGTTTTTGCGTCATTGAGTAACAAACATCCAAACATCTACACAAACTTTCATATTTATAATATTTGTAGGAAGTAGGGTTTCGTCTAGATGGAATAAACACTTTCCGGGATAAAAGTATCCTGTGTCCTACTCCGGGACTCAAACTATCTCCATACCAAATTCATTTAAATCCGTTCAGCTGTTTTTCGTGATTGAGTAACAAACACCCGAACACGTTCACAAACTTTCACATTTGTAATATTAGTAGGATTACATCCCTGAGCTCTGGCAGTGCTGCAGAATTTAGCTGAGTAGATTATTAAATAAAGTACCGAAAAAAGCTTCTCTTTCAAAGTAAGATACACAAGGCACTAATGAACGGACAAGATAAAATATTCCAGAGATATTTCAGCTGAAAAATCCTACAGAAGAACATAATTAAATATACATCTAACTTTTTTTCGCAAAGTAGTTGGAATGTGAAAGTTTGCTTCGCTTCAAAATTGGAATGTAAAAATCATTACAGTCTTTTTGTTCCACTAACCCGTGCTGAGGACAATTTTTTGTAAAAATGATGCTTAAATTTTTCTAAAACAGGCTAAATTAAAAAAAATGTGGTTAGAGTATCAATAAGTAATCACTTCCAATAAACAGGAGTTAATAAGTTTATATTCACTCTATGAGAAAACCCGCGGCTCGGTTAGCTCCGCACGTATTGACTTGTCTTTCCTGTGGGCTAGGCCGACTAAGCTCTCAGGATGGTACAGGTACTGGGCAAGCCTACTCCATCTAAAAATCAATGTCCCAGGCACTGCAGAGTCCGAGCGGTCCCTTCACCCATGTAGTGTAAGTGAAGGTGCTACTGAACGCTGTATAAATAATTTCATTACGTAGATGCAAACGCCAAAGTTTTTTTCCCCTTGTATATATTATTTTATTTTTCACACAAAATGCTCGCGTTGAGTTGGGACATAAGATTTTGTCAAAAATAAAAAATTATAAATATTCAGAATTTTAAATTTCTGCTACTCTGATATTCTTAAGTTTCTAACACAGAGACAGTATGGGCTTACGCAACATTCATGCCTTTGCAGTCATACTGCCTGATTCCGGAATCACTTGCTTGAACTTGATTCCGGAATTAAGTTAGTAATGTGTAGTACTTACTCGATATATTTGTTTCGTCAATCTTTCTTCCTTCATCCTCTCCATATGTCCAAGCCAACGCAACATTCCTTTCTCAATTCTAATCACGACATCCTCTTTCAGTCCACAACGTTCTCTAATCAAACTAGGTATTGCGTATCCTTTCATTCAAAGTAACACCAGACATACTTCTGAAGGACATCATTTCTACCGCATTAATCCTACCTTCTTACGAAAGTTTTAGTTCAAAAAAGTTAATTTCTTTAAAAATGTTTAGATCTTGTAATCAAAGTGAGAGGTCCACAAAATATGGGAAACATTTACGGAATTAATTCGCGCTACAATTTAATCTAAACTTTTACTCGCAGCTTTTTTAATTAACTAACCACTGGATAAATGGGTAAGCTCAGGAGGGTTCTTTATACCGAAAGTGTTCATCTCTCACTTTGCTTCAATAAAATAGCTAGCCTGTAAGAAAATTCACTGTTAGCTTTTTAATTAATTTCGGCTGTCCCAAAAATAAACACAGTGAGGGACATTTTTTCTTAAAATTGAGAAACACCCCTATTGGACACTAGTTGATTCCAGTAACCAATAGTGGAAATATCTCGGTTTAAAAAAAATGTTCCTTACTATGTTTCTTTTTGAGACAGCCGATTTATTTACGTAATACGTCACTCGTGTGTTTCATTGACTTAACCTCCTCAGTCCTGACCTTGAAAATAACAATGCTTCTCTACTCTTATTTTCAACTAAAGAGGTTAATGAATAATCATTATTACCTTTCAGTCTTATTTACAAAAACTCGATTCCTTAAAACAGTCCTCAGTGGCATTTTAAATAGTCTGTAGCAAAGGGAAAGATTTGTGTGGCACCGGGTTAAGAATAGCGTCACTTAATTTCCTTCTGTGGATGTCGTAAAAGGCGACTAAGGAAATAAATTACCAGGAGACGGACAGCAGCGCCTTCTTGAGATTCCAACCGCATACTGCGATCGCTAACCAGCCTGCCAAGCGTGGCGATTATGGCAAACCTCTTCATGGTTAGAAAACCATGAGGGAGGCCTATGTCCTGCGGTGGGCGTCAAAGGGCTGGTGATGAAAGGGAAAGACGTAACAACAGATTTACTTAAGCTGCCTCTGAGGAGTGTTTTGGAGGAATTGTGTTTTTAGGATTCCGTACCACAAAAGGAAAAAAACGGAGTGCATTCGTCCGTGCGTCCGTCAGTCTGTCATGGAGGTATCCAGTTGAAATTAAAACCATATGCTCAGGTCCACAGTCCCTTGAAAAAAAGATACAGCCGTTATGTCGTAAAAAACGTATATTTTGGCGCTCAAGGGAATTTTAATTTATAAGGTACTTTCCGTTGACTTAAAACTATGAAATTTGGCAAGTAATATTGTCTTATACTACAATCACAAGGAAAAATCTAAAAACTATACATTTGTTATTAAATAAAAAAAATAGTCTTCGAAGGTCGGGAAAAGCTCGGAAAAAACTGCGAGACTCGATTCCTGAACTATATATAAGTACCGAAAAATTTGTACGGAACCCTCGGTGGGCGAGTCTAACTCGCACTTGCATTTTTACTAATAACAGCGTTTTTCTTCAAGGTTCTATAAAACCTATCTGATCTATAGGAATACAAAGACTTCAAAAACATATGATATTAATTGTAAGATATTTTTTTGTAACAAAACACACATTTCTGATAACTTACGTACTCAGAGAAAATATTATTATCATGCAGCAAAAAACAGCGCTTCCAAAAGAATACACAATGAAAGGAAATGTACACAAAAAGTCTTGAATGAAAATGTGTTCGATAAAAAATATACACGTATTCCGAGCATGACCCATTGGCTACGCTGAATAGCGATGGATGATTCATGAAATATGAAATAACACGTGTATTATTTTCAGCTGGATTGAACCTTCCAATAACATTTCCAATCTGTCTGGCAATAAGTAAACTTACAGAACGTAGGTGGTTTGAACTTGGTATGACGTCACTTAAAGTTTGGCCTTTCAAAAGTTTGGCATCTACCTACGTAATGAGATGATTTATACACCGTCCAGTGGCACCTTCACTTACGCTAGATGAGCAAAGAGCCCACTCGGACGCTGCAGTGCCTGGGACATTGTTTTTTTTAGATGGAGTAGGCTTGCCCGGCACCTATACCATCCTGACAACTTAGTCGGCCTAGCCCACAGAAAAATCAAGTCAATGCATGCGGAGCCGACCAAGCCGCGGCTTTCCTCACGATGTTTCCCTTCAGATTTAGCGTGTGGTATTGCTACTACAAACTCGCAGATGTACGTTACTTTGAAAATAAATAAAGTCATAGGTACATGCCCGCACTGGGAATCGAACCGTGGGTCTCTCGCTTCCGAGTCCATTGTTCTACTCACTGGGCTACCACCAGAGTTAAACGTCACTTAACCTCATACATAAATAAATAGCACATTAAAGTAATTGAGTCTGTAATTTAGCTAATAAATAAATAATCATATTAACCATACATATTATGTAAAAACACCGAATTTGAATGTGTCGGTGTTGTGAGACAAAAGGCTGAAATCGGATTTCGTTTTATGTTGGTGTGTTCTAATTTTCATGACAAATTTGTAGAATTGAATCGTTTTACATAATGACAGTTAAATAAGTGAATATAATTACAACATAAAAGCGATAATATATGGAGAGGAGTAGAAAAACAAAAGTAAAGTAGACTTTCATCATCATCATCAGCCATTTGACGCCCACTGCGGAACATAGGCCTCCTTCGTGGTTTTCATAACCATGAGGGGTTTTGCCATAATCGCCACGCTTGGCAGGCGGGTTGGCGATCGCAGTATGCGGTTGGAATCTCAGGAAGACGCTGCTGTCCGTATAATGGTGATTGATTTCCTTAGTCGCCTTCTACGACATCCACGGAGGGAAATGGAGTGACGCTATTCTTAATCCGGCGCCACACGGATTTCTTAATCCGGCGCCACAAGTAGACTTTATTACACTACATTAAGTAACATTTCAGCGGTTTCGTTAGTAGGTATATAAATCTCTTATAGCTATACCCCCGGTTTCTCGTACACTAACAAGCTGTTAACACTTACCATTTGTGATTGTAACCATATAAAAAAAGCTCGTAATTGGCCTATGTATAGTCTAATCAAAATTGTCCATCCTAATTATATTTGCGCTGTGAGCTTCTTGTTACGGAATAAAATAAAATAAAATAAAATCTACCGTTAACAGCTGTCAGTGGTTTTTTTTTGTATGCACTTTGGTCAATTGAATGCTGTTAACAGTAGATTAAAGTAGATATCAATAGAGTTAAATCCTCAGGATCTAATGTAAAAGTAGGAGTTCCGCAAGGTTCTATACTGGGACCGTTCCTTTTTTTGGTTTACGTAAATGATTTGCCCTACCTAGTAGAAAAACTATCGCAGATAGTACTGTTTGCTGATGATACTTCCTTAATTTTTAAAGTAAAGAGAGGTTTAGGTAATGTTGACGATGTAAACAATGCTCTATCTACAGTTCTAAACTGGTTCACGGTGAACAATTTGATGTTAAATGCGAAAAAGACAAAATGCGTCAAGTTCTCCTTGCCCAATGTTAAAAATGTTGACACGTGTCTAAAAATATCTGGTGAGAAATTAGAGCTGGTAGAGTCCACACTATTTTTAGGCATAACAATAGACTCAAAACTGCAATGGGGTCCGCATATTGAAAAACTATCGGGTAGGTTGAGTTCAGCTGCATTTGCAGTTAGAAAAATTAGGCAACTTACAGACATATCGACTGCGAGGCTGGTCTATTTTAGTTATTTTCACAGTATTATGTCATATGGGCTGTTATTATGGGGACGGGCAGCAGATATAGAAACAATATTTATTTTGCAAAAAAGAGCAGTAAGAGCAATTTACAACTTAAGCAGTAGGGAATCGCTAAGGGAGCGTTTCAAAAAAAATAGGAATTCTTACACTGGCTTGCCAATATATATTCGATAATATAATGTATGTTCGTAAAAATATAACCATGTTCAAATTAAATAGGGACGTCCATAACGTAAACACTAGAAATAGAAATAAGCTTGCTTATTCTAAATTTCGTTTAGCCAAGGTAAATACATCGTTCGTAGGCTATTGCGTTCGTTTTTACAACAGAATTCCAGAACATGTTCTATCCTTGTCTGAAAATAAATTTAAAACATTCATTAAAAAATCGCTATGTAAAAAAGCCTATTATAGAATAGACGAGTATATGAACGATATAAGCCCTTGGTAGTAAGCCAATTCCACTGCGATTTCATTGTTATTTAATTATTAATATTATAATTTATTTAATTTTAAAAACGTGTACTGACGACGTGATTGCACATTAATAACTATAGCACACATTTTATAGCTGACAAGAACTCAATCTGCAGGTTTGCTAAAGGTCATTCGAATGGTGGCGTGGTGGCCGGGTCACCTATCTCCCTCTAAAATGGTTGAGACTGGTGATGGCTGACCTCTGCGTTATGCTCGTGAACGGGTGCTGTTCGTGTGTCTGGCCGCAGCATTACTGTTTTTCCTACTTTTGTAAGAAGTGTTATTTTGGCTTTTAAAGTTATTAGTGGCTATCACGGAATCATATCATATAGGCTTTGATGTATAAGTTTAAGATGATTTGAGAAAAGATGGTCAGAGTGGAGTTTTTTTTCCCGCTGCCTTTTTCTCCACTACAAATACGGCCCGAAGGCAGCGGCTAACATAGTAACATAGTACATTGACATTCAGCAAACAGAATGTAAATTCTTTACGTTGAAATAAATTATTGATTTCTGATTTCTGATTGATTAACAGCGTGTTAGTGTACGAGAAACTGGGGGTTAATTTCAGTTTACAACGTTACTACAAGGTAACATTAAAACAAGGTAATACAAAACTTACATAGTATTGAAGATTTCGTTCGTGTTTTGACTTTTATCATCGTAAGAAAATATATAGAAAGATAAATGTTTGCCGCATTTTCCCTGTAGTGGTCTCGGATTCCTAATAAGAAGTTTTCTATCAGATTACCCAAAGAGATCGATCAGACACTGGCGCGCAATAAAAGCGTGAATAGTTTGCACGCAATGGAATTGATTTCACTCATGGACGTATTTTTAATTTTATCGTGGAATTTCGCAGTGCCATTTTGCCATCTTCATTTTGGGAATTTTGACAAGTCGGCACAGTACAGTCGACAGCATGTCGACCTTTACGTTTTTGTTGCAATGTAACTTGTAACGTAACCGAGTAGAGTGTACTTCTGCAAAGCTTGATGTGCTCGCGACTATACGAATGTTATTTGGTTCTGCAGATTTCCGATCAATTTAACTTCCTGTTACTACATTTTGGCAAATATCAAATGTCAAATATGGCGCACAGGACTTATGCTCTTCTAAAAAGTAAATTTAAAGATGGAAGAAGAGAAGGAATAGTACATTACTTCAGAGGGAAGAAAGTGACAGTTCCATACCGAGATTATGGCATTTGCGCCACGAGCTTGCGAGGGGCGCAAACCATTTGAGGTATGGAACTGTACTTTATCCTGAGGTATGTATGGTGCTTTTTATTACACCTACGAGGAAAATTATAGACATAAATGCATAGAAATGTTTATATTTAGTTAAAAGTACAATTATTAAAAGTGCAGCTATTATAAGATGTTAAATTTTGTCCGGAAATAATTTCGTTTTTAATTTTCTGTATGCACCAAGGAGGTTGGTAACTGGTAAAAAAAAACTGTATGTGGCCAGTAACAATTTACTTGAAATTTAATTAGTAGACAGTTAAAGTCTCTTTGCAGTATGACTGCTGACAAATTAAAAAAAAAACCGGGTATGTAATGGAATTTCATACATACTTCCCACCCTTGGGTCGGAAGGATTTTCATACAAACTTCCATACCTTGGGATGAAAGGATTTGAAGGGCGGGATAAAGGCGTTTCTTCCCTCTAATTGGTATAATTAGTATGTATTTTCAGAGCAGGTGTGATAAAAAGAAATGTGTTGTAGTTGAATAATACTCAACTCAAACTCCGGTACTCTATCTTTTTTTTTAACTTCGTAATAGTGTCCCTTGCAAGATTACGTAAAAAAAGTACCTACTTAAGAACTATTTGCCTCCCGCTTACGTGACACAGTACTGCCCACAATTTTTTCACGTTTATACAGTGAACTCTTAAGCAAAGGCGGGGGACGCCCTCCTCTACCAAAAATGTGCGCTTTACAGCTTAATATTTCGCAAACGGATATTTAAATCGGTAAATCGTTTTCCTACCCTCACAATATTTAAAACGATTAATCCAATAACACCTTACACTATTTATTTATTTATTTATTTATTTATTTATTTATTTATTTATTTATTTATTTATTTATTTATTTATTTATTTATTTATTTATTTATTTATTTATTTATTTATTTAGATTTGTAACTTACAGCTAATGCCAAATCGCTACAAACTTAGTTGTAAATAAAAGTTGAACATCGCAAGAAACAATATAAATAACATTGCATTAATTCTTACACTAAACTACTAAAAAGAAAAACAGAATCATCCTTCTTCAAGCATTCCCTTGCATACTTCAATCATTCCCCCAATTCCTGTGGTAAACATATCACACTGCGCCGCCGCACTGAGCAGGGAGTTGAGAAGTGCGAGAGCGCGCGGCACGGGCGCCTGCTGCTGGCCCGTTGTGCGCGCCGCCGGCACGTGCAGCAGGCGCGGCGCGCGCAACCGTCCGCGCGCCTCCGGCACCCACAGTTGCACTACCTCGCCCACTAGACTAACACAGTCAATTCTATTGTGTACTATGCCCAACACAAACGTTATTAGGCTTAAAGATCTTCTTCTTCTATGTTGCAGGCAAGAAAAAAAAATGTTAAAGAACAGTGTAGGGGAGGTACGCTAAAAAAATTATCCTACCGTTATGTCTAACTTAAGTTATTAATAATATGTATATCTATGCCAAATTTCAGCTTTCTTGCACTGATCGTCTCTGTACTAAACCGTGGACAGACAGACAGATGGACAGATATGCCGAAACTTGAACGATTCCTTGATGACTACGGAATCCTATTATGGCTAGACTTCCTTGATGACTACGGAAGACAAAAAAAAACCCAAAAATTATAAATAAATTACAATTTTCATTTAAAAAATCTAAAACCACCTTCGTAATCTGTCAATAACAAGCGAGCTTAAAAGTGCCCCATTTTACGTCTCTTTATTCTCTTTATTGCCATTTTTAATTTTAAGAAAGTCAATATCGACTGTCGAGCCGGTGGCACGCAATAAAACTACAACAGAGGCGGGCAAATTGCAGAGTCTCGTTAAATCTCTAAAACGGTAAGAAAAAGAAGAACTCGCTGCAAGTTCACCGACTTCGTTATTTAGCGTAACGTTATTTTGCACTTGACTGCAGCGCGGGAGATGTCTATGCCGCCATCTCTTGCGAGACACCAGTGGTTTATTCAAATGCCTAGCTGCTTTCAGATCTATCTCAGAGCTTCTTAGCCGGTTTTTGATCAAGAGCCTCTTTAATCGTTTTGTTGATGGCAGTTATCTAACTATTAGGGGTTAAAGTATGAAATTGCCGTTTTATTGCAATAGGTTCTTTGAATTGACATAGAATCTTCATGGTTTGAGGTTTTCGAATGAAACTTTTTTCAAATGGTTTCTATGATGTTCTTTTTTTAAAAAATGTGAAACATTTGAATATCGACTTTCAATTGTTTTGGTTATTCAATTTAGACAAGAAAGATGGATACTGCGAAAATTCGAGTGATTTTTTAATACGAGTTCCGACGCGGAACTAACGCGGCAGAAACAGCCCGCAATATCAATGCTGCGTTTGGAGAGGGGTCTACTAATGAACGCACCGTGCGATTTTGGTTTAAACGCTTTCGTGATGGAAATTTCGACTTAAAGAACGAGCCACGAGGAAGACCGCCCACACAGGTGAATAACGATGAATTAAGAGAGATAGTGGAAGCCGACCCTAGTCAAACTACCCAGGAATTAGCGGCATGGTTTAACGTTACCTTACCCACAATATTGACTCACTTCCGTCAAATCAATAAAATAAAAATATACGAAAAATGGGTGCCTCATAATCACTCGAATTTTCGCAGTATCCATCTTTCTTGTCTAAATTGAATATCAAAAACAATTGAAAGTCGATATTCAAATGTTTCACATTTTTTAAAAAAAGAACATCATAGAAACCATTTGAAAAAAGTTTCATTCGAAAACCTCAAACCATGAAGATTCTATGTCAATTCAAAGAACCTATTGCAGTAAAACGGCAATTTCATACTTTAACCCCTATTATTTAAATGGTTCTTAACATATTTCGATCAAAGACCGCTTTAATTGTTTTTTTTCTAGTTGTTATTACAATGGTTCTTGCTAAAAACTGCAAAAGATGCAGGAAAATTCCGGTATCTTGTTAAACCTCTAAAATGGTACGAGAAAGAAGGATTCGCTGCAAGTTCACCGACTTCGTTATTTAGCGTAACGTTATTTTGCACTTGACTGCAGCGCGAGAAATGTATGCTGCTGTTTGGTTGCGAGATACTGGTGGTTTATTCAAATGCCCAGTTACTCATTGAATAGCTTTCTGAACTATTTTAGTGCTATTTAACTTTTTTTCGAATCTCTTTTATGTATCTTAATACTTTTTAACTTTGTTAGCAGGGACCACAAGGTTCAAGCTCAATTAATTAAAATACCTACGACTACAGTATTATGTATGTATTCTGCACAGGTACACTGCACCTATCTGCGGACCACTCTTTGGGCTTTCACGGACCACCTATTCTACGTGGACTACTCCGAAGGAATCATTGCATTTAATCCAAGAATAGAGTCTACTGGTTTTTCCAGAAGAAAATAATATTATTATTGTTTATTGTTTGTTTATTGTTTAATATACCTACATGGAAAATAGAATAGAACGCATTAATTACTGAGTTAAGGCAGGTAGGCACACGTTAAAAAGCAATTCAGTTACAGAAAACTGTGCGCAATATTCTTAAGTAGTAGGCAATGGCCAGTGTTTACCACATTCTTGTTACTGACAAACCTCTTTAGATACACCAACATCAATAAGTCACTCGCGACAGGCTCGTCACTCTCGGGTACTTTTTGCAATTTAAATAATTTCGTTCCATTCCGTTCATTTACAGACAAGAACACTAAAACATAATTCTGTTTTTTTTTCGAACTAAAACATACGTAAGCACTACACATGACGTGTTACATCTGTTTTTTTTTATTCAGACAATCATGTGAAAATACACAGTAGCCGGTTCTCTACTTATCACTGCAACATAGACACTGGCGGTGTCAAGTCGTAATGTAATTTGTTTGTATCTTGCCTCTGGCGATGCTAATTCCGCGAGAGTGCAGATGAATTTGTGCACGCCAGTTTATTTTGTTTGCAACAACTCCAGCAGAGTATTTTATTTTTCTTCTTACTTCATGTGTTGAGCGTAGATTTATAAATGTAACTTAGCCATTCGTGTGATTGGAATGGACAATCAAATCATTGAATTTACAATAAATTTTCCAAATGTGTCAGTGTAAGTTAGCTAAGTGTTGGAATTTATGTAAAACTTGATTGCTGTACTCAATTTTGTCTTTGACTACAGGTTTCTAGAGTGATTTTCCAACTTAAATCATGAACAAGTATAATATATTCCCTGAAGTATCTAATTGCTTGACTGTGTTTTGTTTTTTGCGAAAGTTTGTATGTATGGATGGATGTTTGTTAATCTTTCACGCAAAAACGGCTGAACGGATCCAAATGAAATTTTGCACAGATATAGATTATAGTCTGTATTAGCACATAGGCTATTTTTTATCCCGAAAAAATACACATCAAAATTACCATGCAAACGAACTCGCGGGCAACAGCTAGTATATAATATAATTTTCGCTAGCTGTTATCGTTTCTTCACTAACTCTTTATTGAATCTGTCTAACAATACTGCATAGTAAGCTCTAGTTTTTATTTTGCCTTACTTCAAAAAATCTCTGCAAATGATCCAACTGAACAAACGGTTTTCTTCTTTGAAACATGTTCCCAGGTAGAACAGTTACACTGCCTTAACCATTGCTTAGTCTATGGCGTATAATGGTTTCATCAAAGATTACGTACCAACGTAAAACACTATTCAGACTGCAGATAAACAAGACTAAGCATTCCTCAGATTCTGTTATGTTATTTCGCTTTTGGGCGACTGTCAGTAAACTCGGCAGCCATTTTGCAGAAAGCTTTTTCATGTCCAGGATATCGCGTAAAATATGAAAAACTTGTTCATTCGAGATGTGCAAACCATCAACTATCTCGCGTACTCAACGGTCTGCCAAAACAATATCGTAGTTTTTATTTACTATACCTTCAGTGGTAACCTCAATCGACGTTCCTAGGCTCACGGTGCCGTCGGTGGTAGTCCGTAACGAAAATCAGTGAACCAATTATGTACCTTTTCAGCAAACGGCGCTAAATCCTCATCATCATTATCAGCCTACGCTTGTCCACTGCTGGACATAGGCCTCTCCTATTGCACGCCACTGAGCATGGTCCTCGGCTACTCTCATTCAGCTCTTGCCAGCCGCCCTGCGGAGATTATCGCTCCACCGAGTCTGAGGACTAAATCCTAAATCCTCGTATTTTTTAATTTTTCATTTCCCTTCGGTCTGCTTAAGACGAAGCCTCGGAAATTTAAGTTGCGTGGACGTCGAGGTTTCTCAGCAATTAAAAAAACTATGAAAACCAATATTTCATGCCCAGATTCTTCGTTTCATTGAATCCCATGTAATTCAAAAACACGATTAGTCGACTTTTATACCAGAGAAAAAAATATCGCGTAAAACCCTTTTTAAACTGAGTTTCTCATATTTCAGACAAATGGAACCGATTCAAGCTTTAAAAATTCCTACCTAGATTAGACTAAACACGATCTTCCAGATTTACACTAGTTTTTTTGTAAATTTATTGTATTTTTATTTTAAATGCGCATTACAAGAAGGTGGCTTCTTGTAATGCGCTAGTTAGCGAACATCTTTGTATGCAAACAATCCCCGCTCAGTCCGCTGCCGGCTCATGCCAGCATCGGGTCTGTATAATTCGAAATATCTTGCACCAACAATCACTGAGCTGAAATTAATGACGTAAAACTGAGGAATTAAACTTCAAAATAGGAAAGAAAATTATATAAACGAGTCGAATTGAAAACCTCCTCCTTTTTTGAAGTCGGTTAAAAAATTGTGTTTATCGGAGAGGAATCAACTCTTGTGAACTTTTTGTTGCTAATAAGTTAATTTATGCACCAAATTTGAAAATAAAACAGCATCATGTTGAAGTTTCTGTTTGGCCTTAATTTCATGTAGTAATCAAACTGCCTAGGTAAAAGCGAGTTTTCAAAGATAATTTATACAGACCACCAGTAACAGAACTGCTTCGAAATGCAGACCTGAAGACTGTAAAACTTGCTTCATGTAGTTTTTGTTCACATTTTCATGCTTGACCGAAAAACTAAAGTAGTTTGTTTCATCATCATTACGACGACCATAAAATCTCGCTAGTAAAACAGACTTTCAACCTTCCAAAGCTGTCTGTATTGATGGGGATAACAAAAAATATCACCTAAAGCATCACAGGCGCTATCGGTAGCACCCTGTAGGGACAGTAAAGCAGACAAGAGTAGATCTTGATCAGAAAGATCTAAATGATACAGATCAATTCGGAGCACAAGATCTATAAAGGTTTGTATCATTGTATCATCTATCTTAGGTTCTTTCAAATTGCTATTTATTATACCTATGTGCAAGCGAGACGACAACCCTACAAGGCGAAGGGATAGAATGCTCTTTCTCATTCTAACTCAAGCACTCACTCATGCTCTCTTGGAGTTACTGAACTCTGCGATCTGTACAGAAGAGAAGATAATTAGATTATTTAAGTCTCTAGAAGGAACCCTGATCTAGACGGTCTCTAAGTAATTTTAAGACTTAATTATACGATATATAAATGGAAATAATAGATCGATGCAGGTTGGACGATGTGGTCAAGTCGGCAGAGGGCCCGTGGATGCGAATGGCAAGAGACTGCGAATAATGTGGCGATCGAGAAAAATACAGAATTGGGTGGGGTTGGGCTGAATATATGGGAAAATAAAATGATCGGTGAGTGATTCGATCTTTCCAAAGATATAGTTTGCGCGCACATAGGTACAGTAAAGCTGAGTCCAGTGTGCACGTAATCCATTACTCGTTGACGCCACCGTCCCGGGCAAACGTGCCTCTCGCAAATGAGTGCGACGGAAATTCAGCTTTATTTCTTTCTTCAAAAGAGTAGTCTTTTCTGGGTAAAACTTTTCGTTTTTTGGAAATAGCCAGTTCGGCGCGATATTAAGAAAAGGTTTTTGTTAGTGCGACTGGAGTTATTTCGAGAAATTATGAGCGCATTCGTAGAATACGACGCTTCATATGATGTGGACGACTGCACGCGGTCGCAACTGCGTTTTCGTGGGAATCAGGTGAAAAGTAACGTAACCGCACCGAGAATTATAAATTTAGAATATCTAAGCCATACTTATGTATCGTTCTATCCCGTTCTTTTTGAAGAAACCTGAAGAGGCAGATTACTACTTGTGTTTTCTTAGTGAAATGTTCAATTAGAAAACCCGCGGCAAGCCATTATACGGCAAATGATTATGTCTGACAGACCCGTGGTAGCTTATCTGTACAATTTATACTTTACCTACATTATATGTGGGTTCTAATCTCGGCATGTACCATTAAACAAATTATTAAATTACATTATAAAACACTTTGATTTGACTGATTTGATTCACTTTAATTCAATTCAATCATTTATTAATAGGTGGTAGGAATACATTTTATGGTAACATAGGACTTGTCACCCTTTACAGGTAATGCAAAACGGGTAAGACTTATTATCTAACATCTTAGCACAAACATTATACATCTAGGTACATTTTTTGAGCATTAAAGAATTCAGTGAATAAAAGCATTTTTCTATTTAATATGATTTTAGTCATTACATAAATGTATAAAATTTTTGTTATTTTTTATATAGAGGGGGAGTTTATTGAAAATTTCTATTGACGTGTTTAAATTTATCAAATTAAATTTAAAGCAGTTTAACATTTTAAGTCTCGAAGGATGGAGAAGGAGTCTATTTTTATGTCAGTTATTAATCTTTAACTTGTTTAAATATTTGGTGATTTTTAAATACAAAAGTACATATATGAAGTACATATATAGATTGAGGGGAGTGGTAGAATTTTACGAAGTATGGTTTGCAGCTCTGTTTGTTGTTTATTTGGGCTAAGGTTCTAATGCATTTCTTTTGTAGAATAAGGAGGATGTAGAATGAGGGGTTTTGCCATAATCGCCACGCTTGGCAGGAGGGTTGGTGATCGCAGTACGCGGTTGGAATCTCAGGAAGACGCTGCTGCCCGTCTCCTGGTAATTGATTTCCTTAGTCGGCGTCTACGTCATCCACGGAAGAAAATGGAGTCTGGCAGATGGTGGGTTGTTATTTTTCCCGATAGAAATAAAATATCTATTGAAGAAAAAGAAGAAAGACATTTATTATACCAACAAGACACATTAAGATGTTGGGAGTTTTTGGACAATGAATTGATTTGCCAATTATATTTGACATTAATTTCTTAAATTGTCTTTTCTCGCTTTTGCCTGTTTTGTCATTAACAATTTTCCACTTGATTTGATCAAGCGCTGATGTATGTCAACACCTCAGACACTCAGGTGTCCTCACGATGTTTTTCTTTTCGTTAGCGGGCATTGCTGCGTGAAAAGACAAATCGACAAATACCTCTACGATAATTATGTTTTGGTCGAAAATCTCTTTCGCCGATCTTGAACGAATGAATGAACCACGTCTTTTGGGTTGCTTTGACGCCGAGAATGAATGAAACGTGTTTCCCTAACTGATCTTTAAAGTTTAATAAGTTCCATGATATCTCAGTCGCCACTTGTCCCGGTCCATGGGGAAGATTCGCTTTTTTTAACTTTACTTCCTGTTCACGACAACTTTGTAAACTTGGGACGTGGCTCTGATAGAGCAGTTTTTAGGGTTCCGTCTGAATCAGCGTGGAAGCCATCTATTGTCTATTTTCACATCACTTTTTTTTTAATAAAAAAAATCTTTGTATTCTAATCTGTAATCCTACAATCCTATAAACATGAACGTCATAGAACAAAAGTTATAAATGTGTATTGACGAGTTTCAGGAATTGCGTATCTTTAGCTAATTCATAATGCACTATGTGCAAATGAAAACTATTATTTCAGGAAAAAGGCATATGGGCTTAATCTTCACTTATCGGCTTCGAAGTAGCGGTTTAACTCCTGAACTGCCCTCGCGGAACGCAACGTATAGGTGGCCCATACTAAGTTGGACACAGATCTGTGTCGCGGCAGACGAGTGGTTAAGGGGCTCCAGGGAGTAACACTAGCGCCACCGAGGAAATAAATCATATCTTTTTTTACAGATCGAATTTGCGAAAAGTGTCAGTACATCATCATCAACAGCCATTTGACGCTCACTGCAGGACATAGGCCTCCTTCGTGGTTTTCATAACCATGAGGGGTTTTGCCATAATCGCCACGCTTGGCAGGCGGGTTGGCGATTGCAGTATGCGGTTTGAATCTCAGGAAGACGCTGCTGCCCGTCTCCTGGTAATTGATTTCCTTAGTCGCCTTCTACGACACCCACGGAAGGAAATGGAGTGACGCTATTCTTAATCCGGCGCCACACGGGCCCTCCGGCGCCACACGGGCCAGTGTCAGTACAATCTCTCAATATTAATAGTGATTTTTAGGACCCATGGCCGTAAACCTAAGGCAAAAAACCCAGGACTAGATAGCATTAACGCCAAAAACGCTTTCTAGTCCCAGGTCCGTGATCCTAGGTTCTCCTTCGTGGGTCCTAAAAATCAATATTAATATGATCGAGACATTTTAATAGACACTTCTTGCGAATACGATTTGTAAAAGAAGATATACATTTTTTTCATTAGTGGCGCTAGTTAGCTCCGTGGAGCCTCGTCTGCCGCGACACAGATCTGTGTCCAACTTACTATGGGCCACCTATACGTTCCATTCCGCGAGGGCAGTTCAGGAGTTAAGGCTTGAATAAGGGCTAACTAGCGCCGCCGACGAAAAACAAATCACATCTTCATTTGTATCCACTTTTCCAAAACAGTGAACGACAGAGTTTTCTGTATTAGTGATAGCTATTTTTAGAACCTACAACTTAGAACCTAGGGCCAAGAACCTAGTCCACACTTTCATTTACGCCAAAAACGTAAGTTTTCGCCAAAAACGAAATTGTAGCCTTGAACTGTAGGTTCTAAACATTGCTGTTACCAACACAGACATTTTTGTCGTTCACTTTTTTGCAAAACCGCTTTGTGAAAGAATATAATGATGTTTTGTTCATTGGCGGTGCTAGTTAGCCCTTATTAAAGCCTTAAAGTGGTGTGGTATGTGCACACTTCAGATGTTCAGGTTTTTTCACGATGTTTTTCTTCACGCTTAGTGAGTTTATCGCTAATCCTTGCTCTCTCAGAAATCGAAACTTTATTTCAACGTGAATAATTTACATTTATATATCGTTGAATGTCAATGTACTATGTTAGCCGCTGCCTTCGGGCCGTTTTTGTAGTGGAGAAAAAGGCAGCGGGAAAAAAACTCCACTCTGACCATCTTTTCTCAAATCACCTTAACCCTAATACATCAGTTGTTGCCTATATGATAAGATTCCATGATAGGCAGCCTATATACGTCCCACTGTAGGGCACAGGCCTTCTCTCAGAGAGAGAGTATGGGCTTAATCACCACGCGTACCCACCGCGGATTGGCTATTTCAATGTTTCCTCACGATGTTTTCCTTAACTGTTAGCGAGTGGTATTGCTACTATACCTTCACAAATGTACATAACTTAGAAAACAAAGTCATAGGTACATGCCCGTACTGGGAATCGAACCTAGGTCTCTTGCTTCCGAGTCCAATGTTCTATCCACTAGGCTACTACCGCTTTTGACAGTACTACAGAACCCTTTACGGAAATGTTCAACTCACACTGGTTAACACTTGTTTGTTGTTGTCACAGTGCAACTTGTTTGTTTGTGGGCATTTATAGAACTTTGCTTTTAGCAAGCGCAGCTTTTGTGTCTACATACTTCTATATTCATAAAAAATAACCGGATAAGTGCGAGTCGGACTCGCCCATCGAGGGTTTCGTAAAAATTTGTAGATACATATTATAAATAGTTGAGGAATCGAGTCTCGCAGTTTTAAACGAAACTTTTTTAGGAAATTTTAAGGCTACATATTTTTATGATTTAACAATAGACGTATAGTTTTCTGATTTTCCCTGTATTTGTAGAATAAGACGATATTAATTGCTAAATTTAATAGTTCTAGGTCTACGGAAAAGTACTCTATAAATTTTTGCGTTTTTGCGGCCATATTTTTTTAGAGTTCCGTACCCGGAGGGTGCCAAACGGGACCCTATTACTAAGACTTCACTGTCCGTCTGTCTGTCTGTCTGTCACCAGGCTGTATCTCATGAACCGTGATAGCTAGGCAGTTGAAATTTTCACAGATGATGTATTTCTGTTGCTGCTATAATAACAGAATAAAATAAATATTTAAGGGGGCTCCCATACAACAAACGCGATTTTTTGTCATTTTTTCTCGATCTTTGTATCTTATAATGGTACAGAACCCTTCGTGCGTGAGTATGCCTCGCACTTGATTGGGTTTTTATGTAAACTTAAAAGTTTGATTTTTTTACAGATTCAAGGGACTAGACACCTGAGTATATGGTTTTAATTTCTACTCGATACCTTCATGCGTTCCCGAGATAAATGGTTTTGACAGACAGACGGACGGCCAGGCGGACGGACGGTTAGTTCCTTTTGAGGAACCCTAAAAATCTATACTTAGAACAACTACAAAAATAATATACGGACAATGACAACGTTTACTGTTGACACTTTTACTTGTTATTAAAAAAATCCTTATGTTTTAAGAGGCACTCACGCTTATAATTTTAATTTCAGTTTCAGATTCATCCTCTATAGCTACTTAAATTTTGTGAAGAATACATAAAACCTAAAGTGGTTAGCTTTACTGCCCATTATACATCTGCTGCTAAAAGCACTCCACTTAGTACTTCAGAAATCAGAAAATTATTTAAAGGTAAAGAAACAATTTGCACTGTTTCTGTAGCGGAGACGAATTCAAAGAAACTCTACCCTGACCATCTTATTAGACGGTACCCACCTACACAATAATATTCCGCGAATGGCCAGTTCACTTTGTCAATTACCGTAACGATACGATAACATCTCACTGTTAATTTCACAGATTAACTAAGGCGTTATTTCAAATGCATAATCCAACGATTGGTTATCATTTGAAAATGCTAAAAATTGTTTGTGTTTCTCACAAAAGTAGTAAAATATGAATGCTGTTAACTCCCAACTATCGTACAGGACCGGTTTTTTTTGGAAAGTACATTTTTCTACCGACATACTTTTTCTACCTGCCGAGCAGGCATTATGAGCACTTTTTCCCTTTAATTAAGATCCAAACGTAAAGAGCCTCTACTCTTAACAGGCCTTCATATCGCTAAAACGCCCGAGGTTTATGCAACGTGGAACAGCCGAGTAGGCCTAGGCCCGTAAAATTGATATTATCTCTCGGAGATCTTTCATCATCATAATGAGTCCAGTAGCGAGCGACAGGTGAAACATTATTTTGCTCAAATACAGGAAATAATAAAGTTGCAAAGCCTTTATTTGCACTTTGTTCCCTATTTTTGGATCACCTACACTACAGTCTAACAACAGTGAATAAAAAAATTAGGAATAAATCCCGTTATGCGCGCTAAAAAGAACCAAGAAATCCAACACCTTATTTCCGAACCCAACATCATCGGAGAAACGAAATCCCACAGAATCCATTGGCTCGGTCACTTAGAAAGAATGGGAGGGAATCGCGAGGTGAAGAGGGCGGCCAAAGACCGGTTGGCCGCTCCAGATATTGCTGAAAGGATGAAAAGGCTAAGGACCTGCGTGAGCTCCAGGCAGCTGCAAGAGACTGCGCAGGATAGAGACAAGTGGCGACTTCTTGTATTGGAGGCCACAACTAACTTCGGGTCGCTGATCCAACGAAGTATATAAGTATTCACGTACAGACAGATCAACAGAATTAATTCTAATGAACAGCAGGTCAATCTTTAAGTTTTTGTCGCAAAGTCGTGCTTAACTGAACTGATTAGAGTGCACGTATCTGAAGACTGAGGTGCTATCGGCTGTACCGCAAACGGCTGAAGAGACCCATATTCATTTTTTTTTCGAATAACCATGCACAGTACAACAAATTGATGCAGTAGAACTGGCCCTCATAGAACTAATACTATGGAGGTATTAGGTAGAACTTCTACATTGGACAATAACCGTAGCAACGTAACATCATCTGACTAGTAGTCCCAAATGTTTACTAAAGCCGAACGTTGGGAACATTGTACACCAGTACAACGGGTGCTAATCGTGTGTTTGGCCGCAGCATTAAAGTTATTGATGGCAATTATAGACTCTTATCTTGTAGGTAACAACTGATGTATTATGTTTAGGATGATTTGAGAAAAGATGGTCAGAGTGGAACTTCTTTCCCACTGCCTTTTTCTCCACTACTAACTCGGCCCGAAGCCAGTGGCAAATATTGTACATTGACATTCAATAAACAGAACAGAGCTCAAGATGGACAGATAACGTCATCCGAGTAGCAGGGAGACGCTGGATGCAAGCCTCTTCCAACCGGTCTTTTTGTAAATCCATGGCAGTGGATTTCTTGTAGCTGAATTATGATGATGACAAAACAGAATGTAGGTAAATTGTTTACGTTAAAATAAACATTTTTGATTTATTTGATTTTGATTTTGAAGGCATCGTGCAGTTACACAGGAATTACACATAATTAATATCTTAGCCATGACACCAACTATATAGAAAAGGATACTGAAGATATCTTTGAATTAGAATAACAAAAATATTTAAAAAATGCTTAAGTAGGTACTGCTAGTTAATTTACGAGCAAAAGGTCTCTAACGGAATGTTTTAGTAAGCTCCTTATGATTCCAATTCTTTTCCTCACGAAAAAACGTACATCCCAGTAGTTTAAGGATCTTACGATTCTTATCAAGTATGAAATTTCCTTTTACGTTGACTTACGTATTTTTGCAAAGAGAATTTAAATTCCTGGACTAGTAAATTTGTAGCGGCATTAAAGTAAAGAAAATCTTCGCCTGGAATTATAATTTCCATTAGAAAAGTCCCAGTAGACACGTGATAATCTTTTTCTCTGTGTTTCGGTACGGAAAAAGTATCTGTTGACCTGAATCATCTGAAGCAGTGGTTCCACTCTTAGGGCTGTTAAATACTATTACACCTCGTTTATTTCGCATAACTGCATAACAAAATATGAAAATGAAGATTTGACTTTACTTGAAGCCTCTGAAGGGTTTGTCTCATTACATTTCTCCAAAATAATATTAGTAGCTGAGGAATTATTTAGGTATCACTCAAAATAATCCAATGATTCAGTTAGAATTGTAATTCGCAGAACCTCTATCACTTTTCCACAGGCTGGCTGGCTGAACTCTGCGTTATGCTCGTGAACGGGTGCTGTTCTCGTGTCTGGCCGCAGCATTAATGTTTTTCCCACTTTTGTAAGAGAATTCACTAAAGTTTTGGCATTTAAAGTTAGTGATGACAATCATAAGATGATTTGAGAAAAGGTAGACGGAGTGAAGTTTTTTTCCTGTTCCTTCTATTTCCACTACCAATACGAGCCGAAGGTAGCGCCTAACATTGTACATTGACATTGAGCAAACAGAATGTAACGCCTTTACGTTGAAATAATTTTTATTTCTGGTTTTCACGGAACACATTCGAGCCCAACTTAGGAATCGCTGGCTTAGAGGTTCATTAGATCATATAACAATACCGTCATAATATTTTTCCCGATACTGTTTGCCAATAATATCATCCAAATACGGATGAGCTTGAACAGAAGGCGCAAAATCGGCCGCTATGGAAGTCGGTTTTGAGAGACCTATGTCCTTGACGAGGGATAACCAGAACTGATGATGATGATCACAAAAAGGTACGAAGAAAATGACGTATACATTTTTTGACAACAATACATACATACATAAATTCACGCCTTTATCCTAGAGGGGTATCAGACCAGAGAATGCCACTTGCCACGATTCTGACAAATCACTTTCGCTTCCTCAACATTCATTAGTCGTTGCATGCACGCATGCCGGTTTCGGGTACTTTTTATCTTGCCCTCTGCTACTAGATCCCCTATTTGGTTGAAATATGTCCACCTGGGGCATCCCTTACCGGCCCTTTTACCCACATTCGCTCGATACATTTGTTTTGTCAATCTTTCTTCCTCCATCGTCTCCACATGACCATACCAAAGCAACATTCCTTTCTCAATTCTAGTCACAGCATCCTTTTTTACTCTACAACGTTCTCTCATCAAACTATTGCGTATCCTGTCATTCAAAGTAACACCAGACATACTTCTCAAGGACCTCATTTCTACTGCATTAATGCTACTTTACATTTTTTTGTCATTTTTGACAGACGTCAAAACCGGGGCCCTATTTCATGGTATACTATGACAATTCAATGAACATTGCATAGCTGATTAACACACAAGCTAACATAATTGTACTAATCGGCTACACAAAGTACATCGAATTGTTATAATAAAACTTAGAACTGTAGTTTTATGAAGGGCGGTCCAAAAACTTATGGAGAATAACTGGGTATACTTAGTCGAGCAAAATTATGAAGATCAAAATAACAGCAGCCAAAAGTTGTATTAAAACTTCGTCCCAGTAAGTAGAGCCGAGAGTTTATTAAAGTGAACCGTTAAAACTTGCCGGGAATTATTTGCAGACGAGATTTTAACGTGGCGCCAGCAATTTGAGGGTTCAAGCAGCCTTAGTTTACAATTAGACTAATATACATTTGAATTATGGTGTTTCCCGTCTCAAGCAGAGCTTTTGACAGCTGCGATACATACTAATTGAAAAAGTCTATGACTGGAGGAAAGTTAACCAGTGTTACGCCTGGCTCGCAGATTGTAACATATTATTGCATGATTTTACAATCCACTTTTCATTAACGTGGTCTGAAGCGTCACTACTGTTACTTATCACTACACTTATCTCTGTTAATTAAGTAAAATTTTGATAGAAAAACGTAGCGCAAAAATGACACAATTTTAGTGAAGAATTCTTTATAAAAAACTAGATTATATACTAGCTAACTCGGCAAACGTTGTTTTGCCATATTCATTAGCATACGACCCATTTTCAGATCTACCAAATGTACACAAAAAAAGTCATAAAAATCTCAAATAGATTAAGTCGTTTAAAATTAGAGCCTATTGTTAGTTAATGGAGAACTTGCAATAAAGATTGTTTTGGAAAAGGAGAGGCCATGTTAAAAGATAAATTAACGTGGTGAAATTTCTTTTCTACGACTAATACTATTATAACTCGTCGAATAGTTAATACAGTTACGTGGCACAAAAACGCTCCATACAAATCGGGCTCAAACTATGACGTCACACCTCGCACGTAACGCCTTATAATCTATGAAGCGTATATTGATATTTGAGTTATCTCATGCAATAATGTATTTATGCATCTACACTATACCCTCATAAGAAAACGTTCAGAATTCAATGAAAAAACTATATAATCTAAAAAGTTATTTTTATTATTAGACATACTTTATTTTTCGCAATTTTTGTTATCCCGAAAACTCCGAAAACAATAGTTTTATGGTTTCATTTTGTAATTTTTCCTGAGTTTTTAAATCAATCTAAGTTAGACGCAAGTTCCCCATTTAAATGACACTTAAATACATATTTTGCTACTTGACCTCAATTAAACGCAATGCTAAATGACGCCTTAACTAGAGAACTGTCATCGTTTTAAAAGTTTAATTTTTTTATTAAATTCATGGCTTTCTGCCCAAAAGTATGTTCAATTCAACGTTGGCGATTGACCAAACTTTGCACTTTCATTGAAAAATTGTCCGTAATGTAACTAAATAGAGTGCACCCATGGACAGACTGAACAGATTCATACTAACAGGGCAACCATTTATAAATAGGTGGAGACATTTATGGTTACGGTCATATTATTTTCCTTGTACATTCACGTTTTATTGCTTGGGTAGGCACCCGTATCTCCAGTCTGGCTTGCTGGCTCCGTAAAAATTAATTCACAGAACGTCACCTTTGACTTAGGGACTGAAAACGTTTGCGGGCAGTTATGAACACTTTTTACTAATGTGTAACTTTCAAGTTCCCCATTTAATTGTTACGTGCCCCATTTAAGGGTTAATCTATTTAAGGCCGTTTTTAAAACCATCTCCAAAACCTCTCACATCGTTCATTGTAATATTTTTAATAATCGTTAAATAACGATTATAATTTTGATATATTTTTAAAAATTAAAATCTGTGAAAATTTATGTAATGTATAGCGTATATTTAACTTTCTTGCAATACATCAAACGTATAATCATCACACTTTAATCACACTTTCTGCGCTATATTGAATTAAAAACTTAGACGAAAGATAATACGAAAAGATATACGAAAAGAGGAATGAAAGTATAATGAAAGACTGAAGAATTTAGTAAGAACTCGTAGCTAAGAAGAGTTGAGACTTATTTTTTGCATACTTTAAAGGCCAATTAAGTTTCTTAAGAATGTTTTCCTTCCCCGTTAGCGCCAACTAAGATCGAACTTATTCGCTGGTCCACAAAGTTAGGACTCTCAGCAGTGCATTTATGATGAGGTACGCACACCAAAACCTGCACGATTTCAATCGTCTAACTGTCAAATACCATACTAATTGCTATCGCAAACGTCATTTTTTTGTCGTTGACTGGTTAACATAGCACAGAGTATTCTAGGACAATTGATCGTGTTATGTGAAAGCCTTAAAAATAAACGGGGCATAAATTTCATACATTATGATACTAAAATCAACAGTTTAGTCATTTTATCACCATATGACTGATTATTTTGTCATAAATTGCCTATATGTACTTTTCGATGACTTTACAATAGCTGAAAAGCTATTTGTTTTTAAACTTTCCACAATTTTTATGAAAAGGCAAATAATTCGCTAGTTGTTTAATCACGAATTTTTATAGGAACATCAACTGCAACTAAGTTAATGATTTCATGAAGACAGAAACATTTCAACAATTAAAATCAATAGCATAATTGACTGTGAAATACCAAAGGTCTTTAACGTAATTTTCTTAGTAGGTACATTGTTGTCCTTTTAACAATTTCGCAAAATTTTCAGTTAATCGATAATATAATAAATTACTTTCACAGTCAACTGTTACAGTTCGCAAGATTCGGCTAAATTCGGCGTGCTGATCGGTGCAGAACGGAATGTGGCTGTGTTCGTGCGGCGCGCCTTTCTATGGAGAGTGAGGCCGGTTCCTCGACCCACGTCCATTTGCCCCGCGCCTTAGATTAAAGTTTCTTTTGAGTGGTTCTTCTGTGTTGTAAACTCTATTTGCCGCGCAGAGTGAGTGAGGCGGACACATACGTCGCGGTGTTAAAACGCAAATTGAAATCATCTGCGTAGATTTATTGCTTGAGTAAAAGACTGCACGTTGTGGAAGGGATGGCTTTAACAGCACTGTTAGAGCAATAAAGCCTGCCTAAAGACATATGTATGACTGAAAATACATACATTAAGGGTTTGATGATACTTGCATCCGCTGCAAGGTAGGTTTACACTAGTTTAAACTGCCCGGGAACACTAATTTGAGGGTAAAAGTGGATTTACCTTTGTTACCCTCCACGTGACTACCAGGCAATCTTGTCGGGTAAAAGGTCAGCTTTTATTATGGAGAAAAACAAAATCAAATTCAGCTGTTCTACACATTTAAAGTCATTGGTACGTGCTGATATTCAAACCCACGACCTCACAAATGTGAAGAAGAAGAAGAAGAAATACATTTATTATACAAACCAAATAAGCAGATAAGTAACATAATATGCACAACAACAGAAAGAAAACTAAATACACAACAGACAAAACGAATAAATAAAACTCCTGTAAAAGACCATAGATGTAGCCTGTGGCGTATCTAATATGCCACAAAAGGCAGCTGACTCAGCGTTGTGCTGAGGAAGTGATCCCTCAGCGCTGATTTTCAGTCAGTGCCTACGATAACCCATAATCGTACTACGGAGTGCGCGCCGTGGTGCATTTAAAAAGAATTAAAACCAATTCAATAACACATATACAATAAAGCAAACGTTCTGATGACCACGCTACCATTCTAAGTTACGCTAAGTCGTTAAGAGTCTGTGGCACCTAAGCATACATTACTGCAATTCTAAGTTATGACATAAAATGTTAATATTAAGATACACAAATAATCATACATAGTCTCAAAGAGTTGTACAATGACGTAATTGATCGATTTTTAGCATGTAGTTAATAGCTAGCTAGAAAATAAATCCTAAAATTGCTGAAAATCACGTAAGACAGCTCTTTGTATTAATCTAGTGGACGAAAAACCAAAACATTGCCGAATTGGAAGTATAGTTATCTGAATGTTAAAAGCATACAGAATTCCAGAATTGATTTAGTTTTGGTAAAAACAAATTAGTTTTTGTCACCGCTTTATTTCTAATTCTAATAATAGACTCTAATATTTCTCGTACAAAATCAATTTGTTAATAAACTGATAGCATCTGTCAGTTGGCATTTTTTTTGTAGGCTATATATACGTCCCCGGCAGGGCACAGGCCTTCTCTCAGAGAGAGAGTATGGCCTTAATCACCACGCGTGCCCACCTAGGATTTGCAATTTCAAACGCTCTGGTGGGCAGGACACCTGGCTAGGCGGGAAGACTGCGGGTGCAGGTGCACCCAGCAGTGGGCACAGGTGGGCTGATGATGATGGTGAGGTATGTGAACACCTCAGGCACTCAGGTTTCCTCACGATGTTTTCCTTTACAGTTAGCGAGTGGTATTGCTACTAAAACTTCACAAATGTACGTAATTTCGAAAACAAAGTCATTGGTACACGCGGGGATTCGAATCCACGACCAACCGGATATGAGGCCTGTATTCTACCGCCATGGCACATCTGATTTACTGAAGTTTTCACTAAAAGTCATTTGTGTGTGGGGATTTCACTACACCCTGTAAATGCACGTACGAACCATGAATTTTGGGTGCTTTGAAGGTTATAGCAAAGTCAATATGCCTTAAAAAATAATGCCTTGCAAGTCTTGTTTTTTTTAAAGAGGCAATTACTAAAAATTACAGCACAAACTTGAATCTATTAGAAGCATTAGTTGCCAGCCAGAGCGGTGCGTGCGTGCCGCGGATCCGCGGGTCATTGCTCTGATAGACGAAGAGGCGGTCGTAATTAACCTGGTTGTGCAATAAAGTGTTCTCTATCTATCTAATTAATTGCGATTTTTTTTTAAACAATATTTCTATATTGTATTCTTTTTGTTGCACTAACCCGTGCTAAGGACAATTTTAAAAACCTATTTATAAAATTAAAGAATACATATAATCATGTAGGTACAGCGATATCGCTTCGGCCAGATGTCGCTGCCTGTACGTAATACAGAGAAGTTTGTAAAGAGGCTGAAATTCATAGCTCAGTCAGAGCGCTGGCACGGTTAGTCAGAGGTCGTGGGTTCAAGACCCGGAATTTTTTGCTGTTTTTGCGGAAGTTTTTAAGATTTTTCTACTCGAAGCAAGATTACTCGATCGACAATTTTTTTTAAATTTACGTCTATACTTAAAAGTAATAGGCCAAATAGGTGCCATTTTTAATTACCACCACCCAGATTTCAGCGTGTATACGTAGAAATATGCACTCCGTGTACGTATATTTATAAATACGCACTCCGAGTTTGTGGGCAAAGGGCGTAGGTACCGACCTCTGTGAAAGAATGCGAAGCATCGCGAAGGTCGTGAAAACACTTGATGTCGAAAAAACCAATATATTTTTATTACGAAAAGCTTTCACCACTTAGAAAACTTGTTGAAAGTAAAGTGGTCGTACCTAGAAAACTTACTTATTACGCTGTAGAGCATTCAGTGACAACTCTCATCTAGTGCAGATTAAGTTTATAGCTCAGACGCTTTTATGACTAAAATATATTGGTTACGTGAATCTATGACATGGTAGTTTATAGAAATTGCCATTATTAGGCAAAATTAAGTCCGTCGTGTCATGGAGAACTTGTACAAACAATATTTTAACTAATATATTCGGATACGCCATGTTAAAATAACCGTGGGTAATTTTTTTCTCTATGACATTGGCATGGCGCGACATTAGTATGAAAAGTATTATTAGCTTTTCATTATGTGACCTATCGAAAAGTCATTCTAGTCACGTGGTACAAAAACGCACCATACAAATTGGACTCAAAATATGACGTCACAAATTGCACGTAACACCTTATAGTGTATAGTGTATCAATGTTCAAATTATCTCGTAGAATATAGTTTTTATGCATCTACAGCCTTTTTAGAATACGTTTTGAATTAATTGAAAAAACGAAATCAAATATGTTTTTTATTATTAGAGTAACATGATTTTTTGCATTGTTGGGAACCCCTAAAACCCTAAATATCTAAATAACCCATAAAAAAATAAATTTGAAAATTGGGTTTTTCGAAACCCCAAATAACCCATAAAAATATTTTTACGATTTTATTTTCTAATTTTTCTTGAGTTTTTATAGACTTCTATAATATAAAAGCAATGCCACTTCAATCTAAGTTTCCCATTTAACAACAACTTTGGGGACACCCAGGTATGAATTATTAAATTAATGTCAATATATATCTACAATAAAGCCGTAGTTCATTCGATGAATAAAAGCTTTGTTCTTAGAATAATAGTTTTATTCCTTAAATAATAGCTTCGTACTGAGAATGGTAGATCTGTCACCAAACAAATCGATTATTGGTCTCAGATTGCGACTTCTTATTTGTTATTATGGCATCAATTAGTCGTGAAGATGATGCAATTCATTCGAAAAGGTTGTCATCGTTTGTCGAGCAATCATTCGTGAAGAAAGTGCCGATAATGTAATTTATTTTTTATTTTTTAAGTGACACATTATACATATATTTATTTGGCATTTGATGATATATCTCGATGATTTTAGGTGATTTATTGTGGAATTGATTTTATATTGCTTGGCGACTAGACTTTGGTGACAAATCTAGTATTTTGCGGGAAACCCCTATTATTTAAGAAATGATAAACCAATTAAATTGGCGATAGATTAAATGATACCCATATTTTTGCTTCGTGCGGGCTGCATAATTATAACGTAGTTGCTAGTTTTATTATAAGAATTTAGTATTGCAGCTACTTGAAATCTTGCTGAGAAAAATATATTTAAATTGGAGCAGTGAAAAAATTGTCTGAAAAAAGGTTGAAGTGAAAGTGAAATTGTCTTTATTGCCAACGAAAATTAAATAAAGTACATAACTAAAAAAAATCAAAAGGCAAAAGGCCTCATGCTCAGCCAAAAGTCGTCAGGGAACATGCTCCACTGCCGACGCAGTGACAGTATTTATGCAAAAACAAATAAAAACTCTTGATTTACCAAAAAGGTTACAATTGTTAAACTTAATGTAATGAGGGTACACCAAAATACCATAGAAGATAAGGAAAAACTTAGAAACAATTATTTTTTTCGGGGTCAGGTCTGAAAAAAAAACACATTTTCTTCATTAAATTCTAATAATTACACCCTTATATAATAATATAGTAAAGAACACATAAAAACCTAATTTATATGGCGCCACTAGCTTGCGTCCGATTTGTATGGACCCTTTTTGGTATTACGTGACTTGGAAATACGTCCGGATTCACTTGATATTAGAATTACTTAACGACAGATTATATTCTTTTTGCAATTTCTCTTTTAGGTGCTTTTATTATTATTATTTAATACTTTTATTGCATTTAACCCCATGTACAATACGGCGGGCTTAATGCCATAAGCATTCGCAAATTTTCAGGTCACAAAGTTTTTTGCAGTGCGTCCTGCTGCCCCATTTCAAATTACCAACCTGCAAGTCCGGCAGCGAGGCCATATATGGATGATTATACACTATATATCAACGCTAAGCTCACGCAAAACCCCAGAGTTTTCAGTAAACAAGAAAGAAAACACCCAGTGTTTTCAAAGTGCTAATTTCGCCAGACCCAGCGGAAAGCGGCCAAAATGTAAATAAGATTAATTTATCACGCGCTCTTATAAAAGGAGGAAAAGTTATGGCGAGAGTGTAGAGAATAATATTTCTCCCGGCTTCATGTGGAAAAAACTTAATGTAAAAACAAAGAACGTGGCTGCTAAAAAATTTGAGGAAGAGTCCTTTGGATTTTTACCATCAGCAGGGCCCAACTAAAATTCATTATTTACTGTAACATAGTCAATTAACCCACAAATTAACAAGCAAGAAGTCTTAGGCCGACTTGCACCACTTCTAACGACACTTAAGTCGCCATTTAAATCGACTCTTCTATCAATAATTTTAGTTGAATGCAGCATCTTTTTAAGTCTCCAATTCCCAGTGTCACTTGTATTGCTGCAATGCATTAGCATTATGTAAATAAGTAATAATATAAAATATTTTTTCAGACAACACTAGCCAAATGTAATTATTCAGATACAATCTCTTCGCACTACAATGGAGCAATCTGAGTTTCAGTGATCTTTTGCGACTTCAAGTGAAATAAAAATGCCTACACCGTTAGTATTGATTTTTTTTATTGCATATAATAAATAAATGAATAATGAAGCTATAGTACAAATGCATTTTTGTCTATGTGACCTTAGATGAGATTGTCGAAGAGTTGCAGACCAGGGAGGACCCAGGGGATATTATTTGATTTCCTCGGAGATGGTTTAGTGACGAATTTTAGAGACGAAGATAGTGGAGATGAATATAAAGCAAATATTCTTCATCTTCTCGATTGCACGTTTCGGTCTCAAACTGAAGTAGAAAATATATCTTCAATAAGACTTACAGAGACTGGACGTACTGAGGCTTCTGGCGAAATGTCGCAACTATTTACCTGCAAAAATATGACAAGCCTTCGATTCAAAGTTCAGCTCGTGGCGTACCTCTGAAGATAAGAATATCTACCGAGGAGTGCAGGTAGTGATGACAACCAAGGTATATGAGGTAATTAAGGCCCACCTTTATTTAAAAATAAATAAACTTAAGGAAAGTAAGGTTGTAAAGAAAAAGGCATGATACTTGTTTTAATTATTTATTAAATTATTGTTATGAACGCTAAAAATCACATAAAAATAAAAAACTTTGACATTAAGCATGGTTTTTAAAAAACACTCATATGGGCCTTATTAAACAACATCAGGGTATTAAAGCCCACTTCTTAAATGGACATTGTGAGAAAAATAACAATATTCAAAAGTTTTTACCTTAATGCCGAGTATAAAATGACATTTTCTGTTACACAATAAAGAGACATAAAATCTTTATAAAAAAAAAATGCCCATGGGCCTCATTAAACATAGGGTAATAAAAATCGGCTATCTTACTTTAACTAAATGAGATAAAAATCAAATACACATTGTTTCAGGTAATACTCCATCAACTTATAAGTTTAACACCATATTACAAAAAAACAACAATATTTTATTTTCTTAACAAATTGTCTATGGGCCTTATTGCACTAAGGACTATAATTAAACCGATACTTTGTACCAACAACAAAATAAACAGGTAAATGAGAGAACTAGTAATAAGGGGCCACTCTCTTAATAAACATTTAACTTAAACAACGTGAATCAGCCACGTCACTATTCAAAATAACAAAAAAATGCCTTCATTTTAAGCAATGATCGTAAATCCCATACGTTAAAAAAGGCCCGGGCCTTGTTACCCTCTCAACAAAGGGCCTTATTAGCTGTAAGACAGTTTCGAGAAAACAATGCTCTTGATTTAAATAAAGCTGGTGAAATATTTAAAGACATGCCCTTCCTGGAGTAGCTCAATATCTTGTGGTTACGATAACATTAAATAATAATCAAAATACAACGTAAAACTTACCAAACTCAGCTATATGTTCTGAATGAAAATTGAACACTGTGTTGCCGCGACCGCTTCTCTCGACTGTTCGAGCGCCACTGACAAAATGGCGGCCAGCGTGAAATCGCGCGCTGTTGCCAGTTCTTTATATAGACAATATCTATGTGTGCGTGAACGCGTAAATGAAAACAATCATTTTGTTTAACATATTTTAATACTGGGCTTTATTTCCCGCTGGGCCTTATATACCTGACCTACCTCACACGGAAATCCACTGTTCTCAACGAAGATACAGATACTGTCACCAAAGCACTAGAAAGATGTGTGCCAAGTGAAACAGCATGTACAATGAGTATTTAGTTTCTTACAGAATAATATGAAGTACAAACTATTTTAACTATCATAAAACTGAATTGACTTACGTCTGTATAGCAGAGTTTTAAATGATTCGTCAAACTGCGTGGCATTTTTTTGGCGAATTAATCGCACTCATATTAATATATATAATATATAAATATCAATAAATATTATTATAAAAACAGACACTTTATTCCTGACGTAATAATAACAAAAACGACCGTGCCTCCTTCAGAGTAAGTGCAAAACGCCCAGTGTCACCTAAATTAATGGGGTTAATTTACTTAATTTTTTAAATATTTTTTGTCTTAATCAAATGTATATGCCTGTTCATGGGAATTGAAGACTTCAGCCACATTTGAGAAAGTGGCGCTAGTCGGCCTAGTTGTACTAATTGGCTACGCAATTTACATGTAATTATCATAATAAGTTATGAATTATTTTTTATGAAAAGCAGGACTTAAAATAAAGTGTATGTGTAGGATAAGAATATTTTTTTAGATATTTTTGACTTATTGATTCCTTATTGATGTAGTGTATAACACATTTGCTTCAAAAAAACTTTCTCAGTCGGGTAAAAATACAATGAGAGGTGATCTTAGCGGGCGATACGCTTTGTGGGAATTCGACCAGAGAAATAAAAAGGACCAAGGACTGCCCATTCATGGCCACACGATTACTTATCTTAGCAGTGCTCTGCCTTTTACAAGCAAGTCCTATTTCTCCCTAAAACGCGTGGGTTTAATTTTCCGTCTATATATAAACTCCGTTCTGCTCTAGGACATCAATGTGTGTGTGTGTGTGTTTTTTACTTTTTGTAATAAAACAGTCACATGTTAATTATTACTACTGCTTTTTTAACGTTCATTAAAACTTTTAAAATGCTATATTTAATCAAACATAAGTTTAATTAAAAAGTAAATTATGTACAATTTAATTATCTAGTAGTCTCGGCTGCATTTAATGGTCAAAGTAAGATTACGAACCGGCGTGCTTGCATGCAACGACTAATGAATGCTGATGAAGCGAAAGAGATTTGTCAGGATCGTGGCAAGTGGCAGACCGTGGTCTCTGCCTACCCCTCTGGGATACTAGCGTAAGTTTCTGTAATGTGTTTTATGTTAAAAGAACTGTAAACACATCTTTTACTTTGTATGTGGGCTTTAAGTTACTAAGCCACTTTGACGAACGCGAAGTCCGCATTCAATGTAGCGTACTTTGTATCAGCCAAATTAAAATCCGGCTGAATGTGAAATAGCCGCATCATATTACAGCGACGTTTTTCAATCCGGCGTGTCTACTTGTAATACGGCGTGTTATACGATATAGCCGCGACATATCTAAGAATAACAAGTTACAACCCCGCTCTTTAAAGCAAAAATACTTACCAGCGTGCCAGCAAGTGGCCCTTATCCTAGTAAAATGTAGACGTGGAGGAATATAAATTCCTCCTCGCGTGTCAGGATGCTCGCATGATTCACGTGCGTCAGTGACTAATTATAATGTCGGGTGGGAGGGGGCGCTCTATTTAGAACTCGAGGCTGAAAGAGACACTCTGTCTTTGGAAGGTATATTTCCTGTGGAGACCTTCGTACAATTATACCTACTTATTTTCGTTGTTGTGTACCCAGACAGCGCAGATTTTACAGTAAAGAAACCAATAAAAGATTATTTTTGATTGGCTGCAAGAGAGAATTATGATCGATACCGAGTATCGTCGCTGTCATTGTTACATCATAGAAAATAATATATAAATTGATTGGCAATTAATTAAAATGTCAGGTTAAAATAAACATTCAAATTGTAGCAGCATTTCTTGATGAGTATTCGTTTCACCTGTCTTTTGAACACATTATCTTCACCCAATTCTCTAATACTTTTTATGTCAGTTTACCTGCATTTTTGCCACCAAAGCTTGGCCTCGATAAAAATGTACTTAGAAAGTATTACAAACACTCACAACCTACTGAGTAAAGTTAGGCACAAAAATGTTCTCCTTTTAAAATGTTAATTAAGATTCTCCACGGAATAATTTTCGTGGAGACAAACGACAGAGGCGCATAAAGGATGATTTGTTTTCGTCGTCGACCTTTTCAGACGGTGCCCGCAAAAAGTGGAGAAATGCCCCCTCAGGCTAGCGCTAGGGTGTTACCGGAAATTCCGGTAATGAGAGGGAGTTTCAAAGCGACACTTCTTCAAAAATTCTCTATTTTAATTTTTTGTACAGTCTTGGAACTTGATGCGTTGGATTTGTGTGAGAAATTACAGAGTTTTAGCACTTCCCGGTACAGGAGAGTGTATGAGTTATGGATCTCGGTCTGAAATCTGACTGCCTCGTTGGTCTAGCGGAATTACGGCTGATTACTATTCCGTAGGTCGTGGGTTCGATTCCCACTGGAGGTCGCCGTAAATTTGTACAAATGGCCTCAGTCTGTGTGTGTTTCCATGCTTGTGATGTCCTGGCCTGGTCACCATGCACAGGGTATCCTAGTTTGGGACCCGGACAAGTGATTGTATTGTGTAGAAGTTATTGTTATTACCGCAGATTGATTTCAAGCGCTCAGGTGCGTAAACAACTCAGGCCCACAGGTTTCCTCATGATGTTTTCCTTTACCGTTGACTAATTGCAAATTCACAAATACGCGTAACTTAGAAAACAAAGTCGTTGCAATGGACACGTAACAGCATAATTTTATTTGTTAATTTGACTAAAATCCAAAGAATTCCAATTCACATACCCATACATTTTGTTGCAAAGTCGCCCTTAACGTAACTGGTTAGAGTGCACGCATGTAAAGGTTGATATGCTGCCGGCTGTACATGCGAAATCAAAGTCGTTGGTGGTTTCCTTTACGTGTCTTTTGTATTAATTTTACTGTTTTATGTTAGTTTGAGCGTTTTACGAAATAACTGATTGAATTTTTACGATTTGATATTTTATGTGTCCCAGTTTTATGTGTCTCTTGTAATGCCACTTTGACCAGATCGTCAGTCCATCTCATTGGTTGCCTGCCCACGCATCTGCGCCCATCTGTAGGTCTCCAGACTATGCTCCGAAGTAAATGGCGTGCATTAGAAGAGACCTACACTCAGCCTTGGGTGGCTACAGATTGAATCCGTGTGGCGCCGGATTAAGAATAGCGTCACTCCATTTCCTTCCGTGGATGTCGTAGAAGGCGACTAAGGAAATAAATATTACCAGGAGACGGGCAGCAGCGCCTTCTTGAGATTCCAACCGCATAGGTACTGCGATCGCTTGCCAAGCGTGGGGATTATAGCAAAACCCCTCATGGTTATGAAAACCACGAAGGAGGCCTATGTCCTGCAGTGGGCGTCGAGTGGCTGATGATGAGGTTGAACAAGAAGAAGAAGATTAATAATTACAGTCGCCAGTAGAACCGAATAATATAACGAGAAAGTAGATATGCAAGGGCTTCTTGCGCCATGTCGCTGGATAAGTAAGTAAATACATAAATACTTATCCGATCTAATTGACAGGGTTATCAGCCGTACAATTTGTCTATGGAGAGCTCTGCAAATGTCATGTTGCAAGACGTTTTTGGACATATTCACTCTTACCCCTGGATAAACAGGTAGATATTCCTGTCAGATGGGTTGGCGCATGCCAGTCTGGAGGAACGAGAAACACACGCAGCAAAAGTCATTTATTCAAGTTATTTGTCGGGCATTATACACCCCGGAATTGTACCCACGATCCCTCGAAAGTGAGGCAAGCAGCACGCCTGCGCTACCACGCTGCCGTGTCATGACAAAACACTGTAATTTGAAAACAGGCATTTTCCAGAAAACGCAAAAAACATTTTGTTACGAAAATTACGCATAAATACGTCAAATATAAACAGATTACTTTGAAATTTTTATATATGTTTAATAATAGTACATATAATTGCGCCGCAACAAGAAATAAAAAAAGTATGTTATTTATTGGATTTACAGCATAAAACGTGTTATGTTATGACGTAAAGGCCCAGCTAAGCAGAATAATTGATTTCACAAAACACTGCAACTATATATGCAGTGTTTTGTGCAAAGAGTTGGTAAAGAAAGAGGTAGGCTGCACGTTGTGAGATTGTTATCACAAAACACTGCATCTACAATTACCTGACATTAAAAAAATTCTCAGCTTGTTATGGCAAAACACTGTATCTATAGAAGCAGTATTTTGTCAAAACCGGTCTCTATAAAATTGGGAATACAGTCTTAATTACCATGGCTAATTTCCGTTTTATTAAGACTTTTTCAATATTTTTTGGTGGCATACCATGTACCAAAGGGCGAAGAATCGAATTATTCATGTTACCGTAAAACACTGTATCTATAGATAAAGTGTTTTGTCATACCACGGCAGCACGGTCAATAATATAATTGCAGACAAACTGCATTAATAACATAACATAAACTTACGCCTGTATCCCAAAGAGATAGGCAGATGCCAGGGACTGCCACTTGCCACGATCCTGACAGATCACTTTCGCTTCCTCAACATTCATCAATCGTTGCATGCCCGCACGCCGGTTTCAGGTACGGTATTAATTTAATAACAAGCGTTTAACTCGACTCGTAAATTCGAGATCGTTAGCATAAATTTAAAAATCACAAAAGAAAGCAAAGTATCGCGATGCTTCGTAATAAATAATCCAACGGGAGATTTTTCATAATTTCTTGTGCGGTAAGTTTCTTTGTGGCCTGCAAATTGGATTGATTAATGCGTTTTGAAATTACCACGATGGAAACGTATCTTGATGTTGAGTTTTATGTAACTATAAGTTAACAGGATTACCTCCTGTTTCTCGTATACACGCCTACTGTTAACACCTATCAGTTGGCCAAAGTGCATACGAAAAAGTGGGAGGGGCTGTGTCAGGTTTCACGGCCATTGGTTTAATGTTTAGCTCAAACTGGGCAATGTGTTACGCCGCACTGGCGCCATCTAGCAGCATGAATCAAGAAGATCTGAGTAACGGGTACATTGTTCTACTCAGTGATTTATGATAAATGAATTGCATACGACTCGTAGTTACAGACTTACAGCCCTCCCCGAGGCGACATGTTTTCGTTGCATGCGGTTTTAGCAAGTTTAGACCCCCTACTACCGAACTGGAAGACGTTTCACGTCAAAAAGCTACGAACAGCTCTGCTGTTAACAGTATCTTAACAGATTTTTAGTCTACGAGAAACGGGGGGTAGACTAGGTTTTTGTCTCCGTCTACAGTCATCTTACGTCTCTTTCTAGCCATCAAAACTTTAGCAAACTTTATCGTTTCACTTAGAAGCAGACGAAAAATCAAAGACAAAGTAAAAAAAAATATTCAAAGTAACGCAGAAATTGTGACTTATTGAAAATTACAATTAAAACTAGGTGTCCGTTTCAAAATCTAGATCATTTGGAGAAATAACGTTCAAAAAACTAAAAACTTAGAGTTAGAGTTAAATCGAGTATACATCTGACATGTCACTCAAACAGACCTCTTTTAATAGACAGAGATGAACAGATGAATACCTACTTTCCCAACATAACAATAATTTATGTACTTAAAATGCTATAATAAATAAAAGTAAGCTAGATCAGTCGACAACCATTAATATTTATTTATTTGTTTAGTGTTAGAGAAATCTAGAGTAAAATCAATAACAAAATAAAATTAGGTAATTACTTATTTTTGCATGCGTGTGCTATACATTACGTTAAGGGCGAATTTGCAACCTGCCTGACCTGCTGTCGATTTTGGAACAAAACGTCCGTAACACAACTCGTTTTGTTGAGGTTTTTGAGTTCCGTCACACACATTTCCGAAGCACTCAATGTACCTACATTTCGGGAACTTAGTCTGTATTACAATAGACAGCAGGGTCAACCTTTATATTTTTGTTCCAAAGTCGTTCTTAATTAGAGTGCACTTATTTGCTGTCGACAGTATTGACGAATTTAATATTAGTAATAGCAATTTGTCATTTAATGCGTGTGAGTTCATTTTATGTGAATTTATTCCTGGTGTTAATATAATAAAGAATATTCTTTCTATATAATTATATACGAACTGTCACTGGAAACTAATAAGCGAGACACAAGAGACGTGTTGGCTTTTACGTTCAAAGTGCTCTTTCATGTTAAAACAAAACTTTAATTTCACTCTGCCTTGGCGGCAAAATCTTCAAAATATTTACGGCTTAAAAGGCTGTGTCAATGCACGCTCAATATTGGCTTGCGGTTTTGCGCAAAGCGCCGAAAATTACTTCAAAGCGGAGACGAGACATTTACATTTTAATAAATGCCTTTAAAAATTTTGTTTCACGATTTTTTGTGAATGTCACTACGACCCCGCCAAATTACGTTTTCCGAAAGCAAATGCACGAGTCACTATAAAAACACCCAAATCGCTACAAGTGTGCCTTTGAAATTTAAAGAAATCCCTCGATTTTTCCAAGATCCCCTTTTTCCTCCTTTTTTTTGAAGTCGGTTAAAAAGATTAAGGTACCAATGAACTTGGCTCAGGGAAAATCTGCATAAATTCAGTTCAGCGTGAACGAAAACTCATCAACAAATCAAATCAGCTATACGTTTTTAGCTAAAATAGCGACTGATAGCTAGAAATGGCTGCACCGATGTCCACTTCACCTAGTTAAGAATCACACATAGCATGAACTCACGCCAGTATCCCGGAGGGGTAGGCAGACACCAGGGTCTGCTACTTGCCACGATCCTGTCAGATCACTTTCGCTTCATCAACATTTATTAGTCGTTGCATGAACCAGAGCTTGACCTAACCTGTGCCTAATTAAATTAGCTTTCTTTTAAAAAAAACTCATCGAAATCGGTCCATTCTTTTGGGAGATACAATGCCACAGACAAACCGTTAAACTTATAACACGCAAGAATTTAAAAGTCAGGTTGAAAAAAATAGGCACTCAAGAATATTTTGATTTGAATAAGCCTCTAATAACTAGAGAGGTAGTAGCGTAGCGGTAGAAAGCCGGCTTCACTTTCGGGACGTCGTGGGTTTGAATCCCGGCATGTACCAATGACTTAGAAAGTCATGTTTCATTTGTTTTCTAAATTACGTACATTTGTGTACGACTAAGCAATGTAGGATTAACTACAAAGCAGGCGGCACCAACCTGAGTAAGTCACCATGAGTAAACTAGTTAGTACCCAGCAGTAGAGTTGTTGGTTATTTTATATTTTAGTATGTCATTTGTCTTTTAAGCATTTTATTTATTTATTTGGTGGATTAACGGTGAGTTCATAAAGCCTATGACACTTGCGCAAACACGATCAATCGATTGAGATCTTATTTGTCAAAATCTGACTATTGATTAAGGAATTATGAGGGAACATAGAATCGGACATACACACATACACATGTATGAGCCAAACACATTACCTTCCTTTTGGGCTTCGCCGCAATCGGGTAAACAGAGTATGTCTGATCACATTCAGTCACTTTGGCTTGCAAATCATAGAGGATACGGCCAAATACACTTAAGGGCTTACGGGAATTTGGTCCGGACCTCCAGAATTAGTCGAGAGAATCAGACCTTATATCATAAGGTCTGATTTCACAGCTTTATCCCGTTTAACCTAAAAATGTAGTTTAAATATTCCTTCATTGCTCGGCGTATAATTTAGAAAGAAAGAAAGACATTTATTGGGACAAATTAACACATCTCAAGAAGGAAAAAGCATAACATGTAACATTATCGTATTTATATAAAAGGAAAAACAAGTCACATAAATACATGATAGGACAAGGCAGAGTCAGAGCGTCAGAGTGCATCCTGTGGTGTGTCAAAGTTGCCACAAAGGGCATCTGACTCAGCATCTGCATCTGCATACCATGCGAGAGATCCCGGGTTCGAATCCCGGCTGGGATAAAAAAAAACCCAGGTCTTGGATGTTTACATGTTTGTGTGAAAAAATGTGTGAAGCACACTTTGTGCCAAAAAAGCTACTATAACATTAAAGATTATTTAGATGACAATGATGTCTGAAATTAAAGCCAGTTCAATGCATGAGTTGTAGAATATTTATATAAATCCTGTAAATTAAGGACTTGAAAAGACTAAGTTTGGAGTTTTTTTGTCCATTTTTTCTCCAAAATGATCATGATTTTGAAATGGACACCTAGTTTAACTTGTAACGTGCATTAAGTCGCAGTTTCTGTGCTACTTTGAATAAAAAAAAATGATTTTTGATTTTTGATTTTGCGATGTCGTTGTTTCTGGTTACCACTACACAGGGTATCCTAGTGTGGGGCCAGAAGCAATGTATGTGCCTGTATGTAAATGTAAATGTTTGTTATGTTATGTTATTGTGCTGAGCATTAAGGGGATCCAGTGGGCTACATAGAGCCACCAATGAAAAAATCATAATATCTTTTTTACAGATCCTAGTTGCAAAAAATGTCTGTACAATCTCTCAATCATGTTACGAGTGATTTGTAGGAACCACGACCAAGAACCTAGGAGCACCAACCTGGGACAAGATAGCATTTACACCGACAATGGCCATTTTGGCGTTAATGCTATCTAGTCCTAGGTGTTTTGCCTTAGGTTTACGGCCACGGGTCCGTAAAATTACTATTAACATGAATAAGAGATTGTAGGAAACATTTTAGAAATTCTATCTGTAAAAAAAGATTTATTTTTTCCTCGGTGGCGCCAGTGTTTACGCCACCGGTGTAGCGGTGGTGGCCTAGTGAGTAGAACATTGGACTCGGAAGCGGGAGACCCAGGTCCGATTCCCAGTGCGGGCATGTACCTATGACTGTTTTCTAAGTTATGTACATTTGTGAAGTTATAGTAGCAATACCACTCGCTAACGGTGAAGGAAAACATCGTGAGGAAACCTGAGTGTCTGAGCTATTCGTATTCCTCAGCGCTTGAAATCGCCGGTCCGCGGTGGACACGCGTGGTGATTAAGCCCATACTCTCTCCCTGAGACAAGGCCTGTGCCCTACAGTGGGTCGTATATAAGGTGCTTATGCTAGTGTTTACTCCCTGGAGCCACTTAAATGCTTGTCACTAAAATAAAATTCAAGAATCCAAAGTTTAACTAACAAAAGTAAGCACTTATTTCGTGATTCCTTGTCCAGACCATGAATTTTCTTCAAACTGTTTTTTTCTTACTCTAAAAAATAAAAGTCGAACAGGTCCTAGTAGGACTCGAGCCTCGTGGGTTCTAAACCTCGAGGGTTCTTTTACAAATTTTAACATTGCAGTAAAAATTGCTTCCCTACAACCCAACTGCAAAGAAGATAACCTGATTTTTCATGTATCTTTATAATGTTTGGTGTGCAATAATAGTAGATTGTTAACCAAGGGCTGTATGACATCAATTGCTTACGAGGTTTTTGGCGATCGAGCGCAGAGAGGGCGCTAATTAGCCCGAGTATGCAATTGATGCTTACACCCGAGGTAAACACTCTGCTTTACATATCCATTGTGAGGTAAGTAAAAAAAACAAGAAAGCAGGAAGAAAGAGAAAGAACTAAAAAACACGAAAAAAATTTACTTTCGCCCCTAGCTAGTCGACTGACTTTTTTACTCTTCACGATTTTATGGCACGCAAGCGAGACAAATCATGCTGGCCAGTTTGATATTTAAATCATACGATGTGACTGCGAAACAAATAGTTCGATATTTAAAATAAAATCTTCATAAATTCTAATATAAATTGTCTCGATTCCGATTCGAGTAAATAATCGATACCGAAAAAAAAAATATTAACTTTTAAAAAATATTCTTCTTGCAGTATGAGTACATATGACAGTTCTTTTTTCAAATTCCAAAACCTACGCTGTAATGTTAACATTACATGGTATGTTTTGAAACCTATGCGGTAATGATATCCATACACCCCGGCATTCAGGGAAGTAAGTGACTATTTACAGAGCAAGAGATATGTAATAGTAGATTGTACAACAAGTGCATAAAACGCACCATTTCACTCGAGACGTTTATCCATCCGAGCGAGCTTGCGAGCGAGGATAGATATAAAGTCGAGTGTAAAATGGGTTTTATGGACGAGTTGTACACTCTACTTTTCACTTCGATTGCGAGGAAATGAAACAGCAACATGTAAAAATAATTATGGTTCCCGCCAATTAACTTTTTTTTCTTTTTTTTTCTGTAGGGACGTGACACCTGACTTAAGGTCGTTACATACTGCTCAGTTATAAAAACATTTTCTTTTTATAACTATGATAAGTTGTTGTTATGGCTTAAATACTATACTGATCTACTAAATTGAAAAATAAACAAATATAAAAAATAATAAATGAGACGAAATACAAATTATAAGTTTATTTCATGAAGTTTTATTGTGTACTTTGGCTGTTGGTATCTTTGCCTTGGTCTTAGAATACGAACGAAACGAAATAAAATAAAGAGGTTGTTGTATGAAGTTAAAGATGTTCGTGTGGCTGTTGCAGCGATTGCCTTGGTCTTCGACGAAGATTTTACTTTATGCTCTAGAGCATAAAAAGCGACTTTATGTCGCCTACGCACGACATAAAGACGAACTTTTAGAGCATGAGAAGTGAAAAGAGTATTAATCTAATCTAATCTGATAATAATAGCAACAACTTCCGCACAACACAATCACTTGTCCTGGTCCCAAACTAGGATACCTTGTACTATGGTAACCTGAAAAGGACATTACGTACATGGAAATACACCCAGACTGAGGCCTTTTGTGCTAATGTACGGCGGCCCGTAGTGGGAATCGAACGCATGGTAAACAGACGTGATATCGCTAGACCAACGAGGAAGTCTGTTTCATGATCAGTAATTTAATTCACTGATCATGTGTGCTGTGCGCAACGTCTTAATTGGACTGAAGACCAGAGTCAAAGACGTTCGCACGCAAATCACTAAATTAAAATGGAGATGGGGACGGCGTTTGCTCAGGCGGTAGGACGGATAGTAGACTTACCCCCGGTTTCTCGTACACTAACAAGCTGTTAATCTACTGTTAACAGCTGTCAGATGTTTTTTTTTGTATGCACTTTGGTCAATTGACAGCTGTTAACAGTAGATTAACAGCGTGTTAGTGTACGAGAAACTAGGGGTGAATGCTCGATGTCGTCGACTTTTAAGGCTTACTTAACCCGTTGTAAGGGATACTCGACGTTTATTTCGATCTTACTAACGTTTATCTGTTACTTAGGCTGGCTTTTGCCAACGCTGTCTAACAGTACTATCTATCTGTTTATCCAAGGGTAGGCTATATCCAATGGATAAGTCCAAAAACGTCTTGCACCGTGGCATTTGCCGAGTTATCCATAGACAAATTGTATGACTGACAACCCTGCCAATCAGATATTTATTCTTTTATCCCTGAATAAGTCGTCCTTGGGAATATTGTTGACAAAACGGTCTACTTTTTAGGGTTACGTACCCAAAGGGTGCCAAACGGGAACGTATTAATCTGCCTCCGCTGTCTGCCTGTCTATCGGTCTGTCCAACATTTAAAGGGCTTTATCTTTGTAGCCGTAATAGGTAGCCAGTTAAAATTTTCACAGAATGACGGCGGGTTACCTAACAAATAATAGAATAAAGAATAGTAATAATAAGGTGGTCTCTATACAACAAACGTGTTTTTTTCTCAGTTTTTGTTTATGCTCTATCGTAAAGACAGCAATACATACAGGCATCAAACTTGGCGTGATTGTGTGACTTATTATATATTCTAACGGCAAATAATATAAAACGGCCAAGCGTGAGTACGGAACCCTCGGTGCGCGAGTCCGACTCGCACTTGGCCGGTTTTTGAAGGTCTACGTTTTAGATCCTAAGTTCTAGGCTGTCAGTTTTATAAATTGCTATTACTTAGTGTTACGAGTACTAGTAATTGATACTTTTGTTAGAATTTTTGTTTGGTGCTTTATTGAAGAATGGATTATCAAAGAAGATATGTAGGGTTATTTACGACATGGCAAATTCATCTGAACTATAATTTGTGTTTGGCAACAAGTTTTATTCTGTAAGTTTTTTCTGAGATTTTTTAGATGATGATGATGATGTTTTATTTTAGCGACAAGACCGCCAATTGTGTACGGCCAAACTATCTACTCTCTCTCTGAGAGAAGGCCTGTGCCCTACAGTGGGACGTATATAGGCTGCCTATGAAAACTATGTAAGTCTTTTAATGTGTTCGTTTTTCTAGTGCGTACAGTAAGGAGTTCTAATCATATGATTCAGGTACCCAATGTCGTCATCCGTCGGTGGACAAATGTGGACGACATTGGCGAAAGAATCGTGTGATTGAAGTGGAAATGGGCGGGACACCTGGCGAGGCGGGAAGACGGCAGGTGGACCAGGGCAGTCTGTGACTGGCGACGAGAACAGGATGATGGTCATTGGGCAGACCAGCAGCCCGGTGGTCGGACGACATAGTCGAGTCGGCGGAAGGTCCGTGGATGTGGATGGGTAGGGACCGTGCAAGATGGCACTCGGGAGAAAAGGCTCATACCCAGCAGTGGAGAGCGGTGGGCAAAATCAAAATCAATTTTTTTTTATTTAAAGTAGCACGGAAACTGCGACTTAATGAACGTTACAAGTTAAACTAGGTGTACATTTCAAAATCTAGATCATTTTGGAGAAAAAATTGACAAAGAAACTCCAAACTTAGTCTTTTCAAGTCCTTAATTTACAGGATTTATATAAATGTCCTAAAACTCATGCATTGAACTGGCTTTAATTCTGATGACGGCTGATGATGATGAATCTTATCTAATCTATTGTATAATTTGCACAAATCTTCTTGGCGGTAACGAGAACATAGTCACAGATCGTTCGCACATCGCTTACTGTCTGTACAGTGACGTAGTGTGATGCGTAGTAAATTACTGTGAATCAATTACTAAAGTAGTCAATTACTCAGACATACACTGTAAAGACAATAAGCGATGTGCAAACGATCTGTGACTATGTTCGCGTTACCGCCAAAAAGATCTGTGCGGACTACGTAGGTACCAAAGCCAGTTTTGCTGTATATTATTATGCAGGTATCTTACCATCTAGTTCATATCCCTGGCCAGCCCACTGGGGCAGCTCCTGTGAGAACGACTTTGGGTCACTGCGGTTGCCAATGTTGACTTTCAGGCTTTTCCACAACTTCATTTTGTACACATATTTTTTTCGTTTTACACTTGCACACTGTCACTTTTAACTCTGAGACACTTCACTGCACTTCTGGACTGACACTTTTGTTGTTTCCGCTGTTTTAGTTGGACTGTCGAGGTATCTGTAACAAAGGAATAGAAATAACGTGAGAAATATTGTTTACAATATAGTTGCTCAAAAAGTGGCGTATTACAGGGACGTATATTTAGCGTTCGGGATGTGGGCTATTACATACTCGAGCTTTTTCTTTACCTTTTCCGAACTCGTGCGTTCTCTTTCCCAACCTTTTCCCTCTTTCCCAATAATGTCTATTAAAAAGAAAAAACCAACCACGAAGTTTTTACTAAAAAAATTCATAGAAGTTTTTATGATTCATGCAAATATTTCTAAAAAGAAGCTACTAATTTGTTTCAATATCAGATTTAATGTTTTGATTAGGTTTCATTTCATCTCATTAAATTTCATTTTCATTTCATATCAATAAAAAAATTCTACTGAAGACTTGGCTGTATGGGCATAGTTCCCTTTGCCTACCCAGAATGGGTGAAGAAAAAAAAATCTCTGCTTATATTCTTTTATTAAATTACTTCATTTGTATTAAAAATAGTTGATCAGTACACGTGCGGAACCGTCGTTGCAACTTGTTCCGACTGTCAACCCTCACCTTCGGCTGCGCCTCGGCTCGTTTAGACATTGGTCGGAACTCTTTGCAATGACAGGCTTTCCGCACTCGTAATGAAATAAACTATTATAGAACACGAGTTTTCTACTTTATTTGTCTTGCGTTAAATGGATGCTAAACCAATGTACCTGTAAAAATCACAATTGGTACTATAAAGTACTAAAGTGCTTTAAAAAGCACCAATTGATATTTTTAGTTATCTGTTTGGAATATATTTAACACAAGACAAATAAACTGAAAAATCGGTTTTCAGGATGAGGGAACTCGAAAAAATATCCGAAAAGTTCCAAAATTATGTTAAATCAAAAAGTGCTTTGTTACGGATTTTTTCTGTGAATTCAACATCACTGAGGCTCACAATTTGAACAATGAATAGTTTATAATGTTTTTTTTTTTTTGTTTGAACCTTACAATGTCTGTGATTTCAGCTAGCTTTAAACCAATTCACTGTGCACCCAAATCAACCTCCATCAAAAAATTGAGATTGAAACGTAAGCAGCATTAGGATTTGTTATTTCAAGAATCAGCCTGGCAATGACATTTTTTATGGCAAAAGTTCGAAACGAGTTTCGCCAGAGAAATGTCATTTATTCTTAGTATCGAGTCGAGTATACCGCCTTTTAATTTTTCCTAATGGATCAAGTTACACGAGAGATGTCTCGAACTCGACGCGAACTTTTCAAATTTGTGTTTCCGAAGCAATTACGAGTTACGGTTTTTACCTTTGCCTTAATCGGTGTCACGTTACGTGGAAACGTTACCTTGAAACGAACTCTTACGTTGTCATAACGAAAATCGGAAAGAATTTTTTTGTATTAAAATAATAAAAAAAAATGGATTTTTCAAACTAAAACTTCCGTAAGAACTAAACGTTGTATTTTCTAAGGTTAACACGAGCACTCGACATAATAAAAACTGAATTTGCACGGATATTTTTTTTTTTTTTTTATATGCTGACATGCAATCGGTCGTCAGACCATAAGCAGTCCTTATGAATGAAGGTTTTGGCGTGTTAGGCTTGCCCTTCCAGAGTTGGGTAGCCTTTATTATTATACTTCACAGGTTGTCCCATATGTGTCGTCGTTTCAGGCGTCTTGTTTGGGGTTGGTTATTAAGGGGGATTGCAAGCTTATTTTGGTGATTCATTATGCGTTCTTTGTAAGTTTTGGTCGCGTTTTGTACCTCCTCATGTACAGTGGGAATTTTAAGGTAATTGTGGACTTCTTCCATTCTTGTGAACCACGGCGCATTTGCTATGGATTTTAGGACACCATTTTGGAATCGCTGGAGAATTTCGATGTTGGATATTGCAGCTGATCCCCACAACTGTATGCCGTAGGTCCAAACTGGTTTTAATATTGCCTTATAGACGAGGGTTTTGTTATTTACAGACAGTCTGGAATGCCTTCCCAGTAACCACTGTAGGGATCTGAATCTGTGCTTCAGTTCATCGCGCTTTTTCTGTATGTGGGTCTTCCATGTCTGTTTGCGGTCTAAGTGGAACCCCAGGTACTTAACCTCCGTGTTGTGGGGCAGTATGTCTTCCCCGAGTTTTACCGAGGGGCAGTCTCTTTTTCTTAGCGTGAATGTAACATGGCTGGATTTAGCGGCGCTGGCTTTAATTCGCCAGTTTTTCATCCATGTGTGCATTTTGTCCAGGTGCTGCTGCGTAGTTTTGGAAGCTGTGTCTGGGCATTTACTATTTGTCACTATTGCCGTGTCGTCTGCGAATGTAGCTGTCATCACGCTGTATATTTAACGGACGGATATTTAAAATAATTGTTTTGCCAATTTAAATTTAAAATTTGCCAAAATATTTTTGGAACTTATCGTATTTATTTTTTATTTTTTCCGAGGGTAGAAAACTAACAGTTAATGCTTTCAAAAAGACGCCTGACACCTCAGTCTAAAATTAAAAAATAAAAGAGTAAATATCCGTGCAAATATAGTTTTTATCATAGAACTACACATTATTACTTCCGACAACAAAACAAGTAAGTTTATCCGGTATTAAGTTAATAATAAGATAAGAATATTCTTTACTGTACCAGGAAAAACACAACATAAAATATTTATAAAGATACAGTACAATTGGCGGCTTTATTGCTAATAGCAATTTCTTCCAGACAACCGTATGAAGAAAATTTTCTGAAGGAAAGAGACACGGGTAGTCGGTGCAATTATGAATATTAAAATACATACTTAAATAAATAACAATATACCTACATAATAAATAGAGTTTTATTTACAAGTTTATAATAACTACGCGAAACCGGTGTGGCGTGCGTGCATCCTGCAAACCTCTTTCGATGCATAACATTCATTAATCGTTGCTTGCACGGACGCCGGTTTCGGGTACTTTTTATCTTCAGATGTTTTCAAATATTTTCACGAAAAACCACGTGACCCGACGTGACGTAATCTGTCAGGATCGTGGAAAGTGGCAGTCCCTGGTCTCCGCTTACCCCTCTGGGGTGCAGGCGTGAGTTTATGTATGTATGTGTATTTCACAAAAGTGAAAATAAAAACTTATCGCGCTAAATTACCTAGTAGATGATCCATGGTCCTGTAAAATTTCTCCTAATTAAGGGGGGATCTGCTTTTTATCATCATAAAAATTAATTATCATAATTGGACTTAAATGTTAATCCATTTGGAACCAATTTAATTTCATTGCATTAATTATTCATTTATATTCATTTCTCAATTTCATATAACTAAAATTGCCATCATGCGTGAATTACAAATAAACCACATACCTACTTTTTACCAAAAAATACCACTTTCTCAAGAACACTTGAACGAATAACTCGTTAGTCTATGTATGTACCTACTTAGAATTTAAAGGTCATAATTAGTTTAAAATATATCCGTGTTGAGTGCTGTAGTTTTTTGAAGTCGGCTTTGTTTACTGGCTGTTTACTGGCTGTGGCCCGCGACTTCGTTCGCGTGGTAATTTTGATGAGTATTTTTCCGGGATAAAAAATAGTCTATGTGCTAATCCAGACTATAATCTATCTCTGTGCAAAGTTTCATCCGGATCTGTTCTGCTGTTTTTGTGTGAAAGAGTAACAAACATCCAACGTTACAACGGAATACCAGCGTTACGGAAGGTACCCCTTTTGTGACAAATGCTGAGTCGGGTCCTTTCACAAACGCAGTGCACTGGCTATCCATCCATACATACAAACTTTCGCGTTTCTAATATTAATAAGGATTTAAAATATACTATGATGCGTTGACAGAATCGAGGCCCTGATCTCTAAGTGAACAGAGACCTCTACGGGATACAGGAGTAAGTTTATGCATGTAATACTGAAAACGTAGATTTTTGGAGATTCGTAGAGCGGTGGTAGCCTAGTGGGTAGAACATTGGACTCGGAAGCGAGAGACCCAAGTTCGATTCCCAGTGCGAGCGTGTACACACATCAAAAAAAGTTTGTGATCAATAGCATAAGCTCGTATAATTCTTTAAATTTAACTTTATCAAGAAAAAATCTATGTTGTATGCTTTCTTTAAATAGGAATACCCTGTTTGAAATTAAAATATAAAACTATTTTTTATTATTTATTTTAAAAAAATTGAGCCATTAATCATAATGTAATTGTGATAGAAATTTCATAGAAAGAAAAATACTGTTTAATTAAACTTAAACAACAATTTATTATTAAAAGGTTAAATTCAACCTATCCCATTCTTTAATAGCGGCTTCCCTGAGCTCTGGAACTGTCTGGGGATGTGGCTCACGATTCCATACAGCTCGTTTAAGAGCATCCCACGCGTGCTCTATTGGGTTTAAGTCGGGCGAGCCGGTAGGCCAGTCTAAACGTGTGATATCGTATTCTTGAAGAGCAGCATTGACTCGTTGAGCTCGATGTGCGGGCGCATTATCATCGACCTTGTACTGGTGCCCATGGTTTACTCGGAATGGTCTGACGATATCATCAATAACAACTGCTTTGTACATGTCTGCTGTCATGTAGCCCCGATACGGGATCAAAGGCGTTCTAGCTCCAATCATAATGCCACCCCAAAAGGACACCGATTTTCCACCTTGCTGAATTGTTTCAGTGGCAGTTCTTTGTCTTTCACGGTCGCCTGGTCTTCTCCAGATACGGACACGTCGGTTATCTGGATGAGTGCTGATTCGGGATTCGTCAACGAAGAGACAGTTTTGCCAAATGTTTTCTTCCTCACCTTCTTCATTTTGCCGAAGTCTAGCCCACTGCAATCTTCGTTGTTGACGTTACCGGGAATTGAGCGGAGCTCGCCAAGACCTCCGTGCTCGTAATCCAGCGTGGTGCAAGCAATTGCGAACGGTCTGCGTGCTAACTTCAAGCCCAGAGGCGGCCCTGACTTCTGCTTTTATTTTAGTGGCGTTGATTGTTGGATCACGGGCTGCCAGCAATCTAATATAGCACTTTTGGGCAGCTGTCAAAACAGTTGGGCGACCGCTGCGGGGTCGGTCAGCTAAATTCCCCATTCCGTGGTACCTCTGCAACGTAGCCACGACACAGGATTGGGATATAGCAAGTCTGCGTGCTAGTACTCTCGTGGTGTATCCTTCTTCCCTCAAAGTTACTATTCTTGCTCGTAAAACCTCTAATAATCCTCTTGGCATTTTTTCAATCACAACTTTCCGCAAAAAATATCTTGAATCGGTTATAATTGACTAAATCAGATTTCTGAATGAGCGTAAGCTAGGACTGAAAGCCTTTTAATATGAAAAAACAACTGAACGGTGTCATTGTTTTGTGTTCTAATTCTTTATTTTTAAATAAAGAATCTAAAAAGAAGAAAAAATCATAATATAATCTACAGTAACAAAAAAGATTTCAGTTTTTCAAAGTGATCGCAAACTTTTTTTGATCTGTGTACCTATGACTTTGTTGTCTAAGTTATGTACATTTGTGAAGTTGTAGTAGCAATACCACTCGCTAACTGTGAAGGAAAACATCGTGAGGAAACCTGAGTGTCTGAGCTATTCATATATCTCAGCGCTTGAAATAGCCAATCCACGGCGGACACGCGTGGTGATTAACCCATACTCTCTCTCTCTCTCTGAGAGAAGGCCTGTGCCCTACAGTGGGACGTATATAGGCTGTTTACGTATGTAGCATTGTCAATAAATCGATTGCAGTGCTGATAACATCTGCACCCAAATCAAGCCCATTGAATGGCCTCCACTAGCATCCCACTATATTCCTTGACATAAATTCAGAGGTCCCCTATCTTACCCCTTCTGCCTATTATCTATGATTATTATTAGGGTAGAAATTGACGATAATTTCTCCGCTAGAATTACCAGTGAGATAACATTTTCCCAGAGATTAATTTCTACAATGATTATTTTAACTGTTTGGGTTAATGGTTTTAATTATTTCGCTCCGTAACACTTTATAGGAATTGTTGGAATTCTGTCCGGCCTGTTGGACGACATATTTAGAACGGTTGCGAAATTGAAAATTAGGTCCGGTATAAATACGAAGCTTTTCGCCGGAAAATAATACAATTAACATGTGTAGACATATGTATTTTCATTCAGCTTTGGTCGACATGTACCTAACATGCAGGTACATGTGCATTTGTAAACAAAAATCAAAATCAAAAATCAAATTTTTTTTTATTCAAAGTAGCACAGAAACTGCGACTTGATGAACGTTACAAGTTAAACTAGGTGTCCATTTCAAAATCTAGATCATTTTGGAGAAAAAATGGACAAAAAAACTCCAAACTTAGTCTTTTCAAGTCCTTAATTTACAGGATTTATATAAATGTTCTAAAACTCATGCATTGAACTGGCTTTAATTCCAGACATCATTGTCATCTAAATAATATTTAATGTTATAGTAGCTTTTTTGGCAAAAAGTGCGCTTCACACATTTTTTGAACCGCGTTTCTGGCAAGCTTATTATATCCTCAGGGATCTTATTGTAGAAACGTATACAATGCCCCATAAAGGATGTATTAACCTTTGCCAGCCTAAATTTTGGGAACGAAAGTTTATGTCTATTTCTAGTATTTACATTGTGTTGGCTACCTACAGTTTTAAAGTCACTGATATTTTTCCTAACATACATAATATTTTCATAGATATACTGACTAGCAACTGTTAGGATGTTGGTTTCTTTAAAGAAATCTCTTAACGAATCTCTATTGCCTAGCTTATATATGAATCTGATCGCTCTCTTCTGCAGGACGAAGATGGTCTCAAGGTCTGCAGCCCGACCCCACAGTAGTATACCATAGGACATAATACTATGGAAGTAACTAAAATAAACAAGCCTAGCAGTTGCGATATCAGTTAGTTCCCGGATTCTTTTAACTGCGTATGCTGCAGAACTGAGCCTATTTGCCAATTTTCCTATATGAGGACCCCATTGAAGCTTTGCATCAATTGTGATACCCAGAAATACAGTTTCTTCTACAAGGTCTAGTTTATCATTCCCCAATATAACATTGCTGTCAACCATTTTGACATTTGGTAGTGTAAATTTTATACATTTTGTCTTTTTTGAATTTAATAATAAGTTATTAGAAGTAAACCAATATAGTACCTTAGAGAGAGCATTATTTGTACCCGCAAGGTCATTTTCTTGTCTCTTAATCTTAAAAATAAGTGACGTGTCATCTGCAAACAATACTATCTCTGACATATTTTGAACCATGAACGGCAAATCATTTACATATACGAGGAAAAGGAACGGCCCCAAAATAGATCCCTGTGGCACTCCCATCTTAACCTCCGACCCGGATGATTTAGTCCCTTAAACCCCTTTACATAAATCGTTAAAAATGGGAGCAGTAGTGTCTATCAAGTTTATTCCTTGTTTTAGGTCATCATCATTCAACCACAAGAAGTCCACTGCTGGACATAGGTCTCCTCCATGGATTTAAAAAAAAACCGTTTTAGGTCAATAAATAATAATTAAATTTTACTTTATCGCACACAAAACATCGAATAGGACATTGCATAATATATATAACATATATACAAAGACGAGCTAATCATTCAAGAAATATTGGCACTTCTATTTTTTTACAAACAGACTAAAGATGTATGAAACGAAATATATATAAACCTAATTATGTTGTTATAATTGAGAATAAAATTACTGGAAAGTCGTGACTTTTGACATTTGAACGCGCCAAAACGCACGTCTCCCGTGGTCATGCTCACGGTGCTGCTACAGTAGCATGGCAACGCGCGACATAATTTTTCAAGCGTTTATGGCGTCTATCTGTCGAAATTAGTGACATAACATTGTTTTCAGCCGTTATGTCGCGTTAAAAGAATGAGAGACCAGGGCCCCTATTATGAAAAATGCGACGTTATCGGAAGGGTCGTCAACGTCGCGTTTGAACTCGACAATTCACTCAAATCTAGCGACAAATACGGTTCTTTTTTTGAATAGCTGTTACTATTCAACTATGGAAACTATTAAAAAAAGAACCGTATTTGTCGCTTGATTCGAGTGAATTGTCGGGCTCAAGCGCGACGTTGACGACCCTTCCGATAATGTCGCAGCTCCATAATAAGGGCCCAAGTTACGCTTTTTCATGCTATTACGAGCACTGAGAAGAGCTTCTAAAAGAGTGGGTCTTAAAGTGACCATGGACAAGACTAAGATAATATTGCCGAAGTTCCACGTAGCACCCACTCCTGTCAACGTTGGCGGCTCTGGCCTCGAAGTTGTCGCCGACTACGTATACCTGGGACAGACAGTCCAGTAAGGTAAGTCCAACTTCGAGAAAGGAGTCACTTGTCGAATCCAACTGGGACGCAAAAATGTGTTTTGTGTCCCCAAAGGGCCCCCAACTGGTCGATACCTAAGATACCCAGTAACAGGAAATATCAAAACTATTCAAAAAAAGAACCGCATTTATCGCTGCTTCATAATAAGAGCCCTGGGCTGTAATAACTATCAATACTTTATCACAGGCTATTTATACTGCGTTTATGGAGTGACTTAATGAATCGTGTTTTTACAAATAAGACAGTTAGTATTTTCAAATTTGATGCTTAATTAATTATTGAAAGCTGTTGTCCGTTTCATTTCGTAACTGTAAGCGATAGTAAGCAGGTACGATCGTCTAGTTGAAATATCCGACAGGAGTCAAAATTTAATAATCAAAATGGCAGCCGACACCAAGTTGCACCAATATCACTTCGCCAGGCGGAAGGGCAATTTGATTGTTTCAAGAAGAAAACAGGCGCTGGGACGGTCCACTGATTAATTGGGAACTAGTGACCCGTGCCTTACGGACGTCGACGCAATCGGCTGGGTAACAAAGCTTGACACGTAGAGAGCGTTTTACACTATACTGTGACGACATCGTGAAGTTACTGGCGCGAAAGTGAGGGTGAGCGTCGGGCAGTTAAATTGATGATTTTGATTAATTTTAATCAATCCAGGCCGTACTCGTCCACTCGGATATATGCGTTCCCCATGTACACATCTATCCTACCGCTGCCAGCAATCTACCTTAGATCGTCAATTCAGTAAGGTGGGCTGATTGATTGACTGATTTATTAAAAAATTGACTTAATAAAAAAAAAACAATCTTGTTAAGTTCCGCAAATGATAATTGATTATTTTCAAAATGAAATTGGAACCCTTAGTACGGAAATTATAGTGATAAAGTGTAATTAAATGCCCATTTTTGGAATACGAGAGGGAAATATTTTCATAAATATACCGTATTTTTTTTGTTTTTTAACCTTTTTGTATCATTATGGTTTTTTTTATGAAATTTTTGAATTTATGGAAGTAATTTTTAGTACATCGAAAAATGTTCTATATTTTTTAAACTATCTAATAAACGAATTTGAAGTCACACTGTTCTCAGAATTTTGCCAATATTGTATGGCCAACAATGTCGTGTCGATCTGCTGTAAAGTCGCTCATTTAACAAAGCTTGACACGTTATTGAGGTTATCGAGTCTGCTCGATGCCCTTATTTCGGCCTCGTCGCCTGCGCCAGCAGAGTCATTATGTGATCAAATTATTTTGCTGGAAGCAGTGAATAATATGTAATTTAAGCTTTATGTGTCGTAGGATGGTTTGATAAATCGTATTTTTGCAAAAATTCAGTTAATCTAATCATCCTACGATAACGTAAGCGTGTCATACAGCTTACAAAAAAAAAAAACATGATTCTTCAAAACACTCTCCAGAGTCAGTTGAAATAGTCTGTAGTAAAGAGAAAGACGTAAACTCATAATTGAAACTGTTTCTGAGGTAGGTTTCGGAGGAATTTTTTTGTTAATAAATAACACCGCTAATATTGATGTTATTGATTGTCTGTAGTGGCAATAAACCAATAAAGTTAAATAAAATTAATAAATTAAAATTGTTAATTAACCCGAAACTGGCGTTTGCGCATGCAAAGACTAATGAATGTTGATGAAGCGAAAGAGATCTGCCAGGATTGTGGCAAGTGGCAGACTCTGGTCTCTGCCTTTCCCTCCGGGATATAAGCGTGTGTTTATGTTATGTTTGTTAATTTAATTTATGATACTCAATTTATAAGGCAATGCTCATTGCTTTCAAGCGAGGGAGTTAATAAAACTGTTCACCACCGTGTTCTACCTATTTAAATTTAGAAAAAAAATATGCCAGCGAAACATAATCACGCCAAAATGTTTTTTAAAAATTATAGACGTGAAAAAAGAACAAGATAATGCCAACCTACATGGTAACAAATAGGAAATAGAAATGGTCCTACATTATATTTGTAAAACATAGGAGATTGCTGGCAGTGGCTGCATGAGGTTGGCTTAGGACAAAAAGTAGTGGCGTGCCTCTGGGGAGGCTTACGTCCAGCTGTGGAGGAATAGGGGCTGTGCTACTGATTGAGTGAAAAAATTTGAAAGAAGAAAGAAAAAAGAGGATATTTATTTAAATTGTCACAGAAACACAAAGTAAGCATAAAGGTACACAAACAAAAGACACGAACGTCAACAAAACAGAAATAAAACAAAACAATGGTGAAGAGAACATGTGAGGCATATAGAGTCAAAGGCAGCCGGGTACCATACAGTAATGTATGGCACCCAGCCACCTCGGAACCCAAACGCTTCAGGTGTCTCCGTGACAACAAAAAAGGGGCTCCAACTCAGCACACTTTACCGGTGTGTGCTACAGTTAGCACAACACTAGCAAAACTGATTTTCAGTTGGGACCATATGATTCCTCCTTTGGCACCCGAAACGTGGAAAATAGGAAATAAACTCTTCCAGCATGGGCAGTTCGACGGCGCGACTCACGCCTTTTTTGGCGCTAAAATGTCATTTGACAGTTAATTCATGTACTGGAAAGTCGCGACCTTTCACGTTAAAAAGCGTGACTCTCGTCGGGCTACACGTGCAGCAGATGTTCCAAGTCCTTGTTCAGAAGTCCTTAGGTTTTATGGTATACTTTACTTTATTTGTAGCAGGTCTCAGTGTTACTATTACAAAAAGAATAATAAATAATTTTTATTCCAGCCAGAGCCGTATTAAATAACTAAGAAAATAACAAATAAATAAAAAAAGTTATATTACAGAATATATTACAGATAAAAAGTACCCGAAACCGACGTGCGTGCATGCAACGAGTAATGAATGTCGAGGAAGCGAAAGTCATCTATCAGGATCGCAGCAAGTGGCTGTCCCTGGTCTCTGCATACCCCTCTAGGATACAGGCGTTTATGTCATGTCATGTCATGTCATGTCATGTCATGTCATGTCATGTCATGTCATGTCATGTCATGTCATGTCATGTCATGTCATGTCATGTCATGTCATGTCATGTCATGTCATGTCATGTCATGTCATGTCATGTCATGTCATGTCATGTCATGTCATGTCATGTCATGTCATGTCATGTCATGTCATGTCATGTCATGTCATGTCATGTCATGTCATGTCATGTCATGTTATGTTATGTTATGTTATGTTATGTTATGTTATGTTATGTTATGTTTATTACAGAAACTAAGTTTAAACTAGAAACTAAAATAATAATAACAAAATTATAGCTGACTAAAATAAAAGTTTGAATAATTCTACGAATAATTATAAGATCTTGATAATAGCAGAGCTTACTCTGAGAAAACTTAATTTATTTTAAAGTTGTAAAATGAAATGAAACATCTTTTGATGTTGTTAAAAGAACTCATGCTTTTAAACGGACTCAAAGCAGTGTACATTAATTATCTCTCTGTTAGAGGGCTGCACCCATTTAATTGTTTACTAATTTGCTTTTAAGCATTTTAAGTCCACCTTTGTACGTGGGTAATTGTTATCTCATGCCTGTTATTAAGTTTTTATTTATCTTGTTAAAGTTTTTTTAGTCTGCAATAAATTGTAACAAAAAAAAAACAATATTTTCGGCATGTCCGAACATAATCCTACCCCTGATTATTACCCTCCGCGTTACCCCCGCGCCGCGAACAATTTGATTAAAGCTTGATGACACTTTAATCGAATAAGTATTATCGATGGGGTATTTCATCCACTTACCCCGGTCTTAATGGTTGCACGAAGGTATTGGCTTTTTGTCGAGAAGTGGGCTTCGTCGCTTCTGTATTGTATTATTTTATTAAAATAAAAACTTCTATTTCTATTGGTATTAACACCTAGGTGTTTCGATGTTTCGAAGGCATCACGGTCCATGGATCATGATGTCTTCGAATGTTTTCTAATGACAAACGTCTGTTAGAATATTGTTTGCGTTTGAGAAACTGGGGGTAAATATGGAGTGTTAAAAGATGATTCACATGAAAACTTTACAAATTAAAACTTCCAAACATGTGATCAGAATTTTTTTTTTTTTGCAATACACAGGCCAACTCCTTGTAAAACCAGAACTAGGTAATTCACATTTCTTATTCATTATAAAACAAAACGTCTACCTACTTAATGAACATGAAATTTGTTAGTTTCAGATTATACAAACTTGGGCACAGATCTGTGACAGGGCAGACGAGTTGTTAATAGATTACGTGGAGAAGAAGCTAACAGGGAAACTCCACATTTTTTCTTTCCATCTCTTTTCTCATATCTTTAAAGAAAATAACTTGATTAACAGAGTTTTCAACATAAAAATTAGTACTCATTGAATACTAGACACAATCTTTCTCTAAATACTTAACCATTAACATTAATCAACGGTTTAACTCCAGACATATTTGTCAAACCCATCCGAAGCCACAAACAAGCAATGATATTTATGTTCACCTGCAAGCTTAGACTATAGCATTTATCTGTAACAGAACATTGAGCATTCGTTGTTCCTTAATTTCTCGAGCTGAACAAGGAACAGCGCCAAGCAACGAGCCAAACATCGCTACGAATAATTTCACGGTCATTTTTAGGGGACGCTACATCTCTACACTATCTACACTTCATCATCATCATCAGCCACTTGACGCCCACTGCAAGACATAGGCGTCCCTCATGGTTTTTATAACCATGAGGGGTTTTGCCATAATCGTCACGCTTGGCAGGCGGGTTGGCGATCGCAGTATGCGGTTGGAATCTCAGGAAGACGCTGCTGCCCGTCTCCTGGTAATTTATTTCCTTATAGTCGCCTTCTACGACATTCACGGAAGGAAATGGAGAGTGACGATATTCTTAATCCGGCGCCACACGGTTCTATCTATCTACACTATTCTACACTTATATTATAAAGAGGAAATTTTTGTAAGTTTATATGTTTGTAAGTTTTTATGTAGGGGATTATCTTTGAAAGTACTTAACCTATATCAAAAATTCTTTCACCAGTATTTAGGATAGACTTTCAATCTTTTAGTATGTTTACCACGCGAATGTAGTACCTTTACACGCTAGGTAATCTCCATACAAAGGCGCGAGCGCAGCCGCACACACACACAGCCTCATTCCTATTGGCAAGATGGGACTAACATATTGTTATGTAAATGGTTTCGTCAACAATAGCGAAAACAAAACATTATTCAAGGTACCCCGAGAAAAAGAAATGTAAGTACCGTAGATAGTTGTTTGTAACGTAATCTACATGAAGGTAGAAATAAATAGGTTAGTTATCAACGGTACACATTACAAGTAAAAAGAACGGTTCTAACATAAATAATGAATGATACTTCGCACTGTGAAAAATTGTTACACTGCAATAAAATAACGTTACAAATAAAATACATCTGACTTCGAAGTAATTTCCGTTGCTATATAAATTTATTAACAGCTCTAATAACAACGCATGTTTTCCACTATAAATATAAAAGTGTCTCTAAAATGTGTTGCTTAATTTCTTCGAAGTGTCGTGTCTGGATATCTCAGTAGTGTTGTGCCAAGATCCTGATATGAAGGATCCAGATTCGGTTCCCAACTATTCATTTTAAAGTTTTTTTAAGTTAAATTCAATTTATAGTTGGAATGGCGAATATTATTATTAATTTGTGATGTCCTTGCCTGGATACTAGCTCATGGTATTTTAGTTTGGGACTAGGACAAGTGATTGTGTTGTATGAGATTTATTATTATTGTTATAGGTTATTAAATATAACACTTTCTATTTCAATTGCTTATTGATATTTCTTTCATGCCTCGATACCTTAAGTGTTGTGAATAAACTCATTACCTATATTGTTTAAAGTAAGATTACGAAACGATTTACGCTGCGCAGGAACTTTCTCCACTCCACTATAAGTAAACTAATGTTATTAAGAACGATGAACGGGGTAGCCGCCTGTCTATATTATACTTGATAGATACCTACTTCACCGTGCGACCCGCGCCGCTCGCTGCATAAACATTGCACATTGTGGAGCCCCTCGTGACCACGCATTTGCGCGCTCGCCCGGCGTCGCCACAGCTGAGCGTGGCTGAGCCATACAGCCCCGCCATTTTAGCTAGTGTAGGCTAATATGCTTCGCGCGGGCCTGAAGATTACTTGCTATCTTTATTGTACTGTGACCTTTACCTGTAATAAACATTCTCTACAATCGTAAATGCTAGTAAACGATCATCATACTCATAGTGTATAAATGTAAAACGGCGGAACAACTAAAAGCTCGAAGCAAATTTACTAACTCTTAGCTAGAATGGTCGCCAACATGCACGGTAAAATGCCCCCGTTAATTTTGTGAGCTTTTACTTGTAATAAAAGCTTTTACTTGTAATGTCTGGCCGCAGCATTAATGTGTTTTCCTACTTTTGTAAGAAGTGTTATTTTGGCTTTTAAAGTTATTGGTGGCAATGACGGAATCATATCATTAGTTTGCGTTTAAGATGATTTGAGAAAAGTTAGTCAGAGTGGACTTTTTTTACCCGCTGCTTTTTTCTCCACTACAAATATGGCCCGAAAGCAGCGGCTAACATAGTAACATAGTACATTGACATTCAGCAAAAAGAATGTAAATTCTTTACGTTGAAATAAATTATTGATTTCTGAAAAACATTCGCTAGAACGCTCATGTTAATAGTGAATGCCCAAGTTGGGTGCCGTATATTTCACGCTGAAGTCGATTGTGCTTGACTTCAACCCTTGTCATATGTCACGCACATTTTTGGGTGTTTGGGGTATCTGACAATTCCACCTCGCTGCATCTGCAATTAATTTTATCTGGTGGGCTGATCTCCGAATGGACGTTGAGATTAGGGGACACTTTATATTTCAACCAGGTAGTCTCTACCGTTAATAAAAGAAAGTGACTGGGTGACTATTTTACATCTAACGGGTCTAATCGCGATATTTTTTTCTGTCTGACTGTTTGTGCCCTAAATAAAAAAAAAACAAATTTCAAGAAGAAATACATTTATTATGCGATCGCAGTACCTATGCGGTTGGAATCTCAGGAAGACTTAGTCGCCTTCTACGACATCCACGGAAGGAAATGGAGTGACGCTATTTTTAATCCGGCGACACACGGCCAAATCAATTTACATCACTTGCAGCCCCGAGTAGCCAGAGGTTGCGGGTTCAAGTCCCGGCATGGGTGGAATTTTTAGTCTCTAAATAGGTTTTTAGAATTGCCCTCAGCACGGGTTTGTGCAAGAAAAAGAATACAACCGTTGCTTTGTAGAGTATGCAATAAAGTGTTTTTAATAATAGTAACAAAAATAATAATGGTAGAATGTCAACCTAAAATACACAAGCGGAATATAGAAAATTAACATTATCAGAAATATTATTATATCGGCGGTAATACCAATAAAGCCTATAACCTCTCTATGAGAGAAGGCCTGTGCCCTACAGTGGGACGTATATAGGCTTCTTATGATACCGGCGCGGCGGTAATGGCCTGATTACTGTTATTAAAAACACTTTATTGTATCACGCTACAAAGTAAAGGTTATTTATAAAATACGATTCCTTGAGAGACGAAATAAACGCCCTATAAATAGTATAAAAGCAAGTACCTACGACGACATCAACGGGGAATTGAGCCCACGTCCTCTGTTTTGGTAGTCGAGCGTAATAAAGAAAAAAAAATGTAAATATAGAATAAGCCTCGAACTGTGAACTCGAAGTTTACGCCCCCGCTTCATAATTCAAGATGGACGTTCCGTTGCTAGGCAACGCTAATTACGTCACCGCTGTTCGTCGTCGTGAAGTTAACTGATTACTGTTATTTAAGCATATTCTGCCAAGTAAAATTGATGATTTAGCTTCTATGTTATATTTCCCACGCACACACTAGCATTTAGATTTATTACAAGTATAGAATTTCAGTGTTATTAAGGCACACTTACTACAGAACCGCGTTTGTAAAATTACAAATCATAGTATATTATGACAATTCGATGTACATTGCGTAGCGGTTAGTATTCCTATTAATTTTATTGTGTTGTTAATCTGTGAGTTAATTGGCCTTACAGTAAACTATGAATATTGAGGTTCTATGAAAAGGGGCACAGGTAGGGCATACTAAAAAAAACCGGCCGAGTGCAAGTCGGACTCGCGCAAGAAGGGTTCCGTACCATTATGACAACAACATAAGACATAAAGATCGAGAAAAAATGGCAAAAACCACGTTTGTTGTATGGAAGTCCCCTTAAATATTTATTTATTCTAATTTAATTATTGATTTTTGGAGCGAATAGAGGTCTAAATATTCTGTGAATATTTCAGGCGTCTACCGGGTGCCGTTATTAATATCAAGCAAAAAACAGCAAAAAAATTACGTTTGTTGTATGGCAGCCCCCCCTTAAATACTTATTTTATTCTATTTTTAGTACTTATTGTTATAGCGGCGGCAACAGACAGTACATCATATGTGAAAATTTTAACTGCCTAGCTATTACGGTTCATGACGTACAGCCTGGTGACAGACAGACAGACAGACAGACAGATAGACAGACAGACAGACAGACAGACAGACAGACAGACAGACAGACAGACAGACAGACAGACAGACAGACAGACAGACAGACAGACAGACAGACAGACAGACAGACAGACAGACAGACAGACAGACAGACAGACAGACAGACAGACAGACAGACAGACAGACAGACAGACAGACAGACAGACAGACAGACAGACAGACAGACGGACGGACGGACGGACGGACGGACGGACGGACGGACGGACGGACAGATAGACGGACAGTGAAGTCTTACTAATGGGGTCCCGTTTGGCACGCTTCGGGTACGGAACCCTACAAAAATGGTTTGTTACACTTAGAATCATAATTAGTTAACTCTATCTATATTACCCTGTTTTCCACTCTCTTGAACATGACATAGGGGTAGGGGTAGGCAAAGACCAGGGTTTGCCACCTGCCACGATCCTGACAGACCTTTTTTGCTTCCTCAACATTCATTAGTCTGTGCATGGCTACACGCTGGTTTTGGGTCCTTTTATGTTGCCCTTTGCTGATGTATTAGCAAAGTTTCCTCGCGATATTTTCCTTCACAGTTAACGTGTGGTATTGCTACTATAAATTCGCAGATATGAAGCAGGGTGACATCAACGTAAACGATGTCAATGTATTAGACGCACACAGTAATGTGTAGTGTTTAGTTACCAGTAAGTTCCATGGAGGAGGCCTATGTGCAGCAGTGGATGATGATGATGATGATGAAGTTCTATATAAAATATTGTTTCATTATTACGTTCACGTCATATTCGGAGGTTAACGAATAAACTTGTTTTAACTTAAAGCCTGCATTTTACCTTAAGTAACCCCTTTAGACCAATGACCCAAGATCATCATATTTCAGATGAACGTACCTAACTTTGAAAATAAAAAAAGTCGTAGTTGCATGCCCGCAATGGAAATCGGCGTGACATTCCGTGTGGCGCCGGATTAAGAATCGCGCCACTCATTTCCTTCCGTGGATGTCGTAGAAGGTGACTAAGGAAATCAATTACAAGGAGACGGGCAGCAGCGTCTTCCTGAGATTCCAATCGCATACTGCGATCGCCAACCCACCTGCCAAGCGTGGTGAATATGGCAAAACCCCTCATGGTTATGAAAACCATGAAGGAGGCCTGTGTCCTGCAGTGGGCGTCAAATGGCTGATGATGATGAATGGAAATCGAACCTGGGTCTCGGTAAAAATGGTACAATAATTCTTAGCATCTATTTAGCTTTTATTTACTACATTTTTTTTCACTATAAAATTTTGAGCCTCTGCCTCCTTAAAGACGTATGAGATGGTGTAGCTTAGATTAAGCAGTGCTTATCCTCAGCTAACTGTTACATTAATAATATAAAAAAAATATAAAAAATTGCTATACTTTTTGTTGTGTGTGTGTTTGTGTACGTGTGTGTATGTGTGTAATATTATAGTAAAAGTGGTTCGTACTTATGAATAGATACCCCACGTTTGGGTAGATGTGGGTGTTTTCTTTCACCCTGTATACGCGGTGACCCAAAAACAAGCAACGCCATTTAATTTCATCGAGAAAATTGCCTTCACTAAATTGGTGTCCACCCAGAAAACCCGTCTCACACCCGGAGGGCCCAAGTAGGTAACCTACCGATCCATCAGTCACCGAAGCTAATCAATGATCCATTGGATCTGATCTCTCTACAGCATTCAATTGCTGTAATGGATGGGGGTCAATTGTTTGTAACCGTACTTCCATTTAGGATTATTTAAGAGGAACCCCTTTTTTGTTCTGATGTGTAATTTTATTATGACGATGAAGATGTTATTAGATGACGGTCTTTTGATTGGCTATTTAGAGAGGTTATTATAGGGGGGCTTTTTGCTGGCTCGGTGTTATTTAAGGATGAATGAGATGTCATTTTGGGTTACGGCGTCATTAATTAAAGGCGGCACACAAAAGCTTTTTATTGCAGCGATAATGTGTGGCTTAGATTGGTAATTTAGAGACTCACAAATAACGTATTGAGAAGTGAAATAACACGTAGATGAGTTCAGGTTATTTTCTACTAAGAGTAGACTGAGAGAACTCATATTCATTTATTTATTTTATTAACATTGTGTCATTAAAGTTTGTTTTTGTCATGTTAAGAGTCGGTACATGACACCCTATAAGGGCACTACAAGATTTAAACATAATAAAACATTGAGTAGCAAATTACGAACTTACTACTATACTATGAGATCTTTCTATCGTGCAGAATATTATTATTATACAAATATCAGTATTATTATTGTTACAATATTATTTACACCGGTACACAGGTAGCAGTAAATTCAGTCAAAAAACCGTCCAAATGCGAGTCGGACTCGCGCTCGAAGGGTATAACTATACAACATTTGAATATTTCAAGCGTCCACCAGCGGTTGCCGTTATTAATATCGAGCAAAAAACGGCAAAAAAATCACTTTGGTTGTATGGGAGCTCCCCTTTAATATTTATTTTATGCTGTTTTTAGTATTTGTTGTAATAGCGGCAACATAAATACATCATCTCTGAAAAATTCAATTATCTAGCTATCACGGTTCATGAGATAAAGCCTGGTGACAGACGGACGGACGGACAGCGAAGTCTCAGTAATTACCCTTTCGGTACGGAACCCTAAAAATTAAGTACCAATGCCTCTAAGAACTTAGGTAATGCTTCTCTCAGAGTCTCTTTGAGGAAGACACAATTTAATTTTAGTTGGCGTTTTCACTTTTTATGATACATAAAAAGTTTTTATGATAATTATATAAAAAGTTCGAGCTAAAAGGCTGTTGTTTTTTTTTAAATGTCATATTACGCATTTAATTCATTCTTATGTAGTCTGTGGTTGTGTCAGAAACGCTTTGTTGTTGGTAATTCCTTAAAAAGAATTGACGAAGTTTTGTGAGATTTTCTTTGAAACTCAAAGTTAAATAAAATTTAAGAAACTTAAAACACGATGGAAAATGTCGAAAATGTACCTCCTAAGATAAAGAAAATTTGGTGCAATGGCCATTTTCAGCCGCCATAATCGCCTCGTCTGGCAACACTGACAGAACAAGCTTTTGTGTTTGACATTCATTCGTTCATGTGGTGCACGGTGCACACCACACTGCTTAAAGTGGGTTTAAGGGACATTTACCGAGACTGGTTGCGTAGGGCTTATAGCTTAGCTAATTTGGAGATTTGACTTTATAGATCATAATTTAATTAAGATCTGTCTTAAGACCGACTCGCTCGTCGTCTCGCTGAGGGCTGTTTTAGTGGATGTGTTTATTTTTATAAATAAGACCGTTAGTGTATAGCTAAATAATACTCTAAAACAATATCTTGGTTGAAATCGTTGCATTACATACACAATAACAAAAAAACCTACTTGGTTTAAGGATAGCGGGCCGACCGTTTCTAACCCTACGTCATACGTTACTAAGATGGCAATTTAGGGTTGTAAATATTCAAAATATCTGCTTAAATATACCGACATACTTCCACCAAACAGGGGATGTATTAGCAAAGGGCAAGATAAAAAGTACCCGAAACCGACGTGCGTGCATGCAACGACAAATTAATGTTGATGAAGCGATAGAGGTCTGTCAGGATCGTGGTAAGTGGCACACCCTAGTCTCTGCCTGCCTCTTCGGGATACAGGCGTGAGTTTATGTAAAGTAATGTATGCAATATATCCTCCTCAGTCCTGACCTTGAAAATAACAATGGTTTTCAATTGTTATTTTCAAGGTCAGGACTCAGGAATAGATAGGGTACCAGTCACAAACCTGGAGGGTCTTGTACTGTCAGCATAAATGGTGGAATATAAATAAACAAATAATGTAGCCTAAGTGAGTCCGCCGCAGGGCATGTAGGGCTTTCTTTCAGAGAGTGAGAGTATGGGCTTAATCACTGCGCGTGCCCACTGCGGATTGGCAATTTCAAGCGCTGAGGTATGTGACCAGGCACCAATAAGTGGATATGAACAAGTGGAATAATCATGGATATTTTTTTCCCGGTAGGGCTGACGTTTCATAGAGAATTCTGAAAACTCAAATTGGAAATTATTTATAAAACTAATAAATTGCATCCTTACATAGTTACTTACTGACTCCGCTGGCTCACTGACCCGAAGTGTGTCTTGGCCTACGACACAAGAACAAAATATTCAATAAACATAATATTGCGGCCTACTTACGTCCCATTGTAGGGTTACCATTAAGGAATTTGAAAATTCCTGACAAAAAGCCTGACATTTCCATAAAATAAATAAATAAAATAAATGAGAAATTAATAAATATTAAAGACTTATTTCATCATCATCACCATCATCATCGGGATACGATTGACCACTGCTGGACATAGGCCTCTCCTATTGCACGCCACTGAGCACGGCTCGGCTAGTCTCATCCAGCTCTTGTCTTCTTGTTTGCCTTGCGATTTATTTGATATTACTTAATATTTAGTTTTATCACTCATGTTCCAAAATCCGGACAAATTAAAGAGTCGGACAATCTCCGGACTAGAGTCTAAAAGTCCGGACATGTCAGGATTAATCCGGACGGATGGTAACCCTATCCCATTGTAGGGCACAATCTTCCTCTCACATACCTAATACTGCCATACTTGATAATAATATTTCGAGAGTATATTATGTGATATTGATTCAGCATAAGTGTAAGTCTCGAAAAACTCTAGCACAGAGTTAGCGCACAGTCAATACCTAATTGTAATTGGTAGTTGTCAAGGATAATCGCTCTTGGCCGTTACTCATCATATTTCGGGGAATCGTCGAGATCCTAATTTGAACTTCAATGGCATCAGCCGTTCCAAGAAATAACTCAAAATAACGCTTTGACAGGATGCCCGACTGTCACGTGTTTTAAAATCGACCAAAGAGACCAAATGACTCCCTTTGATTTTATTTATTATGTGACTGTAGTCGTAATTTGTGACGTTGTTATGACGTGTATGTTTTAATTCAGTAACTTTTTCTTTTTGATAGGTTTGATTCATTACTTTATACTTTATTGTACACAAGAAGATAAATATTTATTTACACAAAAAACAAAGTAATATGAACGAATACATAGGCGAGCTTGTTTCTATACAAATTTTAATATTTCATATTTACTATGTTCATGACCCGTAAGCAAACATCTAGGCTTTCTTAAGGTTAGTTAAGTTTTTCTACTTACCGCGGGTTTCTGAATTTAGTTAAGACCTATAAAAGTAAAAAATAAGAGGTGTCTTCAAATATCAAACAAGGACAAGGGCAAGGACATAAAAAAACGAAAATATACCCAGACTGAGGCCATGTCATGTAAGGCTATGAGGCCACCCACTTTATGTCCTGCAGTGGGCATCAAATGGCTGATGATGATGATAATGATGATTTGTGAAGTTATGGTAGCAATACCACTCGCTAACGGTGAAGGAAAACATCGTGAGGAAACCTGGGTGTCTGAGCTATTCACATAGCTCAGCGCTTGAAATCGCCAATCCGCGGTGGACACGCGTGGTTACTAAGACCACACTATCTCTCTGAGAGAAAACCTGTGCCCTAACAGTGGGACGTAAATAGACTGCTTATGATTTTTTTCTTAACTACCACTAAGACTAAGCGTGTGCTGAGACGCAGGCGACGCAGTCGCTGATAATTGTTTGTCGTTCAAGGCTTTGCTAGATAAAAAAATTACGAATAGTTTAAGCACATATTTGCTATCCAATACTAAGTTTCTGGTTGACCACATTTATCAAGTCATTTATCTTTATCACCACATTTATCAAGTCTAGTTTTTTTATCTTTCTAATGCATTTCTGGTGTGTACAATAAAGAGTTGTAATCTAATCAATAATCAAAAATGTTAGAATGTTTGAGCGATACTGATGACAGACATGCCACAAGCCTTAATATTTTAATACCTTAGGTTTAATCCCCAGGGAAATTTAAAAATGTACCCATACATTTAAAGCAGGAATATTTCGAGGCTAATTAAGGCAAAAGTTTTTCATTCCAGTTTTTCGGACTTGGCGGGCGACCGTTTCCAAACATTTTTTTTACACTTTTTACTCTGTGCCCTCACGGGAAATAGGCAATATGATGTTTTCTTTCACCTTTAGCGAGTGGTGTTGCTATAACTTCACAAATGTACATAACTTCGAAAACAAAGTCATAGGTACATATCCGGACTGGGAATCGAACCTGGGTCTCTCTCTAAGAAAAAAAATGATCCAGGTCTTTTTATGCTGCGTGTGATGTCCTTATTATTATAGTACACGTATAGTACTGTCACCATAGTACAAACTATCCTAGTTTGCGACTAGGACACGTGAATGTGCCTTGTGAAAGTTATTCTTATTATTATTTAAATTTCCCGCCAAATACGGTGCTATCGCACATGAAATATTACTAGGAGTGATGTAGAAGTAATTTTTGAAACTGTTTAATCTCCCATCGAAAACTTACAATCGGGCCTAGGTAGCTGTCGACGCCTATCCTCCTCCTATCCAAATCCAACGTCGTTGTTTTTAAGGATGAGCGATATTTATACATATTTTGACTCTCCGGAACCGTCAAAAAGGGTAACCTAATAGGCTTATTCACCAACTCGACACAAAAGACTGGACGTGTGTCCAGTTGGTGAAACTCAAAATTAGTATCACTTATTATGTCGTCATCTGGACACGCCAAGTATTTTAGGCGTGTCCACATAGTGAAAGTTAAATTAAGTAATTTGAGTAATTTAAGACACACTTTCGTAAAATGCGAACGTGTGTCTAGTTGGCGAAAACATAAAAAATATTTAATTTATGTTTCACTATGTGGACACGCGTAAAAATCTCGGCGTGTCCAGATGACTACATAATAAGTGATACTAACTTAGAATTTCACCAACTGGACACACTGTGAAAAGACTCTTGTGTCGAGTTGGTGAATAACCCTATTAGGTTACCCTTTTTGACGTTTCCGGGGAGTCAAAATATGTATAAATATCGCTCATCCTTAAAAACAACGACGTAACTATACTTTCGCAAAAAACAAATTTTAGTATGGCCGGATCCTCTTAAAATATACTAACACACGGCAAAATAAGGACACAATTAAATTTCCAGTAATTTCATTCAGTTGGCGCTAGTTGTCGCAATAGCATTAAACGCCAATTCATGTATAGTTTTTCTAGAAACGTCGACGAAAATGTTCTCGTGTAACATTTGCAGAATTTTAATTACGTCATTGTTGTTCCGGTTGAGCGATAGGTATATTTGATAGACCGGAGAAGGTTAAATCAGTCGAAACCATACAGAAGTTACGCAATAGTTCTCCTGATTAACATTTAGAATTAGTTTAGTTAGTTTATCAACCCTTTGGGGAAGAAATGTAGTGAAAGCCGTTTTATGAATTTTACAGGAGAGCGAAAAAGAAAAAAAATAATAAAATATGCTTCATATCTTCTTAAAGTGCCGTATTAATGCAATGATTACAGATATACTAAAATGTAACGAGTTTTATAGATATTCAACTGTAAATTCAATATATTTGGTAGTTTAGATGCTTATAGTACAAAAACATGGCTTATAGCCATGCTTATAGCATGGCTTATAGTACAAAAAACCTGCATCCAATGTCTTTTACAGCAAAAAATGTACTAATAGTGCTAATAAGTTGGATTACATCCAATAAAATAATTGCAGTAAATACCATAAAACAATATACTATAATGTACTACATACTATAAAAATTTAGAAGCATAAGTGTCTTTTACAGCATATTTTAATAAAAAACTATTAAGCCTGTTAAAACATCAAGGTATTAAAAGCCCTTTTTTGCGAATTTGATGAAACGAAATATACACATTGAAAGAGCTTGAAAAACTGAGTAAGTCTGTAATAAAAGTCAATTTTCACCAAAAATGGCACTTACAACATTTCATCCTCAAAGGGTCGTTATGTTAGATTATGACCTTGAAAAGAACAATTAAAAACCATTTCACTTTACATGATCGGTAAAAAGAAAAATAACTCCAACCTAAGAAAAATAAAAGTCGGTTTCACTAGGATATCGGATTTGAAAACGTGCTTGCTTCAACTCAGCCAACTAATAATAACAGGTGAAGGGCTTTATTCATTAATTCCTTCTCGTTAGTCGAAAAAATAATTCGTGTTGCTTTGTACATTTCATTCGTGTTAGCTGTTAAAAATAACAGGTCATTGGTTTTTTGGCAGTATTTTTTCGTTAAAATCATTGAATAAAACATATTTGAGACTTAGTATTATTTATTTTACCTACATGCATGCAAAATCAAAGTGTAACTAATTGTACCAAATAAATAAACTCCTCTAATTATTTTATTATTATTCCCTTAACCATTATGAATTCAAAAACATAATTTAAGAAATTGTGCCAAATTATGTATAATAATTTTTTTCGGAAGAACAATAAAAGGCTTTTTACTTATTAATTGATTTATTATTTATAAAAAAACACGATACCTCAAAACATTATAAATAGTCCGTGGTAGGGACTTCTCAAGGATAAACACATCTTTTTATATGCTGCGTTTATGAAGTGTTTAAGGGAATCTTATGTTCTGTTACCTACGTATGAACATTATACAGTCACGCCTCATTTCGTTTAACTGTGATGCTCGAACTTCAGAGTGGAAGCTAGCGGTGGCGAGCGCGAGTGTAAAGAGGCAATGCTCGAGTCGACTAGTGCGCGCTCGCCTCGCCTCGCACTTAGGTATTTGGGCATAGATAGGGCCACTGCTTTGCAGCGAGTGGCGACCGCGAGCGGGGCCTCTACATGTTCGCCTGCTTCAGTTCATTTATTTCTCTCTTTCTACATGAGAAAAAAATATTATATTATAATATTATTATATAACAGTTTTATTTCTGTGCAAAGTAAGCATCTACCATCCTCTTTTGCTCCACGGTTTAAAAAAAATGACACAAAAGGTACGTAAATAATTATAGTAAGAAAGCGCGCTTTAAGCCGTTGCCGCAGTGACTTTTTCCTGCATCCTAATGAACGGTTCGGTGGCAATTGCAGGGTTACCTTGCCCTTCGCCGAACGCCTCGTCCGAGCGTGAAATACTACCATGAAGAGCAATCAAAAGATTTACCAATACCTAATTACAAAAAAGGAAATACTTGATCCGCTTGCAATATATACGACTTTATCGATCAAAATCAAAGCTGCTATCTGGAGCACTGCACGACCATTGCGAATGTGTGCGCTGATATGTCACCACTAAAATGCCTTATTTACCTCATTATCGCAGCTTTGAAGCCAAACCAATGCAATGGCCGTGTGATTTGCAACGCTTCATTACTCGTAGCTGGTGCGTGGGTTTGATGACTGAGATGTGTTTTGTTAATTTCCGCAATTCGGCAGTATTATATTTTCGCAACTCTTAATGTATGCCTGCGATTTTGTTTGCAATTAAAATTAAATAAACAATTGCCAAGCGCTAGTCGGACTATTTGTAACTATGAATTCAATGTATAAGACATTGTAGAAGTGTAACAAGATTAATTAGATTATCTTATCTACAGATATTGGTGACCATACTGTGTGTATGTTGCTTACTAATCAAATGGATCAATGTTATCTGAAATAAATAAATATTATTATTATAATACAACAAATGAGATACAAAATTTAAGAAAGTATGAACATTTTCCTTCTACGAGATTAGGAGGAAATATGCTGTTACATAAATTACCAGGAGATGGGCAGCAGCGTCTTCCAGAGATTCCAACCGCATACTGCGATCGCCAACCCGCCTGCCAAGCGTGGCGATTATGGCAAAACCCCTCATGGTTATGAAAACCATGAGGGAGGCCTATGTCCTGTAGTGGGCGTCAAATGGCTGATGATGATGATGATGATGAGTCTGTTACAAATCGACATATAAGGACGTATTTCATCGGTTTTACGATAACATAAAAAATCGTGATATAGGTATAATCAAATGCGTTCAGATCTATTTACGTCATTGAATAATATCCCAAACATTTTACATTGATATTTGTGATACGTATTGGAAAAACACTTTGTAAAACATAAAATACATGTGGGTGAATCAATATTATATACTAGTAAGTCAGTAAGTCAATAGAAGTAAATCGGCAGGAGGACGATGACGCGATTGGCAGATGACCGGTGAAGTTTTCTTAAGACTAAAACTGGGCGTCTTTCATGAGCTGTGTGTCAGATAAATAGTAAGTCAGTTCTTGTGGTAGGAATCTTACCAAAAAAATGTAACAGCCACACAACTAACTAGCTGTCCTGGTTCCGCACTAGGATACCCTGAGCTATGGTAACTAGACAAGGATACCACACGATTGGAAAAAATCCTAGACTCAGGCTATTTGTACAAATCAGAGTACGGACACCGCCAGCGGAAGTCAAACACACGCTCTGGTAGTCAAAAGTTGTTCGGTAGTTTACCGTTAACCAATGATACAGTCCTTTGTCCTATAACAAATTTTCGATCTACCCGTAGTGTTCGTACAATAAAATCGATAAGGAATTTGCGTCTCTTCAGGAAGAGAAACACGGTCGCCTATTTCACACCGAGTTATGCCAACCAAGTACAATTCCAACATTGCAAAGGTTTACAGCGCAAACATTATAATTTAATAGATAACTAAACACCGAATGCGGTTTGGTGTACCGTTGTTTTACGCCGTCCAAGTGGCTTCTTGCCAACTCACATGAATCATACGCTACGCCTGCAAACTAAGAGATTCACTTCCCTTCGGACACTTGAGAACTCTAGCATAAGAGCATAAGGTTAATTTTTGACTAGATGTCGAAAATATTCGGTGCAAAGAATATTATGTTCAGACAGTACTTTGACACTGAAATTTAACAAGTAAGAGATGTTAAGTGACCCGCCTTTAGTACGAGTCTTAATGGTGTTTATGTGTAATACGGGATTTATATTTTAGAATGTGTTTGCGTTCGAAGGATTTGCTTTTGCTGACTGATATTAATGGGATGCGGTTACGTATTCAGTGGCGATTAATCATGCATGTTTAATGCAGCAGTAGGGTTCGTTTACCACGTAATTACACACTACCGACTAATGATGTCGATTGAGATCCAGTACTGTAGTAATATGAGTATTACAAGCAGCCTAATATATATACGTCCCACTGTAGGTCACAGGCCTTCTCTCAGAGAGAGAGTATGAGCTTAATCACCACGCGTGCCCAGCGCTGGGGTATGTCAATAGTTTAGAAACTCAGGTTTCCTCACGATGTTTGCGAGTGGTATTGCTACTATAACTTCACAAATGTAAATAACGTAGAAAACAAAGTCACAGGTACATGTTTTCTCATGGGACTCGAACCTGCGTCTCTCGCTTCCGAGTCCAATGTTCTTACCCACTAGGCTACCACCGCTCTGAGTGTATAAATACCGAATTGAACTTATGAAAAGTTATAAATACTTGACATAATATAAATAATAATATCCCAATACAATAAGCAATAAATACATACCAAATCAAAAATAGTTGTAATAATGTAACGAATGTGTTATATAATTATAATGATGATGATGATGATGATAATAATAACAATGTGTAATAACAATAATTATGATGATGATAATAATGTTATGTTTTATTGTTGATAATGTAAATAATGCTTGTAAATAATTTGCAATGCTAAGTTCTAAGCATTAAATTGTAATGAACGCCAAACTGTTACACTTGGTTGTAAATAAGTGTTGATTGTTTGAATAACTTGCTTTATGGCACACCTGGCCAAAAAGTGGGTTTTCCCCCATGCTACGAAACGGGAAAATACCACTTTGAGGCCAAGTGACGACATAAAATTGTGTACACAACACGGGCTGTAAAAAATAGAAAGGCCGATATCGCAGAAGTTTAAGGCCCGAGGGTCATAAATATGCGATTTATTTTACGGCCCTAGTTGTGTAATATACTATTGTTGTATTCTAAGTACACATTAGGGCAATTTTTTTATACGCGCATTAACCTTTACATTTTAGTCGCAAATCGCCCGTAATGCAACTAAGTAGAGTGCACGCTTGTAAAGATTGTAGTACTGTCGGCTGTACCTATATTGGAAAAAGTTCCCTGGTCTGAATGAACAGGAATTTGTTAATAATGTGCAGTGCTTACGAAAGTTTTAGTTCTAAGAGGAATCTGTTTAATTAAAATCTACAAAAAATGTTTTATAAAATTACGTTTGCCAGAAAATCAATGTATATTTTATGTAACTAAAGATTCACAACTAAATTTGGCCTTTCCTTTGTCTGTATATTCTGCAATGTTCAGTGTATTTCTGGCAAAGATGTTTCAGTTGGGTATAATTTCCTTTACGAACCATGCCTCTTGTTTTCTGGTGTGTACAATAATAGTACATTATGATACAAGTGTGGTATGTTGGCCATTACACTCGAGTCGGTTTTTAAGCCTGAGCCGAAGGCGAAGGCTTAATGGAGACGAGAAGTGTAATGACCAATGCTCACGTGTTTCATACGACGTTTTTCAACACACTTGCGAGGAAAAGTAAATAAAAGTTCACATTTATTTAAACTTAACAAACAGAAACCCATTTAAAAGATGGCGGCCGTAATTTTATTTTTTCGCGCGCTCAGCGCTGCATGCGCGCGCAAGTCTGAGATAAGGGCACCTACAAAGTAGCTAATCAGCCACATATTTATAAATATTGAAATTGGGTATTTATAGGTAAAAATACACCGTCAAAATATAAATACCAACAAGCTAACAAGCAGTTTCATGAAATTCTTTAATTATTTATCACATTTTGAATTGAATTTTTATATTTACGCAAATAACTACTTAGCTGTTTTCGAAACATTAATACTTCTTGCTAATATTTAAAAGGATATGTAATGAAAAGGCACTAGTGCGATAATGTAATGTAAAAGGCACGGCATGGGTAATATTCTGCATTATCAGTGTAAATACGCTGTAATAAGACCTACTTTACGAGCAGGTGTGTTGAAAAGAATATTATTATCTTATCTTATCTTATCTCATCAGGCCATATTTCAAACTCGCGATCGTTTATTGCAACTTTGTTAGTTTCTCGATCGGTGCGTGATCCCAAAATATTTTGTCGCGTGCCCCCAGTGGCACGCGTGCCATAGGTTCGCCATCCCTGAACTTGCGCATGCAATCTCTAGGTGAATAAACGCCAACCAAAAGGAGCTAGTATTTTCAAGAGAGAGTATGTATGTTTTTTAGGCCAGGCTTAAATGCTCAAAAACGCTACACAAATCGTCTGTAGATGTACGTAAAGGCCATTTACGACGATTTTTTTACTAAGGAGCATCAACAGAATGCACAATGTTCAACTTGTTCAATAACATTTACAAGTTGAAAGATATAAATATATCCAGCTAATGTGTGTGAAAGGGCTTGTAAGGGGCGTCCACCAAGTGGACATACTACAACCAAAAAGCAAAGGGCAAAATGAAAAGTTCCTGAAACCGGCCCGTGTGCACGCAATGAAGCGAAGGAGAACTTTCAGGATCGTGGCAAGTGGAGAACCCTGGTCTCTGCCTAGCTTTCCGGAATTCAGGCGTGAGTTCATGTTATGTTTGTTTTGTATAGTTACAATTTAATGGTGTTATATGCGCCCTTTTGATGATGATGACTGAAGTATAAAATACTAGCTGTCCCGGCGAACTTCGTACCGCCACAGAATCCGTTTATACGATTCTTGTTACCATGGCAACGCCATCAATAAATATCTTAGTATGTGGCTTGAAAAAAGGTCACGGTAACAATAAATTATTATCCCACCGGATCGCATTACCGGGATATCAAGTATCCTATGGCTCAATTCAGATCTTTGTCTATCTGTATGCCAAGCTTCACGTAATTCCGTTCAGCCGTTATTGCGTGATTGAGTAACAAACATCCAAACATATTCACAAAATTTTACATTAATTTTATAGTAGGAAGTAGGATTTGCAATAAAACATTCTGATCGAATTTGACTCATTCTGTTGCAAAACTATGTGACTATATGTTAACTATGACTCTAGGGCCTGGTTTTGCTGAAATCAACTAAATAAGATCCTAATTATGAATTTTATTTAACTTGGCTTTACAACTTTATCATTGTGTTGAGTCGACGTCATATTACATAACTTTTAGAGCGAGAATGTGTGCAAATTTACACTGTTTAATTGTAATAAATTGTTTTAGACCATAATTCGCTGATTTACGAGCTGGAGCGTGGCCCGCAGGGATGTGTTTTAAAAAGGAAATTTTACACCTTATAATGTACAGTCGAGAACACAATAAATGTAACATGATAGTACCTATTTAAAGTGCCAAATGGTTGAGGTACCGACTATGAGGTGTCAGTACCTCAAGAATTTCGCACTTTACACTATTTTATTACAAACATAAATTCATACACATTACATTCATTAATTCATACACAAAACATCAAATGAGTTACTTTTAAAACGGAATTTTGTGTGAAAATACTGGCTTATGACGTCACATTTCAGAGCACTCGTTTTATGTTTAATCTATTTAAAAATTGTAATAACTAGTAATTGACTAAAGGACATACATTTTCCGAGATATTTTGTAATTTTTGTTTTAATCGAGCATATGAAATAATTTATTGTTGATCGTGTCAAATACTGAATTCTAAGGTAGGTACTTTGGTTCCTTACTGATTTGTTGGACTAGCCGTTAAGGCGCTTACTACCAAGATAAAGGTCGTGGGATCGATTCCCATCGGGGGCCACCGTACATTTGTACGAATGGCCTCAGTCTTCGTGTATTTTTGTGTTTGTGATGTCCTTGCCTGGTCACAATGGCACAGGGTGTCCTACTTTGGGACCAGGACAAGTGATTGTGTTCTGTGAAAGTTATGGAACTTATATTGATTCATACCATTTGTTTCCTGAATTATTGTCAACTCATATTGTTATGATAATTTAATCTCTTACATAAACAGCCTAAAATACAGGTTTATTCCTGGTTTAGGCTCCATTTTTAGGGTTCCGTACCTCAAAAGGAAAAAACGGAACCCTTATAGGATCACTTTGTTGTCCGTCTGTCCGTCCGTCCGTCTGTCAAGACCCTTTTTCTCAGGAACGCGTGGAGGTATGAAGCTGAAATTTATATCAATTACTCAGGTCTACTGTCCCTTGAAGCTGTGAAAAAATCAAACTTCTAAGCCAACGCAATCAAAAGATACAGCCGTTTATGCCGCAAATTTTCGACACTTGCAAGGGAATCAAAACCTACAGGGTGCTTCCCGTGAACTCAGAATCTTGAAATTTGGTACGAAGCAACGTCTTATAGCATAGATAAAGGAAAAATTACGAAAACCATAAATTTTTAGTTACATCATATAATATATTTTTTTTAATAATTTTAAACTTACTACCCATTTCCTCATAAACGCGTAGAGGTATTAAATTGAAATTCATACCAAATACTCAGGTCTATAATACCTTTAAGCTGTAACAAAATCTAACTTCTATGTCAACGCAATCAAAAGAAACAGCAATTTAAGCTGCATATTTTGAAACTCGCAAGTACTCGCAAGGGAATCAAAACCTAAAGGGTACTTCCAGTCGACCTAGAATCTTGAAATTTGGCATGAAGCAACGTTTTATAGCACACATAAAGGAAAAATTCCGAAAACCTTAAATTTTTAGTTACATTACAAAATATATATTTTTTAATAAATATAAACTTATTACTTTTTTCCTCATGAACGCGTAGAGCTATCAAGTTGAAATTCATATCAAATACTTAGATCTAATTGCCTTTAACCCGTGAAAAAATGTTGTTGACATTGCAGGTTTGTACGGAACCCTCGGTGCGCGAGTCCGACTCGCACTTGGCCGGTTTTACTCTTACCTACATAAAATGTAATACATAGTTTTGAACACTTTATATCTACGATTTTATTAATAAATTTTATCATATCTTATCTATAGAGATACAAAATCACGCTTGTATCCCGGAGTGGTAGGCAGTGACCAGGATTTGCCACTTGCCACGATCCTGAGTATCCTGACAGACCTCGTTCGCTTCATTAACATTCATAAGTCGATGCATGCACACACGCCGGTTTCGGGTACTTTTTTAGGGTTCCGTAACCGAAGGGTGCCAAATGGGACCTTATTACTAAGACTTTACTGTCCGTCTGTCTGTCTGTCTGTCTGTCAGTCTGTCACCAGACTGTATCTCATGAACCGTGATAGCGAGGCAGTTAAAATTTTCAGAGAGATGTATTTCTGTTGCCGCTATAACCGCAAGGGTTTGGTAATCTAAGTACAAAAGGCAGTGCAATAAGCTATTGGACCTTAAAAAAAATATTTAGAGGCTAAAAGTCCACCCATGCCGGGACTTGGCCTTTGGACCTTTTTAGGGTTCCGTACCCAAAGAAAACCCCAAGGTAAGGAACCCTATTACTGAGACTCCGCTGTCCGTCCGTCCGTCCGTCCGTCCGTCCGTCCGTCCGTCAGTCCAGGCTGTATCTCATGAACCGTGATATTTAGACAAATTAAGGTTTCACAGATTATGTATTTCTGTTGCCGCTATAGCAACAAATATTAAAAATAGAATAAAATAAATATTTGAGGGGGACTCCTATATAACATACGTAATTTATTGCCGTTATTTCCTCGATATTAATAACGGCAACAAGTAGACGCTTGAAATATTCACAGAATATTTAATTGTATATTCGCTTCAAAAATAAATAGGTAAATTAAAATAAAATAAATACCTATTCAAGGGGGGGCCCCATACAACAAACGTGATTTTTTGCCATTTTTTCTCGACCTTTGTGCCTAATGTTGTGTAGATAATGGTACGGAACCCTTCGTACACGAGTCCGACTCGCACTTGGCTGGTTTTTTATTACATACATACCCAAACTCACGCCTGTGTCCCGGAGGGTAGGTAGATACCAGAGTTTGGCACTTGATACGATCCAGTACGATTCATTTGGCAATGAATGCACTCACGCCAAAATGATTTCCGTGGAATCTATGTTGAATGAAGCCAGCTTTTTGTATGATCCATAGGATATAAGCTTACAGCAACATTAGAAGGTCCCAGCGAGAATATATTATAGCCATTACGTTACGAGGGACAGATTTGTAAGTCAAAATCAGATTGTGTTCGTTAATCAAGATACTTTGATTAGATGGATAAGATGGATGGTAGAGAGCTAACATAGTCGACGTTATTATTAGTTCCAAATTGGGCTTTTCCGGAAACATTCGCATGGAAACTGTGTCTGAATTTTATACATCCGCATTGTCAGAAATAGAATTTTCTAAACTGCGAAACTCGGGTCCATGCTTAGAGTTTATTTCTCCGGGATTCAGGAATGAAACTTCGAAAAGGCTGGAATTTTTTGCACGTCAATAAATTTTTTAGACACCTAAAAATATTGCGATATTTTCGTACATTACCTACTCATTGTATTAATGACTCGCAAATTAAACGGGTCTATCGTGAATCGAAGTAAATTACGTAAACTACATGATAATTTACGAATAAATCTATAAAATGCACAACTACAACACGCCCTTAAGGCCGTTTTAATTCAACCACTTCCAATTAATCTAATTAACCACCTCAAATTTATCCTCAATAAAATTTTTCATAAAATCATGAATCTTGAAGCTTAGGGTAAAACAATTATGAAGCTGTAGGGGAAACAGTAAGTGACATCTTCACGATCCATAAACACTTGCAGCGTTTCACAAAAAAAAAATTACCAACAATTCACAATTACACAACAAACACTTGTACGTAATACAGAGCAGTTTGTAAGGAGGCTCGTAATCTCGCTGATGCCTGCACTTGCCCATTAGCTCAGTTGGGAGAGCGCTGGCACGGTTAGCCAGAGGTCGCGGGTTCAAGTCCCGGCAAGGGTGGAATTTTTAGCCTCTAAATAGGTTATATTCTTTTTGCACTAAAAATTGCACCTGTGCCGGGACTTGAACCCGCGACCTCTGGCTAACCGTGCCAAAGGTCGCGGTTAGCCAGAGGTCGCGGGTTCAAGTCCCGTCATGGGTGGAATTTTTAGCCTCCAAATAGGTTCTCTAAATAGGTTTTCAAAATTATCCTCAGCACGCGTTAGTGCAACAAAAAGAATATAAACTCGTGCAGTTTTATACTCGTACATTTGAACGCCATATCTGCCGGTGCTCAGCGACCGAGGACCAATTTGTTCGGCTTATGTCTTTATCGGGGAGCTAGTGAACTCCCGCACAGCGATGTGCACCGAAAACGCTGAAAAAGGTGCCTTAAAAATGGCGGCCGGGTTAGTTTGTCTGCGTCTGTTTTTTAATATGGCGGCTCTTTGTTACGGCGGGTCCCTATTGAGAGAAAGAGCTGAATGTGTTATCATCAACTTTTCAACAACAACAAAAAGAAAGAATGAACGTAATGAGACAACGTCGTAAAGAATTATCTATTGCTGAATACATATAATAGTTATTTAAGATACACATGCGGAAAGTAAGGTTTTATACGAGTAAGTGCCAAATTTTCATTTCATTGGCACGCATTCGGATAAAAACCTTTTACGCTCAAGTACCTATCTTACAACATTTTTCAATGCATTTTGCGAGGAAATACAACAAAAAAATAAGTATAATAAGTAATTTTATTTCACCAAAGCCTATTTACAACAAAATGGCGTGCTTTCTTTGTAGAGCGCGCGTTTCATACAGCTTTTTTTTCTTGAGGCAAAGGTACAGTATACATACAGCCAATAATGTGAAAAATATTTTTGTTTGCGAAAACAAAACACGTATTTTTAAATGAGATAATCAAGAATCGTATGTGTTATGGTGTTTATCATCATTCAATTATTGCTAGAGCGTGCATGTATACTTATAAATAATTGTTTTTTTTTGGACAGCAAAACCTTGCATCTTTGTAATTTTTTAAATTTTATGACTTGCACCATGTACCACAGAGTCAAAAACTTAAAAAAAAATACTTTATTTCACGCGTGAAATAAAGGATTTCAGTACTGTTTTATTTCACGCGTGAAATAAAGAGTCGGTTTCCGCATAATTTTATTACACAAAAAAGAAAACTTTAGGAGCAACTGCATTGAAAAAGAAAATACGGATGAATTGAGAACCTCCTACTTTTTTAAGTCGGTTAAAAAATTTGTCAGTTCCATAAAAAAAGAAGTAACAAAAACAAAAAGAAGGAATGTTTCCTTCCTCTTTCCGAATAACCAAGGTAAGCCGGAAGAAAATATTTACCAGTATTAAGCTCGTCTTTGTACCAATATTTCTATAGGAAAATAAAGAATTTGTTCAATTCATATTCATCAGCTGATTGAATTGCTTAATTACAAATTAGTTGCATACTAAACAAATGTAATCTGGGCATTATAATAATCACCATTTATGAAATTCAATTGAAAAAAAAAATGTTACGCCACAATTGTATTCTCAATTGAGGAACCAATAAACCCGCTTAATGCATCCAGGGAAAATTTGGAAAACTGTATTTTACATACTGTATGTATCCCAGAGGTAGGCAGAGACCAGGGACTGCCACTTGCCACTCGAAAATTTGGAAAATTGTATTATTCGCATACCATTTTGAAAAAATACAATTTTCCAAATATAATTCCCGTCCCATCTGACGGAGACTAATCCAAACAAATTGCCTTCCTCTAAATCACAAACGGATAACGTACAGAAGGTAAATCCATAATGCCTACCTATACACCTAAATATTATGTTATCGAGTTTTTCTTTCAAGTTATGTTTCAATTTTAGTGTTCTCTTTTTTTCAAAACCCGTAAATTTTATGTTTTAGTTTAAGAGAACAGGGACGGGCTGAAAATCAGCGCTGTGATGATACACGCACTCACAGCACCAAACTAAGCCCTATCCTTTTTATCAGATAACTATTTCTATTTTTGCTATATTACGTGTGTGTTTTCAAATGAATCAGTGTGATAAATAAACTTTTTTCAATTTCAATAAAATCGTTTCCAGTAAAATTGTAGTTAATCGTGAAATCGTAAAGCTAAAACAAACACTTATAGCGTATAATTCAAAACGTGAAAAGAATACTGCAATTAACGCAATTCGAAGGTTGAATGTTTATTTATTCAGACACCGCTGATAGGTAATGCTATCGACAATTAAAACTTTTGAGCAAGGTTAACATAAAGTTTTGCCTTATTTTTAACTGTCTTGTTACAATAAATGTATTTTGTTTTATTATTATTAAACTTTTGGCGAAAAGGCGAGTTATCTCTGTGAGAAATAATTGAGGAACCTAGGTTTTGACAACCACTCCGGGGCACATCTGATGCAGAGAATCTCCCTTGCTGTGCAATGTAATGTAATGTAATGCAATGTAATGCAATGTAATGCAATGTAATGCAATGTAATGCAATGTAATGTAATGTAATGTAATTTTGTGTAATGTAACTTAGATATTAATTGAATAATGGTAAAGTATGAAATGTGCAACGTTTTTGTGATATGTACGGGTGAAATAATTTTATCTCTATTATTTTCCTCTGTCAAAGTCAAAGATTTTATTCACTATAAAAACGAAATGTTTACTTAATGAACGTCAAAGCTGTTAGTTTTACAATTAATAGATTATGCGGAGAAGAAGCTAACAAAGAAACTCCACCTTTATTCTTTTCAAAACAGGTTTGCTTAATTAACAGAGTTTTCAACTTAAAGTTACACTACACTAGATACAATCGTCCCTGTTAACATTATTTATTACTAATACCAGACATCCTTGTGTTCCAAATAATCCTTAATGTTATTAATAGGCTTTTTTGCACAGAGTATGCTTAATACATTTTTTAAACCGCGTCGGTGGTAACACTAATATATCTTATTGTAGAACCGTATACAGTGCCCCATAAAGGATGTATTAACTTTGTAATTTCTAAACTCTATCAGAGCACTTGTCTATCCTCGGACTGCATAAAAGAGACGGTGAACGCTAAAACGTGTCTTCTGTCACTTTTATTCTATATCGGCGTTTCTACATGATTCATTGGATTAACAGATTTCATTTGTATATAGATTGCTGCCTCCATTTCCTTTATTTCCGTATGTATTTATGATGATATATTTTGTTCGGCGTAATTAACACGATCTGGTTGTAATCTTGCTCGTTTAATGTGAACAGTCTTTTCAGAATAAATGGGCGGATACTTATCAGCATTGCAGGTGTAATCCTGTAATTGGCTTTATGTTTCCTTGAATTAAATATTATACTGTATTAAATAATTGTTTGTTTACAATAAATTTCCATTTTTACTGTAACCTGTATAAATAATGTCCCACTTCAGGACACAGGCCTTCTCTCATAGAATGAATATGGGCATAATTACGACGGGTACCCACCGCGGATTGGCAATTTCAAGCGTTGAGAAATGTGAACACCTCAGACTTGGTTAGATCAGCATCTTAAATGCGCACCTAAGATAGGACCGTAAGAAAGTTTTGTTAGTTGGTTTTAGATACAAAATAATTATAATTATATATAACACTAGCTGTTGCCCGCGACTTAGTTCGCGTGGTAATTTTGATGTGTATTTTTCCGGGATAAAAAATAGCCTATGTGCTAATCCAGACTATAATCTATCTCTGTGCAAAATTTCATCCGGATCCGTTAGCCGTTTTTGCGTGAAAGAGTAACAAACATCTATCCATACATACGAACTTTCGCGTTTATAATATTAGGAAGGATTTTGAGGAAGAGATTTCAGGAAATCTTACCTGTGTACTTACATTATCACGGAATATTTTTGAAACTTTCGTGGTTCTAATTTATAATAATGGCAGGATTCCCATTTTCCCATAATATAATACTTAATAGAAACTTTCACACAACACAATCACATGCTGTTACCAAACAAGGACATCACAAACATGAATACACCACCGGACTGAGGCCAATTGTGCAAATCAAGTACGCCTCCAGCGGCCTCCAGTGGGAAACAAACCCACGACCTCTGATTTGGTAGTCAAGCATGTCAACCGCTAGACCATTGAGGCACTCAGAACATCGTGGCTGACAGTTTTAATCTGTTCATAAAAACTAGAATTTAAAATCGAAATTTTGCAGTTTTCAAAGTCACAAAAATATAATTATTTTTTATGGTCTAACAGAACATTTTTATTAAAAACTTGAAATCAATTTAAAAAGGGTACAATAGCTTAATACACTGCCTGTACTCATTTTACCAAAACCGGTCTGGAAAGGAGTGTACGAAATTCTAAATCTTTCTGGAGGTATCTTGAAAAATCGCCTCTTGTCCAAAGGATAACCGTGTTTTTCACTTCATTTGCTTGTCAGGGCTCCTGCCAGCTTGACGTACGGCCTTCTAATACTCTTTGTATTTTTCAGGAGGAATAATGTTTCGGATATAAAGCAAGGGAACTAACTGCTGCGTCCAATGTTAAACAGAAAGTGTTCTAATACGCCAATTTTTACTGGTCTAGAGTACGATATTTGTTTATACCCTACCTGTTTAACAATGAAACTCATTTTTTTTCTGCAGGAACAAGTATTTTTGGTCATACACAATTTCTGAAAGCGTTAAATGTATATCTACCTTTTTCACAAACACAATACCTTAGTGAGACATTTTTGACAGAGATTTAAAATTTTAGAGATTTTTGTTACGTAGATTGAAAGACGATAATTAGCATAATATATTACTTAGAAGATAAATCAGGAAAATTCTAGGAGATTGTGAGCTATTATCAGATTTACTAACAACTTCCACGACTGTTAAATAAAGACTGTTAAAAAAAATAGCTTTCACACAACAGGCTGAGAAGAAGAAACTTATGATAAAAAACACTCTCTTGAGTTACGAAGTTTATTAAGACAATATGAAAACGTTCCTGAGATAACATTACATTACAACATACATTACATTAATTTTAAGGTTTTTTTACCCCAAGTGTTCAAGTATTCCATATTATATCATTTATAAATTTTAATTTTTTTCGATCTTTCTCGCTCGATCACGCTTAAATGGCAAATGTTTCTGTGTGTTCTAATGTGACATTCGGTCCGGGTATGTTCCTACTTGTCAATATGAACCCTCAATTTTGGAGTAAAAAATAATATCGCCATAAATATTTAGTTATTCTACACATTTATTGCTATAGAGCGGCGGTATCCGAGCGGTAGAACGCTGGCCTCACATTCGGGAGGTCGTGGGTTCGAATTCCAGCATGTATCAATTATTTTATTTTATTTGTTGTGTACATTTGTGAAGTTATAGAAGCAATATCACGCTGAAGCGTTCACATTCCTAAGCGCTCGAAATCGCCAATCCGCGGAGGGCAAAAGTAGTAATTAAGTCCACACACACTCTCTCTCTCTCTCTCTCTCTCTCTGAGAGAAGGCCTGTGCCTTACAGTGGAACGTATACCTATAGGCTACATAAAAAAACCGCTGTATGTGGTAGACTGGTAGCTTAAGCAGGGAACAGGGCCATTATTATGAAGCAGCGACATTATCGGAAGGGTCGTCAACGCCGCGCTTGAGCCCGACAATTCACTCGAATCTAGCGACAGATACGGTTCTGTTTTTAAATAATTTCTATAGTTGAATAGTTTACTTGAATATTAATAGCTATTCAAAAAAAGAACCGTACTTGTCGCTAGATTCGAGTGAAATGTCGGGCTCAAGCGCGACGTTGACGACCCTTCCGATAATGTCGCATTTTTCATAATAAGGGACATCTGGTGATAAACTTCGTCATTTAAAAGATACAGATAGAAGAAGATAAAGGTAGTAAAACTATTATTAGAACTCCATGTTCCGGATAGATGTGGGCATTTTGTTACACCCTGTGTTCCCCAGAATAAAAAGGGTCTCTATAGACCCAGTCAAGGCTAATGCCAATGTTATGACGTCAATAAAACCTAGACAAAAGGAGAGGATATCGATCAAGACGCCGTCTCAAAAGGAACCAATGCGTCATAAAAATACTTATTTCCTTGCACATTCCTGTGGACATGTAATATAAATAGTCAGAGCGATCACATATGGGGCATTTTGTGCAAAAAGTAAACTATAAAGAGATCGGGAACTCATGAAATCTTAGACTTTAGGTATCTTTAAAAAGTTACTGGAGTTACTTAAAATCTCTTAAAATCAGAAATTTCTAAGTCTAATAGATTTTGAGTTATGGGGGCCAAACATTGCTTGAAATGGTTTGTTTCAATATATAAGTACATATACGTCACCCTTTTCGTTTCTAGATTTTCTTATCCTAAAAAATATTACAGATTAGAAATTAATTATTTTCCTAATAATTATGTTTAAAACCAGTTGGATCCTTCGCGCGGCATCTTTCTCGAAATAATCGCGAAAAACTCACCTGCAACATACAATGTGACTGGTAAGTTTGTATTCGGCATATTAAAGGTTTTTTGTTTGTGAATAAAATCCATACCACAGGTTTACACTCATGGGCTTGGACAGATGGCACCGTTTGTAAGCACTGGAGTTTCACAAAGTGACTGTTATAATTACGTGGATCACATTCATGATCCACTTGTCACAGTCACTTTGTGAAACTCCTACAAACGGCGTTGTCTCTTCAATGTTCAAATACAACGCACGTTCTAGTTCTAGTTCGACTGGAGATTTCCGCACTTAGCCTCATAGTTGGGCCATTGTACGTAGCAAGTGCTGAGTGGTATTGCTACTATAACTTCACAAATGTACGTAACTTAGAAAACAAAGTCATTGGTACAGGCCGGGATTCGAACCCACGACCTCCCGAATGAGAAGCCGGCGTTCTACCGCTCCGCTACCACAGCTCTTACACACAACGCACGTTATGGAGTTGAGTGCACTTACAAATTAGCTTTCGGCATTTCGTAACCGAGCGAGCGTTTCTATGTTTACTACGCGAATTGTAAATGGACTAATTCGTGTAATTGTCACGACACACACACTCACAACCAATTAATCATCCCATACTAGACCATTGCTGGACATAAGTCTTCCCCAGTCTTCATTCTGTCCTCGGATCGTATTCAGATCGAAATATCTGTGCAATTTCCTTTTTATGTACAATAAAGTGTTCTCTATTTAAGTGTTGTGTATTTAGTTTTCTTTCTGTCGTTGTGCATATTATGTTACTTATCTGCTTATTTTGTTTCTGTGATGTATCTTGTTGGTATAATAAATGTCTTTCTTCTTCTTCTTCTTCTTCTTTCTCTATCTATCTATCATCGGTCCAAGGAGCTGGTCGGTGGTGAGTTTCTAGTACATGTTAATAAGGAGTGGCCGAAAAAAAAAGATGTCAATAAAATTTCTCAAGTGAGCCAAGTGAGCCTTCTGTCACCATTTACTAGGTAGGCCATTCCGCTTTCCCACTGCGGAATCCAACAAAGGAGGCTGTAAACACTTCAGGAATCCAATATGGCGGCGAAACTAGGAAATAAAAGTTCGTGACGTCGGAAATCGCGTCAAGGCAATCAATGGAGCGACAGGAATAGTTGGGCTTAGTTTGAAGTTGATGTTCAGTTTGGTGGTCAATAAGTTGGCAGTGGCAGTGCCTATCGTGGTCGTGGTCGCGGGTTCGATTCCCATTGGGCTCCACCGTACATTTTTACAAAGGGCCTCAGTTTAGGGTGTATTTCCATGTTTGTGATGTCCTTGCCTTGTTACCATAGCACAGGGTATCCTAGTTTGGGACCAGGACAAGTGATTGTGTTGTGTGGAAGTTATTGTTATTTTTATTATCATCGGCGAAGAAAAACGAGATGATGTGCAGGCTTAAAAAAAAACGTTTGCGTAATAATGCACGACTTGTAATAAATTTTACGCTTCGAATAATGGATAATAATGTATAAAATAACATAAACTCACGCCTATATCCCAGAGGGGTAGGCAGAGATCACGGACTGCCAATTGCCACGGTCCTGACAGGTCACTTTCGCTTCCTCAACAGTCATTGCATGCACGCACGCCGGTTTCGGGTACTTTTTATCTTGCCCTTTGCTAATACATCCCCCATTTGGTCAAAGTATATCCGTCTGGGTCGTCCCTTACCGGCCCTTCCACCCACATTCGCTCGATATTTTTTTTTTGCAAATCTTCCTTCATCCTCTCCACATGTCCAAACCAACGCATCATTCCTGTCTCAATTCTAGTCACTACATCATCTTTCAGTCCACAATGTTCTCTAATCAGACTATTGCGTATCCTGTCATTCAAAGTAACACCAGACATACTTCTCAAAGACCTCATTTCTACTGCATTAATCCTACTTTCTTGCTTCTTTTGCCATACCCAAGTCTCGCTAGCATACATAAGTGTTGGGACCAGCACTCCATTATGGATAGCCAATCGAGCTCTTTTGGAGATGTTTTGGCCACTCACAAAGGAGTGCAATGCACCGTTTTTACGAATAAAGTTTAAACTTTTTCCCATCACTTTTCCTCTCTCTCTGTCTCTTTCTTTCTTTTTTCTGTTGTCACATTATGTGTAGTATATTACATACCTTAAGCTCTTATATATTTAAGCATCTAAGGGTCTAGATAGACGGACTGCATTTCAACTGCATTCCGACTGCAAAATTGCAGTGCAGGAGCAATTTGAATGGCGTTGCTACAACTGCAACAAAACTGTGCACACGGACTCCACTGCTCGGTTCGTTGGCAATTTCACTGCAGTCATGTCAATTGCATTCAAAATGGACCTGAACACTAATTTTGCAGTCAGGACGGAGTTGAAATGCAGTCCGTCTGCCTAGACCCTTAGACTCTCAGGTTTCCTCAAGATGATTTCCTCAGTAAGAAAGAAATAAATGAACATAGAAGGTATGTAGACTAATGCTGTTGTAGGTAGGTTAAGATCAGTTTGACTGTCCCAAAGTCCGCAAAGCCTCGGAGATAAGGCGCTACACAGTAAATTACAGCGTTAGAGTGTCCCGTAGGAAAAGACGAGGATTTTGTCTCTCCGTAGTAAAGGGGAAAAGTAGTGGCAAGATTTGTGCGAACGTCATTTAAGAAGTGAGTTAAGGATTGAGCTCTTTTAGGTACCCTAAATTACTTACACACACGCTCATACAGGCGTGAATGTATGTAAGGTAAGGTAGATGGGGTAGGCAGAGACCAGGGTTTGCCACTTGCCACGATCCTAATAGACCTCTTTCGCTTCATCGACATTTATTAGTCGCTGCATGTGTGCACTCCGGTTTCGGGTCCTTTTTATAGTGCCCTTTGATAATACATCCTATATTTGGTCGAAGTATGTCCATCTGGGACGTCCCTTACCGGTCCCTCCACCCACATTCGCTCGATGTATTTCCTTCATCAATTTTTCTTCATTCATCAATTTTTCTTCCTTCATCCTCTTCGTCTGAATGTCTCGTTGGTCTAGTGTTATCACATCTGTTTACCATGCCGGAGATCGTGGATTCGATTCCCACTGGGAGGCCGCCGTATATTCGTACAAATCGCCTCCTAGGTCTGGGTGTATCTCCATGTTTATGTTGTCCTTGCCAGGTATCCTAGTTTGGGACCAGGACAAGTGATAGTGTCGTGTCATCATCCGCATCATCATCAGCCATTTGACGCCTACTGCAGGAGATAGGCCTCCATAGTCTTTTGCCATAGTCGGCACGCTTATCAGGCAGATTGCCGATCGCAGTATGCGGTTGGAATCTCAAGAGGACGCTGCTGCCTGTCTCCTGGTATTTTATTTCCTTATTCGCCTTCTACGACATCCACGGGAGGGAAAGGTAGTGTTGTGTACAAGTTATTTATTTACCTACTTCGCCCGCTGCAAGTATTGTTTCAATTATTTAAATGGGCGGGTGTAGCGCTAACCTTTTTAGTGTGAGTGGCCCGAATGACCCCAAAAGGACAACAACAATAAGGAAGTGTCCCCCAGCGGTGACTCATTCCGTTTCAGTCTGACGCACAATGGCGTCTCATCGTTAATCTCCCATGCCTTCGCTCTTTTGACCCATCAACGTTTGTTCAATAAATGATTGATCGATGAAACTGAAACTGATGTAGATATTAAACTTCTATTCACCGGTTAAGGTTTAATAAAACCTGCTAAACCGTACTAACAGGCGGACCATAAAATAAATAGAAAACTGTGGTTAGGCTCTGCCTCTATTTAGCAAGAGGTCGTTTTTGTTTGCGGCCCGCTGGAATGTTTGGGGCAAAAGGTGGGCGCGTTTTCATTGAAGATAAGCCTCATATAAACAACGGAACCTATTGATATTCTACCGATAGATTTAGGGTGGCTTTTGAAGGCTTTGGAAAAAAACTATGCAGCGTTACTGAAATAACGTAAATTCTTGAAATATTTTCGTCAGAATCGATAATTGAATTAAACCAGTTCCCGTAAGCCTTTTCGGTGTGCTGTGAACAAAATCGTTTATAGGTATTTTGGTTTTACACACCTTGTTAATGCCGGCCACATGTAGAATAGAAACGAAAATTCTTTATTCTTTAAAAAACCTATTTATTCTTTACCGGCAAGGGAAGTCCTAGTCATACTTTTTCGTCCCAAAGGCCTTCAGTTCTCCGAGCTATGTGCCCCGCCTACAGCCGCTTCAACTGCCGCTATATCAGTAACTCGGGTTCTTCATCATAATGGTCTGCAGCAATTAGTATCTCATGCTTCGTAGCACATGGCCTAAGTAGGCTACTGTCCGCTGTTTGATGGTGCGAAGAAAATCCACCTTGTTGTGCATCCATCTAAGGACTTCGACGTTAAATCGATGTAGACTACCAAACAGAGACAAATAACAACTATTGTCGTGCTTATATCGTTCTATTGAAAAACTATGTTTGTATAAAACCCTAGGCCCAGGTCTTGTCTATGGCATATTAAAGCCGGCCCACTCTGAATGTGAATGTTTTGTGCTAGATTTATCTAAGTTCGAGATTCAAGATAATTAATGGTAATTGGGAGGATGGGATACGCATAGTAAAACGCTTTTGAACTTTGAACTTTTAGTTCAAGTTTAATGTTCAAAAGCGTTTTATTCAAAGTACCTAGCACATAAACTGCGACTTAATGAACGTTACAAGTTAAACTAGGTATCCATAGAAAAACCAGATCGTTTTGGAGAAATGACGAAAAATCTCCAATTTAGAAATTAAAAGTAGTTGTAGCAAGTCAAAAAGAAAAACTAATATTTAAATACGTATTCCTTACAAAGTTATAAAATACTTATTCGACTTTATAACAACCGAACAATATTAAGTAACTACGCAGTCTTCCAGGCGGGCAATCATCGTACATGATGTCTTCTACCCCCACATACGATTATATCTTCCAACACGACAGAAATAAAGCTTATTTTTAATTGCACCAAAGCATCAAAGTTCATAAGACATCGGAATCTCTGTAATGGTTCATTGGACGTGTGTTGCGCTCTAGTGGTTTTATTACGGAAGAAACCGACAATATATCAGTATCAAAAGACGTGTGTTTTCAGACTGAGAACAAGCTGGAAAAACCACATAAAACGAACAGATTTATTACAAAATATTTACTACGAATGGCCGAGTGTTAGTTTGTCTCAAAATTACGTAAGTATTCTAAAAACAAAAAACCTATTGCTAAGTTTGTTCTACTATAACAAAGATAACTTATGGGCATGTTTCGAGAATTGCGTGTTTAATAAAATAACCTTGTACTTTATAGATTTTTCAAAATGTGCAATTCTTTTGGGACTCAAAACCATAAAATAATATAAAACCCGATCGTTTCAACAAAATGTAAACCAAAGACCCGTTGAGATCAAACGCAATGTGTGCGGTCAGACCAATCCGGAAATGTTGATGAAAACCGCAAGTATTTTTATAACTTTTATGGCATCGTTGCGTTATGATTTTCGTTACTGGCGTACGATTTGGTGGTTTCTAAACGAAAACAATGCGGTGGAACACGCTGCGTTGGTGTTCCGTTGGTACTACGAATAATTATTTAAAAAAAACGGTCAAGTGCATGTCAGGACATGCGCAATGTAGGGTTCCGTAGAAAGAGGGTTTATCTGCTTTACAGAACTAACAACTTCATCGAAGTCATTTTCGGTGGATTTTGTACAAAATTTTACTTTTATAAGTTGGTTGCCTATTATTATGTTAGCTTATGTCTATATTTATGTACAAAGTGTGTTTTTGGCAATAAATGTAGTTCACTTTCACTTTCACTTTCACTTTCACTTGTTAACTAGTAAAGCCTACTTGGCCGTGATACTTTTCCTTTCAAGTTCACCCATTTGGAGCCAAACACAAATGGACAGTAATTTTAAAGGAATTTCTTTATTAGGCTTTTCTTAGCACTAGAAATAATAAATTGAAAATGAAAAAAAAAACTTAAATTTACTTTTCAGGATTTTACAGGGGTGTTCCCATAATGGTACAGTGGCCACTTAGGTGTGAAAAATGACAAAGCACGATTTTTCAATGCAAAGAGTTTTCTTGCATTTTTTACAGCCCCAGCGGCTTCTTTTGTGGCACACAACACACCGCACTCGTTTAGGAAGTTTTTCAGGAGCATGATCAGCTCCATCTAATTGCAATCCATCAATATTTGAAGAGGAAGGCCGAGCAGAAGGTCTTGCATTTGATTGCCTGAGATAAAATCTGGCTATACTGCGTCGAAATAACAATTGATCCATATCACCATCTTTAGCGAGTACATATAGTCTCCAGGCATTCGATATTGCCATGTCAACCATATAGGTGAACAATACCCACCACCACTTCTTGCCATGGATGGAAATTCTGTAAAGCGCTATTGACTGGTCCATCTCATCCACTCCTCCCATGCCTTTATTGTAGTTTAGGAACAAGTGAGGTATCTTCATATCAACTTTTTGTTTTCTTTCCGGACACCACCTCTTTACAGTCCCTACTGGTTCATATGAATCGTAATTGGTGGCCATTGTACAAATGCTGTTATCTTTCCAACGCACCAGTAGAAGTTCGTTGTTTTTGTCAAACCTGTAATCAAATTCTGCTCTGGGCGTTTTCATCATCTCTTTGGCAGTTGGTAGCGGACATTTTTTGGTGCGGTTTTCACGTACGGTTCCTGTAGCACGGTAACCTAACTGTCGTAAATCATTCAGCAGGTCACAACTTGTAAAAAAGTTGTCAAAGAAAACTTTATGCTCCGTCGCATTCGTGTTCAATTTTTGTAGTAGCATTTTTACCACTCTGGTGCCTAATGGCTCAGTGGTGGAAGCAGTAGATTTACCACAGTAAATATCAAAGTTGTAGCAATATCCAGAAGAACTAGCTGCAGCCCAATTCTTGTACCCAAATCGCACAGGCTTGCCACGAATAAATTGCTTTGCTGAGTGGCGGCCATAGTACTTTACCATAGATTCATCTATAGAAATGAATTCGTGGAAAACATTCCACTGTCCAAACTTCTTTATGAGAATATCTGCAAGATTTCTTACCTTGAACATTTTGTCAGTTGTGTTAGGCACGTCGTTATTATCAACAAGGTGTAGGTTTCTTTTGATTTGCCTAAACCTAGTTCTTGACATAGCCTTTGAAACTAAATCAACACCGATATCCTCATCTAAAGACCAGTACATGGATTCTCTTGGCAATTTGTGATAGCCCGACAGTATCAGTATCCCAAAAAATGTCTTCAGCTCAGCAGTCGTGACACTAAAACCGTGCCTATTGTTTTGCCTGGCGTACAAGTTTGAAAAGTCCACAATCATTTGATATACATCGTCGTCAAAAAGTTTTTCAAATATTTGGACTGATGTCAATTCTTTCAGGTCTTCTTTTACACGTTTCTCACTCTCTGAACGAAAGGTCGTTTCTTCGTAAGTCCTCGAGTAACTTGGGGCACACTTTCGCCAAACTGGGGCAGACAGTGCTGATCGGCTTGCGGTTACAGGGGGCTCTTCAGGTTGGGCTAAAGTTTGGGTTCGAACTCTTGATCTTTTTGTGGCCAACGGCTCATCATCACTGCTGTTTTCTGTATCCGAAAGATTTCCAACGCTATGAACAAACACTTCAATATTTCCAGGAACATCATTTGGTAAATTTGAAGGTCGCAAGTCTTCTTCAAAACCCTCTTCTTCGTCAGTAACGACACTCGGCTCTGGCGGAATAATAGCCAAATCATACTCCGCGCCGTCATCACTATCTTCTAAGATGCTATTTATGGCTTCTTCTAATCCTCGAAAGTTGTCATTCGTACTAAAACGTCGCTTTCGGTTCATCTCGGAATCCTAAAAAAATATAGTATACTTGTAGCCGTTGTACCCAAAATGGCACACTAATATTTCAGAGGTTATAACTTTGAACAGACATTATCAATATAACTGCAAATGCTTATTTACGTATAGTTATTCATTGATGTTCACATGAAAATAAGTTTTTACAATGTAACATTTTGCCTACATTACGTAATTATTGAAATAATGTGCTTACCTCCACACTTGTCTTGAACAGGAAAATCAATTGATCAAAACCAAAAGACCACTAATCGCAAAACAATGATTTCGTACTAAACTTCTCTAATGAACTTTCCACTATCTAGAAATGTAATGAATTGCCGACTGTTGTCAACAATTTTACCTCCCACCCTCTTTTTTTAAGTGTTCCCATATTGGTACATCGGTCATGAATGGGTTAACCCATTCATGACCGATGTAACCCATTCATGACTGTGCTACTATCCTGAATTTTTTCACGTTTCTAGAATCAACCGTTAAGCCAGGAAAGGGGGAGGGACACCCTACTCGGACCAAAATGTGTGATTTAAAGCACGCGTGGTAATTAAGCCCGCACTCTCTCTCTTTCTGAGAGAAGGCCTGTGCACTGCAGTGGGACGTATAAAAGCTACATAAAGAAAATTTGACTTGTTTTCAAGCAACGGGGGTTCTGCGCCACCCTTATCACATTACGTACCTAGCTAGGTACATGCATTTATTTTCATTAAGTTCGGGACCCTTAGTTGGACTTGTTTCAGGTCATTCTATGAAAATTTTAACTTGGTACCTACTATGGTTCATGCTATAACTGGATATCTGTTCAGTTCCTCAAAACCAAATAGGGGATGTATTAGCAAAGGGCAAGATAAAAAGTACCCGAAACCGGCGTGCGTGCATGCGACGACTAATGAATGTTGAGGAAGCGGAAGTGATCCGTCGGGATCGTGGCAAATGGTAGTCCCTGGTCTCTGCCTTCCCCTCTGGGATACAGGCGTAAGTTTATGTATGTATGTATGCATGTATGTCAAAAACTCTATCTGGCAATAGTACAGTCAGCAGCACATGAACTTTTACATGCACTCTACTCAGTTACGTTATGGACGACTTTGCCACAAAATATCAAAGTTTGACCTGCTTTCGACTGTACGAACTCTCACAAAGTGTACAAACTGTGTAGCATTAAATAAAAACAAACTTCCACATACATAACACAATTACTTGATCTGGTCCCAAACTAGGATACGTTGTGCTATGGTAACCAGGCAAGGGCATCACATACGCGGAAGTATATCCAGACTGAGGCCATTTGTACATCGGCGGCCCCCAGTGGGAATCGAACCCATGACCTCCGACATGATAATCAGACGTCATTTCGATAGGCCAACTAGGCAGTCAAACCCAATTTGGTGACATGTGTAATAGTTTAAAGATATTATCTTAAAAAATACCGTTTTCGAATTCCCAGAAACGTCTGTTGTCTAGAAATAAAGTTTCCCGAACTCGCGTAGAATTGATTGTAAGCTTGGATGCTGACTCCAAAAAAAAAAAAACAACATGCACCTCTTATAAAAACTCTGCTCATATTCTGAAAACGCACCTCTCATTTGTTCATTATGCACTCTACCACTGCGAAGTAAGAATCAAATTAACTTGGCAATAAGTTCAAAGTGCATAAACGGGAGCCATTCTGAACAACACTGCATTTGTAATTAAAGCTTGTAACTAGAATCAATGCGAGAAGCAGATGCAAAGGCATCACTTGCTGGTTTTTTTAATGATTTTTACAGCCATACTGAAGTCACTGAATTGTAAGTCACCAAAACGTCAGATCATTGCTATTGTTACTTCTAAAAGGGCAGTGTTGTTAAAACAATTTGAGCATTTTATAGAGTTCTTTGATCGTGGTCTTGCGGAGGAGTCTTGAGAACATAAACGTCGGACTTCGATTTTTAGGGTTCTGCAGTCAACAAGAAACCTTATAGTTTCGTCTGTCTGTCTGTCCGCGGCACAGCACAGAAACTGTAAGTACAGGAGAGCTGAAAGTTGGCATAGATATACATATTTATTACGCCGACAAAACGGTAGTTAAAACAACGAAAAAACGTTAGATTGGTCGTTGAAAAATATTGTGGGTGTAGGAAGACCATTTTTCGATTTAGGGTTCCGTTTGCGAAATATTAAAAGCGCAATTTTTTTGTTAGAGTAGCGCGTCCCGCGCTCTCCCGGCTAAACGGTTCATTGTAGACATGTAATGTAGTACATATAATAAACTCAGAAACTATCACAGCCAAGTAGACTTTAACGAGTAATAGGCAACCGAGTTATAAAAGGAGAACTTCGTACAAAATCCATTGAAAATTATATTTTTTTGTTGCACTAACCCGTGCTGAGGACAATTTTAAAAACCTATTTAGAGGCTATAAAATCCACCCATGCCGGGACTTGAACCCGCGACCTCTGGCTAACCGTGCCAGCGCACTCCCAACTAAGCTAATGGGCAAGTGCAGGCATCGGCGAAATTTCGGGCGTAAAGAGAAGTTCTTTCTCTCGACGTTGGACCACATGCATACGACGTTGGACCACATACGTATGCTTAGCGTTGTGGACTACGAAAAAGCCTTTGATTCGATAGAGATATGGGCGGTACCTGACTCTCTCCAGCAGCGGTGGCAAATCGACTATCGCTACATAGAAGTCCTGAAGTGTTTGTACAAATGCCACAGTGTCAGTCCGACTACAGGATCAGAATACGAATCATATTCCTATTTGCAGCGCGGAGTGAGACAGGGAGATGTAATATCTCTGAAACTGTTTACAGCTGCACTGTACGATACATCTTCAGTATTCAAACTTCTGGACTGGGATGGATCTGGCATCAACATAAATGGCAAGTACATCACTCGCCTTTCGATTCGCCGACGACATGGTGATTGTGGCTGAGGCCCTGGAAGATTTGAGTTCAATGCTCAATGACCTGAACAGAGCCTCTAACAGAGTGGGTCTTAAAATGAACATGGACAAAACTAAAATAATGTCAAACTCCCATGTAGCACCCACTCCTATGCACGTTGAGGGCTCTGACCTCCAAGTTGTCGACCACTACGTTTACCTGAAACAAACAGTCCAGTTAGGTAAATACAACTTCGAGAAAGAGGTCACTCGTTGAATCCAACTCGGATGGGCAGCGTTCGGGAAACTAAAATAAATTTTCGCGTCCAAAATACCTCAGTGTCGCAAGACAAAGGTGTATAACCAGTGTGTTACCAGTCATGACTTATAGATGTGAGACCTGGTCGCTGACTATTGGCCTCATAAGAAGGCTCAAGGTCGCCCAACGAGCTATGTTAGGAGTTTCACTGCGTGATGGAATCAGGGATGATGAGATCCGCAGAACCCGAGTTACTAATATAGCTCGTAGAATTGCTCAGTTGAAGTGGCAGTGGGCGGGGCACATAACTCGGAGAACTGATGGCCGTTGGGGCGAAAAGTTCTGACCTGGCGACTGCGGCAACGCAGCGTGGGAAGGCCCCCTACTAGATGGTCTGACGACCTGGTTACGGTGGCGGGGAGTCGCTGGATGCGGGCGGCACAAGACCGGGAAGCTTGGATAACCATGACGGAGGCCTATGTCCTACAGAGCGCGTCAAATGGCTCATGATGATAACACCAAGAAATATTAATTTCTATCTCAGTGTGTCGAATGCCAGCTTTTAATAGCAATTTATGTATACGATTATACATAGTAAAACAAATGTGTAAAGCACACTGTACAAAAATATTTATTTACAGCTGACTATTTCTATGTCCTCAAATTTTTATTTCTTTAATACTTTTTATGTTGTTACAGCTTCCAGCGTGAACGTCGTGCAGAGCCCAGATAAGTGAGATTGGAAAACTGGTGGAAAAAAGTTAGTGTCAGGCTGGTACCCAATATATATTCATATTAGTTAATTTTAGCAATAAATTTAGATAAGAAAATGTATTGTTTACATTCTTGTATGTTTAATGTCTTACTACTTAATAAAAATAATTCTAACCATATACGTGTAAAATAGACTGAATTATACTGTGACATTTGTAGAAAGCGTAAAGAACGAATCTTGCAAAAAATATGATAAAAGGATACTTGTGTGAAGGAAAACATCGTGAGGAAACCAGAGTGTCTGAGGTGTTCAGGTACCTTAGCGCTTGAAATCGCCAATCCACGGTGGGCACGCGTGGTGATTAAAGCCCATACTCTTTCTCTAAGAGTAGGCCTGTGCCCTACAGTGGGACATATTATGTATACACTTTTTATCAATGCTTCGCACTCCATACTCTTTGCAACTTTAATGTTAACAATTTTCTATCGAAGCAGCACAAAAACTGTCCGCAGAGATAAAATAAACAACATTCCATTAAAACCCAGCAAGTTGTGAGAATAATATCTCAAACTTCGGAGCGCCATGGTGTCTTCCAGAGATAAAATAATATTTCCTAGGGTCACCAGTGATTATGCCCTGGAGGCACCCTCGTAAAACAGCTACATGTATATTGCGCTGTATAATGTATTTGTGGGGCCGTAAACATGGAGCAGAAACTAAAAACAGAAGTTCAAGAAACGGATCGGATCTAACAAGCGCGATGAATGAAAAACAAAATATTGTCGTGGGGTCAAATCCATTATACCATTGTACGGATTCATAATTCACAATTTACATACGCTTGTAACTTTGCAGTAGAATGAATACCACTCGTTAAATGTGAAGGAAAGATTATATTATTATGGAAACAAGTGTCTGAAGTGTTCACATACCTTAGCGCTTGAAATAGTGAATCCGCGGTGGGCATGCGTGGTGATTGAGCCCATACTCTCTTTTTGTATTTCAGATAGAAGGCCTGTGGCCTGCAGTGTGATGTATATTACGTCACTGTTATAAAAAAAACGTATCATAAGCCGGCATGCGTCCATGCAACGATCAATGAATGTTGATAAAGCGAAAGCGGTTTGTCACGCAGAATCGTTGAAAGTGGCAAGCTCTGGCCCTAGAGTCTATACACACAAAGTTTTCCAATATAATGATATAAACACAAAAATTGCTGTTACTTGCCCCTATTTCGTAGTCTACTAAGCGAAAGAAGTTCAATATAATTCCAATAACGTTCTCTCGCGAAAAAGATCGTTAAGTTGTACCATTGGAATGCGATTGGTTACTAGACTACCAAAGGGTTTAAACATAGAACCATTAGGGTACTAATATGATTCGATTGAATAACTGTGATTCGATCACGCAGTGAAACTCCTAACATAGCTCTCTCCATAGCTCGTTACGGTGCAATGTCCTGGTTACGGTGGCGGGGAGTTGCTGGATGCGGGCGGCACAAGACCGGAAAGCTTGGAAAACCATGAGGAGGCCTATGTCCTGCAGTTGGCGTCAAATGGCTGATGATGATGATGATGATGATCAACTGTACATTTTAGAGAATCGCCTCTCCGGTCTAGTCTGCGTACCGCTTCGCTCCGGGATACAGGCGGAACTTTATGTATTTGTGTGTATGAAATAGCATCTAACCTGAGTAGACGCTCTGTTTATAGCTACTTCCCCATGAACCGCCTAAAGATAAACACTTCCCGACAATAAAAGCGGACCCTGCTATTGTAAGGAAAGATTTACAACGTGCATTTTTATTTGATTGAAAAAATGTTTGAGCGTCTTTGTTCAGATGGGGGTTTTTGCTATCGTGGACGTTTTCCGTCGATTGTGTGATGCGTTTCTGAATTGGTGTTGTGATAAGAATGTGACTTTTAGGGATAGGTATTTGGTTTTATTATATTATTAACTCTTATTTGATTCTTTTTAGGGTTCCGTACTCAAATGGTAAGGGACCTTATTACTAAGAGACTCCGCTATCCATTCGTCCGTCCGTCCGTCTTTCACCAGGCTGTACCTTATGAACCGTGATAGTTAGTTAAAATTTTCACAGATAATGTATTTTTGTTGCTAGTATAACAAGAAATATCTACTAAAAACAGAATAAAATAAATATTTAACGGGTGCTCCCATACAACAAACGTGGTTTTTTTGCCGTTTTTTGCTCGATATTAATAACGGCAACAGGTAGACGCTGGAAATATCCAAATGTTGCATAAATAATAATAATAACTTAAACACAATGCAATCACTTGACCCAGTCCCAAACTAGGATACCCTGTGCTATGGTAACCTAACAAGGACGTCACAAACATGAAAATACACCCAGACTGAGGCCATTTGTACAAATGTATGGCGGCCCCCAGTGGAAATCGAACCCACGACCTCGGTTTTGGCAGCTAAACGCCTTAACGGCTAGACGAAAGAGGCAGTCAAAGTCATAATGGTGAGGAACCCTTCATGCGTGAGTCCAACTTGCACTTGGCCGGTTTTTTTTATTAAATAAAAGATACTAAGAAAATTAACATGTTATAAATCATCTCACATACTGCGCACCGTGGGTAGGCCCTCCACCAGACGGTCTGACGACCTGGTTACGGTGGCGGGGAGTGGCTGGATGCGGGCGGCACAAGACCGGGAAGCTTGGCAAACCACGAGGGAGGCCTATGTCCTGCAGTGTGCGTCAAATGGCTGATGGTGATGATGGAACCATCTCAGTGTACGTCTTGTACAGAATATTATAATAATAAGAACTTCCACAGAACACAATCACTTGTCTTGGTCACCAACTAGGATACGTAATAAGTGTACAATGTGTATAAAATGTATTTATTTACTGCAACTAGTAGTCTGAATATTTTTCTCGATAAATCTTCAATTACACAACCCTACCGCTGTATATACCCAAGGTTAGCTGGAAGACAATACTAGTATTACCTGTTAGATTATCAACTTGAAAAGAACAATTAAAAACCATTGTTACGGTGGTCCGATCGGATTAAACCCGCTTGTGGCACAAATGTTTTATTGTACAAACATTTCTTTTTTATGTTTTTACCGTTGGTATTTTTAATAGTCACCGATAGTTTGCATGCGTGGTTCACCTCTAAGGTGAAGCTACGTAAAAGGGATTGATGGGTTTTTTATTGAATTTCCCGAAATTTTCGGCTATTGCTTCCGATCCAATAAACTAGTTCTCCACAGCCATAAAACAAGGGAAACCATTTTATACTCTATAATAAAGTGGCTAAGTTTGAAAGTGCAATGAAATTCGATATCCAACGTTTACTGGCGCGGGTGCAGTGCTATAACTCAGCACCTCTGCGACTCTACTCTGACAGAAAACTGTGTGGTGTAGTGTATTAGAATCAGTAGCCCATAACACAAGCAGCCTAACTTATAGATTATATTGTACTTGACTCGGTAAATTTACAATATAATCCAGCCTACATACGTCCCACTGTAGGGCGTCCTACTTAGGGAGAGAGTATAGGCTTCATTATCACGCGTGCCCACCGCGGACTGGCGATTTCAAGCGCTGAGGTATGTGGAAAGCTCAGACACTCAGGTTTCCTCACGATGTTTTCCTTCACGGTTAGCGAGTGGCATTGTTACTATAACTTCACAAATGTACATAACTTAGAAAATAAAGTCGTAGGTACATGCCCGCACTGGGAATCGAACCTGGGTCTCTCGCTTCCGAGTCCAATGTTCTACCCACTAGACTACCACCGCTGTTGCCCATATAACGGGTCTAATCACGATGGTTTAAGTAAGTAAATAAGTAAAAAGTTCTTTTTTAATAAAAATGGTTATATACACAGACGGTTTACTGTAGTCGCCACGCTAGGTCAAGCCTGTGTTGTGGAAATATATTGTATATAATTATTATTCTGTATTACATAGTATTCTACTATATATAGTATTGCTCACGGTTGTACCACACTGCGGTATGTGACGCTCGCGGGGAAACTCCTGGCACTGACTGAAAATCAGCGCTGAAGGCTTGACCCTCAGCATACTGCTGAGTCAGTTGCCATTTATAGCAGCAGTGACACGCCGAGACCGTTCGTTTTCCTTTCTTTTTTATAACATTTCATTTGAAATATTTTCTTTGTTGTTTTTTTGTTTTGTTATTGTGGCGTGTGCACTGTTTTTATAATAAATGTTTTTTCTTCTTCTTCTAAACTTTTGTATATGTTAACATAAATAATGGCGCATGTTTACAAAATATAATAGGCAAAATTTGAAATTTTCTAAATATTTGAAAAAAGCTCCGCAAAGCGGGCGCGAGGAACCCCGCCGCGGCGAGGCCAAAAGTAACCTGGTTATTGTAAAACTGGGTGGAAGTTTATAGGTTTTATTCTTCGTCCTCTGAATCCATATAATCCAATAATACAAACCACGTCGAGTCACGCGCAGTGGAGTTTTCCATAGAAGGAGGATTTTTTTAACAGATTTACAGAATTAACAACTTCATAAAAGTGATTTTCAATCGAATGTGTACGAAGTTCTCCTTTTATCACTTGGTCGCCCATTACTCGTTAACCTGTAAAGCCTACTTAGTCGTGATAGTTTTCCTACTAAGTTCATTATATGTGCTAATGCCCGGTTTTTTTTTGCGTTTCTACAATCAACCGTTTAGCTGAGAGAGAGAGGACACTCTACTAAAAAAAAAAAACAAAGTAAACTTCGTCAACGGATCCATAAATCGAAAAATGGTTTTTTAATACAGTTGCTCAAAAAGTGGCGTATTGCAGGGACGTATAGCGTTCGGGATGTGGGCTATTACATACTCGTGCTTTTTCTCTACCTTTTCCGAACTCGTGCGTTCTCTTTCCCAACTGTCAAAATAATGTCTATTAAAAAGAAAAAAACAACCACGAAGTTTTTGCTAAAAAAAATCATAGAAGTTTTTATGATTCATGCAAATATTTCTTTAAAGAAGCTACTAATTTGTTTCAATACCAGATTTAATGATTTCATTTAATGAGTTAGGTTAGGTTTCATTTCATTTCATCTCATTAAATTTTATTTTCATTTCATATAAATAAAAAAATTCTACTGAAGACTTGGCTGTATGGGCATAGTTCCCTTTGCCTGCCCAGAATGGGTGAAGAAAAAAAAGAAAAAAAACTCTGCTTATATTGTTTTACGGTTGGCGGTGGCGCCATTTTCCAAGAAAAATCTTTATTAAATTGCTTCATTTTTTCGCAACTGTATTAAAAATAGTTGTTCAGTACACGTGCGGAACCGTCATTGCAAATTGTGTGGATAATGGTAAGGAACCCTTTGTGCGTGAGTTCGACTCGCACTTGGCCGGTTTTTTATGTAGCCTCTCTGTTTGTGTTGCATAGCTGGGCTAATTCCTACCCCACCTCAGTACAGAGTTTTCGGTTCGGTACCACCTTAGACCACTCCGGCAGATATGGCACAAATTATACAAGGTATTAAAAACTCTATGCCTGCATTCGAAAATGAAGGGTCCTGATGGTCAAAACAAATAACTTTTATTGTCGAGAAAACTTCAACATTTCAAACTTCTTCCCAAGAAAACTTCTTTCGAAAACAAAGAAAGAATTCTTAATAAAGAATATTCTTATCTTATCTTCGTATTAACGTGTAGAATCCTTCCTTTTTGGATATAATAAGGGTGCTTATACACGGGCGGCACGTTGCGAACGTCAGTGCCAACTGTAACCGTCGACGCGTCGACGGCCGTCGCCGACGTGTCAGCGTCGAATATCCCGTCAGCGCGTCGACGGCTGCAGTTGGCATAAGCGCCCTTAGAGAAGTTTTATTTATAACACCCTGTATAGGAAAGAGTCGCGCTATCCTGAGTAGGGGCCCCGACTCGAATGCTAGCGACGAACGGGGCAAGTTTCTGAAATGGTAGCAAGAGTCGAGTTTAAACTTTTAAACGCGGATGTATCTTGCAGGGACTGCTTCAACAGTCACTAGTGCATACAATAGAGATATTATGAACGTTTAACTAGCAGACCGAGTCGGAGGCTTGACCAAGTATTCACTTCAGTGTCAGGAATTGGCCCAGGACAAGAGGAATGGAAGTCTCTGTTTGTGATGTCCTTGTTCGGTTAACATGCCACAGGGTATCCTAGTTCGGGTCCAGGACCGAATATTTCATTGGCCGTGTTGCTGATATTTGATTTTCCCTGTATTATTTAGATTCGTTAATAGATCTTACATTTTAAGAGTTCCTAAGTCAATAAGATGATAGTTTCGATATGTACGTCCATCTGCCTGTCTAATTTTGTTTTAATTAATTTGTAACGTTACTAAAGTAACTGAGCATAAACATCGAACATATCGCACGGGCTGTGTTCACAGAGGGGTTGCAGTTTTTGCAGCCTGCGCCGCCGGCAGAATAAAGGAATACTGAAAAGAATTATTTTCATTCATAATCATACTTCCGTGTGGCACCGGATTAAGAATAGCGTCACTCCATTTCCTCCCCTGGACGTCGTAGAAGGCAACTAAGGAAATAAATTACCAGGAGACGGGCAGCAGCGTCTTCCTGAGATTCTAACCGCATACTGCGATCGCCAAACCGCCGATTATGGCAAAACCCTTCATGGTTAGAAAACCATGAGGGAGGCCTATGTCCTACAGTGGACGTCAAATGGCTGAGGAGGAATAGAATACAACCACGAACAGGTCTTAAGTGATGAAATTCAGAACGGAGACCATGACCTAGATTAAGGGATAAGGGCACTTTGTATTCTAACCAAACGCGAAGGAAGTCGTGGGGACAGCTAGTCAAATAAAGTAAAATAAACTTCCGTTTCAACGTTTCAAGCCTGTTCTATTTTAAATTATAAGTATATAGTTCTTATTTCATCTTAAATAAGTATAGGTATGAGGTAACATTCACTTGTTGTAGTAGTACCTAATAGGCCTAAGTTAATTGCTGGGTTGACATTTTTACATACACCCACATTACACGAATATTTCAACATTTACACAAACACGAGATAGTCGCATAAAGGATACTTCCCCTTTGTATATTGATAATAAAAATTCCGGCCATTTCTCGAAGATTCCCGTAAATGTTCACCATAAATAATATAACCGCAATATACGAAGGCGAGCGATGAAATAAACTACGCTTTATTCACCCTCTTTTTGACAGGGGGTGAAAGGAAAAGCAGGTTTTTGTACTTACAGGACATAATTGAACTAACCGCCCATTTTTGGATGAATTTACAAAGTAACTAGCTAAATATAGTTCTGTATCTTCAGTTAACTAAAAATATGTCTAGCGTCTACCTGTTGCCGTTATTAATATCGACCAAAAAATAGAATTACATGATCTGTGAAAATTTCAACCGCTTTACTATCAAGGTTCATGAGATACAGCCTGGTGACAGACGGACGGACGGACGCCATACTCTAAAGGTGGGTACTGACCAACGTTACGAGGTGTAATGTAACATGTTACACACAGCGAGCATTCGTGCAGTCAGTACGTCGTGTTACGGGGAAACCAGCGAGCAACGAGCCGCTCGTCGCTCGCTTTAGGTGCTCCACCCAGCTGTCGGTTTTTTGGCGAATCCTTTGACTGTTAAGCGGTTCAGTCAGTACGCTCTTGCAAGTGATCACACGTCGTTCCTCTCGTATTTATTTCTTAAAACATGGAGTGGAACTAAGAAAAATAAGAAGAAATAAGTTTGATGTCCAGTAACGATTTGTCTTCTTCTTAATTTGGATGAAACAATAATTAAGTAGAATCAAAGATACCAACGCGTCCTCGCTGTCGGCCATCTTGAGTGAACTGGCGGCGAAAGCGGAGCACAGAGTTTTGACGAGCATGTTACGCCGATTTTAGAATACAGCGTAACATGCTCGATGCGTAACACGCTCGATGCGAATGTTACATTACACCTCATAACGTTGGTCAGTACCCACCTTTAGAAAAAAAAAAATCCGTAAACGGATGCCTAAATCGATTTTTTTCAATTTGTATCCTACAGTTTTGTCGGCTTGATTAATATGTATATCTATGCCAAATTTCAGCTTTCTAGTACTTGTCGTCTCTGTGCTAAGACGCAGACAGACAGACGAAGAGACAGACAGACAAACGGACGGACATGGCAAAACTATAATGGTTCCTTATTGACTAAAAACGAAAATTACGTACCGACCACAAGTATCTTGTTTGAAAATTTCTCTATCAAATACTTAAAAATAAACTCCTCCAAAATACTTCTCAAAGACAATTTAAGTATAATTATGTGTTAGAAGCAAACATAATGTAATTTTGGAACGTAGCCAATACTGTGCTGCCATCTGCAGGCTCGTAGTTTGACTTTCACTCTCTCGCCTCTGCTGCGCTACGTTGCGTGAATCTTATTTGTAAAAACAGTAATTTCAGTGTTTTCTAACTCTTTAGTGCTTATTGTGTGAGCTAAATAAAGCTGCCTGTTTCACGTTACCAGCCAGCCATTCTTCTCCAAGAGACTCCCCCGCCAGCCCTTACAATAAGTTATACAGTCCACTTTTAATCACCGTTTGTGTCTACGCACAATATGTAAGGAAAGAAAGAAAGTCATTTATTGGGACAAATTGACAAATCTGAATTAACGTTTTTCCTTTCACCACTGATTATTTAAAATGCCAATGTCCCAGGCACTGCAGCATCTGAGTGGTCCCTTCACCCATCTAGTGTGAGTGGAGGTGCCACTGGACGCTGTATAAATCATCACATTACGTAGATGCAAAGGCCATACTCAAGGAAAACAGTATATTGAATTACAAATGTACTTTTTTTCACGTGTGTAATCATAATAAGATATTTAACGTACATTTGTTGCACATGCGAGCAAAAAGGTAGATCAAACGATCTATGTCACTTACATCGCAAACCTGCCTGAAGGCAGGAACCTGGGATTCCATGAAGCAATGATTTGACGTTAAAATTTGAAATTCCCTTTATTCTGTCATGCGTTATAAGTAAATGTAAAGTGCTTTTGCATTAAGGAAGTTTTGAATTAATGAAAGCGAAAAGCTTTCCTTACATGTTCTTATATTTACGAAGAAAGAAAACTTTCACCTCTCAAAATGAAAATGAAATCCACGAATACCACGCAATATTGGCGCACAAAAATAATAACTCTACTTTGTGTTAATTTACGTGCACTAGATCCAGTAACACAAATTAACGCTCCTTTTCATTTCTACGTGCATGCTGCATTTTAATTTTTCATAAAAAATTACCGAGACAAGTTTCAATATAATCCAGCCTATACACGTCCCACTACAGGGCACTTCTCTCAGAGAGAGAGTATGGGCTAAATTACCACACGTGCCCACCGCAGATTGGCAATTTCAAGCGCTGATGTAGATGAACACCTCTGACACTAAGGTTTCCTCACAATGTTTTCTTTCACTGTTAGCGAGTGGTAATTGCTACTATAACGTTACAAATGTACGTAAGTTAGAAAACAAAGTCACTGGTACATGTCGGGTTCGAACCCACGACCTCCCGAATGAGAAGCCGGCGTTCTACCGCTCCGCTACCATCGCTTACAGGTTTCAATATTGAATACAAAATAAAAACTAATAAAATCAGGGCTGCAAGTGATGTAAATAGCTTCGGCCAGATGTCGCTGCCTGTACGTAACACAGGGAAAGTTTGTAAAGAGGCTCAAAATTTCACTGAGGCCTGCACTTGCCCATTAGCTCAGTTGGGAGAGCACTGGCACGGTTAGCCAGAGGTCGCGGGTTCAAGTCCCGGCATGGGTGGAATTTTTAGCCTCTAAATAGGTTTTTAATAAAATTTTGTTTTAATTGAAACTGTTTTCAGATTTCGCGTTCTTGCAATAACAAGTTGTAACTGCTTCTTATTTTACCTAATCTACTATTTTCTGCCACTGTCTATTCTCTTTTCTACCAGCAGCCTGTCACTATAAAAAGGGACAGGCTGCTGCCATCATAGCAAAAAAAAAAAAAGAAAAAAGAATAGAGTCCCTACATACGTTTTCTTAGCGTGTCGATGGCAAAACAAATGTAATTAAACAGTTGCGGACTTGCGGAAGAGAACTGTGCGACGCTGACTACGTTATCAGTTATATCAGACAATAAATATTCGGTGCAATTCTCGATCTTACAGGCCTTTCTTTTTTGATGTTTTTAAAACTAACACATCATACTACAATCCGATAGTGACAATGTGTAGACTCTGCAACGAAGTTGTGGCCACTAGCTCGGAAGTCGATATCTTCAACGCGCATTATGCTAAATTTAAGAGATGCTCAGCCAAAATCATCGAGTTGTAAGGTTTTATAAAAAATGCTTATCCCTAAAATTTACTTTATTCAGATACTCAAATTTACATTAGACCACAACTTAGTACTCATGTCATATTACTTTTATATCGTGTAATGGTTGTGATCTGTTTTGTGCACCAAATAAAATAAAATAAAGTAACAATAAATAAAATTATTAGGTTTTCTTCAGTACAGTTGTTTAGGTCACGCACTATGAAAGAATGTCCATTGTCTGAGAAGTTTCGGACAAACAGTTCATATTGACCGGTATAAGCAAGAAATTATAGCTGCTACTAGAAATAAATCATTACAAAACAATTTTTTATGATGCCTACATAGAGTACATCCATCCATCCATAAACTCACGCCTGTATCCCAGAAGTGTAAAGTACACGTACAAGTATAATTATAGGGTTTCATCTTCATTTAAAAATTAAGCTTCATTTCGTCTGTCGCATAAGGTAAATTTTCTTCATGGTACGAGTCTTCACTTATGTTTCTCCGTGAACTCTATTTCGTATAACCCGCTTTACATAATGCACTGACTGATATCTATGGGGGGCTACTTAGAATTGGAAAATTTCGACCGTTTTTTTTTAAATTCTTACTTAACTGAAACCTTATGCTGATAATTGGCTGTAGGTAAATTAATTGAACAAAAAACTGCGTAGTCGGGATGAGTTCCAGATGGACACGATAGAATGTAACAAGGAATATGTGTATGGAACAACTGATATTTTCTCCGGATATTTTCTTCTGAAGTCGACTTCGTAGTTAACGTCCTATTCAATTCAATAATTAACCGGCTAAAATTACATTTTCGTTTCGTAGTTCTACCGCCACTCGCATAGCAGCTAAAATTCTTTCCACGTTACAGCAGGCCGGCAACATGCGAGCGGCACGATTTTAATCTGAAATAATCCTTAAATACTCAGACAGTCCGACAAATAAAAATCACAAAAAAGCCCGTTCCCGTGACGTGCCCGTCAGCCGCACGCTGGCGTTTTTGCGCTATTTAAATGGATTAAATTATGTTACATTATGACCTTGAAAAGAACAATTCAAAACCATAGTTATGGTGGTCCGATCGGGGTCTTTAGAATTCCACAGATTACATAAGAATCTTCTGCCAAGTTACGGTCTATTTACGTCACAACGGGCCGACGACGTTCAGCCGACATGATTTCAATCTAAAATAACCCTTAAATGTGGCAATGTAGATACACCACAGGCTACATCTATAGTCCTGTTTTATTTATTCGTTTTGTCTGTTGTGTATTTAGTTTTCCTTCTGTGTTGTGCATATTATGTTACTTATGTGCTTATTTTGTTTCTGTGATGTATCTTGTTGGTATAATAAATGTCTTTCTTCTTCTTCTTCTTAAATACTTATGGAAATAAAAAGCCCGTCCCCGTTAGGCGGCCGCCCGCGGGCCCCACGTGACCGGTGTTTTTTTTCTCTGGATGTATTTCGATGTTTGTGATGTCCTTGCCTGGCTACCATACCACAGGTTATCCTAGTTTGGGACCAGGCCAAGTGATTGTGTTGTGTGGAAGTTATTTATTTATTTTTTACGCTAGTTCTGTAGTCTCTAACCTAAAAGCATTTAATGATAATTTATAGTTCTTTCAACTGGCAAGTATTCGTCACACACATCACTAGTCAAACTGATTTAACCTCTTTATCTACTTGTAGGTGTTTATAATAGGGGTTTGGTTAATCATAAATTTTTGTAATTTGTGTAAATATTAGGGGTTAAAGTATGAAATTGCCGTTTTATTGCAATAGGTTCTTTGAATTGACATAGAATCTTCATGGTGCCTCATAATCACTCGAATTTTCGCAGTATCCATCTTTCTTGTCTAAATTGAATAACAAAAACAATTGAAAGTCGATATTCAAATGTTTCACATTTTTTAAAAAAAGAACATCATAGAAACCATTTGAAAAAAGTTTCATTCGAAAACCTCAAACCATGAAGATTCTATGTCAATTCAAAGAACCTATTGCAATATAACGGCACTTTCATACTTTAACCCCTAATATTTACACAAATTACAAAAATTTATGATTAACCAAACCGTATTCGTTTAAATAGAGTAGACGCCTCGACGGATCACTTCTCTCTTGGGATAACCTCACCCTGCTACCAATTTACATTTTCATCAATTTATTATTTATCGGAGAACCTTTTTCGTCTACTTATGATTTTGTAATTTGACACTCTCATTCATAATTCTGGACTGCCAAGTAGTCCGTCCGTTCATCCGTTATTTGATTTTAAAATAGGTATGACAATGAATAATTTTATTAATGTAATGCTAGCTCCAAACGATTTTGCACAAATGACTGTCGGTAAAGAAAGGCTGTTTTTATGATTTGAATTTTCTCACTGAGCTTAACTTTTTCAGTGAAAATGCTTTCTTTATTTTTTTTTATGTACCCTATGTACGTCCCACTGCAGGGGCCAGGTCTTCTCTCAGAGAGAGAGTATATGAGTACCGCGGATTAGTAATATCAAGCGCTGAGATACGTGAACACCGCAGACACTCAGGTTTCCTCACGATGTTTTTCAGGTGTTGTACACTAAACAATTGCATTCTAACAGTACGACCCTTGCAACTTAAAAGCCTATACTTATTTACAATAGACTATCAACGTACGGGCGCGACGATATAAACTAAAATGAACCTTATATGCTCTTAAGTTTAGAGACTACAATACTAGCGCAAAAAAAGACCGGCCACGGCTAACGATCGCGACACGAGAACGGAGTTTTTTGCATTTGTACTATAGACTCCATTTTCCTACTTAGGGATTATTTAAGATTGAAATCATTCCTGGCGAACGTCGCCGGCCCGTTGTGATGTAATGGACCTTAACTTGTCTATACTTCGCGGTAGATGCCAATTTAATTCGCATAGGTTGATTCATTTAAATATTATGGCAATGCAATTATTTAAACTAAAAATAGTTTCAAATACCAAACATTGCAGTGCTAATAACAGTCTATTAAACACGTATGAGCTGATTCAGCTGCTTTTTGTTTTGCTGCTATTTAGACACACCACAGGCTACATCTATGTTTTTTATATTTTTGTTATTTGCTTTGTTTGCTGTGTAAGTTTTCTCTCTGTTATTTTCTAATATGAAAATGCTACTTATCTGTTTTTTAGGGTTCCGTGCCCGAAGGGTGCCAAGCGGAACCCTATTACTAAGACTTCACTGTCCGTCTGTCTGTCTGTCGCCAGGCGGTATCTAATGAACCGTGATAGCTAGGCAGTTGAAATTTTGCACAAATTATGTATTTCTGTTTACGCTATAACAAAAAATACTAAAAACAGAATAAAATCAATATTTATGCAACAAACATTGTCCAAAGACAGCTCTCGCCATCTAGCGGCCATCTATGTAACCTTCACAGCACCTTTGACATGTCGTTAAATGTCAATGTTAAACGCTTCTTGTTTCTTTAGATGGCACTGTTCTCAAATTCAATCTTTGTCTTATGTTGTATAGATAATGGTACGGAACCCTTCGTGCGCGAGTCCGACTCGCACTTGGCCGGTTTATTTTCTGTGATGTCTCTCATTGTTGTAATAAATGTTCTTTCTTTCTTTGTATGATTTAATAAGACTCTAAGCCCCGGTGTCGCTGGATATATCGGAATTCTCAATTTACACTACAACTTAGCCTAGGCACTTTACAAACTCCTAGCTTCCACGGCAGTGTCGCGGGCGCAATCCTGCCAAACAGCTGTTTTGCACAAACTAGACGAAAAACTCATTACAATTCCGAACGCAAGCGGAGATAATTCGAGAAGAAACCGACTCGGTAAGCGCTAGGACTGCGCTGGAATTTGGTGTAAAAACTTCACGCGTCGACCCAACTGGGGACTAAATATTACAAAATGTTCAGAAGGTATGTAATAAGAAATTAGCGACGTCTAAGGTGTAAACACGTACAACTCCAGGGCGCAGGACTTTTTTCAGTGAGTGAGAAAGAGACAGAATCAGCTTTTTCGCCATACGTAACCGCCGCGGATTGGCAATTTCAAGCGCGGAGGTGTGTAAAGTTTCGTCACAATGTTTTCGTTCATACTTCATAGCGAGTAGCATTGCTATTCAAAAATTCACAATTGTAATTAGTATATACCATTATCGAGCCCAGGACCTCTTTCAATGAGGCGAGTGTTCTACGGATGCGCTGTGGCATGCAGTAACAGTTATTGTAGTAACGACTTCTTTAAATCAAAAGGAAAATATTTATGAAAAACACGCGCCAAAAAAAAACGTTCGATGACTTCGAGAAACTCAGATGTAGAAAGCATCTGGCTTTCTACTTCTGGTCTGATTTTGAAATGAAGAAAAATCGTTACCTTTTGTTTTAGAAATCAGTCGTTGACTGAGAAACCGACGGGATCTTGAAAAGAAAAAAAATTAAAAGTAATTATTTGCTATTATTCCGTTTTATTGAGCTAGGGCGTCACATGTAACGATTAAATGTTACATTTTTTAATCAAAAATTCATGACACCTGCTATAAAAAAAACAGCCAAGTGCGAGTCGGACCCGCGCATAAAGTGTTCCGTACCATTGTCTGTACAAAATTTGAATATTTCAAGCGTCTACCTGTTGCCGACATTAATATAAAGCAAAAAACGGCAAAAAGATCGCGTTTGTTGTATGGGAGCCCCCCTTAAATATTTATTTTATTCAATTTTTAGTATTTGTTGTTATAGCGGCAAGAGAAATTTCAAAACATTTCAATTGCCTAGCTATCACGATTCATGAGATACAGCCTGGTACAGACAGAGAGACAGACGGACAGTCAGACAGACAGACTGATGGACAGTGAAGTCTTAGTAATAGGGTCCCGTTGGGCACCCTTCGGATACGGAACCCTAAAAATGATAAAAAAATATTTATTTTATTTATACTTGATTGACATGGGAACGGCCGGTAAGGGACGTCCCTGACGGACATATTTCGACCAAGTAAGGGATGCATTCGCAAAGGGCAAGATAAAAAGTACCCGGAACTGGCGTGCGTGCATACAACGACTAATGAATGTTGAGGAAGCAAAAGTGATCTATCAGGATCGTGGCAAGTGGCAGCCCCTGGTGTCGGCCTACACCTCTGGAATACAGACGTGAGTTTATGTATGTATTTAAACTTTCAATGACACGTAAGTCTCCAATAGCGAAACCAATGCCAGTGCGGACATCCGCAACGCGTTCCGGTCTCGCTCAGAGCACTATCAGAGGCATAATGAGTGTTCTACGTGACCCATTAGGGAGGTAAATAGCCCTTTTTAAATCTAGTCGCGACGTGACAGTGGGTCCATTTGCGAAATTAAATATAGTGAACCCGAACTTTGTCGCCAGTTTCGGGAAGAAATGCATCTGGGGATTGTCGGTCCTGTTTTTGAGTAATTTGAGTAGGTATCTACTCGAAATCGCTAAAGGCGAAATGCAGCTGAATCACTCCCAACCCAACTGAGAGGGGTTCATAGAATTACTATCCAGGTTTTCGTTAAATAAATCAGTTCCGAAAACTTACTTTTTATGTAGCTTTGTATACGTCCCACTGCAGGGCGCAGAACTTCTCTCAGAGAGAGAGAGAGAGAGAGAGAGTATATATGGGCTCCAATACCACGCGTGCCCTCTGCGGATTGGCAATTTCAAATGCTGAGCTATTTGAACACTTCAGATACTCAGGTTTCCTTACGATGTTTTCCTTCCCAGTTAGCGAGTGGTATTGCTACTACAAATTCACGAAATGTTACATAACAAGCAACACGTGTCAGGTCACGCGCAGTGCAGGGTTCCGTAGAAAGAGGGGTGTTTTATCTGCTTTACTGATCTAAAACATTCATCTAAGTAATTTCAATGGATTTTGTACGAAATTTTCCTTTTATAAGTTTGTCGCCTACTACTCGTTAACTTATAAAGCCTACTTAGCTATAATAGTTTTCCTTTTAAGTTCATTATAATATGTGCTACTGCACTGAATTTTTTCACGTTTCTACAATAAACCGTTTAGGCAAGAGAGGGGGGGACGCCCTACTCTGGCAAAAATTTGCGCTTTAAAGCTTAGAAATCAGAAATCAGAAATCAATAATTTATTTCAACGTAAAGAATTTACATTCTGTTTGCTGAATGTCAATGTACTATGTTACTATGTTAGCCGCTGCCTTCGGGCCGTATTTGTAGTGGAGAAAAAGGCAGCGGGAAAAAAAACTCCACTCTGACCATCTTTTCTCAAATCATCTTAAACTTATACATCAAAGCCTATATGATATGATTCCGCGATAGCCACTAATAACTTTAAAAGCCAAAATAACACTTCTTACAAAAGTAGGAAAAACAGTAATGCTGCGGCCAGACACACGAACAGCACCCGTTCACGAGCATAACGCAGGGGTCAGCCATCACCAGTCTCAACCATTTTAGAGGGAGATAGGTGACCCGGCCACCACGCCACCATTCGAATGACCTTTAGCAAACCTGCAGATTGAGTTCTTGTCAGCTATAAAATGTGTGCTATAGTTATTAATGTGCAATCACGTCGTCAGTACACGTTTTTAAAATTAAATAAATTATAATATTAATAATTAAATAACAATGAAATCGCAGTGGAATTGGCTTACTACCAAGGGCTTATATCGTTCATACACTCGTCTATTCTATAATAGGCTTTTTTACATAGCGATTTTTTAATGAATGTTTTAAATTTATTTTCAGACAAGGATAGAACATGTTCTGGACTTCTGTTGTAAAAACGAACGCAATAGCCTACGAACGATGTATTTACCTTGGCTAAACGAAATTTAGAATAAGCAAGCTTATTTCTATTTCTAGTGTTTACGTTATGGACGTCCCTATTTAATTTGAACATGGTTATATTTTTACGAACATACATTATATTATCGAATATATATTGGCAAGCCAGTGTAAGAATTCCTATTTCTTTGAAACGCTCCCTTAGCGATTCCCTACTGCTTAAGTTGTAAATTGCTCTTACTGCTCTTTTTTGCAAAATAAATATTGTTTCTATATCTGCTGCCCGTCCCCATAATAACAGCCCATATGACATAATACTGTGAAAATAACTAAAATAGACCAGCCTCGCAGCCGATATGTCTGTAAGTTGCCTAATTTTTCTAACTGCAAATGCAGCTGAACTCAACCTACCCGATAGTTTTTCAATATGCGGACCCCATTGCAGTTTTGAGTCTATTGTTATGCCTAAAAATAGTGTGGACTCTACCAGCTCTAATTTCTCACCAGATATTTTTAGACACGTGTCAACATTTTTAACATTGGGCAAGGAGAACTTGACGCATTTTGTCTTTTTCGCATTTAACATCAAATTGTTCACCGTGAACCAGTTTAGAACTGTAGATAGAGCATTGTTTACATCGTCAACATTACCTAAACCTCTGTTTACTTTAAAAATTAAGGAAGTATCATCAGCAAACAGTACTATCTGCGATAGTTTTTCTACTAGGTAGGGCAAATCATTTACGTAAACCAAAAAAAGGAACGGTCCCAGTATAGAACCTTGAGGAACTCCTACTTTTACATTAGATCCTGAGGATTTAACTCTATTGATATCTACTTTTAGGGTTCTGTCTGTTAAGTAAGATCGAAGAAGAGCTAGCGATTTATTACTTAAACCATATCGGTGTAATTTTATAAGGAGCGTTTCGTGGTCGACGCAATCGAACGCCTTGGACAGGTCACAGAACACCCCGATGGCATCCTGCGCCTCCTCCCACGCATCAAAGATGTGCTTTATTAATGCTATGCCTGCGTCCGTCGTTGAGCGGCCCTTCGTAAATCCAAACTGTTTCTTATGAAATAGCTTATTTATACTAAAATGAGTCTGCAATTGATGCAAAATTACTTTTTCAAAAACTTTACTTAGGACCGGCAATATTGCTATTGGTCTGAAATTATTGGGATCTTCACTATCGCCAGATTTAAATAAGGGTACTATTTTACTTAACTTTAATAGATTAGGAAAGGTTCCCTGGTCAATGCATTTATTGAAAATTGTAGCAAGGTAAGGTGCTAGAATATGGATAACCGTGGATATAAGTTTAACTTATATTTTGTAAACGGAACCCTAAAGCAAAAAATGGTCTTGCTACACTGGCAATATTTTTCAATCCAACAATACCCCACACTCTCGTATGGCGTAGGCGAGAAAAAAAAATTGCACCTCTAATTTAGGTGTAGTACGCTAGAAGTGCCCTAAAAAAATTGTTTTTTCAAAATTTTATTCCACCGTTTTGTCGGCGTAATAAATATGTACCTATATTTTATTTATTTTATTTTAGTTTCTAGGAAGACTAACAGCTATTACAAGGTTATATTAATACATAGAAAAATTAGGACACACTAAGCCAATTAAAAGTCTTCACAATAAGAAGTAAATTAGATAAAGCGCGAACAGTTCACAGGTGATAACCACCATTTAGATACAAATTATAATTACATGAAGAAAGGGACACAAGAAAGCAGCAATTGATCAAATGAGATTGATTCAGTTCAACAAGCTATGTGTCAAAAAACAACTGACCAAGCACGCGCCTCGCCTCAACCTGTTTAGTGTTAAACAAATCCAGGTCATAGTCATCTGACATTATGTTGAAATTCCTACTTGCACGAACAAGATAGGTGTTTTTCCTATAATTAGTAGATGCGTACGGGATATTTAAAATTGTTTTCTGTCGCAAGAACATACACACTCGAACTCACGAATGTGTATGTTCTACTACTATGATACCACCGCACCACTACGAAAACTAACGTTGGCCATCTCGCCATCTCAAAGAAGAATGTGAATAACCTTTGGTTCATGTTCCTAACGTAAAGACTAAAGTGAAACATAAACATTTACATACAGGCACATACATTGCTTCTGGCCCCACACTAGGATACCCTGTGTCGTGGGAACCAGGAACAGCGACATCACAAACATGTAAACATCCAAGACGTGGGGTTTTTTTTTGTCCCCAGCCGGGATTCGAACCCGGGACCTCTCGCATGGTTTGCAGATGCACTACCGCTGCGCCACAAGGTCGTCTAGAAAGTTTGAACTAGAGCTGTCAATGTTATATTCGATGACGAAATTCGTTTTCAAAAAAATGGGAAAATATTGAAATGCTCAAGCTTAATATTTGGAAATAAAGGTTAGGTGTATGACACTGAATGCATTTCTGAAGAAATATAGAGCAAAAAGTACTACGTTGAAAGTCAAAATCTCCTAAGACACCGATTTAGCCTCGACAATAGAAAACTTGCCTGGGACAATAGCACATAGCATCCTAGTTCGAAACCAGGACAAGTGATTGTGTTGTGTGGAAGCTCATCATCATCATCAGGCATTTGACGCCCACTGCAGGACATAGGCCTCTTTGGGTTTTGCCATAATCGCCACGCTTGGCAAGCGCATTGGCGATCGCAATATGCGATCGGAATCTCAGGAAGACGATGCTGCGCGCTGCCCATCTCCTGATAATTTATTTCCTTAGTCGCCTTCTATACAATTTCGTTGTTTGAGTATGTATTTATATACAATTTTACTTAATCATACAGAATAGAGGATGCTTTTGTATCCTGCCTTTGTGCAATAAAGAATTAATAATAATAATATACAGAAACCTGAGCGTCTGAGCTATTCACATATCTCAGCGCTTGAAATCGCCAATCCGTGGTGGGCACGCGTGGTGAAATACGCCCATACTCTCTCCCTAAGAGAAGGCCCGTTACCCTACAGTGGGACGTATATAGGCTGCTTGTGATATGATGAATAATAATATATATTTCGGGAAGTAAGTTACACAGTAAAGTAAATAAATAACCAGCCCGATATAACAAATAACCACCCCCTATACAGACTCCGTTTGTCCGGTTTTCGCCGTATTTTTCCCGAGCCAACAAATAGGCTTGCTCAACCGTACAGCGTGAATGTTGTCAGTGTTTCACGAATTTTATCAATAGGTTTGGTGCTATGAAATGCGAAATTTCGAATGAAATTGAATTTTTTACAGTCCCGGCAGAGGGAGTCTTGCTCTGCAAAAGGTGGAAAATTAACGGTTTTCATATGTTGTTCAGGAGGAGGGGAGGAGCAATTTACAAAATAAATAAGTAGACAAAAACTGTTTGTTATTTTAACTTCTTTTTACTTCTCTCTGATTCTTTAGTTATAGTCAAAATATTTTAAAAAAAAAATTGACACCTTCAATTCAAGATGGCGGCTTGCGCTTCCAGAGGTTCAAAACCTCCATTTTTGTTACGACCCCATACTTGAACAACATAACCCCAATATCCCCACTGGCAGCACTATTAAAGTTTTTATTGCTCCAAAGGAAATAGAAGATAATAATAATAACGTACCTATATAACAATAGCCATGGCGTGCCGGCTTTAGAATAGTACTCCCCCACATCTCTTCCCGTGGGTGCCGTAAAAACCGGCTTAGAGACACATTACCAGGAGGTGGGCAGCAGCGCCTTCTGCGGAAATGCCATATACTACGCTCGCCAACCCGCGTGCTAAGCGTGGTGAGTATGGCAAATACCCTCATGGCAGAAAACGAAAAAACCAGGCCACCAGTCCCCGGCAGCTCCGCTATTCCTGGCTACGGTAGCGGCCACGGTAACGGCGAAGCAAGGGGTGCTAAGAATCTCCGGCAGAGATCCGGCTACCACCCCCAACAGTGATATCGACAGGCCCTGGTAACACACAACATTCGCACATTGAAGAAGAAAGACTTTTATTGGGACAAATTAACAAGAAAATCACAAGAAAAAAAGGCATAACAAGTAACATAAATAAATACAAAGGAAAAACAAGACACATAAATACAACATAATACAAGACAAAGTCACTCTGACTTTCAGAGTGCATCCTGTGATGTGTCAAAGTTGTCACAAAGGGCATCTGACTCAGCATTGTACTGAGGGTGTGAGCTCTCAGCGCTGGTTGAGGACAGACGAAAAGCCAATTGAGCTGGAAGAGGAAATGGGTAGGTTACACGGGGATATCCTAGGGTTATCTGAAGTCCGTCGAGAGAACGCAGACTATGAGAAAGCCTTCAATTCGATCGAGACATGGGCAGAGCTCGAGTCTCTCCAGCGTTGCCGTATTGACTATCGGTATATCGAGGTGCTGAAGTGCTTGTACAACAACACCATCATGTCGGTCCGAGTACAGGAGCAGAATTCGGAGGCCATTCCAGACGTTATCTCTCCGAAACTGTTCACGAATGGCTGGAAGATACCTTCAAGCTTCTGGAATGGCAGGGACGCGGCATCAATATCAATGGCGAGTATATCACTCACCTTCGATTTGCTAACGATATAGTAGTCAATGCAAAAACGATGGAAGACCTCGGCATAATGCTCGAAGACCTCAGTCGAGTTTCCCAACGTGTGGGCCTTAAAATGAATATGGACAAAACGAAGGTCATGTCGAACGCCTGTGTTGTGCCCACCCCAATAACAGTGGGGAACTCGACTCTCGAAGTTGTAGACGAATACGTCTACTTAGGACAAACAGTCCAACTAGGCCGGTTCAACTTTGCGAAAGAGGTCAATCGTCGAATCCAACTCGGCTGGGCAGCATTCGGGAAACTTAGAAAAGTCTTTTCGTCTAATATACCTCAATCGCTCAAGACAAAATTATACAATCAATGTGTGTTACAACTGCAGTGGTAGCCTAGTGGGTAGAACATTGGACCCGGAAGCGGGAGACCCAGGTTCGACGTACATTTGTGAAGTTATAGTAGCAATACCACTCGCTAACGGCGAAGGAAAACATCGTGAGGAAATCTGAGTGTCTGAGCTATTCGTGGTGGGCACGCGTGGTGATTAAGCTCATATTCTCTCCCTAAGAGAAGGCCTGTCCGCTGCAGTGGGACGTATATAGGCTGCTTATATAATGTGTGATACCAGTGATGACTTATGGCAGTGAAACGTGGTCTTTTACTATGGGCCTCATAAGAAAGCTCAAGGTCACGCAACCAGCTATGGAAAGGGCTATGCTCGGAATTTCTTTACGAGATCGAATAAGAAATGATAAAATCCGTAGACGAACGAAAGTCGTCGACATAGCCCAGCGGATTAGTAAGTTGAAGTGGCAGTGGGCGGGGCACATAGCACGCAGAACTGATGGCCGATGGGGCCGAAAAGTTCTCGAATGGAGACCACATATCGGCAAGCGCAGCGTAGGACAACCAGCCACAAGATGGACAGATGACCTCATCCAAGTGGCAGGAAGACGCTGGATGCAGGCCACTTCCAACCGGTCTTTTTGGAAATCCATGGAGGAGGCCTATGTCCAGCGGTGGACTTCTTGTGGCTGAATTATGATGATGATAAATAATAACACAAATGGAAACACGGAACATGTCCTCTTCCTGCCAAAATGGATGAATTCTCAACAAGTTATGCTAACCTACCGTAAAGTTCCATTAAATAAAATTAGGTGCATATCGAGCGAATGTGGGTGGAAGGTCCGGTAAGGGACGACCCAGGCGGGCATACATCGACCAAATAGTGGATGTATTAGCAAAGGGCAAGATAAAAAGTACCAGAAACCGACGTGCGTGCATGCAACGACTAATGAATGTTGAGGAGGTGAAAGTGATCTGTCAGGATCGTGGCAAGTGGCAGTCCCTGGTCTCTGCCTACCCCTCTGGGATACAGGCGTGAGTAAGTTTTTCTGTTCTCTGGATTAATCCATCTCGGTGAGCATTTATTATCTCGTGACTATGATTGAGTCATTATGTAAGTATTTACAGTTTGTGTCATTCGGTATATTAAGGTTGAAAATAATACCCCGGTTAGCGTTTCTCAAATATAGGAATTAAGTAAAATTGTGATCATGTAAAGAGCACTCTTGGGAAGACAACATATCATTTATGACATAATATTATGTATCAAGCCTGCCAAATGTCATTGTTTTTCTAGAACAATAAATAATTCAATAGTAATAATAACCATGAAAGTGAAAAAACGGTCAAGTGCCAGTAGAATTAAAGTCTGTTTGTTAATTCGATGCAAAAAGAGGCAGTGTTACCATTAAAAAAACTATAGTTATACTTAGTAGTTTTTTTTGCAGTGCTGAGTTTCGAATTTTGCCAATCCTCTTTACACCCACAATATTGCGCTCCATAGTCCACTGATAAATCTACAATTAAAACATAAAATTCCAATAAACTGGTCGGAAATCGTAACGAAAAAACACGAAAAAGGAAAGAATAAAATACACTCGGACACAAAATCGATGAACCTGATTGATGTCGGAAACGCGTCCTTACATACATACCTAACGTAAAGAATTCAAGTCGACCCTTCTCTAAGAGTAGTCCATTTACCATTTGGCTGGCAGGAACGTTATTATGCCAAAAGGCTTAAAGATCTTAATAAACGAAAATTTATATGGAGAAAAAAAAACTCTGTGTGTGATGCGCGGGACAATGATCTCGCTTGACGAGAACTTAAAATTGAAAAAAGTAAATTTAATTAATTTGTGAATTATATTTATTGAAATAATTTAATCAGCATTTTTTAATATACTTTGACATTATTTTTGGACGAAACATTTGTGAATGCGTTAGTGTTATATATTTTTTGCAGTTTGCTGTGTAATAATTAACTTTGAGCTTTTGCAAAATGTGACAAAATCTTGCAAATAAACTACTATTTACAGAAAACTTGGTACATCTGTGTATTACAGTGAATAACTCAGCGGAGTTTATTGAATGAAGACATCATTTTTCAATTCATATCATCGTGCGAGAAGATCTGGTATTTATATTGTGTTGAAATATTGTAACAAAAACATAATCTAAGGCCGACTTGCACCACTTCATAAATGTCACTTAAGTCGCCATTTAAATCAACTTTTCTATGAAGAATTTTGAAGAAGAAGAAAAACATTTATTATACCAACAAGAATGTATCTTGAGAAACAAAATAAGCAGATAAGTAATATAATATGCACAACAACAAAAAGAAAACTAAATACACAACAGACAAAACGAATAAATGAAACAGGACCATAGATATAGCCTGTGGTGTATCTATGTTGCCACAAAAGGCAGCTGACTCAGCGCTGTGCTGAGGAAGTGATTCAGTTCAGACTACGGAGTGCGTGCCGTGGTGCAGTTAAAAGAATTAAATCAAATGCAATAACATACATACATCATCATTCAGCCACAAGAAGTCCACTGCTGGACATAGGCCTCCTCCATTTCCAAAAAGACCGGTTGGAAGCGGCCTGCATCCGGCGCCTTCCTACTACTTGGATGAGGTCATCTGTCCATCTTGTGGCTGGTCGTCCTACGCTGCGCTTGCCGATATGTGGTCTCCATTCGAGAACTTTTCGGCCCCATCGGCATATTCTCTGTGCCATCGGCCATCAGTTCTGCGTGCTATGTGCCCCGCCCACTGCCACTTCAACTTACTAAGCCGCTAACATACATACAATAAAGTAAAATAATATAGAAATATAGAGGAATGCTGTTTAGGCCACATTTAAGAAAGTGGTGCAAGTCGGCCTTAGACCCTGTGGGAGAATTATTTTTTCCTGAATAGCAACACTGCCTTCTCGGTTGTCACTTTTGCTTGACAGATGACTTTTCATTCATTCTTGTGTTTCGCGCCATTCAGAGCCCCGATATAAAACTCTCATAAAAACTTTACAGCCTTTCTGTTAAACCTTTCTAATGAAAATATAAAGAAGTTAAATTCAGTGTTGTAGTTTTACTCTGCCCTCAGTCTTATTTCAATATGTTGAAAATAAATCTACGGTTTCTCTTACGCTATCAATCTGTTAATCTACTATTAACAGCTGTCAGTTAGCCAAAGCACATCCAACAAAAAACAACTAACAGCTGTTAACAGTAGATTAACATTTTACACCAATGAAAGCCATTTACAAGCAACAGAATATAAAAGTAGATTAACATTATTAGATTGTTAGCTTGCGAGGAACCGGGGGTTGTGTGACTACGTGCATATTTTCTCGTTCTTTATCTATCTTTATCTCTCTCCCTTTACCTATATTTGGCCTGTGCCTTGCATTGGGATGTTTTGAAGCTGCTGGTGCCATTCTATATGTAAATTGAGTTAAGGCTAAAATCCTCCAAGGGTTGATGACCCCATGAAACACAATTTCTCAGAAACTTTACTTGCCACGCATTTTTATAACTTTTCCGTATGGAGAGTGATTTTTAACCAAAAGTGTCGATTTTAATTTAGTTATTAGCCATAAACTTTAAATTTTAAAGTAAATAATTAATTCTGTACAACTGAATCGCTCGTAGCCCCGGCTGCCTGAGTGATCTTAAACGATCACGAAGGTTAAGCAACACAGGGCGCGTTCAGTGCATGGATGGGTCGCCGTCTATGGCTAACGCTAGTGGCATTTTTCCGAGCGGTTCCGTGCTTCTCAAGGCACGTTAAGCTGTTGGTGCCGGCTGCCGTCGATAGATGGCAGTCGTTAAGCCAAGTCAGAGGCCTTAGGGCGACAGTAGACGAGCCACTAGTCTACAAGCCTCCACCAATCCGGACTTGGCCTCCGTGGTTGAGTATGGCCTATACCTTCCTCAGGGAAGAGACCCGTGCCCCTCGGTGGGGACATAATGGGTTGATGATGTACAACTAGCACAGAACTAAAAAGTAGCATGCCAGTTATGTATTTAAACTTCGCAATTAAAAAGTACCTCACTAGCTGATGGGTATGTTTCATCATCATCAGCCATTTGACGCCCACTGCAGGACATAGGCCTCCTTCGTGGTTTTCATAACCATGAGGGGTTTTGCCATAATCGCCACGCTTGGCAGGCGATCGCAGTATGCGGTTGAAATCTCAGAAAGACGCTGCTGCCCGTCTCCTGGTAATTGATTTCCTTAGTCGCCTTCTACGACATCCACGGAAGGAAATGGAGTGACGCTATTCTTAATCCGGCGCGACACGGAATCTTAATTCGTGGGTATGTTTGAAAGTCAATTATTCTGGATGGAGGACGTATTGGTCCTCTGCTAGAGGGTTGGCGTAGCCCATACCCAGGAGTGGGCTCTAGTCATGGGCTAGATAGACAGTCCAGACATAATAGACATTCCAGTTTGCATTAATTGCCAACAAGGATAAGTGTATAGGTCTTAAATACGTCGTTATAAAAGCTTTGTCAAAAGTACCCATTGATACCGCTTGTGCATTGTTTTTTATCCGAGGTCAAAGTCACATTTTTTTAATTTTTTGTGTATATCTCTGAAATGGTACTGGTACTCTAAGCTACCGGAAACTGATGCGAAAGTTTGTAGGCCTTAAAATTATCTCAATAAAAGGTTTCAATCCTTTTTTGGTCTATTTGACTGGACTTAAGATAAAAAGATACCGATTTATATGTTAGGCTATAAATTTACCAATAAATTAACCAACTCTACCGATTTCACAATTTGGAGATCGGGAGTCGAGCTCGCTGTTCTGAAGCTAAAATTTTAAAACTTAAAAGGCACATTTGCCAGTGTACACATAACGGAAATCGCAAGGTGTTGAATGGAGCAGAAAGAAAACGCGATGAAATCCATCCATCAAAAATGAACGAAAAACCCAGCAAGGGTAAATCGAAGTTGGCTCCAATGGAAGTTTGAAAGATGTCTGACTTAAAAGGTACCTTGTGATTTTGATTCACCATTTAAGTGAATCTCTGTTGATCTCGCATATTATGTTGCGATGTTTTTTTCGATTTTCTTTTTAATGTTCATACTTTGGAGTCGACAGCACAACAATTTTTACTTCTGCATTGTTTTGATGCTAAATTTTTACGGTCCTATTTGTGAATGCGCCGTTCCTTAAAACACTCTATAAACGCCGTATAAAATAGGCTGTGGTAGAGAATTTCCAAGGAAAATACTTAGTCGCCTTCTACGACATCCACGGAAAGTAATGGAGTGTGTTCATTTCACCAAAATGTATAAATGTGCGTTTTGGTGTGTAAATAAGACATTATCTTATCTTATCTTATCTTTACATCAGTGCACTCTATACAGTTACGTTCATGTAAAAGTTGAACTGCTACTAAATGTACTCTAATCATTATGTAATAACAGACGAGAGCACGTTTAGTTGCAAAGTCGCCAGTAGTTACTGAGTAGAGTGCATGGATGTAAAATTCGTACCATGTTTATAGTCGACAATGAGCGAGTGGCAAATCCTGGTCTCTAGTCTGCCTTGCCTACCCCTCCTGGATACAGGCGTGAGATTATGTTGTTTTTATACTACTTATTTCGATTCTAGATGCGAAACGAGTTGAGTTGAATGCCCTACCGTTGAATGAATACCGCTGGGGGCCGGCCATTCAATACACTTTTAAAAACAGTGTCTTGACGTGCACTCTATGCGCACGCTACTTCAAAGTCAAGATCAGCTACTTAAGTCACCTGGGGGCACACCCGTAAAACCCGTCACCGTAAAAGAATGAATGGAAACCATAAGTTATGAAAGCTCAACGCCAACAAACTGCAATGCCAATGCAGGTCTTGAAATGTGAAAAAAAATAACGAAACAAACAAACCATAACAGATAGCAGACGCCATAGCCGAATACGGCTACGAGGATATTGTATATATGTATGATGTAATAATATGTGTATGTTATATATACACTTATGTCGATAACTTTAGTCACCATGTGTCCGCTAGAAAGCAGAAGCTTCGGATATCATTTCAGTTATCGATATTAAAATTTCGCCACCCTCCGCAAACACGGATTGCCAGATTTTTCGTAATTGGTTTTCACAAAATGTTCCACCCGCGCGGTCCAACTCAATTTATATCCATTTAAAATTCATGAAGTATTCCGAGCAAGCGTTGCTTGGCTTCTGAAAGCCCTAACTAAAGTCTTACTAGGTTAGGTCAAGTTGGGCTGCGAAGGTCAACCTCGCGAACGGGGAAGGATAAATTCGCATGCAAGATTCTGTTCCCGGAGGAACGATTTTCGCCGCGGATTTGATATTCATGAATTTGTGCAAACACGGTATTTTTATGTGTAATGATACTTATGTATGTTTCATGATCTGTTCTATTTCGATTTTAAATTTTCACCATACGTAACATGACATTCCCATAGCTATGTGTTTTCCTTATTGAAGAAAAGGGGTTTTCAATACGACTTGAATGTATTTTTAGCACGTTTCCCAGATCTTCACCAAAATAAAAGGATAAAAAGCGGAATATATTGTTTTTTTGTTGCACTAACCCGTGCTGAGGACAATTTTAAAAACCTATTTAGAGGCAAAAAATTCCACCCATGCCGGGACTTGATCCCGCGACTTCTGGCACGGTTAGCCAGAGGTCGCGGGTTCAAGTCCGGGCATAGGTGGTATTTTTAGCCTCTAAATAGGTTTATAAAAAAGCGGAGTGTATACCCTATAAAATAAAAAAATTATGAACGAAATCGATCAAGATTTTACGGAGTAATAACCGGTTTGAGGGGTATGTTAGTCCCTTTCTTTTTTCCACAGTCAAACAACTTTCCTTGAAACAATTTAAAAGTATGTGGTATATTTTTAATAGATGTATTCCTGAGGAACATAGGATACTTACCCTTTTCTTTTTTAAAGTTTTTGTATCCTATTCTATAACAGTTCATTCACGACAAAGACATCAGTTTAAACATAGTTCTTCGTAAATTGTCTAAGTTAATTCAAAAGGGTAAAATAAGTACCACGTTTTCGCGACCCTGCTCTTATAACGGGATAGAATTTGCACAATTCGAGACCACATCTTTACTCTCCACTCATTCGCGCGCGCTGCGTTAACCTCTCTACATGTCTCGAGGGTGTTTTACACTCAGCTGACGACCTAACTGGCGCAACGTGTCCTTCGGGACGGCAGAAATATTCCCGAAATTTGCCGTTTTCTCTGTCACCGTAATTGGGAGACAAAGAAGGGTGAGCAAGATATGTAGTTCATCAGAGAAGTACTGTTAGAAATTGGACAAAATTGTTAACGTTTAAAGAGTTTTTAACGTTTATTTACAATCATAAACTAATAATATTCACTGTTTTTTTAACCTATAATTAAACGTAACTAAATATGGAAACTTACTTATCCGCTGGGCTATGTCGACGACTTTCGTTCGTCTACGGATCTCATCATTTCTGATTTGATCTCGTAGAGAAATTCCAAGCATAGCCGTTTCCATAGCCCGTTGCGTGACCTTGAGCTTTCTTATGAGGCTCATAGTGAGAGACCACATTTCAGTGCCATAAGTCATCACTGGTAACTCACGCTGGTTGTATAATTTCGTCTTGAGCGATTGAGGTATATTGGACGAAAATACTTTTCTAAGTTTCCCGAATGTTGCCCAGCCGAGTTGGATTCGACGATTGAACTCTTTCACAAGACAAGTGGTAGTGGGCGGGGCACATAGCACGCAGAACTGAATGCTGATGGGGCCGAAAAGTTCTCGAATGGAGACCACATATCGGCAAGCGCAGCGTAGGATGACCAGTCAGTCACAAGATGGACAGATGACCTCATCCAAGTGGCAGGAAGACGCTGGATGCAAGCCGCTTTCTCCAACACGTCTTTTTGGAAATCCATGGAGGAGGCCTATGCCTAGCAGTTCATGTGTCTGAATGATGATGATGATGGAATATGGAAAAATGTGCCCAGCCACCTCTGGGAAGGGCGCCCAGTATGTTTGACAGGTTACCTGGTTGGATGGCGAGACTTCTTAACATTTTATGTTTCATTTCCAGTCCCATAACATTTAGGTCCGTATTCCATGTTTGTGATGTCCTTGCCTCGTTACCATAGCCCAGTTTATCCCAGTTTGGGATTAGGATAAGTGATTGTATTGTGTGGATGTTATTATTATTTATTAATCATAAATAAAATAAAAATATCTTGAGTTTATTGTTAACAGCTGTAATTAAGTAACAAAGAAGTTGAGCGTGCTATTATCAGTTGCAAGAGATATTGAGCTGATATCACAGCTGTAAGACATCTTGAGTACTCTTTAAAGATGACAGCGTACTTATGATTGATCTCAGCTACAAGAACTTTATATCAACACGGTATTTAGTAAATTCAACTGACGAGTGCTGATGAAACGAGAGACATTTTTCAGGATCGCGGCATGTAGCAAATCATGATCTTTGCCTACCCCTCTGGGACGCAGGCGTGAGTGTAGGTTATAATTGTGTCGTATGTAATTTCTGGTGTGTAATTAAAAACATTTTATTCTACGGTCATATCTTTTTTCGTAAATTGTATTTTTCTTTTGTATTTATTTTAGTATATCTACCTTTTAGTTTAAATACCCACTTAGTAACTGTTTACTAATCTAAACTATCATGTCACAGTGTTTGTTATCGAACTCCTCCGAAACGGCTTCATCGGTTTTTATGACCTGTTTTGTGTATATTTGGTTGGTCTGAGAATGGGTGGTAGGCTAATTAATATGGCGAAACTACATTTGCCGAGTCCGCTAGTAATGAAATAAATAAATCAGGGGCCTAATACTGACATTTGCGATAGCTATTCGTCAGAGGCCTTAGGGCGGCTTGAAAACTTCTGACAGTAGACGAGCCACTAGTCTACAAGCCTCCACCAATCCGGACTTGGCCTCCGTGGTGGAGTATGGCCTATACCTTCCTCAGGGAAGAGACCCGTGCCCCTCGGTGGGGACATAATGGGTTGATGATGATGATGATTCGTATAGGTTTTGACGGTTCGACGATTGGAATCGTTCACGGTTTGGTGCGCGTAATATAGAAATAGGACACTGTTTGCGCTGCTCTATTGCTCTGCGTTACTAGTTGGGGCAATATGTTACAAGTGTTATGGCATGCCACACTTTACATTTCACCTTTCGTTCGTATTTGCTTTCAGTGGCACCGCGCGGGTGGCGTAGTGTAAGGCAGTGTGTGCTTTAGATTTGAATAAAAAAAACTTACTATTAAAAAAAACATCCCCACTGCCAAAAGTGTAAGCCTAAATAAAGATATAATATAGTGTTTACGGCAACAAGTATTTTGTTGTTTTTCTTGTAGTGCTTTAAGTTGTTAATACTGTTTTGTCTCTCTCTGTGTGACCGAATATCATGCGTGTGTGTTGTTTCCTTTTTAATAGACTTCGCTGTCAGTCCGTCCGCCCGTCTGTCACCAGTCTGTATCTTATGAACCGTGATAGATAGACAGTTGAAGTTTTCACAGATGATGTATTTCTATTGCCGCTATAACAACAAATACTAAAATAAAATAGAATAAAATAAATATTTAAGGGGAGCCCCCCTATATTCAAATGTTGTATAGATAATGGTACGGAACCCTTCGTGCGCAAGTCCAACTTGAACTTGGCTGGTTTTTTTAGTGCTTTAAGTTGGTAAGACTGTCTTTCTCTGTGTGACCGAATATCATGGCGCGTGTGTTGTGTTAATCAAAGAATATTATCTGGTTCTAGTGCCGCCTTTTAAATCAAAAGTCCACTTGCTTCACCCTGAGTCATCTTCTAACATAAAGAACCCTTAGAACCTGCCTTTGACTTTATATACCTCTTCTCTTCTCGAAAATTTTGTTTTCCTTGCATGTGTGTTGTTTCTTTACATGTTTTCTCTGCGTTTCTGTGGCAATTAAAATTTTTTTTTTCTTTCTGTCTGGCCGCAACATAAGTTTTATAGTGTTTTTCTACTTTTGTAAGAAAAGTAACTAATGTTTAAGCATTGCAAGTTGTTCATTGCACACATGGGATCTTGTTAGGCGTACCAGTCGTACCAACTTAAGTAATCTATTTACTATGATTTGAGAAAAGATGTGTCAGAGTGAAGTTTTTTTTTTTTTTTTTATTTATTTAAACGAAAACAAACGGTCTCACAAAAATCATGTCCAGTAGTCTTAAAAATGAATAGACCTATAGTTTTCCGAACTTACAATTTTTTATATAAATCCTTAAAAATTATAACCAATGCTTATTTGCTTTAAGAAACAATGAAAATTGCAGGAAAAAAGTTACAAGAAACAAACAAGTCTGTAGCTTAACTTCAGCCTAATAACTGAAGAATATTATTTTTAAATGAGCTTAGTGTACTACAAAAAATATCAATTTCACTCAGCTTATCATTATAAAGTTTACAAGTGCGTCTAATAAAACGATTCTGTCCACTACGTGTGCCATCACAAGATAGTGAAAAAAGGTCTCTCTTGCGTGAACCCCTACGGGGAACTTTAAAACTTATTTTATTCAAAAGGAATGAGGAGTCAATAATATTATTTAGAATTTTAAAAAGAAAAACGAGATCTATAACGATTCTTCGCCGTTGGAGTGACGTAACTTTGTGGTGCTCACCTGCAGCAGCGTAGTTTAGAAAGTAAGTATTGGTACGATAATCTAGACTTTTTAAAAACTTATTTTGTATTGCTTCGATCCTATCTATATGCACATTGTAAAACGGCCGCCAAACAGTGGATGCAAATTCCAAACGACTGCGGACATAACTATTAAATAGTGTTTTATAAGTTGAGGCAAGTTTGAAGGGCTTCCCAAGTCTCAAAATAATACCGAGTTGTCTGTAAGATTTATTTATTATGTTGTCTATATGAGACGTAAAACTAAGTTTGGAGTCAATTATAACGCCTAGGTCACGAATTTGTTTAACCCTGTCAAGAGTTTTATTACATAATTTATATTCGTAATGAATAGGGTTGAGTTTACGTGTAAAACTTATTGTGTAACATTTATCTGGATTCAGAAACAGGTTATTATTTTCACATATCTGTTCAAAGCTAGAAAGATCCTTCTGTAATAGGTTACAGTCATCCACGTTTCGGATAATTCTAAAGATTTTTGTGTCATCTGCATACAGCAACATGTCCGAGTTGTTTACACATTTAATAATATCATTTAAGTACAAAATGAATAATAATGGGCCTAAATGTGACCCTTGGGGCACACCCGAACTAATTGGTTTAAATTGAGAAGTAAATCCCCTCAAAACAACTGCTTGTGTCCTATTGGTTACATAGGATTTAATCCAACGGAATAGGTCGCCGTGAATACCAAGGTGCCAAAGCTTCCGTAACAGAGTGCTATGACTGATCTTATCAAAAGCCTTTGCGAAATCGGTATAGATTGCATCCACTTGGCACTTGTCATCCATTGCAGTAAGTATAACATCAGTAAATTCAAGAAGATTTGTGTCCACACTTCGACCCCTGAAAAATCCGTGTTGATTTGGTATGATATGTCGGCTAACTATTAAGGAAAGCTGGTCTGTAACAATTTTTTCTAGAGTTTTACTGAATTGACATAATTTTGAAATAGGCCTATATTTTTCAATGTTCTGAGAAACCTTACCCTTAGGTATAGGGGTAACCCAAGCTCGCTTCCACATACTGGGAAAAATCCCCTCTTGAATAGATTTTTTAAAAATAATTGTGATAGGCGGGGTTAATGAGAGTGAACATCGGGAAATAAGTAGGGGGTGGATGCTATCGGGACCTGCTCCCTTATTGACATTGATACATTTCAAATATTTATATACTATTTGTTCATTTATTTCTATGGATGTGGCATCTATGATGGCATCCAAAGCAGGTTCCAAGTCATCCGTGGAAATAAGTTCCGCATCACAAATTTCAAACACGGATTGAAAATGCACATTGAACATATTGCAAATCTGCTCGCCGTCCGATGAGGATGTACCCTTGTAATGCATTGTCTGGGGGAACTCATTGTTGGAAAAAATGTTTTTTATATAAGACCAAAAGAATTTCGGGTGGGAATTAATTTTTGATTCCGCGTAATTAATATAATCATTGTAACATTTCCTTTCCATTTTCTCTGCTCTTTTTCTAAGCAATGAGAAAGTTTTGTAATCAAGCTAATTTCCATACGTTTTCCAAATTTTATGAGCTTTCCGTTTTTCTTTTAAAAGCTTAATTAAAGGTCTACTAAACCAAACCGGGTGGGACGTGGTATCACTCACGTTACGGTAAGGTACATATTTATTAATTAAATTGTCAAGCAAAGTATAAAATTTTGTAATACTGTCTTCCACCGTAAAAGGGGAAAAATACTCTTTCCAATTAATCTGATTTAATTCTTTTGAGATTTCATCATAATTAGCGCGCCTAAAGTTAAATAGCTTCTTTGTTTTACTCTTCAGCGGTGGAGGCAAACACGGGTTAGAAAAAACAATATGTAAAGCTTTATGGTGCGGGTCTTCAGGAGTAAGTGGGTGAGGACACGCAACAACATGGCATGAATTATTACATATAATTAGATCCAGTATCCTATCGTTAATATTTCGAGCAGAATTGTACTGATTAGTTCCGGTCAAAGACAAGAATTCACTTAGTGATTTAGTTAATTGGTCGTCACCTTGAATAAGCGACGTAAGTGTGTCACCATCATCGTTCAAGGTAACCGACCAAACTGCCATACTTATATTGAAATCACCTAGCAACAGAAACATATCTTGAGGCCTATCAGTCATAATTTCTGCTGTATTATCTAGGAAACATGTAAGTGCGTCATATTGGCTGCGACCGTGAGGTAGGTAAAGACAAGCAATATTTAAATAATGTTGGCCGTCGCCGCTGTCAGCAGGGAACGGGCGAGGGCGCCGGCCCGCGCCCGGCCCCGCCGCCAGCGGCACGGACACCCACAGGCACTCGGCGGCGGCTCGCGGCGGGCACGCCCAGTCGCGGCGCTCGCCCGCAAGCTCGCGGCGCAAGGCAATCAGCGCCCCACCGCCGCGCGCCGCACCCGTCTCAGCTTCAGACCTGTCACATCTATGCACTATGTACCTAGAATCGAAATACTCACGATCATAAAAATCTTCCGTTAACCAGGTCTCTGTAAGGCAGATTAAGTCGTAGTCCGCAGCCAGAACTCGTGGTAGAAAATCAAGAGACTTAGTACGTAGACCCCTCACATTTTGATAGTAAACGTTTAAACTACTCATTGGCATAATATCAAACTAAGCACGACTGAAATAAGGTCGTCAAAATAGATAAGGGCATCAACGCAAGAGAAGCTCAGCGAAAAATTTACCTTAATGGTATATGGATGTAAGTGTTTCATGGCCAGAATCGCTTGACAAATCGTAATCCCATGGTTTTGTTGTGATTTTACTTGGCATATTAACTGGTAATACTTATAGGTTAGGTATTTCCACACAATAAAACTAGTGCACAATACTGGCAGGAAAGCCGGACATTGTAAGATTTGTGAAGATATTATGTATACTTTTCGAACAATATTTATTTTTAAATTATGAATTGTTAGTCACTTAATCCTATTAATATCTTCTTCACTAATGATCTTGATAACAGGAAAATTATCTTTCTTCCGCATATGTATCACACAATTACGAACCCATAGGTACATGTAGCCCTTCTCGACCTTGAGCTCACGGGCGCGTCTCAGCAGCAGCTTGTTTTTAGGTGTTAGGTGTTCGTTAACGAAAATAGGCTGTGGTGGGCCATCGATGCCAATGTCGGTAGTCATCATACCACGACGCGAGCGCACAGCTGCAATCAGCTCGTCCTTGCAGCGCCGGCGAGTTAATCGGACGATGATGGACGGGTCACGACGCAGGTCATGCTTTCCTCCTTCCGTTGAGCTACTTTCGTCAACATTACCCACCGATTTCGGCTTCCCGCGAACCGGATCAGGGTAACGGCGTACACGATGGACACTGTCGATGATGTCGTCCGAATAAGGAAGACCAACCTTGATGAATAAATCCCTTATGACGCTGTACAGGTTTTCACCCTTTTTGGAGGGTATGCCTGAAATCTCCACATTGTTTAATCTTCCATACTGGTTGATCCTTTCGTTTTCATCGGTTACACTCTGTAATTGAGACTCACAGCTCTTAAGTTTCTCTGCAAGCTCGTCTGTTTTATGGACTTTCAACTCCAGGGCTGTGAGACGTACGTCAAAGCTCTCCAGTTTGGCGTCAATGGCCGTAACATTTTTATTCAGGTCGATTATTCCAGTGGAAAGAGCGGGAATCGTGTCATCCTTTAGTTGATTAAATTCTCCTCGGAATGCTCTTAATTCCGTCATTATGGCCATAAGACTCACTTGCTCACCATCACTGCCGCACACCTTTCTGGGGACTTTAGAAGAAACGCAAGCGACCGAAGCAGGGGTATCCTGAGAATTCATGCAAGTACCGCATCTCCAGTGCGCTCGTTGCTCCTCAGGCCAACGACGAAAGTACTTTTCTGGCACTCCCGAACATGAGTAGCACAAGAATTTTAAACAGCTTTTGCACTTTATACGGTCGATTACTTCCTCTTTACACATAAAACATTGCATTTTTAGTTATGCGGCATGCACTTCCTGTTGACTAAAAACCAAACCGTAATTACCAGACGCACGGTTCTAATTCGGCTGGCGTATAAGTTATGGTTTGGCTGGCGTATAAGTTATGAAGTTAATCCTAAACCAACCCTAAGGCAGCGACTAACATTCTGCCTCGACATTCAACAAACCGTGTGGCGCCGGATTAAGAATAGCGTCACTCCATTTCCTTCCGTGGATGTCGTAGAAGGCGACTAAGGAAATCAATTGGAGACGGGCAGCAGCGTCTTCCTGAGATTCCAACCGCAAACTGCGATCGCCGACCCGCCTGCCAAGCGTGGCGATTATGGCAAAACCCCTCATGGTTATAAAAACCACGAAGGAGGCCTACGTCCTGCAGTGGGCGTTAAATGGCTGATGGTGGTGATGGTGATTCAACAAACAGAATGTACATTGTTTACATTGTTGAAATAAATTTCTGATTTCTTACAAAAAATTCAACCCGCCTGCTGAGGTTTAAACGTTAATGAGCCCATTTAGGCCTTGTTTAGCATTTTTAGCAGTCGGTTTTGATAGTTTTTAATTAATCTTTCTTTGTTTGAAACATTCTTTCGGTTTTACCGTTCTGTGAAAGCACAGGAGCAAAGGATGTTCTTCGCGTGTATGTGTGTATTTTTCTTTATGATCAGCCAAAAGTTAATCGGCTTCACCGATTTTGTCAATTCGTGTTCGTGACTAAAAACTTTCAATTTCTTGCAAACTTTTTTACTATTAGTAGTAATTTAGATAATGTTTGTAGTTGATTATAATTGTTGATATTAATTTGGGCTCCACCCTTTCTGAAAAAAGAGTATTGACTGGATGTATAGAAGGACGGATGGATGGACAGACGGGCGGACGAACGGACGGACGGATGGACGAACCACAACGTTACGGAGCTCTAAAATTTTATCGGCGATCACCAATACAACGCTGCAAGCTACCATCCATTGAGCTCAATATAGAGGGGCTTGGAGAGCGATGGTTAACCATTTGGGTAACCCATAGTCACGTCCCTCACCCATGAGGAAGAAGAAGAAGAAAAGTCTATAGGAGTGTTTGGACTTTTTTATCAATTTTTTATCCAACATTATCTAGATTTTGATACGGATACCCAGCTTAACTTGCAACGTTCATTAAGTGACATTCGGTATGTTATTTTGATTAAAAATGCTTTTTTTAGACTTTTAGTGCACAGCGAATAAATCCGGATTTTAATAAACATTCAAATTCAAAGGATTTTGCCGGGTATTTAATAGAATACAAATGAGAAAAACATATTCTATGTTTTTTTTCTCAATCCAAAAATCTAGTGCAGTTTTATCATCATCATTCAGCCACAAGAAGTCCACTGCTGGACATAGGCCTCCTCCACGGATTTCCAAAAAGACCGGTTGGAAACGGCCTGCATCCAGCGTCTTCCTGCCACTTGGATGAGGTCATCTGTCCATCTCGGGGCTGGTCGTCCTACGCTGCGCTCGCCGATATGTGGTCTCCATTCGAGAACTTTTCGGCCCCATCGGCCATCAGTTCTGCGTGCTATGTGCCCCGCCCACCGCCACTTTAACTCACTAATCCGCTGGGCTATGTCGACTACATAGTTCAGTTTATATAGATACAAATGGTAGCTGCCATAGTAGAATTTGTGGAAAGACTGGAAGCTAAACTAGAAAAAAAGTAATAAAAGTATTGTAAGCTGTGCTCTTGTCACACTGAAAATGTTGGTTACAATTGACAGCTAACATAACTTAGTAGAGTGCACGGGTGTAAAGATGGATGGGCTGTCGACTGTACGGGTTGTGTGAAAATCTGATGTTAAAATTGATACGCTACTGTTTCATTCTTCGGATTGTCTATCGTAAGTATCAAATAAGCCCGCGGAAGCGGCTTGCAATCGGAATTGAACAAATTTCAAAACGAGACAGCTCATAAAAATCTTCCAATTTTTATCACGTATCCACTCGATGGCATGCATCGCAAAGAATGAACATGCCATAAAAATGCTTTTTGTTTCTCCGCATCACCAGCAACGGGCTGATAAAAACTGTTGTAAATGTTAACCGCTAACTTTCTTCATTGTGACTGGCGTTGTAAATGAAAAAACTAAAAACTCCGCTAACTCGTTTCTTGACGGCAGAATCACAATTGCAGCAGACGCAAATAGTTGGTAATTGAATTAAATTTTCTAATCAACTGGGGCTGCAAACGACGAGTGTCACCAAACTGAGATTCTGGTGACCCTTCTTCCACAATATTTGTTCCCATGTTAAGAGACTAGATCATGATTGTGCGCCGCGATATTGCAGAATGCGAAACACGGTAAAAATAAAACTGGTAAAATACTTGAGTTTACTTTAAAACTTAATTAAACCCTTTCTACGTTGGTTATTGTGTCACCCACCTTGTTTATGTTAATAGGTACAATATCACTCGTTAACTGTTTTTTCTGTAGATTAAACAAAGATGAGCGTGTGGTATTAAAGGCTAGGCAATATAAAAATATGTCTCAAGCACTAGAAAATCTAAATAGTCATTTTACAAATACACATGGCAACACCGAAGTTATTACTAGAATTAAAATTAATTATTATGTTAAAAATTTATTTAGGAAAAAAGATAAATTTAATTAAAGACATTTTTTTTTTTTCACTTAAGTGTGTTATTTCTCTTAGGCCGACTTGCGCCAACGCTGTTAGACACTAATATCTATCTGTTTATTTAGGGGTAATCTCTACTCAGTGAATAAGTATTTATAAATATCTTGAAATTTTTGGAGCTGTTCATAGATAAATTGTATATTTGAAAAGTGTGTCAATCAGCTATTTATTCGATTATCCCTGGATACATTCTTATTTATTGGCTTACTCTTTATGGATTTCTTTAACTCAATTGTTTCATCACTTCCCGTATATTCGAGGACAGACTCCTAAATAAATTACAAATAGAAAACATTTATCAATGCTACGGTAGTTTCTACTATGAAATAGAATTCACAGTTTCGACGTTGGAAACAACGAATTTAAAAGTAGGTAATGGCATGACAAAAATTTGTGCCATTACTTTTAAATCATGAATATTATTACTAATCGTAATGAAAAAGTCATTGCATTACAATATTTCTAATGATTTTAAATTCACCCTGTAGTGTGAGTCAAGTCAGCGAGTTGTATACCCACTACAAGTTCACTGGTACTGAACCAGGACCTTTCGAATGTGAGGACGGCACTTTGCAGATGAGGTACCACTGGTTTGAGATAATTTAAGGGGCTCCATAGAGTAACTCTAGCGCAACCAAGGGAAAAAATACCGAAACCGGCGTGCGCGCATGCAACGACTAATGAATGTCGAGGAAGCGAAAGTGATCTGTCAGGATCGTGGCATGTGGCAGTCCCTGGTCTTTGTCTACCCCTCTGAGATACAGGTGTGAGTTTGTGTATGTATTTATGTGTGTGATATCTAGTCCTAGGTTGTTTGCCTTACGTTCACAGCCATGGGTCCTAAAATCACTGTTAACATAATTAAAAGATAGCACAGACACTTTGCAGAAACGATCGGTAAAATAAGTTATGTTTTTTTCTCCATTGGTGGCACTAGTATTTTTGTATTTAAAGATTTTATTAAAGAAAGAGAATAAAAAGTGGTCGACAGATTTGCCAAACTGCGCAGCAGTTTATCGGCAGTTATTGACTTGGTACTGTTGTAAACAATCTTTTTTCAGAAACATGTTGATGGCTAATTAAATAAGTTTTATATATTACAAACACTCTTCCTTGTGTGCCGTCTCCTGTTGGAGGTTGGCAACAAAGGCTATAAATACAATATAATACAAAATTAAGTACCTAAGAATCACGGATCAGCCGTGTTAAGTAATCGCATCTGATCAAGCCAAGCCCCCGGCGCCCTTTTCTTAAACACTTTTTTTGTAATTTTATTTTTCTCACAAAAAAACTTTTTTAGGCAATGTGTTATTTAGATACTCTATGGAGCCCCTTAATGTGCAGTAACTTTCAGTTTACTCATTCCGTTTCTTTTTGAACTCTGAATATTATATTTACTATTGTATAACTTTTACTTTCGTCGAGAGGCCCAAATACTCCATCCAAAGTTGCGAAAAAAATTACTTTGCCTAAAATATGTTAATAATATCGTAAACTATTTTGCCCGCGCCTTCAGAATTTGGTCCCGTGGTTGCCGGGAGACCTATGTGGGCCTTGAGTTTTTGCCTGAAAGAAAATTTACAAGCTTTTCTTTATGTCAATCTTGATTATTTATTTTATTGTCCTTAGGTTTGGGTTTTTCAACACCGCCGTTCAAACTGCATCACAAATTTTTAAGAGGATAAACTGAAGACCTAAATCAAATGAGATATAAACTTGAGCTTGAACAACGCGCTATTCTATTTTCCTCTTCTGTTAGGTCGTAGCCTCATGACTAAGGGACGTGACCAGGTGGAGCGTTTTGCCACACATTTTATTATATGCATAGGAAATTAAAAAATTCCGTGTGGCGCCGGATTAAGAATAGCATCACTCCATTTCCTTCCGTGGATGTCGTAGAAGGCGACTAAGGAAATCAATTACGAGGAGATGGGCAGCAGCGTCTTCCTGAGATTCCAACTGCATACTGCGATCGCCAACCTGCCTGCCATTATGGCATTTTATGGCGATTATGGCAAAACCCCTCGTGGTTATGAAAACCACGAGGGAGGCCTGTGTCCTGCAGTGGGCATCAAATGGTTGATGATGATAGGAAATGAACACTTAAGTTCCACGCATTAAGAGCAGTCAACATGGCAGCAATCAGAGCCAAACAGGTTAAAGACTGCCACGCCAGCTCCGGCGATGTCAAATTAATTTCTAATTTTGGACCTCGCCCCTGCACCGCGCATACTCTGTCGCCCAAATTGGACCGAGTTGTGTGTTTGAGCATGGGCAACGTTCATTTTGAAGTCAAATAATATGAAACTGTGTTGTACATTCCTGTGTATTACCACAAACTGGCAAAAGCAGCGTGGGTCGTGCACATCGCCATAGCATGTACACAGCCGATCAACATGAATTGTCATAGTTGTGCGTGCGTGTTGTGTATTTAGTTTTCTTTCTGTTGTTGTGCATATTATGTTAATTATCTGCTTATTTTGTTGGTATAATAAATGACTTACTTCTTCTTCTTCTTCAACGACTAATGAATGTTGATGAAGCGAAAGAGATCTGCCAGGATCGTGGCAAGTGGCAGGCCCTGGTCTCTGCTTACCCCTCAGGGATACGGACGCGAGTATATTTATGTAAGGATACGAAGAAAAAAAAGGGCAAGAGAAAAAGTACCCGAAACCGGCGAGCGTGGATGCAACGACTAATTAATGCTAATGAAGCGAATGTGGTTGGATGTGGATTAACTAGCTATGGATTCTATAAAAGTCCTTAGGTTAAGTGCGAATTCAATATCACATGGAATTGCGTTGAAGAATCCATGGTTGCCCCACAGAACTTGGCTCATCGAAATCAATAATGCAATCTGCGAGAGGAGTTTTACTACACGAGGCGACCGATGATTTATCATCGGCCGTCTCCTGTGGTAAAACTAGTGGGGAAAACTTCTCTGCCCACCTAGGGTTGCCAGCCGTTAAGATTTGTCCTTACGCGTCCGGATTTTTGACCGGATTTTTAATCAAATCAAAATGTACCATATACCAGGATCTTATGAAAAACGGGCATAATGAAAATTCCGAATTTTATCCTGGTAAACTCACAAAGATTTTGTATTGCGAAAATTCCGGCCAGAAATCCGGGCGGTTATACCATGATCTGATAAACAGCGTGGATAATGAGATTCGTGGATGGGCTCCCTTGGTGATTGGGGGAAAACAGATTAAAAGTTTATGTTGGTAGACAGCAGGTTGTTTGTATGAAATTATGACTAGTTACGCATCACTAAACCGATAAGAAATTAGTAGATCTTACATTTTTTTTTATTTGACAAACGAGTTTTAGGTACTTTGTTGTCTTAATTACACATTACCATATCCCGATGAGATGTTTTTTTTTTAATTTTATATCATGAGATAGCAGTATTATACCTAATCTGTGACTGTTAGCAAATTCTAACTAATTATTTATATTTTGTACATGTAACAAAATATTAACAAATAGTATTTAACATTACAATAATATTTATAAAATACTAGATGACTCCGTGAACTTCGTATCACCGACGTCAACCGTTTTTTTTCTTCTCACCGTTTAAACCTTCCCTGGACTTCCACAAATATATAAAAACAACAATAGCCAAATCGGCCCAGCCGTTCTCGAGTTTTAGTGAGACTAACGAACAGCAATTTATTTTTATATATAAGAAGATTATTTTATATAAGTAAATTATTCATACTAAATTAAGTTATAAATAAATAGTCAAGAGTTGCTAACGTACTTAGTTCAAATTCATTTTGTTTGTCTGCATACTTTACTTTATACTTAACTTTATACTTTATTGCACAATTAAAAACACATGAAAAATTTAAAAGTGTATATGGCGAGCTTATTTCAGCAGAAATCTCTTCCAGCCAACCCTTGATGTCGTGATACGAACATTATAAACAAGGGGGGAAAGTGTACAATAATTATTACCCTTTACTTTACCCTTGTAATGAGTGTTAGTACGCCGTTGAACTCTTAAATAGGCTATGAAATTACTTCTTCAACATAAAATACGCTTTGAAAATTATAGGAACTCCAAAAAGAAGGCAGTGGAGGTGGCTGCGACTGATTTTCAGCAATGGTAACCCTAAGCCCACCTGAACAAGTGGTAATGTCGGCCCCAATAAATTTCCCGAGCGGTTTTTGGCTCGGTCAAGTTTGCTAAATTAAAACTGTACAACTTAGGCTGATTGTAATTGTTAAAAAATCTGACCTGAATTTAAAAGTTTGAAAGTGATAAATTCATAAAATCTGATTTGAAAATAATAATTTAATATTGAATTTCACTGTTTGTGTTTTAATAGACTACTGATGACCCGATGATTTATTCTGCTTTAGAACTACCCAGTGCTGTATTTAATTGAACGGAACTTTATATTGAAAAAAATTTAAATATCTTGCCGACAATAGGTGCTCGAATTCAAAGCACAAATAGTAGGTATTATGCATGACTCATGACAGTTTTTTACAACTTACTTCGAAGGGTTCTTGAGTAGATTAACAATAAAAATTTATAGCATATGGCTTCCAGAAAAACTGTGATTATTTAAACTGTAGATAAAAACTGTAAAAAAGTGATGAAAAGTGGATTGGTCCAAGTAGAAAGTAGCAAAGAAAAATCCAAAACAAATCTAGAAATGGGTGAAGTAATTTTAAATTTTCAGTTAAAAACGATAGGACGGAATGAAGGATTTATTATGACGTGATTCTAACGACAAATAATGAAAAAAAACGGCCAAGCGCGAGAACGGAACCTTCGGTGCGCGAGTCCGACTCGCACTTGGCCGGTTTTTGTGTAATAGATCAGCTACTGTTGAATGTATCAAAAAATATCGCGTTGTGAAACTTTATACTAAAATCGTTTTCGTGATTTAACAACCATGGTGTGCTAGGCAGTGTGTGGTATAAAATGACAAACACACTGGTTCCTTGGAAATGCGTCTAAGACAAACGCTCTGAGAGGTTTAAGGGGAACTGAAACATCCCTGAGGTGTGAGAGTAAACCCGAAGTTCACAAGCATATTTTTGATCAAAACATCTAATATATAAAAATTTCGTGTCACAGTGCTTGTTATCGAAATCCTCCGAAACGGCTTTACCGATTTTTATGAAATTTTTGATTTATATTTTGTAGGTCTGGGAATAGCTCGGAGGCTAAATAATATGGCAAAACAATATATGCCGAGTCAGCTATATATTCAATAAAATTATGTTTATATTTCAAATTATAAATTAGCATTTTTAGTTGTAAGCGTGGTAGAAAATCCATAAAAACTAATTCGAAATAATTTTATGTGATAAGATAAGACCTAAAAGTGGAATTTTAGTTCAGAACAGTAACTTCCTACTGTTAGTTTTATAGTCTTTCGGAAAAGGTAAGTAGCTTCTTGTACGGGTTAGAGAATTCAAAATTAAACAACTAATGTAAAGTTAATTTTTTCAGGATTGCAAATATACCATCTCGAAATTAAGCAAATTATTATTTTTAAGATAAGATAAGAGTATTCTTTAATAGCTGTCCCGGAAAACTTCGTACCGCCACAAAATCTGTTTACACGATTCTTGCACAACGCCATCTATTTTTAAAACACAACGTTCGCTCGCACAATACCATCTATTTTAAACTTAAAATAAATATTATCCCACGGGAACGTATTACCAGGATATCAAGTATACTATATCTCAATCCAGGTCTTTGTCTATCTGTATGCCGAGTTTTATGCAAATGCGTTCAGCCGTTATTGCGTAATTGAGTAACAAACATCCAAAGATCTTCACAAACTTTCACATTAATAATATTAATATGCACATGAGATAGAAAACATGTAGAGATATAGAGTACAATTGGCGGCCTTATTGCTAAAAGCAATTTCTTTTAGACAACCTTATGAAAAGTTGCTGCAGGAAAAGAGAGACGGGTAGTCGGTGCAAATATGAATATGAATAATATACTACTTATGAAAATAATATACCTACATATAAAATGGCAACCTTTTAATTATCGAAATGAAATTGTTACTCGTCCAAGAAAATTAAACTTACTCGCACTTGTAATTTTGTCGGGAGAGTTTGAGCAAGCTTCCGAAATAATATTCGAACAAATTGTGCTTATGGAAGTTTTGTAATAATTGTCATTCATGAGTTGATTTTGCGGAAACTTGTAGTCAGAAAACTGTTCCGGGTGTTCTATTCAGCCATTCCTCAGAGCTAGTTAGTCTAGCTTGTCTACGTAACTAACTAGCTAGCTAGCTAGCTAGCTAGTTAGTTAGTTAGACCTGACATTTCTGAACTTAACCTCATAGTTGGTTATTGTACGTAGCAAAGCTGTGAATTTACGCCAGCCAGCCTATCTCCTTCCAGAAAGCCAGCAGTGCTCTTATGTCACCGCAGGACTCCTGAAGGTCGATTCCTTAGAGTACAAGACAAGTCTTTAAGCAGCGCGTCGTGGCGGTTATGACCTATGGAGCCTAAACGTGGGCACTGACTGTTGTAGCTATTCGAAGTCGCTCAGGGTGCCATTGAATGGGCTAAACTAAATACCTACCTATCTTCTAAATGGGTTCTAAATAGGTCAGAAGTGGTGGTAGCCTATTGGGTCGGACATTGGACTCGGAAGCGGGAGACCCAGGTTTGATTCCCATTGCGGGCATGTACCTATGACTTTGTTTTCTAAGTTATCTACATTTGTGAAGTTATAGTAGCGATACCACTCGCTAACGGTGAAGGAAAACATCGTGAGAAAACCTGGGTGTCTAACCTATTCACATACCTCAGCGCTTGAAATCGCCAATCCGCGGTGGGCACGCGTGGTGATTAAGCCCATACTCTCTCTCTGAGAGAAGGCCTGTGCCCTACAGTGGAACGTATATAGGCTGCTTATGAAATGGGTCACATCAGAAAATTGCCAAACAAATAAGTAAGTTCAAGTGGCAGATGGCTGGTCACGTCTGCCGAAGAACTGATGTATTGTACTGGTTATAGAGCAGAGACCGTGAACTGGCAAACGATGGAGCGCCCATCTGCTCTCTGGACCGACAATCTGTGGCCTATTGTTGGACGAATATGGCCGATGGAAGAAACGTATGGCGAATGTAATATTGACAATTGCCTACATTTGTACCTCCGTACCGAGGTGGTTGAGTTCGGTATCAAATCACTAAATTCTAGAAAAAGACGGGTCATTCAAATAAGGAACATACCCTTAGTTTCCCGTACACTAAAAATCTATTATTCTACTGTTAACAGCTTTCAGTCGGCCAAATTTCATACGAAAAAATCAGCCAAGTGCGAGTCGGACTCGCTCACCGAGGTTTCCGTACTCGTGCTTGAACGTTTTTTTATTTTTTGTGGTTAGAACATACTCGTATGTTAAGTCCCACAGTCACGCCAAGTTTGATGCCTGTATGTATACAAGTCAATAACTGCCGATAAACTGCTGCGCAGTTTGGCAAATCTGTCAACCTATTTGTTATTTTCTTCTTTAATAAAATCTTTAAATAATAATAATAATTACCGTTTTTACGATAGACCATGAACAAAAAACAGCGAAAAACTCGTGTGTTGTACAGACACCCCCTTCTTTTTTATTATTATTAAAATTTTATTATTTGTTAGCTAATTTGCCGTAACAAAACATTCTGTAAAAATTTCAACTGGCTCCTATTACGGTTCTAAAGATGCCCTTTAAAGGACGGACGGACGAACAGACGGACGGACAGAGGACAATAAATAAAGACGGATTTATTTCCATTGTAAAACAGATAGTCAGGGCACGAGAAAAAGGAAATACGTTTTTCTTGTCACTTCTAACCTAGACCACGTGACTTGTTTGGCAGAGATGTGAGAGGGCGTTTTAATAAAGCGTACCCCGCCACTTGCGAAGACAGCGGACGTGGCAAGCGCTTTCATTTTGGAAACAGCTCCGTCTGACTTATCGTCGAAATACACTGTTTTATCGACTCGATATTGGCTGGAATTTACAGTAGGGGATGGTAGGTTACGTGTGGAGCAGAGGTTAAACCAGTTTATTTTTGTGCGTGAGATTCTGGGCTCAAATCCTGGCTTTATTTTCTAAGTTACGTAAATATGCAGATAGATAGAATATTCTTTATTGTATGTTCACCAGTAATCCTTATTAATATTATAAACGCGAAAGTTTGTATGTATGGATGGATGTTTGTTACACTTTCACGCAAAAACGGCTAAACGGATCTGGATGAAATTTTGCACAGAGAAAGATTATAGTCTGGATTAGCACATAGGCTATTTTTTATCCCGGAAAGATATACATCAAAATTACCACGCGAATAAAGTCGCGGGCAACAGCTAGTAACATATTAATAACATATGAAAAACATAAGAATTAATATGAAATTATATAATATGTATGTAGTTGTATCCAATTCCACTCACTAAAATTTAAGGAAAACTTCAGCGTCTGATATTGACAGCCCGCGCTAAACTATTGATTAACCGATTCCACTTAATATTTCTTTTATAAACATACCGTCTCTTTCTATCTCACTCTATTAGAAATGTCATTGACTTGCAGTGGGATGAAACTTCCAGTAGGATTTGAGAAGGATTCATTAATTCATTACTTATTAAGATGACTTACGCATACACTGGCTTTTTTAGGGTTCCGTACCCGAAGAGTGCCACATGGGACCATTACTCTGCCTCCGCTCTGTCCGTCTGTCCGATCTTTAAAGGGCTCTATTGGTACCGTAATAGGTAACCAGTTGTAATTTTCACAGAATATGTGTGGCGCCGGATTAAGAATAGCGTCACTCCATTTCCTTCCATGGATGTCGTAGAAGGCGACTAAGGAAATAAATTACCAGGAGACGGACAGCAGCGTCTTCCTGAGATTCCAGCCGTATACTGCGATCGCCAACCCGCCTGCCAAGCGCGACGATTATGGCAAAACCCTTCATGGTTAAAAACCATGAGGGAGGCGTATGTCCTGCAGTGGACGTCAAATGGCTGATGATGATATGTTGTTACGGCGGATTATCTAACAAATAATAAAAAAAAACTAAGGTGCGCCTCCATACAAAAAACGTATTTTTTCGGCGTTTTTTGTTTATGCTCTATGGTAAAAACTGTAATACATACTGGCATCAAATTTAGCGTGACTGTGGGAATTATGTATTATATATTTTTACGACAAATAATAGAAAACGGCCAACCGCGAGTACGGAACCCTCGGTGCGCGAGACCGAATCACACTTGACTTAGCGTTCCGTAGCTCAAAAGGAAAAAACTGAAGCTTTACATGATCACTTTGTCGTCCGTCCGCCTGTCCGTCCATCCATCCGTTCGTCCGTCCGTCCGTCCGTCTGTCTGTCAATACCCTTTATCTTGGAAACACGTGGCGGTATCGAGTTAATATTGAAACCATAAACCCAGGTCTACAGTCTCCTGAAGCTGTGAAAAAAGAATCTTCTGAGTAAGGTAAAAAAAAAATACGGCCGTTTATGCCGTAAAAACAGTATAACAAAATTTATAGACTTTTTTCCGTTGACCCAGAACTATGAAATTTGGCAAGCAATATCGTCTTATACTAAGAGAGTAGGAAAAATCTGAAAACTATATATTTGTAATTAAATCAATAAAAAAGTCTGCCTCAGCGCTTGAAATCGCCAATCCGCGGTGGGCACGCGTCGTGATTAAAGATAAGATAAGATAAGATAAGATAAGATAATCATTTATTAAATTGCCACAACATACAAAGATATTACAATTTACAGGCAAAGCATGCTTACAGTCTATGCAAATAACAATAAAACAACACTTATGATAAATCCAAATAAGGAGGGGATTTGCCCTGTAAGGAAGTGGGTACATGCACACCTGTAATTTGGCTGTGTTATTAGCTGCGTGTTATGTGCTATGGCAATATAAAAGGTACCCGAACTCAGCATATGCTTCAGGTATTGCGAAGCAATAGCCTGCAGCGCTGGTTTTCAGTCGGGACCTATTTAGATACGCAACGAGAGCCAACGGCTGCGTGGAGATCTCCTACATAAACAAATAATTTAGTTTATAGTACAATAACAGCAATAATGCATATTTATGTCTTATGCAGAAAACTACCTTAGACAAAATCATTTTATTTTATTAATTTTATTTTATATTATTTTTATTTCATTTTATTTAGGACACAAACAGTAAAAATAATCATAATCATTGCAATAATAGATAAAATTAAGCCCATACTCTCTCCCTGAGAGAAGGCCTGTGCCCTACAGTGGGACGTATATAGGCTGCTTATGAATAAAAAAGTTAAGAAGATAAGAATAGCACAAATTAGTCTTTGAAGTTCGGGAAAAAAATTACTATTCAATGTCCTACTTAGGGCCATCGGTCATTATTTTTATGATTTTTGAAACTTTACAGCATAAAAAAAAATCGTGAACATGACTCTAAATTATCACTAGATATGGTTTTATTTGAGCTGTACTGAGTTTTGGATAGAACAAAATATACCAAAATGACGATCACTGGTAGTGACGTACTAGGTCGTCAAAATTCAATAAATAGGATTTGTATTTCTGTGATTTGATAATACCTACGTTACCCCCAACTTTTCGCTCGCGCAGCGCAATAGTGATCGTTATACCCTGCGTTATGCTCGTGAACGGGTGCTGTTCGTGTGTCTGGCCGCAGCATTAATGTTTTTTCCACTTTTGTAAGAAGTGTTATTTTGACTTTTAAATTTATTAGTGGCTATCACGGAATCATATCATATAGGCTTTGATGTATAAGAAAAGATGGTTAGAGTTGAGTTTTTTTCCCGCTGCCTTTTTCTCCACTAAAAATACGGCCCGAAGGAAGCGGCTAACATAGTTCCATAGTACATTGACATTCAGCAAACAGAATGTAAATTCTTTACGTTGAAATAAATTATTGATTTCTGATTTCTGATAAGTCTTATACAAATCCGAGCGCTCGGAGAACCCAGCCTTTAGACAATGTTATCTGACCCAGGATCTATTTAATTTAACTAGATTTAAAGAATCTCTCAAATCTCTGCTCGTACAAAAACAATATATCGGCAGTAGCAATGCAAAAATAAAAAAAAGCTTAGATAAAATCGCCTTCATTTTATTTTTTATTCAAAGTAAGTTCAACGGACTTCAAAGCAAGCTCATAAAAGGCTAGTAGGTGCTTATTTAAGTTGAGAATCACGCAGCAACACATGAACTAAAAACACTAAAAACTTAATTGCCTGGTAGCATCACACTCAACTTTTCCATGTAACCAGTATGTGAATGAAACAGAAATCTATTAAGCTGATTACTGTGGCTTTTCACGTTCATTGTAGTGCAAGTACAATGGGGTATTCAAGTAAAGTAACCACAAGGCTCTATACACACTTGACAATGGAGAAAAAATGTAGAGAAACCAATGTGTTTGGTCTTGATGAAATTAAGTAAGTACAATGAAATTGTAACGTGATTGATATCTGTCTCTGTCTTCAGATTTCTAAAAAAAACGAGGCAGAAAGATACCTACTCAATGAATTATTAATATTTAATACGAGTGATTTTGTTCTTGCCCTTTGCTATACAGCCCTACATTTTAATCAACGTATGTCCGCCTAGTGCGTTCCTTACCGCTCCACCTACATTCACTCAATATAATTATTCGTAATTTTTTCTTCCTTTATCAACGACTTGTGCATTGGTTTCTACATATTGAGAGATGAGTAGGTATGTCCAAATCATCGCAACGTTCTTTCTAAATTCTGATCACTAATTCCTATTTAAGTAAAATATTTGTTGCCTAATTTTTCAGGTTTATTTTAATTTTTTAAACTAGTTGCTGGCATCTAAGTTTTTAAAGTGACAAGTGAGGTTCAGCCTAAAAGTTCAATGACCAAAATTGTTCGCAATACGCGCCTTTACATTCTACTTCCACCGGTATCGAGTTGTGTTTCGCTGCAGTTTTCTAAAAACAAGAAACCTTTCAGTTACTTTAGACTCTTGGCCTATAAGTTCATTGACTACAACTCTTCGCAAGTGTGTAGGCGCCTTAATATCCTACTTCCACCGAAATCGAGTTGTGGTACGCTGCAGTTTTGAAAAAATCGAAGAAAACTTTTAGTTACACTACAGACATTTGGCTTTTAAGTTCACTGACCACAACTAGATTACTGACCACAACTCAAGTGTGTACGCGCCCTAACCTCCTACTTCCAGCGAGATCGAGTTTTGCTTCGTGGCAGTTTTCTAAAAAGCAACGGTTTAATAACGGTACAGAGTGTTTACCCTCGCGGCTGTAGCGCGGGCATAAATTCATAATGATGTCTTTATTTGCCGGCGAATTTTAGAGGAGCAACATTTTGGTGTTGTTGCTGTGCTATTTGCTCAGTTTCAGACGAAATTTTAGTTGTAAACAAGGCATAAATTAAAATTTGTGAAAATTCAGAAATATTTGCAACATAGAATTAAAATTCAAAAGTATTGTTTTCTTCCACTCGATGATCTATTAATCTGCAAGTTTTTTTTAGGTTTTATGGCGAGAGTAACGTCTCAAGGAAGCTGAAACAGTTGGGTAATTTTTTGGATAATTTCGTACGATATTACCCCCCTCTTTCTGAAAGGCAAACAAAACCATAACGACGTAATAATAATAACAACAACCGATGAGGTAAATAAACAGATACGTGCTCGGGCTGCGTTCGCATCACTGACAATAGTAGTAATAGGATGATCAATGGTTCGCGTTGATTAATTTTTGAGACTCAATCTTTTCTAAAATTAAATTCCTCGAGCAACCTCAAACCTACTTTCCGAGTATGAGTAATGAAAAATATTGTCTACACAATAAATGTGAATATTCAGCCAACAAGTATCAAAATTATAAAGTCATAGAAATAGAAAGAATTCATTGCCATATTACGACAAAGGGTCGAGGCTCAGCATTATGCTACCACGTCAACGCAGTGATCTTGGCAGCGCTGATTTTCAGCCACTACCAAAAAACTAAAAACTAAACTTACATGTAAGAGAAAGGTAACAAACTTACAATATCAATTTGTACCTATCATAGTAACAGTCATCATAGTAACAGTCATTTAACGGTGCCACGTAAAGACTTCAAAGAACATTTCAGGTCACGCTTTCGTTTGCCACACTCTAGCGAGGGAACATAAAGAAAAAAAAACGAAAGATTGAAAAGACATTTATTATGACAACATGACACATCACCGAAGGCACAGGCCTTCTCTCAGAAAGAGAGTGTAGACTTAATCACCATACGTGATTTCAAGCTCTGAGGTATGTGAATAGCTCAGACACTCAGGTTTCCTCACAATGTTTTCCTTCACGGTTGGCGAGTGGTATTGCTACTATAACTTCACAAATGTACATAACTTAGGAAAGAAAGTCATAGGTACATGCCCGCACTGGGAATCGAGCCTGGGTCTCCCGCTTCCGAGTCCAATTTTCTACCCACTAGGCTACCACCGTAAATTCATAATTATGAACACCAACATTAAAAAAAACGTAATACAGAACATAGATATAGCCAGGGACTGTCTTAGCTGCCGCAAAAGGGCAACTATGTACTCAGACAAAATATGTACTCAGACAATGACCTGAAAAAAAATACCGAAATTTCAGATTTTTTTTTTATTCTTGCACGCGTAGTTTTTGATAGACAGAAAAAAAAGGATTACTGCAGTAGAAATGAGGTCTTTAAGAAGTATGTGAGGGTGGTGGTACCTTGAGATACGCAAGAAGTGAAAGAACAATGGAGTTGGCGCTGACCTTTATAAGATATTCGGCCCCTAGTAATTTTTTTATTTTTTACTAATTATAAAAAAAATCATCATCGTCATCATCAATGGCCTTTACATCTATTGCTGATGATTTATGCAGCATTTTTTGAGCATTTATGCTCGTGACTAAACAGTCCTATTCGGGAGAGGAGGACTTACTCGGCATGTGTAGGTGGCAGGTCCCTGCTGGTCGGAGCTTAAGGCCAGTGCATGCCTCTTCGCGCGTTTATCAGCCAGGTGCAAAGACCAGGCTTGGTCGTGTGTAGCACGTCCATCGATAATTTTTTTATCGATGAGCACGTCCCTCAGCGATGAGACGCCTCCACTCGTCAAAAAAAATGATAGATGGATTACACTTTATTTATATGCTTATTAATATTTATGTAGTAGTTTATAACAATTATGTAAGTAAGATTTACGTAAGTTTATTATTAAGTTTAAGTATGTACTATTCGTATTTGCACCAACTACCCGTCTCTCTTTCTCCTTCGGAAACCTTTCCATCACAAAGTTGTCTGGAAGAAATTGCTGTCAGCATCATTGTAGCTTTCATATTTTATGTCTCGCTTCTTGTGTACAATAAAGAATATTCTTATCTTATCTTAATTGCACACCAGTAATTGACAGTTATATGAGGTACTTAATATCTAGTTGTTAATAGTATACAATTGGTGGTCTTATCTCTAAAAGCGATCTCTTTCAGACAACCTTAGGACGGACAAGACAAAATATGTATGTTCACATAATACACATAATGAAACGTGAATGAATCAATGAAACAGATATTATATGTTTCTCAATCATCAAATATTTCCCCTTAGAAACGTTGAACAAAATTAAATTCAGTCTATACTGTTAACAGCCGTTAGTTTTTTTTATATGCACATTGGCCATCTGACAGCTGTCAAAATTAGATTAAAAGATTGTTCGTGTACGAGAAAATGGAGGTTAGTCGAGATAAATCTGACATGACTGTAAATATTTTAATTTTCTTTTGTTTATATTTAGGCAACGTCTGTTTGGCACAGACTTAACTTGAACATTGTTTGGGCCAAGTGTTAAATTAGAGAGGTTACGAGTTTATGACTGTTTCGAAAGTACGGGTTGGTACAGAGTGGAAAACCTCTTATTCTTTTATATTCACACTTATATCGTAGAGATAGGGTTACTGTAAAATAGCCACGGCTCTCGTTGACTGTCATGTCCTGAAATAACTACGTAAAAGTATTTTGAACCACAAATGGTTGTCCACTCGCTAACTGTGAAGGAAAATATCGTGAGGAAACCTGAGTATCTGAGGTGTTCACATGAGCTCAGCGCTTGAGATTGCCAATCCGCGGTGGGCGCGCGTGGTGATTAAGCCCGTATCTCTTCGATAGAAGGCCTATTCCCTACAGTGGGACGCATATAGGTTAGATTGTTATTATGGGTTTCCGCCAGTTTCCATCTGAATAATATTTTTTTGACTTGACATTTCAAACTCTCTTTTCCACAGCATCGACGATGAAACTGCATGCCACAATTTTTTAATAGCCCACAAAACAATCCTAATATAAATATTACAGTAAATCCAAAATGAATTTCTGTCCAAAAAGGAACAAGCGGATAATCTAAATTAGAACACTGTTTTGCTCAATAACAAATGGCTGATGAAACACGCACACACGAGAGACTTTCAACCCTATAATGTTTCACAAGGTTTTGTTTTCGCCCGAGCTTATAGAAGACCCTTTTGGACCATGATGAGGGTAGGTAAGCAACTTGACACTGGCACAAAATGCGTAATAACAGAGGATTACCTAAACTGAATCTAAGGGATCTGTAATTTTAATTGGTAACCTAAAATTAATCAAACGAATCCGTAATTTTAACTGGTTTAAATCTATTCACATTTTTTTATGTGGCCTCTATGCTTCCCACTGCAGGGCATAGGCCATATTAATCTACATAAAAAATAATAATTCCACACAACACAATCCCTTATCCAGGTCCCAAACTAGGATACCCTGTGCAAAGGCAAGGACATCACAAACGTGGAAGTACACGCAGACTGAGGCCATTCGCACAAATGTTCGTCGATCCTCAATGGAAATCGAACCTACGACCTCCAGCACGGTCATCAGACGTGATACCGGTAGACCAACGAGGCAGCCGAGCGTGGACAGTGGACATGATTGAGAAAAAGACCGGATGGGTTTGCGTGAAAGAGAAGAGGCTTATGCCCAATAGTGGGCTCTCTTTATTTACCAGATTTTGTACATAGAATAGGCCTGATATTAAACAATTTTAACCACTTATTCTTGTTTAGAATTGGAACTTTCGTAAGCGCTACGCATTATAACAGGCGCGGATCCAGCCCTCAAAAACGTTTGTGGTCACAATCACCAAATCAAAGTATACACAAAATGTTAACAAAACACATGACACCCTGACCAAAATTTTGTACAGCGTATAGTGGTTGCGTGGACAAAGCCATAGGGCAAGCACCAGTAAATTAATATCCCTGAAGGCATTGGATGTAATATCATCAGGCTAACGATTTCAAAATCCGTTTAAATGTGACGTCACAAGTCTATTAGGGTTCCGGGCATGCCCATCGTGCCCACAACGGTAGATCTGCGCTTGCATTACAAATGTTATTCCGGATAGACTTATTTGATATTTGTCTGAGGAGAAACGTTTCATGATTAGGCTCTGCGGATAAGAACGAAACTTGGTCGAGCTCCCCTGACACAATTACAAGTCAGCCCTTGAAAATAACAATTGAGAACCATTAATACTAAATTGTATTTACAACTAATTCCTTACAATTAACCTACATTGTAACACAACATAACATAAACTCACGCCTGTATCCCAGAGGGGAAGGCAGTGACCAGGGACTGCCACATGCTACGATCCTGACAGATCACTTTCGCTTCCTCGACATTCATTAGTCGTTGCATGCACGCACGCCGGTTTCGGGTACTTTTTATCTTTTTACCTACATTGTGATAATTAGTATTAAATACTGATAGATAGATGAATTATTTATTTGCATTTACACACACACACACACACACACACACGCAATAAAAACAATAATGCAGTAGTAAGAGCATCGCTCGTAGCCCCGGCTGCCTGAGTGATCTTAAACGATCACGAAGGTTAAGCAACACTGGGCGCGTTCAGTGCATGGATGGGTCGCCGTCTATGCCTAACGCTAGTGGCATTTTTCCGAGCGGTTCCGTGATTCGCAAGGCACGTTAAGCTGTTGGTGCCGGCTGCCGTCGTCGATAGATGGCAGTCGTTAAGCCAAGTCAGAGGCCTTAGGGCGGCTTGACAACTTCTGACAGTAGACGAGCCACTAGTCTACAAGCCTCCACCAATCCGGACTTGGCCCCCGTGGTCGAGTATGGCCTATACCTTCCTCAGGGAAGAGACCCGTGCCCGTCGTTGGGGACATAATGGTTGATGATGAAGAGCACACACAAATCACAATGAAACATTATTACAAAAAAACATTTACAAATGAGACACACAGCAATGCCTTATCCAGTGTGAGTACTGTGGGTGCGGCAAATGCGAAAGGGCTCTGACTCAGCATAAGCTGGGGATGTGATGGTACCCCAGCGCTGGTCTTCCGTCAGTACCCGTAACGCGGCGTGCAGGGCTCGGAGAGATGGTACGAATTACTAACTTTATTGAATTGATAGTACTAACGAATAGATTAACTAAGCGAATAGAGTCCTTCTGCTCGTAGTTTCTTAACTGACCAAGGTTTGAGAGTGTAAGAAACTTGATTTAGGGCTGTCGACGAACTTTGCTCGCAAATAAATTTCAGCGGCTTTGAACTTATTTGTGACGGGGAGAAATTTATTATTGAGATTAGTGGTGCCCGGAGGGCATTTGTCAAATGCTCCAAAAATACGTATGCTAAAATTCTATATAGGTGTGTCTATGAATCCATGCAGGCGTATGAAATAATAAATATCACGATCCTAACCGTACCTAATCTGGGCCTAAATTATACAAATACAGCCAGTTAAAATAATGCTAACGGAGGCGATTGTGTCAAGTGTTCATGATTACCTAATAACTTTAAGTTGAAAACTGTGTTAGTTAAAAGTTGCAACGTGTTCTGAAAAGAATGAATGTGTAGTTTCTTTGTTAGCTTCTTCTCCACATAACTCATTAATTCTGAAACTAATAGCTGTGACGTTGAAAGATAATACAGCGTAGTCATTCCATTGCCAAATTCGCTCAAACAAACGCATCAACTTCGCTTGCTCAAGTACATTAAGAACGTTTGCCCAAATGCGTCAAATCTTGTAACAAAAACTTATGACAAATTAAAAAGTGTTCATTTGTTTTATTTTCAGCAAACAGCTTTCTATTTGCGAGCCAGTTCGAAATTGAAATAAAACCTTCTATAAGTTATCTCCTTGTTTGCCATGTTTCGGAGTAAAAGATCGTTCCATTTTTAAATTACACGACAACTATGAGATTTACTGTGTAGGGAATTATAGGCCGGTAGGTAATTATAGTAATTATAGGTAAGTAGGCCAAATAGATGAGAATATTGATTCAAAGGCGCACAAAACGGCTACGATGATCATCTGATATGTAATTCCTGTCAGAAGAAAACAGAAACTGACAATGATGATGCAGCATTATCGCCGTATTTTAAGAACCCGTATAAAGCATAGCGCGGAACTTAAAACAACTAATTCACATTGATTTCCATGACCAACAACTTTAACAAAATAAATATATAGACATAAGACAGTATACATTCGTAAAGCAAGTAAAGTAATACTAGCTATAAGTACTTGTTTATTTTCTATGCATGCGGTGTTTATCTGTAATTAGTTGTACATCTAGTTTAATACAATATCATTTCTCATTTAGCATGTAAGGATGTCGCAACTGTTGATAAACCAAATAAATAAATAAATAAAAATAAATAAGACTATACTACCAAGAAACCTATCTTAGGTTTTATTAACCTAAGGGTAACGTGGTGGCAGCCTAGTAGGTAGACCATTGGACTCGGAAGCGAGAGACCCAGGTTCAATGCCCAGTGCGGGCACGTGCCTATGACTTTGTTTCCTAAGTTATGTACATTTGTGAAGTTATAGTAGCAATACCACTCGCTAACGGTGAAGGAAAACATCGTGAGGAAATCTGAGTGTCTGAGCTCTTTCCATACCTCAGCGCTTGAAATCGCCAATCCACGGTGGGCACGCGTGGTGATTAAGTCATTGTCTTCCCCTGAGAGAAGGCCTGTGCCCTACAGTAGGACTTATATGGGCTGCTTATGTAACGTGATGAAAAAAAACAGCCAAGTGCGAGTCGATTGCTTTTCGTAAACTGCAATCAGTTGTGTTCACAGTGGGATACTCTAAGGAATGTGTTAATTTACCTTACTCACTTATGTATTTCACTATAAGGTTATTTTTATGTGTAACTCATCCTGTTGCAATCACCAACAAATAAAATAAAACAAAAAGTGCAATATAAAGACTCGCGCACGAAGGATTCCGTACCATTACCTATACAACATTTGAATATCTGAAGCGTCTGCCTGTTGCCGTTTTTTATATCGAGCAAAAAACGGCAAAAAATTACGTGTTTGTTATATGGCAGCCCCCCTTAAATATTTTTTTATTCTGTTTTTAGTATTTGTTGTTATAGCGGCAACAGAAATACATCAGCTGTGAAAGTTTCAACTGCCTAGCTGTCACAGTTCATGAGATAAAGCCTGTTGACAGACAGCCAGACCGACAGACGGACGGTGAAGTCTTAGTAATAGGGACCCGTTTGGCACCCTTTGGGTACGGCACCCTGGAATAGAAGTTACCGTAATTCAATTTATTAAGTTTTTTAATGATTAACTAAATCCATTCAGAAAAATATTTCAATAAAAAATTTATGAATTTTACTTCTTTTCATTCTTTGCGCAAATCAATCAATGTTAAAGAAAATTATTTTTCTAGGTTAAAAATGGAAAACTTTAACATTAGGTGATTTATTTACCTTCGGGTAAATGCGTTTTTTTAAGATAGGTTTCTCACCAATACAGTCTTGTATCGATATAAACTTTATTAAAATTGTTGGTTCAACGAAATCAAAGTGAATTAGTTGTTTGAAGTTGCGCACTTTTAGCTTTATACGGAGCCTTAAGATGGAAACTACCAACTACTCTCAACTCTCTCGCGAGCTTACGTTACAATTGAGTGCATTTATTTATTAGTTTAGCCAAAATATGCTTTCAGTTTCCGATGCGCTCTGAAGTTTCAATAAGTTTAATGCTATTTCTCACAACTAAAACGTTTCCTGAGTAATTATTTGTGACTCATTGTATTTCATTGTCACGCAATATGAACACAGTAGCGTCGGGAGTAGAAGGACAGGGCTGCCTATTTAAAAATAAATATACTGTCTCTTCTGTGTCAACTAAATTCCTAAGTAAATAAAATTTATTGATTGATTCATTTATAGGTACATTGTGGGTATTGTACCTAAAGTTTATTCATAACATAACAAAAAGAAAACTAATTGAAATAAGAAACTGGACTTAATTAATATATAAATGATAAAAATATACAAATAACATAAATTCTATATTTACAAGTAAAACACCTGCCCCAGGTCACTGTCCCGCGGTAATGAGCCCAGGACGCTGGCGACGTTACCTCTTTGGATGGCCAGGCTTATCCTCTGGCCGAATTACGCGCCAGCCCTCTGGTCTCCCGATGCGTCGATTAAGCACGCCGCTAAGTCTTTGAACAGCAGGCGCGCCTCTGGGCCCCAAGTGCCTATGGTTTCGACCCCAAACGGCGCAAATATGTAATTGTTTCCTATTGAACCGTATTTGCGCCGTTTGAGGCTTTCGGCCGCGCCAGCCGCTGAACCAGCGGCTCTTCCACTCTGGGAAACATGAGAGGGTGCCAGCGTGTCAACGCATGTAGCGTCCCATACTAGCGGCCTCCCACGTTTCCAGGGGATCAATGTCATACCATCGGGCCTTTTTTCCTAAGTTAACACATCTCCAAAGTTCACGCTCCCTTCCTTCCTACATCACAAGAAACTTAGCATTAAAATCACACCCTGTTCACGTTTGCTTATTTGAGAACCGTCGCCATAACTTCAAAGGCTTTTACGCAAATCTGTAGCACCGACTCAACGCACAATAAAATATTCAGCATATTGCGTGGAACGAATTGTTGAGGGCGGTCCTAACTAGCCGCTGGGCTATATAACACGATATGTGTAGGGTCCTAAGTGAAATCAATGCATGAGTTCAACTTAGTCTGTCCACTGACAAAATGGTAAGTTCAATCAATCAATCAGCCCGTACTCGCCCACGGCTGGACGAAGGTAGTTTTCAAGGCACGCCACTTCCTAAAATGGTAGTACTTTTTTTTAATTGTCATTTTTATTGGTTATCTTATAATGGTCTTTTTAATAAAAAAATTACGATACTGGACTTTAATCTTATATAAAAATCTCGTGTCACAGTGTTTGTCATCGAACTCCTCCAAAACGGCTTCACCAATTTTTTGTGATTTTTTTTTGTGTATGTTTGGTAGGTTCGAGAATAGGTCGTAGGCTAATTAATGTGGCAAAGCAACGTTTGCCGAGCCAGCTAGTATTTATACAAAAGTTTTGTTTGTATAAAGTATTTGTCATGCATTATTACTAAGCAGCTATGAAGCTCGGTCTCAAATAAATAATGTCGTTTCGTGATCGAATCCTAGCCACTAGCCCTAGATTGCTGGTGTCACTCCCTTATATTATAAGGGAGTGACACCAGCGATCTGCATTCTGGGTAGTAAGTGACGTGGGTCACGCATTTTCACGTCAAACGTTGCAATTTTCCAGTACATCAATTGTCAAATTATGACACTTTAGGGCCACAAGACGCTTGAGTGCGCCGTTGTACTGTCTATCATCATCATCATCATCAGCCATATGGCGCCCACTGCAGGACATAGGCCTCCCTCATGGTTTTCATAACAATGTACTATCTATGCTGAATGACTATTATTCGACCATCGCTGTCATATCCTTCTGTGTTGTGCATATTATGTTACTTATGTGCTTATGTTGTTTCTGTGATGTATCTTGTTGGTATAATAAATGTCTTTCTTCTTCTTCTTCTTCTTCTAACCGACACAATTTGGGAGTGACATAATTTGATTGACATAAAATTTTGACATAAAACAGATATGTCTCTGTCACTTGGCAATGTTAGTTGTTTGTTACGGTCAATTTTTTTGCCGAGCCAGCTAGTATTTACATAAAAGTTTTGTGCATCAGTCTTTGTCATGCATTATTACTAAGCAGCTATGAAGCTCGGTCTCAAATAAATAATGTCGTTTCGTGATCGAATCCTAGCCACTAGCCCTAGTGTAATATAAGGGAGTGACACCAGCGATCTGCATTCTGGGTAGTACGTGACGTGGGTCATGCATTTTCCCGTCAAACGTTGCAATTTTCCAGTACATCAATTGTCAAATTATGACACTTTAGGGCTTGAGTGCGCCGTTGTACTATCTATCATCATCATCATCATCAGCCATATGGCGCCCACTGCAGGACATAGGCCTCCCTCATGGTTTTCGTAACAATGTACTATCTATGCTGAATGACTATTATTCGACCATCGCTGTCATATCTAACCGACACAATTTGGGAGTGACATAATTTGATTGACATAAAATTTTGACATAAAACACATATGTCTCTGTCACTTGGCAATGTTAGTTGTTTGTTACGGTCAATTTTTTTTTGAGACTACGGCGTTACTGTCCTTCGTCCGATAATGGATGTCGCACTGATTTCAATATTTCATTTGCATTTGCTACTGTCTACTCTACCGCAGTAAAACACTGAGTCATCTCATGAAATTCGGTCTCGTCCCAGTTGGGACAATCCCCGACTCACAAGCGCGACTTAACAATACGCACTACGAATGGATGAATTTAAAAGGGCATTTCGTATTTCATTTTCAGTTTTGGCTCGTGTATAGGGCCGTGGGTTTCAAACGGGCCTCAAGCAGTAACACTAGAACGCCACCAATGGAAAAAAAAATCATATCTTTTTGACAGATCGTTTTTGCAAAAAGTGTTAGACCGATCTCTCAATCATGTTGATATTCTTGTTGTAAAATGTTTCGTATTGCTGGGCCCTTTTCTCTACAATAGGCTCAAGTGAAAACTCACTGTTTCCTTAAATGTCCCTACTTTGCAAAGACAAATTAGGTACAAGATTTTTTGCAAAACATCACTTATGATGAGACACAGCGAATTTATTGACTAGTGTAAGCGGTGGGCTGATGATGATGATGATGATGATGACCTTTTTAGGGTTCCGTACCCGAAGCGTGCCAGACGGGGCCCTATTACTAAGACTTTACTGTGCGTCTGTCTGTCTGGCTATCGGTCACCGGGCTGTATCTAATGAACTGTGACAGCTAGGCAGTTGAAATTTTCACATATAATGTATGTCTGTTGCCGCTGAAACAACAAATACTAAAAACAGAATAAAACAAATATTTAAGGGGCGCTGCCATACAATACATAATTTTTTGCCGTTTTTTTCTCGATATAAAAAAACGGCAACAAGTAGACGCTTGAAATATTCAAATGTTGTATAGATAATGGTACGGGACCCTTCGTGCGCGAGTCCGACTCGCACTTGGCCGGTTTTTTTTTTTAAATTAATTTAGCCAAAGATCTAGCAAAGAATACGCAAATCCTCTATGTTGACTACAAATGAACTCAAAAGAGCATTTTCCCATTTGAAATAAAGTTCCACAGCGCCGGGGTTCCTTTAAAAGATCCCACTTAAAAAGAGTTGCGATCCGCAATCGTCAAATCACTTTCTCAGTTCAAACAGTTCTACGTTGAGACGCATTGTTCTGCTGGGATTTTTCCCCTTTTCCGATCGAATTGATTGATGTTAGTCCTGAGTGTTGTATTTGAGTCGGTAGAAAACTATCAACCAGTCCAATCCATCCACCCACAGTGGTCCACTGCGAGACACAGGCTTCACCAACACACTACACCGTGCTATCCTCAGCCATCTTCATTCATCCCATACTGTCTGACTCGTTGGTCTATCGGTATCACGTCTGATTGCAATGGCAGAGGTCGTGGGTTCGATTCCCACTGGGGGCCGCCGTACATTTAATTTTGTATAAATGGGAGGCAACATCTTAGATCTCTTCATCTTCAGCGAACCAAACGAAGATTCGTTTACCATCAGGAATAACTGGGGTCAAGTGTTAACCTGCCCTAATGAAAAAGAAATGGCTTCAGTTTGGATGTATTTCCAAGTTTGTGATGTCCTTTCCTGGCTAGCCCATAGTACAGGGTATCCTTATTTTGGACCAGGACAAGTGTATTTTATTATTATTATTATTATACCCCCTACTCTCTCAGAGATAGAGGGAGAGAGAGTGGGAGAGAGAAAGGGAGAGTATGGGATTGATCCTTATATACCCACCGCGGTTTTAAAGGCATGCAGGTTTCCTCATGATATTTTACTTCATAGTTAGTGGGTGGTACTACTGCTAGAAATTCAAAAATGTACATAACTTAGAAAGCAAGGGCAAGGTACATGGTGGGATAAGTGCCCACGACCTCGCAAATGTGAGGCCAGCGTTCTACCAATGAGCTACTACCGATTCAGCCAGTCCGAGCTGGAGAGTAGTTGCAATGTTAATGACAAAATTTTGTATAAAATACACAGGTACGAACAAAAATAATTGATGGATGACACGTCAAAATACTACGGCATATTATCGAAAACTACACACGAATTTCGACAAACTAACTAGCCGGTACTTTTCAGTACTTATTTCCTAAAATAACAAAAGCAGCAACATTGAATTGGGAGAAACGGCCAAAGGATAATGGAGCGCGTTCCTATTTCCTATTGTGAGAGCTTTCTCATTGAGTCAAGCGATTTTGGCTTAGCTCAACAATCGGCGAACTCTATACAAGAGAACTCTAAGAAATATTTCTATACCGTATCGATTTCTGGATGAAATGAGGACTACTTGAAACGTCTTCTACCACATTCCACGTAACATCCAACTATATCTTGGGATGATCAAGGACAATTTCGGAGGTTTTTCAGGATCGTGGCAAGTGGCAAACCCTGGTCTCTGCCTACCCTTCCGCAGTGCAGACGTGAGTTTATGTATGTATGTTTTAAGGAATCGTATTTCTATAAATGACACCCTTTACTCTTGGAATTCTTACACGCCTACTCCTAGGTTGAATTAAGTCATTGCCGAGAGCTCGGCACAAAAGCTCATAGTAAAGGAATAGGTAAGTCTTCGTCGTAATAAACATCGGTAACGTTAATAATAACAGTCGTAAATGTCCTAAACATTTCTGAAAAAGGACAAAAGTAATGTCCCGGAGTTCGGTAAAAGAAGAAAAAATATGACCTGTGACCTTCGGTGGCCGTCGGGCGCCATCTCATAAACCACATAAAAGTTGGTAGGGTAGTAAGCAATGATTAATTTGTGTTGCTGTAGGCAGTTTTAGGAGTTTTTTTTTCATATTGTCATTTTTCTGACTCGCATTTTACGCGCTCTGCCAACATTATGATGGCCATACATAAAATAATTTGGATTCTATTTAAAAAGCAGATATCATCATCGTCAACCCATTATGTCCCCACCGAGGGGCACGGGTCTCTTCCCTGAGGAAGGTATATGCCATACTCCACCACGGGGGCCAAGTCCGGATTGGTGGAGGCTTGTAGACTAGTGGCTCGTCTACTGTCAGAAGTTGTCAAGCCGCGGCAATCGACGGCAGCCGGCACCATCAGCTTAACGTGCCTTGCGAAGCACGGAACCGCTCGGAAAAATGCCACTAGCGTTAGGCATAGACGGCGACCCATCCATGCACTGAACGCGCCCTGTGTTGCTTAACCTTCGTGATCGTTTTTAAGATCACTCAGGCAGCCGGGGCTACGAGCGATTAGCAGATATAAATTAATAGAATTGTACTTACCACAAAAAATAAGAAATTGAATAAAGTGGAAAAAAAAATTACACAAAAAAAAAATTAAAACAAAATTGGTTGCCAGTGACAAATTCTAATTGTGGTGTTTTAGGAATTTACCATTTTTTTCTTATAATAATCCCGTAAGAAAATTTAATGCAGGTTTTAAGTGAGCACTTCAGAGAAATAAAACAAATACAATATATATTAATGGTTTTACTTCGAAAAGAGAAGTTAGAAAAATTAAGCGTTTCAAATTATCGCGACAATTATTTTCTCTGATATCTGATATCTTTAACGATAACTTATCGACCCAAGCTTGATAACTATCAATTGGGACCCAGGAAAGAATTATTAATAATACGATATATTTGTTAAGTCTAGTTTTTTTATTTCAATTTGTTTTCTATGTGTTGTGTTATGAATAAATTAAGAGTAATTAAAAAAAATGTACATATTTTATGTTTGTGTTTTTCCTGGTAAATTAAAGAATATTCTTATGTTATATTATATTTTCTTCATTATTTAACTACTATATAATTTAGTTATAAATGTCAAAAGTGCGCATTGGTTGGGTAAAGAGCCTATGGAAGGTTAATAAAAATACGGACCTTTTATAGCTTTCACTTCATAGAAATAATTATCTTGTGGCATGGCGCTGTATGTATACTAGGTTGTTATTTTTCGTTGGTCCCAATAAGAAAATCAGAACAAATCAGTGTACAACTCACGTTTGAACAAATTGGAAAAAAGTTTTGCAAAACTCTAACGGCATTATTAATAAAAACACAATTCCTCTAAAGCACTCCTCAGAGGCCGTTTATTTAATCTGTGGTTACGTCTTCTCCTTGTAAAATCTCCACCATGGACTAATTTAATAGATTCAATTGTTATTTATTATAAATGAGACCGTAAGCTTAGTTTCTGCGTTTGAAAATAATTATTTCAAAGTATTTACCTAGTTTTTTAACTCGTGAGAGTCAAGAAAGAAACATCATTTTAATGTTTTTTTTAAGTTAGCACATATTTATTTTTTATATTTTTGTTTAGGATTGACAACACTTGTCTAGTATATTACTGCCTCTTTGATTTAGTGTTTGGCGAGTCGTGGTTTCAAATACGAAAATGTAAATATATTTTAGATAGGGCTGATGAATATCATTATCCACCCTGCGAGAGAATATAATAAACACAAAACGTTTCAGCAATTTGACCACAGTTTGATGTCTACTAAACACAAACTAAACTAGATTTTATTCGCTAACGACTTACCTGTCAAAATCCACTATCAATCACACACGGGCCGAAAACGTCACCCGGCAAACTCACACACGTGCACCAGCCATAACGTTTATGTCACTCACATAAAACCACGATCTCTGCACCGGGACGCGATTTCGAGTCCTATTTTCGTAAGCAACTTCGGAGCGCGCGGAGGGCGGCGACGCGCGTTCTCACCCTACCGAGGTCGGGCGAATACTGGCGCGCTCCCCCTGCTGAAAGTCGTTGGAATACGCTGGCACGAGATCGCTGTTTTCATTTCGGAAGTTCGGACTGATTCTAACTCTTTCACAAACAATTAAGAGGCCTTGATTCTGTAAATCATTTAAATGCAATGACGTCAAATGACCCGACCGTCCATCTGTCATCGTACTGTAATGCACTAATAGAGGATGGAATATCTGTACAGGACTGGATCGTGAGCGACCGTCTTCAAGCCCTCAAGGATGATTTTTTTGGCTGAGGAATAAGTAAGTACCTAATATGAGCGATAGTACCGCCTCTTGTATGCAAGTACTGAGATATAACAAACCATTTTTAGTTGCTTCTTCTGGTTGTGTAATAAAGCTATCTATCTTTATTGATGACATGCTTGATGCTTCAAAAAGGTCCCGTAGAAGTCAATGGTGTTAATTAGTATGGGGCCAACTCTACATTTGGGAAAATATATCAGCTGAATCACGTCCTGAGAATGTATGTATTGAAGTTGGAATCTTGTAGGTATAGAACAGATGATAGTTGAAGTGACTGTGGGCTGGCCACATCTGTCGAAGAACCAATAGTCGATAGGGTGCAAAGGTTCTCGAGTGAACACTGGTGACCACGAACCGGTAAACGCAATGTGGGACCTACCAGCTCACTGGACTGACGACCTAAGGCAGATTGCTTGCTGCGGATTTTGTCGTTATTTCAGAGTTGGTCGTAGTCCAGAGTAAACGTTGTTACTGTATGTATGTATGTTTTTTTTTTGTTTAAAGATTTTGGTTGAGATAAATACAAAAAAATACATCAGTTTGATGTCTGAAAAACGGCATAACAGTTTTTTGCCAGATGCTGTTGGTTTTGTAAAATGTAAATTGGTTTCAAATCATCATCATCATCAGCCCCTTGACGTGCACTGCCGGTCATAGGCCTCCCTCATGGTTTTCATAACCATGAGAGGCTTTGCCATAGTTGCTTCGCGGGGCAGGCAGGGTGGCGATCGCAGTATACGGTTGGAATCTCAGGAAGGCGACTAAGGAAATAAATTACCAGGAGACGGGCAGCAGCTTTCAAATATTACGTACAAATACTGAAAGAACTGTCTTGGAAGGTATTTGAGATTCTGTAAGTACATACTACCATCTTGCTGCTGTGAACAGGTTTTAATGTTTTCTACTTGTCTAAAAAGTTACTAATATTTTGGCTTTTAAAGTTGTTGATGGCACTTAAGGAAAACAAGAAGTTATACCCCTGGGGGCTACAGTATTTTCGGATGTTACAGTAGGAAGATAAAAATAGATAAGCCTCGACGAAAGCTAGGTAAAATAAAGATGTAAGATGTGAATGAACACACAATTTTTTTTTATAATGATTTCACATGCGGTAAAAGTATTCGTAACCTATTTAGAACCACTTTTATCAACTAAAGTCCACGCGGACGAAATCGCGGGCAAAAGCTAGTGTACAATAAAGTGTTCTCTGTCATTCGGACTTTTACTCTGGTGACAATTATTTTAAAACAGCAAAAATAAAGTAACATATTATGGTAACACCTAAGCCATTAAAATTTATGGAACAGTTGATTCTTCGATTTCGTAGTTTTCCCAATAGAAAAAATTGGTCATATTGACTACTAGCAGAACCTCTCTTTTGGTACGTTTATGGGGATCTTGTTACAACGTGTTTCACCAGGTCGTGAAAGTGAATAAAATATCTCTATTGTAACGATTAGGCTTGCGAAACGGTGATGATTCATTCCGACTCCGGTTCAGTCACGGCGACTGTTACGGCTGGGGAGCGTCGGTCATGTGCTTTCATATGACTTATGTGGCCTATGTTGGCTGTGAAGGTACGGTTGCACCGATTACAAGTAAGAGCAGCTTTTCATTTGGCCTCAAAATCAAAGTAAAGCAGCTCTTCGTTTTGCTTCGAAATCAAACGTTAGTTTCAACTATATGGCGCCACACGGCTCGGTCTTCTACCTTCTCTCCCAATGTCGAGTGGTCAATTTCGCATCGTTTCATGTGGCTACGAAACACGTGGATAGTAGAACGTACCAATACCAATTATCCAAACATTAGAAGAGCAATGCACTACGGTGAATCAATGCAAAAGTCTCAGCTCCATTCAGGCAAACACGGGCCCATCGGAGCGTGATTTGGATGACGTAAATTTTATTTTGACGTGGAACTCATAGTAATTCCGGGTGTACATACAATAAAGAATAGAGGCGCTTTTTACAAGAACAGCCAATGTCGAATTTTAACGAATTTCTGTTTTTGGTCTTTGACAACACTGTTCAACAAGCTACATTAGCCTCACTACCTAATCAGTTTTTACAAAACCTTCCTATGTCCACAGTTATTCGGAAAGTTTAGGCAATTTAAAAAAAAACCACCAATGTTTGCTTGTGGGACAATCGTTTTGGCCAAAAAGCACCAAATTAACTCTGGGCACAAAGGTTTTTCTTGTAAAAAGCGCCTCTATTCTATCTATCTATCTATCTAACCCTCGATAGCTCATCTGTGGCCTAATTATGCTCACCAAATCCTGAGCGATTCCAATCGTCTAACTGTCAAATTTCATACTAATTTGACAGTTAGACGATTGGAATCGCTCAGGATTTGGTGAGCGTAATATAGGGGCTGCTCATTTGTAATTGGACGAGCTCGTCCATGAAAGTAGGTGCAATTGCAATTTTTGGCCGCCATAATCATATCATCACAGCTTTGATATTCATTCACTCATGTGGTACTCAGTGAACACCACAGATTAAAGACACTGCTTAAAGTAGGTTCAAGGGACATTTAACGAGACTTTAGTTGCGGGTTTAAAGCTTGAATAATGTGATGATTTGACTTTATAATCCGTAATTTAGTTAAAATCTCTCTTAAAATCGACGTCTCATAGAGGGCTGTTTTGTTTTATAAATAAAACCTCTAGAGTGAAAGTATTCGCACATATTTTGGGCAAATCGAACCGAACCAAAAACCGTGCAGTTAGAACTATAATTCTTAGAATAATCGTCTTGGAGTGCAAGCTTCACACTTTGTTTCGCACATCTCTTGGGCAAATTGAGGCCAGAATTTAAAACTAGCTAACCTAGCTAGCTACGCAGTTAGTATCATCCGCTTGTAGTGACAGTATTCGCACATCTCTTGGGAAAATCGAGGCCAATAGTCAATGTCTGTGCTAAGTACTGAACCAAACCCGGTTTACCGGGCAGTTTGTATCATCCTCTTGTAGTGCAAGTATTCGCACATCTCTTGTGCAAATCAAGGCCGAAAGTCAACGTCTCCGCTAAGTACTGAACCGAACACCGGTTTACCGGACAGTTTATATCATCCTCTTGTCGTACAAGTATTCGCACATCTCTTGCGCAAATCAAGGCCAATAACCAATGTCCGCGCTAAGTACCGAACCGAAAGGCGGAGGGCCTGGCGAGGCGCCAACGTGCATGAATCATCGTGTCGGCCAACCGCCGGCCATTTGTCCGCATTACAGGGCGCGGGATACTTACACTGGCGTGCACTGTATAGGTACAACGTTATTATGTTTACCTTACAAATAATCGCAATCAGACCCTTTTGATGTATAACTACATATAAAACTAAAAAAAACGGTGGTAGTGGTCCAAAGCTGGCCTCACATTTGGGAAGCTGTGGTTTCGAACTCCGGCGCGTGTACCCATGACTTTGTTTTCAATGCCACTCACTAAACCGCAAAGGAAAACGTTGAGAGGAAACCTGAGTGCCCGAGGTGCTTACATGCTTCAGCGCTTGAAATTGCCAACCCGCGGTGGGCACGCGTGGTGATTAAGCCCGTACTCTCTCACAAAGAGAAGGCCTGTGCCCTACAGTGGAACGTACATAGGCTGCATTAACTATGTACACAACTTGTTATTGAAATAACACAACCTGAAATCCGACTAGCGAGCATGCAGTTACTAATGAATGTTAATGAAGCAGAAGTGATTGGTCAGGACCGTGACCAGTGGCAAACACTCTCAGACCCACCTCTTCAGGATGTATGTAGTACGCCCGCCTTTAAATTGGGCACATGCTCCTAAGCGACCAGTGATCGCCTCTAATACAACTGAGAAAAATACCTTTCGTTTGTCTCCGACGTCAGATTCGTGAACGAAAATATCTCAAAAAATATACACAAATTCAGTAATAAAATTCCGGGAGTGCCGATGAACTTGCTCTGAAGTGTAAACATAAAGATATTGACTTTCAAGATTTAGTACTTAATTCCCTGTTTTATGATTGTAAATATTTATTTCTATTTAGGAACATTATTAGCGCAAGATAAATAAAATCATTGGAACGGATGAATGGTTACTGTAATTTAAGCTGTTTGAATCGTAGACATAGGTTTATACTAATACAATTATAGTTTATTTGAGCACTAAGAAGCTGATAAACAGGGCTCATTATTGTGACTTAATCCTGTGATCACATTTTGTATCACAGCACACGTGTATTTAGGTTACACACTCACCGGAATACATACTAAATAAATACTTAAAATTATACATTAAGATTTCTAAGGTAACTGACAAACTTGCTTTTTGAAACTTCGTGGCTGCATGAGGACGTCAGTATACGTCTTAATACTTTTCTTCTTCGGTAGATAATGGCTTAAGCCACCGGTAGAGGTGATGGGCCAAAAGATGTGAGGGGCCAATTAATTGGCCCATCACGTCTACCGGTGGCTTAAGCCAATATCTACCATTTTAGTATTTTTTGACAGATTATCCGTACCTAAAGCGGCGAAAACAATTTTTTTCATTCTATTATATTTTAAAACAGCGGTGGTAGCTTAGTGGGTAGAACATTGGACTCGGAAGCCAGAGACCCAGGTTCGATTCCCAGTGTGGGCATGTACCTATGACTTTGTTTTCTAAGTTTTGTACATTTGTGAATGTGATGGAAAACATTGTGAGGAAACCTAAGTGTCTGAGCTATTCACATACCTCAGCGCTTGAAATCGCCAATCCGCGGAGGGCATGCGTGGAAATTAAGCCCATACTCTCTCCCTGAGAGAAGGCCTGTGCACTACAGTGGGCCGTATATAGGCTGCTTATGTATGTATATTTTATAAACCTATGCTTTGACTTTGGCTTTGACTGGTACAAAATTATTTTGTTATTAGTATTTAAGAACCTATTTAGAGGCTAAATACTTATTTAGTCCTCAGCACGGGTTAGTGCAACAAAAAAAGAATGCAAGTATTTTCTAAGGTTGACACGAACACTAGTAATAATAAAAACCGCCCAAGTGCGAGTCGGACACGCGCAAGAAGCGTTCCGTACCATTATTTATACAACATTAGACACAAAGATCGAGAAAAGACGGCAAAAAATCACGTTTGTTGTACGGGAGACCCTAAAAATATTTATTTTATTTTATTTATTTATTTTCGATGAGAATATAGAACCAAATTCATGCGTCTACCGGTTGCCGTTATTAATATCGAGCAAAAAAGGTTTGTTGTATGGGAGCCCCCCTTAAATATTTATTTTATTTTGTTTTTATATTTCTTGTTTGAAACTTGGCGTACAGATAGACAAAGATCTGAATTGAGACATAGCGTACTTGATATCCCGTTAATGCGTTTCCGTGGGATAATATTTATCTTTAGTTTAAAATAAATGGGGTTGTGCGAGCGAACGTTGTGTTTTAAAAATAGATGGCGCTGTACAAGAATCGTATAAGCGGATTCTTTGGCGATACGAAGTTCGCCGCGACTGGTAGTAACAAATACTTGACAAATGTTTTCAAACAAATTACCAGTCTCCTCTTTGGCATAAACGGTGTCAAAAGCACTCTAACTTGAGGTTGAACTTTTCAATTAAGTGCTTAAACTCAGAGTACTAGAATTTGAGTGCCTAATCTCAGCCCTAACGAATGGTCGATCTTTTATTCAAGTCTATTAACCTTTTACTCAAGTCTTTTAATCTTTTATTCAAGTCTATTAAATAACGTACCTTCAACATTTTTAAAACAAAACGTATTTGTGTAACAAACGATTATAAAAGGTTGTCTATGGTTACCACTTAACCTAGTATAAGAACATCTCAGGCACCTAGGTTTCCTCACGATGTTTTCCTTCACGGTTAGCCAGTGGTATTACCATTACCAATTCCCAAATATACTTAAGAAACAAAGTCGTTGGTATATGCCGGGGCTCGAAACCCACGACCTCTTAAATATGAGGCAACTGTTTCACCAACCGCACTGACACCTCCCATCTTTGTCGGCATACAGGGAAAGCAGTGTCCATCTAAGCTGCGGACATAAAGTATTAAATGTATATGACACAAATAGGTACCATGGTATAATGGACGAGATTGGCAAGGGACCGGCGAGGTTCGGGTGGACGGCGCAGAGGCCTATGCCCAACAGCCGGCGACTTTCATGAGCCGTAGAGTCAGATATATAGGTGTGGGGTTGTCTACCAAGAGGGAGAGGATGATGATGATGAGTTCCGTGGAGGCACAAATGAAATATTAGAAGGTTGCTCAAAAGGTGAAAAGTCGGTATGCGAATATTACACGGATAAATTTGGTTTACACAGGAGTTTACACACACATACAATTTTGGATTATAACAACTAAACTCCTAGAGGTTTGGGGAACGCCTTGTCTCTAAGGGGTTCGGGGGACGACTGGCGGCTGGACACAGACATCCGCGCTTCGTCGTTACGCTATGTTACTTAGTTGCTAAAATGTTGACTCAGCGTTCTGAGTCCTTACATAGGCATAGTGTGTGGAGTCCAAAGTGGTCCAACTTACACTTGGAATATACTATATTTACTCACTTAATTTGTAATACTAAATACGAAATTTTATTCGTTATTCTACAGAACTCTATCTCTTAATTTGTTTCTCTCACTCTAAAACTCGTTAACAGTCTGTTGATGCTTACAGCTGAACAAACCTGTGGTGTATTTCATGCACAAAGCACCTGTTCAGACCAGTCTTTAAGACCTACTAATGCATAGTGAACGCATTCTAATAGAGTCTAAGCAACGCTGGTTTTGAGCTAATCAATTCTGGATTAATTCTCGCGACCTGAACCTTTGTAAAGCACTCCACGAGGTTTCTCAAAACTTCTGTGAGTATTCATAGAACTACTTCTCACGCCGAGGTGCTGTTTAAAATTAAACCGTATTAGATGGCAACAAGCACTCACTTCTATCCTATAGCTACACAGCTCTCTAACTGCTTCTGAACTTAATACAGCCATCATAGACATGAACTCGTATTTGATTAAAATGTCTTTGCCTTGGGGTGTTTGGAAACTTAATTTGTTGTAAGTTAAGCTCGTTCAAACAAACTTCTGTCAGGCTTAAGGTTGGATTCTCCGAGCGTACCCGTAAAATAAGTGTTTTAAAATATTATTTTACTCTGCAATGGTGAGTATTTAAAATCTGAAAAAAATATTTATCACTTTTCAATGTCCTATCTATGGCCGCCGCTCGTATTTTTTATTTTACTAGAACGAAAAAAAATCTCAAGCATTAGTCTAAATTATAACTAAATATGGTTTTATATGAGCTTTAATAAGTTTTAAATAATGAAAAATATACTAAAATTACTATCACTGAATGTGTTAGTAACGTCGGTCGTCAAAATTGTATTATTGTAAAATTGTATTTATTGGGAAAAATTAACACATCACAAGAAAATAAAGGCATAACAAGTAACATAAACAAGTACAAAGCAAAAACTAGTCACATAAATACAACATAATACGAGACAAAGTCAGAGCGTCAGAGTGCATCCTGTGGTGTGTCAAAGTGTATTTCTGTGATTTCAAAAATTCCTACTTTTCCCCGAACTATTCGCTTGCACAGCGATATAAGTCCAATACAAATTTGTGCACTTGGATAACCTTGCCTTGAGTTTTATCCACGTTACAGTTAAAGACTACAATATAAGTGCAAAAAAGTTCGTTACCGTGTCGTTGCTCATCAGCCGCCCGTCGGACGCATGGCCGTGCTAGTAATGTAGGCTCTAACATTAAAAGTATTTAAGGCTTATTTTAGTTTGTAACTTTGTTTGGACTGTTATTTCACGCACTACATATGCGCGTTGTTAATATTTTTCCATAATCATATTTTATTATATTATATATTAAGACATTGTAATAAAAATTTTCAGAATTCAATAGCAAAACTAAATCTAACTATTCTATGAATTGTGCTGATGAAATTTATAAAAATTATAGTATTTTCTAAGGTTAACACGAGCACTAGACATAATAAAAACTGAATTTGCACAGATATTTACTCGTTTATTTTTTTATTTTACAATTTTCCGACGTCTCCGCACTTTTGCAAGTTCCGTGGTCTCGGTAGACTGAGGTGAAAGGCGTCTTTTTGAAAGCCTTACCTATTAGTTTACTACCCTCGGCAAAAATTACAAATAATTTAATATTAAGTTGCTTTCCAAGAGTATTTTAGCAAATTTGTAAATCTAAATTAGCAAAACAATCACGAAACTTGCAAAATTACCGAATCGTCGGAAAATTGTAAAATGAAATTGTAAAATTGCAAATCCAGTCCTTATTATTTATAATAAGTGTTAATGAAAACAATCTTTGTTACATAGCGGGCAAGCTATACTTGTTATTTGGGAAAATTCGCAGCTTTCAAACGTAATTCCGTCCCGCAAAAAAATAGAAAGTGAAAGTGAAAATTATTTTTATTACCATTGTAACACAAATGACCATAATACTAAAATAAAACAAATTTATGAAGAGAAACGAGAACACAAAAATAATAGTACCTAATACAATAATGCCGAACACAAGTGCTACAACAGAAAAAAGGCTGCAGCTCAGCAAAATGCTAGTCAAAGGCGAGTAGCGCTGGTTTTCTGCTGCACCTGACTGGCTGAGATTTGAACGACCTCAGCAAGGTCACATGAGGTGCATACGGACTCAGAACCAATTTTTCGTAGTAGCCAGTAATTGACGCTAGGATAAAGAGTAATTTGCAGCCTCTAATAGGCCATAAAAAGTGGAAAATAAACTACTGTCCAAGACTTGGTGCTCAGCTAAGTGCGGCGCTGCTGGGACCAATAGCTAGAGGCGTGCTTCATATATTGTGGTACATTCGTTTTCGCTGCTTAGAGGCCTAATATTGTGTGAACTAATAGTATGGAATTCGAAGAAAGAAAGAAAGATAGAAAGAAGAAAAGAAGAAAGAAAGAAGAAAGAAAGAAGAAATAAAGAAGAAAGAAAGAAAGAAGAAAGAAAGAAGAAAGAAAAAAGAAAGAAAGAAGAAACAAAGACATTTATTAGGACAAATCAACACATCACAAGAAAAAGAAAGGCATAATTTGACACTTAGACGTTAGGAAACCTTCAGAAGTTGGTGCGCATAACAAGACCTTAGAGCGGCGAGGTTCTGGGATTGCCATTAGGCTTCTAGGAGAGTAATGTGGATGAAAGGATATTTTTTTTGTGTATCTTGCAACGAATGAGATTTTTGGTTAAAAGGCACATTAAGAATTTAAAAAAAATTAAAATATTCTTATCTTATCTTCTTATCATGTACAGTCGCGTCTAAGACTTTTATGTATTTATGTGAAGTATTCATCATCATCTTCAGCCCGCTTCTGCCCACTACTGGGTATAGGCCCTTACCCGTTACGCCATCTGTTGCGGTCTCTTGCCATTCGCATCCATGAGCTCTTTGACGTCTTTATCACATCGTACGACCAGAAAAAAATAAAATAGAAATCAACAAACATAAAAATTATCCAGCCTCTGAGTTCAGCCCCTACCTCTGCGGGGCCCGATGAAGGAACCTGCATCGTTAGATGTTTCGGGCTTCATCCTAGTTGGACACATAGTTTGAAGATTTCAACAGAAAAAAAATCAATCCCAATGGAGAGGCTAAATTAAAAGATATATGATCGTGGTAATTTTTTCTATGCGACTACTTTTCGTAACATAACCTCATCAACATCATTATCATCAGCCATTTGATACCTACTGCAAGAGATAGGCCTCCCTCAGGGTTTTCTAAGCTTCCCGGTCTTATGCCACCCACAACCAGCGACTCCCCGCCACCGTAACCAGGTCGTCAGATCATCTGATGAGGGGCTTGCCCTCGCTGCGTCGTCCGGACCGCGACCGCCAGATCAGAACTTTTTCGCTCCAACGGCCATCAGTTCTCCGAGCTATGTGCGTTACCCACTGCCACTTCAACTGAGCAATTCTTCGAGCTATATTAGTAACTCGGGTTCTTCTGCGGATTTCCTCATTCCTGATTCGATCACGCAGTGAAACTCCTAATATAGCTCTCTCTATTGCTCGTTGGGCGACCTTGAGCCTTTTTACGAGGCCCATAGTCAGCGACCAGGTCTTACATCCATAAGTCATCACTGGCAACACACATTTGTCTTGAGACGCTGAGGTATTTTGGATGCGAAGATTCGTTTTCAAAATGGTCAGAGCCGCCAACGTTGATATGAGTAAGTGCTACATGGGAGTTTGACATTATCTTTGTTCATCTTCATTTTAAGACACATTCTGTGAAAAGCTCTGTTAAGGTCATTGAGCATTGAACTCCAATCTTCCAGCGTCTCAGCCATAATCACTATGTCATCGAAAAATCGGAGGTGAGGGATGAACTCGCTATTTATGTTGATGCCAGATCCTTCCCAGTCTCACTTCTCACTGCAAATGAATCACTGATCCTCTAGTCGGACTGACATTGTGGCTTTTTTGTATAAACACTTCAGCACTTCGATATAGCGATAGTCGATTTAGCAGCGCCGCGGAGAGATTCTAGTACCGCCTATATCTCGATCGAATCGAAGGCGTTGATGGTCCATTGAATTGTATGGCGAGCGATATTTTATCTTAAGATAAAATATTATCGTATCTTTGCCGTATGTGACGCCCTTAATTTGCAGCCGGTGCCAAGTTCCATGACCAAATATATTTTCGGCACATACTTCTATTATATGTAGATGTATGTACCGGATTTAAGCATCATATTCGCTTAAATTATTCCGGTTTGAAGTCGGCTTTTATTTTTTATTTAAAAATGTTATTTCACGATTTTTTGTGAATCAAAAGCTTTTTTAACATGTACTGTTAGGAAGTTCTCGAGAATAAGAAGACTCTTTGCTTAAACTAACATTTGTGGAAGTAGCATTCTTGACTGGAGTTGCCGCTCAACAAATATTCGGTAAAACCCTACACGCCACCCAAAACATTCTATTTGCCAATTGAGTAATTATAATTATACTGTGACAATAGGCTAAGACAGCGGTCTGCCAGTTTTGACAATGTTTCTCGTGTAATCATTAAAGTAAGCGTATTGCAAATACTATCTTGTCACTAATTGTGTTTTCCCAAAGCAAATCACTTTAAGTCGGCCTTGAAAATTTGAGGAGCTCTCTCGATTTCTCGAAGATTCTATTGTCAAATCCTAACCAGGTGACCAAAGGACCACCTGAGAAGTCTACCCTTTCAAACAAAAAAAGAAAGTGTAAGTCAGGAGATCTATTAGCACGGGTAAACCTTATTTTGGACTCCTGTCTACTACTTCATAATGTTTCACTAACTTTTAAGTGCATTATATACTGGAGAAAATAAAATATATTTTTAATTTGTAGATATTGTATTAGTATTTGATTGTAGCTTATGCTATCAGATAACATATATACATACATAAGCAGCCTATATACGTCCCACTGCAGGGTACAGGCCTTCTCTCAGTACAGAATTAAAGAATTAACATTCTGTTGAATTCTAATGTGCAATGTTAGCAACTGCCTTCGGGTCGAGTTTGTGATGGCGTAATAGGCATCGAAAACTCTCCACTCTGACTAACTATTCTCAAATAATTTTATAAACAGTCTATATACGTCCCACTGTAGGGGACGGGCCTTCTCTCAGGGAGAGAGCATGGGCTTAATCACCACGCGTGCCCACCGCGGATTGGCGATTTCAAGAGCTGAGGTATGTGAATAGCTCAGACACTCAGGTTTCCTCACGATGTTTTCCTTCACAGTTAGCGAGTGGTATTGCTACTGCAACTTCATAAATGCACATAACTTAGAAAACAAAGTCATAGGTACATGCCCGCACTGGGAGTCGAACCTGGGTCTCTCGCTTGCGAGTCGAATGTTCTACCCTCTAGGCTGCCATTGCTAAGGCAGCATAACATAATTATATTTTACAAAATAATCATGCTTATTTTATACAACCACGAAAAGATCGCAGGGGATGAAAATTGGAATAGACCGTGACATGGACTATGACGTAAGGGCACTTCATATTCTAATGCTGAGTCTACATTAGCGGGCTACGGCGAATATTCGTGTTAACGCAATGAGTCTGGCCGAGTAGATCGTTGCAACGCGTAGTATTCGGGCGAAGATGATGTACTGTCGGGGCACTGTCGGCAAACTAGCGCGCATCAAAGGGATTTTTCGCGACAATATTCGCTTGGGTGGCTACACCTACGTCACTTCATTATCCTGCGGACTTTGTAGCGGGACGGACGTGCTTGTGTTTTTTATACACTATGGAGTGGAGTAACGAAAAAGTGTTGGAGTTCATTCAGTTTTATGAAACTGAGAGCATTATATGGAATCCTAGTTACCCCGACCACAAAAAGAAACATTTGGTGCATGATGCGGGGGTTAAAATTTAAAATAAGCTCAGTTGGCCTAGCACAGCCGTTTTACTTTTGTTAACGTTTTTTTATTGTGCATTAAAGTGTAACAAACAAACACAGTAGAAAAAATTAAGAAGAAAAATGATCCTTTGATGTCTTTCCACAGATCACATCTCTCATCATTTGAATTAACAGCTTAAGTCTAGCCGCACAACAGAGAATAACACAATCTAGCCAGCACGGTGAAAGGTCGTGTTGGCGCGATAAAAAAATAAACAGAAGTAAAAAAAAGTAACAAAATAAATAAATAAAAATAATCATCATCGTCATCATCAGCCATTTGACGCTCACTGCAGAACATAGGCCTTCTTCGTGGTTTTCATAACTATAAGGGGTTTTGCCATAATCGCCACGCTTGGCAGGCGGAATGGCGATCGCAGTATGCGGTTGGAATCTCAGGAAGATGCTGCTGCCCGTCTCCTGGTAATAGATTTCGTTAGTCGCCTTCTACGGCATCCACGGAAGGAAATGGAGTGACGCTATTCTTAATCCGGCGCCACACGGAACTAATTAATTAATAAAAATAATAATAATACATAAAAAACAAAAGTAAATGAGTATACCAAATACCAGTTTTCAAATTAAGTATTTATTAAGCCTACTGACACAGTTTTTACCTCTAGTTCAGTTTTAGTTTTTAAGGGTACTAACAACAATATCTCTGTATTATCGGAAATAAATGTTTTTATTTTTATTATTATAAAGTCATCGTGTAGGGCATACCTGATGATGCAGACCAGAACATCGCTTAAGCCCGTACACGACGTTTTTAGCGCGCCACGCCAACGCGACACGAATGCTAATGGGGCTACATTAGCGGTCATTTATAATCTAAATGCCCGCTAATGTAGCCCCAGTATAACCCAACGCTAATGAAGTTGCGGACACAGCTAGTATAAACTGACACCTTTATCCCGAGGGGACAGGCAAAGACCACGGTTTGTCACTTATGTTTGATACAAGGTTGAACCACGCTCTGCTACCAAAAATATGTTTGATATACAGACGAAACCTCGGTCTGGTACTGCAACATATCAGACGCAGAAGCCAAAAGGGGTTCCTCGCCTGGGGCCCATAAACAAGGGTTTGCCCTGTGCGCTGACTTTAAATCTGACAAGAAAGTTAATAAAACACTCACTGAGTAGCCCGTCCTCGCACGATCCGCGTGGAGGCGAGAATGCCTGCCGGCTTCTCCCAGCTGATGGCACTTGCAGTGGAGGCCCTAGTCTTCCCCTAAGACTACCCCCAAGAGCGCTCTTCCTAAGAAAGCTACTTACAAGTGCCGATTTTCTCCTTTCACACCATGTAGAAGCCATCCACACGCGCTTCGCACCGGGTTATCAATGGTTTTCCTACCATCCACTGATTGCTGGTGCCGCTGCGACACCTGCTCACACGAAACTACTGGAAATCCTCCTGTATTAAGTATTCTTTCACTTCACGCAAATTTTTTTATAATTTTTTTTTAATGGCAACTCCAATCGGTCCTGTCCTGTCTTGTACGACTACTTCTGCCAATGACAAGTCAGTCATGGGAGTGACACAATTACTGTTGACCGGTTATTTGAACTGAAGCCGCAAGCCGGTGGGGAACCCAAAACCAAAGAACAAACACAAACATATACGCAAATTAATAACCAACCGAGAAAATTACCATGTAATTTGCGTCATTTGAGAAGTGTCATAGATTAAACAAACAAGAAACAAGGGACATCTGCCACAGATTAAAGGTCCGCCCATACAATCAGGGTTGCCGGGTCCGGTTTTACTTTTATTCCGAACAACTTGCCCCTTTCACTTCATCAACATCCATTCATTTACGGTAGAAAGAAAGAAAGAAAGAAATACATTTATTTAAATTGTCACAGAAACACAAAGTAAACACGAAGGTACACAAACAAAATATACGAAGATCAGAATCTCCATAATTCTTCTAACGTGGGTGGGTAATAGGCCCGTACAATAGATATTATTCAATTTGAATTAGCAAATACCGCTACATTGGTCTGTATAGGAGTCAGACAAGAGCAAATCTTGAATGTAATGGGAGTGGAACATTGAAATGCCGCAAGAAATCTTGGCTTTGTCAACCAACTACTCCTTTAATAAGGTGGTATCCTATCCCACAGTCCACTAGGCATGCGCAAATTTGATCTTGAATAAGATCGACTGACTCACCCATCATCTCATTCTAGGTTATGTATCCTATCTATGTATCTTTAAATCACTTGGATCATTTGTATTCTTTCTAGGTTCTGCAATTCTTAACTATCATTTCTCCTATTTAGATCTCAGGGTTCACTAGCTCTGAGAGAGCAGGTGTGTGTACCCGAGTTAGACTAAGACTGAGAATAATATCACTTAGACTCGTGGCATTTTTCTATCAAGTAATTTGTGCTGTTAACTGTGCAAATGTTAAGGTTGATTTGCTTTCGACTGGACTTAACAGGCGATCGTGTATGCAGAAACTAATGAACGATGATGATGGGAAAGAGATTTGTCACCATCCTGGCAAGTGGTTAACCCTCTGCCTACCTCATCGGGATACAAGCCTGAGTTTATGCATGTTGTTTATCATAGCCACATCCATTTCTATCCGATCTCCCTCCATGAGCGGTCGCTATTTCCGCAGCAATTCAAAAAAAACACACACGATCTATTCAAGCGGCCCCTTCATTAGAGCCCCCTTTGATGATTGATATGGAATTAAACGCAGCGATGACGTCACGTAGTGGGTGGCACCCCTCGTTGCTACATTTGGGGTGAATCGGGTTGATTTTGTGGCTGCACTAATTCTGGGTGAGTGGACATGCTATTTGTGAATTTTTAGTAGCAATAACACTCGGCAGCTGACTATGGGGGACAATGTCGCGTGGAATCCTCAACGTAGTTGATTTGCAAGATTTATGACTATGTTATGTTTTTTACCAAATTAACAAAATTTTTTTTATGTAGTTTATATACGTCCCACAGCAGGCTCAGGCTTTGTCTCAGAGAGTGAGAGTATGGGCTTGATTACCACGCGTGCCCACCGCGGATGGGCAATTTCAAGCGCTGAGGTATGGGAACGCCTCAGACAATCAGGTTTCCTTACGATCTTTCCCTTAGCGTTAGCGAGTGGTATTGCTACAACAATTTAACAAATTTACCTAACTTAGAAAACAAAGTCATTGGGACATCCAGACATTCGAGCCCGCGACCCTCCAAATGTGAGGCCGGCGTTCTACCGCTCCGCTACCACTGCTTTGCTCTATATAGTATTTATACCGCGCTTTGAAGGAAAATATTACATTTTTCATTGATGTCGCTAGTGAGCCTCATAGAGCCGCTAAACTCCTTGTAGCTCCTGTGTTTAATTTGTGTTTCTGTGAAAATTTAAATTAATGTCTTCTTTCTTTCTTTCTAAAGATAAAGATACATTTATTTGCGTAAACAATGTATCAATAATACTTAGTACAATAACATGCATTATTAAGGTGTTAAAGATAACATTATCATGTTAATTTCGGTCCAACATGTTTTACCGAGAGTAGCGCCCGCCATGAACAACAGATATCCCAATTTCGATTTTTCAATTTTATCCGTTTCTGAGAAGAAGGGTTCTGACAAACGGACAAAAAGTTACCTGTAAGGGTTCCGTTTGTAGCTTTTGATGTACGGAACCCGAAAACTAGGCAGAGACGGTGTGAAAATGGCTAACATGCATCTCAACCCTACAAAAGTACTTTTTACTGTCATCATTCATCGTTATTAGGTGATTAAGCTGCAGTCTTGTTGTTCTTACCAACACGAAATGGTAATCTACTTATTAATTTTAAAGCAGATGTGTCACAATGTTTTTTAAGTTGGGCTTAATAGCGATAGGTTTTTAAGAAGTGTGGGAGTTACAAGCCGAGTGAATCGATCCACAGTACCAGGCCACATTTGGTGAAACTAAAAATGCATGGTTTATTATGAGAAATCAATGTACATTGTGTACCCAATTAGTATGTTGGTCGGGATCTGTCAGGATCGTAGCAAGTGGCAGTCCCTGGTCTCTGCCTACACCTCTTTTATACAGGCTTTAGGTTATGCATGTATGTATGTGAATGTTTGGATACTATACAATACCTACATTGGGCCCAACAAGTTCTACTGACATTTGTGAAATTTGAGTGGACGAAAAGTTTGGGCGTGCTTTTCTTATAAGAAGTCTGAACAAAAACATGGAAAAATTATCTAATACATAAAAGAGTATTTATCTTACAAGTTACGTAGGTAGCGTTGGTTGGAATGTTTCTGCGTGACACGGTTCAATAGAGAACTTGCACTAAATTTTTTTTAATAGAATAGGAGAGGACACGTTAAACGATAAATAAAAGTGGTATTTCTTTTTATCTGCGACTAAATACTTTTTAAAATATGACCAGTCGAAAAGTCAATTTAGTCAAGTTGTACTAAAACGCGCCACACAAATCGACCTTAGACTATGACGTCACTCCCTAACGTAGGTAACGCTTATACATTAAGAAGCGTGTTACGAGTTATCTCGTAAAATAATGTTTTTAAGCATGTACACCCTTAAAAGAAAACGTTCATAATTCAATGACAAAACGAAATCTTATAAGTTTTGTGTTATTACAGTAACTCTATTTTATGCATATTTGTGACCCCGAACAGCCCAAAAAAAAATTTTTCATTTTATTATTTTTTTATTTTTCCCAGGTTTTTATTTATGATTTCTATGGTATAAATCAAAGTCACTCCAATGTAAGTTAGACGTTGTAGTTCTATGAAATGGAGCTCTGAAATCATCTTTTCCTGACCTTTCTATTTACGTAAGTAATTGGACAGAGAATCACATCAAGCGCTGCCGTTCGTAGGGCGCGCGTCGTGCGCGTACGACGCGCGCTCCTCCTGGCACTTTCGCGACGCGAATGTTACCAACCGTGCAATCATCATCATCATCAGCCATTTAACGCCTACTGCAGGACATAGGCCTCCTTCGTGGTTTTTATAACCATGAGGGGTTTTGCCATACTCGCCACGCTTGGCAGGCGGGTTGGCGATCGCAGTGTGCGGTTGGAATCTCAGGAAGACGCTGCTGCCCGTCTCCTGGTAATTTATTTCCTTAGTCGCCTTCTACTACATCCACGGAAGGAAATAGAGTGACGCTATTCTTAATCCGGCGCCACACGGGATAAACCGTGTGATAATTATCGTTAATATTCGATAGTTTTATGTAAGATGATATAAAAAAATAATATAAAATAATAATATAAAAATGATATAAAAATTTGCCTTGCCGTTTTCTCTGTATGAATAACATACTTAAAATAATTACAGTAGAAGTAATTATTTCAAAAGCACAACGTAGTGTACGGATATTTACTCGTTTTTTTTTTATTTTTCATTTTTCTGACGTTTCGGTAGGTACTTTTGCAAGTCCCGTGGTCTCCAAAGTACCAAAACGTCGGAAAATTGTAAAATAAAAAAAAAACGAGTAAATATCCGTGCCAATTCAGTTTTTATCATGTCTTGTGCTCGTGTTAACCTTAGAAAATACTACAACGTAGTGTGATCATAATAATGCGTTTGACGAGCGTACGATTAGCGTCAAACGCGCGTTCGCTGCGAGTCCAACGCCCGCTTGGCGTGCGCCTGAAACGCAGCGTTCTGAGCGCGCGTCCTTAAAGTGGTACTATTGATTGCAAAATTTGTAAGTACCTGTCTGTATGTAACTTTCTTCTCATTCGAGTGAGGGTAATCAAGCCGCCGGTGTCTTAGGTTCTGTCAAATTATTTCATGCTGATATCTTGCCACTTCTATCGCATGGGGGGTAGCCCTCGTAAGATGACCTTACCCGGGTGAAAGGCAATTAGGCACTGTGTGTGAACATTGCGTCAGATGCATGGTAGTGTGTATTTCCCCGCAGACGCAACTGATGTTGGTGTCATTACCAGAGGTTGTCTTTAGATTCCGACGCCTGTGTAACTACCTATGTATTGTGATAACATTACTAGCCCCTAAAATTACCCTTTACATTTAAACCAATGTTACATATTCCACACGACCGAAACCGAATGACCAAAAAATATTTAGAATGCGCGTAATTACATTGCGGCCCGTTTAAACGTATTCGTTCAGCCGTCCGGTAATCTACGTGATTGAATGAATGATTCAATGATTCAGTGAGCACGCATTCAAAAACGGAAGGTACATTCAGCGACTGATCAGTCTTTGTAAATTCATTGCAAAGTCGCCCGTAATGTAACTTGGTAGAGTGCACGTATGATACACGCATGGAACAAACACTAACACCCCTCTTTCCCAGAATAGGTACTAAGGTTTAAGGCATTAAGGTACTTGAAGAATATTTCCTCCAACTTTCAAATCACTAAAGTCTGTTTTTCAATGAGCCGTTTTCAGTACAAATTCACAAAGCAATTCATAGATGGCACGTGTTATAATTACAGGCGTGGCCATAGAAGAACCGGAATGCGGCTGTCAAAATTAATCTGCGCTAAGCAAAATTTGACAGACGTGTCCCTGTTCTTGTATGTGCACGCCTATAAGCGCCATCTATGAAGTGCTTTGTGAATTTGTGCTGAAAACGGCTCATTCGAAGCAAAAAAGAGGCAGTGTTACTACTATAAAATATATCGTCACACTCGGTAGATTTTTGTTTTACTGTACACAACTAGACTCGTGTGACCTAAAACCTTATTGCATCGAAGACATCAATTTTTATTTGGAAGCAAAGAGCCACGAAGATTAGTGGCATAGTCTCAGTGGCGCCCTCTATATTTTTTTCAATGTCGTGGAGCACGATGAAACCTAGCTAGATCGATAGAGGACAAAAAAGTAAACAAGAAATTATTAAAGTCACCATGTCCTAAAGTGGCACGTTTAGGAGTTATTGAGCTTTGAAGTTTGTATGGAATTTCCACTAACTGAGTTTCATCACTGAATTTGTCACTTGATATGAGTTTTCTCGGGGATTCAAACCTACTTTGATGTTTTTTAAAGTCTGGGTAGCTATGTCTAGTAGGTACCTACCTACTTATATACATATATACATGAAATTATAGTATTATTCATGCATCCAATTCGTTCAATTGTGTGATGTGATGTGATGGACTATGGATGAACCAAAAAGATCAAAACCTTTCCCTTACCTGGTGTAATAGACTGTACTTGGACTTGGGGAATGAGGATATATGTATAAAAATGACTTCTGTCAGCCAATAATTACCTACATTGAAGTGACTTAAGTTTACTATGAAACCATATTAAACATAGAAACAGGGATTAATCATATTTTCAGGTCTAACTACCTAATTATTGTTTAACTGCTAATATTTAATCAGATAATGCTTATAACTAAACACAGCCACCATAAAACTTAATTTAAGTACAAATGTTTCTTCCGGTACCTACTTCTCCGATCAATAACTCGCTCACTGTTCGGTAGAATGATTTAATGATAAGTAATGCCTAATTGTATATTGTAATTAGTCTAGCAGCTAAGTGTAATTTGTAATTAAAATAAAGAAATATCTTGTGAATTTTCCTTTAAATACACTATTTTATTTATTTACCTGATAGGATTGATGAAAAGCAGATTTATAACTCTGGTAAAAGCTCCCGTAATACCCTCGCATTGTAAGCATCCTCGCTACGCTCGGGTGCCTTAATATACGGTATCTATAATAAACTGGGTGTTTTTTCTACGACTTATTTAGCAATTTAGTCAAGAATCGGCAACGAGTCACAGGTGCCAAGCATATAGTCCAGTATTTAGTGAAAAATGATTCAAAAGTTAAGTTTTATAAAAATCTCATACAAACTTCAAAGCTCAATAACTCCTAAACGTGCCACTTTAGGACATGGTGACCTTAATAATTTCTTGTTTACTTTTTTGTCCTCTATCGATCTAGCTAGGTTTCATCATGCTCCACGATATTGAAAAAATATAGAGGGCGCCACTATGAACTATGCCAGGCCCCATACAAAAATCTTCGTAGCTCTTTAATTGTTAGGTATTTTATGCATTGGCAACACTTGGATGTTGACTTGGATGTTGATAACCGTTGGTTTGGGGTTTGACACATTCATGAAGACGTATTTTATTTTCAAACATTCCGTTTTTTTATTGGTTACGCGAATGTTGTTTTCCGTGTTCTCTTGTGGTTTCCAAAATTTTGGCTAGTTTTTCGAGTCCACATGACTAGATGCAACGTGTGGAAGAGATTTCTATTGTATAAATGAAAGATCTTTTTACTTTTGTTTTCATAATAGATTTTTTTATCGGCATAGATTTAATTGGAACCTTAGATTTATTGGCCTTCACAGGCGACGGCGTTAATATATGCGATATTTTTCCACACAATATCCAACATACAACCCGCATCCACACACGACTGCGGTCAGATTTAGTATAGAACAAGACATCGCGCGGTACATTTTGATTTATAGCTGTCGTCTGTCACGACCCATAAAACATAAACTTGTATTGATGTTCACATAGAGTACGTCAACAAATGTAATGGGTTGTGATAGTTTACGACCCCGGCACATGTCAAAGTGACAGTTTTTTTTGCATCGAATTAAAAAACAGACTAGGCCTACTGGTTTACTCTGTGTGTGGATTGTCAGTCTCAGGTAGTTATATCCGTTGCTCTTCTTTAATTAGACAGAGACTAGCTGACTTGGCAATTAAACGTTGGTATAATAAATGTATTTCTTCTTCTTTTTCTTCTTCTTCTTATTTTGCTATATTAATTAGCCTACGACCTACTCTCAGTCCTACCAAATACACACAAAAAATTCATACAAATCGGTGAAGCCGTTTTGGCGGAGTTCGATAATAATCACTGTGACCCGAGATTTTATATTATATTATATTATATTATATTATATTATATTATATTATATTATATTATATTATATTATATTATATTATATTATATTATATTATATTATATTATATTATATTATATTATATTATATTATATTATATTATATTATATTATATTATATTATATTATATTATATTATATTATATTATATTATATTATATTATATTATATTATATTATATTATATTATATTATATTATATTATATTATATTATATTATATTATATTATATTATATTATATTATATTATATTATATTATATTATTTAAGTACCCACACAATTAAAAAGAGATACCTTAACAAAACGGTAAGGATTCCTCTAGATCCATTCAATTCATTACTACTGAAATATCTCAGTTTTAAAATACTGTAAAAATTATACGAACCAGTAGTAAGGAAAACACTATACAAAGGATACGTTCCTTCTATTTGTTGCTTTGTTATCAACGATGGAGAAAATTTCCCGTACGTTCGATAAAAGGGGAACTGAAATGATGAAAATATGATTATAAAACCGCTTCCACCGTTTTAAAGGCTGCTTTTATGTCTGGAAACTCCTTTCGTTCGCACATTTTGATATTTCCAATGCCTGTAGGTCCATCTTGTAGAGAGAGAGAGAGAGTGTGTGAGCCTAACTTCTTTAGTCCTGACCTTGAAAATAACAATGGTTTTCAATTGTTATTTTCAAGGTCATGACTGAGGAGGTTCATTACCACGCTTGCCCATCGCGGATTGGTAATTTCATGTGTTGGTATATGTGGACACCTAAGATACCCAGGTTTCCTCACGATGTTTTTGATTACTGGAGCAAATTTTTAATGATATTTGGAAGTTGTGAGTCATTAATCAATCAATCAATCATATATTTTTTTCATAAACTACACTACGCAGGGTTCATTATAAATACACGATAGTTCCAATGTAATTTTATCAATCTGGTGTGACAATATTGAACATATTATAAAATATTAAACCATGCATTTTATTGAGTATTGAGCATAGTATTGTGAGATTATACTAAGTGTTGACTTATAACCTAATTCAAATTGTCAATTCTATCTGACCTAGAAGGCACGCTTATTATGTAATAACTATTCCATAAAAGATAATTTTAAAAAAGAGTTAAAATTGCGAATTTTAAACGTTTGTTGACAGTGGTTTAATTAGGCGACACTAAAATAGTTTGTAGGTAGGTTTTGCGTTATGTCAATTACACGTAATAGATACTGAATAACTCGGAAGCAAATGCCAAGTTAGCGCAGCGGTGGTAGCCTAGTGGGCAGAACATCGGACTCGGAAGCGAGAGACCCAGGTTCGATCCCCAGTGCGGGCACCTACCGGGCAGTGTACCTATGACTTGGTTTTCTAAGTTATGTACATTTGTAAAACTTCACAATAGTAGCAATACCACTCGTTAGCGGTGAAGGAAAACATCGTGAGGAAACCTGAGTGTCTGAGCTATTCACATACCTCAGCACTTGAAATCGCCAATCCGCGGTGGGCACGCGTGGTGATTAAGCCCATACTCTCTCCCTGAGAGAAGGCCTGTGCCCTACAGTGGGACGTATATAGGCTGCTTATATAAATGCCAAGTTTGTTTTATTTATTTAACCTGCACACGGAGTCAGGAGTCCGCAGTGTGAGAAATAATTCAGTCTGTATATGTCCTAATGTAGGCACGGGCTTAATCACAACGCGTGCCCACCGCGGATTGGAAATTTCAAAATGACGTACATGGACATCTCAGGCCGTCGGGTCTTCTCACAAATTTATTGCCGAGGCTCGAACCTACGACCAGTTGAGTATGAAACAAGCGTTCAACCGAACGCGCTACCACCGCATCTGAGATAACGCTGCTAATTTTAGGAAATTCAACCCGATTGCCTAAGTACATATTATGTGTACTTAACCGACTAACCAACTAATAATAGACTAATCTTGTCTAAGTACTACACAAAGCCTAGACATCGAATCAAACCTACAGAGCTTATTTCCCTGTTGTCCAGGATATTGATGCCTTTATTGTTTTAATTATCTGCAGATGTTTCGTACTGTTATACGAGTTTTAAATTCTATTTTAATTAGTTTTCCTTCAAATTTCCTTCAAAGTATTTTAGATAATAAAAGTTTTTTGTTCTGGTGACAATCCGTGATCCAATCTGAATACTCGCAGTGGTGCCTTCCGGGTGATCGTCCCGCCCCTATCGGCGACGTGGCACACTCTTCACATTGGTGAAAATTCAAACCTGAGAGAAGATGCGCTCTATGTGTTTTTTTCATGATTTATACGTAATCATTCAAAGTCGAAGACGTTAAATGTGCCAACGAGTTTCATTCCGCCCTATGGACGTTGAAAAATAATTTGTGGTGCCTGGAAAACGCCCAACAAGGACTGACGCAGAACAGCGAGCCCGAGCGCGCTAGAGTTAAGGTGCGAAGACCGGTGAGTTGCCAGGCGTATACAAATTCTCTTCAACAACAGAATTTTTTTGAGCCGAAATTTGTAGTCAATTGGCACTCATGGGATCTTGTTAGTTCAGTACCGACTAATTGTTAAACTTGTTGACAAGTTATTTATCTCCTATTCTCTAGTAATTCCGTGGAAATCTTTAATTAACCTTACTATAAGTACCTAATTTTGTATGTTATATTTTGTTTAGTTTCGCTGTTGATGTCCCTATCAAAAAATAAAATAAAATAAATTATTTGAGCGGAGAGATTAGCAGTGGTAGCCTAGTGGGTAGAACATTCGACTCGGAAGCGAGAGACCCCAGGTTCGACTCCCAGTGCGGACATGTACCTATGACTTTATTTTCTAAGTTATGTACATTTGTGAAGTTATAGTAGCAATAACACTCGCTAACGCTAAAGGAAAACATCGTGGGGAAACATGAGTGTCTGAGCTATTCACATACCTCAGCGCCTGAAATCGCCAATCCGCGGTGGGCACGCGTGGTGATTAAGCCCATACTCCCTCCCTGAGAGAAGGCCCGTCCCCTACAGTGGGACGTATATAGACCGCTTATGAAATTACTTGAGAATAGCTAGTCACAGTGGAGAGTTTTCAATGCCTATTACGCCATCACAAACTCGACCCGAAGGCAGTTGCTAACATTGCACATTAGAATTCGACAGAATGTTATTTCTTTACTTTGAATTTCTGATTTCTGATGTATTGAGGGCGCAGGCGTAGTGTCAATCAATCAATCAGCCCGCATTCGTCCACTGCTGGACTTAGGCCTCCCCGAGGCACGCAACTTCCTTCATTCTTCGGCAATCCTCATCTAGCCTAGTGGGCGTCCGATTCTGTGTCTGCCAGTTCGTGGTTTCCATACGAGAACCTTTTCACCCCAACGACCATTGGTTCTTCGGAAAATGTGACCAGCTACTTCAGCTTACTAATCTTATAGACTATGTCAGTCACCTTAGTTTTTGGCGTACTGTCCCATTTTTTAATTGATACATCAAAGAGCCATAGCCCGTTCCATAACATGCTGAGCAACTTTAAATAAGTGGAGTAGTCCTGCCGTCAGTGTCCATGTTTCAGCTCCGTAGGTCATAACTGGCAGTATGGACTGATTGAAGACCCTTGTCTTTAGGACATAATAGCCGAGGAGAAAACCTGACCTCTTAATAATTTTTTGCGATAAGCTCAATTTCGTACCAAACCGAACTTAATTCGGGAAACGGTGTTTTTAATTTATAATAAAAAAAGATAGACAGAGACCAGGGTGTGCCAATTGCCTTGATCTTGACAGATCTCTTTCGCTTCATCAAGATTCATCTGTTTGCATGCATGCTCGCTGGTTTCGGGTGCATTAATAATAATTGATTTTTTTTTTTACTATTTAAAGTCACAACAATTTAAAATCGGTATCAAACTGCAGAATCCAAGGTAACTCACGGATATTGATCAAATTGTAAATGAATACGCAGCAGAACGTGTGCCTTCAATTAGAATGAACACGATGTAATTCGATTCTGTGTAGACTAGCGCACTGTAATATTGACTGATATAGGACATATTATTAATGGTTCATCGCTCATTGTGTATATAATAATAATAACTTCAACACCATACCATCACCTGACCTGGCCCTAAACCAGGATACCCTGTGCTTTGGTTACCAGGCAAGGACATCACGCACATGAACATACAACTATAACTACAAAATAACAAATATAACTTTGGCCTTTGCCTCTACGTAATGAGATGATTTATACAAGGTCTAGTGGCACCTTCACTCACACTAGATGGGTGAAGGGACCACTCGGACGCTGCCAGTGCCTGGGACATTTTTCTTAGGCAGGGTAGATTGCCCAGCACCTATACCATCCTGACAGCTTATTCAGCCTAGTCCACAGGAAAGACAAGTCGACTTGGCTGGCTCCGCACGTATTGTGCTTTTTGGTGGTGAGGTAGTGAGGTAATACAGTTTGTGGCTATTGATAATGCTCGCTGTCAAATTACCCAATATTAATATTTATTTAAAGGTCTATCTATACTGCAGCCACTATACGACCCACTGTAAAGCACGGGCCTTCTCTCATCATAAGCAGCCTATATACGTCCTACTGTAGGGCACAGGCATTCTCTCAGGGAGAGAGTATGGGCTTAATCACCACGCGTGCCCACCGCGGATTGGCGATTTCAAGCGCTGAGGTATGTGAATAGCTCAGACAACTCAGGTTTCCTCACGATCTTTTCCTTCACAGTTAGCGAGTAGTATTGCTACTATAACTTTACAAATGTACATAACTTAGAAAACAAAGTCATAGGTACATGCCCGCACTGGGAAGCAGGCCCGCAGGCCTTCTCTCAGAGAGACAGTAATTACCACGCGTGCCCACCGCGGATTGGCAATTTCAAGCGCAGAGCTATGCGAACACTTCATAGATTTAGGTTTCGTCACGATGTTTTCCTTCACAGTAAGCGAGTGGTATTGCTACTGCAACTTTACATTGTACGTATCTTCGACAGCAAAGTCATTGGTACATGCCGGGACAGGGACCCACGACCTCCCGACTGTGAGGCCGGCGTTCTACCGCACTGCTCCGGTCCTTTGGTTAAATAAAATAATTTTCACTTCTCATGCTCTAAAAGTTCGTCTTTATGTCGTGCGTAGGCGACATAAAGTCGCTTTTTATGCTCTAGAGCATAAAGTAAAATCTTCGTCGAAGACCAAGGCAATCGCTGCAACAGCCACACAAACATCTTTAACTTCATACAACAACCTCTTTATTTTATTTCGTTTCGTTCGTATTCTAAGACCAAGGCAAAGATACCAACAGCTTTAAATATTTCTCATTGCTCTAATGTAACTTTCAATTTTAATTAAATTAGCATTTACTATATTTACATGTTGCTGTTTCATTTCCTCGCAATCGAAGTGAAAAGTAGAGTGTACAACTCATCCATAAAACCCATTTTACACTCGACTTTATATCTATCCTCGCTCGCAAGCTCGCTCGGATGGATAAACGTCTCGAGTAAAATGGTGCGTTTTATGCACTTGTTGTACAATCTACTATTTCATCCCCACCTCGGAAAGAGTATTTTTGCTCTTCGATATCTGAGTGCAAAAGCCGTTTTTATCCGCTAGAGGATAAAGTAAATTGAATTTAGAACATCGTGTGCACTAAGTTTGTAAATTCAAAACATCATTAAACCTATATTTACTTCTACCTGCATGGTGCGAATTTATCTTAAACCTTTTTTTAAATTTGGTAAAAACTTAGACTCGGAACCTCCTTTGTGTTTTTTTTTTTGCATTCAGTCATTTCCTCGCTGAGGTGGGATGAAAATTTACGTGTTGCACTCGAGTGCAAAGATTTTTTACCTTGTGCTCTTTTGATTCCCTCGCTAACGCTCAGGATTCTAATTTTTTAACCACTCGCTGCGCTCGTGATTCAATATTAGAATCGTTCGCTTGCTCGGTCATCACAGTTGAGCACGCGGTTAAAAAGCAACTTTGCACTCTTGAATAACAAATAACTATTACTAAGAATAGTTTAGCTAAAATACGTTATTATTATATTGAAACCGCAGCCCACTGGAAGCCCTGCACGGTTTTTGGTCATATATGGCCCGTAAGGTCGTCTAAAACGAAGTGTTACCTATGCTTTGGAAAGCGTTTTACCCGTAATTGCGTGTTAACGCTGGACCAACGAAGCAGTTCAGTAAACACTCGAACAAAATGCTTTTCCGGTTTTCGCTAACAGTCAATAACAATACCGTTTGACATTTATTACATTTACCACAAATGCAGGAATCGCGCAAAAGTTTAGAGGTTGGAGGCGTTAGTTTCTTGAGAGCGATAAGTTTCGAGAATAACCCCTTTGAGGTGAAAGTTTCACTCGAAACCGCGTGCTCTGAGGATTCGTCTAACGAGGATCCCGCTTTCAGTGGATGGCATACCGCGAACTAAACGTTAACGATGACCACATGAGATCTAGATTATAGAATATTAAGGGTTTGTATCAGTATCAAGATTAAATAACTAATAAAGCGTCTTCTTGTGACTATTCAGAAAACTTCTCAAAAAAGATCGAATAATAAGATGGAGAATTTCCAACTTTTTTTTCGTCGGATTTATGGTGATAAAATTTTGCTTATGTCAATCGCATATTTAATTATTTAATACTAGCAATATTCTTAAAACACAATCACTTTTCGTGGTCCTAAACTTGAATACACTGTGCTATGGTAACCAGACAAGGATATGACAAACATGGAACACAAACACCCAGATTGAGGCTATGCGTACAAATGTATGGCGGTCCCCAGTGGGAATCGAACCCACGACCTCCAGCGCGGTGACCAGACGAAGTAATGGTACTTGATGAGATCTTATTAAAAAAAAACTAACCATTACTAAAAATACTTCTGAAAATCCGATTCTATGTTTTTTTAATAACACCTTAACCAATACAGAGTTATTAGGTAACATAGAATTGGACATGCTTATTTATATACATGCATACAAGCTAAACAATTACCCTTCTATTCGGTAAAATAATAACGAGCGTATCGCAGTGAGCCGCCGCTCAGTGTAAAACTGCCAGCGTAGGTTTAAAACTACATAGTTGCCGAGAATGCTGGCATAAAGGCGCTTAGGCCTTGGAAAGTGATATTATTAGAGAGAATATTTTCACGGTATTCTTAATTAATACTAGTTTATTAAACATTTTATCATCAAAGGGATTCCCTTCAGAGCAGGACCATAGAATATTCTTGCTGACTATGAACAAAAACGACTTAGTGCGAGTCGGCCTTTGGTATCGAGGGCTCCGTACAGTCTTACGGCCTTATGTATAAAAACAAGATTCCTCTAAGGCACTCCTCAGAGGAAGTTGGTTTAATGTGGTTAAGTCTTTTCTTTGTAAAATCTCCACTATAGACTATTTTATTAGACGTTTGTCGAGTGTTTTATGGAATCGCGTTTTTATAAGACTGTTACATTTTTGTTGCATAGTCGCCCGTAACGTAACTAAGTAGAGCACAGGCGTGAAAAGGCTTTTGTGCTGACACACACCATATTTGTACACATTCCATTCGAGATTCTGACCTTGGCTAAAACTCATTTAAATTGACGCTAATGTATTTACAATATATCGTATATACAAGAAAACTTAAATGGAAAACAAATCTCTTTCACACAAAATTGTTACCTGATTTATAAGTGTTTATTTATATATATTTGTTTATTGTTGCACAAAAATAACGTAATACAAAGTTGAGTTGGATGGGCTATTCATCACTTTCCATTTCTATTAATATTTGCTAAAATAGTAGCCATAACGACACATATTCTGTGACAATTCTGGTTACCATAGCACAGGGTATCCTATTTCGGAACGACGACGAGTGATTGTGATGTGTATGTAGGTGTATGTAGGCGTATTAGTTAGTACCATTTTGATTTACCAGGCTCCTATTTCGGTTCAAGAGATACAGCCCTATAATAAAAAAACAGAATGAAACAAATACAGATGGCGTAGGCTTAGAAATAGAGTTTCGTTGGGATACTTTGGCTGTGGAACCCTAAGCCTCGTCCTGGTTGGCTCCTCCCTCACGCCAAAAAGACCGATTTCACGTTGAACGACCACCGTGACTGCACGATATAGTTGGACTAGTATTCATACTACGATCCCACAACGTTTGCACAACGGTCTCAGTAAATGCATTAGGTCTTATCTGATTACACATTTTCACTTATCAAATTATGTGGGTGGTGCGCGTAGTAGGTTGGATTGAGATAACTGTCATATCACTGTAGTTGCCCGTGACTCGTATTTACTTACTTTATATGACTTTTATCACACCTTTCCTCAGAACATAGAAAGAAAATCGAAATAAAAGTGACTTTTTCCCAAATCACGGCAAATTCTCCGCTACCATTCAAACATATCGGGTCCCTTAATACGTGCCCAAAACCTGTGGCCTAATGGCCGAATAGGCCAATATGGCCCCAATACAGGCCATTTATTAGACCCCTGACGGGGTCAAGCAAGACCCCTGTCCGTGGGACATCCGGATGACAAATGGGAGCGATCTCTGATGCCCCTTATATTTTCCATTGAACTTTTTTCCTATTTGTGGTGGAGGGTGTTACTGTTAGTTTTTGTATTGCAACTATTTGGTTCGGTGGGGCCGGCGTAAGTGTTTTTTAAAGTAGATTGAATTTATAACTTATTTTTTAAGTCTCATTGGTGACGTCAACTGTAAAGAGACTGCATTAAGCTACGTTTTGTCATCCCAGTGCTATTTTTGTAAGATAAACTTTTACATATATTAATTTTTTTAAAAAGCCGGCCAAGTGCGAGTCGGACTCGCGCACGAAGGGTTCCGTACCAATATGTATACAACATTAAACGAAGATCGAGACAAGATAGATTAGGTACATTGAGAACAGCCCCATCTATAGAAATCAACAAGAAGCGTTTAACATTGACATTTAATGACATGATATCGGCGCTGTGAAGATTACATAAATGACCACTAGACAGCGAGCGCTGTCTTTAGACAACGTTTTTTGTATAGGAACCCTCCTTAAATATTTATTTTATTCGGTTTTTAGTATTTGTTGTTATAGCGTCAACAGAAATACATCTGTGAAAATTTCAACTGTCTAACTGTCACGGTTCATGAGATACAGCTTGGTGACAGACAGACGGATAGTGGAGTCTTAGTAATAGGGTCCCTTACCCCTTTGGGTACGGAACCCTAAAAAATGCAAGATGCCATTGGCAGGAAAAATCTTAGAATTTGACATAGATATTACAGGCGTAGAAAAACTAGATATGAATATTTTGTCATAACTGTATGATATTGTATTATTAGGTATGTGTTTGTTGCCTATTAAAAACAACTTTGGCCTTTGCATCTACGTAATGAAAGAAAGAAAGTGAAAGTGAACTACATGTTTGCCCAAAAACACGAGATGATTTATACAGCATCCAGTGGCACCTTCATTCAGAAACAATAAACATTTTTCATTTTCATTCCAGAAGCGGTGGCAGCCCAGCGAGTAGAACAATGGACTCGGAAGCGAGAGCCCCAGGTTCGATTCCCAGAGCGAGCATTACCTATGACTTTGTTTTGTCTATTATTACTTTATATGTGGATGTTGTTTAAAGTTTGACAGCTGGGCCTTTTGTTAGCCGCATTCCCCCGTTCGCCGGCCATTTTTGTATCATCATCATCATCATCATCAGCCATTTGACGCCCACTGCAGGACATAGGCCCCCCTCATTTTTTATATTCGATATGAAAAGAACTAAAACATTTACGCATTTTGCTCTCTTATGTATTATTATAATAAAAATAAAAATTAAGTAAAACTGACTTGTTTTGCAAAAAAAAAACTAACATAACGTGACTGCTGCCGCGTGACTGCCAGCGCGCTAGACCGGGCGACGCTCTCATCTATCCCTCGACCCCACCTCCCACCGTATGTAAATGAATCGCATGTGTTTGTATAGCCAAAGAACTGGGTACTGGGTACCTACCCAGAGCAATAAACGCCGATCACAATAGTGCGTCTTGCTTTTAATGAAAAATCAAGGACATGGTATCGTGATCACCGTACGGGGGGGGGGGAAATTGAGCGTCACGAACTCACGACCCATTGTCGTGATCGGCTGTTATTGAAATATCCCACGTACTATTGCTATTAGTGTCACGACGCGAACGTTAGCAACAATATCCCAGGGAGGGAAGCTGCACTGAAACTTGCTGTAAATTAGATACCAAACTTGTCGGGAAAGCCCCACATAGAGCTAAACTCCGTTCCGCGAGTCTAACTCCTAGGGAACAAAGTACTCGCATCTCATTGTTGAAAGAACGCCGCTAGAGATAAGAAAAACAATAAGCGAATACGGCCCGCTTCATAGGGTAATCATAGGTATTGGCACTCACATGAACCAATGGGCGCACATGGACGATTTTCTTCGGGAGCTCGTTTCGTGCAATGGAGTGTAGGCCCAGTCCCGAAGTTGAGGCTTCGCCTGGGACTATCGACGGCCCCGAAAGTCCAAGTTAGCTGGTGTCGGAAGTTGTCCGTTACGTCTACATTAAATAATAAATAATACAGCCTTCATACGTCCCACTGCAGGGTACAGGCCGTCTCTCAGAGACAGAGTATGGGCTTGATTACCACGCGTGCCCAGGTGGTCATCAATCGAAAGAGGTCTCTGAGGATCGTGGCAAGTGGGAAACCCTGGTCTCTGCTTACAACTTAGGGTTACAGGCGTGAGTTTATGTAATGTGATGTTAATACTTTTTACCTCTTGTGGGATTTTGAGTTGTCCATTCTGTTGTAATGTATTTATTCACGCTTTGTTCTCATGGGGGTGAGCGGTGTTCGACGTTTGGAATGTGTTTAGAATATTGTTTTGACTGCATGTTATTTGGTCGAAAGAGTCAGGCAAAATTTCGCTCTGATTTGCAGGGCTTAATCATATCCGTGTTAATATTCATATTGTAGTGTATTCGTATAAGTAACAACGAAAGTAGTGATTTTAAATGTGGTCCCAATATGACACATAGGGCCAGTTTCTAAATTAAGAATTTCGCTAAGTAAATAGTTAACTGTAGCGTTATCTCTTGGGATTTCTCAGAAAAGAGCGTGACGTAACGTTAAGTACCTAGGTACTTAAGCATTTACTTAGTGAGATTCTCAATTCAGAAACCGGCCCATAGTATCACGTATCGTTTGTAGAGCGTAATTTTGTAATTTATTACATTTTAGTGAGTTACGATGGCATACTTTGTCGACTCCGCGTATTTAGTTTATGACGTCACCAAAGTGAAGAGACAACATATTAATTCGTATTTTTTAATAATGTACTATTGATGTTCCACATTTTTAGGGTTCAGTATCCAAAGGGCAAAGGACCTTAATACTAAGACTTCACTGTCCGTCTGTCTGTCTGTTTATCTGTCTGTCATAAGTCTGTATCTCATGAACCGTAAAATTTTCACAGATTAATTTCTGTTGGCGCTATAAAAACAAATACTAAAAACATATTTAAGGAATTAATAAATATTTAAGGGAGCCCACTTAAATATTTATTTTATTCTGTTATAACAACAAATACCAAGAACCGAATAAAATAAATATTTAAGAGGGGCCCCCATACAACAAATATATTTTTTTTTCGTTTTTTGCTCGATTTTAATAACGGCAACAAGTAGGCGCTCAAAATATTCAAATGTTGTATAGTACGGAACCCTTCATGCGCGAGTCCGACTCGCACTTGGCCGGTTTTTAATTATGTATTCCAAGACAGATGATTATTCTTAATTTCTTCTTTCGTGCTAGTAAGCATCTTGTTATATTATGTCCTTTTTGGCCAATTTCATTTCATTGCAATGACTTCCACCGACCTGAAACACCGCGTACAACACTTCAAGTGTTAAAAAAAGGTTTTCAGAGGTCTACTCACGATCAATTTATCAAATTGAATCAATATATAACTATTCTGAGAGTTGCACTTAGAAATTTGCAGATTGCTGAGTTGCTCAGTTTCTCCGTACAACTCTGAGGTGTACATTAAGACTAAACCACTTTCACATGGGATCTCACTTATCCTAACTTGCTTCCATATCTGTAACTCCACGCGGGAGAAAGTAACATCCCCTGACAGCTGGTCCACATCACACTTCTTTGTTTTGAATGAGGTTTAATCAAGGCTTAGGTGGGCACCACATTGGCGGTTGGTTGAATTGGAAATTCGCATATTTTTGGGAACGTTTGGGATAAAGTTAAGGTGAAGTGAGTAACTGTTGTAAATACAACTGGAAATAAGATTTAATGGATAAATAGGGCAGCAGCGCGAGTTAAATTTATTTTTTTCTATACATACATAACATAAACTCACGCCTGTATCCCAGAGGGGTAGGCAGAGACCAGGGACTGCCACTTGCCACAATCCTGATCACTTTCGCTTCATCAGCATTCATCGTTTTATTTCTATTTTAATGCATTTTTTTGTAGTTGATTGCCGCCAGTTAAAAGTTAATAATAATAACAAAAGTAAAATATATCTTTCTTAGAATATTTAGACGCTTTGTTTGGAAAATACTGTTAAATTAAAATACCGACATTTAAAATGAATCCCAAACTAAACAAATGCTCACAAAAAATGGTAAACCCTTCACAAAAAACGTAACGAAATACTTAAAAATAATTGAGTATTTGAAATGAGTTTAAGGGCCAGTTTCTGAATTGAGAATTTCACTAAGTAATTAATAAACTGTAGTGCTGTCTCTTGGGATTTCTCAGAAAAGAGCGTGACAGAGCGTTACTTAAGCATTTACTTAGTGAAATGCTCAATTCAGAAATCGGCCCTAAGATTCTTATTCTTGATTAAGATTTTTAATTTTTATTTGTGCAATAGTATTATCTATATATATTCTCTTCTTCCAGCTAACCTTGATTTGGCAAAAATACGCACTAAGATTTAGCTCGCCTTCATACAAATATTTTTATTTTGCGATAAGGAACTTTCAATAGATATATACTCACAAATATCTATAAATTCTTCCATAAATATAAAAAGCTACTTTATAATTATAATACTTTATTTTTACAAATAATGCAGATCAATAATGGACATTTTCCAAATATTGGCAATAGTTACAAATGATATTTCATTCTGAAGGTAAATATAATGCTATAGTAAAAAAATAATAAAATTCACTGATTTCTGGTATTTTTGTGACTAAGTGTGTGACTAATTCGACCTTCTAGCGTTCGTTTCACATTTGAATGAAAGTACCTTTAATATTTTTCTTATAAAAACATCAAGATATAGACATCTTGGTATTCCGTAAAAATCTAACAAAATATAGGATAAGATAAGAATATTCTTTATTGCACACAAGAAACAAGAGACATGAAATATGAAAGTTACAAAGAAAAAGTACAATGGGCGGCCTTATTGCTAACAGCAATTTAAAATATATATTTTACGTTTGCACCATCATCATCATCATCAGCCATTTGACGCCCACTGCAAGACATAGGCCTCCATCATGGTTTTTAACCATGAAGAGTTTTGCCATAATCGCCACGCTTGGCAGGCGGGTTGGCGATCGCAGTATGCGGTTGGAATCTCAGGAAGACGCTGCTGCCCGTCTCCTGGTAATTGATTTCCTTAGTCGCCTTCTACGACATCCTCAGAAGGAAATGATGAATGGATGCATCGACTTGTCATAGTAACCCACGAATTTTTGTTCTATGAAACAGGCAGAGCGATCGTAATAACAAAATTTCTGAATTGGAAAATTTTATCAGTCTACAGAGGCCCTTAGAACACTTTGAACTTGTAATGAAGAAAGTTCCTTCAAAACGATGCTATTGAATCCCACTGACGTATATTACAAGTACAAAGGTAGCAGGAACAGTCAGCACCTTATCAACCTTTTTATTGTAGTTGCAAAGTCACCCGTAACACAACTGAGTAGAGTGCTCGCAGGTGAAGGTCGATGGCCTGCCGACCGTACTATCTAAAGACTGAAACTTTACTGTCTCCGACTTGCGCTTCCACGACATGGGTAACTATCGTTGATTGGAGTTGGAACTTTGACATGTGATTCCTACTCGAATAATAAATAAAGTTAGATTTATACATAATGAAACAAAACTGTATACAATTCTATGAATTGTTTTTTAACCACAACTTTTTTTAGCACTACCTACACATTATAAACGTAAGCTCTTCGAATAATAGCGAAACCTAGTCGTACTCTTGGCGGTCTGATCGCTAAAAGCGATCTCTTCTAGACTACCTTAGGATGGATAGAACTAAAAGGTGATGAGAGTAGGTAGGTAGGTGTACATGAAATATATTGGGAGAATACGTACATAAACTGACTTACAAACAAAATTCACACGTATTTAATAAAATACTTAAACTAACCATAAAATAACATTACATAAACCCACGCCTGTCTCCCAGAGGGGCGGGCAAAGACTAGGGACTGCTATTTGCTACGATCCTGCCAGATTACTTTCGCTTCCTCAACATTCATTAGTCGTTGCATGCACGCACGCCGTTTTCGGGTACTTTTTATCTTGCCTTTGCTAATACATCCCCTATTTGGTCGAAGTATGTCCGTCTGGGTCATCCCTTACCGGCCCTTCTACCGACATTCGCTCGATATATTTGTTTCGTCAATCTTTCTTCCTTCATCCTCTCCACATGTCCAAACCAACGCATCATTCCTTTCTCTATTCTAGTCACTACATCCTCTTTCAGTCCACAACGTTCTCTAATCACACTATTGCGTATCTTGTCATTCAAAGTAACACCAGACATAAACTCAAGGACCTCATTTCTACTGCATTAATCCTACTTTCTTGCTTCTTTTGCCATACCCAAGTCTCGCTAGCATACATAAGTGTTGGGATCAGCACTCCATTATGGATAGCCAATCATAAATTAAAGAAACATACATATAATTATAATATACTAATACATACATTTTACATATAATAATAGGGGTTAAAGTATGAAATTGCCGTTTTATTGCAATAGGTTCTTTGAATTGACATAGAATCTTCATGGTTTGAGGTTTCCGAATGAAACTTTTTTCAAATGGTTTCTATGATATTCTTTTTTTAAAAAATGTGAAACATTTGAATATCGACTTTCAATTGTTTTTGTTATTCAATTTAGACAAGAAAGATGGATACTGCGAAAATTCGAGTGATTTTTGAATACTGTTGTGGCATTTGACCTGGGGTCAGCCATTGCATTTTTCTTTTCCGGTTATCATAAAGAATCCACTTTTCATCACATGTTACAATTCGATCCAATATTCCTTCATTTCTGTACCGGTTCAACAAGGCAAGAAAAGTTTCAACACGCGTTTCTTTCTGCAGATCAGTCAAATCATGAGGGTGCCTTTTCGTATTTTTCCTTATTTTTCGTATTTTTTTATTTTATTGATTTGACGCAAGTGAGTCAATATTGTGGGTAAGGTAACGTTAAACCATGCCACTAATTCCTGGGTAGTTTGACTAGGGTCGGCTTCCACTATCTCTCTTAATTCATCGTTATTCACCTGTGTGGGCGGTCTTCCTCGTGGCTCGTTCTTTAAGTCGAAATTTCCATCACGAAAGCGTTTAAACCAAAATCGCACGGTGCGTTCATTAGTAGACCCCTCTCCAAACGCAGCATTGATATTGCGGGCTGTTTCTGCCGCGTTAGTTCCGCGTCGGAACTCGTATTCAAAAATCACTCGAATTTTCGCAGTATCCATCTTTCTTGTCTAAATTGAATAACAAAAACAATTGAAAGTCGATATTCAAATGTTTCACATTTTTTAAAAAAGAACATCATAGAAACCATTTGAAAAAAGTTTCATTCGAAAACCTCATACCATGAAGATTCTATGTCAATTCAAAGAACCTATTGCAATAAAACGGCAATTTCATACTTTAACCCCTAATATAAGCCAAAAACAGAGAAAACTTAGGTACCATAGTTAATATAACATGTATTTGACATTTAACTGTGCTAAGCATTAATTACATGACAAATGTTATCTACCAGACATATTATTAATTTTCATGTAGACCTCTTTTGCGGAACTAATCAAAAGCCTGTGTTTCGGTAAACAGCGCTACTCCCCTAAAGAATCAACAGCATTACAGGCCTTCAGTGAGATAGGGAGACTTTACCAGTCCTTTGAAAATAGGAAGGGAATTTGCTTTTCGCACTTCCCCTGGCAAGGCATTCCATAGTCGAACGGATTGCACAGAGAAAGAAGAGTCGTAAAAGTTGGTACGGTGGTAAGTGACCTTAAGAAGTAGAGTTTGGAGAAAATCAAATCGCTCTTTGAAGGAGGATGGGTTAGCTGGATTGAACAGTATAAAGTAGAGAAGAAACTGTCAGTATGTGTGAATCGGGAGCCACTTGAGCTGTGCGCGAAATACGGAGTCGTGGTCATATTTGCGTAGACCATTATACAGTAATTTTGAAAGCGCTCAAGCTTTTTCAATTGCTCCTCGGTGACGTCAAGCTAGCAGATATCGGCGTAGTCGAAAATTGATTGATTGATTGAAGATTTTTATTTGAATAAATAGAGAAAAATACATAACAGACTGCGTAACAGTTTGTTGGCAGATGCCCTTGGTTTTACAATATCTATTACTCTTAAATGATAATCATCATCATCAGCAATTTGACGCCCACTGCAGGACATAGGCCTCCCTCATGGTTTTCCAAGCTTCCCAGTCTTACGCCCCACCCGCATCCAGCGATTCCCCGCCACCGTAACCAGATCAGACCATCTGTTGGGGGGCCTTCCCACGCTGCGTCGTCCGCTCCGCGGTCGCGCTTAAATATTAGGTACAAATACTGAAATGTCGTTGAAACTTCCTACACACTACCTTGCTCGGTAACGCAACCTTAGTAGCAATGTGGAACTGGGGAGAAAGTGACGGAAATGCCGAAGAAAACATCTTCCAGCTAACATATTGTCCTAAGCAGAGCATAACCACGTGGGACACATGCCTTCTCTCAGAGAGATAAAGTATGGTTTTAATCACCACGCATGCCCGCAGCGGATCCGTGATTTCTAGTGATAATGATATAAATAACTCATCATCATCATTCAGCCACAAGTAGTCCACTGCTGGACATAGGCCTCCTCCATGGATTACCAAGAACACCGGTTGGAAGCAGCCTGCGTCCAGCGTCTTCCTGCCACTTGGATGAGGTCATCTGTCCATCTTGTGGCTGGTCGCTCATACAACAACTCAGACATACAGTTTTCCTCACGGAGTGTAGATACATAACTCTTCCTTGTACACCAGTAATTTACAGAGATAAGGTACTCAAGATCTATGTAGTTCTTAATAGTATACAATCGGCGGTCTGTTCGTTAAAAGCGATCTATTCCAGACAACCTTAGGATGGACAGGACCGAAAGAAGATGACATTTGGTGCACACAAGACAAAATGCATAAATTTGTTCACTTACATGTAAAATGTAATGTAGTCTTGGGAACAAAATCTCATCGCCGCTGGTCGAAAATTGAACAATCTATCGTAAAAAGTTTTGCGCGAAATTAACCAAGTTCCGTCCGCTTAGGAATGAATAATCACTTTTACTCCGCAAGCCGCAATTCATCAAATAATTTGTGAAAAAACTTTGCCTTTTAATGATTTGATACTGTTTAACTGGCGCCAAGTAAATATTGATTATGTAGCACAAAATTAAGTTAAAAATTGGATATGGACTTTGTTACTGCGGTAAAAAATAGTACCTGAGTGGCAGTGTATTGGTTGGTTGAGCGCTGAGGGATCACTTCCTCAGCACAACGCTGAGTCAGCTGCCTTTTGTGGCAATGTAGATACACCACAGGCTACATCTATAGTCCTGTTTTATTTATTCGTTTTGTCTGTTGTGTATTTAGTTTTCCTTCTGTGTTGTGCATATTATGTTACTTATGTGCTTATTTTGTTTCTGTGATGTATCTTGTTGGTATAATAAATGTCTTTCTTCTTCTTCTTCTTCTTCTTCTTCATTTATAGCCTGTTGGCATTCCTTATTGAATATAAAAAAATACCATCTACCCATTTTTACAGATGGCCCCAGTCTGGGTGTATTTCCATGCTTGTGATGTCCTTGCTTGGTTACCGTAGCAAATAATATAATCGGAAATTGGGACCAGGACAAGTGATTGCGTTGTTGGGAAGTTATTCTTAGGGTTCCGTAGTACCTCAAAAAGAAAAAAACGGAACCCTTATATGGTCACTTTGTTGTCCGTCCGTCTGTCCGTTCGTTCGTCAATCCCTTGAAGCTGTCAATAAATCAAACATCTAAGTTAACGTATAAAAAAGACACGGCCGTTTATGCCGCAAAAAAAACGTATATTTCGACACTCAAGGGAATCATCATTCAAAGGATTTTCCCGTTGACCTAGAACTATGAAATTTGGCGAGTAATATTGTCTTATACTACAAGTAATGGGAAAAATCTGAAAACTGTACATATTTAATTAACTCATTAAAAAAATTGTCTTTGAAGTCCGGGAAAAGCTCGGGAAAAACTCCGAGACTCGATTTCTGAACTGATTTTTACCTACAAATTGTACGGAAGCCCCGGGGGTCGAGTCCGACTCGCACTTGTCCGGTTTTTTTATATATTAAAACGACAGAACGTGCGAGCGAGAGGAGAATACCGAAGTCATACACGCTGTTAATTGAGTATATTTGCAAAATACTTGAGACAAAGGCCGAGTCAAGTAGCAAAGCTATTCAGGCGCGCTACACTGCGCTTCCATTGTCCCGGGCAAACAATACATTTCTATCGATACGACGTTTATTAAAACGCGATGCGTCCGGAAATTGCTATCATACTGATCTCAAACTGTCAGTTGGTACGTAAGTACGGACTACAGACTCCATAACGCTACGATGTTCTCACAATTCTCTTCAATCCTTAGCTGTATTCTGAAAGGAGCAGGGTGGATTTTCCTTTGGCGTTAGTTAGAAAAATTGCCGATAGGGCTGGAATAAAGCAGTGTCTCTCTATGAAAGTAGATCACTGTTGACGTATTTAAGGGCAACCACTTCACGCAGATTTATTGTCGATAACATCTTAGTTTCGTTAAACTTAAAGTATGACTTCTAGTATTATTGGGAGTTGGGTTCATTTGTTGGATGTATATTACGTAAGTACTATGTAAGTAAGTAGGTAGTACTATGTTATATGTATAATTTTTTTACCTTTAAACTAAATTAGCTGTTTATCAATTGCGTGTGATATTCTTAAATTTAATGTATTTCTCGAATAAATAATGTATCGCACATAAGCCGGAGATTCGCGGGAGCCGTGATCATAGAACTCTATCAAGCTAGAAATCTGGAATTGCAATTATTCTTTCGTTTTGTCTTTACGAAATTGTTTTTATATTGTTTCGCTGTTCTTCGTGAAGAAAAAAAACGCCTTAGCAATATTTAAACAATTTAATAATACTGTTCAGAGCTCACGATTTGCAATTTGAAACTTCCTACGTCAGATGCATGATTTGTTTTTGGTTGCTCAAAACTTAGCAAAACAAACATACATTTTGAATCAACGTCAATGTAGATATATTTATATAAATTTGAATTTCATAGCCCACCGAATTAGCATGCTGAAGTGGCCGGCCATAGCATCCAAAGAACTGATAACCGATGGGGTAGACGAGTTCTTGAGCGGAGACCGCGGATCGGTAAACGTAGTGTAGGACGTCCTCAGACTCGGTGGAACGATGATCTTCGCAGGCGGCTGGCAAGAGCTGGATGAGAGTAGCCGAGGACCGTGCTCAGTGGCGTGCTATAGGAGAGACCTATGTCCAGCAGTGGACAAGCGTAGGCCGGTCATGATGATGATGATGATGATGATGATGAACTTCAAAACAAATTCAATCTATTCTGTAGTACTTTCTGTGGCTGACTTAAATTACAATTTAGTCAAATTAGAATATAGTGATAACAAAAATCTTTTACATTTCACTAGCTGTACGTTCTATTTGGTTTACGTGAGTTTAGAATACAAGCGCCTAGGTATGCTGTATTTCAATGTGGGGTAACGTGTGCTTCTACAATTGAAGTCATTTGGGCAGATTTACGCCAGCGCTAAATATCTGTATAGGGAAGAGCGGGTGATCGTGCTCTTCCACTATAAAGGGAAATTTCCCGCCAGGCAGATCGTATGCCTGGGGACGGCCGGTCCAACTGATGTTCGTCGGACGTTATATTTATGGTATGTCATGTGAAACATTTTGCTTGCGCGATGCAGGAATGTTGGAGTTTATAGTGCGCGTGCAGAGTTGACATGTGCTCGCCACATCACTCCCCTTCAAGACCGTAGCTACGCATAGCTAGGTCTGATAGGAATCGAAGTCTGTGCTCTAAAGCCTGCAAGTGCCAGGAGGCGCTGAGTCAGTGAGTCGACTAGCGGTTGAGGGTGTTCGGCGGCTAACAGTCACTTCACCGGCGACAGTACCATGGGGACCGCGCATGTGGTAGGAACCGGTGAAGGCTGCTGTACCACTGGCAACGTGCGCTGTTGCTGTGTGGCTGCCGTGCCGAGGGGTTGGGGGAGATCACCATCAGTACCAGTAGTCAGTGCGTTGACTGTAGTGGAACTGATGAGGTGAGAAGGAAGAGGATGCTGGCCTTGCTTTGAGACTGATTGTATGTGGGGTGCTGCGAGAGCGAAGGAAGGTTGACATTGTTCTGTCGAGGGTCACCACTATAGGGAAGAGCGGGTGATCGTGCTCTTCCACTATAAAGGGAAATTTCCCGCCAGGCAGATCGTATGCCTGGGGACGGCCGGTCCGACTAATGTTCGTCGGACGTTATATTTATGGTATGTCATGTGAAACATTTTGCTTGCGCGATGCAGGAATGTTGGAGTTTATAGTGCGCGTGCAGAGTTGACATGTGCTCGCCACATCTGTATATCTAGGGGTAAACACTATCGCGTGAATAAATAAGTTATGTATGTCTTCATAATTTTTTTGCAAATTAAACAGGAGAACATTTTTGACGATGGTTTTACAGAAACTAGAATGAATCTATAATGCCTAATACGTCCTTTGACTGAAATTAATAGACATTCAATTTTGTTGACGTTACCTCGTGCTTAACTACCCTTTTGGAGTATTTTGACATAATATACTTTGGTAGCTTGCTTTTCAAAAATCTCCGTCTTTGTTGTTCCGGACGAGGGATTTCTTATTGACAGTTACACAATTTATTCATAGTTGTATAACTGACAACCCTGTCAATTATCTATTTAATCATTCTGGATACCTATTTATCTATTTACTTATTCACCAAGAGACAATATCTCTGACAAAACACCTCTAATAGGTTTGAAGCCAGCCATTCGGTAACTCTACATCATAATCCACATCATAAACTTATCACGATGAGACCAATTTTATTTAAGGTTGTATCCGACTGCCCATGGTCTATGAGCAAGTGGATTTTTCTACCTACCGTACGAAAATTTAATTTTTGTACCTGTTGCATGAATTTTAAAAATTTGTACCTGTTTCATGAAATTAGGAAATTGTAATTGAAATTGCACGAAATCTGGAGTTTTCTGTCTTTTGTACAGGATTCCTTGTCCATCTAATTAAATTGAAACAACGGATATTTCAAAATGTATAGAGTATCGAATCGACCCTTAACAAGGATTATGAACAGTGATGGTGGGATGTTGTTATTCAAACATCGTTGTTGAGTAACAAAGGCGCTTAATTTAGGGCTAGATGTATGCTGTATGACTACTGATGGATGCTGAGCTGCGGTTCATAGAACATGTTGATGCAAAAATACGCAGTGCGTTCTTTGGGCTTAAAGTTTTATATAATATCAGGCACTATCTTACAGAAAAAAAAACAGCCAAATGCAAGTCGGACTCGCGCACAAAGGGTTCCGTACCATTAACTTTACAACATTTCAATATTTCAAGCGTGTACCTGTTGCCGTTATTAATATCGAGCAAAAAACGGCAAATCCTCACGTTTTTTATATGAAGCCCCCCTTAAATATTTATTTTATTCTGTTTTTAGTATTTGTTAAAAGCGGCAACAGAAATACGTCATCTGTAATAATAATAATAATTTTTTATATTTTTTTTATACAATAATATATATTACTCATGAAGAGTAAAAATTTCAACTGTCTAACTATGACAGCTCATGAGATACAGCCTGGTGACAGACGGACGGACGGACAGCGGAGTCTTAGTAACATACCCTTAGTAACCAACCCTGAAAAAACAGAATTATGCTTACAGAAAGTTTGGTCTTGTTGTTCAATATTGGTGACGTAGTGTATGTTCTTCGGATATTCACGAAAACGGAGCGAGCTATCTAGCGCGTTCAGAAAGCATGTGCTAGGTTTTGTTTTGACGTGCCAGAGAGGGCTTATGTCACGCCATTCTTGAACGAGAAGGCTTAAAATGAAAGCTCGGAGAGAACTACACTTGGCCACGCTGGTACACAAAGTAGTGCATAGAAAGAGACCCTGGTATATTATTATGTTCAATAACTTTATACGGGCTAACGAAACCTTCACTCGCAATGTGCGACGAAGGGAATTTAACGTTTCTCTGTTTCAATTTGAAATAGTTTTGTCATGCTTAAATACGGTGGGTCGAGCTGTCAAAATCAACAATGTTATTATATTGGCGTAAACCTAAAAGCCAAAAGTCGAACTCTACAGTTTTTCTTAAGAATTTCGGTCAATTGTTTATTTTTTCTTCCATTTCTTCCATAACCATTTTATGTTATTATTCACCTACGTATTTAATTTAAAAAAAAAGATACAATGTATTTGATTAATTCAATTATAACTACTTGTATAAATATTAACGTACAAATTAACGTCGCAGGTACAGTATGCATAATATTTAAGATAGCTAACGAATTAGGTGAACATAATTTGGAATACCGTGTGTATTCGTTTATCCTTTTTATTTCAAAAAAAGCTACTAATCTTAAGCACGTGTGACCAAAATGAATCATTTTGGGTGAAAATAAAAAGGGGCAAAAGTGTAAAAAGGGTCTTTACCGCATCCCACACACATGGTTCAAGGAGTGTAAGCAAATGCGTCACATTTTTTCTGCAGCTTTTTTCTTCATTTCTGAGTGTTCCGGCTGTTTCGGGGACATTTGCGACAAATTAAGCAGATGTATTTTTTACTCGGTAAAGTTTGTCAATTAGTCTACTTTTAGCTTTTGAGCTAAGAGGCGCGGTTTAGCGGTAAGCGACAAAATTAGTTCAGGAGGCAAATAATGCGCACCAAATCTCGACGTTTGCGATAGCAATTTGTATGGATTTTGACCGACAGAAGATTGGAATAGTTCAGAATTTGGTCAGATATTTTTATTGATAAACGCACTTTGTCTAAAGGACATTTGAGCCATGTTTAGTAATAAACCAGCTTCAATTTTAGACGGTAAAATAAGTTCTCCATCAGAAACAATCCATGTATCATCTAATGTTTCAGGATATACAAAGCTATATTTTGTCCGACTTAATTGCTCCATGGCTGCGTCAAAACATCTTTATGAAACCTGAGTGTCTGAGATCTTCACGTACCTCAGCGTTTGAAATTTCCAATCAGCGGTTGGCATGCGTGGTAATTAAGCCCATACTCTCTCCTTGAGAGAAAGCCTATGCCCTGCAGTGGAACACATATGGGCTACATAAAAGAAATACATGTATAAGTAATAGATAAGGACAGCAGAGAAACACATTATGATTCTACAGCATGATTTTTATATTGTTAGCCGTATGTTGAGGAAATATAGTTTTTATCATTATAAAGAGTATTATAATGAATAAAAAGTCATAGTATAGGTAACATATTTGTAAATATTAGTGATTTCCGATCCTTAGTTCGGAACTGTGATTATCTTAAGTGCTTAAGTTTCCGTTGTTCGATATGCGTAAACAAGTGAAAGAACAATTGAGCTGGCTGGCGCCTACCATAATGCCCTCGCCCTAGATTATACTTACTTTTCGTCCTGATATTGTTTATTTATAAACTTATTTAGAGGCTAAAAATTCCACCCATGCCGGGCCTTGAACCCGCGACCTTTGGCAAACCGTGCCAGCGCTCTCCCAACTGAGCTAATGGGCAAGTGCAGGCATCAGTGAAATTTCGAGCCTCTTTACAAACTTTCTCTGTATTACGTACAGGCAGCGACATCTGACTGAAGCAATTTACATCACTTGCAGCCCCGAGTAACCCACTTTGCAGTTAGGTTTTTAGGTGCACTTGCCAATAAGCTCAGTTGGGAGAGCGCTGGCACGGTTAGCCAAAGGTCGCGGGTTCAAGGCCCGGCATGGGTGGAATTTTTAGCCTCTAAATAGGTTTTCAAAATTTTCCTCAGCGCGGGTTAGTGCAACAAAAAGAATATAATTATTTATGCTTAAGTGAAGTAATTTGAGTATTAAAAAAAATACATTTGACGCGCTATTATTTCTTAACTAGCGCCTTACATTTCTAAATCACGGTTAGAATGTCCCCTCAAAAATCGTTCAACGAAGTCACCCTGTAGATTTTTTCCAAAAGTATAAAAGTATTTACGTAGACACGTTTGGCTTACCAGTTGTCAAAATAACTAGGTCCTCCCCTTCAAATATCACTGCATTGTTTCCCTAATAGAATTCATTTTGGGGCAGAAATCCTGGGGTTGTAACCGAACGTACCCCACAAGTATCCAGAGAAATCCCAACAAAAACAAAAGAAGATTTGGGGCAGGAAAAGAGTGAATTGTTTACGGCGAACACCTAAAATCATGAACGCACCATAAAGTTGCGAATGTATGCGATCTTAAACGGCCCATTTGCAATTACAGCCTCGGTTTCCTCTGCTTCGCTGTATTTGGTATGGGTAAAGGTGCCTGTACATGGAACACGATGTCGTTATTTTCTTACATTACCTTTTATACTGCTCCAATAATAATCTCATCTATTCTGGATAATCACGAGTCAGAATGTGTGTTCCGTCAGGTTTTCTTTTATACTAGGTGCAAAATAGCTTTGATGAGTAGCTTCATATAAGCCTCAGAAACTGGCCTCAGTCTGGGTGTATTTTCATGTTTGTGATGTCCTTGCCTGGTTACCGTAACACAGGGTAACCTAGTTTAGGACCAGGACAAGTGATTGTATTGTGTGGAAGCTATTTATTTATTTGGTAACAATGTAAGTTAGTACTTTAGTTCAAGATTTTTTTTTTTCTGAGCTCGTTTGATCCTTCTGGTGTATAATAATGTCCTAGTCTCAAACTAAGATACCCTGTGGCAACCAGTACATCACAAATATGGAAATACACCTAACTGAAGCCATTTGTATTTATAAATCAAGTACAGCAGGTGGGAATTGAACCTACGACCTCTGTTGTGATAGTCAAGCGTCTTAACCGTTAGATTAACGAGACAGTCAAAGCATCATATTCTATTCGTTTAAAACATTTTTGTCAAATATAGTGTTTTTTTTTTAAATACGCTATTTCTAAAGTACTTGTTCTACTTCTTTTGATTTTTTTCTGTTCAATTTTCTATTTATACTGTGTCATCATCATCACCATCATCACCATTATCATAAGCCATTGGACGCCCGCTACAGGACATAGGCCTCCCTCATGGCGTTCCAAGCTTCCCGGTCTTGCGCCGCCGGCATCCAGCGACTCCCTGCCACCGTCTTCAGACCATCTGGTGGGGGGCCCGTCCGATCCGCGGTCGCCAGGTCAGAATTTTTGCGTCCCAACGGCCACCAGTTCTCCGAGGTATGTGCCCCGTAATCTGCCACTTCAATTGAGCAATTCTTCGAGCTATATTAGTAAATCGGGTTCTTCAGCGGATCTCCTCTTTCCTGATTTGGTTACGTAGTGAAACTCTTGACATAGCTATCTCCATTGCTCGTTGGGCGACCTTGAGCCCTCTTATGAGGCCCATAGTGAGCGACCATGTCTCACCTCCATAAGTAATCACTGACAACACACATTGGCCACCGTTTGTCTTGAGATACATTTCATTTATACATTATGGTTGTTAACTGCTTGCTTTGTAGTCTCGTTACATATACGAAAAATATATAAATTTGTGGGGTTGACTGTGCACCACATTCACAGACGGCAGTCCGGCGCGCGCAGGGTCGATCCACATTGTTCGAACCTGCGAACGCCAAGCGTAGCTGGCAGGCTATACATGGTGGAGTGGCCGGGAAGGAAAAAAGTTACATTTAGAAAATAGTTTTTTCCTGTCAGTAAAAAGAACATTGGTGATTTGATAGGTTCCGATTATATTGGTTTTAAATGTTAATTTTCAAGCAGATGCTGCAGTTTTAGTTTAATTAAGTTATTTCGGTTAGTCAGTGCTAACTCCTTCTGTATATTATAATTTTCATCGTGCCAGTGAACATTTATTAAGCGTGAATAAAACTTGTACATAAATGAACTGTTTTTCTGATCTTGGCACCGAGTTCTAGGTTGACTGTGCACCACAAATTCTATTTAACACATACTTTCTGCGTTAAATGTAATTCAAATTCTTCTATGTACGACAGTGATTTACTCAAGTCTACGGCATTGGCAGAGGATGTAAAGTGCAACTTTTTTACATTTATGTAAACCCTGACATTTCGAAAAATAGGAATCTGGAAGACATTCATGAGAATAAAAGCTCTGTCAAACTTCTTATTCTTATTTTGTTGCCATCTACTATCGGAGGTCGGCTTTGTCCCGTGCAGTTGCGGCTCGGAAGATTTATATATTTCTCATGTTACACGACTCTGCAAGATTTTGAAGCCACGATGGTTTCTGCAGCCAGGTCTCCTTCACCCCCAGATTTGTCAAACACAGACACTAATGTAATAGGTGTGTCTCAATCATTATAAATAAAAATAAATAAATAATCAAAGTCAAGGCTGGCCTAAAATATGGTGGAGAGATGATCTTGACCGACACCTTCCGGAGTGGTCTGAGGTGGCCCAAAACTCTGGACTGAATTGGAGGAGGCCTTTGCCCAACAGTGGGAAACAAACATAGAGGCTATAACAATAGCGCAGACAATATTACGCCACATTTGATAGCACCTTTTCATCGCGAGTGTCGTTATTGCATCTTGGTGGTATTTATTGCAAAACGCCGGCTCTATCGTTTTGCTTTACGGCGTCTCTTAAAAAACGCTGCTGATCCTTTTCTGAAGAATTTCCCATTACTTGTACTCATTGTTTTCCAGCGGTGCCGTGTCTGTATTCAAACTTGGGGTTCCTTCAGTGATGTTGATTTGAAGACCCATATGCGTAGCCTGTTTTATTTATGTGCTCTTCCAGTGGTCCTTTGTAGTGGCCTATATTTTTTGCTAGCAAAAAATTGTCAGACAGCTGGATTAAACGAAGGGTTGAATGAAACTGCAATCGCTCTGGATTTGAATATTATAAGTGTAACCTCGAAATTATTGTTGTATTCTGCCGGTAAATTTTGATTCTCAAATCAGAAACTAGGTTACACTCAGGGTAGGTATAAATAAAACCCATTTTCTGATTTGAGAATATTCTGTAAATATTCAATTTACTCTGTGCAATACAATTTACACCAACGTCTCAAGAAACTTCTTTAATTAGAAACCAGGAGTCAGTACTGTAGTGTCAAAACAACCGTATTGCAGCTAAAAATATATTTTGCAACAAAAAAAAACACCACGTTCTATTCGAGACACACTTCTCGGATTTCAACAAAGTTATTTAAAATACGAAAGTCAAGAATCAGACATCTTGGAACAAAAAGATCACTGCGATAACTAGGAGCCGAAAAATACCTTAATTTTTCCATATTTTTATTTAACGGTTTGCTTACATCCAGGGGAAACGGGTTTCGAATCTGATAACAGTGTAACATTTTTCAACAAGTCATTTTCAAAATTGCCACTTTCGACTTAAATATATCTTCTAATACATTAAAATGAATAGATGGGAATTCATTTTAATGTATGAGTCGCATCATCCGTCTCAGAATATTGAGAGAAACGGTACCACTGAGCTTTCGAGAGATGAAACTTCGGTGAAATTAACAATTTATTTATTTATTTTTATTTATTGTTCAGACACTAAAAAAAGCTGGTAAAAAGAATTTATTGCCATAAAAAGGTACATTTTTACTAAAAACCTGCCCCCACAGTAGGCAAAACCTGTCGCGTGGGGAATGAAACAACAATTACTCGATTACCTTCGGGCGTGCGTGCGTGTGTGCGTGTGTGCATGTGTGTTCTGAAATTTATTTATAACACAATATTTTTCCTGTAGTATCGTAATCGATGATAGCCATCTCAAAATTTTTGGCTTAGCGTCTTTCACAGTAGACAGTTTTCTATCGCAGCAGCGTTGTACACATATTTGTGCAAGAATGGTGCAAACCTTTGAGCAAGGGCGGTTTTAACAGCTGTATTTTTAATTCTAAAGACCCTATTAGCCAGCTGATTGTCATATTCGCTGGAATTAATCAGTATTCTGTGTTGGGCCAAGACGACCTTGAGGAGGAATAGCTTTCTAATGCACAGCACTTTGCTTTCATCATAAAGTGCGGTGGTGGAGTACAAGCGGGGTTTTTTTTGTATATTAATTTTAACAATGAGCGCTGCGCTCTTTCCACTTCTATCAAATGCGTTTTAGCGGACCCTTCCCACCAACTAATGCAGTAGCTGAGGACGGATTGACACAGAGCCAGACATAGGTACCAGCCGCAGCGTTTCTTTGGGTGCACCATTTCGAAGCACATTCATTACGTGAATAAGCGTCCTTGCCCGGCCTGCTTAAGTGTTTTTGGAACGTGAGGTTTTCGTCTAGAATTATCCCTTGGTATTTTATATAATTTACTCTACTAACAATTTCGCAGTTGCATTGATCGGAAGATTAACGACAGGTGTGAATTTTTATATTTGATTCAACTATATTTCATAGTGGAAACCTATTGCTCTTGTTACATAGTGTATTCAGATAAATTATGGTATTTTAAAAAAATTTAAAAATTTACGGCGATGGAAATTATTTTTTTGTCGGATGTATTGTTATTTTAGGAGGTTTATTTTATTGTTGTATATGTTACAATTTTTTCAGAGTGCAAATAAACATAATTTCATGTTAGAGTTTTCATAACGATTTTTAAAGAGTATTATTTCTAAAGAGCCTTGAACGAGTTCCCATTAAAACACGTTAGGATCTTCCCGCCTTAGACGGGCCCAACCACCCACTTCGGCAACAAAATATTTGCCAAATATTTTGGCGTCAGGGAATATAAAACTATAAACATACCCCGATTTGGTGCCCACTTTATTTTATGGTTTGACAGATAGTAAAGAGTAACTGCGCGGTTTGGTATTCCGGCCGCAGTCTTGGCATGGCTGCTCAGTGGATTGTTCCTGTTAAGCTCACTTCTATACATAGTGTTATGCTCTTCAACAAACAAACTTGAAAATAACAATCGCTTTCAATTGTTATTTTCAAATTTAGGACTGAGAAGGTTTTAATACTAATGTCAGACCAGAAAGTTGTGCGTACTGGGGCCTAATAAGGCGCACCAAATCCTGTCAGAGTCCTGACTTATACGACATCAATTAATATGGAATTGGAGAGTTAGTGCGCCAGGATTTGGGGCGCGTAATAAAGCGGCTGGATACAAAAACGAAGTACTATACCTTTTTTTCTGGCAAATAAATTTAATATCACAAAAATTTTTTGTGCAACTTGCTTCTCATAGCACAATTGCGGCAGCGCAGTTATAGGAGCGAGAGATTTGACAAAGAAGAATATTACTTTTTGCGTCTTAAATAAAAAAAAAATGTTTGTGCTGGTAATTTTAACTATTTATATGGCATTGAGTACAAGTAAAAACTAGCGATATTTAGAAATTTTATTAAATTATTTCGAAGCTTATAGTGTTCTCAGCATAATTATTATAACGCTCTCTTCATATTACTAATAGACATACTCACAAAAAGACTCGGCCCGAGTCGCGAGATAGAGAAAAATTGGTTCTTTGGGAATAACCCCCACAGCGAAGGCATCGGAATAGATATCTTAGAGGATGATACGGCACCCCCGATGGCAATAAAATCTGATTTACACAAGCTCCTTGCAAATCCAATTCGACAATCTGTAAAATTTTTATTGCAATCCGTTCCCCGTTAGTGAATTTGCGACGTTGACGACGTGCCATAAAGTAGTTTTGCTCGGTGCGACCAGCCGACAGTACATCAACCCTTACATGTTACCCTCAACTACATTACAGACTCAGTACAGCTGTAACTTTTCTTCTGAAACTTAAACCACATGACAATGTATTTGCACCAATATTTAAGTAATTTAAATTTAAGAAAAACTTTGCAAAAGTTTTCTTTCTGCCAAAAACAAATTTGATTTCATTTCATACATGCTTTTACGCGGTTACGTTACGGCTGACTTTAGAATAAGAACTGGCTAACTGCGAAGCGTAGATCAGTTTTTGTTCCAAACGGAACTCTTGGTACACTTACCGGGGGTAAACGGCTCTCGGAATACTTACGGAGCATTCCAAGAACTTACGAAAACGGATCTCTCGGTACACTTACCGAAAGATCCAAGAACTTTCTGAGACGGAACTCTCCATATACTTATCGAGGTTAAACGGAACTCCCGGTATACTTACGGAGACTTCCAAGAACTTACTGAGACGGTATCTTGGTCCACTTATGAAGACTGTTTGAAGTAACATGCTATCAAAAAACTGGTCTGTGACAGAAGTGCGTAAAAAATACTGCATCGACAAGATTCCTGAATATAGTAATGACCTATTTAGCAAAAATGAGTTTCCTTTCACGTAGTTCGGGACTCTTGGCGGTTGTCGGACCAATTTTTATAATAATTTTATATACTTTAGGGACATACAAAGGGATTATCATGTTTTTAATTTAAAAAGGAAAGTCTGGTTGCCCTGAAGCATTTTATTCAGAAAAATTATAATATGTTTGCCTATCTCCTATCTCAAGCCGGCGCATTGGCCTCTTGCGGCTTTGGCAAATATTAACCATCCATTTCCGGGATTTCTGAGGAATCTTTATCACTAACTTTTTAATAAATGTGTTATAAATCGTCGGCAAATACGCGAACACAAAAAACCAAGTGAAGCGCCGTTACAGTTACACTCGGCAACTATTTTTTTGTAGTAGTATCCCTGCATTTTGCGATTCGGCAACTCACTATGAAGTCAAATGGCGGTTGTTAATTAGATTAACTTAACTACCTTAATTCTTCAACCTTGTAAAATGATTTGTCTTTACTTGGTTGGTAAACAAACCTCACTCGTGTACAAATCACAACATACCGAAGGCATCACATATCTTAGATAACCACAAAAAGTTTTAAACACTAGTTTAAATACTGCTCTAAATTATCTTTAAATATGTGATTTTTAAAAAATCAGGACACAGTTTACCAAAATACACAGATTAGTTTTGACATTTTGTTGTAGGAATGGGCGGTAAGGCTGTAAGTGAATGAAAGAACGATTTGAAAAGTGAATGAAATAGCCTTTGATAGCACAACGTTTATAGCTTAATAAGTCATTATACAGTTATTATAAATCTTTAAACCTATTTTAAAGTACATGAACCACATTTGAAATATTTTTTAGAGAGTTTTAAATAATCGTGTTTTTTATTATTAACAAGTCCGTTCAGTGTTTTTCATCATACGTTCATGCGTTCATAAATTATGATTAACAATCGTAAAACTGGCGGGTAATTGTGCTCACGTCAAAAAATTAAACCGAAAATAATATATAATGCTGCAGCAAAGATATCCGTTAAATGTCTACCATATTTTTTCACAGATAACTTTTTTGTTCTCGCTTTTTAATCTGTGGTTTTGATTAAGAGGATGTGAATACAAAATGGCGGTGGTAATGTATATGAAAACACATTTGCAATGTTAGAATATGTTATGAACAGCAAGCATGATTTTGATAGCAAGCTGAAGATTGTTTTTTTTATTATCATTATCATAATAATCAACCACACGTCTCCAAGTAACTATCACCCCAGTCAGGAACATTTCTAAAATCCAATTTATCCATCCACTAATAAATATTGCTAATCACAAATAGTTCATTCAGTTTTGCCTAACCCTGTAAATGTCAAATTTTATTGATACGCCATTGTTGTTTACCATGACACTCAATTAAGGACAAATACACCTTATGTATGACCATCACAATCAATATTGGAGTTATTTGTCCATTTTTTCCAAAATGATGTAGATTTTGAAATGGGCACTTAGTTTAAGTAATTTTGTTCGCAGTTTTTGTTCGTTGGTAGATGAATTATAGTGCAAAATAGGATGAAGTTGAAGTTGACTGCCTTGATGGTTTAGCAGTATCACATCTGATTACCATGCCATGGGCAGTGGGTTCGATTCCTCCCGTATTTCCGTGAGTTCGATTCCCACCGTATTTCCGGTGTATTTCCATGTTTGTGATGTCCTTACCGTACAGATGATTGTGTCGTGTGGAAGTTATTACTATAATTAACTAACTGAATCGGCAAACGTTGGTTTCATTTTTATTTATTTTATTTAGGACACAAACAGTCAAACAGGAAAAAATAAAAAGTGTAAAAAATAAAAATAAAATGTAAACAAAATTGTACCTGGAGGTCCCTTAAGTTGTTTTGCTATATTAATAAATTAGCCTACGACTTATTCTCAGACCTACCAAATATACACAAAAAAATTCACAAAAATCGGTTGAGCCGCTTTGGAGGAGTTCTGTAATAAACACTGTGACAAGAGATTTTATTAAAATATTTTCGATATAATCTATTCCGATAAATTACTTGACCAAAATGACCTAGCCTGTGCATGAACATATTTCGGGTCTCAGTGGCGGGGGACCCTGGATGTGACTTAGAATTCTGACTTAAGTTCAGTTAAACTAACAAATTTATTTTTACCCGCCTGCGGCAAAGCCCAGAAGGAGAGTCATGTGTTTGGCTCGTATGTATGTATATTCGTTTCTATGTTCCCATATAACTCAAAAGTGTGGTGAACTATAAAGCAATGGCCAGATTTTAACAAATAACATCTCAATCGTTACATAGGCTATAAACACGACTAAAAACACGAAAATAAAAAACTGAAATAAAAAATAACAACCGTCGGATTGTTATATATTAATTACTAAGCAGAGGGACCCAAATTCAATATTGGCCATACATACCTTACGGTTGGTTCCGCCTGCTTAGTTGTTAATGCTCAGCAGTCGGGTTCTTGGTTATTTTTACCGGGCTGCGGCGTAGCCCAAAAGGAGGGTAATGTGTTTGGCTTGTATGTATGTACCTAATATGTATGTCCGATTCTGTGTTCCCTCATAACTTCTTAACCAATGGTCAGATTTTGACAAGTAAGATCTTAATCGATTCTTCGTGTTTTCGCGGGTGCCATAGGCTTTATGAGATAACTAATAGATAAAAAATAGGCATGAATCAAACAAAAAAACAAACAATCAAAACACTACTAAGCATGCGGGACTTAAATTGAACAATGTACTGAGCAGTCGGGTGGTTTGTAATTTTTAATTTCTGTTTTTTATTTAATTTTATCTCACGTGTCCATCGCAAACTCATTGCATTAGACCAGATGTGGTATCAATGTCGTGTGGTACCGATATGACATAGACATAGACATCTTTATTTATAGTAGTTAGTTACACGTCAATTGATAATTCGGATAAAATAATTAAAATTCACAATTATCACAATAATTACAATTAACACAATGAACATTAATTCCACTTACTAACAGTAAGAAAATGTAACAAAACAATCAGACTAGCTAGTTAAGCCAGCCATCATAGCTGTAGATCGTTTGCTTGATAAGCCACTTTTTTAGTTTAATTTTAAAACACTGCGATGATGTTGAATTAATTATATCACTTGGCAGGCGGTTGTATGATGCCCCTCTGCGTATGAATATTCCACTGATACGAAATCGCAATTAAGTTTTCACAACAGTCTTCCTCGATATTTTTATACCTACCTTTTTCTGAATGCCATCGATGTGCACAATGAATTATTCACACTGAACTTTAATTACATGGACCTGGCTGACAAAAGCAGAGCCACTTTCAATTTGCTTTATTCGTTTTCCAAGGTTATTGGATTTTTTAAAAGCATTCACTGAGGGGTTAAGAGGCTACCCGGAGCTTCTTATACCTTCTTTTGTGATGCCTACTGTTTTGCAAAAAGTAAACATAATTAGGATGAGGATATGAGGATGACCGAGGATAAAAAAGTGACGCAACTGACATAAGCAGCCTATATTATACGTCCCACAGGCCTTCTCTCAGGGAGATAGTATGGGCTTAATCACCACGCGTGCCCACCGCGGATTGGCGATTTCAAGCGCTGAGGTATGTGAATAGCTCAGACACTCAGGTTTCACTCGGTATCGGAGGGGTCATTCATGTATTACGTAAGCACTACAGGGGAGAGGGAGGGAGGCGGGGGGTCTTTGCTTCGCTTATTTTTGATGACATGGAGGGTGGGGGTGGATGGTGATGACGTCAGCAGTAGGTATTTATTTTTTATATTTCGGATTTTCTACAAAATTTGCGAGATGTCATTTCAAATAGAAAAATCTAAGTTTTAACAAAAAATATGTTAACGTTTCGTTATGTAAATGTTAATATTTTGTGCGTTAGGTCCTCTATTTTGCCTACTGTTCGTGAATAAAAAAAAAAAAGAATACATTAAAAAAAACATGTACCAATACTTACGTCAGCATGGGACGGGACGGGACGGGACGGGGGGGGGGGAGGGGGTAAGTACTTTGCTTACTTACGAGGGAGGGGGTGTAAATAAAAGTAATAAATCTCCTTATGTAATATTTGAACGGCTCCGGAAGAGTCCGACCAGATTTCTGGAATTAAGTCAATATGTTACGTGACTTTGCGGGGTTCTTCAAGTAAATGATAAAAATATAATTACCAAAACTGGGTTTTATTTCAATGAACCTGAAAGATAAAACAGCAAATAACGGTTAAAAGGTTAGAGTGATAATGTGAAAATCAAGGAAAAACTAGAAATGGGTGAAATTTTGAATTTTATAAAAGTATACATAATGAAAAAGAAATAATAGAAGATGGAATAAAGAAGAATGTTCTAAAAATGTTACACCGATACAAGTTATTCACAAGTTTGCATTTTATCAAGTCCAAGCTGCGAGCGAATGTTTGCGAGCTAATATTCTGCAACATCATCCTTCTTCAATATTATTATTCATCTAGAACCGGACCGTTGGCTCGCGAAGTCGGCTTCGCTCAGCGTCAAAGAAAGGTGGAATCCCTTGCAATATCATCAGACAGAATGAAACCCGGATGGTAACGCTAGACGTTATTGCTATGGCAATATTAAATTATACCCGCAGTCCGTCACGGCGTGTATTAGGCTCAGCGCCTACTGTGTGCGGTTCCAGCTAAGGAGTTTTGCATATTTAGCATACATGCATAGGTTAATCGGGCTAAGTTGCGTCTCACTGTAATATACAAGGTGTAATGGATTTCGGTCACGGCGAGTACTTAGCATATGGCTCGCATAACCAACCTTAAAATATAGGCGATGTTCATACACGCACGCACGCATGCACGGACGCACGCACGCACGCACGCACGCACGCACGCACGTGCACACACACACACACACTTGAGCCACTTGCCAAAAAAATTAAACAGCAAAAATTTGAAATTAGGTATCATCTTTTTTTTTAATTTCATACAATCTTCCGACTAGATTGGATCAAATTGTATGAAAAACATTTTCGAAATCTTTCCCACATAAAAAGTTGTTCGCATAGATAATTATGGTGATTTTGTAACGCCTGGACGGATTAACATTGAGAAATTTTATGAACGGCACGGGTGTATCGAAACCCCATATTTCTGAAAACGGGGAGTTTAAACATCTACTACAAGCTTTAATAATAACTGTTTCTTCGTTATGTATATTAATATTCACATTTGCACCGACTGCCCGTCTCATTTTTCCTACAACAAATTTCCGTCATAGGGTTGTCTGGAAGAAATTGCTTTTAGCAATAAGACAGCCAATTCTACTGTGTACCTATTCTTAAAAGTTTTTATGTCATGTGCAATAAAGAATATTCTTATCTTATCTTCTTCTTTGATAATTTCTGGAATTCGGGCTTATTTTTCGTGTCCGTGCTTATAAACAGGTAAATGCAAAAAATATTTTTCTGTAGTCGGGTAGAGAGAGCATTCAGTTTACATGGAACACCTCGAGCACTAGCGTTGCCAGACGTCCCGTATTTCCCGGGACGTCCCGTATTTCAGCATTTCATACCTGCATTGAATTTTACAAATATGTCATCATCATCATCATCATCAGCCATTTGACGCCCACTGCAGGACTTAGGCCTCCTTCGTGGTTTTTATAACCATGAGGGGTTTTGCCATAATCGCCACGCTTGGCAGGCGGGTTGGCGATCGCAGTATGCGGTTAGAATCTCAGGAAGACGCTGCTGCCCGTCTCCTGGTAATTTATTTCCTTAGTCACTTTCTACGACATCCACGGAAGGAAATGGAGTGAGGCTATTCTTAATCCGGCGCCACACTGAATATGTAAAATCACAAACAAAATGTACAAATATGTAAAATCTAACAAAATTATATTAAAACTTACACGGTCTTCTCTAAGATAGTGAGCAATAAAAACAGTGTAAAATACGTGTTTTTCATTTGTCCCGAGGAAAAATTTAGAATCCCGTTTTTTGTCAAAGTGAGCATTTGTCCAAAAACATCTGGCAACCCTATTGAGCACCCAAGCTTGTAAAACTTCAGGGTAGGCCCCTGACCTCTTTTCATGTTTATTGTGCACGGTTTGACGGTCGCCGTTTATTTCATATTATGTTTCATGACTCGCCCGGTGCCTCCTCGTATTGTTACGCCACATCGCTTTGTGTGACGTCAGTTTAATAACTTCTGTTGGACTGTGCTCCTACTAATTCTGGGTAGAGACCGACCGAGCGAATGCTAACGAAGACATTTTCTGATTGCCACTGTACACATCTGAGTGAATTGGGTATTTGACAAAATATCAAATGAGTTACTTTTCAAACGGAATTTTGTATGAAAATACTTGCTTATGACGTCACATTTCAGAGCACTTTTTTTTTTTAATGACTAGTAATTGACTAAAAGAGATATATTTTCCAAGATATTTTGTAATTTTTGTTTAATCGAGCATATGAAATAATTTATTGTTGATCGTGTCAAATACTGTATTTCCATTGCGTTCGCTTCACTAACCTCCAGAAATCAGAACTATTTCTCCAGGTTTATTTCTTTCTTATTAAATTCTTTACAGGTATGAATATCTAATCTGAAGAGAGGTAAAATAAAAAGATAGTGCTCGTGGATTCTGCTTCGAAAATCTCCAACTCATATAAAGAGGTAGAGCGTTCCACGGAAACACCGCTGTCACAGTGAAATCTTCAGAATAACCCATCCTGCTATGAACGGGGGTGACGAGGTGGGGTGTCGAGAAGCTGAAGGCGCCATGCTCGCCATGGGGGGTGAAACGTTCGCGCAAATATTTAGGGGAAGGAGGGGTCATATAGGACGCCATAGTGGAGGCAATGATGTTCGCTTGCATTCGCCGTAATGTGTACAGCGATTTTATGATTTTCCTTCATTCGGTTGGCCCATACCCGCTGGTATAACAGTATGCGATCAATTATACTGGGGTCGAACTGCGTTTTAATATTGTTAATCCAATATGACGCGAACGATGGATTCTATTCTCAAGTTCAGGTCAAAACATGTCAAACCAGTGCTGAGAGCTTACACCCTCAGCACAATGCCGAGTCAGATGTGGTCAGATGCCCTTTGTGGCAACTTTGACATACCACAGGATGCACGCTGACTTGTTTTTCCTTTGTACTTCTTTATGTTACTTGTTATGCCTTTTTTTCTTGTGATGTGTTAATTTCAAAGGCAAAGGGCAAAATTGTATTTATTTGTCGTACTAGCAAAGGGCAAGATAAAAAGTATTCGAAACCGGCGTGCGTGCATGCAACGACTAATGAGTGTTGAGGAAGCGAAAGTGATCTGTCAGGATCGTAGCAAGTGGCAGTCCCTGGTCTCTGCCTACCCCTCTGGGATACAGGCGTGAGTTTATGTTATGTTATGTTTCTGTAACAAAGATTGGCAGATGTAATTTCTGGTGGACCCCACACTAGGCTCTGGTGGACCCCACACTACACTAATGTATCCCAATAAACTCTTTCTTTTTCTTCTTCTTCTCCTTTCACGAAAATTCTGTTTTCCGTGCTTAATACGATGTTTGATGAAACAAATCGATAAAGATAAAAAACCCGCCTTCGAAATATGCACTAAACAATACAAAACTGCAGTTCTCTAATTTTAACACTAGTTGGCACTGACGCCACAACAACAACCACGAGACAACAATAAAAGAGCAAAGAAATCCCGTTGCCGGGATGTCCCCGTCGACCGTCGACCGCACGTGGCCGGGATTTTGACGTGGAACGTCTTTCAGTTCGGTGGTTTGGTAGTTGGGGTCACTTACTAAAACCGCTTGCAACGAAAACATGTCGCCTGGGCGAAGTCTGTAACTCTGTAAAAAATTACGTATCATTTGCAATTCATTTACATTTATAGTTGATTAGAGCAAAGTAGCCAGTACGCTGATATTTTTGAGTCGTGCCGCTAGACAGCGTCAGGGCTGAGTAACACGTTGCACAGTTTGAGATAAAAAATTAAGCTTACTTCGACCCTTTGAGGATGAAATGTCGTAAAAGCCATTTTTGGTGAAAATAGAGTCAGTGTTTCAAGCTCTTTCAATCTGTATATTTCGTTTCCTCAAATTCGCAAAAAAATGGCTTTTACTACGTTGATTTTTTAATAGGCTTCACAGTTTTTTTTAAATTAAAATATAGGTACTGTAAAAGTCACTGATGCTAATTATTTTTTGTCTTAAAATATTTTTTTTTATTTGCTTTATGGCTTATAGGTACTGCTGTAATGGATGAAGGGCGGTAAAAAGGAAAATATTGTATGTTGGAGTTTTGGGCCCTTATTATGAAGCAGCGATAATATGTTCGGAAGGGTCGTCAACGTCGCGCTTGAGCCCGACAATTCACTCGAATCTAGCGACAAATACGGTTCTGTTTTTTAATAGTTTCATATTTAATACACTGACAAGCGACCACCTCGCTACTTCCAATAATGTCGCACTTTTCATAATAAGGTGCTTGGAGTCGCGGATGATAATAAAAGCGAAAAATATCGGCGCGTCCTTTTGACTCTACGAATTTATTTTCAGCACGAAAAAAAAACATGGCTGCCCCTACTCTCACCCGCCAGAATTCCCCGGAGGTCAGGTCGCCTAAAAAAGAGGTTGGACGTGGCTCACTCACTCGCATTTCGACATCCATCGACCTTTTTCATGTGCAACTTGAAGAAGAGTTTGGTGTAGTTATTTACAAAAAAGGTTTGCTACGTAGATTTGTTGCAATCCAACTTATTAGTACAATTCGGGCAGTAAGTATATTTTTTATTTTGATCTTATTTTATATTTTTTTCTTATAGCAGAAGTAATTTCTAGAGACTAATTTCATTTTTTCAGCGATTTGTTAAGTTTATTATTATAAATTATTTATTTAAAATATTTGAAAGCGTGACGACATATTTTTCGAGTGCACACGCCGAAACGTCGCGCAAACTGTCACACTTTGTTTCTGTGATTTGCTGTCACAGACGTTTTTTTCACAGACAAGGAAATGATATGCATATGACAGTTATGACAGCAAGTCTTTTTTTTAAGTAACGTAGTGTTGCCATATGTTATGTTTATTTTAAAATGTGACGTCATCAGAAGGTCAAATGAAGGTTATTGTTTTTTGGCAAAAATAACGCTCATCTTCCTTAATATTTATCTTAAATATAGAAAATATGGTTACTTAGATGTTAATCTCGAAATGGTTTTTGATTCAGCCCTCAAGAAAAAAAATAGTCTTTGCGAAATTTTTACTGTAAAAGCCATTGGGTGCAGGTTTCTTTTGCAGCAACGGCCGTGCTAACTTCTAAACTATCAAACATATTGAATTTAGAGTTGAATGTTTATAAGACTCTGCATTTTTAGTATATCTATTATCATTGGCTTAATACGGCCTTTAAAAGAAAATATGTAAAGGTCTCTTATATTATTATATTTTTTTGTTTGCGCTCTCCTGTAAAATGCGTTAATGGCTTATTACTACATTTCTTCCCCAAAGGGTCGACTTAAGGCGGGACGATTCTCGTACAAATTATTTTTTCCAAATTTAAAAAAAAAAATTACATAATTACACACTGAAATTATATCTCTCTGCATAAATTATAATTTTTATCTGCGCCAATTTACATTTCCTTGAAAAAAAAAAAAAACAGTAGTTTAATACTAAAATGAAATTGACTTTGTATGGACTAAATTTTCGATTTCATTTAAGCTTTGTTTTTTTCAACAAAATATAAATTAGCCCAAAAAAAAGTCTGAATTAATGCAGATATATATTATTTCAGTGCATAATTACATGATCATTTTTAAAAATTTGGAAACATCATTTGTATGGGAATCGTCCCACCTTAAAGCCGTTTCACGTTAAACCAACGGCCATCTAACCCGACACAGACTCATCCACTTTTTTTCTGCACGAATATTGTAGTCTCTAACCTTCAAAGTATTTAAGGTTTATTTTAGTTTGCATCGTTGCGCCGCGCCGGTACGTCGCCGGCCCGTTGTAATGTGGATAAACCCTAAAAGATTCAACACACACAGCTGTCAATTCAATAAGATACTGCCAGAATATGAAAACAAGCAGGTCCCTGATTGCGCCGTATGTGTACGATACACATTGGATTGCTCACTCGTATGTCAAATAGGATAAGGTGGCCGTCTTATAATAACACAACGCGGTCCGTTACGAGCATCGCTGGATTTTTAGCGCTGCGACAATCTCTTGCCCTAGAATAAAACGGGTAAGGACAATATTTGTGTTGACGATACGCTTTCATGTATCGTTTATACGGTAAAAAATACGCTTTTGGCGAGCATTTTTTCTGTAAACAAGAAAAGTCCCTTTGAAGCGAGTTTTGCGTTTTTATATATTTTGAGAAGTGGCAGTGGGCTGGGCACGTAGCTCGGAGAACTGACAGCCGTTGGGGTAAAAAACAATGCGTCTGACGACCAGGGCCTAGATTCTGTTAATGCATTGTAGTAACATGACAACTGCATGAACATGGCGATTTCATTTCATGGCTGCTTTAAGTCTACGCGGGCACACGTATCAAACCTTCTAGGCGTCAATGGTATGAAAAAACACGTCACGTGACCCGACAGTGTCCCTGTCATTATACTACAATGCACTAACAGAATCGAGGCCCAGGTTGCGGTAGCGGGGAGTCACTGGATGCGGGCGGCACAAGACCGGGATTCTTGAAAAACCATAAGGGACGCCTACGTCCTGCAGTGGGCGTCAAGTGGCTGATGATGATGATATATTAGTGTAGTTATTAATGTTATCATGGGCCACGGAAGTATGGGCCCAGACAATGGGCAACAATTGCCACTGACTGGGTCCCACGCGACGGATACCGCAAACGTGGCCGACCAACGTAAAGATGGCGGGCCGACCTCACGAACTTTCTAGCGGGGTGGCAGGGAATAGTCGATGACAGGCAAGAGTGGAGAGCTAAAGGGGAAGCTTTTATCCAGTAGTGGGATACTAAATAGGCTAATTAAGAAAACATATCACCATCTTCAGCCTTTTGATGCCCATTGCAGGACATAGGCCTCCTTCGTTGTTTTCATGACAATGAGGCGTTTTGCCATAATCGTCATGCTTGGCCGGCGGGATGGCGATCGCAGTATACGGTTGGAATCTCAGGAAGACGCTGCTGCCTGTCTCCTGGTAGGTAATTGATTTCCTTAGTCGCCTTCTACGACATCCACGGAAGGAAATGGAGTTAAATATAATAATATATACGACAATATGCTGAAATTAAAGTTTCTTAGTACCTCGTATTGGAATTAAGAATTTGTTTTAATACAAGGTGTTAATCAGTAAAGCAACGTCCGACTCAGGGTACCTATACTCATCAATACGAACAACTTTTACTATGGGACCAACAAATGTTCCAAGTACAGCTCGTTAATGAGCAGCTACTTCTTTGTGCCTCTAGCTATTGAGACTACTGGGGTATGGGGAGTCCAGGGAAGAGCCTTTATAAAGGAGTTAGGGCGTCGCTCGAGGAACCGCGGCATGGACTACCGCTCTGGGGCATACTTGATGCAGAGGAGCGGGGTAACGCTGCCGGCGTTATGGGAACCTTTGGCTCGAGTATGTCTCGGGGCGGTTTGTTTGACAGTTAATTTATCTTTCGTATTTGTGTGTGTATATGTATACTTATATATATTTCCCGTTCTCGACATCTTGATTTATTACTTTGGACGAAACAATTGTGGAAGTATTATTATTATTTTTTTTTAATTATAATTATTAATTTAGTTTTTTATGTTCTGTTAAATGTTTTGTAAGTTTTAGAAACAAAAAAAAATGTAGGTATGTACATTTTTTTCAGTAGGTAATTAGGTATCGAATTTTAGTATGGCACAGCCGATTTTTTTTCGCGATTTTGGGGTTGACCCGATCGATAGTAAAAGTTGTTCGGGTTGATGACTAAAAAGTACCCTGTGTCGGGCGTTACTTTACAAATCAACACGTTGTACACAATTATAGTCTTAAATCTGCTGTTACGTCTAGCCTTCCGTCTCACTCATACATTGTAAGATTTTCAGTGATTGTAATAGTACATTACGATACTAGTGCGAAAAGTAGGAAATTCGCAACGAGTGGCGATAAATTAAAACACGACCGAAGGGAGTGTTTTAAATCGACACGAGTTACGAATTACCTATTCGCACGTGTATCGTACAACGTTTTATAGTACATTATGGCCCTTTGAAGTTTCGACATAGGCACGTAAAGTGCTCATTATCGCACTAGTGCGGTAATGTAGCACCATATGTCCTATAAAAAAATGTACATTATTGATACATGTGACCTGAGGCTGTGCTAGATAATATTGTACACGTACCATCTCTCACTGTATTTTTGATATACTTATTGTGCATATCTTATAATGGTTATTTATATTTGTTGCTATACTTTATAGTTTTATGTTTCTTATTTATATATTAGTATATTATGTATTATATCCACTTCTGTTGTTTTATTTCACAATTATTTTTTCACACTTCCGTACTATGCCCATAATTTGTTCTCATTCACCTCCTGCGGTTGACTGGTAGAAAACGCTCGTAGAATTAAGTCCGAATTGCCATTGTAATATTTACTTCATCATCATCATCATCAGCCCACCTCTGCCCACTGCTGGGTATAGGCCTTTTCCCCATCACGCCATCTTTCGCGGTCTCCCGCCGTTCGCATCCACGGTCCCCTGCCGACCTGGCCACATCGTGCGACCATCGGGCTGTTGGTCTACCGACCGACCGCCGCCCGATCTTCGGCCGCCACTCCGTTACTGCCCTGGTCCACCTGCCGTCTTCCCGCCTCACCAGGTGACCCTATTTACCCATATACAATAAACTTATTAATAATAATAATAATATTACAGCCGATTTAAATATATTTTTTGTTGTCTTACACTCGCTCTCGAAATTTCCGCTGCTCTCGCTTTCTGAGTGATAACCTTTGCAGCACAGTAGGACGTGAATATCGAGCGCTAAGAAAACTGTAGGAGAGTTCCCTCAGTAACGAATCGACATGCTAGCAGCGGCCCGTTGATATATGTATGTATTGCGGCGCGGCCAATGCATACAGATGCAGTCGCTAACTTCACAAACACTCACCCGGCGGATAACTTGGACAGTCCCGGGGCCCGAGTCTAATAAATACAGCTGTTTAACAGAGCGGTCATAGCACGGTGCACGGAAATACCTGTTTAATAGACACCTTTTGACACTACCCAATCACATTCTAATAATATAACCTGTGCCAATTGACGCGACACCTCCCGCGATGATGTCTCCTTCAGGCAAGATTTGAATGACATTACAATGTGACAGCTTAGTAAACTACAACATAGTGTCAATTATTAGCCATGGGTCTACGTCAGCCACTGGTCAACGCAGCGTAGGGCCTGAGACGCAATTCACTTTCCTCGACCTCGCTGAGACGACGATTTAAGGCAGATTTATATTAGCGACTGGACGAGGATGAAAGGACAGAAGCAAGTGACGTGCCTAAGGGAATATGCAGCGCAGGAAACAATACGAAGTGATTCATTAATTGAGTTAAACAAACAAACAAACAACAACATAAACATTTACATACAGGCACATACATTGATTCTGGCCCCACACTAGGATAGCCTGTGTAGTGGGAACCAGAAACAACGACATTACAGACATGTAAACATCCAAGATCTGGGGTTTTTTTTGTCCCCAGCCGGGATTCGAACCCGGGACCTCTGGCATGGTATGCAGATGTATAAAAATAAAAAGTCGCTTTAGTCTGTATCCCACGAGATAGAGGAGTGTTTTCAAGGCATTTCTGCATACTTAACTCATTTTACCATTTTTTGTAAGTTGTGCCCTTGTACTACCGAAGGTGCGACATGTCCGCACTGCCATCTGTGGGTTGATCAACTTTGCAATGTACTTCGAATTGTCATAGCAAACCATGAATTGTGCTTCTATTAAACTGCCCCAGGCTGTTATAAGACGGTTGTTAATTGCAACAAAAGTGTGAGGCGTTCCTCCCACTGGCAAGGCGTTCTCTCGGTAGACTAGACTCGGTAGTCTCGGTCGACTCGGTAGACAGAAAAATGTGCCAGTTATAACAATATCACCATTATCCAACCAAAAATATGGTGTTCTACTCCTTAATAGGAACAAATTTTACTTCGGGAAAAGCTCTGAAATCACGAAAAAACATAGTTGTCATATTTAACATATTTAAATTCTGTACCGGTGGCAAAAATACTCAATATTTTTTCGTGACAGCGAAATTTTCCTCGTAGTAAAAGTTTTCTTACTGACCCGTCAAACTCCCCTTGAAAGGTATATGGGGATTTTGTAACAAGCTGTTTATCTAGCAATTCGCAAAGACTATTTTTTTTCTTGAGGGCTGAATCAAAAACCATTTCGAGATTAACATCTAAGTAACCATATTTTCTATATTTAAGATAAATATTAAGGAAGATGAGCGTTATTTTTGCCAAAAAACAATAACCTTCATTTGACCTTCTGATGACGTCACATTTTAAAATAAACATAACATATGGCAACACTACGTTACTTAAAAAAGGACTTGCTGTCATAACTGTCATATGCATATCATTTCCTTGTCTGTGAAAAAAACGTCTGTGACAGCAAATCACAGAAACAAAGTGTGACAGTTTGCGCGACGTTTCGGCGTGTGCACTCGAAAAATATGACGTCACCCTTTCAAATATTTTAAATAAATAATTTATAATAATAAACTTAACAAATCGCTGAAAAAATGAAATTAGTCTCTAGAAATTACTTCTGCTTTAAGAAAAAAATATAAAATAAGATCAAAATAAAAAATATACTGCCCGAATTGAGTTAAAAATGTACAATCCCTAAATTCCAGTAGGAAATAACTTTCCGTGCACCCTGCACATTTAGCAATAGGGTTCAATATGCACAGTTAGCAGGTTTCAATTGAGAATAACATTTCGGAGTCGCACGTTCATAGTTCTCCAGCTATAAGTTTTCCATTAAGCCTGATTGCGCATAATGACAAGCACTCCGAGTTACGACCCGTCCTAGCGTCTTTTATTGTCCCAGGCTCTCAGATTTTTCTAGACCACAAATACCAGGGGTGCAAGTCTCTTAAATGCATAGTTGTTCGATAGAGTGACATTAGTTCGGTAATGCGAATACCCTCAGCACGACGCTGAGCCAGCTGCCTTTATCAGCAACAGGGACACGCCGCAACTTATGTTAATACAATTTTTTCTTTTTAAAGTTCCGTACCCGAAGGGTGCCAAACGGGACCCTATTACTAAGACCTAACTGTCCGTCTGTCTGTGTGTCTGTCACCAGGCTGTATCTCATGAATGGTGATAGCTAGGCAATTGAAATTCACAGACGATTAATTTATGTTTCCGCTGTAACACATAATACTAAAAACAGAATAAAATAAATATTTAAGGAGGCCTCCCACACAACAAACGTAATTGTTTTGCCATTTTTTGCTCGATATTAATAACGGCAACAGGTAGACGCCTGAAAAATTCACAGAATATTTAGTTAGTTGTATTCGCTTCAAAAATAAATAATGAAATTAAAATAAAATAAGTATTTAAGGGGGGCTCCCATACAACAAACGTGATTATTTAGGTATACCTTTGAAATATTCACAGAATATTAAATTGTATATTCGCTTCGAAAAAGGGTGGGTGTTCTCACACAAAAAACGTGATTTTTTGCCGTTTTTTTCCCGATCTTTGTATCTAATGTTGTATAGATAATGGTACGGAATCCTTCGTGCGCGAGTCCGACTCGCACTTGGTAGGTTTTTTATCTTTTGTGTTGTGATTTTATATTTTATGTTGTAACGTTGTTAATGTATAAGTGTTTATGTCGTTGAAATAAATGGTCTTCTTCTTCTAATGGTTGTTTCATTGACACGACTGGTAAAATAAACGTTGTTGCCAAATACACGTACAAACTCTAATCGCACATTTTAGAAATATATCTGTATTCAATTAACTATAAAATTAAAACCGTTTTTAAAACACTATAGCCCTAAAGGCACAGAAACAATTTAAACGACTGTGACGACATTGAAGGCATTGTAGAAATATAATTTGGAGAGGTATAAAATGTGCGTATCGACTTCAAATTTGAAGTTCATATTTGTTTACACTATTTCTGTGTTTTTAGTGCTATAGTGTTTTGAAGTCGGTTTTTATTTTAAAAAAATATTTGAAATGTCTTAAAAAAATTAAAATATTAAAAAAAAATATTTAAAAAAATATATTTCACGATTTTTTTGTGAACATCACTATGACTCCGCCAAATTCTGTTCTCCAAGAGCAAATGCACGAATCACGTCGTCGTTGGGGTCGTCTGCAGCTGTAGGTACGGGTTATGAGACTGGGTCTCTTGTCCCGGGCTTCTTCTCCGGAGGTATCGACCCCCTGGTGATTTGGGCCGTTTAGGCTCTGGGAGGTGAGTTGTTGCCGCTCCCCTGCTTCGTCACGCCCAGGAGGAGCGAGATGTTCTTCCACTGAGCGGGCACGTGGAGATGCCGGGTTAGCAACGTTGGGGATGGGTGGGAGACTTCACCGGGTTCACATCTCCTGATGAAAGGGCGGTGGTCAGGTTCCTGAGGAACTGCACCACGGTCTTCGGTTTGCCGCTCTAATGCGGCTAGGAGGGCCTCTATAACCTCCGCCGTACTTTGGGGGAATCACTGCAAAAAACAACCAAGTCGCTTCAAGTGCGCCTTTACGATTTTAAAAGTTCCGCCGATTTCTCCAGGATCCCATCATCAGACCCTGACTTGATGACCATAGGACCACCTGTGAATTTCAAGCGCTGAGGTATTACGTTTATTCCTCACAATGTTTTCCTTCACGGTTAGCGAGTGGTATTGCTACTACAACTTCAAAAATGTACATAACTTAGAAAACAAATGTATAGGTACATGCCCGCACTGGGAATCAAACCTGGGTCTCTCGCTTCCGAGTCCAATGTCCTCCCCACTAGGCTCCCACCGCTATTGGCTCAACAAATCCTACTAATATTATAAAGGTGAAAGTTTTTGAAGATGTTTGGATGTTTGTTACTCAATGGCTGAACGGATTTAGATGAAATTTGGTATGGAGATAGTTTGAGTTCTGTGAAAGGACATAGGATACTTTTTATCCCGGAAATTACTCACAGGATTTTATATATAAGTTTAAAATAATTTGAGAAAAGATGGTCAGAGTGAAGTTTTTTTTTTCCCGCTGCCTTTTTCTCCACTACAAATACGGCCCAAATGCAGCGGCTAACATTGTAAAATAGTACACAGACATTCAGCAAACAGAATGTAAAGTCTTTAAGTTGAAATAAATTATCGATTTCTGATTCCATGAGGACGGAGTCGCGGGCAAAAGCTAGTTCAAAATAAACAGTCAAACAGCATCCCATTTCCTGCGGGACTATTTACATTTTTGCACCGCGTTTGTTCGGTAGAAGTGGCCTGTCAAATGCCAATTCCGGACAATGAATAGAAATATCGAAACTATTTCGACATAACAGTCGTGTACATGGTATTTTTTCATACTTATCTAGTGAAAACCTACAAAAACATTACATCAACAAGATTGTGTTTTAAACGAACTTTATTTCAAGAGATTTTTCTCAGTCTTTCCTAGCACTATCCCTTCCATAATGCATATAACCCAAGGTTAGCGGGAAGAAAGTGCTTATTAGCAATAACCTCGCCTTTGCACAAATATTTCTATTGTGCAATAAAAAAAAATCTAAATTTCGGGGATTTTTTAAAGGAGCAAGCTTTGCGCTTATATAGATAGATAGATAGAATATTCTTTATTGTAAACAGAGATTACATTAACAGAAATTCAATAAAACGCAGTACAATTGGCGGCCTTATTACTACGAGCAATTTCTTCCAGGCAACCATAGACGGAGACAAGAAAGAAGTTAGAGACTGGTAGTCGGTGCAATTAAGGAATACGAGTATTTTTCTTTAGCTAAAGGCCGTGTGCCGTGGCAATTTCAGACCTCAGTCACTCAGATTTCCTCACGATGTTTCCCTTCAACGTTAGCGAGTGGTATTGCTACTATAACAACATAAAATGTACGTATCTTAGAAAACAAAGTCCTTGGTACCCGCCGGGATTCGAACTTACGACCTCCTGAACGAGAAGCCAACATTCAACCGCTCCGCTACCATCTCTCTTAAAAACTAATAATAATGATAATATAGTTTGATGATAATAACAATGTATAATGTTAGACCTATGTGCTTTATTCAGCCGACCCAAAAATAACCCTGTATACGCTCAGCGGAACTAGACGCGAGTGGCGCGTTACTTGCACACACAATACATTATCCAAAACAGCAGAGCTCCTTCAATATCGCATAAATTCATCCCCAAGGCAGACGCAAGATATATCCGGCCGATTGTTTTGCATACATTTGGTCAACCGTCATAAATAAGGTAGCGAGTGTGATTTATCGGTTGTCGACTTAACTTATGGCCCGATCCGAAGACGCCTCTAACAAATAGGGTCAACTGTGGCCATGCATACAGATGGAGGGGTTTTGGCTAGAGGCGAGCTTCGCTCTTCGGGCTCGATAACACGGGGAGATAATCAAGTAAACTTTTGTTTTCTAAGTTCCGGGGATCAAATACCTAAGCTATTATGGACTGTGCAGGTGATGAAATCCGTGGATGTCGTAGAAGGACCAGGAGACGGGCAGCAGCGTCTTCCTGAGAGTCCAACCGCATACTACGATCGCCAGCCCGCCTGTCAAGCGTGGCGATTATGGCAAAACCCCTCATGGTTATGAAAACCACGAAGGAGGCCTATGTCCTGCAGTGGGCGTCAAATGGCTGATGATGAGGTAATGAAAACTTTCAGTGGTTTTTGATATCTGTTTATTACAGGTTCCGGTAGTAGCTAGCTGAAAGCTAATGCTATTACAGGAAAGATTCCAGCTTACATACAATTTTGGGCCAGCCGTGGAATCAATCACAGATCTTACGAATTTTTCACTGATCTTACGCAATATTTACAAGTCTTACACAATATTTAAATGCCCTCATTCAGCCTACAGCTAACTCCGAACCTAACTTAACCTAACCCATCTCGGCGTCCACTACATAAGCTTTTGTTTTCTAAGTACGCTCTCCTCGTCATAGCACAGCGTATCCTAGCACCCAGGACCAGAGATTGGGGAAAACTATCCTTGAATATTCGGAGATGCGTCATTTGGCTTCGATAAGAAGGGAAATTAATTAATAAAGCTCTTTTCGAACTAAAACTTTCTTAGGCACTACACATTATAAACTCAATCTTAGATCCGTAAGTGAATCCGGATTTAAGTTTTTGTTTTCTAGGCACGCTCCTCTCATTAAAGCACAGCGTATCCTAGTTTAGCACCCGTGATCTGCGATTGAGGAAAAATCCCCTTGAATTGACGTAGATTCGTCATTTGGCTGCAATAAGAAGGGGAATAAAAATAAGTCATTTTTTTATTAGTTAGGTATATTCTCTTCACATAGCACAGCGTATCCTAGTTTGGGACCCAGGATAAGGGATATATTACATATATTTTTAGGGCTCCGTACCTAAAGAGTAAGGGACCTTATTAATAAGACTCCGTTGTCCGTCCGTACGCCCGTCCGTCCGTCCGTCCGTTCGTCCGCCCGTCCGTCCGTCGGTCACCGGGCTGTATCTTATGAACTTTGACAGTTAGACAGTTGAAATTTTCACAGATGATATATTTGTCTTGCCGATATAACAACAAATACTAAATAAAATAAATGTTTCAGAATAAAATAAATATTAAAGGGGGGCTCCCATACAACGTGATTTTTTTCCGTCTTTTGGTCGATATTAACAACCCTTGAAATATTAAAATGTTTTATAGATAATGCTACGGAACCGTTCGTGCGCAAGTCCGTCTCGCACTTGGCTAGTTTTTATATAGACATATATACCTATTATACTCTCATGGTTAGGAAAACGATGAGGGAGGCCTATGTCCTGCAGTGGGCGTCAAATGGCTGATGATGGATGATGATTATGATGATGATGATATATTATTACTTGATATTATTTCTACTTCACAGCTGTGTTAATTTTTATGCATATGGCTGTAAAAAAATTAAGTAGGTTTTATATCTAACAAGTATCGTAGAAATGATGTTAAGCTACTCGTAAGAATACTCTTTATTGTACACCACATAAAATTAAATGAAAAATTAAAACCGACTTCCAAACACTACAGCACTAAAAAGTTAGAAATAATTTAAAAGAATACCTTTAAATTAGAAGTATGTTTATTTATATGTAGGTATTGTAGAAGCATAATTTGTATTTGGTGCCCAAAATTAAATGTCCGTCGTGAAACTGGGCACCGACTGCAAATTATACTTTATAATTACAATGCCAATAATATAACGGTATTTTTTTAGTGCTGCAGTGTTTTGAAGTCGGTTTTTATTTTTTGGATATTTTTTTTTATTATTTTCAGTGGGGGGTGGGAGAAAAATAAACAAGTCCATAATTTACCCTGCTTACTTCGTTGCTTTAATATTTGAATTTCTCAATTTCCATCTCCAAAACTCTTTACAAGAATATTACCAAATTACCCTGGGGACTACTTTTACATTATTTTATTAAACATACGGATATTACTAAAGTTTTAGGCGCTATTTACTTCTTTCCATTGCATTCTTATACATGTAAAAAGTTCACTTCCCAACGAACGAGCTACCTTGACAAAGAATTGGAAATACTGAAGGAGACGGAGCTTTTACATTTGATTCGACGACGCTCCATCTATTGTAATTCATTGATAGCATGTCGAAAGATTAGGCTTACGTCTGTCAGATGCACTATGCAGTGATAAAGATGTAAAGGTAAAATATAAAGGTAAAAGTCCAGACACTATAGCGTCACTTTATCTTTAGCTAGCTGGAAAAATTATAATACTAAATGTTAAGAATATTCTATCTATCTGAATATATAAATAACTAACAACACTCTAAAAACCAAGTTATGGAACGTAACCGCTTACCACTGCAGAATTTAATACTTCTCTTAAAAAGCGAGCATGGGCTTCATCATTATCAGCCATTTGACGCCCACTGCAGGACATAGGCCTCCCTGATAGTTTTCATAACCATGAGGGGGTTTTGCCATAATCGCCACGCTTGGCAGGTGGTTTGGTGATCGTAGCATGCGGTTTGAATCTGAGGAAGACGCTGCTGCCCGTCTTCTGGTAATTTATTTCCTTAGTCGCCTCCCACGACATCCACGGAAGGAAATGGAGTGACGCTATTCCTAATCCAGCGCCACGCAGATTAGGAATAGCATCGTTATGGGCTTAATGACCATCTATGTCCACAATTACTAAAAGGAATGTAACAATAACAAGTCTTCATGAGGATTACAACCATTCTGTCAAGCGTGTATAGAAAAAGAAGGATAAGAGGGGTAATTAATAAATTATTATTTTTAATAAATTTAAAATTAATTAATAAAGGGTTCCTTTTGGACAACAGAACTAAAGAAAATGCCTTTGCTACTCCTAAAAATATTTTCCTCTACATAACTCTTCGCGGGACAAGTTTGCTCTTTTGTAGCATCGAAACTTGGCTTACATTATGTGACTTTCGAAACGGAAAAATACCGGACATTGTCCGGGCCCGTATTGAGAGGACAACTTCGCAGATTCTTTGTCTTTGTCTGTACAAGTTGTTCGATGCTAACTTCGATCCTGCTGTTTACAGAACATGCTTTTTACTTAAGCGGCTCCATGATAATTTCAATCCTGCTGTTGATAGAGCCTTTGATTATTTACAGCGCACCCATTTTTTATTTAAGCGGCTACTAATTGTTTAGATTCTGCTGCGTAATGAGCCTTTGATTATACAGAGCACTTTTTTTTTATTTAAGCGGCTCCTAATTACTTAGATTCTGCTGCGTACAGAGCCTTTGATTATACAGAGCACGCATTTTTTTGTTTAAGAGGCTCAATGGTAACTTGGATCCTGCTGATAGAGCTTTTGATTATACAACAGAGCACATATTATTGATGCAAACGGTTCATTATTGCCACATATGAAAGTCAAATTGCCTACGGATTGTTTTACAAAAAGTGGCTTGCATACGTCTTAGTAATTGAAATTGTATTTTTAGGACCCACAATCGAGAACCTAGGGCTTAAATCTAGGACTATGCCAAGCCAAACAAAAAAACGTCATTCCGTGCCTTAACCCAGACCCCTTTGCTTCGGATTTCTATATTTAGCACACGTTGAAACTTCGTCAATATGTCACGTACAAGATCGCTTTAGGCGATTCAACTGTACCTATGTTTACCAGAAATTTGAAGTAATAGGTACGTAGTAGGTAAATTACACTGTACAGACGGCAGCAGTTCAACCTTTACATTTTCGTTGCAAAGTCACAAGTAACAACGGAATACACGCATGATGTGTATTCACATCATACGTACATCAAAGGTAATTACTGTCGAAAGCACTGTCTTTACAGTACTTTCGACAGTAATTACCTTTACACATGAGTATGAAACTCTAAGCAAATAGCATTAATGTAAGGGTTGTAATAAAATCTCCTCACATATATTTCAAAAAGGGGCCGGGGGGGGGGGCTTCTCTTCATTACGAACGAAAGCTTTATTTCGAAATCGCGAGAAAAGTATCAGCTGTACAATAACTTTTAATTCGGGTTTGAATGCCGGCATGTATGTACCAATGACTTTGTTTTCTAATTTACGTACAAGTGATAAGTTATTGTAGTAATACCACTCGCTAACTGTGAAGGAAAACATTGTGAGGAAACCTTAGGGTTGAAGTGATCATAAACCTCAGTGCTCAAAATTGCCAATTCGCGGTGGGCCCTGTGCCCTGCAGTGGGACGTAAATGGGCTACAGAATAAAAACATTGGCATCCAGTATTAGATCATCATATCATCATCAACCCATTATGTCCCCACCGAGGGGCACGGGTCTCTTCCCTGAGGAAGGTATAGGCCATACTCCACCACGGGGGCCAAGTCCGGATTGGTGGAGGCTTGTAGACTAGTGGCTCGTCTACTGTCAGAAGTTTTCAAGCCGCCCTAAGGCCTCTGACTTGGCTTAACGACTGCCATCTATCGACGGCAGCCGGCACCAACAGCTTAACGTGCCTTGCGAAGCACGGAACCGCTCGGAAAAATGCCACTAGCGTTAAGCATAGACGGCGACCCATCCGTGCACTGAACGCGCCCTGTGTTGCTTAACCTTCGTGATCGTTTAAGATCACTCAGGCAGTAGGGGCTACGAGCGATACTATCCAGTATTAGATACTAATTAAGAATAATGTCTTCCAATTTTTCCCAATTGTATATTACTGGGCCGTTATTATGCAGCAGTGACATGTTTGGAAGTGTCGTCAACGTCGCGCTTGAGCCCGACAATTCACTCGAATCTAGCGACAGATACGGTTCTTTTTTTGAATAGTTTCGAAATTTCCTGCCACTGAGTAATGAACGCTAGAAATGCACAGCCTTAACACCCATTTTTACGGATTGAGATACGGATTTTGACACTGACAAGCGACCATCCCGCTACATCCGATAATTCAATTCAAAAATACTTTATTGCACAAAAGGGCTTTATACAAAGGCAAGCTTAATAATAATAATGTATAGCATAAAGCGGTTAAAACGTTCTTGGCACAATAGCAATAAAACAATATGTAGGTCCGAAAATACAATAAGAACACACAGACCATTGATTAAACAGACAGGCAGGACATCGACAGAAGGACATCAATCAAGTTAAATGTAACCTTGACCTCTGTTCACACATACATGTATAAGCACTGATGTGATTACAGGCCGCCCTGAAAGACTATTGTACTCTTAGTACAGTCGACAGAAAAAACTCCTTTTCATATGTGCGCGCTACTGTTAGTGACGTCGGTCGTCAAAATTCTATTAATAGGATTTGTGTTCCTGGAATTAAAAAAATGCCTACTTTTACCCCGAACTATTCTCTCGCGCAGCGCAATAAGTTCCGTACAAATCCGTGCGCTCGGAGAACCCAGCCTCAATGGAGACTCCGACAAAAATTCAAAAGTGGCGGTGCCGTTGACTGTACCTACTCGGCTTCAAGAAGCAGACTGCGATTCGGTCTGTGAAGAAAATGTGTGTCGAGCGAGTATAATGGACATGAGTTTTAGTTTGTTCGGATGAGTTATTTTCAAGTATGACAGCGTAGGCGTAGGTGATGGAGCCTAGGTAGGTATACTAAAGGCTCCATATAGAAGAGAATTAAAGAAGTTTTTTCTCAAACGGATATATTGAAAAACGAAAGAAATTTATGAAAATCTCACTTTTGTACTCCATCAATGTTGACAACCAACTACAATTCAAAGTCATTGTGACAATTCGATGTGCTTTGCGTAGCCAAGTCTTTTTAATTGTTAATCTGTGGCTTAATCGACTTTGCAATGCACCTCGAACTGTCATAGTAAACTACGAATTGTATGTTAATTATTGTGTTGTTAATTATAGAATTGTAGATCTATGAAACAGGACCCAAGCGTTGGCTAAGAGGAAACTTCTTCTTCGGTCCATTAACTCCTGGAGATTCTTCGGTCCTTTGACTCCTAGGAGAATTCAACAACAGATTGCGACTTCGAACGATGGTGTGCGACAGCGTTCTATTCAGACGTGGGGAATGTTTCGTAGAATTACAATTAATTTTTTACTATGTTAATTAGCAGTACATTGCAAAGTCTATTAACCCACAGAAACATTAACCAACAAGTAGAATGAGTACTAGGCAATGTACCTCAAATTGTCTCAATAAACTACGAATTGTAGTTTTATGAGACTCGGCCCAGCTGCTGCTGATCGACTTGGCCTCTTGGGCTGTGGATCTCCAGACAATCCAGCATAGACGTGAGCGGACTACGAGGTGACAAAAGACGCCCATTGCCCCCCCACGGGGAGACCACGAGGTAACAAAATAAAGGTGTTGGGTATTAGCGCCTCCATTCCCTGTGCAACGCAGTTCTGATTAGAGGGCGCCTGCGGAGCGGCGTGATTGATGGGCGCCTGTGACGCGTCGCTTCGCAGAACAAATGACGAGCGCGATGATCGATACCGCATCTGCGTCTCCCTGACGTCCGAGTGCGCAGACGGCTCTTTCTGAATGGCCTCGGTGTGACCACCAGTTCCTCGTATGTTAGTTAGCCCTAAAAGAATGATGAGTCATAACGTACTGTAACGATTCCTTTTTATTGAAGCTGGCTGGCAGAGCCTTCTACCATAATACCTACCATAATAACCAACTGCCTGGTACCATACAAGCTAAGAGTCAAGGGAGCAATCAACTAGTTTCAAGCCCAGCTCGGACTGTAACGATTCCTCTTTATAGAAACTGGCTGGCAGAGCCTTCTAGTCTTATTGTGAATATTTTGAAGGGAATCATTACGTTTTGTTTCAGAAGTCAGTTAATCCGTAGCTAGGCTAGGGAATCGATGAAAAAGATTACAGTAAAAAGGAATATTTGCCCTTAAATCCGGATTTTAATAAGTAGAGCGTTACAGTACTCACCCTTGTAGCAACTTCAAACCTACGATACCCCCGTTTATAATGTACAATAACAATTATTACATAGTAATCTACCAACCTACTATGATACCTACTTAAATATTTACGAGCTATAAATTTATACCGTTAAAAAACCTTTCTAATGGTATAAACCTATACCTATATATTTTTTATATTGCGGCAACTTTGCACCTTGCTGAAGAAAGGAGTTCCGCACTTAGCCTCATAGTTGGGCCATTAAACGTAGCGAGCGCTGAGGTATGTAAATACCTCAGACATACCTCAGCGCTCTCAAGATGTTTTCCTTCACGGTAAGCGAGTGGTATTGCTGCTAGATATTCACAAATGTACGCAAGTTAGAAAACAAAGTCGTTCAAACCCGCGACCTCACGAATGTGAGACCAGCGTTTCACCGATGCGCATTACCTCCTCTCTTTCTCTGCGTCTCTCTGACATTCAAGGCTCTTTGTTAGCAGCCTTAATATGACCATTGGTTATCGTATGTTAACGAACTGTTAATAGAGATAGATCTTGGACGGATGATGATGATTCTTTCCAACCGGGTTCGGATAAGGCGAATGTTATGGCCGGGGAGAGCGTCGTTCTTGTGGTTTTTGTAATAAAAAAAATGTTGACTTGCCATTTTCGTTGTTTTGTTTTGAACACATAATGTTTTAAAGGCATGGTTAGAATGTCCCCTTAAAAAGCAGTGAATGAATTCGAAACAAATATATCGAGCGAATGTGGGTGGAAGGGCTGGTAAGGGACATCCCAGGCGGACATACTTCGACCAAATACGGGATTTATTAGCAAAGAGCAAGATAAAAAGTACCCGAAACCGGCGTGCGTGCCTGCAACGAAAGCCATCTGTCAGGATCGTGGAAAGTGGCGGTCCCTGGTCTCTGTCTACCCCTCTGGAATACAGGCGTGAGTTTATGTATGTATGTATGTATGAATTCGAAGTCCTGTACAGTCTGTTAGCTTTTAGAATATACCTCGGCTACTATCGGATAGAATCGGATATATTCGTGCAATAGAAATATCGGAACTAATCATCGTCAGCCATTTGACGCCTACTGTAGGACATAGGCCTCTTTGATACATAAGTTTTTCCATAATCGGAACTAATATGACACTTAATTTCGAAATAACTTTCCTAAATAGTGAAGAAAAGTTTATACAGAACAGGAAGTAGTATTACACTCGTGTGCTTTCGGCGAAAACCGAAGCCTACTCTAGAGCCCGAGGTATATTCTAAAAGCTAACAGACTGTAGCTACGGATTTCAGGAAGCAAGTAACGAATAATAATTCACTATGACTGGAACTAAGCCATTTTTGTGGCAGTACCTAACGTAGGCCATAAGAGGATTCGAAAATGGGATTCAGCTTAAACCTGAAAGTAAAAAGGTTCGACGACCGACGGCCTGTCCGTACTGATAAAGGTATATTCCGTTATATATACCTACCTATATTCCGTTCCAGACACGTTCCCTCTGGATGTACACAAAAATATTCTATGAAATTCGATCAATATCATGGAAAGGAATTAGGGAGAGTTCTTAGATTTATTAAACTTCAAAAGAATACAATTTCAAGAATCTAAGATAAAACAAGCGGTGGTAGCCTAGTGGGTAGAACATTGGACTCGGAAGCGGGATACCCAGGTTCGATTCCCAGTGCGGGCATGTACCTATGACGTTTCTTTCTAAGTTATGTACATTTGTGAAGTTATAGTAGCAATACCACTCGCTAACGCTGAAGGAAAACGTCGTGAGGAAACCTGGGTGTCTGAGCTATTCACATACCTCAGCGCTTGAAATCGCCAATCCGCGGTGGGCACGCGTGGTGATTAAGCCCATACTCTCTCTCTGAGAGAAGACCTGTGCCCTACAGTGGGACGTATATAGGCTGCTTATATAAGATAAAACAAAATTGTTGCAAAAATATGTAGATATTACCGCCAAAACATATTGAAGAAGAAGAAGAAAGACATTTATTATACCAACAAGATACATCACAGAAACAAAATAAGCACATAAGTAACATAATATGCACAACACAGAAGGAAAACTAAATACACAACTGCGGCTACATCTTGTATAAATTACCTATAAACACAGTGCCAATCCTCCGTATTATTCATACTGAATTTTCCGTTTCCGTGAGATCCAAATTCACCGCCAAGAATATCATGGAAGCGAGACTTCAATATTAATCACAGAAGAGGTTATGGATCATTCAGAGGATTATTAATCAGTTTGAGAATTCACCTTGTATAAAGATGAGTCTAGACGGGTTTTACCTAAAGCCGGATTCATATTACAATATAAGGTAAGTTAAGATAAGATATATGGCAGGTAATTCGAATTGCTTTACTGGGCAAGCGGTTCGTCTGTGGAATGCTTTTCCTCTAAACATCCGCCAGGATTCATCTGTCGACGTGTTTAAGACTAAAGTCCATGAGCATTACTTTGTACTTCAATAGAGATATCCCGTATATATTTGTAGAGTTCCGTACCAAAGAAAAAAACGGAACCCTTGTAGGATCACTTTGTTTTCCGTCCGTCCGTTCGTCCGTCCATCCGTCCGTCCGTCCGTCCGTCCGTCCGTCCGTCCGTCCGTCCGTCCATCCGTACGTCCATCCGTCCATCCGTCCATCCGTCCATCCGTCCATCCGTCCATCCGTCCATCCGTCCATCCGTCCATCCGTCCATCCGTCCATCCGTCCATCCGTCCATCCGTCCATCCGTCCATCCGTCCATCCGTCCATCCGTCCATCCGTCCATCCGTCCATCCGTCCATCCGTCCATCCGTCCATCCGTCCATCCGTCCATCCGTCCATCCGTCCATCCGTCCATCCGTCCATCCGTCCAATAAGACCGTTTATCTCGGGAACGCGTGGAGGAAGCGAGTTGAAATTAAAACCATATACTCAAATGTACAGTCCCTTGAAGCTGTGAGAAAATCAAACTTTTAAGTTAACGTAAAAAAATATACGGCTGCTACCGCCGTTTTTGCCGCAAAAACGTATATTTCGACACTTAGGGAATCAACATTTATAGTGTAATTCCGTTGACCTAGAACTATGACATTTGATAAGTAATATTGTCCTAATATTGAAAAACGTGCCTATTTTAACCATTGTGTGAACTCTAATGTTAGTGATAGCAAAATGTTCTGGAAAAATATGAAGAAGAAAATATTAACAGATCCAAGTAAAACTGAGTTCCTTCCAGACTGTTTTAGGGATCCTAATAAAATTAATGAGCACTTTATAGATATCCCTGCAAGTGACACAGTCCCTCTCTCGGAGATTGACGCATTTTACTGGAAGAGATACGGTTCTGCGACATTTACATTACAATCAGTTAGTGAATCCGATGTCTTAAAATACATTACGTCTATCACGTCGGGTGCTACAGGTAGTGACGGAATCGGGAGGGAAATGATAATGCTGACACTTCCAAAAACATTAAAGGTAATTACAGCTATTGTCAATAAATCTATTTTACCTGGAACAGTTCCGATTCAATGGAAGAATGCAGTGGTGACTCCCTTGCCAAAGGTCGAACAACCTAGGGAACCTAAAGATCTTAGACCAATCAGTATTCTCCCGTTTTTGTCTAAGATACTGGAAAAGGCGGTATACTATCAATTATTGGACTACATGGAAAGTTATAATGTACTGCCATCACGGCAATCAGGTTTTCGAAGAGGTCGTGGTACTGTAACTGCATTGCTTGATGTCACCGACAACATACTTGCAGATCAGGATGCTGGACGAGGTACGGTCCTAACTCTGTTAGATTTCTTAAGAGCTTTTGATAGTGTTAATATCCCTCTCTTGCTATCGAAACTAGTATATTATGGTCTGGATGAACACGCTATAAAGTGGCTCTTGTCTCCCCTCCCAAACTTGTTAGCCGTGGTGTTCCGCAAGTTCTATACTTGGCCCCCTCCTCTATACAGTGTACTGTGTGGATCTTGTCAGGGTTATAGAGAATAGCATGTATCATCAGTATGCAGACGACCTGCAAGTATACATAGCTGAAGTTCCAGACAGGATGCCACAGGCATTGCAAAAAATGAATGAGGACTTGGACAGGATAGCCGAATGTTCCGAGAGGAACGCACTCATATTGAATCCTAATAAAACCAAATACATGGTACTGGGTACGAAGACACAAATCAAAAGTATCATTAACGGTTCACCTAGTTTACAGATACTAGGAAAAAATATTGATCGTGTTGAGCATGTAAAGAATTTGGGCGTTGTTATGGACAGTGAACTGCGTTTTGAGACTCATATTGCAAGCCTTGTGAAGAACTGCTTTTACAGATTAAAAATTCTCTACAAAATTCGTAACTTACTAAGTGAAAAAACACGTATGACTGTATGTGAGTCCCTGATTCTGTCTCGGCTCAACTACGCGGACTTGGTCTATGGGCCACGACTGTTATGCAAATCTCAACGACTAATACAGCGGGTACAGAACGCCTGCTGCAGATATTGCTTTGACATGCCTCCTCGTAGTCACGTGACTCCATATCTCAACGAAGCATCTATGCTAAATATGGCTTCGCGTAGGCTTTTGCATCTTGCCTCGCTTATGTTTGACGTTATCCACTATAAATGTCCAGAATATCTTTATCAGAAACTGAAGTTTTCTCAATTTGCGTCTGCGCATCACAGATCAGCACGGCAGCCACTTGAGGTCCACAGACACCACACAGCAGCTTTCGCTGGCAGTTTCCGCTACCACGCAACCAAGTGCTGGAACAATATTCCTCCACCCATAAGGCAAATACCAGTGAAAATTACTTTTTCACTTCTCATGCTCTAAAAGTTCGTCTTTATGTCGTGCGTAGGCGACATAAAGTCGCTTTTTATGCTCTAGAGCATAAAGTAAAATCTTCGTCGAAGACCAAGGCAATCGCTGCAACAGCCACACGAACATCTTTAACTTCATACAACAACCTCTTTATTTTATTTCGTTTCGTTCGTATTCTAAGACCAAGGCAAAGATACCAACAGCCAAAGTACACAATAAAACTTCATGAAATAAACTTATAATTTGTATTTCGTCTCATTTATTATTTTTTATATTTGTTTATTTTTCAATTTAGTAGATCAGTATAGTATTTAAGCCATAACAACAACTTATCATAGTTATAAAAAGAAAATGTTTTTATAACTGAGCAGTATGTAACGACCTTAAGTCAGGCGTCACGTCCCTACAGAAAAAAAAAAGAAAAAAAAGTTTAAAAAAGGAACCATAATTATTTTTACATGTTGCTGTTTCATTTCCTCGCAATCGAAGTGAAAAGTAGAGTGTACAACTCGTCCATAAAACCCATTTTACACTCGACTTTATATCTATCCTCGCTCGCAAGCTCGCTCGGATGGATAAACGTCTCGAGTAAAATGGTGCGTTTTATGCACTTGTTGTACAATCTACTATTAAAAAACATTTTAAAGCTTACATGCTTGATCTACAAAAACTGGGAGTTCCTAAGCTTTTGACGTAGGTGGCGGTTTCATGTCACCAAAGCGTATATATCACACACTTAACAACCACACACATTCATACACACACATACACACGTAACTATTTATAAGAATTTTAATATTGTATACAGTGAGCGTTTCTTAAATTGTCACACAATTTTTGCCTAAAATGTTTTTTGGACCGGTCTTTGTATTTTAGTGTATTCAATTCAATTCAAATATTTTTGTTCATTGTGGAAACAGAATGTTTACTTAATGTACGTCAACGCCCTACAAAATGTAACTTATAGATATTTTAACTGCACCTACAACTCTGTCAATTAAAGAAAGTGGTTGGACAACTATTTGCTTCTCAATCTTACAATAAAGCCGTCCATATTTTGTAAGAGATATCATCATCATCAGCCATTTTACGCCCACTGCAGGACATAGGCCTCTCTCATGGTTTTCTAAGCTTCCCGGTCTTGTGCCGCCCGCATCCAGCGACTCCCCGCCACCGTAGCCAGGTCGTCAGACTATCAGCTGGTGGGAGGCTTGCCCACGCTGCGTCGTCCGGTCCGCGGTCGCCAGGTAAAAACTTTTTCGCCCCAATGGCCATCAGTTCTCCGAGCTATGTGCCCCTCCAACTGCCACATCAACTGAGCAATTCTTCGAGCTATATCAGTAGCTCGGGCTCTTCTGCGGAATGATCGGACTGAAATTTTTGTACAAACACTTCAGCACTTCGATGTAGCGATTTGGCACCGCTGGAGAAATTCAAGTATCGTCCCCATATCTCGATCGAATCGAAGGCTTTTTCGAAGTCCACAAACGCTAAGCATAGTAAGATAAGATAAGATAATCATAGTGCTAGTTTATACTCCTTGGTCTTCTGTGTAATCTGTCGCAGCGTATGTATGTGGTCCAACGTACTAAAGGATTTTCGGAAACCGGTTTGTTTGAGGAGCTGGAAGTCATATAGCTTGTGGAAGATAGGCATATAGTTATTCAATAATGACAGTAATTATTTAACAGATTAACTAAGAAATAATCGCAATTAGACCACTAAATGTGACTAAACTCATAACTTAATATTGTTGACTGTCATATTTATTTACAGTCATAAAGGAGAATGATCAAAAGCAGTCTATGTTGCGCTTTAAGCATTTATACCTCAAAATGTTTCTTTTGAAAAATGATTTCATAGGTCTATTTAATAAATTAAAAGAATCAGGGGTTTAAAAGCAATAATTAAAAAATATCTGTATTGATTGTATAACTAAAAAACTTCAGTCAGTCAATACAGATTACAAACACAGATTAGATTAGATTATTGCAAAAATCGCAAATCGTGCACATACGTAAAATGCGAAAGTGCAAACTGCAAACGGGGAGTTTTTGACGGGAATTCAAACGAGCGGTTTTATTACGCTTTTATTTTTGCAAATTGATTCCAGTGGATTCTATACTGTTTAATTAGTGTAGTTTATTGTTAAAATGACCATGTGTATGAACAATCCGACCGGCTCTTCTAGAAATCGTTGGGGGAGGCTTTTGTCCAGCAGTGGACGTCCAATGGCTGAAATGATGATGATGATGATGATGTATGAACAATATGTGGAATAAATAATAATCAAAAATAATCCGCCATTGTGGGCTTAGGATAGTCTTGTCTCAATTGTGCGCAGGATTTATCAGAAATTATCTCTTTGTCCCCCATTAGGCTCCTTAAGCACTGCGACTTTTTGCAGCGATATAGTCATATATATTTTGTATTTTATACAGAATTATTACTTAGCACTAACTAACCATACCTACCTAATAATGACCTATGTTTATAATTCAAACTGACTAGATGGCAATGCCAACCAAAATAACACCAAACCACCAAAGTTGTCATAACCTCAAAACATGGGCTCAAAATTAAGATTTCTCGAAACTCCCATCTAATATTTTCATAATATTTTTCCTGCATAATCCAGAGCTAATTTCTTATAGATTAACGTTCGTTTCATCAATGCGCAAGAAGACGCGAAAATAGACTAACTCCTATAGTAAATTGATCATTCTGCTTTATAGTATTCACTATTATCATTAAAAAAACCTAAATATAGAAAACTGCGCCCCGATCGCCGCCTCTGGGAAGGGTACCCAGTATGCTGGCTACGTTACCTCGTTGGATAGCGAGACTTATCCTCTGCCCGAGGTATTAGCCAGCCCTGGGGTCCCTGGTCGTGTCGATGAGGCGCGCCGACTTCTTTGAAGAGCAGTCGCCCCTCGGGCCCCCATGGTCCGAGTGTCTCGACACCAAACGGCACAAATATTGTTGACTCAATTGCCGAATCACGTGTAATATTTTCGAATTTTTATAAGCAAATGGTTATCCAGTCCCTTTCTTAGACTAACAGTGACATAGAAGAATATCCGTCCTTTCAAGGAAATTTCAAGTCCTACAATATTCTTGTCAGACACTACTCAGTATTCCTTGACACTATTCAGTATTCCTTGACACCATTCGCGCGAAGTGGAGTACAATGTCAGTGGAGACAAAACGTCATAAATAATTTAGTCTGTCTCGCCAAAAAACTTCCTAAGTTCCAACGGCACTGCTTCACAGTTACTTTTTAGGCGGGCGGAAAGAATTACGGACTTACGACGAAAGTGACAATTTGACAAAGCCGCGCGCAATCCGGTTTTATCCAGATTCTACCAGTTCCAGCCAGTTCAATTCAGTTTCATAATCTCCAGTCTTTGTGGGTGAACTAGAGACGTCTTCCTGCTGATTGCATTGGGGATTTCGCATTTATCTCGCGCGCAGCCCGTGACAATCTGCAGTAGTAATTATTGAGTGTTGGAGCTGAATAGTTGAAACGGGGTCAGCACCGCCAGATACTCCAGACTACAAGGTATAATAGAGGCGGTACTGAGATAGCACATAACATAAACATAAACATGTACATACAGGCACATACATTGCTTCTGGCCCCACACTAGGGTCTCCTAGCACAAATGGAATACTTTTAATTCACGCGACAATTATAATTTATTTACGTTGGACTTAAATTTTAGCTAATTAATCTCTTGACGATGCCCACGGTTAATTATTGTTATTATTTTGTTTATTAATTTGTATTTGCGATTTAATTTATTTTGAGTCAATTAATTACAAACTTTTAAGGCTATGCTTACGTGCAGCGTGCTGTCATGCTCGCATAATTAAATATTTTAATTATTGTAATAAAACTACTTTTGAAATAGTCATCAGAAATCATAATATTTTAAGTAGTATTTTCTGAGGTTAACACACGAGCAGTGGACATAATAAAACTGATTTTTAACGGATATTTACTCGTTTACTCGTTTTGTTTGTAGTGTCAATTTCAATTTAAAAATTTGCCAAAATATTTTTGGAACGTAACTTAATAATTTCTGCCGAGGGTAGTATACTAACAGTTAATACTTTCAAAAAGACGCCTGTCACCTCAGTCTACCGAGACCACGGCACTTGCAAAAGTGCCGAAACGTCGGAAGATTGTAAAATGGAAAAGTAAACGAGTAAATATCCGTTAAAAATCAGTTTTATTATTACTTTTGAAGTTATAGTGGCAATACCACTCGCTAACCGTGAGTGTCTGAGGTATTCACGTACCTCAGCGCTTGAAATCGCCAATCCGCGATGAGCACGCGTGGTGATTAAGCCCATACTCTCTCCCTGAGAGAAGGCCCTACGTATATAGGCTGCTTATGATATCACATTCAAGGCATGATTGCAATCACCAAACGGTGAGCAAAGTGGGTAGGATTGTATGTAACCAACTTTATGTAACCAACAGCGAATATTCGCACAGTCACCTAATAAAAACTGAACCCGTAACGTAATTTTCCAATTACCATTTAACAAGATTCCAAAAACTGCTAGCGCTAGGCAAATTCCTTAATTTGATTAGGCATATTGCAAAATTTGCTTAGAACTCGGGAAAAAATTCGGAAGCCCCCGGGGAACCCATGATTTTTTTTCGTGTAACAGAATTTTATTCCTGCCACATTGTTCTCCTCCCCGAGTTGAATTCGTGAAGGTGAAGTGTTGGGCGGATTTTCTGAAATATGTAAGTGGGTAACTTTTCTTTTTTGTGGCAACAAACCGAGGAAAAGGCCGGAAACATTTTGCTAATTAAGTGGACTCGTTTCATTATCTAATGAACAAAGTTTTAACCCAGTTAGATCATATCAGTATTTTTATACGAACCCTATATACCTACATCCCACAGCAATGCATAGCCCATCTCTCAGAGAGAGAGAGAGAGTATGGCCTTAATTGCCACGCGTGCCCACCGCGGATTGGCAATTTCTTGAAAAGACTTCCACAACTGTTGTATGTATGTATGTAGCCTATATACGTCGCACAGCAGGGTACAGGCCTTCTCTCAGAGAGAGAGTATGGGCTTAATTACCACGCGTGCTCACCGTTGATTGGCAATTACTTGGAAAGACATCCACAACTGTTGTATGTATGTATGTAGCCTATATTTGTCGCACAGCAGGGTACAGGCCTTCTCTCAGAGAGACAGTAATGGGCTCAATTACCACGCGTGCCCACTGCGGATACCACCACCGCTCAATTAACCCATTAAAATTTTCACAAAAGGTCTCGTAACTAGCTCAACTAAGTAGTAAGATAAATCAAAACCTAATGAAAGCTCACGTTTTGTGTACAAAAGCTTTCCGTCAGCTAACAAACTAGGGGTGGGTTAAATGTAGACGGTAATACTAGGTAGAACTATTCTCGGTGTTACATATCAAAGTTTGCTATTTAGGGTTCTGTACCTCAAAAAGAACAAATGGAACGGAACTCTTACAGGATCAATTTGTTGTCCGTCCGTCCGTCCGTCCGTCTGTATTACCCTTTGTCTCGGAAACGCGTAAAGGAATCAAGTTCAAATTAGAACCATTAATTAGGTGTACAGTCCCTTGAAGCTGTAAAAAAATCCAACTTAAATAAGTTAACGTAAAAAAAACCGGCCAAGTGCACGAGGGGGTTTTATCTGCTTTACAGAACTAAAAACTTCGTTCTTGGATTCTGTAGGAAGTTTTCTTTTTATAAGTTGGTTGCCTATTACTTGTAAAGCCTTGTATAACTTGTTAAGCCTACTTAGCCGTGACAGTTTTCCTTTTAAGTTCATAATAATGTGCTACTGCTCTGAAATTTTTCACGTTTCTACAATCAACCGTTTAGCCACAAGAGGGGGAGACGCCCTTCTCGAACAAAAAAATGCGCTTTAAATCTTAATATTTCGCAAGAAGGAACAAAAAAATGCGCTTCAAATCTTAATATTTCGCAAGAAGGAACCGTAAATAAAAAAATGCTCTTCCTACACCCCAATATTTTTCAACGACCAATCCAACGATATCTCACACTATGGTGTAGGCGAGAAAACAAATTGCATCCCTCATTTAAGTGTAGGTGGGGTAGCCCAAAAAAAATGTTTTAAAGATTTATTCTACCGTTTTGTCGGCGTGATTAATATGTATGTCTATGCCTGACGGACAGACAGACAGACAGACAGACAGACGGACGGACAGGGCGAAACTATAAGGGTTCTTTGGCGACTACGGAACCCTACAAATAACTAGAACCCGTGGACTTATTCTATGCATATTCATAGTTTCTACGCATATTAATAAATTAGCATTAGTCAATCAGTGATCAGTAAGCACAATATAAACTTGCCTTTGCATCTATGTAATGAGAATATTTATACAGCGTCTAATAGCACCTTCACTTACGCTAAATGGGCGAAGCGACCACTCGGGCGCTGCAGTGCCCGGGACACTGTTTGTAGATGGAGTAGACTTGCCCAGCACCTATACCATCATGACAGATTAGTCGGCCTAGCTCACAGGAAAGACAAGTCAATACGTGAGGAGCCAACCAAGCCGCGGGTTTCCTCACGATCATAATATATGTCATCAAAAAACTTATTCATTATGATACCAGTACTCCTACTTTGCTAAGATAATCAGTCTGTTAAATACGCCTCACCTCTATAAAATAAACGCGGCGCCTGAAACATTTACTAAAGCAAACATTACCGGCGCTGAGCAAATAATGTTGTTAATTATTTTCAACAGGCGTTTCGGTGTCATGGATGAAATTATAGATACAAAGTTTCACATAGACACCAACTTCTATACAGGACATTGTATACATTAAAGCAGCGGCCAGAAATGTCTTGCCGTATTACTGTAAACAAAAATAAACAGGTCAAATCCCAAAAAAATATACTTCGTGGTACGAAAACAGCGCAATACCTGATAATCGTTTATCCCGAAATGATAATTAGATAACCTCCAAGAAAATTTTATTTTTATGGTGTTCAATATTGAGACATTTGTAATGGAATTAGGTTTGTTGGATCAGTTGGTTTATTCAGAGTAAATAAATAAAAAAATTACTTGCAACATAAATAAACCTGAATACATGCAATGTACATTTTACCAGTTATTTGGTATTGGTACAAACTATTGACACAACCAAGAGCCTATCTTCATCATCATCATCATCAGCCATTTAACGCCCACTGCAGGACATAGGCCCCCCTCATGGTTTTCCAAACCATGAGGGGTTTTGCCATGATCGCACGCTTGGCAGGTGGGTTGGCGATCGCAGTACGCGGTTGGAATCTCAGGAAGACGCTGCTGCCCGTCTCCTAGTAATTGATTTCCTTAGTCACCTTCTACGACATCCACGGGAGGAAATGAAGTGACGCTATTCTTAATCCGGCGCCACACGGATACAGCTTATGCTAGGCGATAACCTGTATTATAGGGAATGGTGGCACCCCACAAGTTGTCTTAAATTATAGTTACAAATATACATATTGAGTAGGCAGTGAAAGATGGAAGCCATTAAAAACATCATCATCATCATCACGATCAGCCCTTTGACGTCCACTGCAGGACATAGGCCTCCCTCATGCTTTTCCCAGCTTCCCGGTCTTGTGCCACCCACATCCAGCGACTCCCCGCCACCGTAACCATAACATCAAAAACATTACTTGTAAAAAAGCATGGCCTCACAAGTAATACATATTACATTAAATTAGACTCTTTAGTGCGATTGCCAAGTCAATAAACATAAAAGATTTTTAATATTAACATGGTCACTATAAGAGGTTGTAAGGTTAGCTAATCACGTAATATCTTAAGACAGAAGGACCCTAAAGTAGGGACTGATCATTTATTTTTGTAGATAGTCCTACTTTTTTTCCTTGACCTTTTTTACGAGAGTTAACTTTGAACATAATTTTACCTACACCTATCATTCCATTACATTATGTTTACATACAGGCACATACATTGCTTCTGGGCCCACACTAGGATACCCTGTGTCGTGGGAACCACAAACAACGACATCACAAACATATAAACATCCAAGACATGGGGTTTTTTTTGTCCCCAGCCGGGATTCGAACCCGGGACCTCTCGCATGGTATGCAGATGCACTACCGCTGCGCCACGAGGTCGTCGTCGTATATTATATCTATATATACAGGTACACTGATTTATTCACTGCAAATGTAACTTTGTAATCCCATATATTTATATGGGATAACAAATTATCTATGCAGTTGGTGTATCTAGAAAACTGGACCGAAATTGCAAAATATTTTAGTTTTTCCTTCACTTATACACTAAAAAATAATTATGTTCTAAATTCGAAGCTACTTTAGTCTGCTAGAAGTGCCTAGAGTTTTGATGATCGGTCAGTCAGTGAGTGAGTGAGTGAGTGACAAAATTAAGAAACTTTTGACTAGTTATAATTCTTGAAAAACTGGTTCATATTGAATGAAATTTGAAATATAGGTACTATAGATATACAATGCCTGCTTGGTTACTGAAAAGGTCAGGCTTCTAGTTTTATCCACAACGAAGTTATAGGGGGTCGAAAATGGCCTGAACTGCTTCAAGAAAAGGATGGTACGGGCCGGGCCGCTTTTTTGCTCGACTTGGCGGGGGCACTGCCATGCCCCAAATTTATGTCCTTACTTTGTGTAGTGAGTAGATGTGTGTACGGGTGAATAATTCTCACTAAAGGTCGCGTTTTATAAAATTACAATTCATAGTTTTATTACTACAATTTGATATACATTGCGCAGCCATTACACCATATTATTATTAGGTGCAGTTAGCCTTCCTACTTGTTGATCTATGAGTTAAACGGCTATGCAATAAAGATTATTATACTTTTATTATTGTTTCTAAAAGCTAATAGGTACACCTATGTTAAACTATAATAAGATTATTAGTACCCACGACACAGGTTATAGGTACCTAGTGCGAGTACTACTGGGGTACAATTATGACGTGATTTATATTGTTGAATAAAACATTTGATTTCAATTTTATAAATTTTTTTTCAATGCTTTTTTTAATTGAATTTTTAATCCATTAATAATAATTATCGTTCTGTAAAATGGGATAGTGGTGATATCAAAACGCCTTTCGAAATAATTTCGAAACTAATTAAATTGTTTTTTTTTTTCCTTTAGACATACGCAAGAGAGTTAGGGAAAAAATGCCACCTCCGTGTAATGTTAACCTGCTTAGAATTAAAAATAAGTTTATACACTTTTGGAACGCGAAACTAGTGGCCGAAACTGTTCTCCGGAGAAAAAAAAATCCCCGTTAGATGAAGAAGGGCACCTAACTAGGTAAGTAAGTAACTTGATTAAGCTGGCCCACTAATGGGCTTGAGAGAGAAACACCCTCGAACGGCGTTTCTCTTGGAAGATGCATTGTACAACTGGGCCCACTGTAAAAAGGGGCCGCATGGTCCAAGTTTAGTCAGATATCTAGGCCGTTTTTTGCCGGTTACCTGTGTACCTTCTTTGCTTTAGTCAACGACATAAATTTTGTTTATAATCATGATACAGAAACTGAAACTTTATGAAGGTAACAAATTCAACACATGAATTTCCAGTTCTTCTTAGGGTTCCGTACCTCAAAATAAAAAACGGAACCCTTATAGGATCATTCTGATTTCTGATTACTTTTGTGTCCGTCCGTCCGTCTGTCTGTCAAGATCTTTTATCTCGGAAACGCATGGAGGTATCGAGTTGAAATTAAAATCTTATACTCAAAACTACAGTCCCTTGAAGCTGGAAAAACATAGAACTTCTTAGTTAACGTAAAAAAAAGTGACGGCCGTTTATGCTGCAAAAAACGTATACTATTACATCCTCAAGGGAATCTAAATTTATAGGGTATCACTTTCCGTTGATCTAGAACTATGAAATTTGGCAAGTTAGATCTTCGTATACTACAATTACAGGGAAAAATCTAAAAGTTATACATCTGTAATTAAATCACGAAAAACAAATTCTTTGAAGTTCGGGAAAAGCTCGAAAAAACTGCGAGAGTATAAATTTGTAAGGAATCCATGGTGGGCGAGTCCAACTCGCACTTGTCCGATTTTGTATTGATTTACCGTCGCGATAGATGTTCATTGGCAATCGTGAATGGTTTAGCTCCTAAAATGTAATATTAAATAAAGTTTAATTTAATGATGTATTCTCCTACTTTCTACTCAAACCTGTCCAAACACATCTCAGACCATGCATTGGTGCCATGCCATTGGTCCAAATGCAGAATGCGACTGGAATCTTTCAGGATTTGGTGCATGTAATACAGTGGCAGAGCATCTTGCGTCCGAAAAATAAACAGTTGAACACCGATGACGCGGCAAAACAAGGCGGCGTTCGGCGGCACTCAGTCAAGCACAGTGCACTTGATCTCATGCGGCAAATATCACCAGCCTATTTCCACGTGAGCATCGTGGTCATCATTCCAAGTCAAATTGTCATAAAAAAAGTGGTAGTAATCATGATTATGAGTAGCCAGATTTACTTATTTTTTTTAATGAAATAAATAAAATGTACTACAGATGTGTAGGATTTCAAGACAAAGGTACCAATTTTTACGTCAACTGGGACCAGTTTTATTTCAAAAACAGAGATCAGTTACGGATTCTTCGAAAGCAGTCTTATAAAAAAGCAAACGCTTGCTTCACTGTTTTTATTCGTTTTTAGTTTTCAGAGTCTGTTTTATTTCCTTATTATTCAGCCTTTAGATAGGACAATCTTCTTACGAGTATTTCTCCTATTGTTCCAAGAATCTCACTAAGTAATGAAATACATAATAATGGTTGCTTCTATTAAACGTCGCATTAAAATTACGCTACACCTAAAAACCTCTTCTTCTGTATCGATCAAACAAAACCACTTGCAGCATAGAGACCTGCAAATTTCTTAACCTCATTTATTTTTTACTTTTCATATAAAATTACAAAAAAAACTAGGAGTTTTGCGCTACAAACATAGTTCGACGTTTTTGTCAAAAGTTATTCCAACCTGTACGTGTGTACGTGTACAAGAGGAAAATACTCTTCAACCTTTTGATTTATCAAAAGATAGATTCTGAGTGCATTCAACTTTATATTAACCCTTAGTCAAACGATCGTTCCGTTTATATCCTTTAAGATGTAATGCACCCACAAATTATGAATGTGGTTGGTTTCATCATTCAGCCACAAGAAGTCCACTGCTGGACATAGGCCTCCTCCATGGATTTCCAAAAAGACCGGTTGGAAGCGGCCTGCATCCAGCGTCTTCCTGCCACTTGGATGAGGTCATCTGTCCATCTTGTGGCTGGTCGTCCTACGCTGCGCTTGCCGATATGTGGTCTCCATTCGAGAACTTTTCGGCCCCATCGGCCATCAGTTCTGCGTGCTATGTGCCCCGCCCACTGCCACTTCAACTTACTAATCCGCTGGGCTATGTCGACGACTTTCGTTCGTCTACGGATCTCATCATTTCTGATTCGATCTCGTAGAGAAATTCCGAGCATAGCCCTTTCCATAGCTCGTTGCGTGACCTTGAGCTTTCTTATGAGGCCCATAGTGAGAGACCACGTTTCAGTGCCATAAGTCATCACTGGTAACACACACTGGTTGTATAATTTTGTCTTGAGCGATTGAGGTATATTAGACGAAGACGGTTGGTTTATTTGGTTTTAATTGACTTTTACACATTTTTGTCACCCGTGCGGATCAAATAGGAACCTAGCACAATATCAGCGCGAGTCTCGTTTAGACGAAAGAATATTGCTACTTTACACAAGCTACGTAACCCTGGCGACATCTGTCTTCTTATAACACGACTATGTATATTATAAAAGAGTCGTTAAAGCTTCTTTCCTCGTGTGAATACGTGGGCAATGGAGCCGTAGTCACGGAAAATACTAAGAGATCGCGCTACTAGTTTTAAATGGGAAATTATCGCTTTTATAGATGGCGCTTATAGGCGTGCACATGCAAGAACAGGGACACGTCTGTCAAATTTTGCTCAGCGCAGATTAATTTTGACAGCCGCATTCCGGTTCTTCTATGGCCACGCCTGTAAGCGCCATCTATGAATTGCTTTGTGAATTTGTGCTGAAAACGGCTCATTCTCTACAAGCCTCTGTCGGATATAAATTAAACTCGACTTTCCTAATTTAAGGACAACATTGTATCTTGTCTGTACCATTGTGGCCATTGTGAGCCGAGACGTGGTGGCTCGGAACAAATCGGTGGTGCCTATCTGAAACCATTCAGCTCAGGCTCATTTTATTTAACCTCATAGAGATTAAAAACTGAAAGCTCATTGTAGTTGGCAGCACTGTTGATTGTTCCTAAGAACCGCCATATTGTACTATTTTGGTGTTTGGTCTCGCGTTACTTATCAGATAGATCGAAAAAAATGTAATCAACGTGTAGTGTAGCTCAATTAAAAGACGAGCTTAGAAAATTCATCACAATACGATACGATCACAAGACGTATCAAAACAAAGTTTCTTGATACTTCTTTGTTACAGTCATTCCGATCGTTGTTGGGCCGACTGTTTGACTGTTTTGACTTTAGAAAATGAAAATATAGAGGGTACACTCTTTTTTTTTTGTTCTGTGGTACAGCTGTTTTCTTCAATACTTTGTGTAGAGATTTATCACCTGTATATCGTCAGTTTGAAAATGGGCAGCACATGGTCTTGACGAAGTACTTAAGTATTATCGGTCCAGTCGTTTATTTAACTTTTGACAGATACGCACACATCTCATCATCAACCCATTATGTCCCCACCGAGGGGCACGGGTCTCTTCCCTGAGGAAGGTATAGGCCATACTCCACCACGGGGGCCAAGTCCGGATTGGTGGAGGCTTGTAGACTAGTGGCTCGTCTACTGTCAGAAGTTGTTAAGCCGCCCTAAGGCCTCTGACTTGGCTTAACAGCTTAACGTGCCTTGCGAAGCACGGAACCGCTCGGAAAAATGCCACTAGCGTTAGGCATAGACGGCGACCCATCCATGCACTGAACGCGCCCTGTGTTGCTTAACCTTCGTGATCGTTTAAGATCACTCAGGCAGCCGGGGATACGCACACATGAAGTTCCTTATTTATGTGACAGGAAACCATAGGCTAAAAATGTAAAACTTTACAGACACCTTTCTTTTTTCACAATAGTGATGCGACGTGTCTTCGACAATATTATAACGAGTAGATTAAGTAGCTAGGATTATTCAAGTTGATTTTCTATTAAAAATATAAACCTATATTATTACAAAGATCTATACTATAAGAAATTGGGTTGAAATGTTATAAAACAAAATTAATATGAAACCTCGTTGAGTAGTTTATAGTCTCTCACGCTCAGACAGACAATCTATAAAAATATCAAAATAAAATAGGATTCAATCAAACGATTAAAACTTCAACGTGATTTAAATCGATTATCAAAAAAACGGTTGGACCGAATATAGCCTTCCAATTTGTTCTACGAAGAGCTTTCTCCCATAGTTTTTTTCTTTTAGGTTCCTTGGGAAATAAATGAATTCCCGTATTTTTGCAATCAACGGCTGCACAAAGAGTCATTGTATGATATTATTCACAAAACAGTTAATTTGTTTACAAATTTAATAGGGAGAACTGTCAAATCAATGGTGCACCCAACAGTGGTGACATCTGTAATGAGGATTTGGCAGTTTTTAAGCCTAATTAGGATCCACGACCACGGTAGTTATAGCAAAAACGGCTCTTTCGAACGGACATACTATCCTAGTCCTACGTTTTTGGCCTTAGATTCTCTGTGGTGGATCCTAAAGCCAATTAACGCGATTGAGTGATTTGTAAGACAGTTTTTACTAACCGACTTAAAAAGGAGGAGGTTCTCAATTCGTCGGAATATTTGATTTTTCAATTTTTTTTTGTATGTTCCCCGATTACTCAAAGACGCCTGGACCGATATGGAAAATTATTTTTTTGTTTGAAAGGGTCCCATGGTCAACAAATTAGGATCCGATGATAAGATTCTGCAGAAATCGAGGGATCTCTTTAAATTTTAAAGGCCCTCTTGAAGCGATTTGGCTGTTTTTCATGCTAACTCGTGCATTTGATTTCGGAAGACACATTTTGATGGAGTCATAGTCATAGAATCGTGAATATTTTTTTTATAACAAATAAATAATCCACGATAGTACATATTATAGGTATTACTTTTCCTCTGTGGTATTACCAAATTATACTTCCACAATACTTTCATGTACGTGCCGACATGAAGGTATTGTGGAAGTATAATCGAATTCGAATTTAAAGGTCAGGCTTAAGTTGTTTCTGTGTTTTCAGTGCTGAAGTGTTTTGGAGTCAGTTTTTATTTTTTATTTATTACAAAAACGATCTGTAAAAGCAGGTATAATCATCATCATTATCATCATCAGCCCATCTCTGCCCAGTACTTGGTATAGGCCTTTTCCCCAACACGCCATCTTTCACGGTCTCTCGCATCGTCCGACCATCGGGCTGTTGGTCTACCGACCGATCGCCGCCGCCCGATTCCCGGCCGTCACTCCGTTACTGCCCTGGTCCACCTGCCATCTTCCAGGTGTTCCGCCCATCGCCACTTCAGACGATGAAGTGCGCGAAAAGAAGGTATATGTTACTTTTTTTTTATTGGTGCCACTAGTAAGACCCTTTATATCATCATCATCAACCCATAATGTCCCCACCGAGGGGCACGGGTCTCTTCCCTGAGGAAGGTATAGGCCATACTCCACCACAGGGGCCAAGTCCGGATTGGTGGAGGCTTGTAGACTAGTGGCTCGTCTACTGTCAGAAGTTGTCAAGCCGCCCTAAGGCCTCTGACTTGGCTTAACGACTGCCATCTATCGACGGCTGCCGGCACCAACAGCTTAACGTGCCTTGCGAAGCACGGAACCGCTCGGAAAAATGCCACTAGCGTTAGGCATAGACGACGACCCATCCATGCACTGAACGAACATGCAAAGACCCTTTATATACTTATCCACTATATAATGGGCCGGCGACATGCGGGTGCAATGTTACAGACTAAAATAATACTTTTGAAGAAGAAGAAGAAAAAGACATTTATTATACCAACAAGATACATCACAGAAACAAAATAAGCAGATAAGTAACATAATATGCACAACAACAGAAAGAAAACTAAATACACAACAGACAAAACGAATAAATAAAACAGGACCATAGATGTTCTAGCACAAAAGGGCCCGTCAACCTGTGGCCCACGGTGCGGTCCACGAGCACGATACTAAAATACCTTGTCTGTATGTAATTTTGAAAGTATTTATTATCAAACAACAAAAATAGAAGCGACAGCAGCAACAGTAGGTATGTACTGCATATATTTAGTGAGGCAGTCACACTTTACCAGTTTTGTTTAAATGGGTAGTCTTTCCACTGGGCCCCCATGAACTTGCTCAGGCTACAATTGATAAATCTGCTCGGCTAACGGGTTGAGCAAGCGCAGTGCGGGCGTGAGCGAATCCTATTACTACAATGGAGTGCCTCTGTTGCTATAAATTCTGATTGACTTTTACTTTTACTTCTCCTTTTACTTATTACTAAAATGACCAACTATGTAATCGCATCAATTAAATCACAGGCCACCATTGCCATTGCGTAATGTTGGGCATGTATTTACATTGGTGTGTATCCTTCTATCTCTCTTCTCCTTTTTATTTCATTTCACCTATAGTAACTCATTGAATTTAGTTTATTATGATTTTCCTCTATATTTCACACATATTAATGTAAAATTAATAATATATGTAAGTATGTTATGAAAATACTTTTTACTTTATTGCATGTACGTTATTGCATTTGATTTAATTCTCTTTAAACGCACCACGGCACGCACTCCGTAGTACAATTATGGGTTACCGTAGACACTGACTGAAAATCAGCACTGAGGGATCACTTCCTCAGCACAACGCTGAGTTAGCTGCCTTTTGTGGCAACTTAGATACACCAGAGGCTACATCTATGGTCCTTTTTTATTTATTCACTTTGTTGTGTATTTAGTTTTCTTTCTGTTGGTATGCATATTATGTTACTTATCTGCTTATTTTGTTTCTGTGATGTATCTTGTTGGTATAATAAATGTCTTTCTTCTTCTTCTTCTTCCTCAACGAGCTTTGCTCGTTTGTTAGGAAAAGGGTCTTGCTTGACACACGAAAAGACAGACGGACAGATGGTCGGACGGATAGACGGACGGATGGACTGACGGGGGGACGGACGGACGGATGGATAGACGTGCGGACAGGCGGACGGACGGACGGACAGACAGAGAAACAGACCTGAATGCTGATTAATAATTAAGTAAGTACTAAGAAGCTGGGACTAAGTCATCTTATACATGTTAATACTCACCAGTCGTTGTTTTCTGTAATTTTTAATTTAACAAAATGCAATATGCTGATTTCTATTATAGATTAATCAAAAAATATTATATGTTTTTCGCAGTGACTAATGGGCAATTAAATAAATTATGAATCTTCGCCAGTAATTGGAGTCACGTGAATATTATCTAAAATTATTATCTACATAAAAATCTCGTGTCACAGTGTTTGTTATCGAACTCCTCCGAAACTCTTATTATTTTTTTTGGGTAAATTTGGTAGGTCTGAGAATAGGTCGTAGGCTAATTAATATGGCAAAACAACGTTTGCCCGGTCAGCTACTGTCGAATAAAAATGCCATCAAGTTTACTATTATGACTCCCTTGTTGATCCAGCGGTATCACGTTTGATTATTTACCGGTGGTTCGATTCCTGCTGGGAGCCACCGTACATTTATAAAAAAATTGCCTCAGTCTGAGTGTATTTTCATGGTGATGCCCTTGCTTATACGGGGTGCGCGAGTCCGAGTCGCGCGAGTCCGAGTCGTTTTTTTTTTTATTATTTACAGACGACATGCCGGTTTGCAATGAAACTTTACCAATACGTTTAGAAGACACAAATTGAGGTTTGATCGTGCTAATAATTAGAAATAAACTTATCAGAAATAAAGCCTTGTGAATAGTTTCAATGAAAACGTTATGAGGCTATAATTTCTTTTCTATTCTGTTATTCTAGAATTTTCAAATTTCAAATTTACTTACTAGTAAATTTCAGTAGGTACTAGTAAATTTGACGAATTTACTAGTACTGAAATTTACTTGACCATCTAGATAAACATGAAAGTATGAAACCTTCATGTGATGATGTCACTATAAAAGAGGAATGGGAGGCGTCATCTTGGCTTGTCGTTTTTTGGGGAGAAGGACGTTGTTATAATTTTACTGTCACTTGATTATCATTGTTGTTTGTGTACTGTTTCAGAATAGCTGTTAATTGAACTTTCATGTAGTTTACACCAGTTCACAGTCTTCACAAAGAAATGAAAATTTAAGTAAATAAGAGAAAAAACAATTGCCCATTTCGTGTCAAGACGTGACGGCTATTATCCATTTACTGGCATCCTATTTTTAAACCTAACCAGGAAACAAAACAGCAAAATAATGGATAAGATTGATTGCTTTTTTCGAACTCAAACTTTCGTAAGCACTGCAGGTAAGTTTATTCGGTGTTAAGTTAATAATAAGATTGATTGAAATTAGTCTAGATTCTACAAGGTAAATCTACACAATCTCTATGATACACTCAATACTTAGTCATTTAAAATGCAATGAAACTTCTTACCTTGTCAAAACGATAGCAACGTAGCCGTCTGGAAACAAAATTACGGGCAGCCGTTGTTTGAGTTTAGACTCTCACCGCCATTTTCATTGAAATGTCACTTCAAATGTTGCCGTTTGAAAAAGAACTTTATTATAAATCTTTATTTTTTGTAGATAACTTTGAAGGTTAGGAGTTCTTGTTTTTTTACATTTAACGTAGCTGTGCCAATAATTTTTGGGGTGTCAAGAATATGCAGGATTACCCTATAAATATACACTGGCCTCCAAACTAAGTATCACACTTTTAAAATTGCAATAACTTTTTATGTACACAAGATATAATTTGGAAATAAAAAGGACTGGAAAAAAGTTTTATTTTGCTATATAGTTTAAAAGAAAGCTGATAAAATTAGTTGATAAACGTTTTTTTATTTTAAATCTTTAACTTCTATAGTTTAGAAAAAATATAAAATGAAAAGTATGATACTTACTTTTGCAGGTCAGTATATTTTGTTATTTATTCAATTTATTATATAATTTTGGATCAACCTCAAAGGTCTCAAAAATACGAAACATCGTGTTACTCAAATGATAAAAACTTGTCAGATTTAGTTACTTCATTGATTTTCTTTTTTTCATTGATTCTTGATATTTTGTAACAAATAGACTCTTAAGAACATGCTTTATGTGGTAACTCAAATACTGCTAATATCTTCACATATTATTGGTGGTGGAAGGTGTTGCAAGCAATTATTGCTCGTTGCCTCGACTGCCTCGTTAGACTAGCCGTTAAGGCGCTTACTACCGAGACAGAGGTCGTGGGTTCGATTTCCACTGGGGGCCGCCGTAGATTTATACAAATGGCCTCAGTCTGGGTGTATGTCCACGTTGGTGATGTCCTTGCCTGGTTACCATAGCACAGGGTATCCTAGTTTGGAACCAGGACAAGTGATAGTATTGTGTGGAACTTTTTATTACTAATTATCAAAATAAAAGAAGCAACAAAATTACAGTACTTTTTTCTGTTTTGAATTTTTTTGAGTATCATATTTTTGAACTTATTAATGGGAAATGCGTCTCTCATGCGTAAAGTTCGACTATAGTTACGATTCTTCGCATTTTTATAAAAACAGCCGCGATTACGAAGTTTCGCCTTGTTAACTTCACATATTAGGTATAACACTTACAAGATTCAGGACAAGATAATCGGTCAAACGATACTTTAATGGCCCATTAGCGCATTATAGCTAAGGAGACTGCAAATTCACAAAGGTGACTATGAAAACCCTAATCATAGCTAAACAGCGGTTACATACATACATACATAAGCAGCTTATATACGTCCCGTTGTAGGGCACAGGTCTTCTCTCAGGGAGAGTGAATGGGCTTAATCACCACGCGTGCCCACCGCGGATTGGCGATTTCAAGCGCTGAGGTATGTGAGTAGCTCAGACACTCAGGTTTCCTCGCAATGTTTTCAAGTGGTATTGCTACTAAATCTTCACAAATGTACGTAACTTAGAAAACAAAGTCAGTAGATTGCCGCACTGGGAATCGAACCTGGGTCGCGCTTCCGAGTCCAATGTTCTGCCCACTAGGCTACCACCGCTAAACAGCGGTTGCACTAAGATAACTTCGAGAGACTGCCAAAGTCCTATTATATATAACTATAATGGTTTACTGTGACAATTCGATGTACATTGCATAGCCGTTTAACCTACAGATTAATAAGTAAGATGGTAGGCTTCTCATTTTATAATTATGTGACATTTTTTAGGGCCTCTATAGTAGGAAGATTTGTTAATATGTGGGTTAGTTGGTACTAAACCGCTGCGCATCCATACATAACATACATAAGCAGCCTATATAGGTCCCACTGAAGGGCACAGGCTTTCTTTCAGGGAGAGAGATCCATACATGCGAACAGTAAATTTGATAAAAACCTATTTAGAGCCTAAAAATTCCACCCATGCCGGGATTTGAACCCGCGACCTCTGGCTGGTTCGCGGAGCCAGAGGTCGTGGGTTCAAGTCCCGGCATGGGTGGAATTTTTAGCCTCTAAATAGGTTTTTAAAATTGTCCTTAGCACGGGTTAGTGCGACAAAAAAAATATAAATAAAATATGATGTTTTTGTAGTTGTATGAAACGCGGCCCAGTGTTTTTTATCCTCAGCCATCTTCGTTCGGCGGTACGGGCGAGCGCGGATGAACATTGACAAATCGGCCGAAAGGTTGCAAACTACTTTAATACGGCTGACTCGAGGCACGCTATAGCATTCGGGATTGGTCGAAGGATACGCGCGCGCGACTTCGGCTGCGGTCGACTCGTCCATTCGAAACTCAAATCGAAATTCGAATTTTTGCTTTTAATTTTTGTTTTTAGCAGCCAGTGCGATACTGTGCCCTTAAAAGGGAAAATAAAAAGAAAAGGTGTTAATATTTTATTTTGAATTAAATATAAGTGTCGATGTAAACGTCATAAAAACATTAGTGTTTATTAAATTTTTACTTTATTCTAAGGATCTAGAAATACGGTCATAATGAACGGTAAGTTATAAAGTTACTTCCCTATTCTTAATTTAAAAATAATGGTGGCATTAGGACACCAAAAGTCAAACAGGTAACTATCAAAGGAATTTGCCGTATATATTATGTATGTATTTGTCACATATAAGCTCCGCTTAAGATCACTGAGCTATAAAAAATAATTATAGATCTTTTACTAACGATTTGTTTTCTAGATTACCTCTTTAACGTAATTAACATAGACGTCAAGTTATTTAATTAATGACGTATCATATGGGCAATAATTTCCGATGTAGCATTAATGAATAAATCATGCAGGTGTGATAGTTCCAACGCTATGCAAACAATGTGGTTATCTTAAGGGGAACATTAATTTTATTATAAATATTTATTACTTATTAGTTATTTTTTTTGTTGTATTAATATTCGACTAATTTTAGCTTGTTAAGCGATGCCTCAAAAACTGTTGTCGAAGGTATTTATTTATAAACCGACCAATTTACTGAATACTAAACACGCACGAGAAAAGGGAAAGATAACACATATCGGAAGCCGGCCTGTCAAACCGATCAAGGTTTTTCAGAATCGTGGAAAGTAGTCAACCCTGTTATCTGCCCACCCCTCCAGGATACTGGTGTATGTTTATATTGTATGCAGGATAAAAAATACATGTCAACTTCCAAGTATAAGTATGAGTACGGGTAAGTATGTAGTTTATTTATAATATTCATCTTTAAGATAGAGGAGCCTCTGGAAGCACTATAATCTCATATTAAATTTAAGATTCGGCTTCCAGACCTAGATTATCAATGTATTTCTTTTTTGTTTTTAAGTAGGAACACTTTAATTTTTTTTTACTATAACTCATGTAAATAACTGTAGGCAAGAAAGCTACTGATTTGCTATCAATTCAATCCAACATTACAGGGTATGCTAGTTTGGAACGAGGACTAGTAATTGTGTTGTGTCGAAGTTGTTATTATTTTTTTAACATGCTTGTTCATAAAATGGCTCTAATTTCACCGCAATTAGGCACATAACCTTTAATCGAACTGTGACTTTAAGCGGTGGTAGCCTAGTGGGTAGAACATTGGACTCGGAAGCGGGAGACCCAGGTTCGATTCCCAGTGCGGGCATGTACCTATGACTTTGTCTTCTAAGTTATATACATTTGTGAAGTTATAGTAGCAATATCACTCGCTAACGGTGAAGGAAAACATCGTGAGGAAACCTGGGTATCTGAGCTATTCACATGCCTCAGCGCCTGAAATCGCCAATCCGCGGTAGGCACGCGTGGTGATTAAGCCCATACTCTCTCTCTGAGAGAATGCCTGCGCCCTACAGTGGGACGTGTATGGGCTGCTTATGATTTGTGACTTTTTTATTGCTATTATTCTCAAGTGAGTTGTAGGTTTTTTTATTTTATTGGTTGAGTTGCTTTGTTCTTAAAACGTTTCGATACAAAAAAGATCGTGTTCAATTACTATTATAGTACAAATAAATTAATGTACCGATTGCTTACTCATTTTACGCAACGTCGTATTAACTTTTACGTTTTTAATAAATAAAACTTTCGCTCAAATATAACTTTTGTTATATCTGTAATAAAAAAAACTTTGAATTCCCCATTTTGTACGTGGCTAAAACGCTTTCCGCGAAAGCCAAAAAAAAGAAACCTCATTATTTTAGTCTATGGCCGATCGCCATTGTTAGATGCGCGCGCATAGGAAAACTGATAAATTTTTCCTGCCATTATGAAAAATTTTTCACTGTTCAAATTGTAGCTATTTTTAGTATTTTTCTTCACAAGTTCGTTGAAAAACGTCGTATGACGAACGTGTGTATTGATGATTAGTACCGTCCTCGGCTCTCTTAAGACCCTTATCTAACGGCTCGGGTCTCAATGGCGCCTCAGCGGTAATTACCAATATTACGCACTTGTACCAAAATGTACTATTTTATCACATGCGAAAAAATATATTTCATTCATTACTTAAGGCATATATAAAAACTACCTACAGTCTTATCCGTTTACTTCCGAATATAACAATATTCATAATATTATTAATTTTTTTCAAAAAAGTATAAACCCAGCTAGGTCGATTTATCGCTTCGTAAACCCTACATGCCAAATTTCATCGAAATTGTTGTAGCCATTTCCGAGATTATTATCATTACTTATATAGAGACTATTACTATAAATTTAGAAACATTTTCACAATAATTGCTCGTTTAAAGTAATATTATGATTTGTATTTAGGATATCTTAAAGTTATTTAAATTGTAAACGGGAACACTGAGGTAGGTATCTTAAAAAAATCAGGGCTTGTTCTGTGAAAATAAAATGGAAAATTTCGAAAATAAAATGGAAATGCGGGTACACACATGAGCACACTGATGAACTGGTATAGGGGGTTAATGTGACTTTGACCGCGTGCGATACAGAGTAGAAGACGCGTTTTTTATGCCGAACCATCCGATCATTTTCATAACTTTAAGACCCGTCGCCCACGACGACTTTCATACGCGCTTCTAGCAGCGTTTTATGACATTTTTGAGAAGCAGTGCTATTCACTCTACATCATCAAACGAACAACCATGTAAAGGACGTCACACACGGCGAAGATACTATCTTAAGATACAATATCGCTCGCCATACCAGTCAATGGACCATCACACACGACGTTCATAATTTCGTATCTGTCCATTGAATTGTTTGGCGAGCGACATTGTATATTGAGATAAAATAGTGTCGTATCTTCGCCGTGTGTGACGTGTTTAACTTAGGCTGGAATCATAATTTACTGGTATTAAATAAATATTGATTGCTTGATTGTGTTGCGCGAAAGTTATCTATTTATGTATTTATTATTATTGATTATTATTAAAGTGATCTGTCAGGATCGTAGCAAGTGGCAGTCCCTGGTCTCTGTCTACCCCTCTGGGATACAGGCGTGAGTTTATGTTATGTTATGTCATGTCATGTCATGTCATGTCATGTCATGTCATGTCATGTCATGTCATGTCATGTCATGTCATGTCATGTCATGTCATGTCATGTCATGTCATGTCATGTCATGTCATGTCATGTCATGTCATGTTATGTTATGTTATGTTATGTTATGTTATTAGGTATTATTGTTCGTGGACGTTCGCACGGAAGCTTCGTGGTTATTTTGTATAACTAAGTGAATGTAACCTTGTAAATCAACCTAAAAAATACATAGGTACGTAAAAGGTAAAAAATTCAAATGTAAAAAATGCAGGTTGCTTATAAATACGGCAAAAGGCTAACTCGTTCGAGGACATTAACGTCGCGATTTTTATTTTACTTTTATGTCATCTTAGGGTTCCGATATGAGAAAAAGTTATAGTGCAATAATTCTAGGTGGTTTGAAAGATATAGAAAAATGAACTTGTCTATCGAATACGCTAGTTTGTTGTTTTAAAAGACGCACATTTGAAAAGTATCTCGACACAAACTCGATTCTATTTTTTATTTTGTTTATTGCATTACACAACAGACAAGTAACATTGCATGTTATAATAATAGGGGTTAAAGTATGAAATTGCCGTTTTATTGCAATAGGTTCTTTGAATTGACATAGAATCTTCATGGTTTGAGGTTTTCGAATGAAACTTTTTTCAAATGGTTTCTATGATGTTCTTTTTTTAAAAAATGTGAAACATTTGAATATCGACTTTCAATTGTTTTTGTTATTCAATTTAGACAAGAAAGATGGATATCTACTGCGAAAATTCGAGTGATTTTTGAATACGAGTTCCGACGCGGAACTAACGCGGCAGAAACCGCCCGCAATATCAATGCTGCGTTTGGAGAGGGGTCTACTAATGAACGCACCGTGCGATTTTGGTTTAAACGCTTTCGTGATTGAAATTTCGACTTAAAGAACGAGCCACGAGGAAGACCGCCCACACAGGTGAATAACGATGAATTAAGAGAGATAGTGGAAGCCGACCCTAGTCAAACTACCCAGGAATTAGCGGCATGGTTTAACGTTACCTTACCCACAATATTGACTCACTTGCGTCAAATCAATAAAATAAAAAAGTACGAAAAATGGGTGCCTCATAATCACTCGAATTTTCGCAGTATCCATCTTTCTTGTCTAAATTGAATAACAAAAACAATTGAAAGTCCATATTCAAATGTTTCACATTTTTTAAAAAAAGAACATCATAGAAACCATTTGAAAAAAGTTTCATTCGAAAACCTCAAACCATGAAGATTCTATGTCAATTCAAAGAACCTATTGCAATAAAACGGCAATTTCATACTTTAACCCCTAATATCAGTGCGAAAGCTTATGATCTACTTACATATCCTTTAACGTGTGATGACAGCGTGCTAGAATATGGACGAGAACTAAAACACATCAAGCCACATACAACCAACTACGAGCACCCGGCGCGCAAAATATCGTAGACACCCCGCACCGAACGGTCGCACTCGGACACAATTATGGCCGGATCCGCTTTTACAGACGGATCCAATATTAGAAGAATTAGTTGCTATCCGGATCGGTGGGTGCGTGCCGCGGGTCGCGGGTCATTGTTCTGTTAGACGGAGAGGCAGTACTAACGGTCCATGGCAATCGTAGTCCCACCGACCACCGCTTTACAGATTCACCCAGTCACACCCAGTGACGGGTCATCATAGCTAAACAAAGCCGGCACAGAAATTTTAACTACCCTCAATGTTTTGACTGTGTTTTTAAATTAAAATTTATATACGTTAGTTGGTATAGTCCGCACAAATGTTTTGGCGGTAACGTGATTATAGTCACAGATCGTTTGCCCATCGCTTACTGTCTTTACAGTGTATGTGTGAGTAACTGACTACTTTAGTAATTGACTAATAGTAATTTACTACCCATCGCACTACGTCGCGATCGTGTAGTTCATTAATAAAAGACCCCCATTTTCTGAATTTCACTAGGGGGGTTCAGTAAGTAGTGAGACTGAATAAGATACAATTAACTTTTGTCGATGTTATTTTATTTTTCAACATAGTCACCTTTTAGTTGTATACACTTAGCATATTATATCTTTTACTAAACCATTCCTTTCTTAAAAAATCTACATCTTGATTCTCTAAAAAACCTTGTACTGCGGCGATCACTGCGTCATCATCGTTGAATTTCAGACATATCCATGTCTGGAGGATGTTCTACCTATTTGAAGCCAGCATAATTGATGGCAGCCATCGCAACTTTGGGCTTGTGCGCTGGGGTGTTATCTTGCTAAAACAAAACAACTTTAGTGAGTCCAATTCAATAATGTGCTCAGGGCAGTACTGCAGCGCCTCGGGCATGTTCGCGTGGACGCGCATGGACTGCTTTCACGCGAGCATACGCAGCGTCCCTGGTGCGCAGGGTGCGGGCTAGCACCAACACCGCTCTGGCAATTATTGCGGGGAGGATAGATTGCCCGTATATCCGGCACTGCTGTGACGTTCGGTACCCGTAGGGTGCCAAACGAGACCTTAATACTAAGACTTCACTGTGCGTCTGTCTGTCTATCTGTCTGTCCGTCTGTCTGTCTGTCTTTCTGTCACCAGGCTGTATCTCATGAACCGTGATACCTAGGCAGTCGGAATTTTCACATATGATGTATTTTTGTTGCTGCTATAACAACAAATACTAAAAACTACTCTTTCTGATGTCAAAAACCTTTCCTAATCCTACTTTGATTATTGGAAACCTATGATGAGCTCTAGGTAAAGTGGAGACATCGGAACAACGCAGAACCCACGATGGAAAACATCGGCGCTCCTTCTGCTCTTGCTAGTTAGTGAGAAATCTATAAATAGAGTGCTGGAATAAGATCGAGATTAATGAACAAAAATATACACGTACATGAAATAAATAAAAATACGTAGATAACAACACGTGCGACACGAAAATTTAAAAAATCGTTGGTTTAGTTTAAAAGGATGCCTCTCGACGGAAAGACACTGTTTCTTTTCCCTCCTCTACTTTGCAAATTCTCTCTAGTTTATTATAAAACTCGCAAAGTCTTCACTGAGGACTTTTCCTAAAGAACACAGTAGACGCGGGAAGTCCAGACTGCTAGGTTTAGTCACACGTATACACGCGCGGACGAATGTTCAGGTAAACTACCCTCTCTTTGAATGCTGCGACTGAACTCCCGATGCCATGTCCTGGATTTACCAGCTCTCCTTCGTCCAAAGCTAGGATCCACCCCCAAAAATACATTCATCAACTATTTCATCACCTACAAGAAATTTATAAATCTATGTCCTGAAGTGGATGAAACTAAAACTGGCACAAAAACGCGAAAAACTTGAAAACCCATTTAGATAACTACATTGACTGGAGTATTCCCTATTGGTCCCTCCAGATTGTAAGGCGATGCATAGAAAACCTTAGAACTCTGGATCCATAGTTATGATAAATAATCATGATAATAGATGTCAATTACATAATTAAACGTCTTATCAGTATTGAAATATGGCCTTCATAATTACAACATTATTGTGTCTTCTTGATTAAACCAAATCTTTACCTAAACTCGATAGGAGCTTGGTAAGCCACTTTGTAAAAGAAAAAATGTTCTTTTTCCTCTATTGGCGCTAGCAAACCTCGTGGTACCGTTTGAATGACCAATCAGTGCCATAATTATTATCTATTATGTATGCCAATGAAGGCCGCCAACGGTCGCTTCTTAGGCCAGGTCAATGTCGCCTTCAGAGCGCCCGTTTACTTCTTGAAATAGCAGAGAGGCACGCTATTTTCCAGTTAGAGTTCTTTGACTCTAAAGCTGTATTCACGGACAAGGTGTCGCGACCGGGCCGGTCCCCGGCCGAGCCCCGGCTGGGACACGGTCAAACATTGGTCACAGATTTTTTTGTATGAAGTGATTCATGCTACTAACAACTTCATCGTCATCATCATCATCATCATCAGCCATTTGACGCCCTCTTCAGAACATAGGCCTCCTTCATGGTTTTCAATCATGAGGGGTTTTTGCCATAATCGCCACGCTTGGCAGGCGGGTTGGCGATCGCAGTATGTGGTTGGAATCCCAGGAAGACGCTGCTGCCCGTAATTTATTTCCTTAGTCGCCTTCTACGACATCCACGGAATATAATGGAATGACGCTATTCTTAATCCGGCGCCACACAGTAATCAACAACTTCACCAAAGTAATTTTCAATGGATTTAGTACGAAGTTTTCTTTTTATAAGTTGGTCGCCTATAACTCGTTAACTTGTAAAGCTTACTTAAGCCGTGAAACTTTTCCTTTTAAGTTCACAGTATGTGCTACTACCCTGATTTTTTTCACTTTTCTACATTCAACCGTTTAGCCGGGAGAGGGGGGGGGGGGGTGCCTCACTCGGACAAAAGTTTGAGCTTTAAAGCTTCAAATTTCGCAAACGGAACCCTAAATCGAAAAATTGTCTTCCTACACCCACAATATTTTTAACACGACCAATCTCGACGATGGCGTAGCGAGAAAAAAAAATTGCATTCCTAATTTGGGTGTAGGGGAGGCTCACAAAAAAAATAAGGTTTTGATCTACCGTTTCGTTGGCCTATATATGTATTTATATGCCATAGATTTTTGTATGGGGCCTGGCATAGTTCATAGTGGCGCCCTCTATATTTTTTTCAATATCGTGGAGCACGATGAAACCTAGCTAGATCGATAGAGGACAAAAAAGTAAACAAGAAATTATTAAGGTCACCATGTCCTAAAGTGGCACGTTTAGGAGTTATTGAGCTTTGAAGTTTGTATGAGATTTTTATAAAACTTAACTTTTGAATCATTTTTCACTAAATACTGGACTATATGCTTGGCACCTGTGACTCGTTGCCGATTCTTGACTAAATTGCTAAATAAGTCGTAGAAAAAACACCCAGTTTATTATAGATACCGTATATTAAGGCACCCGAGCGTAGCGAGGATGCTTACAATGCGAGGGTATTACGGGAGCTTTTACCAGAGTTATAAATCTGCTTTTCATCAATCCTATCAGGTAAATAAATAAAATAGTGTATTTAAAGGAAAATTCACCACCTAAACCTATCTATATTAATTAAACTGTAGGTTTTATATTGACATGTTTTGAATTTTAATCGAATTGAACGAATTGGATGCATGAATAATACTATAATTTCATGTATATATGTATATAAGTAGGTAGGTACCTACTAGACATAGCTACCCAGACTTTAAAAACATCAAAGTAGGTTTGAATCCCCGAGAAAACTCACATCAAGTGACAAATTCAGTGATGAAACTCAGTTAGTGGAAATTCCATACCAACTTCAAATCTCAATAACTCCTAAACGTGCCACTTTAGGACATGGTGACTTTAATAATTTATTGTTTACTTTTTTGTCCTCTATCGATCTAGCTAGGTTTCATCGTGCTCCACGACATTGAAAAAAATATAGAGGGCGCCACTGAGACTATGCCACTAATCTTCGTGGCTCTTTCAGCTCTCTAGTACTTATTGTCTCTGTGCTAAGCCGCGGACGGACAAACCGACATACAAACAGACGGGTGGACATGGCGAAACTATAAGGGTTCTTTGCTGACTACGGAACCCTAAAATGCATAAATTACAAACCTATTAATTTTGCATTTGAAAAGCATGTTCTCCAATATAGATTAAATGGGTCAGTTAATCGCACGTTACATTACATAACATAAACTCACGCCTGTATCCCGGAGAGGTAGACAGAGCCCAGTGTTTGCCACTTGCCACAACCCTGACAGACCTCTTTGCTTCATCAACATTCATTAGCCGTTACATGCACGCGCGCTGGATTCGGGTACTTTTTATGTTGCCCTTCGCTAATACATCCCCTATTTAGTCAAAGTAGTCCTGGGACGTCCCGATAGACATTAGTAGTAATGGTCAAAAATATTTTTTGTGCAACCTCACGATCTTTAGCTGAATTGGCTACTACGCGTAGTCGGTAGAACGGCGTATCCGCATGTACCAATGACTTTATTTTCCTTGGTACATGCGAATACACCAGGGTTCGAACCCATGACCTCCTGAACGTGAGGCAAGCGTTCTACCGACCGCGCTAACACCGCTTATTATAATGCAAATGTAATGTAACATTTATACTACATTACATTTGCTATGCCTTTTGCGCAGTTTACTTTTGCGATTGTATCCACCAAGCGACTGCTCTCTTGATTTAAATATTTAAGTCGCGGAAGCCTATAATTCGTTTTTTAAGTGTTCAGTTTAATTACTAATGGAAATGTGTTGGACTGGTTGGTTTTCCCAATAAATAAAATAAAATAAAGTAAATTTGTGAATGTGTAGTACCAATACCATTCGCTAACGACGTAGGCAAAACATCGTGAGGAAACCTGAGTGCCGGAGGTGATCACATAAATTATATTTGTGTTGCGCGTTGACTAACCCCATACTCTCCCGCTTACTCTATGCGAAGGTCGTCTCTAGGCTACACGTTTATGCCAGATTCGAGGTTTGATAGTTCTTAGAATTGAATATAGATTAATAAAAAATAAGAGCTCCAAAAGCCTTTTCGCAGAGACTGGACAAGGGTCAAATTATATTTTTATTAGTTTATTTGCAATGCTCAGCACGACGAAAATCTCGATTTGTGTCCTCGTGAGGAAACCTGAGTGTCTGAGGTGTTCACATGCCCAAGTGCTCGAAATTTCCAATCCGCGGTGGGCACGCGTGGTAATTAAGCCCGTACTCTCTCTCTGAGAGAATGCTTGGTATTCTAAAAAAAAGATAGTTAAATTTATAAAATTTATTAAATGCATTATTTATTTTATTTCTTGCTTATATTCATTGATTTTTGTATTTTTTGTTATAATTTCAATGAGCCGTATTAGCGAAAGGCAAGATAAAAACTACCCGAAACCGGATTGCGCACATGCAAAGAATAATGAATATTGATGAGGTTAAAGAGGTCTCTCATGATCGGCGCAAGTGGCAAACCATAGTCTCTACCTACCCCTCCGAGATACAAGCGTGAGTTTATTTAATGTAACATTCAGTACAGCCCTCCGAAGGTAAGACAGGCAGACAGACAGCGTAGGCACATTCATCATCAGCTATTTGACGCCCACTGCAGGACATGGGCCTCCCGCATGGTTTTCCAAGCTTCCCGATATTGCTGCCATATTATTAGCGTCCTATTGACATCCCCTTGAGTACGGCACCTTAAACACGCCAACGATATTCATTAGTCAGCCTTGCTGAATCCTTAATGAACTTACTAGGTGATTCACAAATGTTTTCTAGGAAAATAACCGTGTGCATATTTTTATCCACGCATTTTTTAATCGCGCATAATAACATAACAGCATTGTTTATATTTTTACTGACGTAAGAGGAAACCTGTTCCGCTGCTCTATATATTTATTTATGCACTGCTGGAGTAAATGGAACAGAAGGCTTTAGGGAGTTTACCTACACTTCCTATCTTATGCTTGTACTCCTTCCTCTACATTATACTTTATAGTCACGTATACTCCATTCCACGAAACGAGCTCCCAAAATCGTCCATATGCACCCATTGGTTAATGCGCGTGACCTTCAATAGCCACTGCATTAAGTAAACCTACCCTATGAAGCGGACCGTCTTTGCTTATTGTTTCGCTTATCTCTAGCCGCGCGCAGTATTTTGTTCCCTAGGAGTTCGACTCGTGGAACGGAGTATAGTATACTTTATTAAGAGCGGTGGTAGCGGAGTGGTACAATGCCGGCCTCACATTCGGGAGGTCGTGGATTCTAATCCCGACACGTAACAATGACTTGGTTTTCTAAGTTACGTACATTTGTGAAGTTGCAGTAGCAATATCTACCACTCGCTAACTATGAAGGAAAATCTCGTGAGGAAACCTGAGTTCCGGAGGTGATCACCTAATCATCTCAGCGCTTGAAGTTGCCGCGAATTGGCAACGCTTGTTGATTAACCCCACCATCTCTCTTTCCCTCTATGAGAAGGCCTGTTCAACGCATATGGGCTACATTATTATGCCAGGTTCGAGGTGTTATAGTTTTAAGAATTAAAAATAGATTGACAAAAAGCAAGAACTCCAAAAGCCTTTTCGCAGAGACGTTGAACAAGGCTCAAATGATATTTTTATTAGTTTATTTGCAGTGCTAAGCACGGCTAAAAGCTCGATTTGTGTCCCCATATTGGCAAAGTTACATTGCGATGTTAAAACCAAACTACGTGCGGTAGATAAAGATTGTATTTGTATCTGCAATTGCCACCTCACAAGCTCTTTTAAAAAATGTACTTCAGACCTCATTAAATACCCTGCCTGCGACATTTACATAAAATTTCCTATGTTTCTGTCTCAGGGTGTTGATATATCGTCCGATGGAACATCGCGGGGTGGTTTTCCTACTATAGGGTTACCTCAAAATGCACAGTTTCCGAATCACCCAAATCAGAGTTTATCTAGTGCAACAACTTTTGTTCTACTTTATTGGCCTCAATCTGGGTGTATTTCTATGTTGTGATGTCCTTGCCTGGTTACCATAGCACAGGGTATCCTAGTTTGGGACCAGGACTAGTGATCATGTTGTCTGGAAGTTTTTAGAAATCAGAAATTAATGGTTCATCATCATCGTCGGCCTACGCTTGTCCACTGCTGGACATAGGCCTCTCCTATTGCACGCCACTGAGCACGGTCCTCGGCCACTCTCATCCAGCTCTTGCTAGAGCTGTTTATTGTTGAATGCCGATTTACAATGTTATCGCTGTCTTCGGGTCGAGTTGCAGTGGAGAAAAAGACAGCGAGAAATAACTTCACTCTGACCATTCTTTCTCAAATCATCTTAAATCTAATACATAAGTTGGTACGCGTACCTTACCTACCTAACAAGATCCCACGAGAGCAATCAAAAACTTGCAATGCTAAAACCTTTGTTACTATTCCTACAAAATTAGGAAAACGTTAATGCAGGACATAATTACAGCACCCGTTATTATTGTGACTTGTTTAATGTTTTGTGCAGTCATTTGAATAAAAGTGTTTCGATTGGTACGTAGAGCCACGCGAAAATGTTCAATAGGACCTTTCTGCATTGCTTCATAGGCATGAAAAAAGATTTGATATTTATTCAGTTTTTAATTTCATACATACACACATAAACTCACGCGAGTAGCCGAGGACCGTGCTCAGTGGCGTGCGATAGGAGAGGCCTATGTCCAGCAGTGGACAAGCGTAGGCCGATGATGATGATGACGAATTCGCGGTAAATAAACAGTCTCCGTTCTTTAGGAGACGAAAGAGAAGGGAGTAACTTGGCCAGACCTACCTTCGCTAGCCTTGAACAAAGATAAATGGAAATCTCTTGTGTCACCCCAAGTCTTCACGGAGCAGTAAAGGGATTAAAGAAGAAGAAGAAACTTAGTATACTTGTGGGTTACTGTAAATAACTAAACGGAGTAAATTGAGCGATAATATAATTTTTGTATGTCATGAGAGCACAAACTGCTACGCAGTTTGGCGAATTTCTTTGAGTATCAAAATGTACTGAAAGACTAAACAAAAAAAAAATTCTCGGAGAACTTCGTCCCCGGCCCAACTCCAGGTGCAGTCGGCAAAAGTTCAATCCTTACGTACGTGCACTCTAATCAGTTACGTTAATGGTGACTTTGCAAAAACATGTAAGGGTTGACCTGCTGTGGACCGGACCTATAATACGCGCAATTCCGAAACACTTCAAGTAGAGTTTGTGTTTTACAAACACTCCTGTACTATGAGCTCATTTTTCGTATTGGAAAATATGGGTTCGTATGAGCGAAAACTTTTTATCCTCAAATCGTTAGAATCAAATATCCTCTACCTGCCCAATGTGATTTTAGAATGACATTTTATAAGTTGACATTCCTACCCAGCCTAAAGAATGAAAAGATGAAATTTCTGCCAACTGTCCTTTTTCCTTGACATATTTAAATTTTGCGCCTAGAATTTAAATTTACCGCCTAATGTCAATTTTGACGCTTGAGTTGTGATTGATTGAAATTATAGCAACTGGTGAGCCACCATTTTGAACTGAACAAAAAAAAAAAAAACAACTGTCAGTGCCGGCCAAACATCCAAGATGGCACGTCACCAGAGACGAGGTAAGATTTAATCCACATTTATTAGTGCTATCCGCACGTTTTTTGGCTACATTTTTACTACATTTCAAGTTCATTAGTCTGTGTACTCAGTCGGGTAATGATTTTTCTGGTACGAACAATTTTGGGTTACAAAACATTTTCAAACATTATTATGGCCTTTTAAGATCACATTGGGAACAATTTTGTACTTAACTCTTTTTTTTTCATGTCCTTTTAAGATCACATTGGGCACAATTTCGAACCTAACTTTTTTTTCTTATTATTGGGAGACCAAAATATTCAAAATTTACTGGAGGATTCGGATATCGGTGACTTGCTGCCCTCGGATGATGATGTAGAAGACCCAAGGTCAAATAAAAATGCGTCTTTTGAATCGTCATCAGACTCCAATTCTACTGTTTCTGAGGAAGAAATTGGGGAGGCGTATTGTAGAGCACGAGGAAATGGTAGGAGCACAAGCCGAGGAGGAAGAAGACCGTCTGCTGGACGAGGCCGAGGAAGATCTCGAGGACAGTCAAGTGGCCAACCACATGAATCTTAGATTTTTTTAAGAACTTTATGAAAGATTTTTGTAAAGTTTGAAACCAGTTTATTGTTATTGTCCTAGTGGTTCCTATTTTTGAGGGATTTGCTTTTCTTATTTTAAAATATTAATTTTGTGTAATGAATAAAATGGCTGTGTTGATTTTAAATCTCTTTAGTTGTTAGATTATCATAAAGACTGAGTTTCATAATTTTTTTTGTTTTTTGAGGGATATTTTTGTGAGAAAAGTAACAAAAAATATTATTATAGGAAGATAAGTGATACTATTTGATAGAGTTTATTAATTTTTCAAAGAGAAATATTGAAGAACTTATAATTGTCTTAGTTCCTACTACCGTTAAGAAGGCTCCCGAACTCATTATGAGTAAGAAAGCTCCGATTTGATTAAGACTGATAAGTATTACCAATAATTATTGAAGTAGGTACTTAGCAACTTTTTTAAAACTTTGTGACTGATTAAGACTAATAAAAAAAATTATACTAAAAATTTGTTTTATTCAATTGTGCCCAACGTTCTTTTAAAATGACGAATAAAAATTGCATTGTGCCCAATGTGATTTTAAAAGAACAAAAGATTTTGACTTAAAACCCACGAAAACCGAATGAGAACATCCCCAACACATCCCTAAAAATACGGGGAAAAATCTTTCTACAAGGAACCCAACATTATAAAGAAATTTTGTCTTGGGCAGGAGGCTCATAAAACAAGTTGTCCTTAAAAAATCACATCGGGCAGAAAGGCGATCTTTTTAAAAAAAGGCATGGGCAGGTAAAGGTGCAACTGACAAATTCTAACTGACTTGTTTCAAGAACTTCGCACTTTGCAGGAAACCATGTACAAATAAAATATAGCATAAATTTTCGCTTGGTTGCTTTATCGAAATAGATTGGTATTTAGATTTGTTATGACCGTTTATAGATATTATTGTTGTACACAAATAAATTCGTAAATATTCCATATTCGCAGTATATGCGGCGTTTATGGAATGTTTTGAGAAATCGTGTTTTTATAAGTAAACCCGTAGATATACTGCATACATTTTGGCTGGTTGGAAAGTTGTGGCAAAATAAACGTGCATGACAATTAATAGCACTATCGATTACGCCAGAATGTTTATTAAAAAACGCATTTTTCAAAAATATCTTAACGTGAACGCAACACAAACTCGAATCTTTTACAATACAACCATTAGTAGACTACCCAGAGCGGTGCGTGTGCGCCGCGGGTCCGCGGGTCATTGTTCTGTTAGACGGAGAGACGGTACTAGTCGTTGGCGCATTTTTTTAAACAAGGTTTCTCAACTCGGAACAAGGTTTCTCAACTATTTTTCTTTTATTTACGTGTACACTTAAGAGTAATAGTCTAAATAGATGCAATTTTTAATTGCGAATTATATAACCGCGGCTTTCAAACCACCCGGAAATCAGCGTGTATAGAGGACACTTTAAAATACGCTAGCAGAGTGCGACTAGCCGGAACCTTATGCGAGGTTGGTACATCCATTCTAAATAGTGATGAAAGATTTTTAAATCGGACAAGTTTTTCGGACATTACGTACAAACATACACATATAAACTAACAAACTTTTCCTCTAGACTCTATGTATTGACAAAAAAGTTATTTACAGTAGAGTTTTTAAAGTATCTAAATACATAACTACTTTTCTTAATGACTCGCGAAGCTCATACATATTTATATATTAAAAATAATCGTGATTTGGCCCGTTTGATACACAACTGAAAACCACTTTTGCTTGTAAGCATACCAGCCAATACGCTTCCCAGTTGTTTATGCCATATTTATTGATAACACGTATGACCAAACAATAAGTAGGTATTTTATAAGCTTAAGATGCTACTCTGCAACGTGCATATTCTATTAGGAGTGCTCCGAGTGAATCACTTCATTGAAATCCAATTATGATCTTGTATTAATATCTAATACAGACCGGTTCATAATCCGACTCGATTGATGCTTTAGCTATTTGCAATTTGCTAACTTGCTTTTATCTGTTTTTATATTCATCCCATGAATAGAGCTCACTACTCAGTAAAGTGTTAATTTGTCCCGATAAATGTCTTTCTTTCTTTCTTTCTAAAGGCCTATTTACTGTCACGCGAATCATCCCGACCCTCTGCCAATTTCGTCCATATCTTTCCGACGGATTAATGTCATCGATCCATCGGGACGCTCACGCTGGTCTGCCTCTCATTCGCCACCCATATCCGTCCATCTCCACTTTAAGTTGGTTTTCGACTTTGGTCTTTTGACAAATTACAGGACGAATTAGGATGGATTAGAACGAATAACAACTAAGCTTTTTCTTAAATTATACAGAAACGTGAACAAGTAAACGAACAAAACGTATGCGAGGGAAAAAAAACAACTGTTCATTGTATCTTTACAATTTTTATGTCATATGTTCTGGTGTATGATAAATAATATTCTTATCTTACAGCATCTTAATACCAAAAATTACACCTCTTAAGGCGGTTCCTTAAGGACCACACAAAGGTAGTTTGGTTTTTATTTACAAACGACATGCCGGATCGCAATGAAACCTCACCATATGTTTAGAAAAACAGATCGAGGTTTGATCGTGCTTAGAATTGGAAATACACCTATCAATTTTTTTTTAATAAAAAATAAAAACCGACTTCGAAACACTACAGCACTAAAAAGTTTGAAATAATTTAAATAATTAGAAGTGTATATACATGTAGGTATTGTAGAAGTATAATTTGGAGCCAGTGCCCAAAATATATGTGCTGGTCTTGAAACTGGGCACCGACTACAAATTATACTTCTGCAATACCTACATGTATAAATACTTCTAATTATTTAAATTATTTCTAACTTTTTAGTGCTGTAGTATTTCGAAGTCGATTTCATTTTTTATTTAAAAATTTTTATTTTTCAATTTTTAGTGGGAGAGCGGGAGAAAAATAAATAAGTCCCTTATAACCATAATTTACCCTACTTAATTCGTTGTTTTAAAATTTGATGTTCTAAATTTCCATCTCCGAAAGTCCAGAACATCACCAAATTAACTTGGGACTACTTTTACGCTATTTTATGAAACATACGGATATTACTAAAGGATGTTCTCATCCTTCGAGAAGAGTTCCATTCTCCATCTCTGAAAATCTCCATCAGATCTTCAGCAAATTAAAATGGAATCAATGAGACGTTATACCTGTTCGAAAAAAAAAGAATTGTCGAAATCGGTTAAGATTTGACGGAGTTATGGAGGAACATAGCCAAATAAAAAAAAAAAATATGTATATACGCGTCGAATTGATAACCGCCTCCTTTTTTGAAGTCGGTTAAAAATAAATTATAGCCTTGTGAATAAGTTTCTATAAGAAGTGTTATTAGGCTATAATTTCTTTTTATTGTGTTCATCTCAGTTGTAAGCACGAGCAACCCTTGATATGTGTCCTCTAAACGTATTGGAAATATTTCAATGAGATCAGACATGTCGTTTGTGAATTAAAACTAAATTACATTTGTATGGGAATTGCTCCTTGTGGGGCCTTAAGAAGTGATGCAATAAACTAACAATTTTGGAAGGAACAAAAAACAATGAAAGTAAATTAAAACTGGTTAGGGGGCACCCTACGCTACTATCAGCTTCAGCCATTCCAATTCGCAAAGACTATTTTTTTTCTTGAGGGCTGAATCAAAAACCATTTCGAGATTAACATCTAAGTAACCATATTTTCTATGTTTAAGATAAATATTAAGGAAGATGAGCGTTATTTTTGCCAAAAAACAATAACCTTCATTTGACCTTCTGATGACGTCACATTTTAAAATAAACATAACATATGGCAACACTACGTTACTTAAAAAAAAGACTTGCTGTCATAACTGTCATATGCATATCATTTCCTTGCCTGTGAAAAAAACGTCTGTGACAGCAAATCACAGAAACAAAGTGTGACAGTTTGCGCGACGTTTCGGCGTGTGCACTCGAAAAATATGACGTCACGCTTTCAAATATTTTAAATAAATAATTTATAATAATAAACTTAACAAATCGCTGAAAAAATGAAATTAGTCTCTAGAAATTACTTCTGCTTTAAGAAAAAAATATAAAATAAGATCGAAATAAAAAATATACTGCCCGAATTCTCCTTTCGTTTATTTGCGCGTATCAAACTAAACATATGAACCATTTTTAAAATAACAGAACAAACTTTTTCTTCCTTTCTATGCAATGCAAGGAAGTATTTTCTACCACTTTGGAATTAAAACTTATACATTTCGTGAACAAGATTTTCCCCGCTTGAATCGCGTCTTATCATGAAAAAAAATTCATGAAGAAAAAGCAACAAAGAAGCGCGAGTTCCCTCACGACAAAAATGAGGGCACTCGCGCTTCCCGCGGTTCCTTCAAAAATGTTCCTAGTTTCCCACTAAGAGATGATCAGAAAAGTTAACTACGAGTATCGCATCCGATTAAAGATTACGATGCTAACATCGCATTGAGTTATTTATGAATCCAGTTTGCTCAAACTGGATAGTGATTACATGAAACGTACAACAATAGCCATTAGACAAGGCTACTTTGCCAGTACAGTTAGCCTCTAGATCAAACTAAGCAAAGAGACCAAATACCCGGTTGTACTTTACTCTGCTTCTTTTTCAATCTATACCTAATCTATATAGGTCCAACTGTAGGGCACAGGCCTTATCTCAGGGAGAGAGTATGGGCTTAATCACCACGCGGGCCCACCGCGAATTAGCGATTTCAAGCGCTGAAGTATGAATACCTCAGACTCTCAGGTTTCCTCACGATTTTTTCCTTCACAGTTAGCGAGTAGTATTGCTACTATAACTTCACAAATATTCATAACTTGGAAAACAAAGTCATAAGTGCATGCATGCGAGCATGTGCTCGCACTGTTAATCGAACCTGGGTCTCTCGCTTCCGAGTCCGAGTCGAATTGAAACTAAAGCCTGTACTCTAAATTCCCTTGAAGCTGTGAAAAAATAAAACTTCTCAGTTAACGTAAAAGAGAGACACGGCCGTTTATGTCGCAAAAAATGTATATTTCGATACTCAAGGGAATCAAAATTTATCAGGTACCTACTTTCCGTTGACCTAGAACTATGAAATTTGGCAAGTTATATCCTTTTGGTACTACAGGCACAGGGAAAAATCAGAAAACTCTATATTTGTAATTAAATCATAAAAAAATGTCTTCGAAGTTCGGGAAAGGCTCTGAAAAATGCGAGACTCGATTCCTTAATTATTTATAATACGTAAGTACCTACGAAATCCAATTTTTTTAACATTGACCTGCTGTCGACCGTACAAACAGCAACCTGAGTGGCAGAATTACGTTTTCCGTCGGTCAAGTTTACGCTTACCTACTCGCAATTAAAGAGTCTTCGGCGCTATACACTATACTTTTCTATCTATGTCCTTCATTATCTATTGCTCAGCATTGAGAAGACGGTTTTCCTTCCACAAGGCATGTGTCAAATTACCCATAGCATGGCCATTGTCTACGTGTGTCATTCTTTTGTAAGCTCTTTGAGATAATGGTAGCATTCTTTCGAGCGGTTTTGCTTCAAGGATAGGTCCTCAACATAGATTTTACGCCCGTCAAGGCATCTGCTGTTCGTGTTGATATAGTTTGAAACTTAATTATGAGTTAGCATATCATTTACAAAAGGAGTTTGCTGTTCGTTTGTAATAATTTTAAAATTCTTGAAAAACAGCAATTAAAGTCTGTCATTTAAAACAATTTAGCTTCACAACTTGATAATTCCTCAATTCTTAATGTAGGAAAATAATTTACTGGAAGCCGCGATAATAGTAAATGCGTTAAGCACGATATTCATAAAATTATTCAACCCTGATGTCTGGTCCTAATTTTTAGGGTTCCGTACCCAAAGGGTAAAAACGAGACCCTATTACTAAGACTTCGCTGTCTGTCTGTCCGTCCGTCTGTCCGTCCGTCTGTCCGTCCGTCTGTCTGTCACCAGGCTGTATCTCAAGAACCGTGATAGCTAGAGAGTTGAAATTTTTACAGACTATGTATTTCTGTTGGCTTAGTCTCCTAAGTTACGTATGTTTGTGAACTTATAGTTTGATTCCTGCAAGTACCAATGACTTAGTTCCCTAAGTTACGTATGTTTGTGAACTTAAAGTAGCAATAGCACTCGAATCCGTGATCCGCAGTAGGCACGCTTGGTGATTAAGCCCATAATCTCTCCTTGTTACTGTGAGAATTGATAAGTTCATGCTTTTTATATGATATTTAAAAAAATATATTAATCTAAGAAAATTAAACAAAATAAGAGTACCTACATTATTAAAAATAACACAGAAAATGTAATTTGAAAATTTAATCTAGGTGTCCATTCATTAATAAAAGAAACGTCAAACGTTAAGCCAGGAGTCCATTCATTAAAATAAGAAACGTTTAAAGTTAAACTAGGTGACATTCATTAAAAAAATAAACTTTAAAAGTTAAGCCAGGTGTCCATTCATTAAAAAAAACGTTAAAAGTTAAGCTAGGTGTTAAAAAAGTTCATAGAACTAATTGACTTGTTTCAAGAATTGCAAATTGAAAAAAATTACCCTCAAGAGACCGTCTCCTGAACTAAAGTAGTTGATATTATTTTATCCAAATCCTACGCAAGAGGATTCACGGTAGAGTTTCACATCCTGGTTTCATTGGTTTCTTTGTAAGTGGTAATCCTACGAGTGTAATCGAGGCCAGTGCAGTGCCCAGTAAGGTGCGATTCCCATAGAGACCATCTACGTACCGCAAGCCACAGGCAGTGTCAATGACATATTTTTTAAGTACCTCGATTAATTGCCAAGACGTGATGAATCACACATTGTAGTTCTGTTGTTATTAATTTAGACGAGTTTTGGTGCGATTAATTTAGATGAAATCGATGAAGTGTTAATTGTACTAATAATTGTACTAGAAATAAACATAAACGTTCGTTCCCAAGATTTAGACTGGCAAAGGTTAGTACATCCTTTTTGTATACGTTTCTACAATAAGATTCAAAAAATGTGTGATTATGTGCAAAAAGGGCTACTACAATATTAAAGATTATTTAGATGACAACGATGCATGGAGATAAAGCGAGTTCAATGCATGAGTGGTTTTAGGAGAATAATTATGTAAACAGATTAATTAAGGACTTTGAAAAGACTGAGTCTGGAGTTTTTTTGTTCATTTTTTTCCAAAATAATCTAGATTTTGAAATGGACACCTAGTTTAACTTGTTACGTTCATTAAGTCGCAGTTTCTGTGCAAATTTTAACAAAACATTTTGAATTTAAATTAAAAAAAAAATAATTTACTCTGATGATGCAATTAAGTTGCATTTCCCATCAATCTGTAGGTATGTTTGTCACGTTTTGTCGAAGTCAATTTCAAAATGATTGAAATATTTTTTCTGGCAGAACCTGGTCTCCGGGATACATGCGTGAGTTTATGTTACGTTATAATTTTTCTCTGTATAATGTCTCGTCGTGAGAAAACATTTTCGCAGAATATTCTTTCCGGCTCATAAGATAAGGTAAGAATATTCAAGTTATTAGTAAATACAAGCCGATATTTATCGTCCCTACAAAAGTAAATGTGTAGCTATTTACTTCGCATTTATTTCATTCATTCTTTCGAGAAATATAAGAAATAATATTTGCCATCCAACACAATACACTTTTCAATCAAATGTATCTCCATATCATTAATATGCCTTTTTCTGTTGTAGCACTTGTGTTCGGCATGATTGTGTTAGGTACTATTATTTTTGTGTACCCGTTTCTCTCCACAAATTGTTTTTAATTTTTTTGTGCTATTTTCTTTTGTGTTACATTGGAAATAGATTGGAAATTTAACTTTCACTTTCACTAATTTAACTTTTGTTTAATCAGAATCTGACTTTTCATAAATGCGGGCTATTCGGTCACTTGCATTTAGCCAACGACCAATTTGAAACTGTTTCGCAATAAAACAGCAAATTTAAATGTCGTCATCATCAGCCGTTTGACGCCCACTGCAGGACATAGGCCTCCCTCGGGGTCTTCCAAGCTTCCCGGTCTTGTGCCGCCCGCATCCAGCGACTCCATGCCCCCGAATTTAAGTGTAAAATCTTCCAAAATAGTCACAGAGATTATCAACTCGAAGTGGCATTGGGCTGGGTCGAGTTTCATAAAACCACAGTTCGTAGTTTATTATGACAATGCGAGGTACATTGCGTAGCAGGGTCTACTTGTTAATCTGTGGGTTAATTGACTTTGCAATGTACGTCGAATTGTCACAGTAAACCGTGAATTTTAGTTTTATGAAACAGGCCCCAGGTTCATTATCATCATCATCAGCCATTAGACGCCCACTGCAGGACATAGGCCTCCTTCGTGGTTTTCATAACCATGAGGGGTTTTGCCATAATCGCCACGCCTAGCAGGCGGGTTGGCGATCGCAATATGCGGTTGGAATCTCAGGAAGACGCTGCTGCCCGTCTCCTGGTAATTGATTTCCTTAGTCGCCTTCTACGACATCCATGGAAGGAAATGGAGTGACTAGCGTCCTCCATAGGCCCCAAGTTAGGTACGTTTAATGAAGAACCTCTGGGATCTCCGATTTCCTGTAGAGACCTCCAAGCGGCCAGCGCAGCTCCGTCAGCTCGATAGATCAACAATCTGGGGCAGATTATCGCTGAATGAGGATGGTCGAAGTACAAGAGAAGTGGCATGCGTTGATAACAGCGCTTATGACAATTGATTTAACCCTTAAACGGACATAGCTTATATACATTTTTCATTGGTGTTGGACTTTATCTCAAAGAGGTAAGGTTCAATTTAAAATGGGAACTGTTATCCCTATGGTCGAATAAGGGTTAAATTCAATCGCCTAGCTAGGAAAGTCGAATGGAATATATTTAGAAGCTTCTAATCACACTCTTACTGGTTCAGTGACTGAACCAGTCTGCAGTAGAAGTGCATCAATGACCACGTGTCATGATCGAGGTAGGCTTAATAATTAAAATATAATAGTGCATAATTATAATTTATTAAGTTTTTTTGCTATATTTCCTTAGTACTTTTTTAGTAATAGATAGACAGATAGTTAGATAGCACTTTATTACACACCGGTAATTTACAGAGATATAAGGTACTTAATGTGTAGTTATTAATAGTATACAACTGGAGTTCCTATCGCTAAAAGCTATTAATCAAAATTTTTTTCGGGCTATTATCCGGTCCACTGCAGGGTGCAGGCCTTCTCTCGCAGAGAGAAAGAGAGGCATGAGTAGATAGACGGATAAATGACAGCTCAATGCAATCACCCTAGACATTTTTTTCAGCTCCATGTTAATGTACGAATAAAATTCTATCACACGGTTACAACCCTAGACATAAAAGCAAGGACGCATTAAAATATACCGTAACATAATATAAGCTCACGCCTGTATCCCGGAAGGGTAGACAGAGACCAGGTTCTGCCACTTGCCATGATCCTGACAGATTGATTTCGCTTCAACAGCATTCATTAGTCGTTGCATGCGCGAACGCCGGTTTCGGGTACTTTTTAATTTGCCCTTTACCAATACATGAATAAATAATAAATATTGATTATATTGATTATATTGATATTACTCCTATCAATAAGTGTTATGAATATTATTGTTTTGTTTTATCTGCGCCATTCTTGACGCATCAGAAGTGAGCCCTTTCTTTCTCAAATTGGCAAACATTTCTCTAGAATCGACATTTCAGGGGCCATGCGGTATGTAGATTAAATCGCGATACCAATACGAAACTATTCTCACGACATTGTGATCAAGTGAGCAAAAAGCGATAATTAGCCTAAAGGTTCAACGAAATATACACTCTACTGCCTTCGCAATATGACCGTCAGTTGCGTAAGAGGCGAAGGTTGAGGCAAGATAAATCGGAATAGGTTCTCATTGTGTTTTTGTTGATGACTTTAATAACCAATAACACTGCAATCGATAGACATCAAGAAATTTTATTCGAAAAAGTATAGCAATTCGACTTCGTTATTACAGCTAGGTCTGTGAGTTATTGGTTTGCAAAATATTGCGTTCCACTATTATACACCACTAAGAGCGCTTATTTTTTTAATGCAGTAAAGTTTAGATAATTATAAAAATCTTTTTTTAAGATTTTAAATACGAACCATCATAGAGCAGAATATTTAAAATAACTGTTTTAGGGGTACGGTCGGAGAATCTAGCCTTAAGCAATCGGCGTAAGAGCGCTATTACATGGGCGGCACGTTGCGAACGACAGCGTCAACTGCAGCCGTCACTTGTCGACGGCAGCCGTCGACGCGTCGGCGGCAGTCGCCGACAAGTCAGCGCCAAATATCTGTGTCGTCGGCTGCCATCGACAAGTGTCGACGGCTGCAGTTGGCAGGCTGTATAACATAGCACAGGGACTCTCAAAGTGGGGCACGCGAAAATCTTATCGCGAACCCCCTACTGTGACGGACCAAGCTCCGTACAAGTGCTCACGATCGTTAATATCATGTTGAATTGTGTTCTGCACGAGAAGATTAAGGATGGAAGCTAAAATAAACCGAGAAATGATAATCGTATACTTATATAGGGATTGTAAAACATTTAAAGAGCGTATTATAGAATCCGATAAAGCGCCAAAACGTATTTGGTTCCCCAACATAAAATAAAGCTAGGTATATTTTGTTTGTATCATTTGTAAACATTTAAGCAGTTCTTGTGAGATATTGCGTTGTCTTTTATAGATTAAATTTTTACGATAATTGAGATTAATTACAACGGCATCTATTTTGCGAGATGGCACAACTAATGAATTATGGATTGAAGAAAGTTTTTCACCTAAAACCTGTTACAATACATGACAGTTCATCGCTTTGTTCGTAGGTGACGCTACTGGTCTATACGCGTGGGTCTGAATTCATTCTCTAATAAAACAAAAACAAAAAAAAGTGCATCCGAAAAGCTTTTGTTTTGTAGCATTTGTAAACATTTAAACAGTTCTTGTAAAATACTTATTGCGTTGTCTTTTGTAGATTAAATTATGCAACTGGTTTTAGGGATGGTTTACGATAATTGAGATTAATCACAATGACATCTCTCTTGCGAAATAGCATAACTAATAAATTTTGGATTGAAGAAAGTCTGTCACCTAAATCTAATACAGTACATGGCAGTTCATTATTTTGTTCATAGATGACGCTTTTTTAATTCATTCTCTAAAACAAAACAAAAAATTGCATCCGAAAAGCTCGGTCATTCAGGTACTAAATAAATAGGGAACTTAAATCATATAAAACTTTAACAAAACAACATAGACTCACGCCTGTGTCCCAGAGGGGTAGGCGAATGTCGGGGACTGCCACTTGTTGCGATTTTAACGGATCGCTGTCGCTTTCTCAACATTCATTGGTCGTTGCTTGCGCGCGCGCCGGTTTCGGGTGCTTTTGTCTTGCCCTTTGCTAATGCATCCCCTGTTTGGTCGAGGTGTGTCCGTATGGGTCATCCCTTGCCGGCCCTTCCACCCACATTTGTTCGATGGATTTGTTTCCTCCTCTCCACATGTCCAAACGAACTCAACATTCCTTTCTCAATTTTAGTCACTGCATCCTCTTTTAGTCCACAACGTTTTCTAGTCACACGGTTATGTGTCCGGTCATTCAAAGTAACACCAGACATACTTCTCAAGGACCTCATTTCTACTTAAAAACGTAGAATTTAGTTTTTCATTGAACTCTGAACGTTTTCTTAGAAACATTATTTTACGAGATGACTCATATATATTGATAAACGCTTCATATATTGTAGGCGTTGCGTTCATACGTTGGGGAGTGACGTCATGGTCTGAGGTCGAGTTGTATGCCGCGTTGTAGTGCCACGTGATTGTATTGACTTTTTGACTGTTTGTATCGTAGGGAGTGTATGGTCGCGGAAGAAAGAGATACCACGTTTGTTTGCCTTTGGACGTGTCCTCTCATACTTTATTAAAGTTTTTCTTAGTGCAAGTCCCCATTATCAAATATCTTCGCATAAGCTCTAGAGTTAGCTCCATCTAGGAGTGAGTAGCGTATCAGTATTAGTTCTTTGTTAATACGATATTAACCGTTTGAGTGGGGGGGCGCCACTGTTATTTCCGTCCGGTTGACGCCAACCAAATAAATCATTATAACGCTTCAAATCCCAATTGTAGATAAAGTAGAGTATGTTTAGATGAATATAGACTGAATTAAAGAGATGTTGTTCTATATACGAGATACGAAACTTTGTTATTAACAGAAACTAGTTTTTCGAAAACACCACCGCGTCATTCAAATGTGCGTTGAATAAATTGATAAAAGGATTGTAGAAAAATAAATCAATCGGGAAATATCGAGATAAATAAATAGAAACTTAATTGACAATATAATTGCAGACATTAAATATTAATTTATAAAATAGCATAATATTAAAGTTCTGAAATTGATTGAGAAGATAGTGGCGCGATGTGGTACGAGTTTGACGAACAAAAATAGAATTACCAATGTTGAAGTCCTTAAATTAATAGCAATAAGGAATAAAATTCTTAGTTGGCGGGATTTCGTTATTGGTTTCGCGAGCGGGAGAAGTGGCATCATATTAGGAGGGGGCCGCGAGGTTATAAAAGCTGGGTTCGGGAACTATTCAGAGCTTTTCCGGAACAGAAAATTGAACAGTAAATACGTCTGCTGCGCTCGTAGGCAAATTCGCCATTTTGCGAATTTTTTACTATTAGGGAGTTTCGTTTGCATTTAAATTCGAAAGTAGGAGAGTGGTTTTGGATTTGTAACCTAACATCACCTGTGGGCATTGCGTCCCAGACTATCAGCTCTGGTGTGAAGTTTCAGGTTCTGAATTACTTTCTTAGCTAGGGAATGAGATTTGAAAGTGAAAGTGTAAGGTTAGAAGCGCCCTTCGATTCCTAAACCGTTTGTATATTTAGCTAGAAGTTTTCCGCGTAAAATAGGGTTTTCAGCCTTAGTAATTAGGGTAGCTCTCGCGAAATAAAAGTTTACTAATCCTTTTCCTCCACAGTACTACGTTTATGCGGAAATAAATTTGTGCAAAGGATAACTCACGGTGACAAAGGTATGCTATGGATAATCCGTGTGTCTAGCCTTTGTCAAATAACCAAGGCTCGGCGGGGGCACACGAGATGATCGATATCATTCTTGCGTCATAGCTTTCTGAGTCTTTGCAGACATTTAATTCCACTTATTACTTTAGCTTAATTCCACTAGCTAGTGGTAATTGAGTTTCAGTATACAAACGTGTGAATTTAGAGCGAATTCACTTGGGAGCCTTAAGAAGTTTAAATTAATGGACTAAGGAACCCAAAATCTAGCTCTGCTTACTATGCTACGGCTGAATCTGAGTCTGCTTGGGTTGAAAGGTTTAAAGAATCCCTTCACCGGAGGCGTTCCCAATTTAATTTAATAATAAAAAAGTAATACTAACAATAATTTTGAATTGAGATAATTACATTAATTGGGATAAAATGCTTCTTGTGAATGCGGTGTTAGATCTTCTTCCGTTAGCATACGTGGTGTAGCAATTTTCCCCCTGCTTACCCTGAGTGACAGACGATTCTAGCCCTCTGGCACTTTGCACCCATAACATATTTATGTATTATATTCCGAATATTCTTACCTTGCGGGTGGTTACCGAACCCATAAAACCACCTGCGCATACACATCCTAGGCTACACACTCTGGCCGGCCAGAAAGTCTGAAAGCTAACTGAGTCAAGTTACCAAGTAATTTGAAACAGTCTGGTTTTCCGGAGTTAGGGAGGATAGAAGTAGGAAATAGCTGTGACTAGGGAGACACCTTAGGCACTCACGCATACACACGATTAAATGTAAATGGGGTTTGTTTTGCTGAAACAATAATAATTTTGATGGGTGGTTAAATATATTAGCTTACGGGGTTGGGAAGAATTAGGCAGGCTCCCCCTTTTCTTTCAGGGTATCCAGTTGTATGATGAGAGTAAGTATTTCCCCAAGTCCCCACCATAACAATGCGGTCATTAGATGCGTTTAAGGTTCATTTACTTAATAAAACTAAAATAAGTGAAATTGGTGCTTCCACAATGTTTTGTAGTGTAGTGATATTGTAATCAATATGTCGCAATAGGTTTAGTGTTCAATAAATCTGTTTCCAAACCCGTCTGTAAATGATAGCGTTAAGTAATTCTCTTATCACCTACTCATAAGGATGTAGATGTAACCCCGCAAAATTCCGCGCCGCGCTAATGTAAACCTGCAAAACTCTGTTGGACTAAAAGATTGTATTCGTTGTTTAATTGTGCGAGTCTTGAATTAGTAGCTACTAAACTTACTGCTTATCTATGTCTCTGGTCCTTACCTTAAAACTAGACGTAAAGGTTGGTGCGTTTCATCCACACGGTGATCATTTGAAACTAAGGAATAGGTAAAACGAAACGAAAATATTAGCTTCATAGGTACTTATCTTTTGACCTTCGGACGGGTCATTCCACTATTGCAGAGGTAGGAACAATTTATGTAGGTGCGTAGATACTTTTCCTTCCGACCGTTGTTTCTTTAGTATTATTGCATTTTAGGCGCAATATAGGGTGAATAATATATAGGGTGGTCAAAACTCGGATTATTGTTAGGAATTGAAAGACGTTATGGGACGTTAGAGAGTAGTTAAGAGCCACTATAGGCTTTGTAGTAGTAATGCTATATTCATTTTAGGTATATTGGCTTAATACTCTGCTTAATCTCATAGTTGCGTGAGCGCGGCTGGATTGTTTCAGTGTTGGTAAGCTTCGATGAAGTCTTATTCCAACGTACTTTGTGCATTTGGTTATTACCTCTCTCACACTCTCGTCAGCCAATGCATTGTACTGCTGAACATCCCTTTGCCGTTTCTTGCGTTAATTGTGTGAAGCGTCTTGAGTCTTAAGATCTCTATACTTGCTTAAAGCTTTTATTATGTTTGACTTGTCCTTGAGTGGCATCTCATAGTTGCGTGAGCTCGGCTGGATTGTTTCAGTGTTGGTAAGCTTCGATGAAGTCTTATTCCAACGTACTTTGTGCATTTGGTTATTACCTCTCTCACACTTTCGTCTGCCAATGCATAGTACTGCTGAACATCCCTTTGCCGTTTCTTGCGTTAATTGTGTGAAGTGACTTGAGTCTTAATATATCTCTGCCTGCTCAAAGCTTTTATTGCTTCTATTAAATTTATTTGTATGACTTATGTCTTTGGGTGACAATTCATGGTTGCGTGGGTTTGGCCGGACTGTTTCAGTGTTGGTAAGCTTCGATGAAGTCTTATTCCAACGTACTTTGTGCATTTGGTTTTTTACCTCTCACTCTCGTCTGCCAATGCATTGTACTGCTGAACGTCTCTTTGCCAATTCTTGCGTTAATCATGTATGTTTTCTTAAGGCATAGACTCGGAATAATGAATCATTGTATTCTTATTTCTAGTCAGTCATAGTTTTATTATTTATAAGTATATATTAACAGTATAACGTAGTGGTGGCCAATCCCCATCCACGGTAGATATAATTAGCACTATCGGCTAGTAGATAATTGAGTATTGCACTCACTTCTTCTTATCCAATATTATCTACTTAGCTGGCTAATAATGTCTGCCTTAACCGGCCTTTGGTAGGGGACGTTATACTAAAACACTCACATGTGTAGTAGTATGACAAGTAGTTATTTATTTCAAATATTTTGCTACTATAATCTTATTTTATTTACATGGAACTTATTTTATTTAACCTTTAATTTATTGTCTTCTAAACTTAACTTCTTTATTTAAATTTTCCTTCTTTATCCCAATCTTGTCTCGCTTCTGCTTATTTAATGTTGCTTTATTGCTATTTTAGTTTCTTCGAATCTTTCTAAAATTTACCTTTTCTAATAAACATTTGGTTTGAACTGAATGTTCTTAGTTCCACTTTTATTATTTTAACGGATCTCTTACATGCACTCATTACTCAATCTCATATCCTAAAAGTTCTTGGGTTATTAATACGTTCACAATGAAGGGTCCTCACTAGACTAGACGATCACAGTTGGCCATTAGAGTGTTTTGCATCATAGTAACTTTTCTCATTTACTATCGGGGTCATACGTTTAATATTCCGGGGCTGGGTGGTACACTACGATCAAATTAGTTTGCGTTAAGATTTAAGATTAAATCTGTAGAATTCTAAATGACCCGATGGGGCCACCATAAAAATGGTTTTTAACTTTTTTTTTCAAGGCCATAATCTAACAGGTTAAGATAGCTTCGGGTCTTCTTCTTCTTCTCCGTTCCTTCATAACTGAGGATTGCGATTATGGGTCGCTCGTTTCCACAGCGAACGATTTTCCACCATGTGGACCACCTGGTACTTGCCGCAACCCGCTGCCGCTTTTATGACATCCGACCATCTTTTCCGGGCCTTTCCTCTCGCACGTTTGCCAACCACATGTCAGCATCTCCAAACTATGCCTGGGAGAACGCTGAAGGTATTTTCTTGGCAAAACGTAGATAGGCGTTTTTTGATTGAGAGGTCTAAGAGGACAGACTCGTTGGTTGTCCTTGCTGTTCAGGAGATTCTTAAAAGCCTTCTCTAACGCCACATCTCAAAGGCATAAATTTTGCAGAGGTCTTGTCTTCGCAGGCACCATCTCTCCACACCATACACAAAAATGGAATGGACCAAGGCACCAAACTCACCTTCGTTTTGCGACTCATGCTTCGTTTCCCCCATATTCTGTCGAGGTTAGCCGTTGTACTTTTAGCCGTAATGGATCTGCGGATTTCATCGGATGCGTTGATGATGATTAGTGACCCGAGGTATGGAGGAGGAGTAGGTAGGAGCTATCTAAAGCATCAGATAGTGGGAGTAGTTGTGCTCTACCACCCTTATTTTAGTTTTTGAACGGTTGATCTTAAGACCAAGCTTGCGGCTCTCTTCTCCGACCTTTTTTAAAAGTTCTTCTGGATCCGTTTTGCTCGATGCAATTAAAGTCATATTATTGGCATACCTCAAGTTGTTACTTTTTCGGCGTTAATCAGTCACTCCACTTTCCCATGCTTCAAGCTAAATTTAGCTTGAGGTAAATGACTCATAATGAGTACACAGCTTTTTTTCTAGTAGTTTTTTTGCTTTTAATAAGGAGTTCGCAATCGTTTAGCAAATTAAATAGGGGTACGCGAACTTACAAGTTTGAGAAATCCTGACGTAGCAGTTCGGCGAGATAAATTAAAGATCACCTCGACGCTTCGAATCAAAACAATTTGGAATCATTCTTAATTTAGTAATCACCTACAATGGAATTTGGGAGTCAATTAGTGCAAAGTACACTTGAAATTTCATTTGAATTTTAATGCAATATCATTTGCCTTTTAGCTTTCGTATGAAACTAAACAGTTCTTAGTTCGGTTTCTGTGTTTGAAGTTGATTGAAGTGTACAATAATGGAGGGTCTGTATTTTTTTAAAAATGTATATTTGGCATTTTGAGTTCGCCGCAAACTCATTTAAGAGTTTTAGTTTTAAGATTGTTTTTTTTTTTCAAGCTTCAAATCCGATTTTTCTAAAACACATCAAGGTTGGCTAGAAGAAAATACGTAATAGTATTATGCTTGCTTATGTACAGATGTTTTATTGTGCAATAGTTTATTGTTTTTTAGGTTTCCATAGTCAACAATAAACCGTTATAGTGTTGCCATGTCCGTCTGTCTGTCTATGCGTCTCACATAGGATTTTTTTTTGTTAAAAGTTGCCCATAAATATTTTGTCGTTCTAATTAGTTGAAAATGCTTGGATGCAAGGAAATATGTATTGGTTTAGTATTGACAAACATTTATTAAAGAATAACCATCATCATAAGCAGCCTATATACGTCCCACTGTAGGGCACAGGCCTTCTCTCAGAGAGAGAGTATGGGCTTAATTACCACGCGTGCCCACCGTGGATTGGCGATTTCAAGCGCTGAGGTATGTAAATAGCTCAGACACTCAGGTTTCCTCACGATGTTTTCGTTCACCGTGAGCGAGTGGTATTGCTACTATAACTTCACAAATGTACATAATTTAGAAAACAAAGTCATAGGTACATGCCCGCACGGGAATCGAACCTGGATCTCCCGCTTCCGAGTCCAAAGTTCTACCCACTAGGCTACTCACTCACGGCCATCAACCTTAATATAATAATATGTAAGTATTGTATGACGATATTTTTTTCTTTATTCATATGTTATTTCTTACCAGTTGTAAAGATAGATAACACTTTATTGCACACCAGTATTTTGACAGTATGTAGTCACAAAAAAAAATCCCTGAAAAATAATTTTATATCCTCTATAAATAAGAGGCCTTAAACACCGTCTTAACTGTATTCTCCTTGCAACCAGTCTCGATGGCCAAATAAGTATACCTACTAACATTTAAAAATCAATAATTTTAAGAATTTATCGATGAAGTTAAGTTTAATAAATAGTTTTAGTTAACAACTATTTATTCAACTTAAATTTACAGTTTTGTAAAGTAAAAAGTAATAAAATTATATTGTTACTTCAATTTTAAGTATAAAATTTATTTGTCCCCTGTGGGGTACAAAATTTATGGGCAACCACCTCCATACAAGCAAACCTATGTGCTTCTGCTGCACGCGACTTACCATAGGCACGATAAGTACTGGAGGTGAAATTTGGCAAAGATATACAAATTTTGTAGGCCGACAAAACGGTAGATTAAATTATTTTAAGGTACCTCCCCTATTTGTGAAGTTATAGTAGCAATACCACTCGCTAACCGTGAAGGAAAACATCGTGAGGAAACCTGGGTGTCTGAGCTATTCACATACCTCAGCGCTTGAAATCGCCGATCCGCGGTGGGCACTCTGAGAGAAGGCCTGTGCCCTACAGTGGGACGTATATAGGCTGCTTATGTACCTCCCCTACACCTAGATTGGGGATTCATTTTTTTTCTCGCCTGCACCATAGTGTGAGCTATTGTTAAATTGGTCATTTATAGTACATTACTTCAGAGGGAAGAAAGTGACAGTTCCATACCGAGATTATGGCATTTGCGCCACGAGCTTGCGAGGGGCGCAAACCATTTGAGGTATGGAACTGTACTTTATCCTGAGGTATGTATAGTGCTTTTTATTACACCTACGAGGAAAATTATAGACACAAATGCATAGAAAAATAATTTCGTTTTTAATTTTCTGTATGCACCAAGGAGGTTGGTAACTGGTAAAAAAAAACTGTATGTGGCCAGTAACAATTTGCTTGAAATTTAATTAGTAGACAGTTAAAGTCTCTTTGCAGTATGACTGCTGACAAATTAAAAAAAAAAACCGGGTATGTAATGGAATTTCATACATACTTCCCACCCTTTGGTCGGAAGGATTTTCATACAAACTTCCATACCTTGGGATGAAAGAATTTGAAGGGCGGGATAAAGGCGTTTCTTCCCTCTAATTGGTATAATTAGTATGTATTTTCAGAGCAGGTGTGATAAAAAAAATATTATAGCAAGACCATTTTCCGATTTAGGGTCCCATTTGCGAAATATTAAGCTTTAGCGCAAATTGATGTCAGAGTAGGGCCTCCCCCTCTCCCAATAGAGAAACGTAAAAAAATTTAGGCAATAGCTCATAATGATAAACTTACAATAATACCTATAACGGCTAAGGAAGCTTTCAAGTTAACGAGTAATAGGCGACCAAACTTATAAAAGGAAAACATCGTATAAAATCCATCGAAAATTACTATGGAAGTATCCATGAAGTTTTTAGTTCTGTAATGCGGATGAAAACCCTCCTTTCTACGAAACCCGATATTGCGCGTGGCCCGACAGGCATTTGGCTGGATTTGACCTTTTTCAATTTCTTCAATTTATGGATATTTCTCGAGTACCGGAATACATCCCCAGTGACATTTGTCACGACATGTCACTGAGGATGTAGTTTATTTCCACGACACGACACGAAGTGATCGCAGATGAACTTTATCTGTATTTTGTAGGTATTTTGGTCATTCGTGCATATCAACTCAACTACCATCTCACTTCCCACCTTGATGCGTGACATCAGAGAGACAATCATATTTACCGACCACGTGTCGTAGACTCCTTAGGTTACAATAAGCTGTAACGGAAATTATTTTCTCTGTTCCAGGCGGCACCATCTCAGCCTTCAACATGTCAATTGTCAACTCATACAAAAGCTTCATGGAGACAAATAGTGGTAAGTCAGCATACCCTACTTTGTAATGTAGTGTGTTAACCTATAAATTTTGATTTTCTTGAGTGTCGAAATTTAAATTTTTGCGACATAAACGGCCGTATTTTTTTTAACGTTAGCTCCACGCGTTCCCGAGATAAAAAGTCTTGACAGACGGCTGGACGGACGGACGGACGGATGGACAACAAAGTAGTGATCATATAAGGGTTCCGTTTTTTTACTTTTGAGGTACGGAATCCTAGAAATTGTGTATACGCAACAACTTCGCAAGTAGAGCAATATACTCCTTTTAAACTTAACAAGATCAAGGGAAACGCATGCAACGACTAATGAATGTTAATGAAGCGAAACAGATACATCAGAATCGTGGCAAATGGCAGACCCTGGTAAAGTAGTCACCTACCCCTATGGGATACAGGCGAGTTGATGTTATGTCTTTAAACTTACTTAACAACTAATTCATCATCATCATCATCATCAGCCCCTTGACGCCCACTGCAGGACATAGGCCTCCCTCATGGTTTGCATAACCATGAGGGGTTTTGCCATAATCGCCACGCTTGGCAGGTGGGTTGGCGATCGCAGTATGCGGTTGGAATGTCAGGTAGACGCAGCTGCCCGTCTCCTGGTAATTTATTTCCTTAGTCGCCTTCTACGACATCTACGGGAGGAAATGGAGTGACGCTATTCTTAATCTGGCGCCACACGGCAACTATTTAACAACTAATTAAGTGTAACTAACTCACTGAATTTTGTTCAAATAATGCTACATTTAGTTTGTGTTTTGCGATTCGCACCTAAACCGGAATCCTAAAAATGGGGTACGGCGTTCGCCAGGCGCAATCGAACCCACGACTTCTGGTTTAATAGTAAAATTAGATTATTTATCACAGTATGTGTATGTCCGTGAGTGTGTGTTCTAAAATGCGATGAGGCGTTTGGTCACTTGTGGCTATGCTGGGCTGCAAGCATTTCCTAACACTAGTGTTCACTCAACCGTATTTGTTCTACTGTAAATTGAATTTACATTCTTTTTAATTTATTTATTTTACTATAGTTTGATTGAATTTTATTACAATTTAATTTAATTAAAGAATTTGGATCGATAGAAAACACTTTATTGTACATAAAAAACGAAATTAACCAGCTGTTTCTCTTAATCTAAGAGTACAGTGGCGGCATTACAAAAAAATTTACATTCTGTTTTGAACAATGTTAACTAATCTCATACGATTGTATTCTTTTTTCACACCTGCTATTCAGAAAAGATCCCTTGATTCCCTCAAATGAGGGATCAAAGTTGTACTTTTCTTCCCTGATATTCTAGTTTTTTTTTCATTGCCCTCAGCCTGATCCGTGTGCAGATTTTCACAAAATGTAATTCCAATTCGATTTTTATTTTGTTGCAATCGATCATAATTGTCTTCCACGGCACATATTGTGTTTGATTTAAATTTTCCTTATAGCAGGTGTGAAAAGCAGTATGTGTCACTCGGTAGCAAAATTATTTCCGTCTTGGGCGTAAACACTTGAATCCCTCGCTACGCTCAAGATTCTACTTTAGAATCCCTCGCTACGCTCGGGATTCTATTGTAGAATCTTTCGCTTCACTCAGGATTCAATATACCGCCCTCGCCGTAAATATATCATTTTGCTCCCTTGAGACACAATGACGCTACGAATATGATACCAATCCTTTGTAATACGGGAGGCCTGGAAACCTAAGATACAGATCTTTTGATCTAGTTTAGGCTCCAGTCTTTCCACAAATAGTACATTCCTTTACTCTGTATCATTTACCTATTCAATGTTGTTTTCGGGTGTGAATGTAATTTGTGGACAGAAAATAAACAAATATCTTATCTTATCTTATCTTAAATATCTTACTATTGTAGCACTAACCCGTGCTGAGGTCTTTTTTTAAACCTCTTTTACTTTAGCATAACTTTATCGCTTCAATTTTTTCTGGTGGGTTTTATGCTTAACCACACGTAGTCATTTATGGCCATTATCATACATCCTCTATTGACATAGGTGTGCAAATCAACGTGTTGTCCAACGAACTATCATCTGCAATTATTGACTTACGTACGGGTTTTGAGGGTCATGTTAATACCTATGGTTATATGGAAGTACCACAGTTATCTTAGAAAAAAAGCCTGGAGGCCGTTTTGGACGAGTTCGATAACAAATACTGTGACGCGACATTTTTATACATTAGATAATAACGCATGTATAATAAATGTCTTTCTTCTTCTTCTTCTACATCCACTAACAATCACGTCTCGGTCCCAAACTAGGATAGCGTGTGCTATGTGAAATAAAATGAAATGAAATGAAGCGGTGGTAGCCTAGTGGGTAGAACATTGGACTCGGAAGCGGGAGACCCAGGTTCGATTCCCAGTGCAGGCATGTACCTATGACATTTGTGTAGTTATAGTAGCAATACCACTCGCTAACGGTGAAGGAAAACATCGTGAGGAAACCTGAGTGTCTAAGCTATTTACATACCGCAGCGCTTGAAATCGCCAATCCGCGGTGGGCACGCATGGTGATTAAGCCCATACTCTCTCTCTGAGAGAAGGCCTGTGTCCTACAGTGGGACGTATATATAATAGGCTGCTTATGTTATGTACAATTGAATCGTGTGATTTTAAAACGACACATGTCCTTTCATTACAACTTTGCAGGAAATAGAAAAAACTGTTTTATTCAAATACTAATATCTACAACAGCAATATTTTAGCATATTATATTGATTTCTGTATTAATAAACTACAATTTTTTTTCTAATGTAAGTCAATAGGTAGGTGTAAATAATTTAATTAAAAAAAAATGGGCAAGTGTTATTTTAAAAACACATGTGACTTGTGTTGTTTTAAAATCACACGATTCAATTATGCAATGAGTGGAATTTGCAAACAGGTATCTCCAGGTTAACAGGTGTATTCACATTTTATTTTTACATGTTAATCAGGCTAGAAAATTAAACATTGAAATACACCCAGATAGCAAATACAGGCTCAGAAAATTGAAAGCGCTGATAAAATTGAATTGAATTGACTACAAAGTAAAAAAAAACTTTGGCCTTTGCATCTACGTAATGAGATGATTTATGCAGCGTCCAGTGGCACCTTCACTCACATTAGTTGGGTGAAGGGACCACTCGGAAGCTGCAGTGCCTTGGACATTGTTTTTGTTACAAAATAAGTGAGCTAATAAAGCCGTTAAAGTAAGTCCAAATTAGCTTCTTTTTTTTTAGGAAAATCATGTTATTGTACGTAGAAAATATGCTCTAAAACCATATTTTCTTTGTTTGAAATAAATTGAAATCACTGAATACAACAAAATGCCCAAGTTAAGATAACCACTTAAATATAAAACAGATAAGGGAAATTACACAGATATTTCTAACGTCAAAGTTATTTATTTAAATTTATCGATAAGATTAAGAAAAGCAACTTATCATGACACACTCAAACAAGTTGCTGTTTTTAGTTTTTCACTTAATTTCATTGGCACGCCCTATCTTTCTTAGGGTTTCTTAGTCGACAAGGAACCCTTATAGTTTCGCTATGCCCTCCCGTCTGTCTGTCCGCGGCATACCTCAGAGACGATATATGTATATATGTGTGTATATACATATATAATATATATAATAGGTAAATGAAATAAATAAAATAAAATTATAATAAATTTAAATTATATATAAATAAAATTAATGTAGGTATTCATGTATATTATGTACATGTAAACTGCCGCTTATATGTACTTTGATGAAGTTGTTAGTTCTGTAAAGCAGATAAAACCCCCTCTTTCACCGGAACCCTACACTACGCGTGGCCCGACACACACTTTACCGGTTTTTATCTCTCATTCGCATCCACACCGACAGGGATAGCTGACGCTGAAGTATAATCATGTCATGATGTATAATTATGTCACAGTTCAGTGTTATTGCGTGCAGACCTGCCCTACTCTCATTTATCGCCTGATAATTCAATCTCAGAGTGCGTGTCTCGACTAATTGTCTACTAATAGCTATTCTATAATAACTAGCATACATGGTTACACAAACTCACACCTGAGCAAGTGGCAAATCCGAAGTACAATAACAACAGCATGATCTCTTCTATTTCATTTCACTGCCACTTCAAGTCTCGCGCGCTGACGTATTAAACCTTCTAGGCATCAATGGTATGAAAAAAACAACCAAGTGCGTGTCGGGCCACGCGCAGTGTAGGGTTCCGTAGAAAGAGTGGTTTTTTATCTGCTTTACAGAACTAACAACTTCATGAAAGTAATTTTCAATGGATTTTGGACGAAGTTTTCCTGGTATAAGTTGGTCGCCTATTAATCGTTAACTCGTAAAGCCTAGCCGTGATAGTTTTCCTTTTAAGGTATTTATGTGTGCTACTGCCCTGTAGTACTTATCGTCTCCGTGCTAAGCGGCGGACAGGCACGCGGACGGACATGGCGCAACTATACGGGTTCCTTATTGACTACGGAACCCTCAAAACACGTCACTTGACCCAACCGTCTAACTATCACTGTATGGGTATTTCTCCAGAAGAGGCAAAAATGGCTGACTTCGGTGGTCGTTTTTTTTTTTTCGTCTTTCGGGAATTTTATCGATTGTTTTGGATAAAGGGCTCAAAACTATAAATCATGATATATTTTGGGTAGCCAGATTTTCGGTTATAAAACGAAATATTTAAATCACCGAAATCAGACTACACCAAAATCAGAAAACTGTACACCGGAATCAGACTACCAGCACCGAAAGCAGAAAAACTAACACCGAAATCTGACTACCTGCACCGAAATCAGATTGTAAGCATCGACATCAGGAAATAATTCACTGGAATCAGAAAATGACCAGAGAATCATTTGACGTGCCAAAGTCACAATTTGATACCAGTAATGTTAGGCATTGTCTAGTAATTAGAAGAGGATATAATAAATAAAAACCGGGCAGATGTAATCAATCAAATTGTTTATTGTAATTTTCATACATTATTAAGCTCTAAAGTACCTACTTCTTTTACTTAAAATCACATTTTTTCAGTCAGTTTTTCTCATCTGTCAGTCTGTCAGCTCGTCATGTAAGCGCTAAAAATCTAACACGAATTGCGTGAGTAGATAACTATTTCTAGCTAACTATTCTAGAACGAAAAATAATAATCCTTCCAAAAAAAAGTGGCAAAGTTTTATCAAAACTCGCAATAAAGTCAAACTATACATTTTTGTCTCAGTATAGCCTTGTTTTTATAAAGTGACTACACCAAAAACAAAAAGCATTTCGAGACACCCTTTATTTGGTTTTAACATGGCATAATTAGTTATGAAAGAGATAAATGATTTCAACAAAATTACACATAGGTATTATGCGAATTTTACTTCTGGACTTTATTTTATTCCATTTTAACGTTTTTTTTTCATGAAAAGTGAATTTAACATTACTCAACTTCAAATGCCATAAAATGGAATAAAATAATCTACGTAGGTAAAATGTGTTTTAATAATAATCAAATAAAAATTCTACAAACAAAACTTTCCTTAAACTTAAATCAGTCTTATGAACATATTTGTTGATGTCGATAACCTTATTATAAAATTTACTTAGCAAAATAGTCTTTTGGACTTATTTAACACAAAATGTTGTGTAAACATTCAAAGATATGTTTTTATTATTATTTTTTATGCTACGGTTTGTACTTGTCAATAATAGTATTTGAGATAATAAAAAAATCGACAAATATAACTTTCCATAAATTTTTTTTCAGACTTAAATCAGTCTTCGGAAAATATTTATTTAACATAAAGATAAAACTTACTAAGAAAAATGTATCTTTCTTAAAAATATTGTCTTACTTCATTTATGAGGTAATACAAAGTACAGGTAAAGATAGCTGTACAATCTTCCCTTCCATCTTCCTTTTTAAGTAAAGCTGTATGTCTTTTACCTTAAGTCGTTCATAGAGGACTGGATCACACTTGATTTTTACTTTCCTAGCACGCTCCTTCAATCTCTTTCTTTCTTTTTGTTCCTGTTTTTTTTTTCGCAGCTTGTTATTGCTTTATTTGCTCCATGGTCAGCTGAAATAGAATAGAGTGGTAGGTAGAGTAGGTTGATGTAGAGCCTAATGTACATACCTACATAAACGAACACACCGACTGACCACAAACTATAAGAAAACTATGTTAAAGAAATGTACACCCACTTTCTTTCTTGTAGGTACTTTAAACTTGCCATTGTTGACACATTCACATAATTCACAAATACAGACATAATAAGCACACACATACCCATGAAAAAATGTACACACGAATAGGTACACATGTTTCACATTTTCAAGTTAACTAACAATCTAACTGAAATCCATTATGACAGAAACAACATATATATTTTTGTCGTTATTATTAACAGTAAAGAACTAAAACTATTCATAGGTTTCCACATGATGTTTTCTTTCACAATTAGCGATTAGTTTTGAAAAAAAAAACAAATGCGCATATCGTACTTGAAACTTACATGTAAGGAATCTGACCTCGGTTCTCTAAAGTCGAACGAAATACACTGAAATCAGGCAAATTTGACTTCGGTGGAAGTTTTTCTGACGTCGGTGCTCAAAAAGCCACCGAAATCAGGCACACCGAATTTAGAAAAGATACGTTTTTTCAAGTTCACTCTTAAACAACAACATGTATCAACCCCAGCTCAAGGCACTACAAATTAGTCACTGAGATAAATTATACAGTAAGCACTAGATTTTACAGTCAACAAGTATTCTTTCTAATAATACCTCCACCGAAGTCAAAGTGTGCCCTGGACCAAATCTGAAGAATCAATTACTTACCCTGATATTTCCCAAGACTTTCATTCAATCACCCGTTCGTTGACCTCGGGCGCTACGGCTTGACAGACAAAATGGCTCATCCACACCGCGAATTCCTAGAGTAATCTACGACCGAAGAAACGCTTGGTTCATAAGTGCCACCGGATTCAGGCAGAAGCAAGGGACACTCAAACATCTTGCTATTGTAGGCGAGCTATTGTTTAGATTCTTATGGTATTTAAATGAGAGGTACTTTAACTATCTGAGAATATGTGAACATAAATACATTCCCCGAAAACAGTCTGAGTTTTACAAAAATAATTATAAATTGTCAAGTTTTAGGTTGGGGACAAGCCACCGAAGGTCATTTTCAGCCATTTCAGATTTTTTTTCTGTGAGTTGCAAACGGTTTTCAGCAAAGTTTGTATGTTCTCCAGGTAGACGAGGACCTAAAGGATACTGTAGTATTTTTTGCAGGGGTATATTTTGATAATCTGGACATGTTATGCGCCGGGCCGTCAAGTGCGGACCCCGTGGAGAAATGCCCGTATCATAATGCACCGTTTGCCATTTGCCACGAACCTGATCAACCGCATTCAGTTCACATCGAAATTCATAAATCACTGCATGCTCTCTTATGTTGCCATTCGCTAATATATCCCAGTCGACGTTTGTCCACCTGGGGTGTCCCTTGCCGGTATTTTCGCACACATCCGGTCGATATATAAATTTCGTCAATATTTCTTCCTTCATCATCCCTCTGCCCCTCCCCCTCCCCCCCTCCCCCCTTTCAGTAGTTTGTTTGAATTCAGCCACGTTGTTCTGATCTCAAGCAAATAGAACAAACTGCGATAATATTAAACTTGTGAACTAGTTACAGTCACGAGCAAAAGTGTCTATAATGTATAAATGGATGGCAAGTTGAGCCTCTACGAATGTAGATACAGCATAGGGTAACAAAATATCTAATGGAAAAATGCAAAGAAATTATGTCGTTTATTCGTCCAAAGTCATCTCAATAATTCAAGAAATATTAACTTGTATATACATATTTCTTTTACTTTAGACCCAGACAAAAGCTGAATGATATGAAATACATATTTCATGTCTTTGCTTTACTACATATCATATTCACGACTACTTCTAGTTTGAAGCTTTTCCGCGTGACTGTACCAGGCTTGTGAGTGAATAGCAACGCAAAGAGTGAAATCACACGAAAGATTTAGAACCGGTTTGTAAAAAAAATGCCCGAAGAGCCAACAATAGTGTACCTTCTTTTTGTGTTCTGAGGTACCTACTTTCCAGTTGACAGGTTTTGTTTGAAGATACGTTCAAATACGTTTTGTAATCGTGATGACTAGTGAAACTGTTACAGTTTCAACAGTCACGGCATTATAATACAGTATTATAATGCCTAATAGAAAATGTGACTTCATTGACATTTCGCATAATTATTCACAATGCACCTCAAAACTCAACGGACATCAAAACTCGGTAATGAAAAGCAACAAAAGTTAATTAACTTTGACGTACCCATATGATTTAACATAACATAATGAAGTACTCTATTAAAACATGCCACTGCCAACTTAAAATGTATTTGAAGAGATGAATAAGGCTCACATGGAATAGATTAATAGAGTAACATCACGTGTAAGAAAGAACTCGATATAAAAATAGCGTTCATAATAATGTCAAACTCGATGTGACTTTTATGACACATTTATTTGGAAAGTGGTATGGGTTTAGCCGTTATGCCTACCGTATAGTGGTGATTTTAAATCAAAAGTGTAAGAATACTAGCTGACCCGACAAACGTTGTTTTGCCGTATTAACTAGCCTAACACCTATTCTCAGACCTTTCAAATTTGCAAAACAAATTGATGATGATGTTTCGGAGGAAATCGATGACAAACACTGTGATACCAGATTTTTATAAATTAGATTTCTGACATTTAATTTACCAATACCGACGTATCCGTCCCTTTGGATGATTTTGTTACTGCAAATTCGCTATTAATATATGCAAGTGAACGTCATTGTAAATCCACCACAAATAAAATTCACAGAGAAAATCACAAATAGTGTGCCGCTAACCGAAAAACTCCTGTATTATGCGCACTAAATCCTGAACGATTCAAATCGTCTAACTGTCAAATGCCATACAAATTCCTCTCGCAACGTCAGGATTTCGACTGAATTTGTTCGCGTAATTAGGCCCCAGAAGCAGGATAACTTTTAGCATCGTTTGAGAGATGCCCGGGCCTCGATTCTGTTAGTGCATTATACCTAGTCACTTATTTTTTAGGCTTCCGTACCTCAAAAGGAAAACTGGCCAAGTACGTGTCAGGCACCGTGTTCGCGCGCAGTGTAGGGTTCCAAAGAAAAACGGGTTTTTATCTGGTTTACGCTGCTAATTTTCCATTGATTTTGTACAAAGTTTTCCTTTTATTAGTTTACCGCCTATTACTCGTTAACTTGCCGTTATAAGTTTTTTTAAGTTCATTGATATGTGCTAATGCCCTGAATTTTTTTCTCGTTTCTACAATGGACCGTTTAGCCGGGAGCGGGAGGGGGCTCCCTACGCTGACAAAAAATTGCGCTTTAAAGGCTAATGATTCGCAAACGGAACCCTACATCAGAAAATCTTTTTACTGCACCCACAATATTTCTAAGCGAACAATCCAACGATACCCCACACTATTGTTTAGGCGAGAAAATAAAATGCATCCATAATTTAGGTGTAGGGGAGGTAACGTAATTTTTTTTATAAGTTTTATTCTACCTTTTTCTTGGCGTAATCAATATTTATATGTATACCAAATTACAACTCTCTAGTATTTATCCTGAGGTTGTCTGGAAGAGATCGCTCTTAGCGCATTTTATACCATTTAAAAGTAGAAATTAAGTATCTTATATCTCTGTAAATTACTAGTGTGCGATAAAGTGTTATCTATCTATCTACATATCGTCTATGTACAGACAGACGGACGGAAATGGTGAAACTATAAGGGTTTATTGTTAACCATGGAACCCTAAATCCGGAACCCTTATAGGATCAGTTTGTTGTCCTTCCGTCTAACCTCCCATGCATCTGTCTGCCAAGACCCTTTATCTTGGGAACGCGTGGAGGTATCGAATTGAAATTAAAACATATACTCAAATTCACAGTCCCTTGAAGCTGTGAGAAAATAAAACTTCTAAGTTAACGTAAAAGAGAGATGCGATTCACTCTCAAGGGGATTAAAATTTATAGGGTACTTTCCGCTGACCTAGAACTATAAAAAATTGCCAAATAATATCGTCTTATGCTGCAAGTACAGCAAAAAATCCAAAACTAATAAAACTGAAGCTAAAGTAATTAAATCATAAAAAAATTGTCCTTGAAGTTCGGGAAAAGCTCGGATAAACTGCGAGACTCGATTTCTGAACTACTAATACTTACCTAAAATCTTTTCTCCGACTAGCACTTGTTCGGTTTGTTTCATACCATTGGCGCCCACAAGGTTCGATGCGTGTGCTCGCACAAACATGAAGTGACAATGAAATTAAATCGGCGCGGTCATGCAGCTGTTGTCATTGTATTATAATGCATTTACAGAATCTAAGCCCCGTGCAGGTCCTAGAGTCTAATACACAAATGGTTTCTCAATAGAATGATGTAAGCACCACAACAGTTGTTATTTGCCTCTATTTTGTGGACTACTAAGCAAAAGCAGTACATTCCGCGCAAATTAAATAGGCATCTTTCGCGAAGGCAATTGAATTTCGCGAGGCACCGAGTCAAATTGCACCATTTGAACGCGATTGGTTACTAGTCTAGTAATCATAAGCAGCCTATATACATCTCACTATAGGGCACAGGCCTTCTCTTAGGAAGAGAAGTATGGGCTTACCCACATATTATATACCCGTGCTAGTAGATGCTGAGTGCTTGGAAAAGACTATTCAATTTAATTCAATTCAAATATTTTTATTCATTATAAAAACAGAATGTTTACTTAATGAACGTCAAAGTTGTTAGTTTCACAATTAATGGATTATGTGGAGAAGAAGCAGAAACTCCACTTTATTCTTTTCAAAACACGTTTTAACTTAATTAACAGAGTTTTCAACTTAAAATATTAGTCATGAATGTGTTGAACACTAGTCACAATCGTCCTTTAAATAATATTAATCTACTTTTTAATGCCAAACATCTTTGTCTTCTAAATAATCCTTGATGTTATAGTAAGCCTTTTTGCACAGAATGTGCTTAACACATTTTTTAAATCGCGTTGGAGGTAACTCTAATATATCTCGAGGAATTTTGTTGTAGAACCTTATACAGTGCCCCATAAAGGATGTGTTAATTTTTGCAAGTCTAAATAGTGGAAATGACAATTTATGTTTATTTCTAGTATTAACATTATGGTGGCCACCAACATTTTCGAAGACTTTGATATTTTTTATAACGTACATAATATTTTCATAAATGTATTGACATGCAACTGTTAAGATGTTGGTTTTTTTAAAGAAATGTCTTAGCGAATCCCTACTACCTAACTTGTAAATAAATCGGATGGCTCTCTTCTGCAAGATGAAGATAGTCTCAATGTCTGCTGCCCGGCCCCATAGTAGTATACCGTAGGACATAATACTATGTAAGTGAATAAAATAAACAAGCCTAGCAGTTGCAACGTCAGTGAGTTCCCTAATTCTTTTCACTGCATATGCTGCAGAGCTAAGTCTGTGTGCTAATCTTACAATATGTGGACCCCATTGTAGTTTTACATCGATTGTGATGCCCAGAAATACAGTATCATCTACAAATTCTAGTTTTTCATGTCCAATTACTATGTTGTTCTCAACTAATCGTACTATCGTAGGTAAGGAAAACCTTACACATTTTGTCTTTTTAGAATTTAGCAACAGATTATTTGCTGTGAAGCAATCTAGTACTTGCGAGAGAGCATTATTTGCATCGTCAAGATTATTTTCTTGTCTCCTTATTTTAAAAATAAATGATTTGTCATCAGAAAATAACACTATCTCAGATAGATATTTTTTGTACCATAAACGGTAAATCATTTATATAGCCTAGGAAAAGGAGCGGCCCTAAGATAGATCTCTGCGGGACTCCTATTTTTACAAGTGAAACCGAGGATTTAATACGATTTACGTCTGCTTTTTGGACCCTTCCTTCTAAATACGATCTTAAAAGATCTAAACCTGCACCCTTTATTCCGTAGTGTTTTAACTTTAGGAGTAGCGTTTCGTGGTCTAAACAATCAAATGCTTATGATAAATCACAAAATATGCCTACTGCATCCTTGCGATCCTCCCACGCGCTGAAAATATGTTTAAGTAACATAACTCCAGCGTCTGTTGTATTCCGCCATTTAGTTAAACCGAAACTAGAAAGTTGACACTTCAAATCCGTAAGTGTAGGGTTTATCGTTATTTCACCACGTGTGCCCACCGTGGATTTACGATTTCAAGCACTAAAGTATGTGAATAGCTCAGACACTCGAGTTTCCTCACGATGTTTTCATCCACGACTTTAGTCTACTTGTAGTCAAAATTAAACAACCATTACCAATATGACTCTATTGAACAACTATGCACTTTAGAGACTCGCCCCGTGGTCTCACGATGATTTCCTTCGCAGTGAATGGGCAGTATTGCTACATAATATTATTTACTGTTACATGAATTCGCATGTCACGGCCAAGGTACTAAACTACCGTGCCCATTGTGGTAAACGATGTTGTTACCAAACACTTCATTTAAAGCGATCCATGATTGGTGGTAGAGCGGTGGTAGCCTAGTGGACTCGGAAGCGAGAGACCCAGGTTCGATTCCCAGCGCGGGCGTATCCTATGACTTTGTTTTCTAAGTTACGTACATTTGTGAAGTTATAGTAGCAATAACACTCGCTAACGGTAAATGAAAAACATCGTGAAGAAACCTGAGTGTCTGAGCTACTCACATACCTCAGCGCTTGAAATCGCCAATTCGCGGTGGGCACGCATGGTGATTAAGCCCATAATTTCACCCTGAGAAAAGGTCTGTGCCCCACAGTGGGACGTATATAGGCTGCTTATCATCATCATCAGCCATTTAACGCCCACTGCAGGACATAGGCCTCCTCATGGTTTTCCAAGCTTCCCGGTCTATGCGGTGCCGCCCGCATCCAGCAACTCTCGACACAACCAAGTGCAAGGCTGCTTGTGTATGTATATATGATTGGCTGGCTGGAGTGATCTCAGAGCCCTGCTACGTGCAATGGCCCAATTATGAGGCTTAGGGCCAGTTTCTGAAGTGAGAATTTCACAAATAGTTAACTGTAGTGCTCTCTCTTCGAGTTTCTCAGAAAAGAGCGTGACAGAATGTTATTTAAGTATTTACTTAGTAAATTTCTCAATTCGGAAACCGGCGGTAAGTGCGGAAGCCACAGGGCAAACAAACTAACTATCTAAGGGGAACCTTACGGCCAAGCAGCGCGACCAATGAAAAAAAATCATATCTTCTTTTTCATGATTGAGAGATGCCAAAAGTGTCATATCAATCTCTCAATCATGTTACTAGTGACTTTTAGGACCCACGGCCTTGAATTTAAGGCAAGAACCTAGGACTAGTTAGCACTAACGCCAAAAGCGGCCGTTTTTGGCATAAATGCTATCTTGTCCCAGGATCGTGATCGTAGGTTCTCGCTGGTGGGTGGTAAAAATCACATGATTGAGAGATTGATATGACACTTTTTGCAGAAACAATCTGTAAAATGAAGGTAAAATTATATGTTTTTTTTTATTAGTGGCGCTGCTGAAGTGGGCGGAGCCCCTTAACGGATACTTTTGAGTGATGATTAAAGTCAATATTCAATGTAAGCGTTATTTTTTATGTGCCTTTTACGGCTATAAAACACAATCTTCTTGTTTTACGAGTAACCAATGCTTACAATTGTTACGTATTGGAGTTGAAGGTAAAAACTTAATCGTTTGTTGAAGAAAATTGTAATAGTTACAGGTAGTAACCTCGTAATAACTTTCATAGATGGTGTTTCTATTTCAACCCAAGTATAATGTAAGCCCTTTCACGGGAAAAACGAAAAGGCTGGTAATAAATGAGTAGTTTCTATTTCCAACCGAGTAACTTGGTTCTGAGGGAGCCTGCAAACTTTGTTGCTAATATTAAATAAGTTAGTCTTATCATCATCATCATCATCAGCCATTCGACGCCCACTGCAAGACATAGGCCTCCCTCATGGTTTTCCAAGCAGTATACTTAGCCGTATGTTACTTGTGTAACCACAACTAAAATACACTTCGTTGCAAGTCATCTTATAAGCCGAAAATGTGTAGCACGAAGGTGTCGTCCTGAATAGGTACTTGCAATGAAGTGTATTTAAGTAACACACGGCAAAGTATACCGATTTGAATAGACTGAACATACAAAACAGAGCAAAGTCGTAACTCACGCTGAAAATTTGAAGCTTCATAATGTTGTGTTAACATGGCTGTGGTTACCCTTTCGGGTAAAAATTGGCAGGTCGGGAATTGAAAAAAAAAAGACAGTTATTTGATTTGAGTTATATGCAACCGAACAGTTATTTGATTGGCGAAAATATACGGACCGAACGACCTTATGATATATTTTCCGACATACCAAATTTGAAAGACACGAAAAGAAAGTTTATGTACATAGAAAAATATATTTTTATTAGTTGTTAACATTCAAAGCTCCAGTCCTCTTAAAATCTTAAAAATTAGGTTTCTTTGTTTCTAAATACATGTGTTTGGTATACACTCAAAATACTACCTACCAAGGTACCACCTGCCAATACCTAATCAAAATATTATATTGTTTGATATTGGCTGTATTACACATTCTTAATTGAAAAACTACATATTATTCGCCATTGAATTTATAACATGCACAAAGATTTTAAATTGGTGACAGTAACGAAAAAAACTACAGTACCTACAATATTCATTGGAAGACTTCACATGATGTGCAAAGTTATGTTCTTCAAAAGCTATTGCTTGCAATACAGTTACATCTGGTCATTATTATGCACATAAACATAAACATGGGATCGAAAAGTTTTTGCTGTTGCTACCTTTTACACTTCACTTATAATTATTTAGCACAATTTGTTACAGCATTGAATGACTCTTAGATGCCTATTTAAAAGAGCTGCGCACGTCCGCACGCTTTGAAGTATAAAAAACAATGGCCGATCTCAGCCTCGGCTCGCTACTGAACGCAAACAATTTCTTGTCAAATTTCAAAGGCAAATATTTAACACGGCAACTGAAATCCTTTTTAGGCGACTTTCTATTAAGTCACAAAAAAACTAACTTTTCAGTGATTAAATATCTTAGCAACTATTAAACTATACAAGCAACAAAAGGCTAGGATCAAAAAAACTAAAAAACGGCTGCTACTGTAAGGTGTCAAATATATCAAGCGGGATCAGTGTAAAACTGGTTAAGGTATTATAAAACCTAATGTGGCGACTAATTATCCCGAGGGGATATCAAACATTCTTCACTGGCAACTACTGGCAATCTAAATTTTGGGTTGGTTGTTAGGTCAGTACACATAAGCAAAAATAGGTTCGAAGTTCCAGGATGGAGCGGAGCGCAGCGACGCTCCATCCTGAAACTTCGGGTGTTAGTTCTTTTTTTTTATATAAAAGCGAAAAAAAAAATTTCACTAAAAAACTTAGTTTTGAGTCAAACTTAAATCAGGTTGGTTCATGGAAAAGTCATGGGGCCTACATTATGAAAATGTAGCCAAAAGTATTTTTTTAAGATCTTGTTTGTTTATAGACAACCCCATTTTAGAATTTATGAAAGCCTATTTTAACTTTTTTATCCGCCAATAATTTGTCGCCTTAGAAGAAATTCAATTGCCACAAAAGAAAATCACTGCCAGATAAAATTTAAATAAAACCTCAAAACTCATTAAAAAGCCGCCGCTCTCTAGTTAAGATGCTACCTCAAATTAGTCGCCAAAGTAGTTTATTTACGATCCATTTTCAGTTTTTTTAAGATCCGGAATGGTATCAATTTGTCGCCGCGTTAAATACATGCCAATTTCAAATAAGTCGCTTGGTTAATAAATAATAACGGCTCACTCGATTTTTTTAAACCAAGATTATATTTACTGATATACAAGGAACATGTTTGTTTTTAATTAAGTTACACGGTTATTTGCATCACAGCGACTTATCTTAATTTAGCCTAGTATTTATTTGTCTAATATGATTTTTTTTATTTTATTATTGATGGACAAGAAACGAAATTAAAAAAACACTAATAAAACCACTAAAACCTGTCAGGTTTATGTGTGATTTTTTGGAGTACACTCTATAAAACGAACAGTATTTTATCTGGTAGGCCTACATTGAAAACGCACCCCCCAAGTTAAACTTATAGTCCGCACAAATCTTGTTGGCGCTAACATGAACATGTCACAGAACGTTTGCATATCGCTTACTGTCTTTACAGTGTATGTGTGAGTAATTGACGTAGTTTGATGCGTAGCAAATGACTATAGTCAATTACTAAAGTAGTCAATTACTCATACATACACTGTAAAGACAGTAAGCGATGAGCAAAGGATCTGTGACTATGTTCACGTTACCGCCAAAAAGATTTGTGCGGACTATAACAACTTACAAGTTCAGCCTAGGAAGTACCCCTTCAATATAAGTCTACTGTTAACGGGTTTAGCTTCCAAATCACATAATACACTAGATGGTAGTACGGTTAAGATAGCAGGTAGTAGGTAGTCTGTAGTACGCGTACCATAGACAGACATTCCTGTATCTAGGTATTACAAAAGTAGGCAAATACAGAAGATGACTTCTCTTTTTTAAATTATTATTTTCTTCACACATTATACTTAGTTTAAATTTATCAAAAATATCGATTATTTTACAATAACTGAATAATTCAGAATCATCATCTCTATATTTGCTCATTATGCTAGGCGGTACAATATTTTTTATAATAAAAATGTGCGTTGAATTTTATAAATCTTCTCAATACCTACAACTTTTGTAGGTGCGTCCATAGCTACTCAGCCCATAATTGATGAGTGATGACAGAGTCCGCTAATGACATGTACAGTAATCTTATAATTTTATACGGAACTTTGTATTTTAGTATTGTTAGTTTAGCAAGTATCAATCCCAATGTTTTTCAAACATGTTCAATATGGGGACCCCAGTCAAAATTTTTGTCCATAGTCAGACCTAGATATTTGTGCTTATCTAGCTCAAGCGTATCACAATTACAGTTAATTACATTGTGTGATCATGCGCAACTATGTAGGGTTCTATGGATGCTTTTAGGTATGGAGACCTATGTACTTGTTAGCACCTAACTATCGTTTATATAACTTTTGACACCCATGAAGTTCCTTATTTATATGACAGGAAACCTATTCACATACCTCAGCGCTTGAAATCGCCAATCCACGGCGGGCACGCGTGGTGATTAAGCCCATACTCTCTCTCTCTGAGAGAAGGCCTGTGCCCTACAGTGGGACGTATATAGGCTGCTTATGGTGACAGGAAACCATAGGCGAAAAATGCAACACTTCATGGACACCTTTATTTTTTCACAATAGTGATGCGACGTGTTTTACTACGATCTATATAATGATTATGTAAGACAATTCGGGCAGTACATTTTTTATTTTGATCTTATTTTATATTTTTTTCTTAAAGCAGAAGTAATTTCTAGAGACTAATTTCATTTTTTCAGCGATTTGTTAAGTTTATTATTATAAATTATTTATTTAAAATATTTGAAAGCGTGACGTCATATTTTTCGAGTGCACACGCCGAAACGTCGCGCAAACTGTCACACTTTGTTTCTGTGATTTGCTGTCACAGACGTTTTTTTCACAGACAAGAAAATGATAGGCATATGACAGTTATGACAGCAAGTCCTTTTTTTAAGTAACGTAGTGTTGCCATATGTTATGTTTATTTTAAAATGTGACGTCATCAGAAGGTCAAATGAAGGTTATTGTTTTTTGGCAAAAATAACGCTCATCTTCCTTAATATTTATCTTAAATATAGAAAATATGGTTACTTAGATGTTAATCTCGAAATGGTTTTTGATTCAGCCCTCAAGAAAAAAAATAGTCTTTGCGAATTCAAGTTGATTTTCTATAAAAAATATTAACCCGTCTTATAACAAAGATTTATACTATAGCAAATTAGGTTTAAAAAATCGTTTTTATAAAACGAATGAATATGAAAACTCGTTGGGTAGTTTTTAGTTTATCACGCTCAGATAGACAAACTGTAAAAAAAACACAAATAAAATAGCAATACAATCAATCCATTAAAACTTCAACATCATTTAAATCGATTATCATAAAAAAATCATAGAGCATCACTAAATTGAGCTGTCAAAAGTTAAATAAACGGTTCAACCGACAATAAGCTTGTCTATTTTTTAACCAAATTCGGTAAAGACTATATTTTATACTATACAAGCACCTTTTTGTAGTAACAAGTAACAACCAATAACATTAAGAAATACTTGCTTGTTTAAAATTAACAAAGGTTTATTGTACGTTTTTTATATGTCTTGGCTGTAAGTAGTCGAGTTATTAAAACCAAGGCAAATTGGTATTTTGCTAAAGCTCCTTTTTTTCCGTGTTCCCTTTCACGTGTTACTGACAAACTCGTTTCCGTATCACGTCTATTTTACCATGCCGGAGCTCGTAGGTCCGATTCTCGCCGGGGGCCGACGTACATTTGTACAAATTGCCTCAGTCTCAGTCTGGGTGTTTTTAAGGGCCAAACGGGACCCTATTACTACGACTTCACTGCCCGTCTGTCTGTCTGTATGTCTGTCTGTCACCAGGCTGCATCTCATGAACCGTAATACCTAGGCAGTTGAAATTTTTACAAATGACGTATTTCTATTGCCGCTATAACAAACAAATACTATAAACAGAATAAAATAAATATTTAAGGGGGGCTCCCATACAAGAAACGTAATTTTTTGCCGTTTTTTCCTCAGGTAGACGTTTGAAATATTCACAGAATATTTAGTTTTATACTAGCTGTCCCGGCGAACTTCGTAACGCCACAGAAAACGTTTGTATGGGAAATAGAAAAGGGCTGTTTTTAGGGTTTTCCCGGAAATTATTCGATTTTTTCTCGCCTTTTAAACCTTCCCTAGACCTCCACGAACATTTCAAGACTAAGATAAGATAAATCCGTTCAGCCGTTCTCGAGTTTTAGTGAGACTAATGAACAGCAATTCATTTTTATATATATATAGATTCGCTACAAAAATAAAGAATTGAATTACAATAAAATAAATATTTAAGCGTCACTCCATTTCCTTCCGTGGATGTCGTAGAAGGCGACTAAGGAAATCAATTACCAGGAGAGGGGCGGCAGCGCCTTCCTGAGATTCCGACCGCATACTGCGATCGCCAACCCACCTGCCAAGCGTGGCGATTATGGCAAAACCCTTCATGGTTAGAAAACCGCGAGGGAGGCCCGTGTCCTGCAGTGGGCGTCAAATGGCTGATGATGATGATGATGAATTATTTAAGGGGCTCCCATACAACAAACGTGATTTTCATATATATATATATATATATATTTACATACTGGTAGAAATACTGCGTCCACCCCCAAAAAATCCCATAGTAATACTGCGTCCACCGACTTTACTGCGTCCGATATACGAACGCAAGATTGTTTTCCTTCAAAATTTGCCAGAACTTATATATCAGCAACCAGGGCCGCGTTTCATAAAACTACAATTCATAGTTCATTATTATAGTTCGATGTACATTGCGGAGCTGAGCCTTAGTTTCTGAAAGAGTGTTCAAATGTAAAAAGAGATTAATCTAAGATTAATTCAAAACACCGGCACGTGATTGGCTGAAATTAGCTTGACGTGAGATTAACATGAGATTAACATTAGATCGCTCTTCTAGAAACCGAGCGTGAGTCTTTCTACCTGTTAATCAGTTAATCGGCTGTGCAATGTACATCGAATTGTCACAGTAAACCATGAGTTATAGCCCAAAATAATTTAGGGTCTGTATGACACCTATGCTTATGAAAAACTAGGTGTCCCGGCAAACTACGTACGGTCACAGAATCCGTTTATACGATTCTTGCACAACGCCATCTATTTTTAAAACACAACGTTCGCTCGCGTAACGCCGTCTATTTGAAACTTAAAATAAATATTATTCCACGAGAAAGCATTGTCGGGATATCAAGTATGCTATGTCTCAATTCAGGTCTTTGTCTATCTGTACGCCAAGTGTCATATTAATCCGTTCAGCCGTTACTGCGTGATTGAGTAACAAACATCCAAACATCTTCACAAACTTTCACATTTATAATATTAGTATGATTGTTATGATTGTGTTATTTTATGTTTCCCACCCAGAATCTAAAGTGGGTGAAATCGCAGTCATACTCGTAGGTAGTTTTTAAAGACATATAGAATTAGCTCAAACCACAGCCTATTACTCAGTATACAATATGTATCTAAGTGGCTCTACAATTATTAATCATCGCCACAAATACTTGTAATCGATCTAACATTAAGAATACTTTGCCACAGTATCTTCACGCATAACGACATTTTCAAACAAATTTTTGGATAATTCCTGTATCCGCCTCTAATTGTTTTTAAATTAGTCCACATATAAACTGTCGAAATTTTGTTACATTGGTCACGTATTTTTTCTCAGGTATCGCATGCTAAAATTTGATTTTAAATTAGTCTCAGTTGACGCCTATTATTTGAGCTGATTTCGTCCCATCAAACTACAAATTTGAGGTGTCTATATATTACATTACATAAACTGACGTCTGTATCCCGAAGGGGTTGGCAGAGACCAGAGTTTGCCACTTGCCACAATCCGGACAGACCTATTTCGCTTCATCAACATTCATAAGTAAAACAAAATAAATAAATGAATGAATGAATGTATAAACGATGGAACGAACAAACGAACAAATAAATGAAGAAATATTTAGATAGACAGATATTTAAATGATTTATAAATAAATAAAAAAGTAAATAAATCTAATGTATAAAAATCTCGTGTGACAGTATTCGTTGTCGAACTCCTCCGAAACGGCTTCACCGATTTTTATGATGTTTTTTCTGAGAATAAGTACCTAGCAGGCGAATTAACATGGCAAAACAAAGTTAGCCGAGTCAGCTAGTTTAATATATAAAAATCTCGTGTCACAGTGTTTGTTAACGAATTCCTCCGAAAGGGCTACAAAGAATGTTATGGAATTTTTAGTGTAAAAAAAAAATTCAATTCAAATATTTTTATTCATTGTAAAAACAGAATGTTTACTTAATGAACGTCAAAGTTGTTAGTTTCACAATTAATGGATTATGTGGAGAAGAAACTAACAAAGAAACTCCACATTTATTCTTTTCAAAACACGTTTTAACTTAATTAACAGAGTTTTCAACGTAAATTTTAGTCATGAATGTGTTGAACACTAGTCACAATCGTCCTTTAAATAGTATTAATCTACTGTTTAATGCCAAACATCTTTGTCTTCTAAGTAATCCTTGATGTTATAGTAAGCCTTTTTGCACAGAATGTGCTTAACACATTTTTTAAATCGCGTTGGAGGTAACTCTAATATATCTTGAGGAATTTTGTTGTAGAACCTTATACAGTGCCCCATAAAGGATGTGTTAACTTTTGCAAGTCTAAATAGTGGAAATGACAATTTATGTTTATTTCTAGTATTAAAATTATGGTGGCCACCAACATTTTCGAAGTCTTTGATATTTTTTCTAACGTACATAATATTTTCATAAATGTATTGACATGCAACTGTTAAGATGTTGATTTCTTTGAAGAAATCTCTTAGCGAATCCCTACTACCTAACTTGTAAATAAATCGGATGGCTCTCTTCTGTAAGATGAAGATCGTCTCAATGTCTGCTGCCCGACCCCACAGTAGTATGCCGTAGGACATAATACTGTGGAAGTAACTAAAATAAACAAGCCTAGCAGTTGCAACGTCAGTGAGCTCTCTAATTCTTTTGACTGCATATGCTGCAGAACTAAGCCTGTGTGCTAGTTTTACAATATGAGGACCCCATTGCAATTTTGAATCGATTGTGATGCCTAGAAAAACGGTATCTTCTACAAATTCTAGTTTTTCTTTTCCGAGTACAATGTTGTTTTCAACTAATCTTACGTTTGGTAAGGTAAACTTTATACATTTTGTCTTTTTGGAATTTAGAAGCAGATTATTTGCCGTGAACCAATCCAACACACGCGAGAGAGCATCATTTGCATCGTCAAGATTATTTTCTTGTCTCTTAATTTTAAAAATAAGTGACGTGTCATCTGCAAATAATACTATCTCGGACATGTTTTGTACCATAAACGGCAAATCATTTACGTATACAAGGAAAAGGAACGGCCCCAAAATTGATCCCTGTGGTACTCCCATTTTTATTTGTGAACCTGTGGATTTTATACGATTTATGTCCGCTTTTTGAACCCTTCCTTTTAGATAAGATCTCATCAGTTCTAAACCTTTCCCCTTTACTCCGTAATGCTCTAGTTTTACCAAAAGTGTCTCGTGGTCCACGCAATCAAATGCCTTTGACAAGTCACAAAAAACACCTATAGCATCCCTGCGATCCTCCCATGCACTATAAATATGTTTAACTAGCAAGACACCAGCGTCCGTCGTCGACCGTCCCTGCGTGAAGCCGAACTGCTGGTTATGGAGAAGTTGATAATTATTAAAGTGCGTAAGTAGTTGAACTAAAACAATCTTTTCGAATATTTTGCTCAATACGGGTAGGATCGAGACTGGTCTGAAATTTGTGGGATCATGCCTATCGCCACTTTTAAACAACGGAACGAGCCTACTGTATTTCATTAGGTCAGGGAATGTACCCTCACCTACACATTTGTTAAAAATTTTTGCTAAATGAGAAGCGAGGACATCTATTACTGAACTAACTATGATTACTGACATTCCCCACAAATCTTCCGTTTTTTTAAGATTTAATAGTTTAAACGCTTTAATTACGCTATGGGGATTAATGAAGTCGAACGAAAACTCGTAACCGCACGAGGGGACATTGTCTTTTAATAAACTTGCAGCAAGATCAGGAGACGAATCTAAAGGAGCCGTAGTTTCAATTGGAACATTTGTAAAGAATTGTTCAAAGGCCGCAGCAATGTCCTCATTTGATGTTATTACTTTATCATCTATCTTTAGAGAAAATTCGCGATCTCCTGATTTGGCTTTACCAGTTTCCCTATTTATAATAGTCCAGATTGTTTTAGATTTATTTGAAGACTGGAGGATTTGTTTCTTTATATGTTCGCATTTAGCTTTGTGGCAGACGGCCCTGAATAATTTAGAATATAGTTTAACATACTCTATAAAACTGTGGTCATATGTGTATGTTTTTTTCTCATACAATGCATACAGTGTGTTTCTACTTTTTCGGATGCCCGCAGTGGCCCATTCATTAAACCCTACTTTATTTTCATTGCTAGGTAATTCTCTTAATTTAAAAACATTTTCAAAATGAACTGAAACGACTCTAAAGAAGTCTTCGTAATGGGCGTTAGCATTTAGGGTTTTACCTTTATGAGCAGTTAAGCTACTTTGAAGATGTAATTTAAATGATTCTAGTTTTTTACTTGTAATGGGCCTGCATAGAATAACTTGCTTAGATTTTTCTGAATCTATTTCAAAATTTACAATTTGACCACTGTGATCTGACTTTAAGCAATTCACTGTGGAGTAATCAAAAAAATTGCAATCGCAATAGACGTTATCGAGACAAGTAGCAGTAGTTTCAGTAATCCTGGTGGGCTCTAAAAAAATATGGACTAAATTGAATGATTTAAAAATAATTTGTAATTTAGTTGTCAAAGGGGAATCTATTAGCAGGTCGATATTAAAATCACCACACACTATAACTTTCTTATTACTACTGGAAGCTACTTTTAATACATCCTCTAATACCGATTCGAATATACTGTAATCGCTGGTAGGGGGCCTGTATAAGCTTACTACAATGTGTTTAGACAATTCAACACATGACAGCTCAATTACTTTTTCAACAGAAAGCCTACAAATGTCTTTCCTTTGTTTAAATTTTAAACTATCTTTTACTAGTATTAAAGATCCCCCATGCAGTAAAGACTTTCTATTGTAGCAACTGGCTATTTGATAGTTATGTACAGTAAAATTCATTTGAGTCTCTAGTAGCCAGTGCTCTGTGACACAAAGTATGTCAACTTCATGTTGTTCTAAAAATAATTCTAACTCTAGTAACTTTCCAGAAAAGCCACCCTGTATGTTCTGATTAGCTAAAATTAATTTCTTTAGGGGGGGCTTTTCTGTGGTCTGCGCTGACAGTTTAAATCAGCAGTCAAGCTTAACTTATTTATGCTATGTTTTTTTAAAGCCTCCGAATACAGAGGTTTACTAGTAGAACTTTTTCTACAGTTTGTATTGACTACAGGTACCTGTTTTATTGTCTTAACAATAATTGGGTCGTAAATATTGAATGTATATTTGGTAGGTCTGAGAATAGGTCGTAGGCTAATTCATCATCATCATCATTAGATATTTGATGCCCACTGCACAGTTTACTGTACTAAATGCAAAAGCACAAAAAAAAATATGTTAAATTTAGTACAATCGATAGCGTCCACCAAAGGTGCGTCGACCACTGGGGACCTAAGCCACGGACCCGACTAATGTTGATGAATCGAAAGACATTATGTCAGGTATTCAGGACCATGGCTAGTGGCAGATCCTGGTCTCTGCGTAACCCTCTGGGATACAGGCGTGACTCTATTTTACGCTATGTGTTGTTTATTAGTTTAACCGGGTCGAATCCATGTAAGTGATTTATTTTAGTCTCTTTGGTGTCGTAGTACTACTAATATTTGCTGTTTTTCATTAGTATGCAGAAAACGTAAGAAATAAACCCACGTGTTTTGATTTTTAAAGTCAATACCTAAACCAGTCTGGTATTGACTTAAAAATCAGGTGGTCTTTTTATACTTTTCAATCGAGAACTTGCATAAAAAACTTTGGCCTTTGCATCAACGTAATGAGATGATTTATACAGCGTCCAGTGGCACTTTCACTCACACTAGATGGGTGAAGGAACCACTCGGACGCTGCAGTTCCTGGGACATTGTTTTTTAGATGGGGTAGGCTTGCCCAGCACCTATACCATCCTGACAGCTTAGTCGGCCTAGGCCGCGGGTTTCCCCACGATGTTTTCCTTCCTTGTTAGCGTGTGGTGTTGCTACTACAAATTCGCGTCCCCCGGTTTCTTTTTGTCCATCGATATGGATCTCTTATAAATTGTATCGAATAACGCACTTAAAGGACTAAAAGTACGGGGGAGTCACCGAAATAAATAGAACGTAACTAGGCGCAACAACGTACACAACGTTCTTTAGTCTGCATTAAAACGCTCGATAGTGACGTACGTATCCGGGCGACAAATGACCGCACACCGTATGCGTGGAGTCAGTGACAAATACTTGGTGGTCATCTTTTACACGATTCAGGGATGTTTGTCCGATGGGGACAAAAGTCCATCGTCTGCGCAGGCCTTTAACAGGACATTACAAGAGATATAACATGTACAAAAGGGAACTTATCTTTGTACGAGATTTCTTCTAGTGAACCTTGGAGAGTCGGAGTCTATATAAGTGCACAAAATAAACTAGAAACATCCTAGTCAGCAATATAATTTTCGCAAAATTAAACAACGGCGTAAACTAAATATACCTGCAAAATTAAATAAAAATACAAAGCGAATAATACAAAAATATATCCCTAGCTCAAACTTATGACAAAGATAATGCACTTATAAATATGGTACTTATAACTTATAAATGCACCTTTTAACTTTTAAAAGTTTTAGCATTTCCTAACTTTTAGGGTTCCGTATCCGGAAAGAAAGAAAGAAAGACATTTGTCACACCAACAAACAAGACATATCACAGAAACAAAACAAACAGATAAGTAACATAATATGCACAACAACAGAAAGAAAACTAAATACACAACAGACAAATCAAATAAATAAAACAGGACCATAGATGTAGCCTGTGGAAAGTGCTAAATGGAACCCCATTGATATGCCAATGACGTCACTTTAAAATGAAAAAAGAAGAAAAGAGTGGCCTTATTTCTGATGTGATCTGTCGAAGAGGCTCCGAGCAAGGCCCGTCCCAGAGCCCGCTGAGCGACTAAATGGGTGGAATAATCCTGTCAGTGTCCACGTTTCGGCGCCGTAGGTCAGCAGTTCACAAAACTACAATTCAAGACTTACTATAATAATTCGCTATAAATTGCATAGATAATTAACCGACATACTGACTAATAGGATCACTAATTGTACTAATTGGCCACCCAATGTATATCGAGTTGTCATCATCATCATTCAGCCATAAGAAGTCCACTGCTGGTCATAGGCCTCCTCCATGGATTTCCAAAAAGACCGGTTGGAAGCGGCTTGCATCCAGCGTCTTCTTGTCACTTGGATCAGGTCTGCTACTTGGATGAGGACGAGTTGTAAAAATAAACTATAAATGGTAGTTTTATGAAACGCGGCTCTGGTTGAAAACTCTTGTTTTTAAGCTCTGAAAAATATCAAGTTGTTGCTTAGAAAACAAGATAAACTTAATGTTAGTCTGGGTAGCATTATTGTCAAATATTAAACTGCCCTTTGAAATCCCTGCGTGTGTTTCTACTAATATTATAAATGTGAAAGTTTGTGAAGATGTTTGGATGCTTGGATGTTTGTTACTCAATCACGCAATAGCGGCTGAACGGGTTTACATGAAACTTGGCGTACAGATAGACAAAAACTTGAATTGAGACATAGCATACTTGATATCCCGGCAATGCATTCCCGTTTGAGAATATTTATTTTAAGTTTAAAATAGATGGCGTTGTGCAAGAATCGTATAAACGGATTCTGTACGAAGTTCGCTGGGACATCTAGTAATTTCATAAAAATCAACTACTTTATAGTAGTTGCGATCGTAAAGTAGTTGATTTTTTATGTATCAAGCTTAACCAGGTGATTTAACATTATATTGGCTGTGGGAGGTGGGAGAACTATGTCCCCTGTAACACAGGTTTTTCTTCCTAGTTGAAGAGCCGAATTATGCGCAACGAATCCTGTCGGAATCCTGAAATTTGCGAGAGCAACTTGTATGGAATTTGACAGTTATATGAATCAATTTGTATTTAATTTAAAATGCGCGTAACATTTGCAGGTAATTTAGGGGCAGGGCTCCCAGCTTCCCTCCCTGATTTAATAAAATTTCATGTTGTGAATCACCACAATATGTAAGGTTTGGAAGACCGTATTTTTGGCTCGGAATTTCTTTAAGAGATCGAATCAGAAATGATGAGATCCGTAGACGAACGAAAGTCGTCGACATAGCCCAGCGGATTAGTAAGTTGAAGTGGCAGTGGGCGGGGCACATAGCACGCAGAACTGATGGCCGAGGGGGCCGAAAAGTAGTCGAATGGAGACCACATATCGGCAAGCGCAGCGTAGGACGACCAGCCACGAGATGGACAGATGAACTCATCCAAGTGGCAGGAAGGCGCTGGATGCAGGCCGCTTCCAACCGGTCTGTTTGGAAATCCATGGAGGAGGCCTATGTCCAGCAGTGGACCTCTTGTGGCTGAATGATGAATGATGATGATTTTTAGTTGTCAAAAAACTATGTATCTATCCAAGAAGAAAATCGGCGATTTTTTTATGTTTAGGTTTCTATGGTAATAATAAGGCTAACTACGGCTATGGCCGATCATTATGCATCGCTTATAAATCTGTGTATTATTATAATGTTTTCCGTGTTCACGCTCTATTCCTTGTCGGGGCAAAATAATAATTAGATGATCACGTTGTTTGTGGTTCGCGTCGTAGGTATCTTCAAGAACCTTGCCCTTTCCATCAAATTCGATTACTTTCGCTTTTCGTAGAGCCCCCTTCGGGAAATTGATCTTATACTCGTAACGCTAAAACAGCTGTTAATTTCTAACAGAATGATTGTTATTGAATGAATGTTTTTTTGTGCTTATTCCAACAATTTTAGCAATTATAGTAAGGCTTTTTGCCTGTTTGTTTGTGTTGCCCGTCGAATTATTTATTAAAGTGAATAAAAAAACCAGAGTCTACGAAACCAGAAGTACGTCATGAACGGAAGTACGTTACTAACTGAGACCCTACGAGCTGTCAGTTTATACAATGATTTGATACAAGAACTTTTTCAATAAAAAAACTAAAAAGCCTCCCAATTCGTGCAAATGTAATAATAATAATAGTAGGGTCTCAGTTAGTAACGTACTTCCGTATATATATATTTGTATGGAATACCGGCTTTTTTATTTAAAAATATTAAACCTACTCTCATTCACGCGTGAAACGAACGTTATATATATGAAAGCCAGGATATTAACACGGTATTCCATAACAATGCAAATGTAACGAAAATACCTTTACACAAATATATGCAAGAATTGCTCGTTTCAAGGTATAATATAATAATTTTAAGGGGAAAAGTTTGTTTATAGCTGCTGTTTGGTGGTAACAAACGCTTTCAATTTCAAATTGAAGAAGAAGAAAGACATTTATTATGCCAAAAAGATACATCACAGAAACAAAATAAGCAGATAAGTAACATAATATGCAGAACAACAGAAAGAAAACTAAATACACAACAGACAAAACGAATAAATAAAACAGTCTGTGGTGTATTCTACAATAACAGGAACGTGGTTCAAAAAATGTCTAAAGCACAAATTATGCCGGAAGGGCTATTATTATTATTATTATTTAACACTTTTATCGCCCTTAACTTAATGTAAAATACGGCGGACTTAATGCCATAAGCTTTTTCTACCAGTTAACCGCAGGAGGTGGCTACTATAACATTAAACATTATTCAGATGATAAAGATGTTGGGAGGTCTGGCATATTATCACTTATTCGCCATAAATTGTTTTGGCTTCTGTTACTGTGACTTTCATGTTTATCTTGCAGTGTTAACGGGAGTGGTATTGCTACTATTACTTCAAGTCCAATGTTCTACCCACTAGGGTACCAACCACCGCTCTACTGACCACTCGCTTACTGTGAAGGAAAAAATTGTGCGGAAACCCGAGTGTCTGAGGCGCACATAAAAAACTCCATAAACCAACTTTTAAGTAAAATTTTTCATAAACGAAGTTTTCGGTTCGGAGCTCTTCCTTTATCAATTTCTTCTCTATCATATCCCAACTTCAGCGCAGTGGCAGCGCGATCGCTAATACGCTTGCCTTACATTCTAGAGGTCAGATCGCGGCAACGATCCCACTCGCTAACTTTGAAGAAAAACATCGTGAGGAAACCTGAATGTCTGAGGTATATATATATATATTGTATATATATCTCGATCCCGACCGTGTTACGTTCATGTGCTCTCAGGTCACTGATATAGCCATTTTTGGCAGAGAATGTGCGTCCACATTCGCTGCACGTTAGCACGTGCAGTGCAGTAGTTGTAGTGTATGGCCGCAGGTGGTCGGGCCTTGAGCTCGTCTCGCTTAGCATCGAGCTCTGCTCCACGTTTCTCTTCAGAACTGTGCACTTTAGTGCTCACGGTATGCCTCCACACCGCCCTGTCGGCTGCCAATGTCTTCCACTGTGCTGGATCCACGTCATATCACTTCAGGTGACGCTTGAGCACATCTTTGTACCGTAAGAGTTGACCGCCTTGAGAGGCAGACATTATTTTTGCGCAAAAACAATATGCGCAAAAAAAATGTCTGCAACGCCATCTCTTATCCATGGGTGAAACTAGGGATAGGCAGGTTTTGCATCAAAAGTTATTATGTTTCAAATAAACTGCAGTAGATAAGCACGGATATGAAAAATTCTGGGTTTGCGCTGACGGCCTCAATTATCAATATGGCAAAACAACATTTGCCGAGTGAGCTAGTAACAATTAATTAACCAAACTATTTTCTCCCTTCCAGACCCCCGGACGCAGGAATGGCTACTTGTCTCCGGTTTGGGGCCCCTGCTGACGATCCTGATATCGTACCTGTACTTCTGCACCTCAGCGGGTCCCCGGTACATGCGAGACCGAAAGCCTTATGACCTCAAGTACCCGATGATATTGTACAACATCTCGCAAATTGTCATGAGCACGTATTTAGTTTATGAGGTGAGACTAGCAAGAGAGATAATAATAGAAGCAACTTCCACACAACACAATCGCGTATCCTGATCCCAAAAGAATATACCTACCCAGTGCTATGGTAACCAGGCAAGGACATCACAAACATGGAAATACACCCACACTGAAGCGATCTGTACAAAAATATGGCGGCCCCCTATTACCCTTGATGCAAAATTTTGCTTAATTTAGTTGCTTTTATATTTAGTTCATATGAGATGTAATCATCATCATCAGCCATTGGACGCCCACTGCAAGACATAGGCCTCCCTCATGGTTTGCCAAGCTACCCGGTATTGTGTCACCCGCATCCAGCCACCGTAACCAGGTCATCAGACCATCAGGCATGGGGGGCCCGCCAAGTCGCCAGGTCAGAACTTTTTGGCCCCAACGGCCATCAGTCCTTTGAGCTATGTGCCCCGCCCACGGCCACATCAAATTTTTAGAGCTATATTAGTAACTCGGGTTTTTCTGCGGATCTCTTCGTCCCTGATTCGATCACGCAGTGAAACGGATGTAATTAAATCCCTAAATTGCGTGAGCTACAATGAAGGGTCCGAAAAAATCTCACCAAATCTCATTTACAGAGGTTCAATTAACATCTCACGTCAACTTTTTAATTCAAAGGATGTGCCTAATAAATTGCTATAACCAATATTAAGTGGTCATATCTGATGAAGAACCCGTAGGAGAACAAAGATTCTCGATCTGATCTCGAAGACGATCTGAGGCAGATTGCTGGCAGCGGCTGATGGATGAGGATGGCTGAAGACAAAAATAAGTGACGTGGGGGAAGCCCGTGGCCAGCAGTGGACGAGTACGGGCTAGTTGATGGAATATATATCTAGTCCTTTACGTTGCGTTCCGAAAAAAAATATAGGGAAAATCTCACGTGAGGTCCCCCTGGATGGGAACCCTCCCCCTCCACGTCTCACCAATTCCTTCCAAGGGGGTGAGGCGGAAATTTGTATAAAACATCTCGCGTAATCAATGGAGCGCCCATAACCTGTTAGATTATGAACTTGAAAGGAACAATTAAAAACCATTGTTACGGTGGCCCGATCGGATCTTTTAGAACTTTAAAGATGAAGAGGAGAACTCTTTAATATCAGCTGTTCCGTACATTCTCATGTAGTAGACTGACATAGCAGTGCGTCAGTTTTGTTACACCAACAACCCTGTGATTCATCGGAAATTACAAAATATTATTTTGTTAATGTAGATCCGTCTAATGATCCATCTCATTGTCCAGTCTGCGTGTATCCAGGTTATCACATTATGTTATAATATTTGTGGGATATGTGCGTCACTAGAAAATCTAGATTCTTTCAATCATCATCACCATCAAAAGAAAATACAATAGCCCCTTGATTACAACTTAAAAATAACTTACCAGTATTGATGTCTTTGGCACGTGCTTGTAACATAACGCCTGGCCTGGGTAGGTATTACTCATAATAATTTACAATACATTTTCCTTGTATTGAATCATAATACCTAACCGCTCATTGTCTAACATCAAAAATCAATATCATCCGTCTAAAAAAAAGAGATAATGAAAAAAACACTAAATGCACCCATAGCTTCGTTATCTTATTTTCTTAAATCGGGTAAGCGTTGGTGTGTAAGTAATTGGTTTTAATAAATAACTTTTGCTTATTGGAAGTGATCAAACCATAATATGTTATAGTCACGTCTAAATTTTGAATCCATAAGAACCCACATTATGACGTTGGCCAGTAGATACCAGAAGTCATATCTGGTACCTACCGGCCAACAATTTTATGGAAACAATACGAAACAGTTGAAATGCGGAAAACTACCTATTGATTGACAAAAAAAGCAAATGTGCTTATTATGAAAATATAGTTTTCTACAGAAAACAACGTAATTTTTTCAAATAGTTCTCTGTATTGAAAATAAATAAAGTTTAAATAGTTTGGTGCGTTTAAAAGACCTCTTCGGAAAAAACAATGCAAAGTTGTGACACCTTCTTTGGTTTCTATCCTAATTTGATGTGCAACTAGTATTTCCGATGAAGATTTGGTCAAATAATTGTTTGCAAAAATTTGTAAGTATATTTGTTGTGCAGTTTCCACAATCAAACAACTGATGAGGGCATTTATTAATCATCATCATCATCATCATCAGCCATTTGACGCCCACTGCAGGACATTGGCCTCCCTCGTGGTTTTCCAAACTTCCCGGTCTTGTGCCTCCCGCATCCAGCGACTCCCTCAACAAAAATACCACAAATTGAAAAAAAACTGGACTTACCTAATATATAAATGTATAATATACGTGCAGTTAAATACTATCCTTTGAGGAATTCGTAAAAAAGCAACCAAATGCAGATACCTAAACTATTATGTTTTAGAATAACTTGGTAGCATTGCTCAAAAGAAGGTTTTTTTGTACACTAACGTAATGGTAACCATAGTTTTGGGATATACCGAACGGCGTCCGACCCTTTTTTCTGGACTAGCTGTGCAGTTTGTTCACCTGTTTTATGGTTCCGTAGTCGACAAGGAACCCTTGTAGTTTCGCCGTATCCGTCCGTCCGTCTGTCTCTATGTCTGTCCGCGGCCTAGCTCAGAGATGATTAGTAGTAGAAAGCTGAAATTTTGCATAATATTAATCACGTTATAATAGTAAAACCTTCAAAAAAAATTTTTTTGTGTACCTACACCCAAATTAGAGATGTATCTTTTTTTTCTCGCCTACACAATAGTATGGCATATCGTTGGATTGGTCGTTTAAAAATATTGTGACTGTAGCAAGACTATTTTTCGATTTAGATTTCCGTTTGCGAAATATTAAGCTTTGAAGCTCAAATTTTGGTCGGTTTAGATTCCCCCCTCTTCTGGTATAACCCGGTTAAACGGCTGATAGTAGAAACGTGGAAAAAATTCAGGGCAGTAGCACATAAATGATTTTAAAAGAAAAACTATCACGGCTAAGTAGGGTATAAAAGTTAACGAGTAATAGGCGACCAAGTTATAGAAAGAAAACTTCGCACAAAATCTATTCAAAATTACTTCGATGAAGTTGTTAGTTCTGTAAAGCAGATAAAACAAGGAACCCTACACTGCCCGTGGCCCGACACGCACTTTGCCGGTTTTTATATAAAGTGAATGACCTAATCATCAAATCATCTTGTCGTGTTTTTGTGCAATTAACGTCACAATGTTTTCAACGCCTGTTTGGTTATAATAGCTGTACAACACCGTA